>CM060907.1:910291620-911628406 GCA_030737815.1 Allium fistulosum | reverse complement strand
TCCTACTTTTCCACTAGGGGCAGTAGTAAAGCTCTTGAACAGCGCTCCATTATTAGGCTGCGTTGACAACCTATACAACAGGGTGGATATTTTGGTTTCTAACAACATTTGTTATGTGTCTGAAGATTGTAAGAAAAAGTTGTTGTCTCCTTGCCTCTACTATGGACTCAAGAGGACAAGCTAGCAATAACTCGTGCTTATTATGTGCTCGGAAATAGTGGGTAGCAATATCCAATTATTGTCTAGAAGGTTAGAATTTAAAATGTAGTACTATGAATTGCTTCTGTAGAACCGTGAAAAACCATGCTAGGCCTATAAAATTGTAGCGATATCTGTCAAAAGCTTATATTATTGAATTTAGTAAATCGATGGTCAAAAGCCTGGAAGGTGGATTTGTTTAAAAAAAATTCTTATGTGAGTTTTATTCAACGGTTTAAGTAAAAAATATTCAATCAAAATAGAATATCTTTTAATGAATGTCATTCTTTGATTAATGTGAATCCTTGTACAATTGGGGTTTCTGGGGAAGAGGAACTATTTGTCATTGAATCTGAAAATCATAATATCATTAAAATCACTCCTCCTCTCTCACAATGTATGGTTTTGTACTCCTAGTTGTGGTCATATCTGACGTCTCTATGAAAGTTCAGTTGATGAATGATTTTAGGTGTCTGCTAACGTTAGTTATGATATATATAAATTGTTGTATTTGGAAAATATAACATATGTGTATAGCATTGGACATTTTGCTCTTTTATGCAATTGCTTTAGAGGCTTCACACTTAGGCCACCCTTGCCTTTTCCTAATTTTAGACTTGTATCTATATTAAGATCCTCTACTATGTTAATATATCAGAGCATGGGCTCATCCACCTACGTCAGACATAATATTTATTAATTAAAAATATTTTCATATCACCGGTGCGGTGCGGTGCAGAGGATCATATTCCCGTGAATGGACTAATAATAATCACTGATTATATTAGGTTCACTCATGTTAGTTTATGACCTTTATATTAAAGTTGTTTAAATTTTTATATTATGTTACTTCATTATATATAAATGTATGGGGGTTCAAGTATGCATCAAAGGCATACTCCAGTATAAGGGAGCTAAACTCAAGGTAAATCTATAATTATAAAAAAGCATAGTGTGTTGTTTAATTAATTAACGGATATAAATGCCTAGTTAGGAACCTTGATAAAATAAGAGTGTAGAGGCAGGAAAGGAGCCTTGGCCCTTGGGACTCATATATCTGAGTTTGCTTCAATGTTAGGTGACCAACTGTATCATGGTCCATTAATGATACATATTGTTGTTTGGATTCTAAGAAACACAATATGTGCAATGCCTTGTATTTATATTATACTTTAATAAAAGCAAGCCAAATCTAAGTTGTAAGATAAAAATATCATGCATGTCAACTTATCTATTTATTTATTTCTAGCATCAGATTAATTACTTGACAATCAATATGAACCATATAAGTTTGATTTATATACAGTGGGGACAGATGCATTGTAAAAAAAATTCAATATATTTTCATGTACCATGGTGATTATAGTATAATATCTTGTATATTGCCTGTGTTTGCCAACATGTATTTGGTTAATTTGAAGATCTAATATATATGTGTGGTTGTGGTCGTATCATAATATGATTTAGTGTTTGGAAAATATAATAAAAATATGTATATAGCATTGGTCATTCTGGTCTTGTATGTGATTGCTTTATAATATACTAACATGCTATCATGTTGGATGCCTACAGCTAGATTGGGTGGGTGATGTAGCATATCTGATTATGGGTGAGATAGGCTTGTTCTGTTATAGGGCTTCTGATGAGGATGTTACACGTGCAAGAAATCAAGTATGCTCCATGTCGTTACTTTTTCTTATATGCCAGTCATTTCCTTTTTACACAATAAAAGTTGAAAATTGAAAGTCGTATTGTTTTTAGGCTTGAGAAGTGAAGCTATCAATTATGGGTTTAAACCCGGTACAATTAGCATTTTCAGTCGGTTATGCCATTAATTAGTTATTTACATTTGGGTTTAAGGGATTTGTTCACTTAATGTTTAGCTTGTACAAACTTATGAATCGTTTAATATATACATTTGGGTCTCTTCCTCTATTCTAATCACTTAATATATTACATGTATTGAGTGAGAGGTTAAACGTTGGTTGCACTTTTGCAGTACAAACTTATGAATCATTTGGGTTTAGCTTGTGAATCTGTTGTGTTCAAGGGATTTAGTTCCTCATGTCTTTGATAAAAAAACTGAACAAGACAAGTCTACTCATGTTGCCAACCATTGGTTGAACCATCAACAAGGGCAGACGAGCATGGCACTTCAAAGTTGACATATGATAGCTCCACGAAATCATCAAGTATATGTAACATGATTTTATTGTCTACATCTACAATACTGGAAGCTTCATATGTTGAACTAATTTTGTGTCAGCAATGACAAAATTCATGGTATGAGAGAGCATCTTTTTAAGGTATATCAATAGATTTTTGTTAATAATTTGTAAATATTTTATTGTTCAGTTGCAACTTATGTTTTTTGACTTATGATGGTTACTACATATGCTAAGTATGAAACTGATAATCATATGACATTTTTATAATTTTATCCAGCATTATTGATTTTGTAAACTAGTTTAACCATCTAATTCTTGATAGCTAGCTTTAATTATAAAGTAGAAACATATTGTACATTTATACCCTACTCTTAATTATTTTAGTTATTGCAGTACCTTTACTAGCATAACTATTATAGTAGAATAAAAATACTATCTATTCAATGCATTATAGTTTATCTATTCTCACTTTAACAGCATAGGTTGAGCTGGGATGATATTTTGACAACCACTCGTCCACCTCTCCAATGGACCATCAACCGACTTTTGTGTTGCTAATCAAAAGTAAACATGAATTGTATATAATAACTAAGGTAACGAGAGAGATGTTTTTAATACATGTAATGCTTGCACGGGTACACACAAAGGTTTACATATGAAGTGTTTTTTAAATTGAAGTTATAATGACTGAGATGTTTCTAATACAGATCGCTCAAACTATTTACAAAGAAATAACCATATAATATTTGAAACAATTAACATACCTTTCTCGCATATATTAAGACCATTACTATTTTTCAATGGACAAGATATATTTTAACCTTGCTCCTCTTACTTTTTCTTTCTTTCGGCTTGATTTGTGAGACTAAATTAGACCATGCAGGATCGCAGTTACCTCTTCTGGAGCTGTAGCTTTGAATTCAAATGGAGTGTCTTCAGTTGTATTAATTTTTGTCTGCATGTATGAGGTAAATATTTTTCATTTTCCCATGTTACTGTTATCGGAAGAATTATTATCATTTCCTGTTGTCACTTGTTATTGTAACACTGTGATGTTTGTCTGAGTTCGGTGGAGAAGTGGGTTTGTGTAATAGGAGGGCAGTAGTGGATGTTAGGCTGATGGTGAGGAAAGAAGGTCGGAACAATGAAAGCATCATATGAACCATATTTATGATAAAATAATGGAACAGATCCATACTACGACAGCTATCACACAGTCACAGTTGTCGGATCAGACGGCAGCTATCTCAAACCCATATTGACCAACTACATTGTGATCAGGAGAAACACTAGACTTTCTCCTTGAAGCTGACCAGTCACCAAATCAGAATTACTACATCGCTGCACGTGCATTAAACTACAAATCCCTTAACGAGTTCAACCCATCAACTACAACAGCAATTCTTGCTTACAAGTATCCGGATCAACAACCAATACTTCCGTCGCTTCCTTCTTACAATGACACAGCATCGGCTACAAATTTTGCAAGTCGTTTAAAAGTCCTAGAACCTCCAAAAGATTTACCACAGTCAATCGATGAGCATTTTCTAGTGACCGTATCACTGAATAAAATTAAGTAGAATTTAGCTGCTAGCCTTAATAACATAAGCTTACATGTTGCCACTTCCATTGATGTACTAGAAGCTTACTATAATATGGTAAGAGGGGTATTTGGGGCGTACTTTCCCAATTACCCACCACATTATTATAATTTTACTGCAGATGTTCAACCAGAGAGCCTGTTACTGCCAAAAGTGGCAGAGGAGGTGCATATATTGGAATATGCAGTAGGGGTAGAGGTGGTGCTTCAGGGTACATCATTGGTTTTCCCACAAGATCATCCGATGCACTTGCATGGATACAGTTTTTATGTAGTTGGTTGGGGGTTTGGTAATTTTGATAAAGATCGGGATCCTTACAGATATAATCTTGTCAATCCTCCTCTAAAGAATACCATTTCAGTTCCAAGGGATGGTTGGGTTGCTATACGGTTTAAGGCAGACGATCCTGGTAAGAACTGTGATTTCTTAGTAAATAATTTATGTTCTTTCTCAACATTACACTATACAAAAATATTTTCATTTTAGAAATTGGAAAATTGAACATTTACCTAGTTACAAACACCCAGTTAATAATACTTATTTGGGATACAGAATGGCCCATCATAGCACAAAAATTCAACTTCATTTCAAAATAAAATAATCCCACGCAAATGATATTTTTCTTAGTATATAACACAACTTTCACTTACTGCCCAACCTATTATAGAATCTGCTGTAGAACCCAAGAGAGCAGACCTGAAAGGGTTGAGGCGGTGAAAACGTATAAATGCAAACTATAGATACTACAGTTCGAGTTTGATGAAAATAAGTCTTTTGTATCATCATTTGTCTTGGCTTTTACTGAAGGACTACAGTACTATCAATTTGCATATTCTGATTTCAGGTTGTCTTCCCAAGCTTTGGTGAGAGATATCTTTCCACTACGCTCTTCCAATCCATACGAGAAGAATGTGAGAAGATGCAACCTGAGCCTTGATCAATTGTATTCAAGAATTGTTCATTAGCACTATAATACAATATGATAGCTTACATATCATGTATAGAGATGTCATACGCTGATTTGCCCTTTGGTTACATGAACTATTTGTATCTTCCTTTTATCCAAATTATTTTACATGCTTTGTTGCATGAGATCTTATAATGAAACAATTCAAATGGTAAACTTGTTGATATGCCTTTCTTGGTAATAAAATTGTAGTGAATTTATCAATACTATAACATGTTGATTTAATAGCATGAAATGATCGCTATTGAATAAATATTTTATAGCGGAAAAATGGTGTTATAAAGATTTCCAGTTCCGTTAAGATTTAGCTGTATTATAGCGGCTATAATGAGCTATTGAATTAACGTACCATAACGGCGAATTTGCGTTATAAAAGTAAGCTCAACCATAGCAGCATGTTTTGTGTTATAAATATTCAACGGTTTTTTATAACATGTCGATATACAGCGCTTATCAAACCGCTATGGTTGTGATTAATAGCGGCTATATGCCGCTATAAAAGACACTTTTTGTTGTAGTGAGGGCTTCCAACTGTATATTCTGATCATTGTTCAATCATTCTCTCTTGCGACAACCATAACTTTAATCATAGAGCTTTCAAATTCGAGAAGATGTGTCTTTTGGAAAGTAACTTTACTGATTTAGTTACTAATAAATAGCTTTCCATGAGCAATAAAAATAATTAATATTCATGCAATGTTACTAAAGTTTTTGATGGTAAGCTTAGGACCGTAGGCTATTTTTTAAGAAATGAAATAAAGATGTTTTTGGCAACATTAGGATTAAAAAAGGCAAAATACTCTTTAAAATTTTAAAATTAAATAAATTAGAAGAATCTAGAACCTTAGAAATTTTAGAGCAAAATTTTCTATCAAATCTTAAAGAAGAATTAAACAAAGTTATTACATAAGAGGAAATAATGTGGAAATAAAGATCTAGGTTCCAATGGATAGGGAGACAAGAATATCAAATTTTGTCATAGAATAGCTAATGGATGTAAACTTAGTAATACCATAAACTCTTAACCTATTAATAATGTGATTTTTTTTTAATCAAAAAGAGTTTAATTATACCTTCACTAATCATTACAAAGAAATGTTTGAAGCCAACAAAAGTCATAGAATTAATGCTAAATGGAACGATTTGTACCATGAAAATACAAGGATTGTTTTAGATAGTGTGACTACCCACATTTCGGAAGGCTTAAATTGACAATAATCCACACATGTCCAACTTAAACAATCCGAAATATAGATAATTAATGGGGTTAATTAAGTAAAATAAGAAAAGAAGAAGAAAACAAACACAGAATCTCGTAGTGGAACGATAAAATATAATAATCAAATAAACAATTCATGGAGCTGTTTATATTATACATTTGATTATAATTTATACAACATTTATCAAAGTTATATATACAACATGGATAAATAAATAATGCAGTGGAACAACATGATGTAGAGAATAATAATAGTAATAATATACCAAATCTTCGTCTTCGTCCTTCAGAATAAATCTTCAATAAGCTGAAACTCAGGGCGGACCCGAGCGTAATGAAAAGACAAAACACTCGAGTCGGGACTAAAATATTCTTATGTGAGTCAAATCGATATCGCATATAACATGAGTGCCGTGGTGTCAAAGATGTTTACGGGGTTTCACATCTCTTATCCAGTGTATAACATGCGTGTAATAACTCAAGAGATGTTATGGGATTTTCCATCTCTTAAGGATCCGTCAAAATATTTATATGTAGTAGAATACGCTACATATATAATGTCTAATCAATAAAATAAATATCAAAATAGCGTTAAGGCTTTACATTGATCCCCCTTAACGTGTTTTTAAGCATTGTCGTACAGTTTGCATATAAAACACTAGTAAATCGTCGGTAGATAGGGATGCGCTGTGATACGACAACACTAAATAAAAATCGTAGTGGTCTCGTATAGGGATAAAAGTATGACAAGGCACGTGAGGCAATGCCCAAGGTAGGATACTACCAGTTCGGGTTGCAGGCTGGTGGTAACGCATCATAGCCATGACCGCCCACCGCGTCTATCCATCCCATATCGAGTCAAATAAAGGCTATTCCAAATCAAGGTGCACAAATCGAAACCAACAACAAGAGTAATAATATGGACCGATTCCAAGAAAATCGAAGAATGGATGTCCGCTTGGGGTAATTAGCCCACTTGGCCCTGTCAAGTCGTCCTGTTTTAGTCAGTTTAAATTGGCACAAGTGTCGAGGTCTATCCATCATCGTTCTCTTTCTTCAAATTCAGCAAACGACGCCAAATCCAACCACTTCGTTCTAGGGTCTCCTCTACGTACACAGTTGTTAAAGTAGTTCCAATATTGACGGAGAGTATGCCAATAAGAGGCCCCGGTCTCTTTAACAACCAAACGTCGTTTTACACACCGGTTGGTACTTTTACATTTCGAAAACGATTCATACTTATATCAAAATATCATATTCGCTTCAAATCCATTTCATTTCGAAATCATCATATTTACTCAAAATATACAATTTCAATTCATAATCATATCGCCTTAATATCTCGTCGAATATTAATTTAGGTTATAACTTCATTTAACCCAATTCGTATTTAAATCAACGATTTAAATATGAATATTCCCACCTTGACCAGTTTGGATTTTTAGAAAATATTTTAAATATTTTAAAATAATTTAAAAGTTAAAATAGTTTAATATAAACTAGTTCGAGTATTAAATGTGGTTTATATAATAAAATGGCTTGGAAATCAAAATAATTTGAATATTTAAAAGATAGAGTTTTAAACGGTTTGTATTAAAATAGTTTGTTTAAAAATAGTTTCAAAGTCAAACTGATCCAATTTCAAATCTTCCAATTCAAATCAATTTCCATTTCCATTTAAATCGATTCGACTTCGATTTCAATTCAAATTAACTTCAATTCCAATTTTAATTCAAATCAATTTCGATTTCGATTCCAAATCAAATCGATTTCGATTTCAATTCCAATTGATTCAGTTCAGTTCCAATTTGAATTAATTTCAATTCAATTCTCAATTTTAAACCATTTTGATTAATATAAACTCGAGTTCGATTTCAGAATATCGATTTAAATCACTTAAATTAAATTAACCTTCAATATTCAATTTTAAAATCCAAATCTTTAAACTAATTCAATTCCGAGCCTAAATTTCGAAATATCAATTTAAATTACTTTTACTTGGATTTAGTTCAAAGTTCGAGTAAGAGTTCAAATCTTTTTAAAACAAATCAATTTTTGAAATTCAAATCATATTTTGATTTTAACTTCAAAATCTCAAATTTCATTTTTACACAATTTCGTTTAACAAATTCTGATTCCAACATTTTGAGCTCAATTTCGAAAATAATTTGATTTCCATAAATTCAATTTTTTACTTCATAAAATCAAACTCATTTAAATAATTTCAAATCAAAAAATTTAAAATTACTTAACTTAACCAATCCGATGTCCGTATATAATTTTCTATCCTATGGTCAAGTGAACCAGTTATTTTTATTTTTATTTCAGGGATGGATATATATCATTTCAATCCAAAATAAATGGCATAGGTATATATCATTTCAACCTATTTTTTAATTTATTCAAAATAATTCGAGTTACAGTTTTATATACTGTAAATAAATTACATGGTGATAGTAGGATATATCAAAGTAAATAAACATCCAAAACATCAATCAATAACATCCATCACAATCAACATCCAAATCAGCTAATAATTCACAACAATTTCATAGTTATCAATATCGGGTATTTTACTGGCAATTAAATTCCAATTTCAAATTTAACTGTAAATTTTAATACCTACGGTCAATTCATATGTCAATCTCATTTTCAAATAACAGTCAATAAAATTAGATAACTTCATGATTCAATTTTAACGAACATAAAAATATTATAGTACGTCGTGAGCGTTAAAAACACTCACCATTTATTTTTCTGTTGTCGCTTTCATGTTTTGGTTTCGATTAAACTCGAATGCATTCGAATTTATTTGAAAATTCTACAAGCTCTAAACTCGACCAATTTGATTCCATAGCAAAGATCTCATTAATACGAACCCAACGCGACTGACCGCGTTGGATTTGGACCTATAACGAGTAAGATATCGCTAATATAAGATTTTGATTTTAATTTTATATTTAATACACTAATTACATAATTAAAGTAACTAACCACATATTTAATTCCTAATCCTTCTTCCATTCAAACCATTGCCGCTCTTCGTACAGAACTCCCACCATGACAGCCCCTTTCTCCCCCTCTCCCTCTCTCATCCGTGCACGGACAGTCACGAAACCACCACCGTTGAACTTCTCATCACGAAGGCAACTCATTCCACCCAAAAGCAAGGCACTCGGCTCCCTTCTTTTCATGGCGACTTTCCACTTCTACAGCCGCTACAGTAGAATGTCACACGTCCCAAAACTTGAACGGAGGCCACCATAGTTCCACCGTACATGCTCCTCTCCTTCCCATACGCGAATCAATCCTCCAAACTCCGTATCGCTGTCCAAAATTATCAAAATTTCAAGCCCTAGATTCCAACTCCACGCCTTTTACTACGACCCCTGTCGAGCTCGATGAAGTAGATGTATACATATAGATTTACTTTTAAAACAAAATCCAAGATTCATCTCTTTTCATTTATATTTGATTTTGGATTTAAGTTTCTGAAATTCTTTAATTTTTTGTTAGCCATCATCATTTAAATAAAGGAGGGAGGATAGGTCTGAATAGGAGGCATGAGTTATACATAGGTCGGTTGATAAACCGTTAGAGTGGCTTGTGAAGTAAGGTGAAAGAGGTATATTATTTAAATTTTCCAAAATATCTAAATATTTATTCTGAACCCCGATCGAGGAATGCCGCCAGACGTTCCTAAAGTTACACCCTTTTTTCGAATGCAATGGAACAAGTTTCGAGACCTAATTCGGTCGCATGTGGAAGATAGCTTTTTGAACCCAATTATTATATTAAATTTTCGATATTAAATTCAACGTGTTTCTATCCTGTACGACCAAACGATAACTCCAACTGCTACGAAATTTGAAATCCGATAATAATACACTGTTACGGATCCAATGAAACTGGTTTCATCGATATCCAAAACTGTGCCTCGGAAGGCTATTTTCGCTCATTATTTAAACGAATTATTTTTAAAATCAAGTAAATCGCATTTAAATCAAATTTAAAAGTTTTATTATCTTCATTCTTATAAATAGAAATTAAATAAGCTTTAAAATTATTTTTATCTAGCTTAGAACTCAAGATCCCATTATTTAACCAATTTCAATTATTAAATTTAACAATTACATTATCCAATAAATCACTATTTTTGGAATTCATGTTATGAAATCTATAAAATTAAATTTTCAATATTTAAAATCAATTAAATATTCTAATATCAAATAACCAAAATTCCAGGTCGTTACATTCCTCCCCCCTAAAAGAATTTCGTCCTCGAAATTTCCAAGGTAAGAAAAATGCCCAAACTCATTAACTTTTCCAAAACCAATTAGTTGCAATAACTCCCCACAATAAATTTTTTGAAACCACATTATCACCTTTACTAATTTCCAAATTCATACATAGATTCCAAATAAAATTATTTACTCAATCATTTCAGGTTATAATCCAAAATCAAATTTTAGTTATTAAAAATTTTCTTCAAAATTTTCTAACTTCTTAAATTTTTGGAAAATTTCGCCAGCGTCTCCTTTGCGCGGCTAGATCCAAAAAATTACAAAACTCCCCTATAAGCCCAATCCAACAAAAGAAAACAAAAGCCAAGTGGCTCAATCATAAAACCATCAAACCAAATGACAAAATAAACATGTACCTTTTTGTCGGGCAATCCAAATTTTTCTTGATTTTAAATACCTACATCTTATTTATCAATGATATCCAATCATATAATTTAAAATCATTTTATATTTTTCATTTTCAATTTCCAATCTTTGATTTACTTAAGCCCGTACGATGTATATATATCATCCATACACAATATAAAATCTGATCGCTCACTCGATCACACAATTTCACTTCCGAACTAGTATCGTTCACACGACCACTCTGGTGTGGACTCAGATCTGGTTCCTTGATTAGAAACCATTGTTATCCTTACATAGCAATATAATATGATAGAGAACTCCAGAATTGATCAAAAATCCATATCCATGGTTCGCCGTCGAGAATCGAGTGAAAAATTCCAACTCAGATCGATATAAATTATCTTGAAATTATGTGCTTGAATCTGGATCGAGCTGTTATGTGAATAAAATAATATATGTACAACTTACGTGTTTATTTCCAAATGACTTCTTATCCACACCAACTTCCTTTTATTCACATTTATTTGATTTGTATTCAATTATTCACAATTATTATTCATATTGCTTAATTTCTTAGTATATTTTCCAATACCAATTATCTCTTAAGAATTTTCTCATCAAACTCTTAAGTATATTATAAACATTTGATACAAATGTTCTTAGGTTAATTACCACTTTACATCTCAAGTCTATATCCATTTAAACTCAAATCCAATTTCCATGTTTAACATCTTTCACACTATACTATATCCATTAATGAATTATAAATTTCTACTTAAGTTTATAAACATTTCATTTAACTCTTCTCATGTTTATTTCTACTTCATAACTTAAGTTTATAGCTATTTCTAGTAAAATTCAATTTCAATACCATTTAACTCAATTTATTTGTTTAAATTTTAACCATATTCCAAATCAAATTCAACTCACTAATTAATTTGGTTAGTTTATTCTTTAATTCATTTCCAAAATTTATTTTATTCAACCTAATTAGGCTAATCTTCTTTCCATAATTCAGTTATACTTAACTTGAGTTAAGTTTAATTCCATAGTTCAAATTCCAAATTTTTACTTCCCTTTCATTCATATTCAAATTTTTAAAACATTGCTTTAACTTGCAATTTTCAAATTTGATAAATTATCAAACTTACTCGTATTCCATTGAACATTTTAAATCAAAATCCCAGAGTTTAAACACTTTGTTCTAAGTGTTTCAAATCATTTTTGGAAATCATATATATGTATATATATATACACATACAATCCCTTGGTATATCAAATTATTCTTTTGAATTTCAAAACCAAAACCAGTTTTCCAAAACAAAACTCCAATTGGTAGCAATTCCTCCTTTGGAAACTCCAAAATGAACGTCGATGATGCTGTAGTCATCACCGAAATTATTTTCCAGCGACCGAAGTGAGTTCAGTGCTTTTATTCTCTTTTTATCCTTTAAAAATGTTTCTATTCAAAAATAATTTCCAAATAATATCTCTGTTATTTTCCCAAAACTCTTTTGAAAACAAATTTTCAAAACCAACAGGGTTTAAATTTCCAAATTTCCAGCCTTAAACCCTTACAGTCATATTTTAAAATATACTTATGAGATTCCCACATTTCCGGCTTTTTAAATCCTTTATAAATCGTTTTTATAAACCATATCTATGTAATATACTTCAAGAATTTCATTTCATCTCAATTTATATATTACATTTACAAATCATATTTTCATAATTCTATTTTTTTATATGAAATCATTTCTTAACTTTTAATCTTATTTTCATTATAATATCAACTTTTATTTGATCACAATAACCAATAACAAATGATAATAGTTTAAACTTATCATTTTCTAACAACCAAGCACACATATAATAATAACTGAAAAATTATTCCTTTATATATAAAATATAATCCAAGTAAAATTACTTCATTTACCCATTTTCAAAACAATATCATGTCGGGTTGCTCTGTTCAAGTTTTTAGAGACCCCTATCAATAACGTTAATTACTCATATTGACCAGAATCCATAAGCCACTCAACTGACCAATCAACACAAATAAAACAATTTTATATCACTAACAAATACGCGCTCGTATTTATTAATACACACAAACTCATTCTAGGGTACTACTGACCCTATCTCTAATGAGTTGCCCCATCAAAGCCAAGGTTCTCGCTTAACATTCAGCTCTGATACCACATGTGACGACCCACATTTCGAAAGGTTTAAATTGACAATAATCCACACATATCCAACTTAAACAATCCAGAATATAGATAATCAATGGGGTTAATTAAGAAAAATAAGAAAAGAAGAAAAAAAACAAACACAGAATCTCGCAACGAAACGATACAATATAATAATCAAATAAACAGTTCATGAAGCTGTTTATATTATACATTTGATTATAATTTATACAACATTTATCAGAGTTATATATACAACAGGGATAAATAAATAATGCAGCAGAACAGCATGATGCAGAGAATAATAATAGTTATAATATACCAAATCTTCGTCTTCGTCTTCCAGAATAAATCTTCAATAAGCTGAAACTCGGGGCTAACCCGAGCGTAATGAAAAGACAAAACACTCGAGTCAGGACTAAAATATTCTTATGTGAGTCAAATCGATATCGCATATAACATGAGTTCCTTGACATCAGAGATGTTTACGAGGTTTCACATCTCATATCCAGTGTATAACGTGCGTGCAATAACTCAAGAGATGTTACGGGATTTTCCATCTCTTAAGGATCCGTCAAAATATTTATATGTAGTTGAATACGCTAAATATATAATGTCTAATCAATAAAATAAATACCAAAATAGCATTAAGGCTTTACATTGATCTCCATTAACGCGTTTTAAGCATCGTCGTACAGTTTTCATATAAAACACCAGTAAACCGTCGGTGGATAGGGATGCGCCATAGTATGACAACACTAAATCAAAATCGTAGTGGTGTTGTATAAGGATAAAAGTTTGACAAGGCACGTAAGGAAATGTCCAAGGTAGGATACTACCAGTTCGGGTCGCAGGGCTGGTAGTAACGCATCATAGCCATGACCGCCCACCGCGTCAATCCATCCAATATCGAGTCAAAGGGAGGCTATCCCAAATCAAGGTGCACCAATCGAAACCAACAACAAGAGTAATAATATGGATTGAGTCCAAGAAAATCGAAGAACGGATGTCCGCTCGGGGTAATTAGCCCACTTGGCCCTGTCAAGTCGTCCTGTTTTAGTCATTTCAAATTGGCACAAGTGCTGGGGTCTATCCATCATCGTTCTCTTTCTTTAAATCCAGCAAACAACGACAAATCCAACCACTTCATTCTGGAGTCTCCTCCATGTACACAGTTGTTAAAGTGGTTCCAATATTGACAGAGAGTATGCCAATAAGAGGCGCCGGTCTCTTTAACAACCAAACGTCGTTTTACACACCGGTTGGTACTTTTACATTTTGACAACGATTCATACTTGATATCAAAATATCATATTCGCTTCAAAATCCATTTCATTTCGAAATCATCATATTTACTCAAAATATACAATTTCAATTCATAATCATATCGCTTAATATCTCGATTTCGCTTCCAAAATTGTTTCGAATTTCAATTTAGGTTATAACTTCATTTTAACCCAATTCGTATTTAAATCAACGATATAAATATAAACATTCTCCACTTGACCAGTTTGGATTTTTAGAAAATAGTTTAAATAGTTTAAAATAATTTAAAAGTTAAAATAGTTTGAGTATTAAAAGTGGTTTATATAATAAAATGGCTTGGAAATCAAAATAATTTGAATATTTAAAAGATAGAGTTTTAAACAGTTTGTATTAAAATAGTTTGTTTGAAAATAGTTTCAAAGTCAAACTGATCCAATTTCAAATCTACCAATTCAAATCAATTTCAATTTCCATTTCAATTTAAATCGATTCAACTTCGATTTCAGTTCGAATTAACTTCAATTCCAATTTTAATTCAAATCAATTTCAATTTCGATTCCAAATTAATTCGATTTCGATTTCAATTCCAATTGATTCAATTCAGTTCCAATTTGAATTAGTTTCAATTTAATTGTCAATTTTAAACCATTTCGATTTATATAAACTTGAGTTCGATTTTAGAATATCGATTTAAATCACTTAAATTAAATTAACCTTCAATATTCAATTTTAAAATCCAAATCTTTAAAACTAATTCAATTTTGAGCCCAAATTTCAAAATATCCATTTAAATTACTTTACTTGGATTTATTTCAAAGTTCGAGTAAGAGTTCAAATCTTTTCAAAACAAATCAATTTCCAGAATTCAAATCATATTTCAATTTTAACTTCAAAATCTCAAATTTCATTTTTAAACAATTTCGTTTAACAAATTTTGCTTCCAACATTTTGAGTTCAATTTCAAAAATAATTCGATTTCTATAAATTCGATTTTTTACTTCAGTAAATCAAACTCATTTAAATTATTTCAAATCAATTTTTTTAAATTATTTAACTTAACCAATCCGTGTCCGTATATAATTTTCTATCCTATGGCCAAGTGAACTAGTTGTTTTAATTTAATTTCAGGGATGGATATATATAATTTCAATCCAAAATAAATGTCATAGGTATATATCATTTTAACCTATTTCTTAATTTATTCAAAATGAATAAATAATTCGATTTACAGTTTTTATATATTGTAAATAAATTATAGGGTGATAGCAGGATATATCAAAATAAATAAACATCCAAATCATCCAAAACATCAATCAATAACATCCATCACAATCAACATCCAAATCAGCCAATAATTCACAACAATTTCATAGTTATCAATATCGGGTATTTTACTGGCAATTAAATTCCAATTCAAATTTAACTGTAAATTTTAATACCTACAGTCAATTCATATGTCAATCTCATTTTCAAATAACAGTCAATAAAATTAGATAACTTCACGATTCAATTTTAACAAACATAAAAATATTATAGTACGTCGTGAGCGTTAAAAACACTCACCATTTATTTTTCTGTTGTCGCTTTCATGTTTTGGTTTCGATATTAAATTCAACGTGTTTCTATCCTGTACGACCAAACGATAACTCCAACTGCTATGAAATTTGAAATCCGATAATAATACACTGTTACGGATCCAATGGAACTAGTTTCATCGAAATCCGAGACTATGCCCCGGAAGGCTATTTTCACTCGTTAATTTAAACGAGTTATTTTTAAAGTCAATTAAATCACATTTAAATCAAATTTAAAAGTTTTATTATCTTCATTCTTATAAATAGAAATTAAATAAGCTTTGAAATTATTTTTATCTAGCTTAGAACTCAAGATCCCATTATTTAACCAATTTCAATTATTAAATTTAACGATTAAATTATCCAATAAATTACTATATTTGGAATTCATGTTATTAAATCTATAAAATTAACTTTTCAATATGTAAAATCAATTAAATATTACAATTTCAAATAACCAAAATTCTGGGTTGTTACATATAGGTTAGACATTTCATTTTCGGAAGAGGAGATCTGGAAGGCTATCGAATATATGCCTAGCGGTAAACCATCCAGGCAGGATGGATTTCCTTTGTTATTTTATAAGAAATTTTGACATGTTTTAAAGTTTGACTTTATCGAAATGCTTAACGAATTTTATAACGGTAGTTTACGTCTAGGAAAGTTTAACATTGCTAATGTTATTCTTCTTCACATAAAAGTGGGTGCGATAGAGCTTAAGAATTTTAGGCGTATTTCATTAGTTAACTATTCTATTAAAATTATCTCAAAGGTTTTAGCTAGCATGTTAAGTGCTAAATGAATAATTTAATTGATATACTTAATCCACCTTTATTAAGGGTAGAAACATCATGGATGTAATCATTGTAGTACAAGAATTTATAAACTACTATTGTAAAAACAATATTATCTATGCCCTTTCAAAACTCAATTTTGCAAAAGTATTTGACTATATTGATTATTATTTTCTTAAAGATTTACTTCTAACTATGGATTTTAGTTTTAGATGGGTAGGTTGGATTATGACTATACATAAAACCAAAAATTCGAGTATAAAGGTTAATGCTATTATAGGAAATAAAATTCAAGCTAAATGTGGTCTTAGACAAGACGGCCACTTGTCGCCTCTTCTGTTCAACCTTGCAGTAGATATATTTTCTAGGATTATAAAGTTAGCCATTTCAAAGGGGGCGTTGGAGTGAGTTGGTAATGATATTACTAGTAATGGACTTTTAGTTCCCAAATTTGTCGATGATACCATGTTGTTTGCCTTGCATTTTTCTAGACACTTCACAACCCTTAAGTTTATTTTATATAGCTTCAAAATGTATTCTTGACTTAAGATTAATTTCGATAAGAGTTTGCTATTAATCCTGAATGATGTACGTAATGTTGAAAATATTGTTGATGGTACACTCAATTGTAAAACTATGAATTTTCCTATAAATTACTTAAGATTTTTGATTAGACCGACTAAGTTAGAAAAAGAGGATTGACAAATAATAATTGATAAAATTAGTAAAAATTTATCTAATTGAAACTATAGATTTTTACCTAGAATGGGTAGAATCATTCCAATTAACTCCGTTTATTCGGCCTCCCAATTTATTGGATGTCGTTTTACATCTTTTCTATTTGATTTTGTAATACAATATTTCCAAATCATAATAGATTTTGGAGATATTTTAGTTGAGGTGAATCTGTGGCTAAAATACATTGCCTCTTTTATGGATTTCGTAGACTTTGAAGATAATTAATTGCCTCTTTTATTGCACTAAAAAGGGAAAAGAATTATCTACATGGGAAAGATTTATTTTGGAAGATGGAAATAAAATGGTTGATTAAAGAATGCATTTAATCAAAACTAATATAAATAGATATGCATATGGTTCATTAATTAGATGTGTGGGAAAAATATTTTGTTAGGTGTTTGGGATTGAGATTTCTTCTCAATTTTAGGTCTCTTTTGTATTTTCTTGGTTGAATCAATAACAGTTTTTGTTTTTGGGGGAATCATTTTTGTTTGCTTTCTTCACTTCTTTCTCTTTCAAATCTAGTTGTGTAGTGATCCCAGAAAATTCCTAACAGTTGGTATCAGAGCTAACTACACAAATTTTTGGAAGAGTCTTTGGCTATGGAGAAGATAAGTGTTGAAAAGCTTAATGGAAGGAATTGGGGGTTGTGGAAGGTGAAGATGGAAGATTATCTCTATCTTAATGATCTTCATCAACCTTTGGAAAATGTCATAATCCAGATTTTTGACGCTCGAAAATCGACATCAATACGTCCACTGTATTACATGCCGAACAATCGAATGCTGGAAAATACCAGATCGTTCTAAAAAGAAGAAAGAGGTAGAAGAAGAAAATAGAAATAACAACACAAAATCTCACAATCGCAGCGGAACAATATATAATAGATAACAATAGATCTTTATACAAAAAAGAACTATAATTGTTTATACATTATACCATCAGAGTACAACACAATCAATAGCACAATACTGGATAGTTATAATAACTTGTCCTCACAAAAGCTGAATATACAACGTACCATACATAGCAGAATATAAATCAGATACGTGATATACGTCTTCGTCACCCAGCTCGTCTCCTGAGCTCCACAGCATCATGTCCGGTAATACTCGGTCTGACCCGAGCATTATAATAAAATAACATCCGAGTCAGTCTGGAAAACCAGCATGAAAAAACACACTCAATTGAATTATTAAAGTTTTCAAAATCCTTTGAAAATCAAAGGTATCTCGTAAGACCACGCCACAAATAAACACGGTGGGTTTTTACCTTACGGTAACCAAAACATTTCATATCAAATCCTCTGATATTAAAATAATGTCTAAGCACAAATACTTATTCAAATAGCTGAAATTGTTACATTGATTAAATTCCAGCAATACTAGGCTCTACAATCAAAACCGTAAAGGCACGTATGGAGAATGGATTCCAACTGAATGACCCGGCACTGGGGTACCACTTGTCTCGGTACTTGTCTAGAAACACCGTACCGAGGACCACTCTGGAGTGCCCTGCAACACAAGACCGGACTACCCCTTGAACTGGATAGCCTGAATAAGATTACCCCGCAGTTGGGATCAGCAACCGCACCACACAGCCGAATAAAAGAAAGGGACTCCAGACAGGGGTAACCTAACCCTACTTGGTTGCGACCCACTTAGCCTTGCTGCATCTCCTCTGATTTTCAGTCATTCCCGATTGATGAGGCTCGAGGCTAAGCGTTACCTTTTTAGAAATATTCACTTAGAATGCTCATTGTCCTCCAATGACAATGTACTGATAATATTCATCCATACAAGTCTGTTCCCGGTCCGAACGGAACCGAAGGCACTACTCCTACTACATCCATATAGGAATCGCCCTCGGGATTAGTAGCGATTAGCCCTTGCACTTCAATGCTCCATCTTCGACTCCAAGCTTTTGTCTTCATTCTGAAAACGTACACGTTGGATCGAACTGGTTTTCGAATCACAATTCCGATCCCGATCTCTTCAAAACAACGTTCGTCATTTTCCGGTAAACTCAATCCCGGTTCTTTAGGAAATAAACAAACGAAAATAAGATCGAAGATCACCTCTTAACCGTTAGTGGATGGATTTCCTTATCAACGTCCTAGAAGAACGAAACGAGTTTATACGTACAGTATAGCACCTCGAACGGTAACTATACCATATAATTCCTGTACTCCTTCTAGATATTTCCAAAGTTATATTTGGATCCAGATTTGATAGTTGGTTATTTAACTACCAAATAAACAATCAATTTAACCAAACACTTCATTTTCCACTGAAAACTCCAAATCTCTTTTTAATTTAATTTTAATAAATTAAATCTCTTTATCCAAAATATAGACTTATCTTATCGAGTTAAGTAAATTCACCAAAGCAATATTTTTCAAAGATATTTGGAAAACTCTTAAAATAATTTTAGAAAGTACCACTGCGGTATTAAACAATGGATCACAGCTCAATGGTTACGTCTCTATCACAGAGAAATTCAAGACTTAGCCGCAAGCACTCACTGCCTCCGATTACGCCACGCGAGTATACTAATACTCTCTGAGATCTCCATTTAATAATTTTAAAATAATATTTATGAGATTTCTATAGTATTTATCCAAATCAAACTTTAGACAAAAGCTACCTTTTTAAAAAACTATTATATAAATTATAAATAGTTAATAATTATTCTTTAAAAATAAAAATGTTGATTAAACCTTTAATAATAATCAGCTACTATAACTATCTTAATTAATATTCACTTTAAAAAAAATTAACAATAAATAATAATTTTTTCCTAAAACATTCCTTTAAACTCCTTTAATTTTCTAATTAATACTTAAAATATTCCTTTTAAAATAAACTTAACTTTTTCCGGAAAATATAATTCAACTCCAATATAGCCAATCCAATTATTTAAAAATCCCTCTCGATGTATTCCTATCTTAATTTACGTCCAATTTCATAAATTTCCTTTTCACATTTAAAAAAAATTACTATTTATTTTTAAAAACAATTTACCCATCTCTATATAAATTCCCACCGTGAATTTATAATTCCAAGTTATCCACTGATAATTTACTTCACTTTATATTATAAACTTCGTTTCTATTTTCCATAATCTCATTCCCCGTCTCAACACTGTTTCACCACACCTAATCGATTTTTAAATCAATTTTCAAAATTAAACTCCATTTTAGATAAATTTCCCAGTACATTCCAAAATCCACCAATTCCAAATCTCACTTCCTTTTTATGATTTAAAAACCATATTTAAATCTGAAACATTAACTTCATATTTTTTTTTTCAAATTCTCTCTTTATTTTTCTCAAATCGATTTTAAATCTCGGATTTAAAAGTAAATACTTTTATACCTAAACAAATCACTTAATTTTTATTCTTAAAACCCTTTAATTCACATTTATTCAAAAATCCCTATTTTTCCATACTGCGAAATTATTAATAGGATTTTAAAAACCAACTATTTATTTTTCCCAAATTTATTACTTTTAATTTATCCATCTTTACTATAAATATTTTTACTTTAAATTCTTCCTTTTATTTTCCTTTATAAATTCAATATTCATATTTTTGATACTTTAAAATACAAAAATATATCCACCAATACCATAGCATCCAAATAAATTCAAAACACGCTATAACCTACCACAGATTATCCAAAATATCATATTACTGAATATGGAAATAAATTCAACATTTTTGAGGAATCTAGTTGGATCCCTCCAACCTATTTCCCTGCATCCACAGATGTCAGCATAATATAAAAATACAAATCCCACTACGAGGGGGATATCGCGGTATATAGAGTCATCCGCTATATAAATGCGGGGGCGTATAGGGTCTCGTCCGCTATATAAATGCGGGAATATCAATCACTCCAATATTAATATATACTACTGTATATATATATAATATCCAAGCTGATAAAAATTATCAAATTCAACCAGACAACGAATAATTAACTTTAACTGTTTAAAATAAATTGCTGTAATCCAAATTTGAGTGAGATTAACTCACTTTGATTTCAGTCGCTTTCGCATTCTGTTTTCAATTGAATCCGAACGCGTTTCAAATTGTCTGAAATTATCAGAAGCTCCAAACTCGTCCATACAGATCCCTACGCGTAGATGACGAGGTCACGATCCCGCCACAACTCGAATCGGACCTTGTGTGTGCGAGATACAGATTTTAATAAGTTGATGACAATTCAATTTTAAATACACTAATTAATTTAAAAACTCTAAAAATCAAACCCATCAAAACAGAGCCTGGCCCACTGCCACCCCCTCTTCCTCTTCTTCCTCCAAAAGCCCGTTCCCCAACCAAATACGAGCATGCGTATCAGTGATACGACAACCGCCTTGCCGAAACCAAACTCTGACCTTGCCAACATATCCCCCTCGAAAATCTCGACCACCCCATACCAATTTATACGAGCTCGAACCCACCTAAAAGATCGCGACATGCTCGAGCTTGACGCACTGTAGCGGTGAGTCGCCACTGCCCATAAGCGATCGGCCACTACAAGATTCGCGCCCAAAATGCTGTTTCCTATGATGAATCCAGAAACGACGACCAAAACTCAAATCAAACTCTAAATTCTCAAATTTTCATACTCTAGTTTCCCAACTTGCTCGACTTCACTGTCGATCTCCCTTACCCGATGCCGCACCCCACGAAATACACATCAGATCGAAGTTAAAAGAAAAACTCGATTTTACAAGAGGGTTTCACATTTTTTTGTTTAGTGGATTGGGAGATGCGAATTTCTGAATTTCCTGTTATAAGTTTCGGCCCCTTGTTTTTCCTTATAATTTTTTTGAGCTTTCACTTTTGTTTTTTTCAAATTTGCTTTCGGCTGTGAGAAGATTTAAATCAATGGAGGAGATGTTTGCGTGCACAAGTGTTTTTGCATGTTGGATGAGGTTTTGTGAACAGTTATTTGAAGTATTGAAAAAGCTCTGATGTAAATTGCTTGACCAGTCAACTATATATAAATTATTTAAATTTTAAATCATCTCGAACTCGCAACTTAAAATTTTGACCTCCTATCGAGGTGTGCCGCTAGGTGTTCATAATGTTATACCCCTATTCCGATCGCGATGGAAAAAGTTTCGAGTCCTAATTCGATCGTATGGAGAAGATAGCTTTTTGGATCCAATTATTATATTGAATTTTCGATATAAATTTTAGCGCATTTACATACCGTATGATCACACGATAACTCCAAACGCTACGAAATTTGAAATCCGGTAATAATATACTATTACAGATCCAATGGAACTGGTTTCGTCGAATTTCGAGACTGTGCCTCGGAAGGCTATTTTTAGATGTCAATTTAAACGATATATTTTTAAAACTGAACAAATCACCATTAATTTAAATTTTAAAACTTTTATTATCTTCAGCATTATCAATATAAATTTTTATAAGCCTTTAAATTATTTTTAACGAGCTTAAAAACTCAAGATTTACTAATTTACCCAATATTCAATTATTAATTCAAAATTAAATCATCCAATAAATGGTTATATTTGAAATTTAAGTTAAAAATTAACACCTAAATATTTAAAATCAATTAAATATTCCAATTTCAAATATCCAAAATTTCAGGTTGTTACATTCCTTCCCCCTTATAAGAATTTCGTCCTCGAAATTGCCAAGTAAGAAGAATAGACCAACCTCGCTAACTATTTTCCCAAACCAAATAGTTTAAACAACTTATCCGAAAATAATTTATTGAAACACACTATCACTATTCTAATTTCCAAATTCTCCCTAGATTACAACCAGTATTTTTTCCCTTAATCATTCAAATTTAAATTTAAAACCAAATTTTAAATTATCAAAATTTTCTTCAAAAAATTTTCTAACTCCTTAAATTTTCGAAAATTTCACCAGCGTCTCCTTTGCGTGGCTAGGTCGGAACAACTACAAAACTGCCTCTACGGCCCCAAATTTTCAAAAGAAAACAAAAGCCAAGTGGCTAGATCAAAAAACCATCAAATTTCATACGACAATTTAAATACATGCCTTTTTGTCGGGTAATCAAATTTTACTTCTGAAATCGAATACATCAATTTAGCTTTTGCTTTTAATTACTTGCACCCTACTTACCCCTAATATCCAATCATTTAATTCCAAAAACATTATATTTATTCCTTTTCAAAATTTTCAAATTTTACTTTACTTAAGCCCGTACGATGTACATATATCATCCGTACGCAATATCAAATCTGATCGCTTACTCGATCACACGATTTCACTTTCGAACTAGTATCGTTCAGCCGACTCCCTAGTGCGGACTCAAATCTTGTTCCTTGATTAGAAACCGTCATTCTCCTTACATAGCCATACACTATGATAGAGAATTTCAGGGTCAATCAAAAATCCATATTCAAGGTTCGTCGTCGAAAATCGAGTGAAAAAACCCAACTCGGATCGATATTACTATCTCGAAATTCTGTGCTTGAATCTAGATCAAATCGTCATGCGAATAAAATAATATACGTACAACTTACGTATAAATTTCCAAATTGATTATTAGCTGTATCAATTTTCTTTCTATTCACATTTATTTCATTTCTATCAATTTTCCACACTTAATTTACACACCTTTTATTTAATCTTCATTCAATTATTTACTTAGTATTTTTTTCCCAATACTAATCTTACTTAAGAACTTCACCATTTACTTTCTTAAGCCTATTATAAATATTTTATACAACTTCTTATATTTATTTCCACTTCATCTACTCAAAATTCAATTTCAATTTCATTTGAATTCAATTTCCCTTCCATTTACTAATTTATTTTCCAACTTTCATTTTATTTAGCCCCACTCGAACTAATTCCTCAATTTCACTTAATTTAACAAAACTCAAATTAAATTCCAATATTCAGTTTCAATTCCATTTACTCACAAATTTAAATTAATATGTTCATTCACAAATTTATTTCAACTTAATAAATTCTATTTCAAAACTTATTCCATTTAGCCTACTTAGGCCAAATTCTCAAAATTCACTTTTATTTAACTTGATTCAGTTACATTCCAATTCAATTCAAAATTTAAACTTCTATAAGTTTTCCAACTTATTTACATTCCATTCACTAATATCTTATAATTTACTTCATTTAATTAGCTTACTTTTTATTTAACTCTTTCAAGTTAAATTCCATTCCAAATAAATTTCAAATTCTTATATGTTATCAAACCATTTTACCATATCCCCAAATAACAATTTAGACCAAACCGTAGAGTTTTATCCAATTTCTTAATATTTCAAATTCATTTTTGAAATCAGCTACATATACATAATTTATTTGTATATCAAATTATACTTTTTCCATTTCAAATACTAAACCAATTTTGCAAACAAATTCCAAACATTCAGATAGCAATTCCTCTCTCAAAAACTCGAAAATGAACCCCGATGATGTCGCGATCATTATCGGAATTATTTTCCAGCGATCGAAGTGAGTTCAGTGCTTTTACTTCTTTTAAAAACAATTCAAATATTTTTAATTCCAAATCTCACCAGATTTCATATCCAATTCAAGAATATTTATGAATAATATCACTATTATTTTCATAATTTTGAAAAACATTTTCAAAACCAACGAGATTTAAATTCCCCAAATTTCCACTTGTAAACCCTTTTTAAATCTATATTTAAATATACTCCGAAATTTCATTTCATTTCAAATTTTAAATCACATTTATACACTCATATTTTAAAAAATTCCATTATTGTCATATGAGTAAATTTCTTAACTTTTGGTTATAACATTAATTTCTTATTTAATTTCCACATAACAATGATAATAATTTAAAATTATCATTTCCTAACAACCAAGGAAACCATATTTAACTATAATAATTTACAAAAATTATTTCTTTTATATACAAAAATATAATTTGGGTAAAATTATTTCATTTGCCCTATTTTAAACAATACTGTGTCGGATTGTTCTGTTCGAGTGTTTAGAGATCCCTAACAATAACGTTAATTACTCGTATTGACCAGAATCCATAAGCCACTCAACAAACCAATCAACACAATATAAAAAAAATCTATATTCACTAACAAATACACGTTCATATCTATTAATACACTCAAATTCATTCTAGGGTGCGACTGACCCTATCTCTAATGAGTAATCCCACAAGAGCCAAAGTTCTTGCTTAACCTTCTACTCCGATACCAAGTGTCATAATCTGGATTTTTGACGCTCAAAAATCGACATCGATACGTCCACTATATTACATGCCGAATAATCGAATGCCGGAAAATACCAGATCGTTAGGGAAAGAAGAAAGAGGTAGAAGAAGAAAATAGAAATAACAACATAGAATCTCACAATCGCAGTGGAACAATATATAGTAGATAATAACAGATCTTTATACAAAAATGAACTATAACTGTTTATACATTATACCATCAGAGTACAACACAATCAATAGCACAATACTGGGCAGTTATAATACATTGTCCTCACAAAAGCTGAATATACAATGTACCATACACAGTGGAATATAAATCAAATACGTGATATACGTCTTCGTCACCCAGCTTGTCTCCTGAGCTCCACAGCATCCTATCCTATAATACTCGGTCTGACTCGAACATTATAATAAAATAACACCCGAGTCAGTCTGGAAAACCAACGTGAGAAAACACACTCAATTGAATTATTAAAGTTTTCAAAATCCATTGAAAATCAAAGGTATCTCGTAAGACCACGCCACAAATAAACACGGCGGGTTTTACCTTAGATAACCAAAACATTTCATATCAAATCATCTGATATTATAATAATGTCTAAGTACAAATACTTATTCAAATAGCTGAAATTGTTACATTAATTAAATTCCAGCAATACTAGGCTCTACAATCAAAACCGTAAAGGCACGTATGGAGAATGGATTCCAACGGAATGACTAGGCACTGGGGTACCACCTGTCACGGTACCTGTCTAGAAACACCGTACCGAGGATCACTCCAGGGTCCCCTGCAACACAAGACCGGACTACCCCTTAAACTGGATAGCCCGAATAAGATTACCCCGCGGTTGGGATCGGCAAACGAACCACACACCCGAATAACAGAAAGGGACTCTAGATAGGGGTAACCTTACCCTACTTAGGTGCAACCCACTTAGCCTTGCTGCATCTCCCCTGATTTTCAGTCATTCCCGATTGATGAGGCTCGAGGCTAAGCGTTACCTTTTTAGAAATATTCACTTAGAATGCTCATTTTCCTCCAATGACAATGTACTGATAGCATTCATCCATACAAGTACGTTCTCGGTCCAAACGCGGTTGGGATCGATTTTCCAAGAGGGTTTCACATTTTTTTGTTTAGTGGATTGGGAGATATGAATTTTTGAGTTTCCTGTTATAAATTTCGGCCCTTTTTTTCCTTATAATTTTTTTGAGCTTTCACTTTTGTTTTTTTCAAATTTGCTTTCGGCTGTGAGAAGATTTAAATCAATGCAGGGAGATGTTTGCGTGCACAAGTGTTTTTGCATGTTGGATAAGGTTTTGTGAATAGTGATTTGAAGTATTGAAAAACCTCTGATGTGAATTGCTTGATTAGTCAACTATATATAAATTATTTAAATTTTAAATCATCTCGAATTCGCAACTTAAAATTTTGACCTCTTATCAAGGTGTGCCGCTAGGCGTTCATAATGTTATACCCCTATTCCGAACGCGATGGAAAAGGTTTCGAGTCCTAATTCGATCGTATGGAGAAGATAGCTTTTTGGACCCAATTATTATATTGAATTTTCGATATAAATTCAAGCGCGTTTACATACCGTATGATCACACGATAACTCCAAACGCTACGAAATTTGAAATCCGGTAATAATACACTATTACGGATCCAATTGAACTGGTTTTTTTGAATTTCGAGACTGTGCCTCGGAAGGCTATTTTTATATGTCAATTTAAACGATATATTTTTAAAACTGAACAAATCACCATTAATTTAAATTTTAAAACTTTTATTATCTTCAGTATTATCAATATAAATTTTTATAAGCCTTTAAATTATTTTTAACGAGCTTAAAAACTCAAGATTTACTAATTTACCCAATATTCAATTATTAATTCAAAATTAAATCATCCAATAAATGGTTATATTTGAAATTCAAGTTAAAAATCAACACTTGAATTTTTAAAATCAATTAAATATTTCAATTTTAGATATCCAAAATTTCGGGTCGTTACAGAAAACAAAGGGGAAAAGCCAAACGGCATAACTGAGGCAAAGTGAGAAATTTTGGATAGGAAGGCAACGGCGGCAATTCGGTGTTTTATGGAGAATTATGTGTTTTATATCGTTGCTTGTGAAACATATGATTTTGGAATATGGAAGATGAATTGGAAGGGATTTATGCAAAAAAATCTACGACGAATAAGGCATTTCTGATGAGAAGGTTGGTCAATCTAAAACTAAAAGAAGACGAATCGATTGGTGAACAACTCAACAGCTTTCAAGCAATTATGAACCAATTGGCGGCGGTAAGCTTCAAAGTTGATGATGAAACTCAAGCTTTGATATTAATGAGCTCATTGCCTGAAAGTTGGGAAACTCTTGTAGTCGCGTTGAACAATTCAAATTCTAGTGGTGTTGTTTCCATGGAGACTGTGGTTAGCAACCTTCTTAATGAGGAGATGCGGAGGATAAATTCATCGGAAGGAAAGACCACTAAAGAAAATGAAACTACAAAT
This sequence comes from Allium fistulosum, assembly GCA_030737815.1. NCBI lineage: Eukaryota > Viridiplantae > Streptophyta > Magnoliopsida > Asparagales > Amaryllidaceae > Allium > Allium fistulosum. The sequence goes on along the minus strand of CM060907.1, from coordinate 911,600,272 downwards.
CCAGTGGCAGAGGTCCACCTTGGAAAGAAAGACGCTCTTTCAAACCAAATACGAATCGAGAGTTCATTTGCTATTACTACGAAAAATCAGGCCATCAACTGAAATTTTGCAATAAATTAAGAGAAGATAAAGAGAGGATGAAAACTCAAGAAGGAAGCTAAGATAAGCTGGAGGTAGACCGTAATGAGGAGGTAAACTTTGGCATTAGCAATGATGTTCTTTGTGTTGATATGAGTAGGGGAGGAGAGTGGGTGCTAGATTCTGGTACATGTTTCCACATTTGCAATCAAAGGAAAACATTCACTGATTATAAGGAGGAAGCGTGCAAGGTGGAGTTCGCTAATGGTGGAGATCACATGTTCAAGGCACAGGTTTTGTCAGGTTGAAGATGAATACTGGAAGTTTGGTGACGCTTACAAGGGTTAGGCATATCCCAGAAATTAAAAGGAATCTTGTTCTTGTTGGACAGCTGGAAGGGAAATGTTGTAACTTCTCGACTCGAGGTGGAGTAACCAGGGTTTGGAAGGGTAACAGGGAGGTGCTACGTGCGAAGAGGAAAAGCAATAATATTTATTCATTGCTTGGAAAAACCTTAAAGATTGCAAAATCTTATACAAGTGAAGTTGGAGAGACAAGTCTGTTTGAATCAAGGTGGGGCTGACAACGGAAAACCACAAAGCCTACTTGGAGGTCTTTGTGGTATTACAAGCAATTCTGATCTGTTGACGATGTGCATGTTCGATTGGCGCACATGCATAGTTTGGAGGGAGGTTTAGCATTGTGGTGTAGACATTTGTTTCCTTGGATATATTGTCTTGAGTTTTGGAAGGCGTTTTTGGAAATATAGTTTCAAGGTGGAGATTGTTGGATTTTGTAATACAATATTTCTAAATCAAAATACATTTTGGAGATATTTTAGTCGAGATGAAGTTGTGGCTAAAATACATTGCATCTTTTATGGATTGCGTAGATTTTGAAGATAATTAATTGCTTCTTTTATTGCACTAAAAAGGGAAAAGAATTATCTACATGGGAAAGACTTATTTTGGAAGACGGAAATAAAAATGGTTGATTAAAGAATGCATTTAATCAAAACTATTATAAATAGATATGCATATGGTTCGTTAATTAGATGTGTGGGAAAAGTATTTTGTTGGGTGTTTGGGATTGATATATCTTCTCAATTTTAGGTCTCTTTTGTATTTTTTTGGTTGAATCAATAAAAAAATTTGTTTTTGGGAGAATTATTTTTGATTGCTTTCTTCACTTCTTTCTTTTCTAAAACTAATTGTGTAGTGATCCCAGAAAATTCCTAAAATTTTCAAAATAGATAATAGATAAAATTAGAAGAAGATTCATTTGGATGGGAGATAATACTTGTAGTAATATCAATTGTCTCGTTAACTGGGAAATGGTTTGCAAATCTAAAGAGAAAGGGTACTTAGGAACTATAAATCTTCATACCTTAATGTATCTTTATTAGGAAATTGACGTTGGAAATTTAATAATAATAATAAAACCTTATTTGGAAAGAAATTATATCAAATCAATTTTATGGTAGATCTTATGTTCTTTACCACGTTACTTCAAATTCAAATAATATGTCCCACTTTTGGATATCCATATTAATTTTTTTAACCTGGGAATTAATAATTTAGTTCATTTAGGTAATAATACATCATTTTGGCATGATAATTGGATTTCTGTTATCCCCCTTTAAGTCGAGTGCAAAGAGCATTTTGACATTTGTAATTTTAAAAATGCTTTAATTTCAGAGGTTTTTAGACCTAATAAAGAATTTTCGTGGAGCTTTAATTTCAATCGTGCCTCGAAGGCACATCCTTAACTCAATTTGTTTTATCGTGTTCTAAGCTAGGATATTACAACTTAGATAATGAGAGCAATACAAAGACTTGGTGTTAGATAATAGCAAATTTACTCCTCAAAATCAGTTTATAAGTTTTTAAATTTCTCTGGAAACCAAACCTATCAGATTCAAATTAATTTGGAAAGTAAATGTTCCACCAAAACCAAAGCTCCACTTGTGGTTGATTCTACATAATAAATTAAACGCAATTGAATTTCTAAAGAAAGATAATTTTCTTATAGACAAGAATTGCGTCTTTTGAAATATAGGCTTGGAAAATGTAGCTCGTGTATATTACAATTTCCCCTTAACTAACTCTGTCCTTATCAACACACTTAATATTTTTAAATTTAGCACGACTAACACCAATTTTAACTGTGATTGCTACTATAGTAATTTCAAACTTCAATATGTTGAAGGTTACAAAATTTTACTTGATACCATCTTTACTATACTTATTGGTAGTTATGGTTTGAAAGGAACCAAAGAGTGTTTAATAATGTGACCTAATTTGCGCTATTGCGCTTTTCGGTTATAATTGGGTTACGAATAACAACTATAATTTGAACAAAGATGTTCTATTTAAGGAATATCTTAAAAAAGCAAAAGGTCTCATTAACATCCTAAAGGTAAAAATTATCTATTTAATAAGAGAAACAATATAGCATTAATCATCGACGTAATTGACATTTTTAATGATAACGCTTCAAACATGATAATATTTGTCGAAAACTAATTTCGTCTTACATTTTGTTTGCATTTTTCTTTTATTACACACACATACATATGTAAACATCTTTTATATAGATATATATAAAATGTTCTCATGCCTTTTTCGAGTTTTCCAGCTTTAGGAGTTACTCTAATCTGGATTGCTTTTGGTATGACGGCTCAGTTGATGGGTTTATTGTTGTTAGGTTGATGTTAATGTTTGCCTATTAACGACTCGCTATATGCTTGTTTACGATCCTTCAATTTTGGTGAAGCAGTGCTTCTTATGATCTGCTTTGGTATTTCGCTTAGCATAAATGGATCGATCGACGTGTTATTTGGCGTCTCTAGGTAAGAGGTTAGGAAGGGTTTTTATTCTTTTTCTTTTACCATGTCAGGAGGGGGGTGGAGTTCCGTTACCTGACAGGCTTGTTGTGTAACGACCTGTAAATTTTAACTGTTTCAATAACGTAATTAGTTGGAATTTTGTGAAATTTTAAACGATAAAATTTTGAAATAAAAATTTGATAATTGGAATGCGTCTAATTAATCATAGCAACTGGTAAATTTTCATCAGATAATTTGGAAGTTTATTTTCTAGTGTAATTTTATTCCAATTTATATCAGTTAAAATTGATGATAATAAAATGTTTTCCAAACCTGAATATTTTTATATAGAAAAATTCTAATTCATCTTCTGACTAAGACGTCATTTTTCATTTTTCCAAATTCGGACTTCTTTAGCTCCGTCAATCTTATTTTTCTGCGTTTTTGCTGCATTTTCTGCTAGTAGAAAATTCTAATTTTATAATTCAATCATACCACTGATATCTGTATACCGTTTTGATCGTCTCGTCATGCTGATCTTCGTAGTATATTCAATTGTAAATTTCGGCAGCTTGTACGCGGCGAATCTACGTAACAATCAGCCAGGTCAATATCCGTATCGGCACCCATTTTGGGGCTTTTGATATTCAGTGACCATTCAGTTTTCAAGCGGCTGAAAACAATTGGTCACTACTTTTCCAAATTCCCAGAAGCTATTATTTCACTCGTTATTCCCAACGTTAAACTTTATTATCCCGTTCATTGTCATTTATTTTGGTTCGTGCGTTTCGTTCCATTTTTCACCTTTTTAGTTTCTGTGACTTCCTTTTTAAATTACTTTACTCAATCTCCTCTTCTTCTCAATTCCTTCACATCCGCCTCCACTGCCCCTACCCACGTCCGCCCTCCACTACCCCTACCCACGTCCACCCTCCATTGCCCACTAATTCACCCACGACCCCCTCAATCAGGTCAGCCTGCCGAGATCCACCACTCAGCCCCGTTACCCACTCTCCTCCGCCTAGCAGTAACACCTCCGACCACCTGAACGGTGCCTCCACCTACTCCGGCACCCCTCCGCGTACTCATCTTCCCTTCGGCCAACAACCAAAGCCACCGCCTCCTTGCATTTCTTTCCCTTCCACAACTGCCGAACCCAGCTTCTCCCCCTGCATGTCTCCGATCTCGTCCCCTCACCGACCAACCCTCCAATGCCGAGCTCGATTTCCCACCTACCAGACCTCGACAACCCGTGACCATCTCCACCAACCCGAGCCCAGGCAACTCCGGCCTCCCTCCCACAGCATGGCCACACGGCATGACCAGTCGAGAACCCACCTACATGACGCAAGCTTCATGCCACTTCACATCTTTCCTCTCCCCCTCCGATCCACCTCAGCTTGCAAGCCCATGCAAACACCCATAGCTTCAGTCCACGTTTCTCCTGCTTGTGCCAGCTTCTCTTCTTTTATATATAGGAGGTGTGTATTTATATATACGTTGTCTATATAAATTTTAGATGACTTGTTAGTTATATATAGAGATTTACATTAGTACGTATATATTCTACCTAATATATGTTATTATATATATATATGTTAGTTCGTATCTATATATGTTTACTTGGGTTTCTGGGTAATTATAGTTTATATAAGTAAATTGTTAGAAGTTTATATAAATGCCCAAATGTAAGTTTTTCTAAGTTATATAATACGTTGTTTTTTTAATGTAAGTATGCATTAGGTTGTAGTCTATATGATATGTATGATATATTATTGTTAATATTTCAATTTGTGTTCAATCTGTACATATTTTATAAATTTATATATTCTGTTGTATGTGTGGTATATGAACTGCAATATGATGTTATATATATATATATATTTCATAAACTATATTTTTCTGTGTTTATGTTATGATTTGTTGGTAATAAACATTTGAACTATTGTATATATTAGCTTATTAAGTAATATAAAATATATATATATATATACACACACACTTTGCTAGTATTTTTTTATATACCAATATTCTTTGCTGTATGTTCGGTCATATAGGGTCAGTAAGTTCTATGTATATTTATACCTCATATATGTTAGAATATATCTATTTTCTAAAGGTTACTATGTATATATGCCTCATATCTATGACCGTTTACGTATATATACTGTTAGCTACAGGTCTACATACATATTTTATTGTATATATAATATATTAGAGTTTGCAGTTTGGATAAAATATTAAATATATATGTTAGTTTACAGATTTTATAATAATGTCAGTTATATATATCAGTTTAAAAATGTACATCTGTTTATATAAAATATTTTCCAGATCTTATATCGGTATCATATACTGATCTTTGTTTACTAATTTATATTTTTCAAATACATTGATTTCAAAATATTAAGGTGGATTTTTTTATGAATAATTATATTAGATAAGGTTTAAAAATTGTAACATATACTTTGATTTTGTTGCCTACATATATAAACTTATTTATGTATTAAGTATTGATTTAGAGTAGCGATATAGATTTTGATTTTTGTAAATGTTTGATTTTTCAAATATACTGTAAAGGTTTATTTGGTTTAATAGGTATGTATATTTTACAACAATGGTGATTTTAAGTATGTTATAATAATATAAATTAAAAAAAAAACCCACAGATATATATATATATATATAAAAATTTAAAATGTGTTGAATTTAGAATATGATTTGGTATATATAGTTATATATAGTCATATATATATATATATATATATATAAGTTCACTTACACCATTTATCTTCATCAATCCTGTTCTGATTTGATTTCGTCAATTCCTATTTATCAGCTCCATTCATTGAATTCGTGTCTTTCTAGCGTTGATTTGGAATTCGTAACTCAATTTCATTGTCTATCCTCTCTAGCCTCGAAAGGTGAGTAATCACTCAGATTAACGTTCTTATATTTATCAAATTTGATTTTAATTGAAACGTCAATTGAAATATGCTGCTGTTAGTTATTTACATTGTTATATATGTCATTATCTGTATCTGTTCACTGTGACATCTGACACCATTATCTATTATTTATATTGATGATATATGCCTGTTACTATTGTTATTTTATTATCATATCTGTTATCACTCTGTAAGTTCCCTGTTAGTATAGAATTACTATGGGTTGAAATGATACATACCCGAACGATCTTGTAGAATCGGAGAAAATCGTTATGGATTGAAATGATAAACCCAAGCGATTTTCAATTAATTGAATTTAGGATTGCGGGTTGAAAAGATATATACCCGTATATATTTAAATTGCGGATTGAAATGATAAATATCTGTATCACTTGACCATAGGGTAGAAAATTATATACAGACACCGTTGGTCTATATATAAATATTTGAAAATGATTTCTATGGTTTTGAAGGAAATATATGGTTGTAATAAATATTGATTTAAAAAATCTAATAAAGTTGATTTAATAAAGTCGATTTAATCAATATAAAATAATGTTTAAGTATTTATGTAAATTTATATTTTCAAATATAGAGTTTATAATGTTTCAGGTTGGAAAGATAAATTGAAATTGATATGAAATTATATCTATTTAAGAATTTTACTTAAATAAGGTTGATTTGAAATTTATTAAATTTGAAAATTGAAAGATATGTTTATAACTTGAATTTGATTAAAAAGTGACTTAAATGAATATTTCAAACTTATATAAATTTAAATGGGATATTTTGTTTATTAATTTTTTTAAATTGAAGTCGTATTTAGATGTATTGAAATGATTAAAGAAATATCTCAGAAACAAAATGTAATGAAATTAAATTGAGATATAAATGGAATTATCAAATTTAGTTTTGAAATGTGAATATTTAAAGCTTTGAAATATATTGAAATTGAAATGGCTTATTTTGTGGTTTAAATATGTATTTGAAATTGATAATTTGAAATGGTTTATTGAGAAGCTGAATCGAGTTGAAATTGATGATTTGAGATTTGATTAAATTTTAATTTTGAAATTCGAGTTTATGTGAATTGATTTGTGAAATTTGAGGAAGCTATTTTTATATAAAGTATTTTAAACTATATCTAAAACTATTTATATTTTACTTTATAAATTTTAATATAAATTATTTTAATATAAATCATTTTCAATATAAATTATTTTATTATAAACTATTTTAACTTATAACTATTTTATATAAACTATTTATTGTATAAACTATTTTTCTATATATATACAAATTTTAATATCTAAACTGTTTAAGAGGAAAGTGTTAGGATTCCAAAATGTTATGATTTCAAGCTATGATTTCAAAGTGTTATGAATTTCAGGGTTTTGACTTCCAAAGTGTTTTGATTTTAAAATACTTATGATTTCGAAAGCGATATAACTTTGGAAAGTGATATGATTTTGGAAATGGATTTATTTGAAGTGAAAATGATATCGTATGGATATGGTTTTGAAAAGGCAATGATATTTTGATTTTGAAATATAAACTATTTTGAAAGTTTATTAAATGACCAATCGGTGTAATAATTACGTAGTTATTAAAGAGACCTGGATCGGATATGGACATACTCTCTGTCGATACCGAAACCACTTTAATAACTAATATACGCGGAGTGTTGATCCAGAACGAAGTGGATGGTTTTGATGAACGCGTTGACTGAAGAAAGAAAACGATTTTGGATGACCCCTGACATGACTAAAACAGGAGCCGCCCCGGGCTATTGAGGTTCGCCACCTTTAGCGGACACACTTCTTTGATACCATATCTATTACTTTTGTGATTCGATTTGGGTGCACCCTTTGATTTGGGAGTGTTGTTTCGCGGTGTTGAGGTAGTAGCTGCTATGCTCAACATCAGTCCGGATCACGCAACTACTAGTATCCTAGTTGGTATCGCCTCATGTACCTTGTCATACTGATTCTCCTATTCGCGACCACTACGATTTGTTTTGTGTTATACCTATGGGGTACCCTCTGATAACCACTAGTTTACGGTGGGGCTTACGGTGCTATATAGACTATGACATGGTAAAAATGTGTTAAGGGTGGAATGGGCCATGACTTAAGGCTATTTTGATATCGTACTTTACTAATTAGACATTATCTACTTAGCGTACACTACTACATAGTAGATAGTTTAATGGATCCTTAGAGGATGGTTATTCCAAACATCCTTTGAGCTACTTGTATTTCAGTTGTTATTTCACTTGAGTTGGATTTATTGATATAAGAATGTTAATCCTGACTCGAGTGTTTTGTGTTTTCTTTACGCTCGGGTCAGACTGAGTGTACCAGTATTCGAGACTCACCTTTGGAGTTGGAGCTTCGCTTGGAGATCCAGCTATCTATCCAGCTTTCAGATATTCAGTTGATTCCAGTGATGTATTCTGATATTGTATTTGACTATTGTATTCGAGACTTCTGTTGTATCTTGTTTAACTCTGTTATATATAGTAGCTTCATGAACTAGTATTCTTTTGTTTCCGCTGCATTATTGTTATATTACTCTGTGTCTGTGATTATTTTATTTACTGTATATGCTGAGTTTTTCCAATTTAAATTAACAATCTATTGTTTTGATTTATTCAAGTCCGACATGTGTGGATTTATTGTCGATTTGAATGGTCCAAAATAGTGGGTCGTTACATGTTGACAGCTCTTTTCAAGTATAAAATAAAATTACATGAGTGCTCTCCTCCTAAAGAGGATTACTCATTTTATTCAAAAAAACCACACACATACACACACATATATATACACATACATATATATATGCATGCATGCAAATCATCCGGAAACTAATGTAAGATGTGTGTGCATGCGCGTGCATGTTTCCAATACACACACACATGCACATATATACATACATACATACATACATACATATGTGTGTGTGTATAGTATATATATGGTGATTTTTTATGCAACTTTAATAATTGGTGTTTTCCTTGAAATTACTCGTATTACCCCTTAAGTTAGGTACCTAATCCAATACAGGCGATATAGGTTAAGGTACAAGTTCTAATCTTAAGCATATTATTTGTTTTACTTTTGATGAAGTGTGAGATTTACCCATATTAGACTTTGTTCAATTTAAGTGTTCTTGTGTCTTTATAACCTATCGGGAGAATCTTGTATTTGAATGTATTTGGAGGAGTTAGTTTAACTTGAATTTATGCTTTTGTTTACTTACAAAAAGACTATGGAGTTTTGTGAGAAGATAGCATATGATAGTAAAACAATGGTTTATATATCCTTTTGTTTGTCATATAGTAAGTGTAGATAGCTTGAAGCTAGTTACTCGGCTTGTGAGCCCATGTTGACTATTTGATAGATTCGATGTTGTTTATGCCGAGATTATAGCTCACATATGATATAATGTGCGAAAATTAAATGAGGCTATGTGGGGTGTTACTATGTGGTTTATTTCAAATTCATATTGTTTCAAGAATAATACGGATGGATTGTTGGAACCTTGTTGTGAGCTTGCATACAAAAATTATTGAAATCATGTTGTGTTGTAATCACCATCTATGCAAGGTGGGATCTATGCAAGGTGGGAAATTGCATGTATTTCTAGATGCTTCACACTCAACAAATAATATTGAATACAAATATTCTTTCGTTATCAATAAATATGATCATTAAATATTATACTCAATAGGGTGTTTAGATATATGTATATTTATGTAAATTTGATGGTTTTCTTAAAGCTTACAATTAAAATAGTTAAAATTTCTTAATAGTTAATATGTCATAATTTTCGTTGTTCCACTTGAAAGATTAAGATTCGATATTATAATAAGATTATTAGTTTTTGATGATTAATCTAAACTGTAATTTATTTCTTTGTCATATTTGAAATATAAAATTTTATTAGTTGTTATGTTTTAAACTATATTTATACTAAGGAAAAAAGAACTATATTTGCTAGCACCTTAAATTATAGGGATGCAAACAAAAAAAATTTCTTTTTATATATGTGCACATAATTGTGTTTATAAACACCAGTGTAAATCGCACGTACGTGCATCTGCGGGAATATTCCATTTTTATTTAATAAAAATTAATGAACGGAGATGCGTACTGTAAGTGCAAAAACTTTGACGGTCACAAATCTTTTATTTCAAACAGTTGTGTTGGTTGCAAATTGATAGTGGAATTCCGTTGATGGATAATTGAAAAAGGGATGGTGGTTGAGTTTGAAAACGGATGATTAGATTTTATTAATGGGTGAAGGGTATTTTTGGAATTTTCAAAAGACACCATGAAAATCATATTCATCGAATTCTCTCTATTAATAGTAGAGATAAGTACTATTAAGGTATTATGACATTCATATGTTACCAAACCGTTACACTAAAATACCAAGGTGATGAACTGTTTTTCATGTTCTCCAAATATTAAATCTACACATGCCATCAATCCAACATAGACTATATTTTGCTCTTCGGTTTCATTTAAGCAATCTCCTTACAGTTTAGACATAAAGTATTAATCATTATTTTGCATGCACCAATTATTACTAGAGATGCATATTCCTATATATGGTAAACTTGCCATAAAAATTATAATACAATATCATATAAAAAAAGAAGATCATATACAAATCATGTGAGATCCATACGTACGTAGATCCCATATGTCTCTATGTGATTTACCAACGATTCTTATGCTTCTTGTATTCCTATATTTGTTTCCATATAAAGTATACCGAAGCAGTTGAAACTTTAACAACTCAAAAGCACCACTTTTAAAGATCTAATAGCACGCGTTATGCACATGCAAAACAAAGAAATTAGTATAAAGCATATGTTAATACTTGTAACTTAAATTAGTAATACAAATGGTAGGCATTATATGCACATAAAAGACAAAATAATTAGTACAAATAATACTACCATTAGATTTGTATATGTAAAGTCTATAAAGAAGTTTAATATATATTATAAACATAATAATAATATAGTGGTTCAATACGTATTAAATGTTGTTGTAATAATAATATCATCTTATCCGTTTTCTAGACTTAACAATGACATTAAAAGTAAAAAGATGAAATATGGCAAAGTTAAAGTATTATTAAAAAAGTACTGCGACCTAACTTGCAATGTTAATCAGACTAATAAAATTAACCATTATTGTTCAATTCTTTATATTTAACATTGTTTATTAATGGGTAAACAAAAATCTAATTTGATTGGAAATTATTCATGAATGACATTGAAAGTTATGTATCTTAACATTTTCTACTAGGTTACAAGTAAGTTGGCACGTGCAATGTATGTGTATAAAAAAGTTTTTGTGAACAATTAATCAAAATATTCAAACTTTGTATGTCGTATTACTTTCAATTTGATAAAACATACAATCAACATATTAATTTTCATACCTATCATTTCTCTTAAAAATAGGTTTTAAGTGTTGGAAAAAAATAAACATCATATGCTATGTGGAAAAAACAATGATTAGGTGAAACCATATTTAATTTTAAAGATTAAAAAAGAGTATCCTTTCAAATAAAATTAGATTTTACAAAAATCAAAATAAAAAGTGCATTCGAGTTCAATTTGAGAAAAAATCCAAAAATATAATAATGTTTTATTGACGTAGTAATCCATCTTCTCTGTTGTACACCTCAAGTCATTTGTCTACGGTCCCTTAGCCTCCTAATTTATGCGTGAGAAAGTCGGCTTAGCCTTCTAAGTTGTGCTTGACGTGTTGTTCCTGATTAAATAAAGTAAAGCTATCCTAATATTTCTAATGTTCTTTTTGCTCAAATTCCGAAAGTCTATTAAAGGAAAAATCCCAGAAGTAAATGGAAAGAAAAATAATAACATGTAAATCAAACTTTCCAATCAAATGAAAATTAATTTATTATTATTATCGGAATCCAAAATTGTATTATTATGTATACATTTTATGATTATTGTTTGAACTTAGGAATCAGACTATAAGGTTGCAATTATACTTCCACTATTAATAAAGATGCAAAGTGAAAATTTGGAAGCAACTTTCATTTATTAAACTAACAGCATTTTCATTTATTTTATGAAAATTTCGTATTTAAGCAACAAAAGGGGGATTCTGGAACGAAAATGGCAACATTGTCAATTATACCCTCAAACAAAAGTAGTTAATTATATCGACAAATTAAACCCCAGAAATCATAAAAAACCCCTGAAAACCACAAATTAAACCAAACAAAGAGAAAATCATGCAAAAAAGATTTGCCTTTTTATTACTTCTGAAAAAATCATTCTCCAATCCTAGTTTCAGTAACAGTCAACTAAATTCTTTTCATCCGATCTCAAATAATTCTAGGGCTTCTTTGAAGCCTAAATGGTTCTCCAACACCTCAGAATCAGCGGCCGCGATCCTGTCGGAACCGATGACTTCAGATGGATTGACGGTGGATTCAATAATGATGAAAAATTGGCCAATTCTTGACGAAGGAGACGGCGATTGGAAGAGCCATGCTACTGCCATTGCTCAATCCATTCAGCTGATTAAGAAAAGATTGCAGGTTTTCTTTGTGTTATTCTGGGAAAGTTATAGTTTTAAGGGTGAACTATTTGATCTGTATGAAAACAAACGAGCTTATAATCTAATTTCTACATCATGAAATATTTGTTTTCCACTTTTTGAAGATTTAGGACATGTTTGGATCAAAGATGGCATGGAAGCAAAAGTACCAAAGGGTGTTTTACAACACAAATGCAAGTGATTTTTCTTCTTCTTCTGGATGATCAAAACAGCAACTTAAAAGCAAATTAAAGTGGCCTAAACACTTATTAAAATGGAGCATGAAAAGCAAAAGTTTTTCAAATGTTCCATTTCTGGTTCAAATGCTAATGGAAACTATATTTTAGCTCTTGAAGTTGTAATTATTATGGAGAAAATGTATTGCAAAACCTCACTTCTTAAATGTATTGCAAAACCTCACTTCTTAAATCATTGACGAGCCCAAAGCATGCTATGAATTAATTTAAAACTGCTTTGAATAGTAATATGTGCTTTAATATGGTATTTGCTTGTTCCGGAATATACATATAAGTTGCTATAATGTTATGGGAGACTTAAATCAAATTCTAATTGTTACAGGGGAACTTCAACCAAGTACATATTTCTTTTAAAGGAAGGTAACTAAAAAAAAGAAAGAGTTTGAATACATAGATTTATACTCAACAATTCAATACGGTGAAAGCGAAGGAAGTGAAAAGGAACTTATCATAATTTCTCTGAACCAAATCTTTGCGACAAGAGAAAGCAAGACAACAATCAACACGTCTTTCGGTTCTTCTTAAGGTCATAAAGGTCGCCAGCGAGCATCAGAGAAAGACCGGCATGGCATATGGATTGACAATTGAAATGATGTATCTCACTAGATCTAGGGTTTCACCTTTTTTGGTCGCCATTAAAAAAGCTGGAAAAATTATAATACTTTAATTAATGAAGCGGCGTCTCTTGTTTTTTAGTTTTAAGCCAAGAATGCATAGCCCCTCGCCCCTCCCTCCTCCCCCTCACACACACAAAAACTCAACGTATAAGTATAGATTTTGTTTTGTAGTTATTAGTGATTTTAATTACTTGTTTTCTTTTTTATTATAATACCCTTCTTAAGAAGCTAAACACAAATTTGACTTCCCTTACTCTCTCGGCTACAGAATTCATTAGCGGTACGTCGAAGAAAAATAAATACACACATGGTTGATTCACGGTGTATTTCATTACTGAGTTTCAGATATATGATGTGACCCATGTCGTATGAAAGCAAAAACACAGCCTACTAAGCTGTGACGTCCCACCCCGAGACCCATATCAACAAAGAGAATTACTTAGTAATTTTGTCTGCTAATGCGAAGAATAGGACTGGTTAAGGACGACCATTATAGTCTTGCATTATATAAGAGCTAAGTATGTCGATATTTGTACTCCTTTTTTTCCATCACAAGTATTGACATACTTAATTCCTATCTAATACACTACTATGGTGGCTACATGATCGATTCAGAAACAAAACATAATAACTATATCAATCACAAGTCACAGAACAGCAACACAGAAACAATACATATGAATACATACATCAAATGTAATACAACATGCCACTAGTGGTATACAACCACAATATATACGTACATTCTCCACAAAAGAATATATACATCACAAGTTCTCCACAGAAAGACTACTACACGAAAACTATGACATATCCCAAGTCGATGGTAAAGCCCAAAAGGTAAAGCAAGCTAAGAGTCCAACTATCTAACCTGCAACTCGGTCTGACCCGAGTAATAAATACACGGGTCAGGCTAGCTAGAACTTGATATTAGTATAAGATAAAAGGAATATAAGAGCATAAAGGAACCCTTCCTTTAACTACCATCGAAACAAACAATACAATTTGCGGTCGACTTTACCTTAGAAATTTGGTGGCCTGCACTCATATTTCATTACTTAGTTTCAGATACATTATACCAATAAGGGAAAGAAAGTAATTATACTTAATTTTTATAAAAGAACTTTAATGACTTACCATTTATCAAATTACTAAAAATTTACCTCCCATAATCAAAATTGGAATTTCTTCAATAATCCCCTAATTATTTTATGCAAACGATAACAATTTAAATTATTAAATTTGTTTAGTGGATTTCGATGGAAGCCTGAGAATTCGGATTGGGGTCTAGACGACGACAATGATTAAATCTATTCAGGAAATCTACTTAATAATTTAAAAGGAGAATCAAAATAGATTAATGTTGCTTAATAATGAATCATAATTTTAATTTTTCTTAGCTGATAACCGACTCATAGCAAAACATCGGTAACAGATATAACTATAACATTTTTATTAGTTATACGATTAAATAATTGAGTTAAAACACTATGACAAAAACTGATGAAAAAATATTTAAAGTTCGTAGTAAAATTTATTATTTCCTTTTGAAACACAATTTTTTGTAGAATATTTAAGCTTTTGAGTACTATTTTTTCCAACCATTTCTCGGCTTCTCAATAGTTTAATACAAAATTAAATTTTATGTTTTTATTCAAATATTTGCTTTTTTCAAAGAATTCTATTTTATGCTTACTTTCTTTTCATATTTGTAAACAATCATTAATCATATTAAATTTCTAATATCAAATTGAAACTAAATGTTGTTTTGACTTAAATATTGATATTATCTTTCTTTGATTATAAGACTTGATATGATCTAATAATTTTTAGGCTATCCTCATGGAGATACTTATTTCATGTAGTTTCTCATTTCTTTGATATCATCACTTAAAAAAATAGATTACTAACACACATCTACGTAATATGTTCGCATTATATCATTCAATTTTCTAGCTAGGTACCAATTTTTTTTACATTTGTAAGAATATCCATGTCAATGTTTGATTATTTAATATGGTACTACAAATTTTCTTAGTCAAAAAAAGAGTTCAGAGATAACGTTTATTGTGGGTAAATAAATGAGTGATAAACTAGAGTTATGTCAAGATAAATGACAACGTAAATAAGTAATAAATTGAACCCAACGTGCATCAAATGGTGGTGTGGATATGGAATAAATATTCATCAAATAAAGAGTCTAAAATATTCTTATTTAGATTATTTCTGATAAGCTTATATAAGGAGATCTTGTACCTATCTCTAGGAGTTGAGGAGATTCAAGAGTTGAATAAATCAAAAAACCAAATAAAAGAAACACATAAACTCAAAGAGTCCTCGTGCAAAGTTAGGTAGGAGTATAATCCACAAGGAAAGTGGTTCTTTATGGAGAGAGTACAAAGGTTCAATGTGTGCATAAACCCGATGTGATACAATACTGTACATGTAATTTTTCTCTTTTCATAAAGTATACAAGTCTATTGTCTTCTTTACTTGGTTTTTTTCTTCTATCAATTTTGCATTGCTTGTAGGACAAAAGATGCTTCCCCATCAACATTACATTTGAATTTAGTTTTGTTCCTATTGTTGTGCAATTGAAAATTTTGATTATGATTCTAGTTTCAAATTTCAATATTCTAATTTATAGAAATACATTAACAAACACCTATAATTATAGCAAATAAAATGTCGTTTTCCTTCAAAAAAATAAGTTCAATTATTGACTTCTACATATTTTCATTTTTTTCCAGTTGAATTGAGTCGAAACCGATAAAAGTATCGTGTTATCTAACATTATTATGTCTTTTGTGCATTTTCTGATTAGTTAATGTTTTATTCTTTTACATGTTTATTGCATATTTTCAGCACTTAGGTTTAAAATAAAATTTTAATTCGAAACCACAATTTGGATCGGACCGAGATATTCGAAATTTGAACATTATGCATTTAGCTTTGAAATTATATTTTCAAAAAAACCGTGTTACAATATTTGTTTTAATGCATGTGAAAAAAAATGAGTATGCATTAGAGCAACTTCAACAGCAACAAATTTAGCCATATGCTTCAATTTTTATTTTCCAACGGAGCAATTACCACTTAACATTTAGTCGAATGCTCAATTTTTGATTTAAAAAACTGAATCAGCACTGATGCCTATTTAATTGGCATCTAACATTAGATGCTTATTTAATGGGCGTCCAACTTCATCGGAAATAATTTAATAGTGCATTAATGGGTGCTCATTAAATGGATACGCTAAGCGCCCATTAAATGGACGTCCGATGTTGGACGTCCATTAAATGAACGTCAACACTAGACATCCATTAAATGAGTGCATAACTATTGGGTTTTTCTTCCATTTTCAACTTTGAATATTCAACGCCCTAAATATTTAGGGCTATTGTTGAAGGTGCCCTAAGTTACTTGTATATTTCTTGGTTGAAAAATCTAATACGCCAAATTACATTCAATATTTTTAGTTTTAGAATTAGAGTAATACTTTATTCAAGCAGAATACTCATTTT
Source organism: Allium fistulosum (assembly GCA_030737815.1). Lineage (NCBI taxonomy): Eukaryota > Viridiplantae > Streptophyta > Magnoliopsida > Asparagales > Amaryllidaceae > Allium > Allium fistulosum. The sequence continues at coordinate 911,583,428 of CM060907.1, read as the reverse complement.
GATGAGCGTTTTACCACTTTCCATTTAAGCTAGTGGTCTTAAATTCTATCCAATATTGTATTGCATATTTTGTCTCTTTAAAATTTACTTCTTATAAATGCCAATTTTTCAAATCTCTATTCTTTGTTCCATTTCGAATGATTACTATGTACGTATATATATTTTGAAATGATATCAAATTTCGAGTTTATCATAGATTATTATTTATTAATTACCAAATTAACAAGATGATTTCAAACGTCGATGACTTACTTTTATAGTATTTTTTTTGGTATTTGTAAATGTATTTGACATAAGTTAACATTCAAATCAAACATGTGGAACTCAAAAAATTTAATAAAAATTGTTATCTATATGGTTAGTAAATCTTTAATCGTTTAAATTTGCCCTAAGTTACTTGTATGTTTCTTGGTTGAAAACTCTAATACGCCAAATTACATTCAATATTTTTAGTTTTAGAATTAGAGTGATACTTTATTCAAGCAGAATACTCATTTTGATGAGCGTTTTACCACTTTCCATTTAAGCTAGTGGTCTTAAATTCTATCCAATATTGTATTGCATATTTTGTCTCTTTAAAATTTACTTCTTAAAAATGCCAAATTTTCAAATCTCTATTCTTTGTTCCATTTCGAATGATTACTATGTACGTATATATATTTTGAAATGATATCAAATTTCAAGTTTAGCATAGATTATTATTTATTAATTACCAAATTAACAAGATGATTTCAAACGTCGATGACTTACTTTTATAGTATTTTTTGGTATAAATGTATTTGACATAAGTAATTAACATTCAAATCAAACATGTGGAACTCAAAAAATTTAATAAAAATTGTTATCTATATGGTTAGTAAATCTTTAATTGTTTAAATTTTAATGATAAATATGATTTACATATCACTATCACAATGATTGATTAATGTCGTATTGCATAATTAACTACTACTATATCTTTGTCAACAAAAGAAGCATATAAAACATGATTTTAATTATGAAATTGTAAAATAAAAATATCAAAATAGTTTAAGAGACGATTTCTTTTCTTAAACTAACAAAATAATATTTTTAAAATTATCTTATCTTAGTTATGGAAAAACCCTAACCGTATTTACAAGTAATATTATTTTATGTTCGAACATGAAGTGTATGGTATCAATTGCTATAAAACCCCGGATATCGGTTTAGATATCAAACTCAATCAAGATTAATGTTAAATGAGATTTTTTTTTAGATTTTTACCTTTAATGTTGCAAAAATTTTGAAAATGGAATTTCAAATTAGATTTTGTTCAAGATCATCAAAATATGAACTACATGCATTGCTCAGATCGTTGATGATGCCAAATCAATTCGATATTATATCAACATATAGCTATAATTTTCCGTTATCTAGTCTAGAAATAAATAAAATTTAACATGTGAGAAATAAAATGAATAAAGTACTCGATGGTTCATGCAAGGATTCGATATAGTCTCATGTTCGAATTCATAAACGGTCACTGATTTAATATGTTTTAATTGTATGTGTTGTTAAATCAACTACTTGTAGTATTTATGTATTCATATTTATTGGATATTCAATCGATTTGAAGATCGACGGACTATATACTAATGTTTCATATTTTCTAAAGATGTATTTGAAACTTTACAAGTTTACCCATTAAATTACTGATGTCTACCATCTTTTGAATGCAATGTTTCATGAACTAATAAACTATATACATACACACATACACACACACATACTAGTTCATAGAACCTTGTATTCAAAAGATGATATATCCATAGTCCCTCCATGTTTAGTCCACTCCTCACACTCTTATATCGACCATTAAATCCAATAGATGAGTGAATTCATTAATGATTTAAGAGAGAAAACAAATAAAGGATTAGAGAGTGTCATCAAATCCCTCCAATCATTCGTTGGATCAAATAGTTGATATAAAAGGGCTGTCAAGGAATTATGGATCTCTTCTCACGCACGAATGAACGAACAAGTTTTTTTCACCGGCGAAAATATTTTTAGCTAGTTTTTACTTAAGAGCATGCATTTAACAAGAATTTCACTTAATAACAGGTAAATGTATCTTTAGTATAAAAAGGAAACTAACCAGTGCATGAGTATTCTTGCAACAATGCTAAGATCTAAGGTGAAATAAATTCGATAGTTTTGTTGGTACATACAAATATGGAAGGTATACGAGTGTACTTTTTTGGTCAACGAAAATTAAATTTTCATTTGGAAGCAATTATGTTTTAACTTAATTGTCAAATCTCTTATGGATCAACAAATTTGTTAATAAAAGTATAATGTAACTGGTAAAAATCTTGAGACATAAGCAACTTCGGAGGTTGGTATATACAATAACTATTTAAATCAAGTTCCTCGCCATAAATCATTACAAACTAATACAATTTAATGAGTTTCTTAATCGTGATATTATAAAATAAATAAATATGAAAAATAGTTTGAAGAGGCAAACCATTTAAGAGTTAATACATTTGGGAATTCTTTTTGAATTGTTTTATCTTAGTTTTGAAAGAAATCGAAGAATCACATTATCATATTGTCCTACCATGAGGTGTATGGTATCGACTAAAATATAGAACGAGGATATCACCCAATATATCAAAACTTGATCAAGATTGCTAAATGAGATTTATCTGAGATTTTGATTTTTGGTATTGCGAATTTCTCAAAAAGATATCTCGAGCGAGAAAGTTTGAATGCATTGCTTAAACTATTAACAATGCCAAACCTGTTCAATAATTTTATAAATCTTTTGCTATTTTTTTTAGCATTTCAAACTCTGAATTTAAATAAAAGATAAAAGCGAGAGAACAACACACAGAAAATAGTCAAAACAGTATATGGTTCATATAAGGAACATTATAACCTCGTGTCCGCAATTATAAATGGTCACTAATGGATCGTATTAATTATATATTTTATATAATTAATTTAGTATAGTATGTATATATTCACATTTATCGAGGTATGTTAGTAGTTTAGAAGATTGGTGGACAACACATGCACATGTTTCTTATTTTTAAAATTTTATTTACAACTTTGCATATTTACCCATTCAACTGCATAAATTTTCCTAAGACATACCGTATCTATAGTTTTTAAAAATAAAATATAAATATAAAATAAAATAAAGAAACTAATAAAACATTTTTTCAAACATAATTTTCAATTAATGACAGGTAAAAGCTAGATTTCTTTAACTAATTAGTGGAGAAATAGCCAATGACTACTGATAATAGCAGTAAGATGCTTGGTTGTATTGCCAAAGGTCTTGGATTCAATCTTCCATCCCAACACACACACGTTTTCGTTTTTGCCAAATTCAAAAACTAAAAAAGAAAAGAAAAAAAAAGATCAATATATGAATATTCTTGCAACACTTCTAAGATATGAGGCAAGATAAATTCGATACATTTGCTGATATATATACACAATTGATAGATATAGATGGATGTACTTTTCAAGATGATGAAGGTCTAATTATTATTTGAAACCATATTTGGTTTAATTTAATCGTCAACATCTTGTCGGTCAGCAAATTTGTTAATAGAAGGGTAGTGTAATTCAGAACATAAAGGCTTGATATGTAACCAACACCTGGGTTAGTGCATGCAATAACAATCTTCATGGTAAATCATTATAAACTGATACAGTTTATATGTGATTCTTAACATCAAATGAATTGCTTCTACCTAGAATTGAACATATTTGTTTTATTACTGGCAGTGGAGAAAAATGGTAGGCAGATTAGAGCAATTGTCATATGTACTGAACAAACCAGACCTTTGGGATGATCCTGTTTTCGCTGGAAGGATTAGCCGTGAGCATGGTGGATTAATTAATAAACTGAAAGAGGTGAATGGGTTTGAACAAAAGCTTCTTGAACACATTGATATGCTGAAGCTTGCACATGAAGAAAATGATCAGGATTTGGAAATGGTGCGCATTTGTTTTGTAGGCATGTATTTTGCCTAGTGTAGTCTAGTATGCTATCTTTATACATGCATACATTTCTTGGTAGGCGTTGATTCTTTATCTTTTAAAAAGTTTTGTCCAAGTTAAAGAACAGAAAATCGTCCTCTTTGCAATTCCATTTGATGACAAGTTTGATATTCAAGATTTAAAACGCCTCTTAAAAAGCGCTTGTGAACTAACTAAAATTCTCACGTTGCTCCCAGCATTGGTAGATTTCAAACAGCTGAGAATTATTCCTTTTAATTAATATTAGGGATTTTTTTTTGTTAATGTTGGTGCCCAGTATTACTCTGATACGGTTTACTATTTTTAGGTTTGAAATGTTGGTGATAATTGTTCAATGTTAACTAGCTAACTTTCTTACAGACATATCCATTTTCGTTTTTCCTTCTTCTGAAATTCTCCTTAATTTTGTGTTATTTTAATATAAATATTTTGAAACTACTCACACAATCAAAGATTACATGTACAGCTATATAAATATTCACCCCATTTGCTTTAAGCAGTTTGTTTGCATATTACAGATTGACAGGTATCATGTTTATCACTCGCCAGCTCAATGTTTCTATGAGCATTTGTGTGTTCCTACTATCATTTCTCAAGATCATGTGTTGATTTCAATTTTCCATCAAACAAAAAGCAGAGTATTATCATTCAGCATACGGGAGATATTAGACTTTATTCTCCTTTGTGTTTTCTTTGTCTGTTTATGATATATAACAAATTTTGTTGTCATCTGAAGGATTCAGTGAAAGCATTGCTCGAAATGAGAAAAATTGCAAAGGAAAAAGAACTTGAAGCGTTATTATCCAGGGAAAATGATTCATGCTCTTGTTTTATAGAGGTTAATCTCATTTTCTTCCTATTTGTTAAATTTCATCTGGTATCAGTTACTAGATATCATACATTACTATATCAAAATCATGCAATTAGTTCGCTTCTCGCCAAACATATTTTTTTTTCTTTTTTTTTTCTTTTTGGTATTGAAATCAAAGGAGTGAATTATAGTCTTATAAAGCCAGCATAAATTATTACATCAGTTTCTCCTTACTTTTTAAATCTAGTTAAAATCTGTTTTCTTGAATATTGGAAGTAGACTGACACGGTGGGTCCTCCATTTCATGGGAAAATTATTCTCAAATTCAAAATTTTTAGTTTGGGTTAAAAATAAAGCATACATTTGGCAACTATGGCTCAACTTTATGATTATGTCGTCTCGTGTCAACTTTTCTATTTGAACACTTAGATGTTTACATTATTATATCCATTCAATTCATAATAATAATATATGACTGTATGCTAAAGAGGAATTTTTGCTGATTAATAATTCACTATAAATTTTCAGGTTCAAGCAGGAGCTGGTGGAACAGAGAGCATGGATTGGGCTTCCATGATAATGAACATGTACTTGATGTGGGCACAACGGCATGGATATGATGTTACAGTAGTTGATCAAATGCTTGGTGAGGTAGCTGGTATCAAGGTGTGTTTTCCTGCTTTATTTAGGGCTAAATGTGCACAGATGATGTCATTCTTCAGCACATACTCTATGAAAGTCATATTTTTGCGAGCTTTCGTGTTGAGGGCAGAGATGTAGTTCAAGGTTAGCTGTAGAGAGTTTAACTTAAGCCAACTCTGACAATATTTAATAGTTGGTAGTTATTTCTCGTAATCTATCTACAACACCAAATTAAAATCAACTAATTAGACACCTTCTGGTGATAATAGACATGAAAGTCTACACAAACGATCTGCTTCTTTTAAACTAAGTATATAAATCTCGTGTATCATCATCACTTTATAGAATACCAGACATTTGTTTCAAGGACAAAATTGTTTTATTTCAAAGGACAACCAACTTCCTTTATACACACACCAAGGACAACTTTCATATTTTAGTTGGATAAAGTCCAAAAAAATTTTTTAACTAAGGACACTCATCGACATTTCACAAACAATAAAAACTAATTTTGGAAACTTTTTTTGTCAGTGTGAGCAAAAAGAATACAGGAAAAAGTAGCGTGAAAAGTTAAATATATATGGTTTTATTATTTACAAATATTATATTTTCAAATGCTAAATGTGAATAACTTTGTAACTAAAAAATATATTCTGTAAGTGCTAATGCCGATAAGTTTATTGGTTAAAGTAACATAGCTTAATAAATGCAGAATGAAAATAGCCTTATTTAGTATATTTTCAAAAACATAAACTGCAATTGGCTTTATAAAAATAATAGTTACAAGTAAATTTAAAGTTTAAGTTATACTAGATTTATAAAAAAATTAGTTAATAAACCCTTTTTTTTAAATGTAAATAAAAGTTACAAGTAGCTTATTATTAAACGACGGACTAACTTAATTTTTAATACTATGTAAAACAACTTTATATAAATAAAAAGAGATACTTGCTAAATGTTTTGTAAAATTAGCTTTATACAAAAGAAGCTAATTTTCGTAAATGTTAAGTAAAATAGCTTTGCAAAAAGCTCGTTCATGTGTATGCTTTGTTAGAAAATTATATCTGTATATCATTGTTTGAGTTCTAAGGTAAATATATGTATACTTTACTAATTGAATTAGCATGTGAATACATAAAAAACACTATTTTTAATTGCTAAAACTATATTCATTTAGATTTTCAAACCGTTTAGTTTTATAATTTTATGCTAACTTTAACAGGTTAAAATGCTTTCGAAATCTATCTATCTGGCTCTCTCTCCCTCCCTCAACCGTCTTTTTTTTTTCTGAATTAATTTCAGTGAAAATGAGTAATTAAAATGAATTTGGTGTTTATATAATTGATGAGAAATCTAATTATTAAAGTTCGTTGTTTTTGAATCTAATTTTATTCTAAAATGCATTCTTAAAACTAAATACTCCTTTAGAATATATATACTTGATCAAGCAATTTTATTTACTTAATACGTTAAAATAGATCAAATAGTGATAAGATGCCACTATATGAAAACTATAAACAAAGAGAAAAACGACCAATTTAACTGAGAAGAAATAGCTGAATACGTAACTTATAGAACAATAAGTTGAAGTTTATGCACGTTGATTTATTCTAATTGAGTTCCAGAGTTTGTGTACATATATGTACTAAATTAGATAATTTTATATGTATTGCAGTTTTCACATGTTGATGTAAAGTTATGCTTTTATATTTGTTCAGCGTGCTACAATCAAAGTGGACGGTGAGTATGCATATGGATATGCCAAAGCAGAAGTAGGAGTTCATAGATTGGTGAGAATATCACCATTTGATAGTGCGAAGCGTAGGCATACTTCTTTCGCTGCAGTAGCAGTCATACCTATACTTGGGGATGTTTCTTCTCGTTTTCAAATTAAAGAATCAGATCTCCGTATTGAACGGTTCAGATCTGGTGGAGCTGGTGGCCAGTCTGTTAACACTACTGACAGTGCAGTGAGAATAGTGCACATTCCAACTGGAGTTACCGCTACATGTCAAAATGAAAGGTAACGTCACCTTTAGTTAATGAGTATGCATAAGTAATCTTACAGTTTATTGCCATCTGTGGTTGACAACATATGATATTGAATGGAAGAATGACCAATTTTCCTGATATTTGCTAGAAAAATGCAACGAAAGGTAATGGTACATATTTCATGGGGTTACTATTATTCTACATCCACCAAAACAAACTTACTAGCGCCACAAACATTTAATAAAATTAAATCATAAATCCGACTTTGAAAACCCACCTTAAACTTTTAAAAAATATCCACTAGTAAACGCCGACTTCGAAAACCCACCTTAAACTTAAAAAAAATATCCACTAGTAAACGCAATTGGTTATGCGTAACCGACCAATGATGAAATAGAATGAAATTTGATCTTCAAAAATATTTATTTTCAATTTTATTAACCATTAATGACAGAAGAAAGTGAGATGATAATTTAAGTTCAAATATTTTATTGATTTTAAATTTTAAATTAGGAGTTGATGGGATAAGATATTAAATTATGTTTAGAATATGCATGTAAATCAATATTTTTGTAATCCTGTTAATTTTCTAAAAAAATGATAATGATAATTAATTATATTTGACTATATCATACTCTTTTTTCTATTACAATCAGTTTCGTCTTTCTTTTATTTGTTTTCATACTGAAACAACAAAAGCAAGGGGAGGCCAATTTAGGGAGACTCCACCTAGAAAAAGATTTGTATGTGAGGGGACGTGATAAATGGAAGCAAATAAAAGTCCTCGTGCAATGCAAAATTCGACAAACTCTTATTGGAAAATGAAAAAATGAAAACAATGATGGTTCATCATAAATTATTTTTGACAAGGCCTGATCGAAAAGAGAGTCAAAAAACGGTAGAGGATCACCGAAATAAGATAAACAAATTTTTTTTTTTTGGAGGGCAACATTTTTTGGTACACCCCATAAAAATTTTATAAAAATAAAAAAATGCATTCTTCCATCCAATATTGGAGTCCTAACAATGCCCAAAAGCAATACTGATTGAATGTTATTGATCTAAGTAGTAATGCAGGTTCTTTACTATGTTCAAGTACAGCATCAAATTCGAGCTGCAAATTGATCTTTGTTATGTTAATCTTATTTGAAATTATACAATCTACTTTGAATTAAAGTCGATAATAACTTAGTCGCAACTGAATTAGTTCGATTAATATGTATTGATGAAGCATTAGATGGAAAAAATTCGACAGTGGAAAAATCGAATGGAGAAATTTTGATTCCGTTATTTCAGAAGGGTAGAGAAGTTTCGAGAAAATAGAAAAATTATGAAAATGAAGGTGTGGGTGTGTTGATGAATTATTTGATTGGACAAGATGATAAATGAGTGAGACAAGATGTTTGGATGTAAACAGTATCATCATATTTCATAAAAAGTGAAAAAAAAAATGCTAGACAGTAGTTAAGTTGGATGCAGTAGACGAACTTGTTACCATTATAATACAAGTATTCTTAAGTTGGATGATTACTTAGGCATCTGTTTTAGTGTTGAGCTTCAGGTTGGTAATCTTTTGTAATATTTTGAAGATCGCAGCATAAGAATAAAGCATCAGCAATGTCAGTCCTTCAGTCTCGGTTAGATCAGCTTGAAATGGCACGTCAAGCCCAACTCAATTCAGAACATACTCAGTCGCTGACAGAGATTAGCTGGGGCAATCAAATCCGGAGTTATGTCCTCCATGTAAGATTACTATTATGCCTAAATTTGCAGGGTTTCCATATTGAAATATGACATCCTTTAAAAATATTTATGCAATTGAAATTTCCATTTAGCATTTGTTATAAATATTGTTCAATGTTACAAACTTGACAATGGTAACCAAACAAAACATTTGGAAATTTTCAACCTGACATTTCAATACAGGTTATTCAAATACTTATGCAAATCTCTTCTTTTTATTAAATGTGAGATATATTTAAATTGATAACACAATTCATCCTTGTAGCATATTAGCTTTCTGAACATCTAATATTACCAACAATTTTTCTTTTTCGTCTTGTAGCCTTACCGTATGGTTAAAGATCTTCGAACAAATTATGAAGTGTCAGACCCTGATTCTGTTCTAGAGGGAGAGCTAGATAGCTTCATTCTCAACTATTTATCTTCCTCACTAGACAAAGATGAAGACATGAATTGAACAAGAAGTTTCAAAATGGTATTCTGCTACATCCTTGAACAAAATATATTATCAATAGGTAAGCTACAAATAAGATTTGGTAAATAGTCCATAAACTTATGGAACTGCTTTGCAGTTCAGTTTTGTAATTCTGATCTACTTCCTAGTTTACAGCTGAGATGATTGTCATTCATGATAAGTTATATGTCCACTACAGAGTTGAGATGGTCTGAGACCAACTCTCACTTGAGAAAAAGAAATCATTTTCGTCATCATATTTTCTAGCAAATCACTGCGGTTTACCTGAATCTCTTAATCACAGATTCACATAGCATAAATAGCTCCAATTGTAAAAAACAGCCACAAAATAACATGGACAAAAATAGTTCCAAAATAGTTTTTCATTATTCTTTATGGGAAAGAAAGAGAAGTCTGGTATACAAAGAATAAATAATAGCAGAGCAGCATTTGCTACATCTCCTATTTGTACTCTTTTTGTTCTTTTTGTCTAAAATGCAATGTAAATAAAGGTTCTTTAGAACAAATGTTATATAAGAGGCTGTAAGAAACAAATAGAGGTTATAAAAATTATTTATAACCCTAAACCTTGTTTCTACAAAATTTCCTCTTCCAATAGACAGTTTTTGAAGACTGGCTTGTGCTATGAAGATGAAAATGAGAATGTTTCTTCCACCCAATCTGATAATCTACTCAACTTGGTCAACATTTCAGCATTTTTGGCGAAGTAAGACTCACAATTCGAAACCATCACCGAGGCATCATGTTTTACCGCTTCTAAAGTTCGATAGTAGTTGTTCTCCAAGCGGCTCTTGATTATGTCTAGAGACATAGGAACAGGAAACCTGGTGTGAAATAAGAAAGAGACAAGTTAGTGAAATATGAAATGAAAAGCAAAAGCATTACCAACCATGTGATGTATTACATAGACGAAAATGCCTTGACTAAGTTTTATGCTTTTTCGATTTTTACCACATAGGTTGTTTAAGGTAAGCAACTCATCATTTTAACATCATAGGCAGTATGGTGCAAAATATTAAACATAGTAATGTAGATACAGTAAGTGGTTGTATCATAAAAATTGCAAATACACGATATTTTTTTGCTATTTAAATGTAGAAGAGCATTTGTTTTCGTGAATACTTGAGAAACATGCTTAAGTTTATCATATAGTTGGATACACCACGGAACATATTAGATTAAGACAAGAACCTGTATACCTTTAATTTATGGAAATTGGTTTCTTTCTCCCACATTAGTTAATTCGTTTCCCCCGCTTTTCATTTTCTATTTTAACCGGTAGAAAATGAATGAGCAAATTGGTCTCCTAGATTTTGCATTTTCACTAAGGTGTTAACATTGTCTCATATCTGTATTATTATTTTTTAACATTCTGATTGGCATATCACAATGCGCCTTTTTTTCTGGAGCAATACTAAACTTCTCGTCTGAATGTGAGTAAATTCAATGTATCTCTAACTCATGATTTATAATGTTGGATGGCTGGATATAAATTACAACTAAAGAACTTTTATTTTCTAATGTACAAGTTAATACTCATCTTTATGTTTTCTTTATTGTTGTACATGCAATTTGGACTGGTGCACACTGGATGTTGCGTAAGGTTGGTTATTGATCCCTCGTTAGGGGTCCAAGGGGCAAAGATTTGATATTTATCTTAAGTTGGTATATTTATCAGTGTATGAGGCTTGATCTTTTAATAATGAACTGCAAAATTTTAATATGATTTTTTATTGAAAACTAATCTCAATATTTCTTGCTGCACTCCTTTTTATTTGATTTTATTTTCAGTATATTTATCAGTGTATGAGGCTTGATCTTTTAGTGTTATCTCCGTATATATTTTGCTTATCCCACATCTTGAATACATTCACATGTCAAATTTCTGATTGACTCACACGTCAAATTTCTGATTGACTCACATGTCAAATTTCTGAATATATTCTTAGTAATGAACTGCAAAAATTTATTATGATTTTTTATTGAAACATAATCTCAATATTTCTTGCTGCACTCCTTTGTATTTGATTTTATTTTCAGTAACTATATGTTGAACTATAATTCTTCTTCATTAATCTATTAACCCGTAATTTATTCCATTATGGTACAGTAGTATTGTATGTAAATAAAAATTAGCAATACGATAGGCAAAAGTAGAGAATAAAATTTATCATTGTACGTATTTTGATTTTTGATGCCCAAATGAAACAAAGGTTTAAGCTACACAAAATTTGAAATTAGTACGTAAACTACAAGTCTGGAGTTTTCAAAAATTTTGAAATTTCTTAAATAACTTCTAGAAAAGAATCGAGATTTAGTAAGAAAACAGAAACAAAATTTAACAAGCAAGCATTAAAAACATAACTGGAAATAAAAGTGAAATGGAAAAGAAAATAACATGGAAGTTCAAATTCAATTTTAGTAAACCTATACTTCAGTACATGAAGACGGACTTTGGATCGATGTTCCAAATTGCACATGACTTGTTTTATTTTCAAGAAAAAATAAAATTTATACTACTACTGAAGAAAAATATAATTGTACAAAATATAAGCCAAAATTCAAAATTTTAACATGTAATATTTGAGTTATTTATTTATTCGGACAATTAAAGTTTCGAAGCTTGAAAATTTTGAAAACTAAATTTTAAAACTTAATTTTATATTAAAACAATAATATGATAATATAACTAAAAAAACCATCAAAAAACAGTCGAGAATTTCTTTTAAAGATTTATCTTGAGAAATTGCATATTTGGTATTTGGATAACTGTTGTGGTAATTTTATGACATGCATTTGATTTTCTTTTGATTAATTCGAGATCAAAAGCTAAATAATTGTTAATGGATAAAATGGTTATTGAGTTTTGATACATTGTGAAGAATTATGGATTATATTAGTGAAAGATATTCATGACATCCACGATAATTATAGATTGTTTTAAAATAATTATTGAGTTCAGAGAAGCATTTATTTAGCTATATGTCAACACAGTGACACCGACTATGGAGACATACAAAAAATAGTGTGTCCTTTCTAATATATACATATACAAACATGCCACCGTCCAATGAGTTATGTGTATGTGTTAGGATAAAGGTCCCCAACTAGTTTGATTACTCCAAAACTTCATCAAACTTTTTTAGTTTACAGATCTTGGATTTAGCTATTTTTGCACAGACATCATTTTCTTATCCTGTTATTTCAAATTTTGCATATTATTCACAAATTCACAAATTTGTATATTATTTCAAAATTTCTAACCCCTTAAAAGCTATATTTTAAATCCAGAATATTAACTTGTTTTGAAGTTAGAAGTCTTGAACGATTTATGGTTTGATAAACATCATCTATGTGATAATAAGATCATTCCTAATAAACTTAGTTTAAGTCCAATAGATTCAACAAAAAAATGATGGGGAAATTTGGAGTGATTCAAACAGGGGATTTCGATGATTACTCTCTCTCTATCAAGATATCAACATGATTGAGCTACTTCTGTGTTTCGCTGGAATCGTTGGTAAATGACCATAGTTCTATTAAACTCTACGGTCTATACGTTTAATTTTAGGGAACGGGCACCACGAGGCACCAAACAATGAGCTAAATTAAAAGGTCATTGACCATAAAAACCGATTTACCAACAAATGAAACCACTCATGATTTAAAAGGTCATTGCCAAACAGATTACCAACGTATGAAGCTCAGACTATTGGGATAATAATACTGCTAACATTATTGCAAATACTGTACCATGTTTTACTGGTAGGCTAAATTTGTATATCGTTATCAGTATTGGTCTATCACCATACCGACAGACTCGTAAACGTTACATTATTAATGGTGAATTATCTTTGTCTAAAAGAATTATAAGTTTTATATATTTCTATAGTGTAATTCTGCTTCATTATAAATTTCATCGTATCACTTAAGAAAAAAGCAGCGATTTTTTTTTAAATTTTTAATAAACATTACTTAAACTGAATTTGCAAATTAAATATAATAATTTCCTTTTTTCTAAATGCATGGAATACAACAAAATATATGAATATCAGTATGTTGTAAGCAGACTTGTAAATTGATAGTTGATTTTGATAAAATATTAGTGATATTTTACCATTAAAAATGATAAATTTACCGTTGTCGTACTAATTGTACTAGTATATCGACTTCATTCAAAAATGATAATAAAATTTACTATTAACTCTTGTAAGAAACTCTTGATGATTTAAAAAGTCGTTCACCATAGAAACTGGTTACCAACATATGAAACTATATGATTTGAAAGGTTGTTGACTGGAAGAAGCTACTTAGATTAATCAGACATAGATCAAATTTGAACTATACTATTTTTGCAAATTAATAAAGCTATTAAATGATTGTACATATGATTAATCAAAAGGAATCGACAAAATTTGACATAAAAATAAACTATAATCGACAAAATTTTACATTATATTGACTCAAATGTCAATTCTATCATCTCATTGATGATTGAAACAAGGGAGTTTTGGTTAGCAAGAGTGATGATTGTTTTTCTAGAAAACCTTAAAATAAATCTAAGGGACTGTCAACCGAAAGATAATACCTTTTTGATATATCTTACCCCCTTAAAAATATAACTACGCTAGTTCTACTTGAACTTTATGGAATGCTTTTCATATCCCAAAGTAAAATTTATCCCTAGTTTGCCTCTCTATACCATGTATTTCTAATATTACGCACTCTTCTACATTGAGTAATTTTTATTTGAACTCGTTTGACTGTGTATTTGAGAAAAAATGGTGAGTTTTTAATTATTACAATACAGGTATTTTTGAACTTGGTAAAATTTTGATTGTCAATAATACGATTTTTGTCCTTATTTTTAGGTTTACTAATCATTTACAAGAATTTTTTTATTTATTTTTATATAAATTCCATGATAATCAAGTTGATATGATTTTGGTATTTTGGTTTGACGTAGGATATTAGAATTTATAATAAAAAGGATGGTATGTTATCAGTTTTCCAATAGGTGTGTGAAAAGTATTTTTTGAAGGTTAAATTTGTTTGGCATATATTTCACAAATAGCTATATTTTTCATATTTAACTATTAATTGGGATTAACAGTATAGAAAAACTACTAGTTTTATCATGTAATTAAAATATAAAATTACATTACAGAATATTGGTTTTTGTATTTGAAAGTACAAGTTAGAATATACTACAGGCCTGGACACTTAACCGACATAATTGGTCGTAGCCTAACAGACTTAACCGATTGATCTTAATCGTGATTATCGGTTTGGCTAGTAGTTAAATAATTATAAGCAGTCGGTTAACCATCAACCGATATAATCTTTTGATTTTTTTAATAAGCTTCGCCCAAACTCAAAGTATCTCAACCCAATATTATATATTATATCGCTCAGCATCATTACATTATAGTTACATGTACATACTTCCTATAAATTTGTGGCTCTAAATAGCCAACATCTTACTCTGCTACCAAATTACACAAAAGCCAAGCCATATCGTCTCTTGTTTATAATAGTTCTTATCAACGCCGCGATAAAGTAAGTTTTATGGAAATTTCCAATCCGAGACCGCTCGAACACAATTCCCAAACGCAGCGGAAAAGCTAGATCGCGATAGACGATGCAAAACAACCAATCAATAACCCAAATCAATCTCAACCAAAACCAAGATACGATCACAACACCGAGATAAACAATATATAAGAGCAATAACAATAAGTAAATCACACACCGATTTATAGTGGTTCCACTAACAACTTGTTAGTGTACGTCCACTTTGAAAGAGAGCTTTTATTATTACCAATGAAAAGAGTACAAGAGATTGTTTACAATGATCAACTAATCACTCTAGAATATATTTGTGGAGAATAGGATTGAAGAGATTAGGATTCACCAAAACCCTAATAGAAGAATTAAACCCTAGATTAAAAGTGATTAGAATGCCTTCAATAGACTGCTGAAAATAGCTTTTATAATAGGGTAGAGATCAAAAACCGAATGACCAAAATACCCCCCAATATCAGCACAAGCAAAATAGAAGACCCAGACCCGAAACTGGAAAATTGCCGAAAAACGGTCGACTGGTCATTTTTGGACCAGTCGACTGGTCCAGAGACCCCATGGTCTCTGGACGAAACCGGTCGACCGGTAGAAATGGACCGGTCGACCGGTTTTGGGCAGCAGTGCACAATAGTGCACTGATTGCTCCCGGAACTCCCCCCGAGCTCCGCTACTCCGGCCGCTTCCTCCTACGCCTCGCTACTCCACTCCTCTTCAACTCCAACATATCGTGTCGCCAAAATTTAACACTCCACCTCGACATTATATCCATCTCCATCACCAATGGTACCATACCATCATCAACACCGATAGCTCCAACTATCGCCACTTCTACCTTCACCAAACATGAATGCTTCCTCAATGGGTTCCGGCAAGGCCACCCCCCATTGCACTTCACCAACGAGTTCAAGCACAAAGCCCCCACCCGCTAATGAAGTGTTGGAAACACCCAAAACCAAAACGATCTCACCAAAGATCCGAACACTTAAGAGTGTAAACTAGTGTTCGCCAAGAAGATAGAACCACAATCTCACCCCAATACTCTTCTTCATCCACCAACCAAGCTCCTCTCACCCGTGCCACCCCGTGGCACCTAGCACTCCTCTAAGCAAATCAAGTTCGAGCAATGCTCGAACTTCCCAAACGGCAATGCTTTAGTAAACATATCCGCCGCATTATCCTTTGTGTGCACTTTCCGAAGATATACTTGTTTATCCTCATCCATGGCTACCAAGAATGACTCCCTCACTTCAATATGCTTAGTACGTGAGCTAAACGTCAAATTCTCCGCCAAATGGATAGC
The DNA here is from genome assembly GCA_030737815.1 of Allium fistulosum. Lineage (NCBI taxonomy): Eukaryota > Viridiplantae > Streptophyta > Magnoliopsida > Asparagales > Amaryllidaceae > Allium > Allium fistulosum. Next base: position 911,566,865 of record CM060907.1, on the reverse strand, counting down.
GCTTTGGCTATCACAATGAACATCGATACTATCGTGTCCAACACCTAAGTCACACAACAATCGCTTCAAATAGAGTACCTCCTTAGCCGCCTCCACCGCGGCTATCAACTCCGCCTCCGTAGTGGATAAAGCTACTACGGTTTGCAATCTCGATCTCCAACTTATGGCCGTGCCACCAAGTGTGAAGACATACCCGAAAGTTGACTTTCTCCTATCCCTATCACCGGCGTAGTCCGAATCACAATAACCAACCAACTTGCAATTCATTCTCCCACTACCGCCAAAAACAAGACCATGAGATGACGTACCTTTGAGATATCTCAAAATTAGCTTTACGGCTTTCCAATGCGATTTCCCCGGATTAGCCATGAACCGACTAACCACCCCGACGGCATTTGCAATATCGAGCCTTGTACACACCATGACATACATCAAACTACCAACCGCACTTGCATATGGCACCGTTGCCATATAAGCCTTGTCCTTCTCCAAGATAAGTGAACCTTTACTCGAAAGCTTGACATGCAAAGGTAAAGGTGTAGTTGTCGCCTTTGCATTCTCCATGCTAAACCGGCTAAGCACTTTCTTGATATAATCCTTTTGAGTTAATTTCAACTCAAAACGCTTCTGATTCCTTTCAATCTCCATGCCCAAAATTTTCTTTGCTTCTCCAAGATCCTTCATCTCGAACTCCGATTTCAATTGTAATTTCAACTTGTTGATTTCATTTTTGTCCTTCGAAGGAATGAGCATGTCATCCACATACAAGAGTAAATACACCCAACAATCATTTCCCAACTTCTTGAAATAAACACAAGCATCTTTGATGCTTCTATCAAAACCATTTTCAAGCATAAAATGATCAAACCTCTTGTACCATTGCCTAGGTGATTGCTTCAACCCATATAGTGATTTCTTCAACTTGCACACCATATTTGACTTTCCATTTACTCCAAAACCTTCCGGTTGCTCCATGTAAATGTCTTCATCCAAGTCACCATGCAAGAAGGCGGTTTTCACATCAAGTTGCTCCAACTCCAAGTCGTGAATAACAACTATGGCAAGTAATATCCGGATAGAAGTATGCCGCACAACCGGTGCAAATATCTCATCATACTCCTTTCCCTTCCTTTGTGCAAACCCCTTAGCCACTAGCCTAGCTTTGTATCTCCCATCGTCCTTCATCTTGTAAATCCATTTGCACCCAATAACACGGTTTCCTTTAGGAAGTGGAACCAAATCCCAAGTTTGATTCTTCATTAACGATTGCATCTCTTCCTCCATGGCACAAACCCATTTCGAGCTATCACTCGAATTCATGACGTCATCAAGGTCCATCGGCTCATCTTGGACTACTATAAGCGCATAGTCCATATTATCACAAAAGCTAAGATAATTCCAATCACCATATCTCTCGGGTGGTCTTATAAGACGACGACCCACCCGAGTAGCAATACCATCACCCGGACTCCTTTCGGCTCCACCTTGAGTCGAATCTTCTCTAGAATCGTGCACATCACCTACACTACTAGAGGCACCTTGTGGACTATGTGATGTACCATCAACCGCTCCCTCCTCACAAGCATCTTCTACTACTCTACTCTCTCTACCCCTTGGACAAAATGTGGGAATAACTTCCTTCTCCTTCGATTCACCATGAACCAAATCCGGAACATCCGATGAGAGCCATGACGAGAGTTTATTACCTTCTTCGTTTCCGGATTCCAAACCCGATAGCCTTTCACTCCTTCCGTATAACCAAGCAAAACCCCTTTGAAAGCTCTAGGTTCAAGCTTATCATTTCCCGGATCATGCACATAAACGGGACTTCCAAAGACACGAAGATAGCTCAAGTCAATACTCTTACCTCTCCACACTTCCTCCGGAATTTTGTTATCAATAGCCGAGCACGGAATTCGATTAATAATGTGTACCGCGGTTGACATAGCTTCGGCCCAAAATCCCTTAGACAAACCCGATGTCAATCTCAAGCATCGAGCTTTCTCTAGTAGAGTACGGTTCATCCTCTCCGCAACTCCATTTGATTGCGGATCTCCCGGTGTAGTAAAATGTCTCCGAATGCCATGATGCTTGCAATAATCTAAGAATTCTCCGGAAACATACTCCCCGCCATTATCGGACCTAAGAACCTTCAAAGATTTACCAATCTCATTCTCAACAAGAGCCTTCCATACTTTGAACTTAGCAAATGCCTCCGACTTGGCCTTCATTACATACACCCAAACTTTGCGAGAAAAATCATCAATAAAGGAAATATAATACTTTGCTCCACCCAAAGAAGCAACCGGTGCCGGTCCCCAAACATCCGTGTGCACATACTCAAGAACGCTTCTTGAGTCATGTTTCCCTTCACCGAATGAAACCTTTGTTTGCTTCCCCATGACACACTCTTCGCAAAACTCTAGCTTGTTGAAACTCTCTCCACCAATCATCTCCCTTTTCCGAAGAATCTCCAAACCCTTCTCCGAGACATGACCCAATCTCAAATGCCACAACCTAGTCGCATCCAAGTCACGAGAACTATCAACGCCAACACAAGTTTCACCTTCTATGGTCACTCCTTGAAGCAAATAAACACCATGAACTCTAGCACCTTTCATAACCACAAGCGCTCCCTTCGAAACCCTCAAGCAATCTCTCTCAATAGTGATCTTGCACCCCAAAGAATCCAATTGCCCCAAAGAGATAAGAGACTTCCTAAGTCCCGGAACATAGCGTACATTAGTGAGAGTACGAACTACTCCGTCAAACATCCTAATTTGCACGGAACCGATGCCCTTCGACTTACACATAGCACCATTACCCATAACAATCGAATTTCCCTCTCTAGCTTCGAAAGAAGAAAAACAATTCCTATTAGGCGTCATATGATAAGACGCCCCCGAATCGAGCACCCATTCGCTACCCGAAACATCCGATGCCACCGCCGTCAATACATCAACATCTCCCTCACTATCAACTCTCTCCACCGCAACCGATGAAGACGCCACTTCCTTCTTTCCTTTCTCCTTGTCCGGACACTCATTCTTCCAATGACCGGGCTTCTTACAAATATAGCACTTGCCTTTCTTTTCCTTCGACTTTCCTCTCCAACCGGGATTCCTAGATTTGGAACGACCCCGGTTATCCTTCTTCCAATGTTCCTTCTCCACAAACAAACCTTGACCATTCCCGGCACTACTACTTCCTACACTCAACTCCTTCATTTGATCTCGCAACTCCTCACTAAGAAGACCCGTCTTGACATCATCCAACGTCAATGTATCACGGCTATAGATCAAACTATTTGAGAAACCCATATAACGGTCCGGCAACGAACATAACAATATCATCGCCTTTTGCTCTTCCTCAATCTTCAAATCTACCGCCTTCATCTTCATTAGCAAATCATCAAACACATTTAAGTGCGCCTTTAGCGAAGTCCCCTCTTTCATCTTATAGGTGAAAAACGTTCGCAACAAGATCAATCGGTTAGTTAGAGATTTCTTCATATACAACTCCTCTAACTTCTTCCAAATTCCCCCAGCGGTGACCTCACCACTAATTTCGGAGATAACATTCTCTCCCATAGCAAGTTGAAGTGTAGTAAATGCCCACTCTTCCATTTCGTCTCTCTCAACCTCCGATATGTCCGCCGGCAACAAATGTGTATCAAACACCACCCTATGAACCCGATTCCTCCTTAGAACCGCTTTCATCTTCCATTGTCATTTTTCAAAATCATTATCGCCATTCCACTTATCAATAACCAATTGCGATCCCGAAGCCGCATACGAACCACGTACATACGGCGCTACACCACTTGGACTAACCATTGAGGGAACACTAGAGTTATTATCCGATTCCGGCATTTCAACAAACACCTACCGACTCCAAAGCTCTGATACCAAATGTTATGGAAATTTCCAATCCGAGACCGCTCGAACACAATTCCCAAACGCAGCGGAAAAGCTAGATCGCGATAGACGATGCAAAACAACCAATCAATAACCCAAATCAATCTCAACCAAAACCAAGATACGATCACAACACCGAGATAAGCAATATATAAGAGCAATAACAATAAGTAAATCACACACCGATTTATAGTGGTTCCACTAACAACTTGTTAGTGTACGTCCACTTTGAAAGAGAGCTTTTATTATTACCAATGAAAAGAGTACAAGAGATTGTTTACAATGATCAACTAATCACTCTAGAATATATTTGTGGAGAATAGGATTGAAGAGATTAGGATTCACCAAAACCCTAATAGAAGAATTAAACCCTAGATTAAAAGTGATTAGAATGCCTTCAATAGGCTGCTGAAAATAGCTTTTATAATAGGGTAGAGATCAAAAACCGAATGACCAAAATACCCCCCAATATCAGCACAAGCAAAATAGAAGACCTAGACCCGAAACTGGAAAATTGCCGAAAAACGGTCGACTGGTCATTTTTGGACCAGTCGACTGGTCCAGAGACCCCATGGTCTCTGGACGAAACCGGTCGACCGGTAGAAATGGACCGGTCGACCGGTTTTGGGCAGCAGTGCACAATAGTGCACTGATTGCTCCCGGAACTCCCCCCGAGCTCCGCTACTCCGGTCGCTTCCTCCTACGCCTCGCTACTCCACTCCTCTTCAACTCCAACATATCGTGTCGCCAAAATTTAACAGTAAGGACCATTAAGTCAAGTGTTAAGATGCTCTAAACTGATATTCTAAAGATCTTGAATTTGATATTTGGAAACATCAAAATGAATGCTTTGCTTGATCAAAGTACCACTTTTGTTCTGAGAAAAATGTCATGATAGACTGTCTGAAGAACATTGAAGCTTACTCCCTAATTCAATGATTAAAATATTCAGTATCCTTGATTGCCTACCAAGATTATATTTCTTATATATCAGTGTTGACCTACCTTATATCAGCTGCTAAGTAAGGCGATAAAACCGTTGAATTGTTTAGTGGTGCATAAGCGTAGGGCCGCTTGGTTTTGCTAAATTGAAGATTGGGTGCATAAGGGTAGCCCCACTGATTTGTTGAGAAGGGTTTCATTTTTTTTCTTGGTTCTCTGATTTTAACCTACGGGAGTGAGATTTTATTTGAGCAACAAGTTTTATTAGGACAACCCGCAATTTTATATAACAGGCACTTCCTTTTTTCATTTGTACGATACCTAATACCTATTCTTTTTCCGCTTAAAACATCGAATTGAGGTGAGGTGAAAACAAGCACCGCATGAGCGCTTTTCAGCCAATGCTATTGAACTTTGAAAATGTTAGGCGCTAAGCCAATGATTTTCACTGAAGCACCGATTAAGCATAGCTTAATCGTGCTTTTCGTCAACACATCCATTTTCCCTTATTTTCTACCAGTGCTACATTCCCTAAAGTAGCTAATCTTACATTTCAAAATGATAATATTGCCTTTATCAGCATAGTAAACCAGTACAATATCATCAAACATACAACTGTCTACAATGAGGATTATAGAAATTGTCGTAGCACTGAAATAGTACCTGTTCAAAAATTCAGACTTCTGTACCACCTGATTCAACTTTTCAATGCCATATTTATCCTGCAACGATTGAAAAACAGTTCAAGGCGTTAAGTTCAGGAAAGAGAAACATTAAGACTAGCAGATCATGTTACACACCTTCTTTACTGAGGCTCCTTCTAACTTGACTATACATGATAATATATAATCCCTAGCGCCTTCATCAATATGAGGATGCTGCCACTCCATTTTGTCATCATGTAGTTCCCATGGACTATGCGAGTGCCTACCGGGATCGTCTTTGTACGTAATAATTAATCTTTCCCACGGACTGTCTGAATAATCAATAGATTTAGGTTTAACCTCTAAAATTCTACCTTCCCACCAACTACCACCATTTCCATCTTCATTTCTCCACCAAACAAAGCATTTATCTCTATGTACCCAATTTCTCTCAATTGATGCATCATATCGTGTCCTTTCGACAAGAAAATCTGGGTACGCAACAAGCTCAGGCAATGTAACTTTTAATGTTTTACCGAACGCAGTTGAAGAAGGATCGGTAAATTTGAGCATGAGTTCGCAACAGCTTTCGCCTGATCCTGGGAGAGTGGCGTAATCAAGGGTTTGAACTTTACAGAATTCTACGGCTTTTAAACCGTTGAATCTGGAGGGACCTGCCTCACGTGAATGATGTATGTTTCCAGTGTATTCTTCATGGCCCTTATAAAAAAAAAGTGAATATTTTTATTAATGAAAACACATGGACCAAAAATTTGCACGTATGTTGTTTATTGGTCAGCATTGATGAAGGAACAAATAAATAAACAAATACTTGACATGGTAGATGGCAGAGAAGAAGATAGGAACACAGTAACATCGTGTGTGAGTACATATGTTTGTGACAATGAAAAACTTAAGGTAACAGAATCAATAAACACTCAAATACAAGTGATCCTATGGTAGGCCTAAAAGTGTGCAAGATATAATAATGCTATTCATGGCCCGAAACTTGGATTAAAAGTAAAATTGGAGTTTCCGACACATGGATTCTGTTTTACCTAATGCATTTAACACCTATGGCAATATAACACCACAAGCCAATACATTTGATTGGTCACATTGTGTCGATTGGCAGTACAACACCGACTCGGTTGCGTAAAAAAAGAATAATCATAAATAAAATGAGTAATATGAAGATGAAGTAGGGTAAAATGAAAATCCGATAATATGCAGTACAAAAGCGTGCAAGATATAATGATACTATTCAGGACTCCAGTCTAATCAAAAGAAACAATTTATACCACAAGACAACACCAATGGTGTTATATATGATTCAAGCACTCTCAATTTGAGACTTACATTGAAAATAAAATTTAGAGTCAGGGACTAGCACTTACCTGTCTCAAATATGCAACTTGGTCTCCTAGCTGTGGAATATACCGGTAGCTTTTCTCATGCTCTGTTAATAACAACCAAGACAATTTTTTCCCTATTTGTTTAATTTTGCTTCTGAAATCAAAAGCTCTCGTATTACCGCTATAATTTTCTCTCCGAACCCTGGTGGACCTTATACCGAAACTTGCAGATGGACTTAGATCATCATATAAAGTTCTTTCACCCCCATTCATCTTTGAATTTACATTGTTTTTTGATGCTCTTGAGCACCCATATCTTTCTTTGCCTCTACCATTATCAGTTACTGGCATCTCATCAGTATCCATCTTTGTACTCATAGACCTTGTTCTACGTGTATCATCCATATTTGCATGATCTGATGTACTTCCTTCTACACGGCATGCATCATTGTTAGCTAATTGTTTATCCTTAGATGACTTTAATGACTTTGACCTCTTCTTATAAACAAGCATAAACCTTTTGTCATTTAATTTTCCTTGAACTTTTTCATTATTGGTATTACTGTGACTAGGGCAATGACCACTTGTATGACCGTCCTTTTCAGGCACTTCCAGAAATGACTTTGGCTCATGGCCAGCACTTTTAGAATCCTCTTGTATAACAGACTTGAACTTGGCAGGTGAGATGGTATTCTCCGTTGTTGACAACCCATTTGCTCTGATGCTGAGTTTCGGAGTATTTCTTTCATGTGTTTGGTATCGATTAGCACTGTGTGAAGCATCATTGCCATCAACCAGTAATTCACAGCCATTTTCCAATTCTTTTCCTACACTATTGTTTTGGCATTTCTTAATTACAATTCCATTACCGCATTGTTCAAGATCTGTTGATTTAAGCTCATCATCGGACTTTCTACCACTTTTTGCATACCTGTCTCTAATGTTCAAATTATTTTGAGGGGATTGAAATACACCATTCTCAGATATCTTAAGCCTAGTATTTGTAAAATTAGAGACATTTACCAATTTCACACTCTTGGATGACCGCTTTTTAACTTCTCCCCACTTTATACCAGAAGCCTTGCCTGATTCAAAAGAGCTTAGTTTTCTATTCAAGTCAATGCCAGCCAAAACATCTTTGGGAGATGTTTCTGCTTCAGCTTCTTGTTCACATGAATCAGAATTAGCTTTTTCATGGTCCGACTGAAGGTTAAGAGGTTGGAGAGGTGTCTCTGCATCTTCGGACTCATCTTTGAGATCTGACTTCGTCATTTTATCACTGCTTAAAATTTTTTCAGAATCACTCGTGTACGAATAAGCAGATTCACTCTCTGATGAACTGATCTCCAAGTCAAAATCTTCTTCATCAGAAGAAAGAGCTTTCATCTTTGAAAATAGATTTAGAGCATTCTTTGCAGTGCGCCTTCGAGGACGCCCAGCTTTTGCTTCCGACAGTATTTTCCTTTTACTTGATTTACCATGCCTCAACCTACGTTTTTTGTGATTTTCTGGCATTGAGGGACCAGCCTCATGTTCGTCTAAATTTCTTCGCTTCACCTTTCTACCAGAAGATGTCAAGTATCCATCCTGCCAAGCAAAATGTGATTTAGACTATGGGGAGAAAATCCTGTTTTTTCTATGCTGCCATGATATTACATCTTTTCTTTTTAAAATTGTGCTGATAAACATAAATTTCAGTCCATGTCTTAACTTCATTGTAAAAAAAAACATTTATGGGGAAGTATTTCTTGTGGAGGTAAAGGGCAGTTTTCTTTTTTAAAGAGTCCTTTAAGCTTACAAACAGAATTACCCACATCCAGGAGTATTTCTTTTTTAAAGAGTTTTTCTGGAAGACGACCCACTTGTAATTAATTAGAGGTGGTTTATAGGTTGCAAATAAAATTAACAAATAGTAACAAGCTGAGTGCCTCGGAAAGATCATAATAGGGAATAGACATTTAGAAACTCAGTTGCAATGGTTTAGTGCATAATAATAAAGCAACGCAAAATAATGTATATAAAAAAAATTAACACTAAGATACCTCTAACACTCGTTTCTTCCTTCTGGATCTGCGAGGTTGGTCCTTATGACACTGGTCAGCAGCACTGCTATCACCACCACTACCTTCAACATCCCCTGATGAGCTGCAACTAAATATTGCATTCTCTGCTTCACTTACTATCTCATCAGTTACATTGTACTCTGAATCATTATCATCACTTTGTATTTCATTTTCTGGTGGATCCCAATCAATAGCATCTAAAAATTCAGGTAGAGGTTCTACCCATTGTTCTAAATCAATAATTGGCGCCATTGAAAAATCACCAGCATTTGTACTAAAAGTGGGGCCTACAGAAAAACTGATAGAAGATGGACGCCATTCGATCCCTAATATGCCCAATCTTCTTTTTTGGTACATACTCTGAAATGGGTCTGGGTAGGGGATCATTCCTGGTAATATAAATATTCCACGTTTCAATATATTTCATTGTTTTTAAACTGAATAACATACAATGGTTTATTTATTTAGTTTGTTTTTACTTCGTACCCAAGTACTAAGTTTTAATTTTTATTTTATTCGATTCATAGTGTCATGTCTCTGTCGCTAATCATTAAAGATTGCCCGCGTATTTACCAATTAACTGAATTGATCGGTTTTATTTCACTTTAATCCACTGATATGAACAAGTAAACAGTTTTAAGACCATAAAATTTTTATTTGATCACAAAATTCTCAAAATGCCCATGGCATACAAAATACAAATGATGTCACAAATTTGAAGTCAAACTTTAATTTTTATTTGAAAATTCTGATATACAAATGAGATTGCGAGTTCGAGTAACGGTGCTGACAAAAAATTTGTATCAGTTTCTTTCTATTTTCAATTTGTTTATGTTTATAGAATTATCAATATTGATTCATTTTTAAGTGTTTTTTTCCATGGTTTTGTTACATTCATTCGTTCAGTACTCCACGTGTTTCACTTTTTCATATCTAATAAATTATTTTACTAAAAACTATACGCAAAATTAAAATTTTGATGATTTGAATTCATTAGGTAGTTTTTCAAGGATAATGCACAGGTAACAAAATCCCAGTAATAATTGTGTACCAAATGGACAAAGTACTAGTTTACTAAGAAAGTGAAAGTATAGAGGCTATTTAGGAGCTATGGCCAAAAGGTGTTGGATGATTTTAAACAGAAAAATTAATGATTCTTTGAGCCGGCTGATGGGCTTGGCCCAACAGACAACAGCCTGGGGCAACCCCCTTAAATGGGCAATCCTCCAACTTAAACTAAACATCGATCAAGAACCCTAAATCCAATTCAATAGCCACCACACAATCCTCACTACCTTGAGTTCGATCACCACCGCTAAAAGTCACCATCAACCACCACACCACCACGGCAATAGCGCATCACTCGGTCAGGGATCTAGTTTCTAAATATGCACGTAAGTATCTCCATTATCACTATTTGCTGTCTGCTGCAGATCGAAAGGTATTTTCCTTTTGTTATTATTTAGAGCTTCGATGCAGAGAACGAGGATTCGCCCGTGGATATTCCAACAACGGCTTTCCAATGTTTTATACTGAGCAAGCCATTCTAATTAACTTGTTTGAGGAGGAGGTTATCGAGTTTCTTCTTTTTTATCCTATACCGGAAAGTTTTTCAGTTTTTCCATGACCAAAGGAAAGATTATCGAACAGTTTTGTTTGTTTTGAATGTCAAAAAAAAAAATTGAAATTGTTTTTTTCATTGGTGTTTTGGTTGACTTGGAATCTAATAGATCTGTAAATGTTTAAATTGAGTCATGAATTGTTTTAAAGTATGCCTGTACAATTCTTTTAGTTGGAAATCAATATCGTTTTCTGGTCTAGTTAAATTCGTACAGAATTAAGTTGAAACCGAACAAGATTGCTCAAGGAATACATATACCCTTAAACATGCTTAGGATCACTTTCTGTTATGCATTAAAATACACCTAAAAAGCATTACAAATTGATTTAATAGATTGACGCAAAATCAGTATTCTTGTAGGACAATAGTCTAAAATTTTATGTAATATATTATTATGCTCTATAGGACAATCAACAGAGTTAAGGATTACGCTTCAAAGGACATTGTTCTCATATATATATTTTTTTAACAAGAGGAATAAAATTCTCGGTTTAGATGCAGCACAAAATCAATGCAGTTCTCCCTTATCAAAAATTCATTCAACTTATTTGTCAAGTGAGAAACAAATTAATTTGTAAATATCATTTTACAATTGATACAATTCGTAAATGAACTATCGACTCATTATATACTCTGAGTGTGTTTTGTTATGTATGTGTTTCTGTTGAATTATTATTTTGTTATATAAGCGCAACAAACTAGTTTCTCGCCTTAAGAACCCAAAGATCAGAACCAGCCCTGCTTTTAAAGCTTCTATTGTTACATATCCAAACCATAAGTTACAATTAGTATAAAAACAGAACAAAAATGCAAAAATACATTACTTGAATCACACAGTAGATCTTGCATGTTCCTGCGGTGTGGTGCAAGCTGACTTTCCTGTAGTCATGAAGAAAATTGCATACGGTGAGGCAATAAGAATTTTAACTGTGCATGTTTAACTAGTGCTTTGTCCGTCACACCGCTATTTTATTTTCATTTTTATTATTTATTTATTTTTATTTTTGTGGTTTGTGGGGGGGGGGGGGGAGGGGGGGTGGTTTGAAGGGACTGTTGTACTACCAAAATAAATATGAAAACGGCTGTTCTGCGGGAAGCAAAAAGCAAGGTTAAAACATTTCAGTCCTAACCCTACTTATTTCCCTTTTGACATGTACATCACCTAATAAATAGGTATAACATTACTGAGTATAATGCTATTAGCTACATACCTGATCAACAACATTTCCATTTGTATCTTGGATAAGGGGACGATAATCACCAAGGAAGAACTGTCATCATCAGTATTAGAATCAATATCAAAGATATCTTTCAGATTATTTTTTTAAAACATTCCTACTAACATTTCGACTACTAAACACCTGATCATATTTTGCGTTCTTTTGAGACTCTCCTTGACCAGTGGCTATTATATGCATTTGTCCAACTTCATCTGAAAGAACAATTGATGTTCCATCCCTAAATTATAAACACCGCACAACACAGTTGATTGCAAGATCCCATCAGATACTATCAACATATAATTCCCATTATCAAACATGAATAGCAGGTTGATTTGCAAATAGCATATTGAGTAACCAAAACTACCCAATGAAAGTCATGGTGCTCACCAAATGTCACTTTGCTTGGAGTTTAGTACACAAAACAATGAAGCTCCCTGACTATTCTTCTTTTGTGGTTCTAGAAATTTTTATTAGGTGGTAACAAACTAACAAGTAACAACACAGCATTATCAACAATTCTCTGAAAATGTTTACAAGGTCGTTAATAAATGCAAGGTAATTTCATGCTCAAAACAACCAAAAGTGTCAAGTTAAACAGAATGAAACTCCAACTTTTCACCGAAACCCACGAAACTGCAACAGTGTTTATAGAATACAGCAAGCTATAATACTGGCTATTTGGTGATACATAAAAAAGAAACAATTTTTTTTTTCCAAATTAAGTAGAAAGGTTTTGTTGAACAACTTCCATACAACCAAATAGGATTAATGTTCAAGATATAAAACAAGTGACGTGAGTTGGAACACGCAAGAAAAATATCAAATTAGAAATTTAGTACTCCAAACAGGGATGAAATCGCAAATATTCAATATAGCAGTAGCCAACTTACGGTGAAAATTTTCCATCAACCAGCTTGAAGCGTCCAGTTTCGTATATTCTTACAGGTATGCCCTCCCATATCTACAAATGCCAGATATTAAGAGACCCTAAAGCAATATAAGAATGCAAAATCACTAACACTAGAGTGCAATTCAGAAACTCACATCCCATATAATTGTTTTTCCATCGTATCCAGCTGTCATTGCTATTCGAGGATTGAAAGGATGAACATCCAAAACGAAGGTCTAAAATAAATAAAAGCTATTGATATTATATCCACTTTACAGTAAGAACATCCATGACAGTTATTGGTCAAAAAATCAATATATGATAGATGACTGTTCAAATTAACTACAAAAAAGCAAAAAAAAATGCTCCTAAAAACAAAAAGGAGGAGAAAACTTCAGTTAATAATTCATATGGACAGAAATAGATCCAAGTCATAAAATGATTGAGATAAATGCTTCTGTTTATTAACAGAATGGTAGAGATAATCATGCCATGGGTTAAAAGGAAAAAGATATTACATGAAACTACTAAAATATGATTATTCCAGCTATGACAACTTACTAAAGTTTGCACAGTACCAGGTATACTTAGGGAAAATGTCCATATTTCTTGTAGCTTCAAAAGCGTCTGCTTAGTTGAGATATGGTTATTTAGAGTGTCCATACTATTTGACATCAGAATTGAGATGTTGAGGAATCAACCATAAATTTTACTATTCATAATGGGTATCTGATGTACTTGAAGAGAATTAAAAAGTGGAATCCATTTTCACAATCTAATTTACAAATATGGCTTTTATCTAAATAAGAGTTTCCATTCACAAGCAAAATTTACATATTAGATGCAATGTGCAAATTACTTAATAGGACATAAAACGTTACGTGCTTATTGATGTTTTGATATTCAAATTTCAGCACTGATTTCCACTGACGTACATAAGAACAAAAATATATTAAAAGTATGTTTGACACCATTTAAGTGCGGATGCTCTGATAGTAAATTAATATTAATGGCTCAAAGCCAATATGGCTTAACTAAAAATGCTGAACAAGTGTAACTGAGACTTACTGATTCACTATGACCATGTAAGGAATGCACTAAACTCCCATCCGAAGCATTCCATACACAAATCCTGCAATCTAAAGGGAAAATGTCACTTAGTAGTGGAAACTCAAAATACGTAGATTTAGCCAGAAAACAGAGTAAGGAAACAGTTGGTAGTGCTGGATTATTTCATTTGTGTACAATGGTGTAGATTTTGTTTTATAGTAGAATAGTCAATCAACAAAACTTCCATCTCGACTCTACGTAGAGCCCACTTACCGGTTTCACGACAATTCCAATGCATACTAAACTTCAAACTTGCATAGACAGATATAGTTTAATAATTAAAATGAAAAACAGATGTGGACATTTACAACATTACTCGAACAGGATCTGTTCTATAGGCTCGTAAAACCCTATCCTTAAAACTTAATAAGGAAGGCAACTCAGTACAACCCTATCCTTATAACTTAATAAGGAAGGCAACTCAGTCTTGATGATGACAAGTGGCCTTGTTTCCCTAGCATGATTAACGGGCCACTGGGTCCTTACTGGATCCATCTTGTAGAGGATTGTTCCTACTGGACTCCTAGGTCCGGCCAGGGTGGACTCAAAGCTATCGGAACATATGTGGACATTTACTGACAATTAGACAAATATTTGATTACATCTAGCTTGGGCTTGTATCAAAGTTTTGAAGGTTAGATTTTGTCCGTTTGGACTTTTAATAAACTTCAAAACAACTGGTGTAAGTTTTGGATTTGGATCTCAATGCTTACTTTCTACATACATCCACTAATATATGCTATATCTATTAAAAATCAAATCCATTGTTCTGATTTACATAAAATACATTACTGATTACCCTTTAAAAAATCATAACTAGTTACCAAGCCCAAACTCATTAAAAGTCGAAAAATAAACCATCAATATACATTTACACAGAGCGTTGCAACATTCTCTCTTCCTCGTCGTTGCGATAAAATAAGGGTTTTGAATGCTGCAAATGAAATTTGCTGCAGCTCAAATGCAGTTTCTTCGCAAATTCCCTCCCCACTAGCATGAGTTCTTCATTAAGTAGTTTATTTATTACTTTTAAGGCATGCTTTTTTACAATGTTTTTTCATTGAACCCAAACTTTTAGCACTTTTCCCTTTCAATTTTAACCAAAACCAGACTGAAATGGCCAATCTTTCGAGGTTTGGGTTGGAACTTAAAACCCTTGTTTGCATCATAAATATATATTACCACTTGCATTTTTTACTCTACTTGTGTGAAATTTGTTCATTTGTAAATTAAACGAATTATTCTTTTGTTCATCTTACTAATAATTTTGCCATGACCTCAATAATTCTTCAAGTTCTCTTTACTCCTATTAATCATCAAATTGAAGAAAACATAACGAAAGTGTTACAACATACACTGTTTAGACTTCTACAATCACAACACTTCGTTATGAATATGAAACATATGATAAAATAAATTAGAAACACAGTAATATATGCATGCAACATAAGTATGTAAGTTAACATGCTTTATTTTCCAACTTGATAGACATAAGTAGGAATTTATGTTGAAAGAATGATAATATGGTTCTTGCAATCAAAATTCAACAATCGCCTACAAAAAGATAAGACAACTTTCCATTCAGAATTGAATAGGTACCGAACAGAAACCAAGACAATGTGATAAACAGATACTAAGCAGGTTTCATATTGTCACACACTTGTCTAGTAACTAGTAACAATTATCCCCTTGGTCACGTGCACTTTTATTTAGCCATTTTAAGTGACATGAAATGCATGGTTCATACAATCCACAAAATTCCTTTGCAAATTTATCGAATTCAATACACAATACAAATCAGAAAAGCACTTTTGCATAAGCAAAAACCGTCCACGTGTCATACGTTCTATCCTAATACCAAAAAGAAATTATGAGCACTGAAGTAAGGCAATTTTATACTATGAAATTGACTATGCTCCTCTCATATATGCCAAAAATATGAACTTAAATAGCAATGCATCCTTTCTAACTAATATGATAAATTTACCCATTATAGCAGCAAGCACGAAGCGGTTATCCAAGCTCCAAACTATCATATTGACACCGCGTGGTGGTGGCTGATATCTGTGTCGAGGCCCCCCACGTGGTGGCTGAGGCGGCACAGGTGGTGGAGGAACTTTTAGGTGATAGGCACGTGTCCAACGTCCAACCTTTCCCTGTAATGATCTACAAATATCAACTCTATTCTACTGATAATGACAATCACATAAAGGGATAAAGCATGATCACCAATCTTAGAAAAATTAACTCACAGAAATGTGAAAGCATAAATAGATTATAAAATAAGTTAAGCTTTATTCTTCGCTTGCACCCAATCACTTCGACGGGGCATTTGTTCGTTTGAGACTTTGAGTGGGACTTGAATATTTTTAAGGACTTTGTGTTTTGCTTTAAATGGTTGAGGATTCAAAATATATTGTTGACTCCCAGTTTTAGCCAAATATATCAATCAAAGGGAAATTTTGACATCCATCCTTATGATTATAAAAAATTAGCATTAGATCCCTCCCAATTTTCTTTTATAAATTACATCCCTGTTTTTTTTAAAGTGAAATTCACGAGGGCATTTGAGCAATTTTACTAATCTTAACATGTGTTCTTAGGATATACGTCCATAATTCAAAACCACCGTAATACACGTTAGAGTGACCGCTTTTAAATTTGGAAACAAGAGAAGTTAAAAAGAAAGAAATTCAAAAAGGAAGGATGCAGAAAATAGTTTATAAAAAGAATGATGTAAAACAAATAAATTTTGAAAAGAGGGATATGTCCCTAATTTCCACTTAATCAAATACCACACAGTTCAGATTTACCGACATTTTTTTGTATGCTACCTTAGATGTGAGCTTCACTACCAACTAACACCAACATTAATGACAACCACTAATGTTACTGTCACAGCGATTATCACTGACTCCAGCTGCAGCCATATCTACTCATCCCTCATCCTCCTCCAAAAACTTATGACAAATCGAGAACAATAAGCATCTCCTACTTATTTTAGTAATGAAAAGGTGTTTTTTTATATATAAATATTTTTCCTCTTTCCGATTCATCAAAATGCATTCTCCCTAATTAGCAAAAAATCTTTTTAGCTCTTTCACTCTGATGTAAACAGTGAAGACCAAGAAATAAATGATTTGTTTTAATGATATTTATAATAACATTTGTCTGGTTAGCTAATTTAGGAACATATTTTGTCTATAAGTATACACTAACTTCATGATGATTTATTAAATCACCTAACAACAATCAACTCTAACCGCATTAAGTACAGTATCCTTGAATTTTGTAGATACTTTAATAGTGAAGGGGAGTACATATACAGAAAAGTAACAATATGATAGAGATACGTTAATTTATATTTTTCAGAGATGCACAAAATGATTAATTGATATCTTTAATAGTCAAAAATGTAGAAGAGAAAACTGTGAATGTGCCATCTCAGCGTTGTCCAAGCACTCTGACCATTAGTCCAACCCAAAATCAAATTATATTCCACCATACATCCAATTTCCAGTTATGGTGCTAATTTTAGTGCTAGCACCTTAATAAGTTAATAGAACTACAGTTTTATGCAGAATTAGTAGAACTAGGAAATTTCAAATGAACGTCACCGTAAAGGTACAAATTTCGTCATAAATAATTGCTAAACTTAAAGCTTTAGTTTTGGTATCTACTTTGCCAATGTAACTTTTTGTGGAATCATCAACAAATAGAGCTAACCATACTACGGTGCTTTACATCAACATTTCAGTACATTCACCCAAGAGCAGTTGCAAAACTAGAACAACCACTAAAATAACAGAAGTAAGAAAACAAATGATTACAGAAACTAAATAAATAAAAAAGATATAAATTATAAACTGAGCTCACATGCGAACGCCGAGATCTTGGAATCCAAATAATAGCACTTCCATCACGAGAACACGTAACTATATTGTCGTGGGTGAACCTAGAAAAATATATGTTTGTTTACATGCACTACAATTGCCATAATGTGCATGCATAAATAATTAATTGTCCAAGTAACAAGAATATGTTATACATAGTTCGGAGTTATTAAGAAACAACTCAGCACATACCATGAGTTCTTAAACTTTGGAATGTTGTCCTCCTTAAAAGCATCAGCTATAGAAACTCTAGATGCAACGGTGCAGCCACTAAATCATGGAGTTACAGTATAAGAATGGGTGTATTCAATATAGAGTAAATACTAGCTAATGCAGTGATCTAACCTAAACTGCACATAATTAACATCGTCTTCATGACCAGATAATATATCCATCTCATGGATTGGATGTCCAAGATCTTCGAAGTTGCTTTTACAAGCATTCCACACCTGAAATCAACTAGCATATAAATATACACAGATAAAATAAGATAATTAATTGTTTAATAACAAATAAGTTGTACAAGCAAGTTTGTTATTTGAGTTAGTAGTGAATATCTACCTTGATCATTTACCTCTAATGTGCATGTATACCACAATCCTCATATGCACATAGAAACACCATAATTTTTCAAACAAAACTTAAAGCTATAAAAGGTCAATGCCTAATCAAGAAGCATGGCACGTTGCACATCTAGTGCCTTTAATGCTTACAAGTAGGTGATATCTGGAAAAATTCTTGACTTATGCTTTCAGGGTTTTTGACTGAGTGCAAGGCATGGAAAGGCACATCATTGGTCATTAAGTGTTGGTTTTACCTTTTATGTAAAACTGTTTGGTGGAGATTTAGATGCATGTCTAATTTTAATGCAGAGTACACCACTATATAGGTTACTATTCGAAAGAAATGCCAAATTGCCAAATTGATGGATAAGCTTGATACATGACACTTAATATATTAATTTGATTATTAGTTCATATATTTTTACTGTTCCAACTAGCATGTAAAGTACTACACACAATTGTTGATGCAAGGCTTTACAAATTATTGTAAAGCATGTCCTTAATCAGACTATGATTATAGCCTGTTATGTGCATATGTGTGCAAGTGTGAAATACACACATAATGATGAACTACCACGTTTGTAGGCTAGAAAGAATTACAACACAAATTTTGAATATGGTAATAAATCACGTGTCCACTAAAAAAGCAATGTTCATGTTTCATTAAAATAGATGAAGAAACGTTTTTGTGGCTCAATGAGCATATGGCTCTTTAAGTGGATAATTGTTACATCCACACAATAAAATGCTTACATCATCAAATAGCGCATACGGCTTAATATATAAATATCTATCTTTCGCTTCACACAAAGCCACCACAATTGAAGAACAAATTTTATGTCTTATTTTGGTCATGATGGTTAAAATGAGCTAATTGAATACAATATCAACATTGTTGTGAAAGATATGTTAACTATGGTACCCAAACTTACCTTGAATATTTGCATAGTATTGTCTATTGTTTGAAATTCTCAGTGAAATGACTCTCTCCAAGCCTCTCATAAATTTTGTTAAATACACATGTACAATTCTATATATGTATTTATGAGTTTGAGTATGCAATCTTGTTTATTCAATTTTAGTTCGGTACTTAGTCTCTCAAAATCTTAGACGTTACTAAGTAGAAATCCATTAGTTTTTAGTTTAAGGTAGAATTAATTATTTAACAAAAACAATGAAATTCTCAGTGAAATGACTCTCTCCAAGCCACATATAAGTTAAATTACATAAACACTCACGCAATTCTATGTGTACTGATGAGTTTGAGTATGTAATCTCATTTATTCACCTTTAGTTCAGTGTTTTGTTTCTCCTTTTAGTTGAAATTCAAAATCTAAGATATTACTAAGTTGTATGCCATTGAATTAATTATTTAACAAAAATGATAAAATAGTATTACACTTTCATATCCACTATGTAAACTTTTAGTTCCGTATTTAGTTTCTCTTTTTTGTTGAAATTTAAAAACTTGGAATTTTCAAATTTGTTGTATTCTGCTAGTTTTTAGTTTAAAGTAGAATTAGTTATTTAACAAAAACGATAGAATTTTGATATCCGCTAATATGAAGTTGCAAAACTGTGTTATTAAGAGCTCTTTTAAGTAAAAAGACAAGGCAAATACCACGCTTTTAGAGTTTGTTCTTAAATTTTGATTCAGAAAAAAAAACGACATGCATAAGAAACATTTGTATAGTCTAATTTAGATTAAGATGAGCCATTTTTATTATAAGATATAAACATGCTTTAAGAAGTCCAAAACAGAGAGAATTGCAAAGCGAATAGGAGAACACAAATGAGAAACACAGATCTCAGGAAACGACTAAGACTGGAAAAACTATAGAAGCATGTTTCAACACACACACACACAGCATAAAAAGATTGGTTTCGTTCATCTACTTCAAAAAAGGTATAATAAATTATTTTACTTTCTAGATTATTTGTCCACTGATAAAAAATTGATCATGTTAATGTTCCTCGTGCATAATAAATGCAATTCACATCTACTTTGAAATGTGTTTAAATCTTTTAAAATAGTGTTTACTTTAGGAATCCATGTGAAAAATGTTGAACAGGGATTCCTGCTAAAAACATCAGCATATATGGTACCCAGCTGTTTTTTTCCCTCTATCATCAAACTTTAACTAGTGAAGTATAAATTGCTGTAGATTTGAGCTTTTCTATTTATTATAGCTTAGCATCCTTATGTTGTTTTTCATGCATAAAATGTACAGTTAGAGATGAAATAAACGCAAATCATGTATACAAGTACTTTATATTTATTTAAAAATTGTGATTGATTTAAATGATGTTTAAGCTCTGTAATTTTTCACTTTGTCTTGCATTGTGCTAAAATAATTTAAGTTTTTGCTTATTACAGTCTAGATAAAAATATCAATTCTTCATAAATAGGAAATTTTGCTAGAAATATTATTTTATTAGCCATAACATCTCGTGGAAGGTGTTACACTTACACATTAAGGTCTAACTTACAAGCATGTGGGATAAAACTTATTTGTGTCCGAACTTAAAGGGAATTGGATATTATCCCATGAATGTTGTAATATTGTCAAACATCCAGTTTAAGCTTTACTTAGGCTTTATCTTGAGATTGATACCCCAGCATTGTGCCTGAACTCAGGCTTAATAATATGAACGTTAAGGGTCAAGCCTAATATTCCAACTAGTATTGAGTCAAACAACCCCTATAATAATAATAATATATCAAAATATATTGTGCCAAACAATCCCTATTAAGGGTCAAGCCTGATATTTTGGTACTGAGATTTTTAAGCTCAAAGTTGCACGTATACCCTTGCATTTTTGTCTGAGCTCCCAGTAACAAATACAGTTCCATTGGCATTGAAAGCACAGCATAAAATCTGATGAGTTTGATGACTAGGTTGAGCAACACTGGTGGAAGGCTGAGAACTTTTTCCTGTAATTTCCGTTGACAGAACAAATTATTTTCAGAAGGCACCAAATTGACCAAAGAACAAACTGCTTACAGGAGCATGACTAACCGGGTAAAGCATCTGGGAGCTTTGGGATGTATATTTGTGGGCTAAGGTCGGGATGCCTAGCATCCCATATACGGCATGTTCCATCATCAGATGACCTGACAATATTAACATTAATTATACTAGCACAAACTATTGCATCAAATATTGTTCCAGAATAATTGGAATGGTACAAACATGTGTGTATGTAGAGTAAGGAACCATAGCACCCCATTTTTGTGGCACCCCTATCATATATTACGCTACACCATCTCAAATACTACAAGATTTGGTGAATATGCTTATCTCATATTTAAGATCACAAAATTTGAACTTATTTGAATATTTCTAATGCAATGAAATAAATATTTAACTTTGCTATAAAAAAAATGAAATAAATATTTCAAATCAAGGGTTAAAATATATGTCCAAAGATTGATATAGACTTGTAATTTTGAAGAGACTAATTTATTAAAATAGTCTCATTTTTTTGTAAAGATGGTATTCATAATAAAAATCAAACATCTCTGCAATGTTGTAGCATTTTAAATGATGCAACACAAAATATGATCGGGGTGGCTAAAGGTGTGCTACATAAGAAGGGCGCTAAATGTGTATCAGATAAAAGTTTCGAACCCCACGTGTTTATGTTAATGTTTGGATGTAATTATGTGCTACAATACCGTCATCGAAACTATTATGACAAAATAATGCTAAAACGGTTAACCGTATATGGAAAATGTAGATAAGCTTATTGAATGAACAAAATTGTACTGGCAACTCAAGCTGACATCTTGAATGGTCTGACCACCTCAGATACCACATTTAGCATGTTGATTACAGAACTCAAATTGTAATATAGTAAATAACATCTACATACCTACATTTTACATATATGTATGTGTATAAAGTATAAACACACACATATGTATATGTGTATACATGACACGTGTATGTATAAATATGCGCGCGCGCACACACGAATCCGTATGATAATTATATGAAGTAGGCACTATAAATAACAAGATTGTATCTTATACACCCAGATAAAAGGAAATAAATCTAAAGGATAAAAATGTCAAAAGCCACTCACGATAAAAGCTGATAGACGTAACGCGGACTAAAGGCAATAGCAGTGACGGTTCCATTGTGTCCCTTCAAAACTGAAATTGGGAGTCCGTCAGGTAAACGCCACTGCATAATTAACCACAATGTAAATTAGCATGAATTAGTTGTGTGCAGAAGTTATAGTTTGACTGGTAAAAGTGGACAACTTACAACTCTGATAATGAAGTCGTTTGACGATGACGCCACCAAAGTATTATTGTAACTAACAGCCAAATCAGTAATATCACCCTTCACGACATTGACGGAAAATTACCAAAAAGTAAAAACACTGATAAAATATGGGGAAAAATTAAGGTCAGGAAATAATAAGAAACAATCCTTACTTCATGGCCCCGACAACTGGCCAAGCAAAATGCAGTCTCTATTGACCACACTTTCACAAGGCGATCATCAGAACCAGTAATTACATATCTTCCAGTACGATCAAATGTGGCTATAGAAAAGAAATAACAGAAAATGATGTGTTCATAAAGAAATAAATAACAAAGCAGCGTCAAAAGGAGTAAGCTCTATAAAAATGACATGAACGTGTAAGATTGAATAGTTAGAATCATCCAGGGACAGATCTAAATATAGTTAGCAAGGCCAGAAGCCCCACCAGGAATTTTGCAATTCAATTAGAATTTGTGCCCTTTTAACCATTTGCCCCACCTCAAATCATTGTGTTTTGTCATATCCCAGTTTATTGTTCAACCCAATCCATGAACGAGTGAAACATGGCCATATCCCATATATCATATAACTGTCTACTATCATGAAATAGGATTCGCTGCCAAGAGTCATACTCAATTCACTACAAATTTGAAGTGAAAAACATTTTCTTGTTGTCCACTTCAACTGATAATAATTCATCTAGAAAAAAGGCTAGGCACTTGTTTGCTTATTTTTTCACCTTCTTTTATATACTTAAGTGCTTTTCATGTCCTTAAGAAAATCTCAAACCATAAAAGATCTCTGATCTACTATCTACTGAAAAGCTTCTTCCTCTTTACCTATGATTTTCTGTTGATATGAATTAACCAGGGATTTTTTGGTAAATTTTGATGGAAATTTGTTCTTCAAAATGTAATTCTTCAAAATTTTCAATATCTTGGCTAGCTTGAAACTAGTGTAGCAGCTGTAAAATAATTATCAACTAGTTTTTAAGTATACTAAGTGCAATGCCACTGGTCTAAGAATTGTTTCTTTTGTTGATATTTTTTTGCCCTGGCTGGAGGTCGAAGCTAGCTCAGCCACTGGAATCATCACCTCAATCAACGTTCTCAAGTGTAAAATGGTTTACAGACACTTCATTCAACAATTCTATAAATTAACAGATTGCACGCATCTACAAATTACACTATTCAACAAAACTGATATCTTTTTTAAAAGCATTTAAAAAATAAAAACTAATCTTGGCAAATGCGTATGCAGAGGAAACAATTTGTATATATATCCAATGAAAATTAGCATTAATTTGGAATAGAGATTACCAGAGGGGTATATGACACATACCACAATAGACAGCATTTTGATGGCCCCTCGTTGTTTTAAAAAATTGCATCTTTTGCGCAAGTGTAGATGGCTTAGCAATGGCATAACATGCTGCACGTGTAGAAGGAGCACGATGGTGTTTCGTAAAACCACCTCCTAATTCCCTCAACCGCAGCCCGCGAACTTGATCAGCATGCATATGGGGCCAACGCAAATAACCAGGTAAAGAATTGGTCACCTTCTCTTCCTTATTCCTGTTGGCTAAAAAAATATAAAAAATATAATTGAAAAAGCATTAGCGGTCGAAGAGGAATTTGTATCAAATGACGACTCAAACTTTTGGAAATCGCAATGCTCAGCAGACAATCAGTATGTTCAATGCCGATTTTCAATATACACAAATAATCAGTACGTTCAATGTCGATTGTTGAAGGGTGCAGAAGTTCAGAACTAACTGTAAATGTAACCATCATCCAATATAATTCACTAACACAGTAGAGGGGAAGAGGAATTTGGCACAAAGAGGTCTAGTTGAGCAGGATATGCAGCATCAATGAAACAATTACAGCGAAGACTGAAAGGATTTGATAAAGAAATTGACAATAAGTATGGGTTAAGGACTGACAAAAACATTAAGGCTTTTCCAAATATTAATCAAGTGTAACCACGTAAATGAAAATAAAGGTACATTATTAAATTGCATCCATATGATAAAATATTCATGAGTATACAGTAACAATATTTTATGCATACATGCAAGAAGCGAGAAGGAACCAGATCCTAAAATAGTAGGAACGTCAGCTGCAATTGGAAATCTTCCTCCAGTAACCCCATTCAACTGAGGAGAGCAGCTCTGAATCAATTGCTTAAGAAGCTTTACCAAATGATCCTTTTCAATATGAGCGTACCTATAAAGATAAAGATCAACAATTTAAGATGAAAGCTTGATAGAGCATTGTAGCACACAGACAACAACAAAATTGACAAAATGAAATAACAAAAGGAGGGAAGCTCTCTGCATTACTTTGAGCACTTATAACTGATATTCTATGCAAAAAAAGTCATGATAGATCATCAATAAAGTAAGAACAGTAAATAAATACAGAAAACTTGAAGGCACATATATAAAGATGAATACACACGACATATAATGCCTATAACGCTGATGAATGTACATCTTTAATGATAATGAGAGAGGTGGGCAGCTAAATTATGCCAATTCACTCGTATTTTTTTCCTCTGATTTGAAAATTATGGAAGATAACAGTGTCAGTAATCAACATCCAGTAAACTAGTTTTCCCAATAGAAGACAATTTTGGACGGTCGATCCATATAAATTGATATTGTAATATTAACAATCACAAAAGCTTGATCTTTTCTTACACTCAACACATGCATAATAGAAGAAAAAGTAGATTGCATGTGCGATGTACTAGCTACTAATCATCTTATTTTGAACTACACTGGTGCAGCAAAGAGAATAAATAATCAGACCAAGCTAAAGAAAAGTTCACATAACTTTCAAAATTAGAAATATAAAACTATGATCCCTAGTTGTGAAATGAGCTCTAAGGTATTTAAAATAAATTGAAGAAGTTGATATCTTGCATAAAATTATTACTTGTCAAGTGCTTAGCCATAACAGCACACTAGGACAATAATAAGGTAAAACCAAACAACATACACAAGGAAACGAATGTTATGCGTACCAACATTATATGCATTAAGTTGAACAATTGCCAACTACACTGGTTGTAAATATAAATAAATAAAATCATACATGGAAAGCCAAAAAAACCATAAATAAAAAAAATAGAAGCATGCAATTCTTACATAATAAAAATCATGGTTGAAGCAAGGTAAGCTTGATGGGATTTGGAGCTCTAGAAGATTCAGCTTTCAATGCACACTAAGAATATATTATGAATTGTGCTCGTATTTTCAAACAATCGTGAACACTTCATAATTGATTTCAAGATATAGAACTTGCAGGCGTTAACATTGTGTCCATGTCCAAGAAACTATTAAACAGGGAAAAAAATCTACAAAAGATTTACTTTTTACTTAAGAAAAGTGGCGTTGACTTATTTAGTTATGACCAAAGATTAACAAAGTTAAAAAATTGAGATTCAGAACGCATTGAGAGAGGCAACTGCTTAAATAACTTTTCTAGAAAGTGTCTTCCCTCGTAAGCATTATAAAAGAAACATGATACGTTTGAACTAGAAGTAAATGTATATTTTTGATGTGTACCTCTCGACTAAGTTGGCATAGGACAATGGAAGAGACATGCCATCATCGTTTTCATTCCCACTTACGGTTCCATTTCTCGAATACCAAGCATGGTACCTCCTAGGCAAAAGTCGATGCTGCAAAAGCTCATTCCAGAACTGCCCACTAGTTCTCTTGCATGGCCCCGTCGATAAAAAATGCATAATTAAAAAGTAAACTTCTCTAAGATCAATATCAACATCTGGTTCAGCAGACGAACTCGTATTCGAAGCCATCATATTGACCCTTTCAGACACCTCTAACTGATTCAAAGGCACCATACTGATCGAAGAAGCCTTCTTGGAAGATTGGTACTTTCTATGGGACATAGTTCATGATAAACCTAGATTTATGATAAATGTAGAAATGCACGTCAGAAACCACTCATGTTTTATAAGGAGCATCACGACACAAAATCCTACTTATGAGGTTCAATAAGAAATGAACTGCACTTGGTAGATGGTAGACATATTGATTATGTGCAACAGTCCTGATAAAGGTCATATATCATTCCAAGAGAAGAAAAATTGTAACGTGAACAATATCATACAAACTACAAAAGCATGAACTGTTGGATTTTTATGCATACTGCGTCTGTTGTAAACCATTTTTTTTATTGGCTTTATCCTTAGTGTCCCACTAACTTCAGTTACTTTACTTGCAAAAAGGAAGTTATAAGTCATAACACGATTTCAAATGAATTCGACTTAGCATTCTCACATTCTTACCCGTTGTAGATAGAAAAAATATTTTCTTTCACATTCATCAAGGTATCAACCACAAATCTTAATTGTTATTTAATAGTTTAATAGTATGTTCAGTCCCCAAGCTTACATGCGCATACTATATTGTTTGCTGGTCTAAATACACAAATACAATTATTTGTGTCCCTACTATTACTTAACTTGAAACCTCTATTCGGTTGATTTTCATTTTAGAACAGAAAAGGACACTTCAGCATCCTATGATACCCCAAAATGCAAATTGTAGTGAAGAATCCTCTCCAACCTAATTGTGATATGGAATCTAAACATCAGATATAAAGGATACCGTACTAATTATTATGTGATTTTTCAGCAACTTACTAAAGTTGCATTCGTATTAAAATCTGGAAGCATAAATGTTAAAATCTACGATTCAACAAATCTTACAAAGAATCATCCTAATTGTAATTAGAAATAAAGCAGAAGTATATCAAGAGAAAATGAGAGGAAGAGAGGGGAAGAGGGGGGGGGGGGGTGGTGGTTATTTGACTACAAAATGCAAGTTTTTAGGCATTCATATTATTTCTGCTCTTGATGCATACCGTTGTGGTTTGCCTACATTGAATTTACTGCCAATATATGGCTATCATAAAATATACCACCTAGTTGAAAGTGTCAGGGACCAAGGAAGCATGCTTACTAGTTTTCGAGGTTCTAGTTGTGAAGGTGGAGTTTAAAAGATTGTCGATTATTATTTTATGATTATTTAATCTATTTTGCCTTTTCCCTTCTCTTTTTCCCAGAAGATTGAAGTCGCAAGCATAAGTTTTCATTTTTTGTAAGTTCTTCATAAGTTTCTAAGCCATAAATTTAGTGAAATTTAGTTTTAGTTCTTTTTCATACTTTTCTTTCCATATTAACTTAAATCTTTTTTATGAAAATATCATATTTTCTCCTTGCCGGTGCACCACCGTGTCTACTTTGTTGTGTGCACACTATTTAAGTCTACTTATTATAATTATCTCATTTATATGTGACACTTTTAGTTTTTCGCTTTCTCTCTCTCTCTTAATTAAATTTCCAATCATCCCTCTATCATTATCATTGCTCCCACATCTGATTATTATTTTGTAAGTTTTTTTAATAATATTAAGTTGCATACATACGAGCGTTACGACATATGCTTCATGCGTGACGATGACATTTATTATTTTATAGCATTTAGTATTTGTTAGATCCTATTTTAAGTGATAAGATTAGATAAGATTTGTAGGGGGTGTTTTAAATTTGTAAAGAAAATTTATTAATTAGATCCTATCTTTAAATGATGAGATTTGTTAATATTTATAGAATGAAGTTTTGAATTTGTAAAATGCATTTAATTGGTAGTCCTATTTTTATGTTATGATAATATCTATGGAGGGGCAATTTTGGTAGGTCACGCTGATATAAAAAAAATGAAACGCCAAAGGTATTACAACTATTATTAAGTAACGAAACTTGGTAATATTTATACAGGGGCGTTTTGAATTTGTAAAATGCGTTTAATGGTTAGTTCTATTTTTATGTGATATTAAGTTATGATAATATCTATAGAGTAGTATTTTTGGTAGATCACCTGACATTAAAAAAGTGAGACGCCAAATGTATTGCAACTATTATTAAAAATGTGTAGGTTAACTTATCTCTAAGAGTGAGAAAGCTTTTGTAGTGCAAAACTAAGTTATCTTTATGTATTTTTAGATTATATTTAATACAATGGTTAGTGCACAATTTGAAACAAAGTTGTTGTTCAAGCGGTATTGCCATACCTTTTTCAGATAGAGACATTTAAAAAAAAAATATTACGTTTACTTGTTTACTTTCTTTGATCATATTTTTAACGTAGTACTAAAGTGAGAACAATGCTAACAAATAAGTTCATTTTCTTAAACATGTTATCCTTAACATATTTTCTTAAATAATCGCATGTTTTTTAATATCAAGTAGAAAATATTACAAAAAAATAAGTTTGTGAATCAACATTAATGAATATATAAATTAACTCTGAACTGTTATGTTTTATTGTTATTATTTGGCACTCCGCGATGTTGACTGCTTCACAACAAGTAAAATAAAAAGATATATTAAACACAAGATTGAAAATTCAAAAATGCATATAACAATTGAATCCACCGACAGTTTTCTAAGTCTTAAATCAATCGTAAAGTCTACATTTTGTTTGTTTGTATATATTAGTGATCGGTGAATTTAAATAACTTCATCAATGTAATGCAAAGACTTCGATATAACAAATTATAACTTAATCAGTGTATCTATTACATCACATTGATCACAGTGTGAAAAGAAGAAATATTTTTGCTTTGTAATGGTAAACGTAGAAGGATTCTTAATATACCAAGAAGTAATAACATATAATATGAACTCACTTATATTGGAAATGGTTCACTACGAGACATCATGATCTCTAAGTTAAAAGCAACGTTCATCGGTGAACTACGACACTATATGTGTCAATTGTGCATATCGAATCCAGCACTCTTTTTTGAAAGCAAAAAATGTTGCAATGCCCTCTTATCCTTTCAAAGGGTTGATGTTACTCTCTCATCTACTAATGGAGAGTGTAGACCCTAGGTTTTATCGAAAAAACATTTATTAAATATCTACCTTTCCCACTAACAGATGAGTGAGCATTGCAGCACTTTTCTTAAGAGGGTTACTTTCTAGCATATATTTCTTAACTGCATGTCCTTGTCTAGGTTATTGGTATGCATCTATACTTTAGGTGTTTGTATTATATCAAAATGTTTATTCTAATATACCAATTTAACTGTATATAAATGTTCAAAACAAGGTTACAAATTTGATTATATGGATTGGATTGTGTGACTATTTGAAAAATTAAGTGGATTCTAATGTTTCAGTATTATGTTTGGTCTAGAGATTCTCTAAGTAATTAATATCAAATAATATTGTTGATGTATCTTATATTGGACGATAAACAATATTTTGAAAAAATATCAATTAAATTTCAAAAAACGATATTTTATAATATATCGCCGGTATTTTTATTATACACAAACACGTGTATGTGTTTGTGTGTGTTGGACAGGTATATCATGCAAATATCAGTGATAGCCGAATACATTTAGTAGAAAAAATACGTAAATATATAATATTAAAATGAAGCTCTAGAGTACACTACATGTGTAAATTCTTTATGTAGCTAATTTGTCAAATGATCTCAGGATATTTAAAGTGATAAAAGGATCATATTTACACATATAATCATTGCCACAATTTATATACCTTGGTAGCAAAGATATTTATATTTCTCTGATATTATCTTGATATATTTTCAAATATCGCATGCCAATCCATAACAAAAGTTTAACGATATCGATATTGCTTGCTTGATCCTACGTGGACAAGCAAATAACTAGGTTTGGAATTAAATTTGATCTGGAATTTTGAAATGATATTATAAAAAGTCAAAAATTATTGTCTCGATCAACTAAATCATTTATAATTTGAATCCATTAATTTATTAGTTAATTTGAGACTATCCATATATCAAAGGGTTTATATAATTCAAAATGCAGTCAATCAGAAATACATTAATTAATATGTATATTTCTAGCGATGGATGAGTATCCCAACACTCTTCTTAAGGAAGAGTGCTATTGGCATCCTTTAAATGTGTGTATTTGTCTAAGTGCTTTGGATATTTGTATTTATATATTTATCATTATATAACTAAATAAATTTATTTTAAACAATACTTAGGATATGGTCATTGATCTGATTGTCTAGGCTGGATTATGTGACTTTTTAAGAACTTGTATGAAGCATCAAACTAGTGTATTTTGATGCTTTAGTTTTATAATTTTGTTTGGAGGTGGTTTAGATAGATCTATCAACACTGTAGGTTTTGAACTGAGCTATCAGGAATTCTGAAAACATAATATTTCAAAAAACAACAAATTTAAATATATAAATATATAATATTAAAATGAAGCTATAGAGTACACTACATATATAAATTCTTTATGTAGCTAACTTGTCAAATGATCTCACGATATTTAAAGTGATAAAAGGATCATATTTACACATATAATCATTGTCACAATTTATATACCTTGGTAGCAAAGATATTTATATTTCTCTGATATTATCTTGATATATTTTCAAATATCGCATGCCAATCCATACCAAAAGTTTAACGATATTGATATTGCCTGCTTGGTCCTACGTAGACAAGCAAATAAACTAGGTTTGGAATTAAATTTGATCTGGAATTCTGAAATCATATTATAAGAAGTCAAAAATTATTGTCTCGATCAACTAAATCATTTATAATTTGAATCCATTAATTTATTAGTTAATTTGAGACTATCCATATATCAAAGGGTTTATATAATTCAAAATGCAGTCAATCAGAAATACATTAATTAATATGTATATTTCTAGCGATGGATGAGTATCCCAACACTCTTCTTAAGGAAGAGTGCTATTGGCATCCTTTAAATGTGTGTATTTGTCTAAGTGCTTTGGATATTTGTATTTATATATTTATCATTATATAACTAAATAAATTTATTTTAAACAATACTTAGGATATGGTCATTGATCTGATTGTCTAGGCTGGATTATGTGACTTTTTAAGAACTTGTATGAAGCATCAAACTAGTGTATTTTGATGCTTTAGTTTTATAATTTTGTTTGGAGGTGGTTTAGATAGATCTATCAACACTGTAGGTTTTGAACTGAGCTATCAGGAATTCTGAAAACATAATATTTCAAAAAACAACAAATTTAAATAATAATTTGAATCCACTAATTTATTTAATCATTCTAATAGACTATTCTAGGTATCAAATAGTTCATATAATTCAAAATGTATTTTGACCATTTTCACGTTAACTGAATTTTTTTAGTAATATATTTAGAATTATATTCATGGTACTTTTACTGTATAAGAAGACAAAAATGGATGAAGATATAAATTTGCTTCAAATGACAGATAATATTGTAAGTTGGTTAAAAAACATGAACTACCATTGTTGGTAAGGGGAATACTAAAAAAACGAACATAATGAAAGAAAAAATGTTTTTTTTTTAATTTAATAAAAACTAATTAAATACCATCTGGACCTATTAACCCTTGGTAAACAATTTATTATTTTATGCCTAATTTTAGATAATCTTTTTTTTTGTTTTGGTTTTTTGATTTATTTTGCAAAATTTTGAATCTTGAAATACAAATTAAAAATTTATGTTTTAAAGTTTAGTTTTCAAAATTTTCTAATTTTGAATTTAGACAGTTCCGAATTAGGAAGAAGTCTGACTTTAGAACTTTGGGTTTCAATTATTATTTTTTAAACAGATTGGGGATTTTGGAAAAAAAAATAAACATAAATAATGTCAGGGATAAAATAATGCAAAAATATTTTAGTCTTTGAAAAATATAAGAACACTATATCCAAATACGTTTTCCCTTATCCAGTTTTTTATTTTATTTTATTTTCAATTTTTCCCCTTTGTAGTCATACCCTTTATCTAATATGCTTTTTCATTTGACAGTCTATTATAAACATAGCAAACTATCAAAGCAAATATCCGCTACTTTCATAAATTTGAATTTGGGTTTCATTATCATCAGTTGTTGGATAACAAATGGGAAATGGGTCAAGATTTTATTACTAAAAGGGCATACGTTGAAATTGGTGCAATCCAAATTTGATTGACTTAAATCTGACCTGTTGACTTATAGTTTCATACACCATAAACTCAAACATGCAAGCATGACTAAACTGTTCATATCAGTATGGATTGCAATTGTGGATCAGCTTCCTGTTTATATACACTGTAAAATAACAAAACCCTAAAACATAAAGCTTTAAGCAAAAAACAAGCTGAATATAAAAACAACAACAAAGATACAATAATCACTCTTAATACAAATGCAACGTAAGGGTAACTCACATCGGCTTCGGATTGCAGCCATATACAAAACAGGACCACTCCAACTCCTATTTAATCAATTTCAAACTGAAGCCCCGAAAATTTGATGAAGTGGACTAAGAATGTCCAGAAGAATGAACTCACTTGATAAAGCGAATGACCAATTGAATCGATCTCCGCCGTCGATCCAGAGGCGGTGATCGATCACTGACAAATGGAACAGACAATTGGCGATTAAAATCGTGGGGCTCGAAATATTATTCCTTTGTGATTGAATTTCGGATTTTATTTTGCTCTGGTTTAATTTTATAACTACTGTGTCTTTTGTTTTCCTTTTCTTTTTTTCTCCCTTTTTTTGAGTGTTTAAATAGATAGCGGCTTCAGGCTATTTGGTTTGCAAAGGAATTGTGTTTTGAACAGAAGAGGGGATGGGCTTTTCAATTTGGATTCGTTATGTTTGTTAACTGCATAGCTGTACACTCATGAAAACAATAGGAAATTAATTAATTTTCTAAAATTCATTCATTTATTTTTTCCGTGAAGTATTGCATATCAGTACTAATTAGTTAACAGATTACATAGAATTAACTTCGGCATAAAGTATTTTAGGTAGAAACGTTAATTCTAGAATTATTATGATATATTCAAATGTTATTGTTCATTCTTTTTTCATTTTTCTAAAAAATGATGGCTTTTTTTATTTCTATTTCTTTACCATTTAGTGATGCTGCGTTATGGTTGAAATCTGTCCATCTCTAATGAAAAAAAACAAATTTTTAATAGAATGTTCAATGTGATTGAACATATTTTCGCTATAAAAAAATTCCTTTTTCAATCAAACTTTATATCATTAGTTGAAATTTGGTTAATATTGTACATATTTTATACTTGTATTTTGTACTTAAATTTGTTGTTACATATATTTTCATACAATGATATATTTTAAGCTCATGTATTAGTGCTACAAATATTTCATATTTGTTGTCACTATAAACTTCTCAGTTTACAATATTTGCATCGATTGCATTGATTCCTGGTTCGAAAAAAACCTCATCATCTTTTGAATAGAAGTTTGTAATTGTCATGAGTATCAGCCTATGTTAAAGAATAATAGAAGTGCCAGTTAAGCTTTGTTAGCGAAATTTTCCGATCTAACAACACTTAATTTTTGAAGTAATCGTGTTGTCGTATGCTTACAAGATTATGAATTAGCAAATTAAATGTATATTAAATTGCCGTAATTTTAGTGGTAATTATATTGAAGGACGCTTACATAAGTATGAGGATTGTGTTTAATTGTTTGTAAGACCGCCTAAATGGATTAATTCAAGTTAAAACAAATTCAACAGAGAGACACACAAAATATGAAGAAAAAGTAAAGACAGGGAGAATATATGTGGTCTGGATATTAAATAATCCTACGTTCATGTGTCAAATCACTCAATTTTTATATTCCTTTTCTTAGTACGATCATGGAATTCAATGGAGATTTTGTACAACTTTTAGAGTATTTAATTCTCCGAGTTATTAAAATTGCTACTGTCCTTCCGTTTTATAGCATGAAAAATGCCACATGGATTGCTAATATCATAGCTCGTACTTAATTGCTGCTGTTGGATTTCACCACGTGTCAATTCGTATTGTCGGCCTTATGTGTTGTGGATTGCTAATTTGGATTTGGGCATGATTATATGGTTTAGGCAAGATAATCCTGGATTTAGGCAGGAAAATTTGAATGTGAAGTGTTGACAGAACGTTATGCATTGGCTTGAATGGAGAGATCTGATCTGTAAACCTCTGTGCATCATTCGTATGACCCTGTTAGTGAGCCTATTTGCCAGTTTGTCCCTTGGGCCTCCCACAAATTTTATGTTGGATGTGATGCCACAATATGTTTGCTACCTGTCTTGAGTTTACGAAGTTCATTGAGTTGTTCAAATTTTTTTGTTGATGACAATGTGTTCTGTTGCACTGCTTGCACAGTTAGGGTAGTTTTAACTGATGTTATGAAGGTGCATTGTACTTTGTGAATGTTGAGTAATTCTGGTATTGAAACTTTGACAGTGCACTCTAAGAAAGCGGATGTGCAGATCGGTAATGTGAAGCTTTTAGTCTGTGCAACTCATTGTGGAATTTGTTGGGTCTTGGATGATGTATATGGAAATTGCGCAGTTCCTATGTGTTGCAACTTTCGATCCATTTTATTTATGACTGCCCTATTTTGCCTGTTGGCTTCGTGAATCTGAACCTACGCAAATTACTTGATTGAAAAATTGAACGTA
The DNA here is from genome assembly GCA_030737815.1 of Allium fistulosum. NCBI lineage: Eukaryota > Viridiplantae > Streptophyta > Magnoliopsida > Asparagales > Amaryllidaceae > Allium > Allium fistulosum. The sequence continues at coordinate 911,531,826 of CM060907.1, read as the reverse complement.
ACAAGCTTTAAGTTGGTAAACTACTATTTTCTATGCTTAACTCTATTTGGACCCTTATTTGTGTTTTTCATATTTCATTCAATCTTTATTGGCGAGATATATTTAAAATCTGTTGTTGTACACATTTTTGCAAATAAAAAATATTTGACCTCGTGATGAGATTAAAGCCCAAAGGCAATACTATAAGTAGGAGAACAAAACTCCCTACATGAGCTAATGAACTTAATTTGTGCTCCTCATCCATGGAGTCTCCATACGTAGGACAACTACAAATAAATTTCGACACTTGCTCCATTCGCATACTTAGGCCCATTGGAGCTGTTTCAGATCAGCCATTTCCAGGGAAAAGAGACAAACCAATAGCCTAGACTAGACCCAATGCTCACCCTCCGATCTCCACAAATTTGCATAGAATCATTTAATCACGACGCTCCCATTTAAAACCACATACTCAAGACCAAAAGTAGTTGTGTAGGCCTAGCCAACTCTGAACCACTCCAGTCTAGTAGCTAACTCATGAACTTCTGTTTGCTTCACACCTACATCTTCCCCATTTATTGCGTGAAATAGTCCACCATTAATGGCCATCATGAACCCTACCCATAATTAATCACCATTATCCATTATTAACCATCCGTTATTACTCTCAAGAATGTTAATTAACCATGGTTTTAGCACTTCGTTTAATCCTAATTAAATCCATTCAGTAACTCAAACGTTGTATCAAATTATCAATCAATATTAACCACGTAAAAGCTATAACGACTTCCATGGTCAATCATAGTCATCCACATCAGAGCTATGTCAACAAAGCAACATCAACAGCTTGTTGTCTGTTTATAGCGTTCTCCTCCATCGAAGTAGGACTGAATTTTAGATTCTTGACAAAGAGAAAGCTCTATATTGTAATAACATTGTAACCATTTATCAAAGTAATAAAACACTCGGCCTTCTTATAGTGAATGTAAATTCATTTGAGTTGCGTAGTGCTAAACCTTGGTGTAATTTTTATTATGCATTTCCAGCAATTTTCTTAATTTAAAGCATCTTTGGTTTACACTCCATGACGGTGAAGCCATAACGATGTGGGTGGATGTCGATGAACTTTTGCGAGAAACATTCTACTGTGATTCTAAGAGGATTGTTGGTGTCATTTTGGCCTAGATTATTTGGTAATTGATGGTGGAGATCTGGATTGTGAATGTGTGACGATTTGAACTGTGTTCAAAGGAAGAATGGTGTATAAGATAGTTAAATACATACTTATATAGATGTATAAGTAGTGGAAATTAGGGTTTTGGAGGCATACAAATATTTTGGGATGGTCTTTTTAACGTAAATTTGCTCAGATTAGAAGTTGGTTGGGGCAAAAAAATTTCAAGAGGCTTAAATCGATAAGAGTGGGTGAATATGGCTATTATATTTTGAATGGAGCTAAAATTCATTTCCAAGAAAAATGAAAATTCAACTTGGTAAGAAAATTTTAGTGGGATACACACATACACAAACACACACCTATAATTAAGTAGTTCGTGATAGAAATCTAGGAGTAACAACTCATTTGAGACGTGATATTGGTGAGTAACTCTTACTTAGATCCTCTCAATCACGTATAATTAAGTAGGTTCTTTTCTTTACTTTTATACAATATGATTTTTTAGTGTTTAGATGCTTTTGGAATTTCAATGATGATTTTGATGCACATTTAGTATGGAGTTATTTTGATTTGTTGTTGATTTAAAGTGTTGATTTAAGTGTTGTTGGATTTTGACCGTAAGTTATATTATGTTGATTTGGAGATCTTTTTTGGTGATTTGGATTTTGTATTTCAGTATTAGAAGAAATTTGTTGAATTTTGATAAATTATATGATACAAATTGGTTTTGGGGGTAGAAATTAGATGGTCGTTTTGGCGGTGTTATCTATTTTTTGGTGATGTTTAGGCATTTTGGCAAAAAATATAATGTAAAGCGGACAACATAGGCGTAGAATGTTGTGGTTGAGGATTTTTTTTATGTTAATAAACATACAAATAATTTGATGTTTCTTTAAGTCAAATGTACTCACAAAGTCACAAATGTTCTTTTTTTTGAGAAAAATGTGTGATCCTCTACAGGAGAGGAGAGCACACATGCACATATATATAACAACAATAGTAAAGGAGCTGCCAACAAGCCTGGCAGGTAGCTAAAGACACCCCATACAAAAGAAGAATCAAACCCACCCAAACTCCTAAAAAACTAAAAACAAATCCTAAAGAGACAACACCGTCCAGAAACCATGGCCTAAAGCGACACCCAAAGAGATGTAGCTGTCTGAAAATAACTTCCACAACCGCAACCTCAACAACCAAGCTGAAACATCTCAATATAATACATCTACACAAACCACTAATGTGACGACCGCCCATGACCCCTGCACCGAATCTAGAGATAGTGCGCTGTAAAGTGTGCCAGGCGACCATGGACGATTGTCAAGGTAAGATTTAAAACGAAAGAATCTATCGTATTACTCACAGCGCATGGACAAAATACAATAGAACATATGTATAGTGAAGCTTTACAGAACAAAATGACATCATATAAAACTCCATAATAGTTGAATACAAGCATCCACATAGTCAATACATCCAGCCTCACTACATATCTCTCAGAGAATACAAAACAGCGGAATATCCAGTACATATAATAAGAAGATAATATGCAATCCTCCAGCTCGTCTTCGATATCAGCATCGTGAGAAGAGAACAGCACCTGTCACCTGCTACCTAGTCTGCCCGTCCCAAAATGGACGAACAGCCCAAGGCAATAAGAATTAAAACATAAAGCCTTGAGTCAGACAACAGTCTTAGTGAGCAGTAAATTAACTAACAACATACCAAAAGAGCATAAAGGAAAAGGAATAGGTATACAACCCTCCCACTCCAACCTCATTCTACAGTGATAGCCCCCAGACACACACTAAGCAGAAGCAAACATAGCAGAGCATACAATTTAAAGTAAAGCAATTGTCACTCGAGTCAAGAGCGATGTTTTCCAAGTACAAATCCCAAGGTCTAAAACCAAGGTCAGATAAGCACCCAGGAAATACCGCTCTTGAGACCGAATGACGATACAACCAAACATCCATGACTCGGCTATCACTGTTATCATTGTTGCGATATCACCGTTAATTGAATGACCGGCACATTCTTTCAGCCGTCCGTCAAGGGCTAATGGTAACCCCGGTTCTAGACATAACTCCCGCACGTCATCGTGACCCGTGCCTAGGATTATCGAATCTACCCAGAGTACTCGACCATCAACTTAGTCTTTTGGGCGTCCCCATGTACTCTTGCTTAGAGCATGCTAGAACCTTCAACAACGATGAGATCTCAACCTCCTAGTCATCCTCCTCGACGACTATTGCCATACTAGCTCAAGCGCCTCTCGAGCATCCATTATCCTCAACTCGAATCATATCACCGAGTTATCAACATGCTTGGAATGATCCCGCCTGGATTAGACCAAGTCTTCATCATATGATGCCTCGCTTCATTACATCCTCGCAAAGCTTCATCTCAACTTCACATCATCAAATCTATGCATAGGAGCTTCATCATCCCGCTACATATGCCACGAGCAGCTTTTCCAATTCAAGAGCCTTTCCCTTAGCTTTTGAATCACCTTCGATCTAAATCTAATCATCAATCATCTAGTTCATAACAATCAATCAAATCAAACATCAATCTAAGCAATCAAGCATTCAAAAATGATCTAAGTAGACAATTATAACAATAATGGCATTTTCGTAATTAAAGAGTTGAAAGTCCAATAAGCATGAAAACATGGATTATATCTCTACAAACTTGATGAATGAACTTGCATAGGTTAACATATGATAAAATGGATGTAACATCATCATGAACAATGGATCTATATGGATCTACACATAGGATGAAGAAAATGCATGGAAATCACTATTTTAACACCAAATCGGGCCAACAATCCGATATACTCCTTTGGATCCGTGTGAGAGATAATCACCACTCACCAAACCACCTAAACAACCTCAAATCAACACACTTCAGATCTGGACAGCGAAGGATGAAGCTAGATCTACCACAAATCCGCTTCAAATGAAGAAATCTCTCTTGAAAAGATGAAGATCTTCAATCTAAGCTCTTGAATCTTCAATCTTGATCTTCGATTAGGATGGATGGAAGCACTAGATTAAAGTGGAGAAAAGAAGTGAAGAAGTGTAGAAGTCGAGCTCTCAAAATGGCAGCACTTCGTCGCTTCAAAAATCCGGATCCCAAAAAGTGAGAACAACCCCTCCTATTTATAGCTGAAATCTGTCCTTAAGTCGAAATCTGGCTATCTCCCTAAGTCGTTTCCGACCTAAGCCTCTCCGACCTAAGCCTCTCCGACCTAACAGATGCACAACTTAACTCCCCAGCGACCCAACACTTGACGACCTAAAGCAATGCGCTTTCCTTCGACCTACGACTCAGTTGGGTTGCGACCTAACAACTTAGGTTTCTACGCGACCTAACACTTAGGAAACCCAGCGACCTAACACATACCGACCTAAAACAACACGCGACCTAACCTAAGTCGCAAACAACTGGACTTCGACCTAACTACTAAGCCAAAGCCCAACGACCTAACACTCGCGCGACCTACGACTTAGAATACACGCGACCTAATACTTAAACTATTTCCTACGACCTAACAACTCATACAACAAACTACTCACGCGACCTAACTGGGTTATGTTCTAACTCCTTGAGTCGCCAACCCTTAGGTCGCTAACACGCTACCCTTCTTAGGTCTCTAACCTATAGGTCGCTCCAAGATACTAAGTCACTAACCCGGTAACCATTAGGTCGCTAACTCACCCTGCCGACCTAACACTTAGCTCACCGAAACTCTTAGGTCGCTCACAACATTCCCTTAGGTCGTTGCCGACCCAACTCTTCCCCAGAATACTTAGGTCGCCTACTATTCTTCCTTAGGTCGTCTAAGCCTCTTAAGTCGGTCACGACTCATCACTTAGGTCGGTCACTGCCTTAAGTCGGCAACTTGACCTAGACCTATCCTTTAACCTACCTATCCCCTTAGGTCGCAGATCTTCTCTAAGTCGCCAACAACATTTAGGTCGCGTACGACCTAGGACTTAGACAAATCTGCCTAAAAATCTGAAATGACATGAAAATGCTAAAATTCCAGATTTTGACGAACCTGTCGATCCGTAAAAATACGGGTCGTTACATTCTCTCCCCCTTAGAAATTTCGCCCCCGAAATTCCAAGCAATCAAAAACTATTCTGTACGCCTACCATCCATAGCAATCAACAAACCATGCATCCAATTCTAGCTTAGCGTACAGAATTCTAAGACTTAGAACAAGTTACAATATCGCGAGATGAGACGACACCTTAGGGCCATACCTTGAAGAGTTCAGGATGAGCTGCCTTCATCCTCTCTTCCACCTCCCACATACAGTCGTTATCATCATCACTCCATTGTATCTTGAGCAACTTAACTACCTTTCTCCTAAGCTGTTTCGTGTCGGTTTCAACAACACGAAGCGGCTTACGAGGTCTTCTATCAACTGGGTCAACTTCGAAGTCTTCACAGCTATCAGCAGAAACCACTGTATTCGAGTCGTGCACATACTTCCGTAGATACGATACATGAAGAACATTGTGCACACTCGACATCTTTTCTGGCAACTCCAATCTGTAGGCGAGCTTTCCAATTCGCTCGATGATCGGGAACGGTCCAACAAATCTCGGAGTCAGTTTTCCTTTCTTCCCGAATCGAATAACATTCTTTAGTGGAGAAATCTTCACAAAAACCATATCTCCTACGTCGAATTCCAAATCCTTTCGACGCTTATCAGCATAACTCTTTTGACGGTCTTGGGCTGCCTTCATTCGTTGCCGAATGATCTCTATGCAATCCTAAGTCTGCCGAATCATCTCTGGCCCAAGTATCAACTTTTCTCCAGTTTCCAACCAACATGCTGGAGAGTTACACGGTCTTCCATACAATGCCTCATACGGTGCCATACCAATGCTTGACGGGTAACTGTTGTTGTATGCAAATTCCACCAAATGAAGGTGATCTTCCCATGATCCTCCGAAATCCAAAACACAAGCTCTGAGGAGATCTTCCAAAACTCGGTTGACTCTCTCAGTCTGACCATCTGTTTGAGGGTGATAAGCTGTACTCAAACACAACTCGGTTCCCAAAACTTCCTGGAAGCTTTTTCCAAAATCCACTAGTGAACAATGGGTCTCGATCGCTCACTATACTCTTCGGAATACCATGGAATCGAACTATCCACTTAACATACAACTCAGCCAACTTTGACGCAGTCCTAGTCGATCGAACAGGAATGAATCTAGCACTCTTAGTCAGACGATCCACAATGACCCAAATTCCTTCATTTCCCGTTCTGGTTCTAGGCAATCCATCGATAAAATCCATCGACACTTGTTCCCACTTCCATGTAGGAACTTCTAATGGCTGAAGCAATCCGCTTGGCTTCTTCTGTTCGGCTTTCACCAACTGGCAATTCATACACCTGGAAATAAAATCTCCAACATCCTTCTTCATACCTTCCCAATAGTAGGTTCTCTTCATATCCCGATACATCTTGTTTCCACCTGGATGAATTGTCAACTTCGAGTGATGACTTTCCTTCAGAACTTCACTCCTCAATTCATCTATATCGGGAACCACTAGTCGTCCTTGCTTTCGAAGCCAACCTTCTCTATCGACCTCGAATCCTTTATCCTTTTCTGGCTCCAATCCAAATTCCAAATCACGGATAATCTTGACAAGCTTATCATCTCGCTTTTGGCCCTCGCCAATCCTTTCCACAAGAGTGGGTCTTATCGATAAGTTTGCCAACATCTCAGGTTCCAATTCACATCTAGGCCTGAAGTCAAATCCAGCTAAATACTCGAGACTCTTCCATTCTGAAAACATGGCTCCCAATCCTGCATGTCTTCGACTTAACGCATCTGCCACTGCGTTACCTTTTCCCGGAGTATAAGCTATACCAAAATCATATGATGCTAAAAACTCTAGCCAACGTTGCTGCCGAAGATTCAAATCCTTCTGGGAGAAAAGATACTTCAACGACTTATGATCTGTAAACAACTCAAATCGAACTCCCAATAGATAATGCCTTCACATCTTCAGAGCAAATACAATCGCCGCTAATTCCAAATCATGAGTTGGGTAATTTCTTTCATGCGGCTTCAGTTGTCGACTGGTATACGCAACAACTTTATCCTTCTGCATCAGCACTGCTCCAAGTCCAGTACCACATGCATCGGTGTACACCACCATCTCATCATTCCCACTTGGAATAGTCAAAACAGGAGCACTCGTCAATCGCTCTTTCAGGATTCCGAAAGCTTGCTCACACTTAGCATTCCAACTGAACACTTGGTTCTTCTTCGTCAATCCTGTTAACGGTGCAGCTATCTTGGAGAAGTCTTTGATAAACCGTCGATAATATCCTGCTAATCCAAGAAAACTTCTCACATCAGATGCATTCTTAGGTCTATCCCAATCCTGGATTGCTGCCACCTTAGCGGGATCAACCGCTATTCCACTTCCAGAAATCACATGGCCTAAGAACCTCACTTCACTCTTCCAGAAGTGACACTTCGAAAACTTAGCCTTCAGCTGATGTTTCCGTAAGATCTCCAAAACCATACGCAAGTGCGTCTTGTGCTCTTCTTCCGTTCTGGAATAAATCAGAATATCATCCACGAACACAAGTACGAACTTGTTCAACTGATCTCTGAACACTCTATTCATAAGATCCACAAAATATGCTGGCGCGTTAGTCAATCCAAACGGCATTACCAGCCACTCAAAGAAACCGGATGGTGTCCTAAAAGCAGTCTTAGGCACACTATCCCTAGCCACTCTCAACTGGTGAAATCCCGTTGCCAAATCCATCTGAGAAAACACCTTAGCTTCGTGAAGCTGATCAAACAAGTCATCTATTCTCGGCAATGGATACTTGTTCTTCTTAGTCACCTTATTCAGCTCACGATAATCCACACACAATCTCAACGATCCATCTGCCTTGGTTGCAAACACAACTGGTGCACCCCACTCGGACACACTACGCCGAATGAATCCTTTCTGCAAAAGATCATCAACTTGCACCCTCAACTCCTGCTGTTCCTTAGGCGCCATCCGCCTAAGAGGCATCACAACAGGTCTGGCTCCTTCAACTAGATCTATACGAAACTCGATCTCTCTATGCGGCGGCAACCCTTTGACTTCGTCAAAGACATCCTCGAATCTATTTGCGATCGGTACTAAAGACAGTCCATCCCGTGGAACAACTAGCGAATACATGAAGCTCATGAAGACGCCTTCCTCATGCTTACATCGTATCACAATCTTTCGCCCTTCCACATTCTCGACTGTCACCTCCAGCCTCTCACAATCAACCTTAGCCGCATACTTCCTAAGCCAGTCCATACCCAAGATAATTCCGAATCCCGCAAAGTTCAGAACAAAGCAATCACAAACAAAAGAGCAACCATGACTCGATACAACTAGACCACGTCATAACATACACAAACAAGACGAACCCCCAACTGGATTAGTCACAACCAATGGCCTATCAACAATATCCGACTTCAAATCTAACCGGCCTACTAGATCACTACAAACAAACGAGTGCGACGCTCCGGTATCAAACAAGACTCTATCAGGAACACCTCATAGGAAAAGAGTACCTTGAACCACCACACTCTTTCCCTTCTCTTCTGCGGTAGGAGCTTTTGAAGATGACGGAACAGCTCCCAAAGCATAGGCCTGCACAATCTGCTTGTCCCTACTCGGTTCTGGACAATTCTTCCTGAAATGCCCTGGCTTGTCACAGTTGTGGCACTTCGCCGGCGCCTTCGGATTCTTGCAATCCTTGGAGAGATGGCCTTTCTGCTGACAGTTGTAGCAAGTCACTTCGCCTTTCGGCTTCTTCTGACCATCCTTACCCTTCTGCTGCTGCTGCTTCCTCTTCTTGTTTCTACCCTGCTGGGGTTTAGACTCTTCCCTGGTCACAGCAACAACAGATCCTTCCTTAGGAAACAGATTCTCATGTCTGAGAGCTTCCTCCACAAGCTTCCTAAATGAATCGTCCAAGTGATCCATCAATCTTGGAGCCTGTACTTGATCTCCAACATCTACTGATGGCCCCGGGGCTGTCATCCTTCTCCTGATCGAAGTCATCATGGTTTCGAACATAGCAACATAATCAGCAGCCCCTTCAGTAGCACGGCCTTCCCTAGCAGCTGGTCTCCCTCCTTGACTCATTCTCAATATCTACAAAAAGGAATGATCAACATACCGAGAGAAACAACTGCATAAAGGACTCAAACTCTACTAAGCTACTATATTATATATAGTAATCATCCATCAAAATACAATTACGTCTCTCATACGTAGTTACTTCAGCGAGCGTTGGGTAAAATCGATTAACCAAGGCTCTGATACCAAATGTGACGACCGCCCATGACCCCTGCACCGAATCTAGAGATAGTGCGCTGTAAAGTGTGCCAGGCGACCATGGACGATTGTCAAGGTAAGATTTAAAACGAAAGAATCTATCGTATTACTCACAGCGCATGGACAAAATACAATAGAACATATGTATAGTGAAGCTTTACAGAACAAAATGACATCATATAAAACTCCATAATAGTTGAATACAAGCATCCACATAGTCAATACATCCAGCCTCACTACATATCTCTCAGAGAATACAAAACAGCGGAATATCCAGTACATATAATAAGAAGATAATATGCAATCCTCCAGCTCGTCTTCGATATCAGCATCGTGAGAAGAGAACAGCACCTGTCACCTGCTACCTAGTCTGCCCGTCCCAAAATGGACGAACAGCCCAAGGCAATAAGAATTAAAACATAAAGCCTTGAGTCAGACAACAGTCTTAGTGAGCAGTAAATTAACTAACAACATACCAAAAGAGCATAAAGGAAAAGGAATAGGTATACAACCCTCCCACTCCAACCTCATTCTACAGTGATAGCCCCCAGACACACACTAAGCAGAAGCAAACATAGCAGAGCATACAATTTAAAGTAAAGCAATTGTCACTCGAGTCAAGAGCGATGTTTTCCAAGTACAAATCCCAAGGTCTAAAACCAAGGTCAGATAAGCACCCAGGAAATACCGCTCTTGAGACCGAATGACGATACAACCAAACATCCATGACTCGGCTATCACTGTTATCATTGTTGCGATATCACCGTTAATTGAATGACCGGCACATTCTTTCAGCCGTCCGTCAAGGGCTAATGGTAACCCCGGTTCTAGACATAACTCCCGCACGTCATCGTGACCCGTGCCTAGGATTATCGAATCTACCCAGAGTACTCGACCATCAACTTAGTCTTTTGGGCGTCCCCATGTACTCTTGCTTAGAGCATGCTAGAACCTTCAACAACGATGAGATCTCAACCTCCTAGTCATCCTCCTCGACGACTATTGCCATACTAGCTCAAGCGCCTCTCGAGCATCCATTATCCTCAACTCGAATCATATCACCGAGTTATCAACATGCTTGGAATGATCCCGCCTGGATTAGACCAAGTCTTCATCATATGATGCCTCGCTTCATTACATCCTCGCAAAGCTTCATCTCAACTTCACATCATCAAATCTATGCATAGGAGCTTCATCATCCCGCTACATATGCCACGAGCAGCTTTTCCAATTCAAGAGCCTTTCCCTTAGCTTTTGAATCACCTTCGATCTAAATCTAATCATCAATCATCTAGTTCATAACAATCAATCAAATCAAACATCAATCTAAGCAATCAAGCATTCAAAAATGATCTAAGTAGACAATTATAACAATAATGGCATTTTCGTAATTAAAGAGTTGAAAGTCCAATAAGCATGAAAACATGGATTATATCTCTACAAACTTGATGAATGAACTTGCATAGGTTAACATATGATAAAATGGATGTAACATCATCATGAACAATGGATCTATATGGATCTACACATAGGATGAAGAAAATGCATGGAAATCACTATTTTAACACCAAATCGGGCCAACAATCCGATATACTCCTTTGGATCCGTGTGAGAGATAATCACCACTCACCAAACCACCTAAACAACCTCAAATCAACACACTTCAGATCTGGACAGCGAAGGATGAAGCTAGATCTACCACAAATCCGCTTCAAATGAAGAAATCTCTCTTGAAAAGATGAAGATCTTCAATCTAAGCTCTTGAATCTTCAATCTTGATCTTCGATTAGGATGGATGGAAGCACTAGATTAAAGTGGAGAAAAGAAGTGAAGAAGTGTAGAAGTCGAGCTCTCAAAATGGCAGCACTTCGTCGCTTCAAAAATCCGGATCCCAAAAAGTGAGAACAACCCCTCCTATTTATAGCTGAAATCTGTCCTTAAGTCGAAATCTGGCTATCTCCCTAAGTCGTTTCCGACCTAAGCCTCTCCGACCTAAGCCTCTCCGACCTAACAGATGCACAACTTAACTCCCCAGCGACCCAACACTTGACGACCTAAAGCAATGCGCTTTCCTTCGACCTACGACTCAGTTGGGTTGCGACCTAACAACTTAGGTTTCTACGCGACCTAACACTTAGGAAACCCAGCGACCTAACACATACCGACCTAAAACAACACGCGACCTAACCTAAGTCGCAAACAACTGGACTTCGACCTAACTACTAAGCCAAAGCCCAACGACCTAACACTCGCGCGACCTACGACTTAGAATACACGCGACCTAATACTTAAACTATTTCCTACGACCTAACAACTCATACAACAAACTACTCACGCGACCTAACTGGGTTATGTTCTAACTCCTTGAGTCGCCAACCCTTAGGTCGCTAACACGCTACCCTTCTTAGGTCGCTAACCTATAGGTCGCTCCAAGATACTAAGTCACTAACCCGGTAACCATTAGGTCGCTAACTCACCCTGCCGACCTAACACTTAGCTCACCGAAACTCTTAGGTCGCTCACAACATTCCCTTAGGTCGTTGCCGACCCAACTCTTCCCCAGAATACTTAGGTCGCCTACTATTCTTCCTTAGGTCGTCTAAGCCTCTTAAGTCGGTCACGACTCATCACTTAGGTCGGTCACTGCCTTAAGTCGGCAACTTGACCTAGACCTATCCTTTAACCTACCTATCCCCTTAGGTCGCAGATCTTCTCTAAGTCGCCAACAACATTTAGGTCGCGTACGACCTAGGACTTAGACAAATCTGCCTAAAAATCTGAAATGACATGAAAATGCTAAAATTCCAGATTTTGACGAACCTGTCGATCCGTAAAAATACGGGTCGTTACAACTAACAAACTCCAAAACCACAAAAAACAAAATATATCCTTCCAAAGAATTACTTATAATCTTTACGATTTAAACGAGGACTTCTCCTAATAATACCAGCTGGAAAGCTCTTACTGGTTCTTTTCCTTACTTTGGCTTAAATCGATAAGAGTGGGTGAATATGGCTATTATATTTTGAATGGAGCTAAAATTCATTTCCAAGAAAAATGAAAATTCAACTTGGTAAGAAAATTTTAGTGGGATACACACATACACAAACACACACCTATAATTAAGTAGTTCGTGATAGAAATCTAGGAGTAACAACTCATTTGAGACGTGATATTGGTGAGTAACTCTTACTTAGATCCTCTCAATCACGTATAATTAAGTAGGTTCTTTTCTTTACTTTTATACAATATGATTTTTTAGTGTTTAGATGCTTTTGGAATTTCAATGATGATTTTGATGCACATTTAGTATGGAGTTATTTTGATTTGTTGTTGATTTAAAGTGTTGATTTAAGTGTTGTTGGATTTTGACCGTAAGTTATATTATGTTGATTTGAAGATCTTTTTTGGTGATTTGGATTTTGTATTTCAGTATTAGAAGAAATTTGTTGAATTTTGATAAATTATATGATACAAATTGGTTTTGGGGGTAGAAATTAGATGGTCGTTTTGGCGGTGTTATCTATTTTTTGGTGATGTTTAGGCATTTTGGCAAAAAATATAATGTAAAGCGGACAACATAGGCGTAGAATGTTGTGGTTGAGGATTTTTTTATGTTAATAAACATACAAATAATTTGATGTTTCTTTAAGTCAAATGTACTCACAAAGTCACAAATGTTCTTTTTTTTGAGAAAAATGTGTGATCCTCTACAGGAGAGGAGAGCACACATGCACATATATATAACAACAATAGTAAAGGAGCTGCCAATAAGCCTGGCAGGTAGCTAAAGACACCCCATACAAAAGAAGAATCAAACCCACCCAAACTCCTAAAAAAAACTAAAAACAAATCCTAAAGAGACAACACCGTCCAGAAACCATGGCCTAAAGCGACACCCAAAGAGATGTAGCTGTCTGAAAATAACTTCCACAACCGCAACCTCAACAACCAAGCTGAAACATCTCAATATAATACATCTACACAAACCACTAACAAACTCCAAAACCACAAAAAACAAAATATATCCTTCCAAATAATTACTTATAATCTTTACGATTTAAACGAGGACTTCTCCTAATAATACCAGTTGGAAAGCTCTTACTGGTTCTTTTCCTTACTTTGGCTGCACAGAGTAATTCTCTAGCATGAGCAGAAGAACGAGGAAATTTTCCTATAGATGCAAGACAGCAATACATAACGAATCTGAAACCTCCAGTCCAATAATAGACAGCTCTATCAGCACTGACGTTATTGGGACAAGAATGCTCTGTATGCCTCTCTAAATCAATAAATTCCCTAGAACTAGTATCAACCAAAACATTAACAGAAGAAACAACATCACCATGCTTTAAATCTCCAGTTGCGATGCACTGAGACACATCAGAACGTGCACACTGACTTCTACGAACCGTTCCACTACAAACACATGATTTCTTGCACTTTCCTTTCTTCAAAGATGAGGAATAAGAATTAAAATTGATGACCCTTTCCAACTTTTTTGGTTCTAGAGCAAGACCAGAAACCACATCTACTAGCCCAGTTGATGAACTACCTAATAACTTAATGCCACTATCAGCTAGATGACTCACAACAGAAACTTTATTTAAGTCAGATTTTGAAATATCAGGGATATACACCCCTTCATTTACTTCCTGAAATGAAGACTCATTAAAATCAAAAATATCAACATTCGCCTTATTTAAGAATATAACCTCTTCCAATCTGCCCATCCTCTCACTAGTCATGAAATCTATTTCAACCTCATTGTTAAAACTACCATTACTGTATATAATACTATCAACAACAGGCTTATATGGAATATCACCAATATCTTCTTTATTCTGAATTCTTAACTCCCTGTCAGTGTGCATATCAACAACAATAGGTACCAAACTACAAATCATATTGTTACTACGATCATTCTCCATTCTCCCTTCAACATAGACTAGTGATGTCAATGACAATAACCCAACAAAAACCTCTCTATGAATTTCTTCAGACACAGACACCACACCATTACTTGAATTGAAATTTTCAGATTTATTTACTATAGAACCACTTAGATATGAACTGTCCTTTGCATAATCATTACTCAAACCAGATTTTGTATTACCAGAATAGCCACTCTATTTGAAATTTGAATTCTAGAATTAATCATATCAAGCAAATCCACCTTCTCCTTATTAATGAAAGTAGCCTTATCCAATCTGCGCTTTCTTAGATCATTCTCCAAAATCACTTCTACATTAACTGATGATATCAAAGACAATACCGCATCAAAAGCCTCTCCATAATGATACTTTGTCGCTTTTTCCAGATTTTCAGAAATATCAATCACCATTAATTTTTCTGAATTAACCAAATTATTACAAGTTGAAATGCTGCTTTCTGTTATTAAATCGTAGTGTTCCAATCTATAATTTTCTTTATCGTCAACTGCCAAACATTTAAACCTATTATTAGTCTTTATCTCAAAGCTATCCAGATTCTGGGTTTTTATACTTTTTCCTTTTACCTGAATAAAACCTCTAAGATCATTGCCGATAGACAGATTATTCTCGGTGGAGCCCAAAGTAAACAACTTATTTTTTATTACAGAAGCATTAGAATCCATTGAACATTGAACTACAGAGTAATCCAATAATATAGGATCAAAATTAGTACTCGCTTCCTCCTTAGAATTTGCAGAAATAAGATTTCCATTGTAAACCAGTAAAACATCAGAAAACTCATTACTATCTACTGATTTTTGAGACAGGATTTCAGTTTTACCAAAATAGACTTCAGGATCGCCAAACCTGTCCCTATAACCTTCGCCAATATTCGGAGAATTTATCACATCAAAATGAGAAAACGGTTCTTCTAAAAGTTGAATCCCCTCATATCTCTTTTGCCGTAGATTGTCGAGAAGGATACCTTTGAGCAACAAATATTTTAAAGTAAATTAAAAGCCGTGATCTATGAATTGCGGTCCTGAATCAATATTCTTCGATTTCATCAAGAAAGAATTCTTCTTAAGATCAGAACAACCATTAACAAGAAAATCATGATCGATGTTCTTTATCTCGAAAGCTGAAGACTTAGATTTCTTCGGACAAGAATACTGCTTATGACCAAACATACCACAAACAAAACACCGGACTGGATTGCGACAATCAATAGCCATATGGGAATAATCCCCACAGCGATAGCAATGTTTTAACCCCTTTCTTGAATCGATCCAATTTTTTCTTTTACGATAACGAAGGAGACCTTGAGGAGCAGTGCTATTAGATCCTTTTACAACCTGAGCATAAGATCACAGTGGAGGAGGATCACGATCTCTAAAAGAAGAAGATAGATCTGAGCGGGATTGATTAAGAGAAAATGATTGAGAACCAAATTTTTTTGGATTCAAGAACGAAGTAGACGCCATCGAATTCCTAAATTATTTTTTGTTACCGGTCAATTTCAAATCCTTCACTGATACACGACTGCTAATGTTTGAAGAATAACCTGTTAAAGTCACAAATGTTCTTGGTATCAATCATATGATACACATGGTTCAAATATAATTGAATCTTTATATAACGGTGAAAGTGTACACAACAAAAGCAACAAATATGTACTGGTATTCATAAATTTTCCATCCTTATGTCGTTCATCGCCAAATGAAAGAAAAAAAAGTCTTCCCATTTAAAAATCAAGATCCTAAAATTTTCTCAACTAAAAATCATAAAACAAGTTTTTCTTTGAATTTGTTAGAGCTAGATCTACACATCCATGGTATTTTGGGAGCGATTGTGGTTGGCAATTTTGAATGCTCATGGTAGCAGCTAGGGTTCGAGTTTGAGTTCGATTGGAGGGGAGTTGGGCTAATCGAAGCCCGGATTTAGGTTTTTAGCACAAAGGAGCTCGTTCGGGCGAAGCTTACTGACTCGCGGCTCTTGGGAAGAGAATGCGACATTTTTTGGGTTACTCGCGGTTGTCTAGCTGCGATGGAGGGTTAAAAATGGTTTTGGGAAGAGAACGTGACATTGATTAAGTGCTTGGTCGCTATTGGCCTCAATTTAGCATTTTGAATACTATAATTGCCATTGGGCCTAAAAATGGTTTTACTTTAGAGAATGATTTTAAATCTGACTTTTAGGTTTTTCGGAATATTTTGTTTAAAATGGGTTTTGAAACTTCTCTGTTCACTCCAACTCTTTTTTATTTGTCTTTTCTAATATATTTGGAAATGGTTTATATTTGTTTTAGTAATACTTAATAATGTTTAAAGTTGTTTAATTATTATTTTCTAATAATTTAATGTTGTTTAATTAATGTTTAGTAATGTTTAGAATTGTTTAATTAATGTTTAAAAATGTTTAAAAGCTGTTTATCTATATTTAATATTGTTTAAAGGTTATTTATCAATATTTTAATAATGTTAAAGGTTATTTATTTAAATAATTAATATTGTTTGAAGATAATAATTATTATTTATTAAGAATGTTTTGGAATTAATAATAATTATTTATTTAATGTTTTGGAAGTTAATAATTATTTATTATAATAATGTTTGAGGATTAATTATTATTTTTTATTTAATAATTTTTTAAATTATTAATTATTTTATTTATAATTGTTTGAAGTTAATAATAATTATTTATTTATACCGTTTTATTATTAATAATTATTATGATATAACAATATTTTAGAGTACACTACTAAAAATAATTGAATTAAAGACCGTAAATTTCAGTCTTTAATCGAAGAATTTAGTCACTAATTAACATTTAAAGACCGATTAATAACCTAAATTTCAGTCATTAATAACCAAGTCTCAATCAAATGTTGAGACTAAAGTTTCGGTCTCAAAATCTAAAGAACAAATGTTGGTTTCAAATTTTTATAAAGACTGAATTATAAAGACTGATGTGTAGTCTATAATCAGTCTCAAACTATATATATGAACACGTATACATATGCACATACATGTATGTGTGTGTAAACTCATTAACTATTGCATTAGAGCATCAATAAGAATGATAAAATAATTTTACAAATATTCAAAAGAATTGACAAAATAACTCCATCTAGAAAACAATCAGAAGTATTATATATAATTCAGATATAGAATAAATACAATGCCATAGAGTTACAGGCATATACATGCATTCATGTATAAGCAAAACAACCCAACGAATCAAAGTAGCATACAAAAACTACATTTATCCACATCCTATAAGGCCCAATGGGCTAGTCTAGAACTAAATTAATCAACGTGATTTGGAAACGCTGTAAATAGTTACATACCGACAACCTTTTATCATGTGCAAACGAATCGACGTTGGTAAAATCTTCATCCATTTTACTGTTGTAGTGGATCTATATGATTAGTCAACTGCACGAATGCATAAAAAGGACAAAAAAAAATTAAATTTCATAAACATGAACATTGATATATAAGATTCTACCTTATCTCCTTAACTACTATTCTTGACCTTTTTGTCCAACTTTTTCTCTTTTATGCACCTCAAGCTGTAATGGTTAATTAATGAAGAAATTACAGTGCTCAAACAGGACAATTAGCGATAAACTAGACTCGGTCCATCTAGAAGCACCGACAAGACTATGTCAAACCCAAGAAATAAGCAAAAAAAAACTATATCTCCTTCTTTCCTTAGCTTGGTGGAGTTGAAAATTAAGGCTTTGTCATGGCGTTGGGAAAAATTTGAGGATTTTAAATGACAAATATACAGTAACAACTTCATTAGATAAAATACCTTTACTAATTGTTGCGTGAAGAAGAAACTAAGTGGATAAATAAGTGGACTGTTTAATTTAAATGGTGGACCTACACCAATGGTTGCATGCAGAAGTTACCATTGGATAAATATCATGAGTGAATGGGGTGCTTAATTTTAGGACATGGTGGAATTTACTAGAATATTAAATTACTTTATACTTTATGTAATATCATATCCGAAGCACTGACATGGATAACCAAGTTTATTCATTAAATCAAAAGATATAAAAAACCTCTACCATTGGATATCATGTTATTCATATACAAATTAAAGATCAAATTAAAGACTGAAATTTAATTTATAAATGGTCACAACCTACAGTAACCGATCAAGGACCCTTTTTTAGTCTTTAACGCTGAAAATCAAAGACTGAAATTGTCAGTCATTGGTCAATCTTTAATTAAAGACGGAGAATTTTCAGTTTTTATATGAGTATTATTTTGTAGTGTAAATAATAATTATTTATTTATGACATTGAAAATTAATTAATTAACTGTATTTATAAATAATAAATTGATTTATAAAAAGAATTTCACTTAATAAAAGAGTTTATAAATAAAAGTATACTCATCCATCATCTACTCATCCATCTACTCATCCATCTACTCATCCATCATCCACGGGCAATCATTTTCCTTAGTAAATTTTTAATGCAGCATGTGTCTATATATGCAACATGAAACGCACGTAAACATATATTAATGCAAAGAGTATGTGGTCTCCTGATCTAGTCGACCTCATGTCATGTAAGTGCTCGTGCCATGAAACCAAAGTGTATGCAACATCCTCAGTAAGTATACTTGCAGTTTCTACATGTATGCACAACCATTCAATCCATATGCAATATCCATATATGTAATGCTCAATAAGATAAACAAAAAAACAAACAAGAGATGTGAGTGTATACTCTTTAGAGGATATACTGTCCTAAATGTGTAAAACAAGCAATCCAACCAATACACCCATTAGCATCCATCATCCATAACATGTCCTAATGACACATTTACAACCATCCCTACAATCAAATGATTTCTACCTAAAAGAGTATACCAAGCTAAGTCATAATGCCTAAGATACCGTTACTTGTTAAATTAAATTGGGAACGCACTAGAAAACAGTTGTAGGTGGGTAGCTTGGATTCTCTCCTCGGGCTCCCATGTGATATCCACTAGACTGTCTTCCGATTGGACTTTAATAAGTTTGATTTCTTTTTTGCGGAATCGCTTTGTACTATGCTCAAGAATACAAGTGGATGCACGGTGAACAAGTGACTCATCTCCTCTAGATGACTCGGCTCGACTGCGGTAGCTGAATCATGCAAACACTTTCGTAATTGTGACACATGGAAAACATCATGCACTCCTACCAACTTATTAGGAAGCTCTGCTCTATATGCCTACTTCCCTAACCTCTTCGTAATAGGAAAAGGTCCTATGAACCTTGGTGCTAGCTTCCTCGAACTACTAAACCTTATGATGTGCCTAAGCGGTGAAACCTTCCCAAACACCATGTCACCCACTACGGACTCTAACTCCATACATCTCCTGTCAGCATAAGATTTTTGCTTATCTTGCATGGTTTTCATTCTTCTACGGATCAAGTCTACTTTCTTCGATGTCTCCCATATCATATCTGGCCCAAGAATAATCCTAACCATAGTGTCCCAACAACACGACGGTGACTCACAAGGTCTACTGTATAGCACCTCAAATGGTGCCATCCCTATACTCGCATAATAGCTGTTATTATAGCTAAATTACACCAACACTAAATGATCCTTACATGATCCACCAAAATATGAGATACACATCCAAAGCAAGTCCTATAAAACCCAATTCACTCTCTCTCTGTCTATCTATCCGTCTGTGGATTATAAGTGGTGCTCAAGCTCAACTCGGTGCCCAAAGCTTCCTGTAGACTCCTCCATAACTCGATGGTGAAAAGTGGATCTTGGTCGCTAACTATGCTAGTATGAACTCTATGTAATCTAACAACCTCCCTTGCGTATGGAGTCGCCAGTGATGTCGCCATCCTCATACTTCTAATTGGAATAAAATGAGCACATTTGGTCAACCGATCGATTATAAATCCAAATACGCTCATTTCCTCTTTTACTCCTTGGTAATCCATCAATAAAATCCATAAAGATACTCTCCCACTTCCACTGAGAAATATCCAATGGCTGCAACAAACCTCCCGGCTTCTTCTTCTCCACCTTTACCCTTTGATAAGTCAAACATTGGGCTACATACTCCGCTACATACTTCTTTGTACCCAACCAATGAAAGTCTCTCTTCATATCAGTACAATTTGTCTCCGCAAGGTCGCGTGTGTGTGTTGGGTCGTATTATAGTTAAGTCTTAGGTCGTGATGTTTTAGGTCGCGTGAAGGCTTAAGTTGATAGGTCGCTGGGTGTTAGGTCGTGAGCGACCTAGGAGTTGTTGAGTCGAATGTGCGTTAGGTCGCGAAGAGGTGGTCTGAGTTAGGTCGCTAGGCTGCATCTCTGTTAGGTCGTAGAAGCGTAGATATGTTAAGTCGTTGGATCTGTGAGTCGCGCGCTTGCGCTAGGTCGTAGGTCGTAAGGTTTGGATAGGTCGAGAGTCTTTAGGTCGGTGGGGTTTTAGGTCGTAGGTCGTGGACGACCTAATTCCGAGCTAGCGACTTAAGGAGGATTTCAGCTATAAATAGGAGGGCTTTGCTCCATTTTTGGGATCCGGATTTCGAAGCGACGAAGTGCTGCCATTTTGAGAGCTCGACTTCTACACTTCTTCACTTCTTTTCTCCACTCTAATCTAGTGATTCCATCCATCCAAGTTGAAGATCAAATTGAAGATTCAAGAGCTTGGATTGAAGATCTTCATCCTTTGAAGTGAGATTTCTTCGTTTGAAGCGGATTCGTGATAGATCAAGATTGATCCTTTGCTGTCCAGATCTGAAGCGTGTTGATTTGAGGTTGTTTAGGTGATTTGGTGAGTGGTGATTATCTCTCACACGGATCCAAAGGAGTATATCGGATTGTTGGCTCGATTTGGTGTTAAATAGTGATTTCCATACATTTCCTTCATCCTAAGTGTAGATCCATATAGATCCATTGTTCATGATGATGTTACATCCATTTTACTACATGTTAACCTATGCAAGTTCATTCATCAAGATTATAGAGATATTGTTCATGTTTTCATGCTTATTTGACTTTCGACTCTTTAATTACGAAATTGCCATTGTTGTCATAATTGTCTACTTAGATCATATTTGAATGCTTGATTGCTTGGATTAATGTTTACTTGGTTGATTGCTATGAATTAGATGATTGATGATTTGATTTAGACCGAAGATGATTCAAAAGCTAAGGAAAGGCTCTTGAATTGGAAAAGCTGCTTGTGGCATATGTAGCGGATGATGAAGCTCTTATGCATAGATTCGATGACGATGATGTTGAGATGAAGCTTTGCGAGGATGTGATGAAGCGAGGCATGATATGAGTTAGTCTTGGTCTAATCCAGACGGGATCATTCCAAGCAGGTTGATAACTCGGTGATATGGTTCGAGTTGAGGATAATGGATGCTCGAGAGGGCTTGAGCTAGTATGGAAATAGTCGTCGAGGAGGATGACTAGAAGGCTGAGATCTCATCGTTGTTGAAGGTTCTAGCATGCTCAAAGCAAGAGTACATTGGGCAGATTCGATAGTCCCTGAAGGCTACAGATTGGTAGTCAAGTACTCTGGGCAGATTCGATAGTCCTAGGCACGGGTCACGATGACGTGCAGGAGTTATGTCTAGAACCGGGGTTTCCATTAGCCCTTGACGGACGGCTGAAAGAATGTGTCGGTCATTCAATTAACGGTGATATCGAAGCAATGATAACAGTGATAGCCAGAGTCATGGATGTTTGGTTGTATCGTCATTCGGTCTCAAGAGCAGTGTTTTCTGGGTGCTTATCTGATCTTGGTTTAGGCCTTGGGGGTTTGTGCTTGGAAAACATCGCCCTTGACTCGAGTGATAATTTCTTTACTTTACATTGTATGCTCTGCTATGTTTGCTTCTGCTTAGTGTGTGTCTGGGGGCTATCACTGTAGAAAGAGGTTGGAGTGGGAGGGTTGTATTCCTATTCCTTTTCCTTTATGCTCTTTTGGTATGTTGTTAGTTAATTTACCGCTCACTAAGACTGTTGTCTGACTCAAGGCTTTATGTTTTAACTCTTATTGCCTTGGGTTGTTCGTCCATTTTGGGACGGGCAGACTGGGTAGCAGGTGACAGGTGCTGTTCTCTTCTCACGATGCTGATATCGAAGACGAGCTGGAGGGTTGCATATTATCTTCTTATATGTACTGGATGTTCCGCTGTTTGTATAATCTCTGAGTGTTATGTAGTGAGGCTTGATGTATTGACTATTTGGATGCTTGTATTCAACTATTATGGAGTTTTATATGATGGCATTTTATTCTGTAAAGCTTCACTATACATATGTTCTATTGTATTTTGTCCATGCGCTGTAAGTAATACGATAGATTCTGTTATTTTGATCTACCCTGACAATCGTCCATGGTCGCCTGGCACACTTTACAGCGCACTATCTCTAGATTCGGTGCAGGGGTCATGGGCGGTCGTCACATTTGGTATCAGAGCATTGGTTAATCGATTTTACCCAACGCTCGCTGACGTAACTACGTATGAGAGACGTAATTGTATTTTGATGGATGATTACTATATATTATATAATAGATTAGAAGAGTTTGAGTCCTTTAAGCAGTTGTTTCTCAAGATGTTCTGACCATTCCTTTTTATAGATTTTGAGAATGAGTCGAAGAGGGAGACCAGCTGCTAGGGAAGGCCGTGCTACGGAAGGGGCTGCTAATTATGCAGCTATGTTCGTAACTATGATGACTTCGATCATGAGAAGGATACCAGTTCCGGGTGCAACAGTTGATGTTGGAGTTCAAGTCCAAACTCCAAAACCAGTGGATTTTGCTAAGTTGTGCAAAGATTATACTGCTCTTGGAGGGAAGGTTTTCTTGGGAACAGAATCAACTATTGAGGTCCAGAGATGGATAGATGCTTGTAGAAGGATTTTTGGAGATTTGGGAATTGAGGATGCAACTAAGAGGAAGTTGGCATCAAGACAGCTTCAAGGGAGAGCTTCTGATTGGTGGAACTCTATTACCATCAATACTCCGGAGGAAGAGATTACTTGGGAGCAATTCCAAGTTAGATTTGAAGCTAAGTTCATTTCTACAGCTCAGAAGTCTGTTCTATTCAAGAAGTTCGTGGAGCTCAAGCAGGGAGGACGACCAGTTCTTGAGTATGTTTCTGAGTTTGAAGCTTTGTCTAAGTATGCTCGATCATATATTGAATATGCATATCAGAAGAATGAGAAGTTTGTGACAGGCTTGGACAGTTATCTTGGGAGACAGTTGGTGGATCATTTGGACGATTCATTTGAGAAGCTTGTGGAGAAAGCTCTCAGGCATGAGAGTTTGTTTCCTAAGGAAGGATCTGTTGTTGCTGTGACCAGGGAAGAGTCTAAACCCCAGCAGGGTGGAAACAAGAAGAGGAAGCAGCAGCAGCAGAAGGGTAAGGATGGCCAGAAGAAGCCGAAAGGCGAGGTGACTTGCTACAATTGTCAGCAGAAAGGCCATTTCTCTAAGGATTGTAAGAATCCGAAGGTACCGATGAACTGTCACAACTGTGACAAGCCGAGGCATTTCAAGAAGAATTGTCCAGAACCGAGGAGGGACAAGCAGATTGTGCAAGCTTATGCTTTGGGAGCTGTCCCATCGTCTTCGAAAGCTCCTACCGCTGAAGAGAAGGGAAAGAGTGTGGTGGTTCAAGGTACTCTTTTCCTATGTGGTGTTCCAGTTAGAGTTCTGTTTGATACTGGAGCGTCGCATTCGTTTGTTTGTAGTGAACTTGTAGACCGGTTGGGTTTAGAACCGGATATCGTTGATAGGCCATTGGTTGTGACTAATCCAGCTGGGGGTTCGTCTTGTTTGTGTATGTTATTCCGTGGTCTGATTGTGTCGAGTCATGGTTGCTCTTTTGTTTGTGATTGTTTTGTTCTGAACTTTGCGGGGTTCGGAATTATTTTGGATATGGACTGGCTTAGGAAGTATGCGGCTAAGGTTGATTGCGAAAGGTTGGAGGTGACAGTCGAGAATGTGGAGAGGCGAAAGATTGTGATACGATGTAAGCATGAAGAAGGCGTCTTCATGAGCTTCATGTATTCGCTAGTTGTTCCACGGGATGGACTGTCATTAGTGCCAATCGCGAATGGATTCGATGATGTCTTTGACGAAGTCAAAGGGTTGCCGCCGCATAGAGAGATCGAGTTTCGTATAGATCTTGTTGAAGGAGCCAGACCTGTTGTGATGCCTCTTAGGCGGATGGCGCCTAGGGAACAGCAAGAGTTGAGGGTGCAAGTTGATGATCTTTTGCAGAAAGGATTCATTCGGCGTAGTGTGTCCGAGTGGGGTGCACCAGTTGTGTTTGCAACCAAGGCAGATGGGTCGTTGAGATTGTGTGTGGATTATCGTGAGCTGAATAAGGTGACTAAGAAGAACAAGTATCCATTGCCGAGAATAGATGACTTGTTTGATTAGCTTCACGAAGCTAAGGTGTTTTCTCAGATGGATTTGGCAACGGGATTTCACCAGTTGAGAGTGGCTAAGGATAGTGTGCCGAAGACTGCTTTTCGAACACCATCCGGTTTCTTTGAGTGGCTGGTAATGCCGTTTGGGTTGACTAACGCGCCAGCATATTTTGTGGATCTTATGAATAGAGTGTTCAGAGATCAGTTGAACAAGTTTGTACTTGTGTTCGTGGATGATATTCTGATTTATTCCAGAACTGAAGAAGATCACAAGACGCACTTGCGTATTGTTTTGGAGATCTTACGGAAACATCAGCTGAAGGCTAAGTTTTCGAAGTGTCACTTCTGGAAGAGTGAAGTGAGGTTCTTAGGCCATGTTATCTCTAGTAGTGGAATAGCGGTTGATCCCGCTAAGGTGGCAGCAATCCAGGATTGGGTTAGACCTAAGAATGCATCAGATGTGAGAAGTTTTCTTGGATTAACAGGATATTATCGTCGGTTTATCAAAGACTTCTCCAAGGTGGCTGCACCATTGACAGGATTGACAAAGAAGAACCAAGTGTTCAGATGGGATGCTAAGTGTGAGCAAGCTTTCGGAATCCTGAAAGAGCGATTGACAAGTGCTCCTGTTTTGACTATTCCTAGTGGGAATGATGAGATGGTGGTTTACACCGACGCATGTGGTACGAGACTTGGAGCAGTGCTGATGCAGAGGGATAAAGTTGTTGCGTATGCAAGTCGACAACTGAAGCCGCATGAAAGGAATTATCCGACTCATGATTTGGAGTTGGCGGCAATTGTTTTTGCTCTGAAGATGTGGAGACATTATCTATTGGGAGTTCGATTCGAGTTGTTTACAGATCATAAGTCGTTGAAGTATCTTTTCTCCCAAAAGGATTTGAATCTTCGGCAGCAACGTTGGCTAGAGTTTTTGGCATCATATGACTTTGGTATAGCTTATACTCCAGGAAAGGGTAACGCAGTTGCAGATGCGTTAAGTCGAAGACATGCAGGATTGGGAGCCATGTTTTCGGAATGGAAGAATCTCGAGTATTTAGCTGGATTTGACTTCAGGCCTAGATGTGAATTGGAACCTGAGATGTTGGCAAACTTATCGATAAGACCTACTCTTGTGGAAAGGATTGGCGAGAACCAAAAGCGAGATGATAAGCTTGTCAAGATTATCCGTGATTTGGAATCTGGATTGGATCCAGAAAAGGATAAAGGATTCGAGGTCGATCGAGAGGGTTGGCTTCGGAATCAAGGACGACTAGTTGTTCCCGATATCGATGAATTGAGGAATGAAGTTCTGAGGGAAAGTCATCACTCGAAGTTGACAATTCATCCAGGTGGAAATAAGATGTATCGGGATATGAAGAGAACCTACTACTGGGAAGGCATGAAGAAGGATGTTGGAAATTTTATTTCCAAGTGCATGAACTGCCAGTTGGTAAAAGCTGAACAGAAGAAGCCAAGCGGATTGCTTCAGCCATTAGAAGTTCCTACATGGAAGTGGGAGCAAGTATCGATGGATTTTATTGATGGACTACCTAGAACAAGAACGGGAAATGAAGGGATTTGGGTCATCATAGATCGTTTGACTAAGAGTGCAAGATTCATTCCTGTTCGATCGACTAGGACTGCATCAAAGTTGGCCGAGTTGTATGTTAAGTGGATAGTTTGATTCCATGGTATTCCGAAGAGTATAGTGAGCGATCGAGATCCGTTGTTCACTAGTGGATTTTGGAAGAGCTTCCAGGAAGTTTTGGGAACCGAGTTGTGTTTGAGTACAGCTTATCACCCTCAAACAGATGGTCAGACCAAGAGAGTCAACCGAGTTTTGGAAGATCTTCTTAGAGCTTGTGTTTTGGATTTCGGAGGATCATGGGAAGATCACCTTCATTTGGTGGAGTTTGCGTATAACAACAGTTACCAGTCAAGCATTGGTATGGCACCGTATGAGGCATTGTATGGAAGACCGTGTAACTCTCCGACATGTTGGTTAGAAACTGGAGAAAAGTTGATACTTGGGCCAGAGATGATTCGACAGACTTCGGATTGCAAAGAGATCATTCGGCAACGAATGAAGGCAGCCCAAGACCGTCAGAAGAGTTATGCCGATAAGCGCCGAAAGGATTTGGAATTCGACGTAAGAGATATGGTTTTTGTGAAGATTTCTCCACTGAAGAATGTTATTCGATTCGGGAAGAAAGGAAAGTTAACTCCGAGATTTGTTGGACCATTCCCGATCATCGAGCGAATTGGAAAGCTCGCCTATAGATTGGAGTTACCTGAGAAGATGTCGAGTGTGCACAATGTTTTTCATGTATCATATCTACGGAAGTATGTGCACGACTCGAATACAGTGGTTTCTGCTGATAGCTGTGAAGATTTCGAAGTTGATCCAGTCGATAGAAGACCTCGTAAACCGCTTCGTGTTGTGGAAACCGACACGAAACGGCTTAGGAGGAAGATAGTTAAGTTGCTCAAGATACAATGGAGTGATGATGATAACGACTGTACGTGGGAGGTGGAAGAGAGGATGAAGGCAGCTCATCCTGAACTCTTCAAGGTATGGCCCTAAGGTGTCGTGTCATCTCATGATATTGTAACTTGTTCTAGTGTTAGAATTCTATACGCTAAGCTAGAATTGGATGCATGGTTTGTTGGTTGCTATGGTTGGTAGGCGTACAGAATAGTCTTTGATTGCCTTGTTTGTTTGGAATTTCGGGGGCGAAATTCCAAAGGGGGAGAGAATGTAACGACCCGTATTTTTACGGATCGAAAAGTTTGTAAAAATCTGGAATTTTTTGCGTTGTTAAGTTGTTTCAGATTTTAGGCAGAATTTTGTTCAAGTCCTAGGTCGTAGACGACCTAAGAGGTAGACGACCTAAGAAGCTGACCGACTTATAGGTTAGACGACTTAAGTCGTGGGGTAGAGTTAGGTCGGCAACGACCTAAGAAACTAGGTGAGTTAGCAACCTCAGGTGTTATCGTAGTTAGGTAGTATAGTGGTTTAAGTCGTGTGCGACCTAAGGATGTTGGGGTTAGGTCGTGAGGTGGTTAGGTCGTATGGTAGTTTAGGTCGGTCGAGCGACCTAAGAGTTGACGACTTATAGAGGCTAGCGACTTAGGAGATAGGCAGGTTAGCGACCTAAGGAAGTTAGGTCGTTAGACGACTTAAGGTCAGGCAGTGACCTATAGAAGTGAGCGACCTATAGGAGTTAGCGACCTAAGGGTTAGTAACCTACAGTAGTTAGCGACCTAGTGGTGAGCGAGTTAGCATGGTTAGGTCGTTAGACGACCTAAGGAGTTAGGATGTATCTAGGCTAAGTGTTAGGTCGCGTGTGTGTGTTGGGTCGTATTATAGTTAAGTCTTAGGTCGTGATGTTTTAGGTCGCGTGAAGGCTTAAGTTGATAGGTCGTTGGGTGTTAGGTCGTGAGCGACCTAGGAGTTGTTGAGTCGAATGTGCGTTAGGTCGCGAAGAGGTGGTCTGAGTTAGGTCGCTAGGCTGCATCTCTGTTAGGTCGTAGAAGCGTAGATATGTTAAGTCGTTGGATCTGTGAGTCGCGCGCTTGCGCTAGGTCGTAGGTCGTAAGGTTTGGATAGGTCGAGAGTCTTTAGGTCGGTGGGGTTTTAGGTCGTAGGTCGTGGACGACCTAATTCCGAGCTAGCGACTTAAGGAGGATTTCAGCTATAAATAGGAGGGCTTTGCTCCATTTTTGGGATCCGGATTTCGAAGCGACGAAGTGCTGCCATTTTGAGAGCTCGACTTCTACACTTCTTCACTTCTTTTCTCCACTCTAATCTAGTGATTCCATCCATCCAAGTTGAAGATCAAATTGAAGATTCAAGAGCTTGGATTGAAGATGTTCATCCTTTGAAGTGAGATTTCTTCGTTTGAAGCGGATTCGTGATAGATCAAGATTGATCCTTTGCTGTCCAGATCTGAAGCGTGTTGATTTGAGGTTGTTTAGGTGATTTGGTGAGTGGTGATTATCTCTCACACGGATCCAAAGGAGTATATCGGATTGTTGGCTCGATTTGGTGTTAAAATAGTGATTTCCATACATTTCCTTCATCCTAAGTGTAGATCCATATAGATCCATTGTTCATGATGATGTTACATACATTTTACTACATGTTAACCTATGCAAGTTCATTCATCAAGATTATAGAGATATTGTTCATGTTTTCATGCTTATTTGACTTTCGACTCTTTAATTACGAAATTGCCATTGTTGTCATAATTGTCTACTTAGATCATATTTGAATGCTTGATTGCTTGGATTAATGTTTGACTTGGTTGATTGCTATGAATTAGATGATTGATGATTTGATTTAGACCGAAGATGATTCAAAAGCTAAGGAAAGGCTCTTGAATTGGAAAAGCTGCTTGTGGCATATGTAGCGGATGATGAAGCTCTTATGCATAGATTCGATGACGATGATGTTGAGATGAAGCTTTGCGAGGATGTGATGAAGCGAGGCATGATATGAGTTAGTCTTGGTCTAATCCAGACGGGATCATTCCAAGCAGGTTGATAACTCGGTGATATGGTTCGAGTTGAGGATAATGGATGCTCGAGAGGCGCTTGAGCTAGTATGGAAATAGTCGTCGAGGAGGATGACTAGAAGGCTGAGATCTCATCGTTGTTGAAGGTTCTAGCATGCTCAAAGCAAGAGTACGTTGGGCAGATTCGATAGTCCCTAAAGGCTACAGATTGGTAGTCAAGTACTCTGGGCAGATTCGATAGTCCTAGGCATGGGTCACGATGACGTGCAGGAGTTATGTCTAGAACCGGGGTTTCCATTAGCCCTTGACGGACGGCTGAAAGAATGTGCCGGTCATTCAATTAACGGTGATATCGAAGCAATGATAACAGTGATAGCCAGAGTCATGGATGTTTGGTTGTATCGTCATTCGGTCTCAAGAGCAGTGTTTTCTGGGTGCTTATCTGATCTTGGTTTAGGCCTTGGGGGTTTGTGCTTGGAAAACATCGCCCTTGACTCGAGTGATAATTTCTTTACTTTACATTGTATGCTCTGCTATGTTTGCTTCTGCTTAGTGTGTGTCTGGGGGCTATCACTGTAGAAAGAGGTTGGAGTGGGAGGGTTGTATTCCTATTCCTTTTCCTTTATGCTCTTTTGGTATGTTGTTAGTTAATTTACCGCTCACTAAGACTGTTGTCTGACTCAAGGCTTTATGTTTTAACTCTTATTGCCTTGGGCTGTTCGTCCATTTTGGGACGGGCAGACTAGGTAGCAGGTGACAGGTGCTGTTCTCTTCTCACGATGCTGATATCGAAGACGAGCTGGAGGGTTGCATATTATCTTCTTATATGTACTGGATGTTCCGCTGTTTGTATAATCTCTGAGTGTTATGTAGTGAGGCTTGATGTATTGACTATTTGGATGCTTGTATTCAACTATTATGGAATTTTATATGATGGCATTTTATTCTGTAAAGCTTCACTATACATATGTTCTATTGCATTTTGTCCATGCGCTGTAAGTAATACGATAGATTCTGTTATTTTGATCTACCCTGACAATCGTCCATGGTCGCCTGGCACACTTTACAGCGCACTATCTCTAGATTCGGTGCAGGGTTCATGGGCGGTCGTCACAGCTTCTATGTATACTTTAATACTTTTCGAAAGGATTGTTTTGATGGTTTCAAAAGGAAGGTTTTGATTCTTTCGAAAGGTTTCGAAAGTCATATGTTTTGAGTGTTTTGAAAAGAAGAATTGAAAGCTTTCGAAAGGTAGATTTTAATGGTTTCGAAAGTAAAGGTCTAAGGTTTCGAAAGCCTTAGTTTTCAAAACAAAGAACTCAATCTCATTTTTTTTAAAGGAATAACCATGGAAAAAGTAAAGGAATTTAAAATGGCCTTTAAGTACAAAGTTTTTGAAGAAGCTTTCCTTGATAAAATAATAAGTTGAAGGGATCAACCAGGTTTCATGTGAAAATGATTTCAAAGATATTAAACCACATGTGTTGGTGTTATTATGTTATTATGTTTGCTACTTCTAATATATGTATTCATTGTATAATGGACCCATAATTGTATTTTTGGGGAGAAAATGGCAGAATAACCAGCTAGGTTGACCCAGTAGTGAATATAAATTAAGTCCTGTATGAGTAGAATTGTATCCAGGAGGTTAGGTAGACTAGAATATAAGATGCCTAAATACTGATTAAAGAAGTTGTCAGATAGACAGGTTCATAGTAAACCCATGAAAACTATGTTTAGAAAGAGTTATTGGCAGGGCCAATAGGTTTGTAAGGAATCCATGGAAACTATATCCGGATAAAGTTATTGACAAAATTTAATAGGTTCCTAGTCAACCCATGAAAACTATGATAAGAGGGAAGTTATTGGAGATACCAGTAGGTTCAGGGAGAACCTATGAAACAATGAAGTTATTGGCGGGGGAAAATAGGTTCTTAGTGATCCCATGAAAACTATGAGACCGGACAGATAGTCCATAAGCTTTAAACATGTTATTAGTAAGCCCATGAAAACTAATAGGTTAATAGTGACCCTAAAAACTATAACTTAGACAGATAGTCAAAATGAATGGGGATGGGAAATCCCTAATTGATTTACTTGTTTGCATATCATCATAATATTTTAAATGGCTATGTTTTAACCATTGTGGATGTAGGAGCACAGTATATGGTTATTATAAATTTTTGGAGGATACTAGTGAGGGGAAAATCTGTTCTGCTAAGCGGTGTGGTCTCACTAGATATCTAAATGGTTTGAGATGGTAGGTTATTATTCATATCAGGCTTTATGTCTAAATCGAAGTTTATATTTTCCCCTTAAACTCTTGGGTGCTCAATTAACTTTGAGTAGTTTGAGAGTTGAGGTTTTCGGGTACCTTTTTAGACGAATAAGCTTTCGGAGATGTGCAGGAGGCAAGCTAGCTAGTAGGAGTTATTTTCTATTTTGATTCCGCTGTGTTTTGATTATAAAGGCAAAGTTGTTTAATTTCCTACATTATACTCTGATCATCCATGGGGGCATCTTCATATATCACTCTTGGCGTATGTTGTAATAATTATAATTTCTCTGAACGTGGTTCTCGTATATAGGATTATGTAATGAATTTGAAATAATTTGAAATGGTATGTGAAAGTTGTTTAATGATTTTAAATTTTTCCCATATCCATGTATTTCTGTTATACCAATGTATCTAACATTACCGTATTTGGTCGTCGAGGATTAATAATCATGGATGACTGCAGCATTCGTAGCTGTTAGTTTTGGGCCTCGAAGTGGGGGATGTTACAAGTTGGTATCAGAGCATAGGTTTATGAAAACTTAAATAAATTTAAATCTAAAAGATTTCTCAAAACATAATCTAATGAACCAGAAAATAAGACCGGGGTTGGGTTAACGCTATAGTAACGTACTTGTATTTGATATATATATATATATATATGCGTATATATATAAGTATGTATTCCCCTCTCTCATAGACCGTTCTTCTATATCTTACCAAGGCTCATATGCAGATTTACGAGAAGGAAGATATGGAGGTATGAAACGAAAGAGAAAATCTCGGCGGAGGAAGCACCATAACAAACGGAAATGCTCAACCCACTAGGAGGAACCCGGCTCGATAGGCAAATGCTAATCAAAATACAGATGCTAATGTGGGTGCTAGAAATCCACCAGTGGATATGGGGACAGTATATCAG
Organism: Allium fistulosum; assembly: GCA_030737815.1. Lineage (NCBI taxonomy): Eukaryota > Viridiplantae > Streptophyta > Magnoliopsida > Asparagales > Amaryllidaceae > Allium > Allium fistulosum. The sequence goes on along the minus strand of CM060907.1, from coordinate 911,499,220 downwards.
TTCCTCATCAATCTGATGCAAGTAGGAGCAGCTGCTGGAGTTTCTGGGAATGTTGGAGGAGCTAATCCTATGGCTCCAATTGGGAATAATTATGCCAAGCTGAGCAGAGATCATACTAGTCTTGTGGGAAGTCGTTTGTAGGAACAGAGGATGCCATAGAAGTTGAGAATTGGTTGTTGTATTGCGAGAGAATCTTCGTCGACTTGGGTTTGAATGATGAGCAGAAGAGGAGACTAGCCTCTAGGTAGTTGCAAGGAGCAACACTTCATTGGTGGAATAGTGTTATTGCCAGAGTTCCTGAGGAAGAGTTAACTTAGGCAGAATTTTGAAAGAGATCCGAGCAGAGTTTTTTGTCTGAAGTTGCTAAGTCAGCATTGTTGAGAGAGTTTATGGATTTGGTGTAGGGAGAGATGTCGGTAATTGAGTATGCTACTAAGTTTGATGAGTTGTCCCGATATGGGTATGCTACCATTGATACCGTCATCAAGAGAAATGAAAGGTTTATTCATGGATTGAGGCCTAAGATTGCTAGGGCAACCCTACCACATCTCTATGATCCTTGTAATGTAGTTGTGGAGATGGCAGTCCAACATGAGGAAATGCTTGCTACTTATGGGAAAGAAAAGCCGGTTGAAACTCAGGGTTCTTAGGAAAAGAAGAGGAAGTTCTTTAACAAGAAGGGAGCCTAGAAGGGAGAAGCTACCAAGAAGGAAAAGTCTGAATTAGTTTTCTTCAAGTGTGATAAGAAGGGTCATTATGCTCATGAGTGCCGGACATGCAAGGGAAAGAAAGTTGCAGAAAAGAAGGGCGTGAAGTGCTTCAACTGTGACAAGATTGGGCATTATAAGAATCAGTGTCCAGAACCAGTCAGGGCGGATAGGGGAAAGGTCTTTGCTATTGGGCCATCATCTGCTAGGCCAACTGCAGCTGAAAAAGGGAAGACTGTGATGGAAGGTACGCTTTTGATTCAGAGTATACCAGTTAGGGTACTATTTGATATTGGTGCATCACATTCATTTATATCTCAGTATTTGGTTAATAGATTATGCTTAGAACCCATATACCTTATTACTTCCTTAAGGGTTACAAATCCGATAGGAGGGTATGCAACTCCAGGGATGCGATGTGACCAGTTAGAACTTAATTTGTTAGGTCATAAGTTTGCATGCAGCATGTACATATTTGATTTCATAGATTTCGAAATCATTTTGGGTATGGATTGGTTGGGAAATATGAGGCTAAGATATTTTGCCAAGATAGGGAAATATCGTTGAGATAACCTGATAGTCATAACCAAATCATATTTGCGATGGAGAATTCTGACCGGAGTGTTTTGTGCTTTGTCAAGTGCCATGGAAGTGGGAGAAGAGTTAAGTCAGTTCGAGTAGCAAGAGAGTTTGCATATGTCTTTGAGCTGGTTACAGGATTACCACCGAAACGAGCTGTTGAGTTTCAAATTGATCTTGTACCAGGAGCTGAACCTGTAAGTAGACCACCAAGCAGGATGACACCGACCGAGATGAAGGAATTGAAGGTGCAATTAGTGGATCTAGAAGGGTGGAATTTTATTAGACCAAGAAGTTCGCCTTGGGGAGAGGCCGCGGTGTTGAAGAAACCAGATGGGTCGTTGAGGATGTGTATCGACTATCGTAAGTTGAACGAGAAGACGATTAAGAATAAGTATCATTTGCCGAGAATTGATGATCTATTTGATTAGTTGTGTGGATCCAGAGTGTTTCCTAGTTGGATTTGGTGACAGGTTTCCATCAGTTAAGAGTGACAGAGGACAGTATTCCATTGACAACATTTCGGACTAGGTATTGTTCGTATGAGTGGTTAGTAATGCCATTTTGGTTAACGGATGCATTTGCTTTCTTCGTGGATTTGATGAACCGAGAGAGTACTTGGATAGGTTCGTGTTAGTGTTTATAGATGAAATTTTAGTATACTCTAAGGATGAAAGAGAGCATGAAGATCATCTTCGGGTAGTGCTTGAGACGCTGAGACAACATCGGCTGAAAGCGAAGTTTTCCAAGTGTCATTTTTGGAAGAAAGAGGTTAAGTTTCTTGGTCACATGATTTCAGAGAAAGGCTTGTTTGTTGATCCAGATAAGATCAAAGCTATTTATAATTGGAAGAGACCAGAGACAGTGACTGAGATTAGAAGTTTTCTTGGACTTGCTGGCTATTACCGGAGATTTATTACCGACTTCTTGTGGATAGCAATGCCTTTGACTAAGTTAACCAGGAAGGATGTGAAGTCTGTTTGGTCCGACAAATGTGAGGAAGCATTCCTTAAGTTAAAGCATTTGTTGACTAATGCACCTGTGTTAGTAGTTCTAGATGGAAATCAAGGGTTAGTTGTATATACCGATGCATGTGGGACCAGATTAGGGGCTATGTTGATGCAGAAGGGTAAAATTATTGCCTACGCTTCACGACAGCTTAGACCACATGAAGCAAGATACCCTACTCATGATTTAGAGTTGGCAGTGGTGATCTTCGCATTGAAGATTTGGAGACATTACTCTTAGGGAGAGATTTGAGCTATACACAGATCATAAGTCCTTAAGGTATTTATTCTCTCAAAAGGAGTTGAATATGAGATAGCAGAGGTGGTTGGAGTTTTTAGCTGCTTATGATTTTGGTATAGAGTATGCACCTGGGAAAGGAAATAAGGTAGCAGAAGACATCAGAATGTGGTGTTAGCTATGTTGGCAGAATGGAAAGATTTAGAAGCTTCGACTACTTGTAGTGTGCAGTTAAGATCAACTGCTAGTTCTAGTCAGAGCACCGCCATGTTGCCTGTTTGGAAGTTCGATCGGTGTTGATTGAATGGATTGTTTTAAGTAAAAAGAGGATCCATTATTAGCCGAGAAGATTTTAAGGCTTGAGGTTGAAACTGAGATTGGTGATCTAAAGGATTTTAGTCTTGACCATATGGGATGGTTGAGAAAGAAGGGGCGGTTGTGTGTTCTGAATGTTGAGGACTTAAGGAAAGAAGTTTTTGGGGAATGTCATCGGTTTAAGTTTACGATTCATCTTGGAGGGACTAAGATGTATCAAGATATGAAGAAGAGCTTCTATTGGGAAAGTATGAAGAGGGATGTTGGCTTGTGGGTTAAGCAGTGTGCAAACTGTCAACATGTGAAGGCCAAACATAAGAAGCCGAGTGTGTTGCTTCAACCTTTAGAAATACCAGTGAGGAAATGGGATTCGATATCCATGAATTTTATAAACGAGTTTCCAAGGTCAAATAGAGGAAATGAAAGTATATGGGTCAAAGTGGATAGGTTGACCAAAAGTGCCCATTTCATTCCAGTTAAGTCAACCGGGACGACACCTGTTTATTTAAGTTATTCATAAAGAACATAGTTAGACTTCATGGAATGCCTAGTAGTATAGCCAGTGAAAGAGATGCTTTGTTTACTAGTGAATTCTGGAAGAGTGTACATGATGCATTAGGTACCAAGGTCAAGATGAGTACTGCGTATCACCCTTAGACGGATGGGCACACATAGAGAGTCAATAAGGTACACGAGGGTTTACTAAGAAATCAAGCAAGGGGAATTAATCAAAGATCAAATCTCAAGTTCCTTATCCTTATCAAGGTGAATAATAATCAAAACCATCTCTAATTTTGTTTTTAAAAGATCATTTTATTTCGGGTTTATGTTTAAAATCTTGTGTGATGATCTTAATGATGATATGCATGGATTTTATGATATATCTGATTCAAACAAGATTGTTTGATAATTGTTTAATTCATTTTTAGGCAAAAATCATGTTTACTGGATTTCGAATGCCATAGGGAATTGATAATGGGTTTTAATTTTTGTAATTTTCCATGTTATGGAAAATTCATTATGAACTTTAGAAGGAAGAAATGAATAATTTGGGTTTAAAATTATATCGGCTATTATATGAAGAATTTGGTTCTGAAATTTATATATGTTAGATAACATATTAAAATTGAATTTCTATGATTTTTGGGGATTTTTCCTAAGTAATTTATTATGGAAATTAAATTAATTTAAATGGAGGACTTAATTGTTTTAATTGTTTTGCTCAAGGGAAGGGCTTATTTGCTAAATTATTTTTATTTAGATCTGAAATTAATGTGGTAGTTTTCTTTGGAAAGAATTTGAAATTTATGGCAGCCAATTAAATTTTTACAAATAGACAGGTTAGTTAAAAAGCAAGTACTTGAAAAGGCAATAAAACAATTTTTGTACAGAAATAATGTTTTGACACTTTCAGTAGCTACCTTTTGACCCTATACTTTCGCCTCAACCAAGTCGAAACCAATACACAAGGTTACAATGCGTTGGTACGTAGTGGATTGGAGAAACGCGGAAGGTATGGAGTCGAAACCAAGCTTTTGAAGGGGTTGAAACCCATTTAAATAGCTTTTGAAGATGCCACTTCTCTTGTTTTCAAAAGAATACTTTCGAAAGGGTTTACTAGAGCTTTCGAAGAAGTCGCCGCTTTTTTGTTTAAAGAGTAGCTTTCGAAAGAGTTGCCTTGTGTTTTAAATCAATGCTTTCGAAAGGGTAGTTTGAACCCAGTCGAAACCATGCTGCCGACCTTATGCCTTTCGAAGGAATTGAAGTCATCAATGAGTTTGAAAGGTAACTTTCGTTTTATAAATATAATAAGCCGCTTCCTAAAGCTTTCGAAAGGGTTTAATGGTTTCGAAGGAAATGGCTTCGAAAGGGGTTTCGAAGTTATCCTTCCAAATGTTTTACTTAAATGATTTAAGCTTTCGAAAGGATGGTTTCGAAGCCATCAACTCTCCCCAAACTCTCTTATATGAAGATTAATGGTTTCAAAAGGGGTACTTTCGTTTATATTCACTTTGACCCAAAAGATATTTAGAATAAACCCAATGGTTTCGAAAGAGGTACTTTCAAATGGTTTCGAAGCTATGCTTCTATGTATACTTTAATACTTTTCAAAAGGATTGTTTTGATGGTTTAGAAAGGAAGGTTTTGATTATTTCGAAAGGTTTCGAAAGTCATATGTTTTGAGTGTTTTGAAAAGAAGAATTGAAAGCTTTCGAAAGGTAGATTTTAATGATTTTGAAAGTAAAGGTCTAAGGTTTTGAAAGCCTTAATTTTCAAAACAAAGAACTTAATCTCATTTTTTTAAAGGAATAACCATGGCAAAAGTAAAGAAGTTTAAAATGGCTTTTAAGTATTAAGTTTTTGAAGAAGCTTTCCTTGATAAAATAATAGGTCAAAGTGATTAACCAGGTTTCATATGAAAATGATTTCAAGGATATTATACCATAGGTGTTGGTGTTATTATGTTATTATGTTTGCTTCTTCTAATATATGTATTCATTGTATAATGGACCCATAATTGTATTTTTGGGGAGAAAATGGCAGAATAACCAGCTAGGTTGACCCAGTAGTGAATATAAATTGAGTTAAGTCCTGTATGAGTAGAATTGCATCCAGGAGGTCAGGTAGACTAGAATATAAGATGCCTAAATACTGATTAAAGAAGTTGTCAGATAGACAGGTTCATAGTAAACCCATGAAAACTATGTTTAGAAAGAGTTATTGGTAGGAACCAAATAGGTTTGTAGTGAACCCATGAAAACTATATTCGGATAAAGTTATTGACAGAATTTAATAGGTTCCTAGTCAACCCATGAAAACTATGATAAGAAGGAAGTTATTGGAGATACCAATAGGTTCAGGGAGATACCAATAGGTTCAAGGAGAACCCATGAAACAATGAAGTTATTGGCAGGGGCAAATAGGTTCTTAGTGATCCCATGAAAACTATGAGACCGGATAGATAGTCCATAAGCTTTAAACAGATTATTAGTAAGCTGATGAAAACTAATAGGTAATAGTGACCCTAGAAACTATAACCGAGAATAATAGTCAAAATGAATGGGGATGGGAAATCCAGAATTGATTTACTTATTTGTATATCATCATAATATTTTAAATGGCTATGTTTTAACCATTATGGATGTAGAAGCACAATATATGGTTATTATAATTTTTTGGAGGATACTAGTGAGGGGAAAACCCGTTCTGCTAAGTGGCGTGGTCTCACTAGATATCTAAATAGTTTGAGATGGTAGGCTATTATTCATACCAGGCTTTATGTCTGTATCGAAGTTTATGTTTTCCCTTTGAACTCTAGGGTGCTCAATTAACTTTGAGTAGTTTGAGAGTTGAGGTTTTCAGGTACCTCTTTAGACGAATAAGCTTTAGGCGACGTGCAAAAGGCAAGCTAGCTATTAGGAGTTCTTTTCTATTTTGATTCCGCTGTGTTTTGATTGCAAAGGCAAAGTTGTTTAATTGCCTATATTATACTCTGATCATCCAAGGGGGCATCTTCATATATCGCTCTTGGTATATGTTGTAATAATTATAATTTGTGTGAACGTGGTTCTCATATGTGAGATTATGTAATGAATTTGAAATGATTTAAAATGGAATGTGAAAATTGTTTAATGATTTTAAAAACTATCCATATCCATGTGTTTCTGTTATATCAATGTATCTAACATTACCATATTTGGTCGCCGATGATTAATAACTATGGATGACTGCAGCATCCATAGCCGTTAGTTTTGGGCCTCCAAGTAGGGGATGTTACAAAAATACTTCAGAGATTTGCAATCCGTGTATAACTCAAACTACTCTCCTAAAAGATAATGCCTCTATGACTTGAGCGCATAAATAATGATCACTAACTCAGTGTTATGGGTATGGTAGTTTCTCTCGTGGCTCTTCAACTATCGACTAGCGTAGCTCACCACTCTTCCTTCTTACACTAAGACTGCGCCCAACCCCGTACCACATGCATCGGTATAAATTGTGAATGCCTTCCTACCAATTAGGCAATACCAAAATAAGTGCTCTAGACAATGCCTCTTTAGCTTAATAAAAGCATCCTCACACTTTGCGTCCTACGAGAAAACTAAATTCTTCTTGGTGAGGCCGGTTAGAGGGGCAGAAATCTTCATGAAGTTCTTAATGAATTTCTAATAGTGGCATTCCAAACCAAGGAAACTCCTCACTCCAATGACATTCTTCGGCACATGCCAATCCTATACTACTATAACTTTACTGGGATCAACCGCTAGCCCACTTTCTAAGACAACGTGTCCCAAAAAGCATACCTCCTTTCACTAAAAGTGGCACTTCGAAAAATTTGCCTTCAACTTATGCTCGTGGAGCGTATCGAGCACTTCTCCTGAATGCAACGTGTGCTCCTCCTCGCTCTTCGAATAGACCAAAATATCATTCACAAACAACATGATGAACTTATGAAGCAACCCTCTGAAAACTCATACTCATCTAATCAACAAAGTAGGAAAATGCATTGGTCAGTCTTAAGGGCATGACTAACCACTCATAAAGTCTATTGAGTGTATGAAAAAAAGTCTTCTGGATACTATCTTCAGCTAGACACAACTGGTGGAATCTGGTAGCCAAATAAGTAGTGAGAATGCCCTCGCTCCAATCAACTGACCAAAGAGAGCATTAATACAGGGCAGTGGATACTGGGTTTTCTTTGTTAGTTTATTCAGATCCCTATAACAAAGTCTCAGAGAACCATCTACCTTAGTGGCAAAGACAACTAGTTCTCCCCACTTCAAAATTCTCCTCCGAATGAAGCCCTTCTCCAACAACTCATTTACTTACTTGTTCAACTCTCGTCTCTCCTTAGGAGCTCTATGCCTTAAGGTTAAGGCAACAGGTTTGGCGTTCTCCACAAGACAGATTTGGAACTTGATCTCTCTTGGGGGTAGGAGACCGATAACCTCAGAAAAGACATCTGGGTAATATCTAATTACATGCACTGAATCTAGCTCATCCTGTGACTGGCCTAAATAATAAAAATAGCGTAATATAACTGGTCCTTGAGAATCACAATAAACCTCCAAGCCACATCCACTACACATACTCAATCTAACAACCTTCCTATCATAATCTAATATGGCCCCATACATAGTCATTCAATCCATGCCCAATATCAACTTAAACCCAGAAAATCCTAAGTCAAAAAGCATTGCAATCAAACTCGACCCCCAAAATGAATAATTTCAAACCCTTACATACCATAGACAAATAGACTAATCCTCCTGTAGGGTTTGACACAACTATAGGGTTCGTAATTATGCTAATGTTTAGGTGTAACTCATCCACAAGTCACTAGATATAAAAGAGTGTGATGCCCCCATGTTAACTAAAGTGGGCATAAATAAACCAAATAAAGTCAACACTCCTTCGATCACGACCTTCTTTCCCTTATTAACAACTGGTGGCATGCTCGAACTAGGTACTATGTCCAGTGCATGCACTCTAACTATATGGATATAGGTCTTTGGAGGTGCAGGATTACAACTATAATACTTAATCTTTGAACCCTCTGATCTACACTATTTCACAAAATATCCCTTTTTGCCACACTTCCTACAATGCATATCTTGTTTCTTAATCTTCCCCTTGGGTCCAAATCCCCCTTGCGATGATTTCGCTGTAGCGATTTTCCCCAGTCTTCTTAGATTCCTCCTTTGTTTCCTCTTTGGAGATGGTATTCGGCAAAGCCATATCCACTAAACCCTCATATGTAGCAGCCATGCGAATATGACTTAGAGCTAAACCTTGAAGAGGTTAGTTCAGCCTTTTAGCAAATCTCAAATCCTTTTTATGTGGGGTATCAATAAGTCCTATTCCAAATCTAGCCAGTTTATTGAATTGATTGACATACTCCTTCACTGACCACTACAACAAAATCAAGTATTGATTGCATTCAACATCAGCATTAAATTGTTGAATGCTGTAAATGATATTTTGGGGTGAGTTATTTTTAGCGCCTAGCGCTGACAAAAACATTAGTTTCCCTTTTCATCAATTTGGTTTGCCGCCTCCTTGAACAAAGTCCATTTTCCCCTTCTCTCAATACAATATTCATTTCCCTCTCCGCCAATTCTCATTTTCCTTGCTGTCGATTTTGATTTCAATTTGCATGACACTTGAAATCTCAGCTTCCTTCATCCTCTAAGCCAATTTTGATTCTCCATCGCTGGTGAACAATATCTAGTGGTTGCCCTAAATTCGACGGAACATGAAACTTGGCGAGCATTTTTTTTCATTACCCTAGTTTTTATATCGAGTTCAAATCATTGCAAATTATTAGTTCTTGCTTATCTTATCAAGTTTGAGTTCGAATTTGTGCTAAAAACACTATTTGAGAAGGATGATATTTATGTCAATGATTTATGGTAATAATTAATTGTCGTGGGTAGCATATTATTAAACTTTCAAAACTACTAGACGTTAATGTATGTATTTGATATGTAATGGATTTTTTGTAATAACATACACTTGTCCTAAATCAATCTTCGCATTTGATTGAATAAATTGAGTTGTATATGTGTAATGAAGTGATCTAATTTGGTATGACCGTGTTCCAAGTTCCAAAATATTTGAAGGGCTTTTCATCTTTGAACCAGACACATGTCACAGCTTCATGCATGTAAAACCTAACAAGTTAATTATGCCCCTGGGCACTGACCAAAAATGCAAACATTTAGCTGGTTCATGGACTTTTGACAGCATCATTTGCAAGCTATTATGCAGTTATATTCTCTAAAAGAATTTGTCAGGGGAATTTTTTGTAACTCTTTGCATATGCTTGGTTAAAGTTAATAGTTCTATTGCTTTGGCAATAACTTAATGAGGTTTTAGAATTGCTAACACTGCATAACAAGTTTTTTCACTTGTATTGTGTAGTTTGCTTGTTGCTTCCACCATTGTCATTACTCATTACCTGCAAAAATTAAAATATATTAGTTTCTCATAACAGTACTTCTTTATTATGGTAGAAATTCTCTAATTTTTCTTTTAGATGGTTATAATTATGTCAGGTACGTTCAAACTGAAACTTCAGTTTACTGAGGATTATCCAAACATGTCACCAACAATGCGCTTTATTTCTCAAATGTTCCATCCAAACAGTAAGTTGTTAACATCTATTTATTTAAATAATTTATATGTTTTATATATTAATTTTTATTATATCCAAACGCTGTAATCTTGTAAAACGTAAACGCTACTACTGCCCATGATAAGTAAATGAGAAAGATAATAATACGTATCATGTTATCTCAAGTTTAACTCAATTCGATCTTCATTGCTTGGGAATCAATGTTTGGTTAAGGTAATTTGGCAATCAAATTCGGTTCTTGTTAGTGAATTAGTTGACACACGACCCAACCTAAGAACCTCTCATATATATAGTTACCAATAAAATTCTGTTCAGTTAAACAGAGTTAGAAATACACTCCACTTCACTATCTTGCATGTCTTCCCCATGCCTTCTCATCTCAATGCATGTCTTCCCCATGCCTTCTACATGTTCTTCATGCTCCAACTGTACCCAAAGAAGAAACCAATACTCTCCACTTCACTGTATTACTTGTATGCATTCCCACTCCTTCGAGGCATTCAAAAAAGAAGTTAAAAAATTATTTAAGAAAAGACACTAGATTTACTTTCAAGACCATTTTGTTTAAGGAAAGATGGGATAGCTGTGTTCTTAGTATTTTTGAAACCTTTTGTTTATGCTAATCTACCATGCAATGATAATAGGTTTCAGCTTTGTAAATAAATCTCCATTGAATGCCCTTTGTTAAATGATGTAGTTGTTTGATACATGTAAATCCACAAAGTAAAATAGTCTCTAAATAAAGTGGCCATAGACATGGCATTAAGCAAACATAGATCTTTGGTTCAAAGTTTTACACTTCTACTTCATTTAGTTTTCAATTATTTATTATGTTTCCCAGCTTCTTTATTTTAGTTTAATGTTTGTATCATTTTCTCATTATGAGTGGTTTGATTTGCTATGTGAATCTACCAAGGTTGGGTAGTTTCAATTTCAGTTGAAGGTTCTATTCTGAGTTAGGGATAATAAGAGTAATACTTAGCATTGATGTGAATATAAAGTTTTGGTTCCTACTTAGCATTTGCTATGTATCATAGACCTACTTGTCATGCCATCATAACCGGTGGTGGGTGTCCAAATGACCTAGCTAGTTATTGACTTGTCAAACTCACACATAGTTCAACCCTACCCTATTCGTTTTAATCTCTCATTGGTAAACATCAAATATTAGCTTTATGGATAACATAAAGATCCTTAACAAAAACCTACTTGTTTGCTACTAGCCTCAACTAAAATAGTGTTTTTTGGATTTCCTTGTGTTAATTCTCATTGTTTGTGGTATCAAAATTATATAAAATCTAGACACTACAACAAAACCGACTGTATAGATATTGCACTTATTTATGTATTCATTATCTTGTTTGTATATGATCTCAAAGGGAGGTTGAGTATATTTTCCTTTCAACATAATTTGAATTTTAACTTTTGCGTTTCTAAAGAACCTATACATGACCTTTGAACAACTTAGCCTATTTTGTTGTATTGTCCTCATCCCAATATATGCTCCTTATTACTTATTTTGTAGTATATCAAAAATTATATAACTAGGACCCCACTTTATACTATTTAGACTCTTTTCTTCTCCATTGATTCTTTGCTTTCGAAACTCGATTTAAATCCATAATGTATTGCAAATTATAGAAGTATTTCACTGTTTGATTTAAAATCATAAATATTTTGACTTGAAATTTGGTTCAAATCTATGCATTCTTTGATTCGAGTTCATGAATATTTTCACTTATAATTTGGTCTAAAAATCTATGAATATTTAAAATTTAAAATTTTGTTTGGACCAATTACAATTTTGGTTCTAATTTTTAATGTGAACATGTTATTTCAAAATTTAAGCTAAAACTACACAAATGTTGACTTTGTTTATTTTCTTTTCTGAATGGCATATGTTTGGCTGGCAAAAATAAGTAATCTTTTATGGCGTTGGACTTATCAAATCCAGAATTCACTAGTTTCTTTTTTCAATTGGTATTGTAAGAAATTTTTAGGTGAAATAAAATAGCAATACTCAATATATATATATATGATATAACATTTTTAGTCTATTTTCATTTTACCTTTTTCAAATGTGAGTGGCGTAGCATGTTGCTACAAGTATTCCATAATATGATTTAAAAATATGTGATATGCTTTAGTAATCAATACATCTAATTCCTGAAACATTCTTATCATCTAATAGCAATGAGATGCATGCTTAATTAAAAACATGATGCATGAGATGGGCATCAAATGCATATACATACAATGCACTAATACATGCTTCTTTAAAGGTAGGAAATATTAAGCTAGCTAAGACGACAGAGAAGGAAATGATTCAGAATGGAATTTATCCAGATGCTGTTACATATAATTTATTTATTGTTTAACATGTCACAATTGGTTGTTTTTCTTAAATGAGTATATTCACTAATATATTATTTTTCTTAAATGGGATGTGGTGGTTGTTTTCTTATAGTTTGACATTAATATTTTGATAATAGTTCCCTGAAAGAGCTAAAAATTCCGTTATACCTAGAGAAAATGGTTAAATTCATATTTAGGGCCACTTGTCCATGAGCACGTTCCATTTACACTTGATGACCGGAGGCAACTTGATGACCGGTGGCCACGTTCGTAAGCAGGAATGCTGCTAGTGAATGTCAGGTGAGTGATTTCCCCTTCCACTCACACATCTATAATTCTAACCACCTAAGTTTTAATTTATTTATGGGTTGTGTTATAGTTAAGAGAATTTTTTATATGCATCAACTAAAAATAGAATGATTGAAGGGGAAAATAGGTGACTGAAGTCACCTAAACTAGCCACAAACATGACCTGGAACATGTGTTCCAGGTTGTACGAGCTCATTTTTTATTATGACCATGTGAGTTTGCTTCTGTTGTGTTTGTTTCTTCTTACCTATTACTTCCTATTGCATCTGCGTGCATAGTGTAGTGTGTAGCATTGCTAATATATAAATGCACATATATTTAAAAGTTTGAACTCCTGTTGCTTATTTATAGGGTTGTGTGACTTTCCCTTGTGTATATATATTGCATGAATAAATACATATGAAACTATGTACGCATATATATGGGTGTAGTCCCGTGAATTTGTGTTCAAATTACGTGTGTATGTGCGTGTAAGTATGTGGTGTGTGTGTGTATGTGTTTATGAGTGTGTGTACATGAGTGAAACTGAGTATTTACCTTAACAAGTCTGATTATATAAAGCAGTATAAGCTGATTATATTACATCATACATATATTTTGTTTATATAATTGATATTAATAAAATGGTTTGATAATTTTGTTTTATATAGTTTACAGTATTGGGCATGTTGCATGTGTTTAAAGTTGTTTTAGTGCAGGGCTATAGTATGAGTGCGTGAGTGTGTATATATATTAGTTAGTTTGGGCATATAAAAATAGGTGTGCTATTCGTTTACAACTAGAAGCTTTTATGTCCACTAGTATAATATATTATAATATAGAGTATGTTAGCTTTTCATTTTTTGTGTGTTGGTATTTGATGATTTCATTCTCTTGAATATTGCATGCAACGTCTTCCTTGTCCGCGTGATGTTCATTTACCGACCGTCTTCATGATATAAATGCAAGTAGGCAATACACTAATATATACATATATGTTAAAATGTAATATAATCCAAATTGAATATATATAATAAGCATATTTTAAGACTATATTAAATTGTTGTATATTATATATGAATGAAAATATAATTTGAATTTGGTTAAATATGACTAATTTTTATAAAAATTAACTAAGTTAATTAATTATTTTGTAAAGATTACTTAAATTTATAAAAATCAACTATGTTAACTAAGTTTTTTGTAAAAATTACTTAAATTTATAAAACCCAAGTAAGTTTTGTAAAAATTAACAAAGTTTTGTAACAATTAAACTAAGGTAGCTAAGTTTTATTAAATTAACCAACTTTTATAAAGGTTGACCGAATGCTATAGAAATGCAACAAAGTAACTAAATTTTATAAAAATTAACTAATTTATAAGAGTTAACTAAGTTAATTAAGTTTTATACAAAGTATAAGTTTTATTAAGAACTAACCAAGTTTTATAACAATCAACTAAGTTTAAGGAAATTTAAAAAGTTTTATAAAAATTTAACTATGTTAAATAAGTTCTATACAAATTAATTAAATTTATAAAAAAAAACAAAGTTAACTATGTTTTATAGACATTAACAAATTTTTATCAATTATTGTAATTATATATATATGTATGTATGAATTAATATACAATAAATTATATAATATATGCATATAATAAGTATTTAAATAATACAACTTTATCTAAAATTAATAAATATTATATAAATGATATATATATATATATAAATTATATCATATATATATGCATATATATATATTTATATATTTATATATGGGCTAATCATTTATACATTTATATATAGACTAATCACTTATCCACTATCGGACTGCATTTAGACCTAGTTCATTTGTATTTTAATTGGCTTTAAAATTAAGAAGTTGGGCTTTGTACCTTCTGCAACAATGTGTTGAGACAAGGACAATTTAAACGACGATTAAAAAGCAACTAGTACTATCACTTTACGTTTAAACCAATCAAGTGTCGCCTAATATATTTGGATTGATCGCTCAACTTTAAGCCATATTACGGGCAGTAAATGTAAGCAATACAAATAAAATAGCGGAAATTTCTATAAACCTTCAATTATCGAATATAAAACAAATATTAGTCTAAACAAATTTCTCAACTTCTGTGCTCACTTCAACATGGCGAATGAGAACTCTAACCAAATGCATGACGAGAACTGCAAGCATAGAAGCAATGGTGGAAGACTAGTGGGCTGAAATTACAACTGAAGTGGGCAAGATGAACCACGATCAGAGAAGCAAGCTTGCACGGTAGGACCACAACTAAAGAGAACAACAAGAAAGTGTTATTAAAGGAGCATGAATCTTAAGCAACATCAATCTAGATCAACAATGGATGTTGTTGCTGCTCAAACAAAGGCAATTGCTGGTAATTCTGTTAATTGTTAACCTTGTATTTTTTGTACCCTTTCATGAAATGCTTAAAAAACACTGTAAAATTCAATATTTAGTGATTGATTATAGGATCAGGTTCATGAAAGTTGCCAATAAACTACCTTTAAATAATCTATAATGATCACCTCATGTAGGAGAGCGTTATCTTTGTAAAGTAAACTAAATTTCTTCTTCCCAATATATTGGTTAGGTAGTCATTCTTTTATTAACTTGGTTTAAATTTATCATAAACTTGTTGCTTTATATAACTACAAGTGTATGATATGCATATCATATGCATGCCTGTAGTGGCCTTACACGTGATAGGATATGAAAAAAAGTAAGAAACTAGAGAATTATTTTAAGATGTTTGAATTGAATAAAGCATGCTAAATTATAGCAGACCGAGTAATTGCAGCAACAAATTAATAGTAACAATCTGTGTTTCAATGTGTAGAAGCCGAGTGCTTGTTGAAGGGCTGAAGATAAACCATTGAGATTGAAGTAGATTCACAGTAATAGTGTGAATAAAGCTGCATGGTGGGTTGTGTGGCTATACACCAACGCTATTGCGTACAGTTAGGGGTTAAAGTATTGGAACCAGTGAAATAATGCATAGTTCTTTACGAAACCTGGAACATTACGGAGCTATAAGGAGTTAGGAGGCTGCTTTGTCTTGGTTACATGCCCATAGTAAGGTAGGTTGTAGTTCTTTATGTCCTTAAAATACTGCTTATCAAAATTTGGAGATCCAATATTTATTTCATCATCAACTTTACTGGCATTTTGAATTGTGAAGTTGACTTCCATTTACAAAAAATCTTAATTCCAGTAACAAAATTGTTGTTCTTTGCGGTCACTTGTAACACCAAAAGATACACCTAGGGTTTCATTATAAAATTTGCTAAGCATACAGATTGGTGTTTGGATTTTTGAAGTTTCATTAACATTGTATAACATCGTGTGCCCTCATATGTAAGATGTTTACAAATGACATTGAAGGAAGTTATACAACTGAATGGATTCAGCATACACTCAATATCGTGGACAAGTTTATTATTAATGTTGGTTGCTTAATATACTTACTTGCAAATAACATGATGGTTATACGTTACCTGGTTTATTTAATTGTCGTCTCAAATATAGTTGCCTAATTTTCATGATGAAATCAATTATGGAGGAAGCTAAAATCCATAAATTAATCCCATTAGTGTAATATTATAGAATAACGTGAGTTTTAGCTTTGTATCATTAGTTAGGTATAAGTCCGTGACATTAGTTACCTCTATTAATGTACAGGCAAGGGACCGTTTAAATAACCAATTCCATATATGGGTTTTTATATCTTCTATTCATGTATATTTATCATTTTATAGTTTAATGCAAGTACAAATTAAATGAGTTTTAAAGTTATTGATAATTTAACAGTGACAAGGAAACTGGTACACACATGATGAAACTAATAAGAGGAATGACGCAAACAAGTAAACAGAAACCAGTGATAAGGATGAAACTAGAGTGGAAAAAGATCAAAAGGAAGAAGCAAGCGAACATGATGAAACTGGCAAGAAAAAGAAAGCAAAAAGAAATAGGTGCACCGGATAGTACTGACAATATTGATGATAAACATCATGTTTCTAAAGCTATTCACAGGTTAGCGAGAAGACCCATTTTTATGGAATAGTGGTTGGCTTGTCCTTCTTTTATACACACACACCGTTTTCTAAATTCTTATACATATGTTTATGCAGTGAAAATGATGGAGTTGGTAAGAAAAGGAGGAAGTCAAAGAAGCATGGAGAAACATCTGAACCTGTGATGAGTGAAAATACTCTTGTTACTAAGGCTACTGATAGGTTTGAAACATTTCACTTTCTTTTGGATGTGTGCTACTAGTTTACTGATAGGATATACCGGTAGTACCTTATTATGTTTTCAAGGGTAGTAAGAAGAGTAAGAAAACAAGTAAAGATGACAGGTAATTTTATGTTATTTCAATTATTTTATCAAAAGCGTGTTACCATATTATGTCAATTACATTATTATATATTTACTTTTTTCTTATTGTAGGATGCAATTATTGAACAGCTCCTTCTAATTTTTCTATCTTTGCTTAAAGAAATGTGCAAGAAGATGGTGGGTGCAATTAAGAGTTCATAAATCTTTACATTATAATGTATCGTTTTGTAGCGATGTTCGTATATCTTTACTTTTGGATAGCACGGTTGTACATTATGTTTTATATGCTTGTATGTTATATTACTTTTGGTCACAAGTATTTGTATGTTTAATACTTTGTTTTGATATATTATGGATATATATTATGCTTTGGTTTATGAATTTGTATTATTATGTACATTATAACGTGTTAATCGTGGTATTTGAACTATAATATATATATATATGTTAAAATAAATATTATAATTGTAAATGAAAGTGTGACAAAATAAAAAGGTAGGAAACATAATCTATAGCGTTTTAAAAATGCTATAAAAAACAGATATGGAACATATTTTACTTATTATAGCATTACATAAGTGCTATAACAATACTTTACACTGATTAACAAAGAAAGAGCAAGTAAAAACGCAATGAAAAGTTCCATATCATCCTACAAAATGCTATAGAAAGTAACTTACATAAATTAAAATGTTGTGAAGATTATAGGATAACAACCAAAAAACACTATGAAAATATTTTATAGCAACCAGATAAACGCTATAGAAAGCTAATTAGATCTATAACTAGTCAAACGAGACAACGCAAAAAGCTATAAAAGGGTCTTTTTATAGCGTTTTCTTAAACGCTATACCATACGCTATAATATCAGCCAGACATATTACAACATTTTGATTTACAACGTTTATAAAAACGCTATAACAGTCTTTAATTGCGATTTTAAAAGGCTATAAAAGGGTCAGATTGTTGTAGTGGACATGTCTCCTTGCTTCAAGTAGATAAACTTCTCTAATTGTACTCCCTCCTCAGCCCTCGAAATAAACATCACTCAAAGCGTTTTCGAAACTCCCCCAAGTAATCTCTCGTCCCTCAGTCTCCTCATCTCATCAGCATGACCCATCAATCCAAAGATCCTCTCACAAGTATGAATCCATGTCCTCAAATCCATATATGACTTAGTCCCTACATATTGCTTTCCTTCAAGGTTAGCGAAATCCTTACATAACTTAACAAAATCTACAGCAAGTGGGTGGGAAGGAACTGCACCTATCGCTCCCTTTGTGGGTCCTGCTGGATATAGTAGCAAAACTTGACTTTGCTTCAGAACCAATATGTCACATCGTCGAATCAAAAGACATATTAGCTGAATGCTTCGAGCATCTGGAATCTATACTAGATATATTCAGTAGATAGTTGAGATTAGAAAAAGTAACATGCTCCCCCCGTGCTAAGTGTAAACTAGTGAAGTGTAGTGCAGTATATAATAGATATAAACAGTTTTAAATCAAAATGAAATAAAACGACGGTACATGGGAGTTTTGTCCAGAGAGACTGTCATCGCTGACCGTCTCAACTAGCAAGAAAATTGATTGGCTACGAAAGCTTTGGGATTGACTATCGGCATATCGAATCAGTATGCACGTTAAATTGTTCATCATCATCATATGTTCAAGGTCAGCAAGGCAAACTAGGGGTGATTTTTCGAACAAATTAGGTTGGAATAGTTTACAAGGTATACGCCGACCCAAAGATATATGCCGATCCTCATCCCAAAAATTTCCTATACCGATCCCTCTCCTTGACAACAACCTGCCGATCCCTAAGAATAGCCGAACTCTATAGAAAGGCCGATCCCTATTGACAGGCCGACCCATTTCCCTATGGCCACACAGCAGAACCTTCATCCCTTAAACCGCCGAACCCTCCATCAAAACCTTCCCTACCATTCCCCTTACCCAAAGTCACCAACACCACCGAACCCTACCTAACCGAACCCTTCATTTTTGTATTCCTAACCTTCCTCCCATCGAAATACCACTCCAAACCCTTATCTTCTCTCTTATTACCCTCTTCTATCTCCTAACTCATTCTACTGAATCGCCAATCATCCATCTCCCCCAAGCCGCTTATCATTCCGACCTCGAAAAACATCACATTATCATCTACTAAGCGGAATCCGTTGCGTTGTGTTAAAATCAAAAGCAAGAAGGGAAGTTCACCCAAATCAATCGAAGGAAAACTGTGAAAAGGAACGAGATTAGGCTGTGATTTGGTCAAAGGTGTGGCGATGGTCTAAGATCGAGTGAAGATATGAGTTAACAGGTTGGAGTGAAGATTGAGTGGGGGGAGAGGGTTCGGTTAACAGGGAAGTAAGGAAGAGTTCGGTTGGAAGGCGAGTGAGCTTATA
This sequence comes from Allium fistulosum, assembly GCA_030737815.1. Taxonomy (NCBI): domain Eukaryota; kingdom Viridiplantae; phylum Streptophyta; class Magnoliopsida; order Asparagales; family Amaryllidaceae; genus Allium; species Allium fistulosum. The sequence goes on along the minus strand of CM060907.1, from coordinate 911,479,825 downwards.
TGGAAGATTAGAAAAGTGAAGAAGGAAGGGAATGGAGAGGGTTGAGCCCAAGACATGGAGCGTGTGATGAGAAGAGATGGATCGACATAAAGGCTTGCCGATCCCTATTTGCCTGGCTAAAAAGATGGGTCGGCATAATAAATGCCAATCCTATGGATTTTAAAACAAAAAAAAACAAAAAAAAATAGTTGTTAAGATTGGGCTATGAGCATGTACATACAAAATGTTATAAAAATTAGCAACGACCCGTAAGCGTTCGAATGCGTTTGGGAGCCAACAACAGAAACGTGTATATGAATGTTCATGAGAGTGACTTAACGGTTCAACTTTTTGAAATCAACAGAAATTGAAATTAAACCTGAAACCTACAAGTTCAAGGCTGGATCGGGTAATAAAAAGTTTATAAGTCTTGAAAAATCAGATTTATATACATTGATGAGATGTGGCACTGGATTTATATTACTGGAAATTGACTCAGTGTCATGGCAATCGATGAAGAATTTAATGCCTTGGAAAAAAGATTGACAAAGGAATAACAATCAATCAGGAAGCTAGATGGACTTCTTTCCAACAATTCATACTTGTTTCGATTTAAACCACGTCATGTTATTCACAAGACGTACTTGGGGGGGGGGGGGGTAAGTGTTACCCGGTATCTTAACCTGGCTATATTGAACTGATTGCACAAGATAGATTCGACTGTTATCAAGTACAATGACCACAGGGCAATGGTTATAGGACTCGAAAGAAAAGTACAAATGATTATATAAAGCTGGAATTGGATGGAATTGGTAGATAAATAATTCAGGATGCTTGAAGTATAGGATATAGCTTAAAAAAGTGAAGGGTTCGACATGGTTAAAAAAATAAGGGGTCGGCATGATTGAATAGTGAAGGGCTCGGTGTAGCCAAGTGAGTATGGTTCGGCATAGATTATTGACTTGGAAAGTTATACTTTAACTCATAAGGAAGGGATCGACATAGCATATGGAAGATGGTTCGACATAGCATATGAAAGATGGATCGACATCCAACCTATTAGAGGGATCGGGAGGAAACAATGACATAGATATCCTTAAAACAAAGGCCATGCAATAACTCAAGCTCTGTTAATCCAAATGACTTGAAAATTGAAGAGCCAATATATTTAAGCATGCAGAAGCCACCATAAGGATCACTGCCAAAAAATCGAGCAACGAAGGGATCGGTACCGATCCCTCTTCATTAGGATTTGGGCCTAACGATCCCTTTGGTGGGCCCATATTGATTAGAAGGTCCTATAGCCGAAGTTTTAAAGAGATTGGTGGTAACCTTCACTTATAAATACTAGCCTAAAGAATCATTCTGAGGGACTTTTAGCTGCTGGTTACTTTAGTCTTTATTGTAATCAAGTTTTTTTCTATTTCTTGCTGCTGTAATCAGACTATTAGTGGATCAATAAAGATAAACTTCAAAGTGGACGTGGGCATACAATGCGGAACCTCTATAAATTTCTGTATTCTTGATTATTGTTTTTATTAGTCTGTTAGTTTATTCTATTCCTCAGTTTTAATTTTACTTTCTTCATTTACTTCTCTACATAAATCTATCCTTGTGTGTTTGTGACCACAATTGGGTTGCAAATAGCTGACATTTCCAGTTATCATCTTATTGATATATATATATATATATATATATATATATATAAGCATTGACTACATTGTCAATATTACTACAAAGAAAAAATTAACTGCTTTAAGGGTAATAAAATAAGTTCATGAGATAAGCTAATTCTCTATCATTAGCTAACCGGTTTCTTATTGCAACCTGAATTGACAATAACTTGTCACTGTCATCATAGTCAACACCTTATTATCAATGCATTACGATTTTTCAAGCATTTCATTTGATCTGTTTGAGTACATATTTGGAAAGCATGGTGTTTGTGAATGTAACACCAATAATATTTAGCGATTTAATTAATAATTTAACAAAGGATGGTTTTCTAATTTTACATAAATAAGGGCAAAATTGTAATTTTCATAGATGAATGAATTAGATGAAAAAATATATATATATACCATTGCAAAGATTAAATTTTCCAGTCAGGTTTCACCATAAAAACATTTTAATCGAATTAAGGTACTTGGAGTTATGTTCGAAATAGTATTCGGGTTTAATTTGGGATGAGTTGGAGTCCTAAGTCCCAATAGTGTCAAATGTGGCAAAGAAGTGGTCATTCAATTTTTTGAAATCAGGTACATAATTCCTCACTCTTCTTCTCAAAAGAAACAAATGAACTCATTCTCTAAACCTTGATCAAAAATTCCAAGAGCAATACTAAATCGAATTTAGTACTTTTTAAGGCTAAAGTAACCAACATGATGAGGGATGTGCTAAGTTATTGTATTCGAATCGATTTATGAAGATTAAAACGTAGTACATTTTTGGATATCGTATAATAAGGAGATTTAATTTAATTAAGGGATTTGCTTAGCATGTGACAATTGGGAAAATGTTAATTGAAATGTATGATATTATATTTGCTTTTCTTATATTGGTTGTGGCCTATGTTAGGTTAGTGGCCCTATTTAACATGATATAGATGATATAATACACCTAATTTTAGTGTTGGAATTTAGGTTAGTGTTAAGAATTGTGAATTGGCCATTAGAAATGATTTGAGATCTTGAGTTTATATAAAAGGAAGAAGATGAATATGCTATAGATAATTTAACGAATTATAGATCAAATAATTCTATATAAAATGGTAGTGATGATGTATGAACATGACTATGTCATAGTTAGACGTGGTTAACATGACAGTGAAGTTTCAATTATGCTAATAACACATTAGTTATGGTTGTGTCAACTTCTTAGGGAAAAAGTTGTACAAATGTGATGATCCTCAATAGTAATATTATAGTCGATGGGGTAAATTGATCGAACACATGTATAACGTAGTGATAATGTTAGTCATTAAAGCAGCTTAATTACTCTTAAACGATGTACAACTAAGTGCATATAAAGTTAGGAATAAAACAGGTACAAATACTTGGTGAAAAACTTATAAAACAGTAAGAAAATCAACTTTCAAAGCCAACCAGTTGATCGCCTAAAACCTCCAATCGACTGTTTGGTTTCCTATAGAAACCCAAGAGTTTATGGTGCAAACTTAAATGGTTCAGTCGATTATAACTACATCAACCAACCAAAATTTGGGGACTAATCGGTTAAAATGCTGAGAATTTATTTTATTAGGTCAATCGACTGACCTATTTAGTCAGTCAATTGATGACCTACTTTGAGGTTAGGTTAAACCCAGAAAATCCCTATGTATATGGTTCATAACTCTTTTTTTGAATCATGTGGCGACATTAAGATCCGGTAAGCTATGTTATAGTGTAGTACAACATTATACTCACTTTTAGTGAGTTTTGTAACGTTTTATGTTATGACAAGTGAGTTAGATAATTGTAGATGCTTTTGCATTACTTTAATTGGTTAGTGTATGCATCAATACCTTCTTGTACTTGGTTTAAGGATTGAAAAGGGTTGGGGACATCCATCCAATTGCTCAATACAATTGACTAGTAGTTTGGTTATTCAGCCAATTGATTGGAAGGCTAGAAAAATTGGAAGGTTGCCCAATCTTTATATGTGCTGATTAGTGAATAAAATATTGGAGGTAGAACATGATATTTGATTTTAAATGGATGTCAGTATTGAGGTGTTGTTTCTTGTTATTTATGTTGATGTTTTGTATGTTTACGGTATTCGAAGATCATGGTTTCAATGGATCCAAAGTCGACTGTATTTATGTTGTAGTAAAAAAATCTATGTAGACGACATAGATTATGCGACAATTATCTTAAATTAGTAATCATCAAAATAATGTATTATGATGGACCGACTTGACAAATATAGGTAATACAGGCTGAGGTATGTTTAGTGCAGTATTACTCCATAATGATGTTATATTAGCATGTTAATATTGTATACTTGGTGATATTTTTCACTCGCGTTGGTATATTTCTAATCCCCTCTATGTTTCCTTTTTACATCCATCTTTTGATAGTTCGATAGGATATTAGTGAAGTGCTTAGTGCATGTTGACGATTCAATAAAGCATTTTATTATGCTATATGTTATTTAAGTATTATGTATCCATGTTGAACCACTTATGTATGATAATGTTATTGTTGCTTTGATCTACCGACACTTATAACTATTATCTAGTACTGTTTAGATATTTTAATCATAAGTGTTATATCCTATATTATTCCTTTCATTATGAGTTTTCGAAAGTTACAGTTAAAGCAGATAGCTCCGTATACCATTTTACTATACTTTACCCTAATGGTCTATTTTTTACAACCTTTGGGATCCTATTGGGATTGAAGAAAACTTAGAATTAGAAAGTCATGAATGGAGGGTGGTTACATTTGGTACTAGAGCTTCAATTACCTGATTGCTTTAGGTTAGGATGTCATAGAGAGTGTATTTTTATATTTTCATATATAAGTGTGTATATACACATACATATAAATGGATATGGTACACATGCGCACACACCAGTTTATTTCCTATTTGTTTATTGTCTAATGGAACTGCTATTGGATCCTACTTATAAATGGTTGAAATAGGCAGTAATATTAAAATCCATACTGGAGGCACAACCTCAGAGATTCCTAGCATGAACATGCCTCTTTGGTTTCGTAGGTATTTATAGGCTTGAGCTCACGCTAATGCTAACCGGGATGCACCTATACATCCAGCACAGGGTGTCATCATATGCATCCACCTACCCTGGACTTTCTGAAGCCATGTAGGGATTCTCAAAGCATATGTGTAATATCCTATATTGGAATAAAATTCTTTATGGATATAAAGGCGTGACTATGCACTTATAAGCAGATATTTAGGATAATGGGATTAGATGATGCTATGAGAAGAAAACTTACTTCCTAGAATTTATAGAAGGAATGTTTATACTAGTGGAACATTGATGTTGTTGAGGTAAATGAGGAGGGGATGACTTAGGCAGATTTCAAACAGCACTTTGAGATAGAGTTTATTCCCGAGGCTGAAAGAGGAGTCTAGATTAAGAGGTTCATTCAATTGTAGTAGGGATACATGAAAATGAAAGAGTATGTGAATGTGTTCAACAAGCTTGGTAAGTTTTAGTTGGATTTGGTTGGCACTCTAGCAAAGAAGACTATGAAATTCATGAAGGGTTTGAGATCACCACTTAAAGAATCAGTACTTAACCACATTCCGATGAGTGCCACACTTGAGAGCTTAGTGGAGATGGAGTTACTTAAAATAGTTATTTAGGGGATTCTGAAAGATGGGCTCAAAAAGGGGATAATAAAGGAAATCGGTAGGAAAGACACAAAGAGGGAGGAGGCATGGAAAAGCAATCAAGTCCAAGAAGCAAAAAATTATATGGTTAAGAGATGTCACTTAAAGGATCACATTGCTAAGAACTATAAAGTGAACAAGGAAAAGATCAAACCTATTACTTCAACCAATTTGGACATATGAAGTGACGATGCCCAACCTTGTCCAAGGTTGGATAGATAGTGTATGCTTATGCACTTATTATTGCCCCTTGTGCTAGTGGACCACTAGCTGAGATGGACAATGGGGAGAAAGTTGTAATGGAAGATATATTGCTTCTTTCCAATTTTCCTATTCATTTTTTAATAATGGAGCATCTCATACTTTCATATCTAGTAATTTGGTTGATAGTTCACAATTAGAGATTCACGTGGTGTATGATTCTACAGTAGCATCGAAACGTATTGGGGATCAATGCACTTATCTGAGATATGCCTTGGATTGAAATCATTAATATTTGGTGTGTAATACTTATGTAATGTAGACATGCTTTAGGTTTTTGGGGTATGATTTCATTTTGGGAATGGATTGGATGTCGCATTACATGGCAATATTGGACTATGATAAGAGGGTAGTATAGATGATGAGCGGTGAAGGGTGTGACTTAGATATATATTGCAAGCCCGATAACACTTTGATGATGAGTTACCCATATTTTCTTGTCCTATCACGGGATGAGTTATCTTTTATTATTATTATTTGGGGCTCCCAGATGTCTTGTAGAAGTTTCTGGTTTTCCTCCCTATAGAGAAATTGAATTTAGAAATGATCTCGAGAAGGATGCTAGGCATGTTGTTACGCCACTTTGGAACATGACTCCAGCCATATTCACAGAGGACTCAATAAGTAAGTTTCTGAGTTGTTGTAGAAGGATTTTAAATGTAGGAGCATCTTAGAGTAGGGAGCAATGGTAGTTTTCACCAAAAAGGTGAATGGTTCTTTTACGGCTCTACATTGATTATTGAGATTTAAATAAACTAATGAAAAAGGTCATTATCCATTGCCTTACATCGACACTTATTCGATCAGCTTGTAGAAGCAATGATATATTCCCAACTTGATTGGTTTTCATCAGTTGAGTGGAAAGCGATAATATTGTGAATACTGCCTTTTGCACACCAAATGGGCTATTTAAGTGGTTAGTCATGCCGTTCGAACTGACTAATGTTCTAGATTTTTTTTACCATATTGAGTTGAGTATTTGAGCGACTCTGAATAGGTTTGTGGTAGTCTTTATGGATAATATCCTTGTTTATTTGAGAAATCAAGAGAAGCGTAGAAGTATTTGAGAGTGGTGCACGATGTATTAAGAAGGCACCAATGAAAGGCGAAGTCTTTCAAATGTCATTTCTGGAGAAGATAGATTCACTTTCTACGTCATATTGTTTCTGAGTATGAATTATTTATCGGTCTAAGTAAGATGGTCGCCGTACAAGATTGGCATGTACCGAAGAGTGTTATTGTGGTTAGAAGCTTTTTATGTTTGGTCGGCTATTGCAGGAAGCTTACTAAGGATTTTGCTAAGGTGTCTACACATTTGACTTGGCTTACCAAAATGAAATCAGTCATCTTGTGGAACACAAAATACAAGCATGCATTTGTTACATTGAATTAGATGTTGAATATTGTGCTAGTATTCACAATTCCAGATGATACGAAGCCTTTTATCATTTATACCGACGCTTGTTGTACTGGGCTTAGTGCTACGTTGATGCAGGAGGGTAAAGTGGCAGGTGTATGCCACTGGACAGTTGAAAATCCATGAGAGGAATTGTCTAACTCATAACCTTGAGTTACCTGCTATAGTATTTTTGCTTAAGTCTTGGAGGCATTATCTGCTAGGAGAGAGATTTGAGTTATATACTACTCACAAATCCCTCAAGCACCTATTTTCTAATAACTTGAATATGAGATTGTATAAGTGGATGGATTTCTTAGCTTTATATGATTTTAGTATTGCATACACTCCAAGCAGGGAAAATGTAATGGCCGATGCCTTGAGTAGGAGATACATGATGCTTGCTTCTATGTTCTTGGAGTGTAGATAGTTGGAGTTTGTTGTTGGTTTCAATTTCCCACCATTGTCAAAATTAGTTCCTAGTTTGTTGGTAGTTTTGAAGATTAGGCCTACACTTATGGACCATAAGGGTTTGAGTCAGAGAAGTGATACAATATTAACAGGTACCATGGGTAGTTGGAGAAGGGTCAGTGATCTCCTCATTTGGACAAATATTCTATTGATTACGGGGGATTTTTATGACATGTCAATAGGTCATGTGTACCAGGGGTAAAGGAGTTGATTGATGATGTTTTAGATGAGTCTCACCATTCTATGATGAAATAGGAAGTATAATCGGATAACGTATTGTGATGCAATATAGATTGCAATGGGAACTAACAGCTTGATAAGAAGTCAAGACATGTTCTCTGTAATTAACACGTGATAAAAGAGTTTATCACTAATGGTGAAACATAATCAAAATAATACTATTGCAGATTCATTCACTAAGGCTCATTCTTAGTCTACTTTAGGTAGACTAGTCAGAGGTACGTGCATGAGGCACCATGATTGGTCCCAAGTGCAAGTGAGAGGTTGATAGAGTTAAAGGTATGCCCTAGGGGAATTATATAATTATTTACATAACTTAACTCTCATCGAGAACGTTGTTTGGAATGAAGGATGCCTTTGGTATTATTTCTTTATTATATATGTTATTATGTTGAATATAAGTATAGCTTTATACATATTAGATATATATAAATAGAAAATCCTTAGGAGAAGTGTTTGTAGTTGTGAAAGTGTTTGTAACCACGAGTAATGAATTAATATTTAAATACTTACTCCTTAAATGTCTCTAGTTGAGATGCATCTAGAACGTGATATCAATACATTGGTTAAGACTAGTGTACATTGAAGGAACCGCGCTAGAAAGCGGGTTAAATAGGCGAGTTTTGAAAAATTGTCCATTTAGGATCTTTATTGGGCCTCTAAGTCTATTTGATTTTAAATCCAATCAAAAATTGTTTAAATAAAATCTTTATTTTATTTAACCTATTTATGAAAGGTTTTATTTAATTTATATGAGTTTTAATTTATAAATGTACCAAATAAACTTAAATTCGTATAGTGCGCATGCAACATATATGAAATGTACATAACTAATGTAACCGTAATAGGTATTGAGATTTACACCACAAGACACATTTTTCCATATGTATATGCCTTTATTATCTAAATTATTATATATATATATAATAAAAGCTATAAATATTATAATAACAATCACACACATATGTTAAAATTAGTATTTGTACTATTTTATATATGTTATGAATTCTAGAACTAATAATTTTATATCTAGTTTTAACTTAGTATTTGTTTAAAATTAAGTCCCTTTATAGACATTAAGTTGAAATTATACACACACACATGGAAAAATAATTATAAACAATTTTTTGAATTTAAAATAACACACATACACACATATGTATGTATGTATAATTTGTAATTTTATTTGTTTTAAAGTTTAAAATTAACAAACAGAAACCTAGCTTTAACTTAGGAAGAATTACAAGTAGGTTTATGATTTTGCATAAAAGTCCACGTGTGAAATTTTTAATTGAAATAAACTTTTAACATACGAAAACAACAACCTAATTAATTTAAAAAACAACAAACGATACAAAACATGAATTTAATTTTCATAATGATTTCAAGTAACCAATATATGTTGCTTACTTACTTATGCTTGTATATATGAAAGTTACAATAATCGAACAACCCATGCATATACAAATTCATTGTATAATGTTTGGAATTTAAACTATACATATAAGAAGAATAAATAAACAAAAGCGATGATACATATGTGGATCTAAACCATATTAACATCATGTATTACATAATAAAATAAGATTAGAAATTACCTTAAGATAAAGCCAAAAATTACACTTCAAATGAAGAATACAACTCATATTTGATTGAATCAGCCTCTGGATTTAGCAAGGGTCTAGAGCCAAACACCACCTTGAATATTTTTTATTTTATTTAAATTTTATTATGGGAATATTATGCCATAAGGTCATGGATATTCGAAGATAGGAGGAAGAGAGAGAAGAGAAGAAGAAAATGAATTGTCGGGAGGAATGAATGAATGAATGAAATTTTGTTTTAAATAAATTCATTGAAACCTTTTCAATTCCTTCCTTCAAATATTCTACTTTAATCCCTCATTAAATCTTAATCAAATCCCCTCTAGCCTATCATGCATGGCCAACCAAGTATGTGCCTAAATGGGCCTTCAAAATTTCCAAATCCACTTAGTAACTAATCGACTTAAATCAAGTTCAAATATTTATTGATATCATATATCAATAAGTACATATATAATTTTTATATACACACTTTATTAAATACTAACTGAATTCAAACAAATAAAAAATTAATAATTAATATTTCATAAATATTAATTAATTACAAAATTTGTAATTAAATTGTGTGGTTTTCGGAGTATTCATCATTACAGTTGTGTGACTCAAATATGAAAATACAATTAGCAATTAATATCAAACAATCTAAAAATTAACGTTCACTCGTCACCTTGGTTAGTGACATGACATTTTCGACTGAATTTATCGCTTACACATTTTTCTATAAAAATCCAATTTTACTAGTGGTACCTGTTAGCAATGTGTAACATCCCGTATCTGGATGCCAAAAGCTAAGCTCTATGGATGCTGGAGTCGCCCACAGTATTAACTTCTAGTGACGAAATACGGTAATGCTAATGGTATCCATAATATCAGAAGCACTTGAATATGAACAAAATCATAGATTTCCAAAAACAATAATTACAGTGATTACATTTCAAATAAAATCATATCCAAGTTACAAAATCCCCAAAACGTATTCCCAAGCAATGATCAATTATAAATTACAATAATACACCAAGAGCAACATATGACGATGCCCTCTTGGATGATCAAAGCAATATAGACATAACTGTCTCAATACACAGCGGAAACAAATAAAAAGAACATAATTCCTAATTAGCTAACCGTCAGCCACCTGCTCATCTCTAGATGCTTTATTCATCAAAACCGCGAAACCTGAAAACCTAAACCCTCAGCTTACTAAAATCAAATTTTGAGCACCCGAGAGTTTAAGGGGGAAACAAAAACTTCGAGTTAGACATAAAGCTTGGTATGAATAATTCTGTTACATCTCTGTTTACTGATATTTAGTGAGACCACATCGCTTAGCGGAACAGGTTTCCCCTCACTAATATCCTTTTTCAAAACATATATTTTGCAAATCCTTTCCTGCAACCAAACTAGTTAATCAACTGATCATAATAATAATATCGCAAGATCCATTATGCTAAAACATGAAATAAATGGACTAACTGTCTGAAATCTGGGCTAACTGCCCTCTACTGGACTAACTGTCCTAAAACTGATTATACCAAAATAGCAATATCCTTTATGCCAAATAATGGACTATCTGTCCATAAAACAAGTAAAAAGTGGACTAATTGTCCTTAAGAAGTAGCAAGGTCCGTTATGCTAACAAATGAACTAACCGTTCATAAACTGGGCTAACTGCCCTTAACTGGACTAACTGTCCTCTGGGCTGACTTCCCTCAAAAATTTCTTAGGGTTAACTACCCTTTAAATTTTCTTTGAAAACCTTTCTCAAAATGATTTAGTCCATCAAATCATACAATATATCCTTAGCTTTACTCTAGGCTATTTTTCCATGGTATATATACTATACTCAAAATAATTTTGATGATGTTCAATAAGGATTATCTATCCTTTTAAAATAGGTTAAATACTTTATAACTTAAAAACACATAGGCTATTCTACCTATTTATCATGTTCGAAACCTATAAACAACCCTTTCGAAACCCATGAAGGTAACCCCTTCGAAACCTTTGAAATACCTCTTTCGAAACCATTGAAGGTAACTCCTTTAAAACCCTTGGAAATATCTCTTTCGAAACCAATAAAAGCCTTTCCTTTAAAAGCCTTAAAATATATGACATCCACCTTGAAAACCTTTTAAATCTTGCCTTTCGAAAACATAGGAAAAGCCTTCCTTTTCAACCTTGTCAAAACCCTGGGGAACCACCCCATTCGAAACCATTCATTAAAACCTTTTGAAAGCATCAAAACTAAACTCTTTCGAAAGCACTTTGGGTTCAATTTAAAACAAGTGGATACCTTTCGAAACCATTTGGAGTTAACTACTTTGAAACCATTTAAAATGTTTCGATCAAACATTTGGATTATGCCTTCAAGTAGAGCAAAAGGATCAGAAAAACATTAGAGTCGAAAGCATCTAGTTCAAAATCATCTGAAAGTAACTCTTTCAAAACCATTTCTTGAACAAAGAAGTGATGGTGTCGAAACCCTCCCTTCGAAAGCAATGGAGAGGTGGCCAAATTTTAAGAAATAAAAGAACCCCTTCGATACCATCTGGATTAAACGATAGGAAGCGGCAGCTATAGGCTTCAACGCTGTCGATAGCACTTATTTAAAACAAAAGAGCAACCCAATCGAAACCATCATTTTAAAACCATTTGACTAAGTCGAAAGCATTTTGGTCGAAAGCAATCTTGGTCGAAAGCAAGCAAGCGTATTTTCCTTAAAACCAAAACAAAGCTTCACCTCTTTCGAAATCCCTTGGTTTTGACCCTATACCTTTCGCCCTCTTCCAATTCACTATGTACCAGTTGCCTGATACCATGTGTATTGGTTTCGACCGTGTCGGAAGGGGAGGAACAGAGGCGGAACCTAGTGCCGAAGGAGACGAAACAGTTAAAAGCCTGTTTATTTGTACTTTAAAATTGTCCTTTTGTACATAACCTGCCTTGTTTGTCTAAATCTAACTGGTTGCCTGGTTTTTCTTTTCAAAAGTGCTGCCATCTTTCCATTTTTGGAAATTTAAACATTTTAGAAAAATCCCCTTCTCCTCTTTAATTATATAAAACATTTAAGTGTTATACCTTAAATAATTTTCTATAACCATTAAAACACTTTGGAAAAATTCCAGAAAATCATTTTATATATATCCAACATGTAAAATTTTCAGACACAAATAATAAATTATTTTCCCGTAAATAATTTTATAATCCAAAATACCATTTTTTACTAGAAAATTCATAGTAAATCCACGAGAGTTCAAAAAAATCTTAAAATTGAAACCCATCTCTAAAATATAATTGTAAATCTTCATAAAAATTTGCAAGGCAATTGGATGTTATTTAATAGGGTTTTCATCTCAAAACATGTCATAAAATCTATATGAACATACATAAATCATCAACAAGTATATATAATCATTCTATCATTCAAAAACATGGAAAATCAGGGCAAATATTCGGGTTTAATCTTAAAACCGAAACCAATAAAAATTAGAGATTCAAACATTATTCACCTTTGCTTTGGAGATTAAAGGAGCTTGAGATTTGAATGGATTTGATTCGAATTTGCTTTTCCTTTAGCTTTTCTTTGTTTCTTCTTCCCCTTTCCTTGTTAATGGTGGCCGACCACTTTTATAAATTTTTTGAAATGAAATGAACATGTAAGCTATACACGGCCAAGGTTTGGAGATATAGGAATGGCCTCTTTCCCATATTACCCCTCCTCTAATTCATTTTAAACCTTTCTTTTATTTTATTTGTTTTAATGGCACAACTACCTTAATTAAAATCAAATCTCAATCCCCTAATCAACACATTATTTTATTTATTTTAACTAACTAAATATCTTAAATAATGTTACCAAAAATCTGGTGTGTTACAGACTCTCTTCCTTCAAAAATTTCGTCCTCGAAATTATGGTGAGGCACACAATAAATCAAACAAGAAGGTAAATCATACCATCAAACAAGTCAGGATAAGTATCTCTAATCCTGCACTCAACCTCCCAAGTACAGTCCCTGTCATCGTTACTCCACTGGACTTTGACTAATCTAACCGTTTTGGTTCTAAGCCTCTTCTCATCTCTCACAACAATGCGAACTGGATTCCATACTATGGTCAAGTCCGGTTCTACCACTAAATCATCTAGCACTATCGGTGCAATAGCAGTCTCCGGGTCTCTAACATACTTTCTGAGATGAGAAACATGTAAAACATCGTGGACACCTACCAAACTGCTCGATAACTCAACTCTATACGTGAGTTTCTCGATCCTCTCAAGAATAAGAAAAGGTCCAATGAACCTAGGAGATAACTTCCTTGATTTCCCAAATCTAATCACACCCTTCATCGGTGACACTTTGACGAAAGCCTGGTCCCCAACCGAGAACTCCAAATCTTTCCGTCTCTTATCTGCATAACTTTTCTGCTAGACTGAGCCTCCTTCATTCTAGCCCGAACGACCTCAATCTTTTCTGCAGCCTCTCTAACCAGATCTGGACCAAGAATCAACCTATCCTTGGTCTCCAACCAACACATGGGAGATTTGCATAGCCTTCCATACAAAGCTTCAAACGGTGCCATCCCAATATTAGTCTGATAACTGTTGTTATACGAAAACTCGACTAGATGCAGATGGTCCTCCCATGATCCCTGAAATCTAGAACACAAGCTCTTAATAAGTCTTCCAAGATCTCGTTAACCCTTTCCATTTGCCCATCTGTCTGCGAATGGTAAGCGGTACTCATCTTAAGCTTGGTTCCCAAAACTTCCTGCAGACTCTTCCAAAACTCGCTAGTGAACATGGAATCTCTGTCACTAACTATGCTACTCGGAATTCCATGAATTCTAACCACATTCTTCAAAAACAACTTCGCTAAAATAGGTACCGTCCTGGTTGACTTAACTGGAATGAAATGAGCACTCTTGGTCAATTTGTCCACTATGACCCATATACTTTCATTTTCTCTGTTCGGCCTTGGCAACCCGTCAATGAAGTCCATAGAAATAGAATCCCACTTCCATACTGGAATATCTAACGGCAGAGGCAAACCACTTGGCTTCTGGTGTTCGGTCTTTGCCTGTTGGCAATTCAAGCACTGCTTTACACACAAGCCAATATCCCGCTTCATACCTTCCCAAAAGAAATTCCTCTTCATATCCTGATATATCTTGGTACCTCCGGGATGTATAGTGAACTTTGAACGATGGTATTCCTCTAAGACTTCCTTCCTTATGTTTCCTACTCTCGGAACACATAATCTTCCTTCCTTTCTTAACCACCCATTCTGGTCAAGACTGAAATCTTTCAAGTCATCGCTATTGGTTCCTTGCTTTAGCTTCCCGATCCTTTCGGCAAATACTAGATCCTCCATCTGCTTAGAAGGAATCCGCTCGATCAACACTGGTCGTACTTCCAAACAAGACAATACATCTGTATTCCCATTGGACCCAGCCTCGGATCTCCATTGCACTCTGCAATCTGCCAGTGCTTCCAAATCTTTCCACTAAGTTATCATCGTTAACACTGCATTCTGATGTTTCCTGCTAAGTGCATCTGCAACCTTGTTGCCTTTCCTTGGTGTATACTCAATCCCAAAATCATAAGCGGCTACGAACTCTAATCATCTCTGATGTCTCATGTTCAGCTCCTTCTGAGAGAACAAATATTTCAACGACTTATGATCTGTATATAACTCAAACCTTTCTCCCAAAAGGTAATGTCTCCACAACTTCAAAGCAAAAATCATTGCAGCTAATTCTAAATCATTCATCGGATACCTGACCTCATGTGGTCTAAGCTGTCTAGAAGCATAGGCAATCACTTTACCTCTCTGCATCAGCACAACTCCTAATCCTGTTCCACATGCGTTAGTATAGACTACCAAATCCGGATTCTCCTCTGGAACAACCAACAAAGGTGCATGGTCAATAAGTGTTTCAAACTCTAGAATGCATCCTCACACTTATCAGTCCACACAAACTTCACATCCTTTCTTGTTAGCTTGGTCATCGGTGCTTCCATCCACGGGAAATCCTTAATGAATCTCCGATAATAACCAGCCAACCCAAGGAAACTCCTTATCTCGGTTACTGTCTCGGGTGTCTTCCAACTATTCATTGCCTCGATCTTAGTCGGATCCACTGACAACCCTTCCTTTGAGACTACATGACCAAGAAACTTCACTTATCTCTTCCAGAAGTGACACTTGGAAATCTTCGCTTTCAGCTGATGCTGCCTCAGTGTCTCAAGCACCACTCTAAGATGAACTTCATGATCTCTTTCATCTTTAGAGTAAATCAAGATCTATGAAAACCAGCACGAACCTATCCAAGTGGTCTTGGAAAATTTGGTTCATCAAATCCACAAAGAAAGCTGGTGCATTCATCAGTCCAAACAGCATAACTAACCATTCGTACGACCCATATCTGGTCCTAAATGCCGTTAAAGGTATACTATCCTCTGCTACCCTGAGCTGATGGAAACCTGTTGCCAAATCCAACTGAGAAAATGCCTTTGCTCCACTCAACTGGTCGAACAAATCGTCAATCCTGGTCAATGGATATCGATTCTTTATCATTCTCTCATTCAACTTACGATAATCGATCCATAGCCTCAACGATCCATCCGGCTTCTTAGCAAACACCGCCGTTGCACCCCAAGGCGAACTGATCGGCTTGATGAAACTCTTGCCTTCTAAATCCACCAATTGCACCTTTAACTCCCTCATATCTAAAGGGGTTATTCTGCTTAGCGGCCTACTCACTGGTTCTGCTCTCGGAACCAAATCTGTCCGATACTCAATGGCTCGCTTCGGTGGCAATCCAACTATAGGCTCAAAAACATCTGTGAATTCCCTAACCATGAGAACTCGGCTTAACTCATCATCTAAATCCAAAGTACCTAACAAAGCAAACACTGCACCGCTAGAACCTTCTACGGTAAAAACAATCCGGTCGTTATAATCAGGGTGTCTAAAAGATATCTTCCTATCCTAGCAAAATATCCTATCATCGTACTCACTTAACCAATCCATACCAAGAATAATCCCGAACCCCAACAAAATAAAACACATGCAAACTGCACACAAAAGTATGACCTAACAAGTCAAACTCAAACTGGTCACACCTCAACCCTAGAGTTGCATACCCTCCTATTGGATTCGCAACCTGTAAGGAAGTAACTCAATATGTGGGTTCAAGGTTAAGCTTATCTATGAAACATCAAGATATAAAAGAATGCGATGCACTAGTATCAAATAAAACACTAACAAACATACCATGAATATGAAGCGTTCCTCCAAGAACTACCTTTCCCTTCTACTGGGCTGTTGGCTTAGAAGCAGCAGGCTCCAATCATATACTTTGCCCTTACCATATCTAACGGGATCCTTGCACTGGTTTTTGTAATGGCCTATCTGGTCACAGTTGAAGCACCTGACATTCTTCTTCTTAGCCACATACTTTTCCTTCCCAACACGACACTCATTAGCAAAGTGCCCTTTCTTGTCCCACTTATAGCAGACAATCTCAGACTTCCCTTTCTTGGCCGCTCCACCCTTCTAAGCACCTTTCTTGGGAAAGAACTTCCTCTTCTATCCCTGCCAACCCAGACCTCCTTAGCCTTGCTCTTCTCCAAATACTCAAGGACCTCCTCCTGCCTCATAGCCATCTCCATAATAATATAAAAAGGATCCCTAATGTGAGAAAAAGTAGCACTAGCCAACTCAAGCTTCAATCCCTTGATGAACTTCTTATTCCTCTTCATCATGGTATCCACTAAAGCATACCCATACCGGGCCAACTCTTCAAACTTTCTGGCATAATCTGCAACTGACATCTCACCGTGCACCAACTCAGCAAACTGCCCGATAAGAGCAGACCGTGCCATAACAAACATGAACCTCTTCTGTAATCTCCTCTTGAAATCCTCCTAGGTCATTGTCTCCTCATCCACCGTTACAGTCACACTGTTCCACCAAAATAGTGCAGCTCCCTGAAGCTGTCTAGATGCCAACCTCCTCTTCTACTTATCATTGAGCCCCAAATCTGCAAAATTCCTTTCACAGTGCAACAGCCAGTTCTCCACCTCAACGACATCCTCCGTTTCCATAAACGGCTTCCCTCCAAGCTTCACATAATCTCCTCTCATCTTAGCAAAATGGTTAACCACCGGAACTTTTGAAACACCTGCTCCTACAGCATTTCCTCCTAACACTCCAACTGCAACTCCCGTCTGCAACTCCCGTCTACATCATATTCCTGAAAAACTGATACATAACTTCCATTCCGACTTGCGGGACCTCAACACCAACATCCTCTGCCTGTGTCTGACCTTAGTTTCTCCTGGCATTAGGTCTAACATTCCCTTCGGTGCTTCCCTTTCCAGGGTTAATTATGCTTCTTCTACCATCCATATCTGTATTCAAACCTCATGAGATATAGAAAGATAACCTAATCAAAGATAGGAGACTAGGGATAAAGCGCATACTTATATATAGCAAATACAAGTATGTTACTATAGCGTTGTCCCAACCCCAATCTTACTCTATTTCCTTTGGATTTTTGTTTTCAAAACCATTTTTAATTAAAAAATTTCATAAACCTATGCTCTGATGCCAAGTTGTAACATCCCGTATCTGGAGGCCAAAAGCTAAGCGCTATGGATGTTGCAGTCATCCACAATATTAACTTTTGGTGACGAAATATGGTAATGCTAATGGTATCTATAATATCAGAAGCACTTGAATATGAAAAAAATCACAAATTTTCAAAAACAATAATTATAGTGATTACATTTCAAATAAAATCATATCCAAGTTACAAAATCCCCAAAACGTATTCTCAGGAAATGATCAATTATAATTTACAATAATACGCCAAGAGCGACATACGAAGATGCCCCTTTGGATGATCAAAGCAATATAGACATAACCGTCTTAATACACAATGGAAACAAACAAAAAGAAAAAAATTCCTAATTAGCTATCCGTCAGCCACCTGCTTGTCTCTAGATGCTTTACTCGTCAAAACTGCAAAACCTGAAAACCTAAACCCTCAGCCTACTCAAATCAAAATTTGAGCACCCGAGAGTTTAAGGGGAAAACAAAAACTTCAAGTCGGACATAAAGCCTGGTATGAATAATTCTGTTACATCTCTATTTACTGGTATTTAGTGAGACCACACCGCTTAGCGGAACAGGTTTCACCTCACGAATATCCCTTTTCAAAACATATATTTTGCAAATCCTTTCCTACAACCAAACTGGTTAATTAACTGATTGTAATAATAATATAGCAAGATCCATTATGCTAAAAAAGGAAATAAATGGACTAAGTGTGCGAAATCTGGGCTAACTGCCCTCTACCGGACTAATTGTCTTAAAACTGATTATACCAAAATAGCAATATCCTATATGCTAAATAATGGACTATCTGTCCATAAAACAGGTAAAAAGTGGACTAACTGTCCTTAAGAAGTAGCAAGGTCCGTTATGCTAACAAATGAACTAACTGTTCATAAACTAGCCTAACTGCCCTTAACTGGACTAACTGCCCTCAAAATTTTCTTAGGGTTAACTACCCTTTAAATTTTCCTTGAAAAACTTTCTCAAAATGATTTAGTCCGTCAAATCATACATATACAAGAGAAATATATCTTTAGCTTTACTCTACGCTATTTTGCCATGTTATATATACTTTACTCAAAATAATGTTGATGATGTTCAAAAAGGATTATCTATCCTTTTAAAATAAGTTAAAATCCTTTATAACTTAAAAACACTTAGGCTATTCTTCCTATTTATCATGTTCAAAACCTTTGTTTAAAGCCTTTAAACAACCCCTTCGAAACCTTTGAAATACCTCTTTCGAAACCATTGAAGGTAACTCTTTCGAAACCCTTGGAAATACCTCTTTCGAAACCAATAAAAGCCTTTCCTCTAAAAGCTTTAAAATATATGACATCCACCTTTAAAACCTTTTAAACCTTGCCTTTCGAAAACATAGGAAAAACCTTCCATTTCAACCTTGTCAAAACCCTGGGGAACCACCCCTTTCGAAACCATTCATTAGAACCTTTCAAAAGCATCAAAACTAAACTCTTTCTAAAGCACTTTTGGTTGAATTTAAAACAAGTGGATACCTTTCGAAACCATTCGAAGTTAACTACTTCGAAACCATTTAAAACGTTTCGACAAAAACATTTGGATTATGCCTTCAAGTAGAGCAAAGGATCATAAAAACATTAAAATCGAAAGCATTTGTTTCAAAACCATTTGAAAGTAACTCTTTCAAAACCATTTCTTAAACAAAGAAGTGATGATGTCAAAACCATCCCTTCGAAAGCAATGGAGAGGTGGCCAATTTTAGAAAAACAAAAGAACCCCTTCGATACCATCTAGATCGAACGGTAGGATGCGGCAGCTATAGGCTTCGACACTGTTGAATGCACTTATTTAAAACAAAAGAGCAACCCAATCGAAACCATCATTTTTAAACCATTTGACTAATTGAAAGCATTTTGGTTGAAAGCAATCTTGGTCGAAAGTAAGCAGGCGTATTTTCCTTAAAACAAAAACAAAACTTCACCTCTTTCGGAACCCCTTGGTTTCGACCCTATACCTTTCGGCCTATTCCAATTCACTACGTACCAGTTGCCTGATACCATGTGTACTAGTTTCGACTGTGTCAGAAGTGGAGGAACATAGGCGGAACCTGGTGTCGAAGGAGACAAAACAGTTAAAAGCCTGTTTATTTGTACTTTAAAATTGTCCTTTTGTACTTAACCTGCCTTGTTTGTCTAAATCCGATTAGTTGCCTAGTTTTTCTTTTCAAAAGTGCTGCCATCTTTCCATTTTTGGAAATTTAATTTTTTTAGAAAAAGCCCCTTCTCCTCTTTAATTATATAAAACATTTAAGTCTCATACCTTAAATTATTTTATATAACCATTAAAACACTTGGGAAAATCTGGAAAATCACTTTATATATATTTTCCAACATATAAAATTTATAGACCTAAATAATAAATTATCCCATAAATAATTTTATAATCAAAAATACCATTTTCTTTACTAGAAAATTCATATTAAATCCAGGGAAATTCATAAAAATATGAAAATTGAAACCCATCTCTAAAATATCATTTTAGGTCTTCATAAAAATTCGCAAGGCAATTGGATGTCATTAATAGGGTATTCATCTCAAAAAATGTCATAAAATCTATACGAACATACATAAATTATCAACAAGTATATATAATCATTCCATCATTCAAAAACATGGAAAATCATTGCAAAATATTTGGGTTTATTCTTAAAACCTAAACCAATAAAAGTTAGAGATTTAAACCTTATTCACCTTTGATTTAGAGATTAAAGGAGCTTGAGATTTGAATGGATTTGGTTGGAATTAGCTTTTCCTTTAGCTTTTCTTAATTTCTTCTTCCCCTTTCCTTGTTAATGGTGGCCGACCTCTTTTATAAAAATTTTGACATGAAATGAACGTGTAAGCTATACCGGCCAAGGTTTGGAGATAAGGAATGGCCTCTTTCCCATATTACCCCTCCTTTAATTCATTTTAAACCCTTCTTTAATTTTATTTGTTTTAATGGCACGACTACCTTAATTAAAATCAAATTTCAATCCCCTAACAAACACATTATTTTATTTAGTTTAACTAACAAAGTATCCTAAATAATGTTACCAAAAATCTAGGGTGTTACACAATGATTATTTACACTAATTCTCTTCGTCAAAATTATTTCACTTTAGGACTTACGAAATTTGATTTTTGTCAAAATTCCAATATTATCCACATTCAACTTTATTAGTCCAAGCACAAAAATTCTTGGTTCAATACAACAAATTAACCATTCTGCTCTGAGCAAAGACTTTGACTCTGAGTTGATTACAATTGACCATGATACTAACCCTTATATTAGAGGAGTTGAATTCTCTATTGAATAATGTTTTTCTTATAATGCTTCAACTTTGACCTAACTATAGTCGCTCAATGGATCAACAAGCCTTGATTTAACTATAATCAAAGTGTAATGTCCACATAGAAGTTCCACAATATTTTCATGTTGAGAGAACTGTGTAAAATTGTCACTTCGAGATTCTCTGTTTGACATTAGTTATATTAACCAACAAAAACTCTCAAGTGCGTCATTTCATAGTTGTCTAATAACTATCAATACGTAACCCCTTAATGCATCAATGGCCATGCATAATACACTGCCTAATATTTGTAAAGCGTTACCACTTTAGTCTCAACAGATGTATCGATATCCTGTCTCAAAACATCTTGACTAGAAATATTTAAAATAATATGTTACTTTAAAGCAATAAAATTCTCGTGATTACAACACACTATAACTACTATCACATAACATATAATTTAATGAATTTCTACATATTGTACTTTAAATTAATTACTTAATTAATTATATCACAATATAATAAAGTATATTATAGAAATCAAACACCTTTATCATGAACAACATTGATCATCAAGTTAGATATAAGAAATAAATCACACAATTTCCCTTAGGGCATACCCCTAACTCTATCAACCTTCCACACTTGAGGTTGTGGAATCTTATTCCTATTGAAACTGGGTCAGCCCGTAGCTGAGTAATTGGTTAAATTTCAACAAAATTTGCATTATTGGATCTTTGATGGGCCTATGTAGTCTAATTTATTTAGAACTTTTCTAAATTTTCTGCTAAATATAATCAATATTTTATTTAAATTTTATAAATTAATTTTATTTTTATATATAATTTGTATTATATATTATATGTGTGTGCACCATATACATATGTGTATGTGTGTGCAAGTGCAATAGAATATTTTTATATGGTTTGACATGTCTGTGTATAGATGCTAGAATTTACACCGCAATGGATATGTTAGCCCCTCTTGTATTCAGTTTGCTGTCTAAATATGTGTGTGTGTGTGTGTGTTTGCATCAAAATATTATTATGTATACAAATATATGAATATAAATAAGTATATAAATTATAAATGTATATTCACTTTTACATAAGTTAAAATAATAAATGCGAACAATTTAATATATGTATGTATGTATATATGAAGTCATATCATAAAACTAATTGGATGTTAATTTATAAAATAATTTAAATATATATATATGTATGTATGTGTGTATGTATAAAATATTTTTAAGCCAAAAAATGATATTTTTAATTATCAGTTTTATATATGTATAAATATAAATAATAAGTATTATATTTAAATATTTACGTACTTATGCTCTCGGCCCAAATATTTTTTTTTTTAATTTTAGTTTCAGTTTTAAATTAAAAATACATATTTTAATTATAATTTCATAGGGAATTAGTTATAAAATAAATAAATAAATAAATTTTAACTTCAGAAATAAGAAAAATAGGTTTAACAAAATTTACACAAAATTTAAAATTATATATAAACATATATTCATTTATATTATCAATTTATGTTAAATAAATAATTATACGTTTGTAATTGCATTTAATATAATTATATACATACATACATATATATATATATATATTAAAAAAATAAATTTTTTTGCTATCGAATATATGTTTTATGTAAATAAATTTTATAAAATTAGAACATGCAATATATATATATATATATGATTTATAATCTTTAGAAATAATTTCTATTTTACCGAAACCAATTATAATAATACTATTATAATTTTTTTTATTTACTGGGCATGAACATAAACCATGATAAACATTCACAAAGTAATTTTATTGTTATTATTATTGTTAATATAGATGCAATAATATACATAACCAACCAATTTGTGACAGCATTTCGATATACGAGATTCGTAATATAATCTAACATCCTATCACATAAAAGAACGTATAAGATGTAATATAATTAAGATAAAATAGAGATTTACCTTTCACCAAAGCCCTTGCATATACATTGAAATGTTGAATTGATCCTTGAATCCGTTCACAAATTAGAAGTTACTAGCTCCCAAACTGCCTACCACTGACGATCGAATCGTAGATTTTTTGATGTAATTTTATACTTGGATTTTGGGGTTTAGGGAGGATGATTGCTGCTCAAAAATAATACAGAGGAAAGAGAACAAAAATGCAAAAAGAAATGGTGTAAAAGGCGGTTTATAAATAGGAAGTCAAGAGAGAGAAAAGTGGATCACATCCTAATATCTCTCTATTACTAATTCCGCTCTTTTAACCATTTAGAATCCTCTCTAATAGCCATTATATGGCTGCCCAGACCATGCCTACATGGGCCCCAAGTTTGATCCATGTCCAAAAAAAATTCAATGCAATTTTAAATTTTATTTAAACATATACGGACATGGCATATCAATCATTATATTTATAACTCTTATAAACACACTATTTAATATTGTTTAGTATACATCAAATAAAATTTTATAATTAATATTTCATAAATAATGATTAATTTAATTAATTTACAACAATTTATAAATTAATTAAATCAGATGCTAAAAAGGATATTCAACTTTTGGTTATCTGAGTCTTAGGTGCAAATTTGGTCAGCATTTAATATCGAACATTTCAAATATTAACGTTCACACGTCACTTATCAGGTGGTATGATATTATAGAAAAATTTATCACTTACTTGGTTTTAATAAAATCCAATTTTACTTTATTAAGCATTACCCAGCAGTGTCAATTATTTACACCGATTCTCTTCATCAAAACTATATTACTTTGGACTTAGGGAATTTGGTAATGGTTAGAATTCCAATATCATCCATATTCAACTCTACAGTCCAAACATAAAGTCATTGTTTCAATAATAACAATTATTATTAATCGAATTGCTCTGGCCGGAGACTTTGACTTTGAGTTGACTTCAGATGACCGTGATACTAACCTCATATAACCGAGGAGACGAATCCTCTCTTGTATAGTGTTTCACTTCGAATGTTTCAACTCGACGCAACTATAGTCACTTGATGGACATCGTGCCACGATTTAATTATAATCAAAGTGAAGCTTCCACATTGAAGATCAGTAGCATTCTCAAGTCGAGAGAACCGTGTAATTTTGTCACCTCGATATTTTATGTTTGACCTTAGCTATATTAACCCACAGAAAAATATCGAGTAAGTCATTCCGTAGTTATCCAATAACTATCAGTGCATAACGCCTTGGAGCCCCCAATAGTCATGAGTAATACATTGCGTTACATTTGGATAACGTTACGTACTCTAATATAGGGATGTATCAATATCCACTCTTGATACATCTTAACTAGGAATATTTAAAATAGCATGTTTATTTTGTTGTGAGAAACCGCTCATGGTTGCAATGCACTATAACCACTATCACAAAATATACCGTTTATGGATTTTCAATTAAATATACTTTTAATTAAATTAATTAATTAGGATATAACACATTATATCAAGTATATAATAGAAAGAAAACACCTTTTATTTCAAATAAGATTGATTATCAAGTTAGATATATGTAACAATATCCATAATTGCCCCTAGGGCATACCCCTAACTCTATCAATTCCAAATCCTTCGATTAGTTTTGCTGAAATTTAATCAGCCCAGTCCCTTAGTGAATAGGTATGCTATATTGTTTTAATTATATACTCCGTTAGTTAACACTCCTTGATGTTGATAAACTGCCTTTATCATGTGGAATCCTTCAGATTACGTTTTTCGATTTCTAGTGAGCTTTAGGTTCTTTTTACGAACTATATCATAACATCGTCATCATATAATAATGTCATGGGATTCTCTACATTTGGAATCACCTCTAGCTCAACTATAAATTTGTGCATTTATCTATACTTCTTTTATAATAGCACAATTCAAGCCGATGAACTTATCCATTGGTTAAATCACCCCCTACATATTGTTTGAAACATTTCCAACTTAAAGTTAAATTAAGACCAAATATGAATTTAGGATTGATATACTATACTTTACTTCGTCTAAGAAGTTCGCATCTGCATACTCCTTCACAAAGAGTTCATTGTTTCTATAAACAATTCTCTAATATTTTAGAAATACTAGAGAACACTCTAAACTATCATTTAGTGATCTTAATTCGGATTTGGTACATGCCTTATGTATCAAATACAAGCAAAATGTGATAGTGTAGACGTTACAACATATACGATAATTCATATTATCAATTGCATAAGAAATCCATCTTACATGCTTCATATGAAACATTTAAATGGTGCATGTGTATTTGTTTAGCACAATCCCAACATCCTTTTATACTGATTATAAAGGATATTAATTTCAAATTCAATATTGAGTATTAAATAACAAAGCTATAATAAATTTAAAACGGGTACGACGTTTACAATCACAAGTTTGCTATTTACTTATAGTTTTAGAGATATTTTAGTACCTTTATAGTTCTTTCTTACAGATACATGCTTCCTCTCATTTTGATTGAAATTCAAACTGTTTGTTTTTTCTATCAAAATATTTGCTCAACTCTAATGCTTGTTGAATAATACGTTCGTATCAGTTTTTGGATCATATCCAATAACCCAAAAAATCAGAATCACTCCCACTGATTTTGAGGCCCTTTGGTTATTAAGCGCAAACAATATATTCTAAATCATTATTTAGAATTTTATTTGGAATTTATGCTTCAACATATGTATACAAAAACTCAAAACCATATTGAGCAATAATTTTGCAAGTAAAATCTAAATTAATGTAAGTACATTGAATGACGAATCCATTTCGTTAATTCAACAATTGAAATTTATGATGTAATTCTATCAACATAGCTTACCATATTCCAACTACATTGATCTTCATCTCAAAGATACTTTTGTGGCCGATGGATCATATCCTTTCGAGTACAACTGTCAAAATCATATTTTGATAACGTACTTAGAATCCATTTCAAAATTTTACATTATGTCATAATGTAGAGTCTATACTCTTAATGGCTTATTGACAAGTGAGGAAACTATTTTCTCTACATCAGTTAAAAAAAATCATAGTTTCTCTTTAATGTACGAAAGTTCTTACCAGATATTCTAATTATTTGTATCCATCTAGACTTGGTCAATTTCATTTCATCATTTGTAATCAGTTTTACCTTTGGATCATATCCATATTCATTTTACTACCAATAATTTCTTAAAGAAATCATTCATCATGTAGTTGGCGTTTCTTGAAACAACAATGGTTTTTTAGTGCAACGAAATAGGTATTCGTAAACATTTTATGAATCACCTATATATGAAACTAATTTGTTTTTTAAGTTTACGAAACTTTTGTTCACAACATAAATTGATCAATCAATATTGATCGGTCCCAAACTCTCATGGTCTACACAAGATCCCTCAGGAATAAGTATCTCTTATAGTCTTTTGACTCACACAACATGTCAACTCCTTGACCTAGGATTTATAAAGGTTGTTTCATCAACTCTTATCTTGTATAATTTTGTAGACTTTGCTTTAGATGAAATTAAATTTAACATCATGTACTTACTATTAAGTACACGCTCTTACAAAAAGAAGTTAACTCAACTTCACTCATCATCAATCGTACTTTGTCCAATAACATCGTATTACTCCTTATCGATACACCGTAATGGATCAAAGGGAGGAGTGTCTTTTGAGATTGAATTTTATTCATTTTTAGGTCCATTGGAACTCCTTCCCAATATAGTCACCTATTTGATCAAATAGAATCGTTTTATTTTATTTTGCATGTAATGTTATTTATTTTCGTTTCATATTCTATGAATTTATCATATACATACTACATGTATATCAAATACACATGTTCATGTGTAGGATAATTCATCGATGAATTTCAATGAAGTATATGGAACTGTTTTGGTATCACTAGATTTATGATTGCATACATCTATATGTGGCAATCCTAAGAGTTCATTAACTCTTTTGTCGCTCCCACTAAATGGCTGTTTCGCCCTTAATCTTTTGAGATACGATTTATCATTATTGTATGATTCATAATCATATGATTTAAAGAATTATCCATCTAAGGTATGACTTGGTCCATAATCCAAATATAATTGCTCAAATTTTAGATACTTCTATGTTATATAGCAATGCAACAAAACCTATTATTCTAATAGATTTATTTCATAACAAATATTTAAAATGTTCATAATAAAATAAAACTATATTTTTTTAGTCAACACGGAAAACAATTATTATTTCATAAATAATATTTGTATATTTATGAAAATAACCTTTCATATCTTGATGCATCCACTGATACGTATTATATGACATGCTCCTGTTATTTCAACCATTACTATAATACCATATGAAATATGAAACTCCATTCAACTACTTATTTTGGGCTATTTTATTTCATGTAACTAGTTTACAGTCGAGGGTTTTCGATCAAATATCTTAAATGATAGGAATGACCTTTATAGAAAATAATTTTCTATATGAAAACACTACTGGAATAAAAAACACATTTCTCATTCCAAATTAAGTATCTACTAGTATTTTATGCAATTTTTGTTTTTGATGTATCTTCGTGAAGTAGAGGTGACCATTCATTCTCTTTATCCAACCATGCCTAAGTTACATCCACTCTCGTATATTAACCTTCCTTTTAAATGGTCAACCAATTCAAAAGAAACCCTTACTACAAAACCGTAATGAACCCTTTATGAAAGTGCATTCGATTGTCCTTTACATTTAGATATCAAATAAGTTGCATATTACGTACAGTGATCAGACCGACGTTTCAGTGATCTAGTTCCTAGGTACATCTTGTAGCTCTTGGTTCATGTTACTTATAACATAACAAGACTCTTATTGTGTCCAATAGCATTGAACATATTACCTTGAATTGTGGTTTGCCTGTTCATTTTAAATGAAACAATTTCATCCATATTTCATACGCTACAAATATGACTATTCACTATACAACTTTTGTTATATGATATGGGTCAAATATCCATATTTTTTATTGGTTCATAGTTCAATACTCATGAAAAAAATATGCAGTCTTAGGCAAATAAATACATAAGTGACCAAGTTACAAATGTATTTAGTAGTGTATATTTAGGCTCCTACATGGCTCTTTGTAATGGCATTCCTTTTCGTGACCATAAAATCTTGTGCCGTAGAATGAAAAGGCAAATCATTAAAATAAATACAATAATAAACAGAGAGCTAAACTAACTAACTATATCATTCAGATCTCACAATGGAATGGATACAACTATAACATAGTTAAAATAAGTAGATCCTATTTGTACACATCATAAAATACATGTAGTCTTTATACATACATAAAGCGTCACACGATATATACACGTACAAACAAACAAACAACAAAAAATAAACATATATAAATAAAAACATAGTCTCCATCTTCGAACATCACACCGTCACAATTATTTCCTTCACCTATAATGCCTAAGGAGGGTGTCAGACACATGTCTGGGGAGTAATAATAGTAGCAGGTATATACCTATACACAATTTCATAGACATCATATGAATACCAATACTTACTTACCTCAACTTGTCTCACCTGCATCCACAAATTTAGTCCACCATAATAACAAAATATGATGACCACTATTATATACTTACTAACATTTAACGTATATTAGAGTTAGTCAAACATATACTAGTTCGTCTATACACACTAAGGAAAAGTAACAGAGTTAGTTAAACTCATGCTAACCAATGATAAACGAGAGAGTTAGTTAAACAAAGACTACCCCAACGATACACATAAAAGATAGTTAAACGAAGACTAACCCCAGGATATAGTTAAGATAGACTATTCCAGTAAATGTAAACAAAAGTATGAGTTAGATAAACATAGTCTAACCCGAATATACGTAAAGGATAGGTAAACACAGCCCAACTCTTTTACACATGATTTAACCACTCGTCAAAATGCACAATCAACGGAGTACATATCTCTATACGTTAGCCACTCCCAAACATCACTAAAAACCCAACACATTATTTAATAACTATTTCATATATGCCTGGCAGGAGTAAAATTGCTCTAGCCCTAGTCTAGGTTCAACTTAGTCAGTTAAAGGTGCACCGTTGCATCGATCTACACACACCGTTCCACCGGTAGTCGTGTCTATTTCAGGTTAAACAATTCCAAATTTCGATCATTTCATTCCCAATCTGTTTTTTCTTTGATTTCTACAGTTCCAACACTTGGTAATTCACTTAAACGTCATATTACTACATAACCTTTCATATATCTTTGATATATTCATATTAATTCCTTAGTTACCATAATCTAATCATTATATTCAATTTAAATTCAATAAATAATCTAAATGAAACTTAACCTTAGTTTGATTTTTATTTATATCATTCATCTTTGTAATCGTATTAGTATTGATTTCCTAACCTAAATTACCCAAATTCATTATTTACTTAACCAAATTAGTAATTATACAACATATATTACTTTCATGCAACAATATATCTTTAGTAATTATTCCCACTCACTGAATTACATTGCAAAGCATTATAATTCATCTAATTTTCCTCCAAACCTTCGTTGTCCAGAATCTGTGTCCAGAATCTGTGTCTTCTATAACTGTTTGATTTTATGAACTATTGATATCTTCTTGTAGTCCTCTTCACGCTCATCAATTTGGTATATAATTGTCTAGGGTTTCATTTAGATTTGAAAGAGGAATTGATGATTACAGAGAGACAGAGAAAGAAGATGGAAAAAATCAAATATATCTGAATGAGATAACTGAATTCAAAACTTTTTCTTGGCCCATTATATAAATTCTGAATCATTGCTTCGTATGGACTCCGATTCGGACAAACTAATATATCATTCTAACCAGAAAAATGAGCTTTACCCAATTGTATAAGTCCCATCATCTAATTCCAATGTTTGTAAAATTACCATTTTGCTCATAGTATTAAAATAATGTCTAAGTTCCACTGGGTATTAAATTCTTCCTATTAAAAGAATTCCATCCTTGAAATTTCGAATGCAACTCTATTTCGCGTATCTACGTATCTTATGTCATATATAACCACACACACAGATATATATATATATATAACATAGGATAATACCATATATAATGCACCCTTAAATCAACTTTCCTAAAGCAGGGCATCCCTTCTTCATATGACCTATCTGATTGCAATTATTGTTGGAACTCGGCAGCTCGTAGTGGAAGTTATGTATGAATTTCAATTTTTTTTACCCTATTGGATCTTTATTGGGCCTATAAAGTATAATTCATGTAGAACATTTCTAAATATTATTTAAATAAAATCTTTTTTTATTTAAATTTATAAATTATATTGTTTTATTTAATATATGTCTTGTATATATATATACGTGTATCATAAACACATATATGTGTATGCATGTGTAACATATCAACCCGTGCAAGGTATAACATGCCCGTGTATAAATACTAGGATTCATCGCAACAAACATGCTAGCTCATCCAATATGCAAGTATTGTTGTCCAAATATATGTATGTATATATATGTACTATTATTTGTAAATAAATATTATACATATATATATACACAGTTTTGTTTAAATGATTTTATATAAGTATAGAAGTGTATATATATATATGTACATATAATCATACGAATAAAATACTAATATATATACATATTATGTACTAGATTTACCTAAATAAATTATTTATAAACATATTTTTTTTAAAACCGTGAGTAATACATATATATACATATAGAAATTCTATTTTTAATATATATATTTTTGATTTAAATACACACACACCCCCCCAATATATTCATGATAAAATATATGTATATTTTATATAATAATAAAATACAAAAATTATTTTTGATAAATATGAAATATCAGGTGTTACGCATAGCTTGGTAAAGAATTTTTTTTAGTTTTAAAATACATCTTAATTAAATATTCTTTCAAAAATTGATAAAATATTAATAAAAATTAATTTTGAAACTTTATTTCAAAATTTAAATTTCTAGTTAATCCTAAATGATATTTTGTGGTTTGAAATTTTTTTACATTTTTTTGATTTAAATTAATTTCAAAATGATTTATTTATTTTCGGTCGAATTTAACAATTAATTTTCAAAAATAAAAAATATTTTATTTTTATTTTTTCGGTTGAGGGCTTATCTAATGTTGACATAATTTTATCAAATTTAAAAAATAATTCTCATAACATATTTAAATTAATATAATTTATTTATGTAGTAAAATAATATTAAATAATAATAAATATTTATAAACAAACTATAAGTTTTGCTGAAAATTAATATTACTATAATAATTTATATATAAAATTATATAACTAATTTTAATTATAGTATGTTGGTGTAATGAATTATAATCTATATATAGTAATTGAATAATATATATAAATTTTATAAAATATAAAATAATATTATTTTCATATGTGGTTGCACAGATCTAATATATATATATATATATATGTTTGTACATATATATGATAAAAAACTAATTTTTTATTAATCATAAATATATACATGCATATAACCAACTACTTTGTGACAACATTACTTGCATATCAGAATCGTCAACTAACTAACATTATTGTATATATACATATATAATAAAACATTTTACTAAACATTATTAACTATAATCTGGTAA
Organism: Allium fistulosum; assembly: GCA_030737815.1. Lineage (NCBI taxonomy): Eukaryota > Viridiplantae > Streptophyta > Magnoliopsida > Asparagales > Amaryllidaceae > Allium > Allium fistulosum. The sequence goes on along the minus strand of CM060907.1, from coordinate 911,447,854 downwards.
AATTATACCTTAATCCCAAGGTGAAGTACACATTGAAAAGGTAATTTCTCCCCTTTGAAACTCTTTCAAATTAAACAACTTGCTAGTCCTTCAACCGTTAACCCCTAGGTGCCTATCACTTTGATTTGATTTGCATTTAAAAAATTCGAGAGATGGAAAAGAGGGATTCAGTCATCAATAGATAAGTTGGAGGCTTCCAAAATTTCTTAAAAGGTTGAGGATAGAGATGCTTATATACAGGAGAATTAAGAGATATTTTAGGTTCAAGATCCTACATCATCTCTTACCAATTCACCTCCATTTTAGCCCTCCATCTCAAAATCTATTTTGCACCATCTTATGGTCATATTAACCCCTCATTATGGTTGAATTTTCCAGCCCACTTTAATAACTTTTAAACCCATTTAGAGCCTAAATAAAATATTATGCAATTAAATCTAATTTAATTCTTATCGATATCATATATTGATCCATATATTTATAACTATTATAAATATATTTAATAATATTTATTCATCAAATAAAATTAGATTTTTTAATTAATATTTCATAAATATTAATTAATTTATAACAATTACAAATTAATTAAATCGTTTGGTCAAAGGAGAATTCATCGTTTTGGTTGTGTTACTCGTCAAATGTAAATTTGGTCAACGATTAATATCGAACTATTTGGATATTAACGTTCATACGTCACTTAGTAGGCGCTGTGATATTTTGGCTAATTAATCGCTTACTTGGTTTTGGTAAAATCCAATTTTACTTTATTAAGGGTTACTCGTTTGTGACTTTTATTTACACCAATTCGTCAAAGCTATATCACTTTGAACTTATGGAATATGGTAATAGTCAAAATTCCATTATTGTGATATCCCGGAAATTTGGCAATATCAATTTAATAATCTTTATTAATAATTAAATTGATTTGTTGATTTTATTTTATAAAATTGACAAGTTTAATTCTTTTAAAGGTAAATAATATTTTAAATTGACAAGTTTAATTCTTTTAAAGGTAAATAATATTTTAAATTGACAAGTTTATTCATTTTAAAAAGCTAATAATAACTAATTTGGCAATATCTTTTCTAACAATTTTAAATTGAGAAGATTTATCTTTCTAAAACTTATATAAATGTTTTATATTTATAATGTATATATATATATGGGTATATATATATTATGAATAGGGAATCTTTTAATTTAATAAAAGCTATGTTTTCAAATTATAATATATATGTATATGTATATATTGTGATTTGGAGTTATGTTATAAAATTAAATATAATAATCATCAAAACTAATGTTAAAAATATTTGTAAAGATAAAATAAAATACTCAAGCATATAAATATATGATACATTAAAATTTATCAAAGTATAAGTTGTTATAAATAATTGTTTTCATGAATTCACTTTTCTATATTTATTAAAAATGTAAAAGCTTATTTATAAAAAGATAAATACATTATATACATATAAATATTTCTTAAATACATGTATATGACTTAAATAAATTTATTAAAACCAAGATTAACACTTGTAAGCTTATTAAGGTGGTTTAGTGACATTTGTAAAAATAAAGGTATATGTGTAAGATAAATAACACTTAAAAAAGACAAGTGGCTATTTCCTTTGTAAATTAAAGTCATAAATAAATAAAATGAAAGAAGATCTGTTTTGACTTTCAGCTAAAAAATTTTCTTCACTTCTTTCTCAACTAAAATACAATTCGAATCTTAAATCAAAAGAAGAAAAAGTCTGGAATTCAAATGCTAAGAGAAAAGTAAAATCTGGATAATTTAAAGCAAAGGCAAAAGAAGTTCAACATCAAAGCAAGTTTAATCAAGCAACAAGATGTAAACATCAACATGCAAACCTGGAAATCAACTACAACAGAATGTATTTCAACATGCAAGATAAATTCAAAAGCCTGGGAATCATAAACTGTTCTCTGTTTTATAATGCCAGGTGAGTAGATATTATTTTAAAAACAGATTTAAACCTATGATATTGGATGATTTATTATCTGAAATATTGTATGAATGCATGCATAAGTATGTTTGTGTGATTGCCATTGTGATGAATATTCTATGTATAGAGATAAATATATATGTGTGTTGTGTACAGATATCTGTATATCTGTTTTTGCTTTTAAACTAAGAATTTAAATATTGAAACCATTACCTCTTGATTGATCTCTGTTAAGATTTGATAGATAAACAAAAAGGTGTTAGTTTAGTATAGATTTAGGCTTATAAATTATAATTAAGTTAAATTAAAAATCTGTTGCCTCTGAAACTATAATAACAGCTATTATATTCAATAAGCAAGAATCTCAAACCTCTTAAATCATTGAAACAAGTTATAACCTGAATGCATGTTTGAAATCATGAATTTTAGTATTAAAATTGAGATTTTTAGTCTGGCATTCGATGAGATAATCATGGTTGATCGATTTTAAGTATTTTGGCTACTGACGGTGATCGAAGTCGATCTGGAACTCGGGGTTTGGTTTAGAGATGGTCGGCATATCGAGGCTCTTTGGAAAATTGGTGTGGTGATGTACTGATGGTTGTGGTGGCCAGGAATCGAGGAAATAGGGTTTAACACCCTGAGATTGTCGACATTATTCAGAGGAATTTCGCGACAATGAGAAGTGACCGGAGTCGATCGCATGGTGATCTGAAGATGCTGGGAGTCGTGATGGAGCTATGATGAAGATGGCGTGGTGTTTCGGTCAAGGATCATCGAAGGCGAGTGGTTCTGGTGATGTTCGTTTTTAGGCTAATGGGTTCTGTTGGTCGAATTCGAATCTCGTACGAATCGAGAATATCTGGGTAGTCGAACGTGGTGACGTGATGAAAGGTGACTTGCCGGAGTACTGAACGGAGTTCGCCGTTGATCGATTATGTCGTGCATGTGCACAAGCTAGTTGCATGCATCTGGAATGTGGGATTGGGGAAGAAAGCGTTGGCTCGGGTTTCGTTCGAGAATTTGTGAGTTTTACTCGAAGCAGGGAAATAGTGGGTTAACGCGAGTGTTACTTCGAGTCTCCACGAGTTTTACTCGGGTTTGGGAATTAGCTGGTATTAAGAATTGAACAGGAATTGTTTTGAAGTTTTAAAAACAAAAGAAATTTATATTGTAGTATTTTTGAGTTTTAAAATAAAGGTAAACAAGATTTTTACCTATTAAACTAAATTGTTTCTAGAAAATTGTTTTTAACAAGTTTGGAATAATTTAAATAAATAAGTTTTAAAAGAAGAATAGGGAAGTGGATTTTCAAAATGATTTTAGTATTTAATTCAAATAACTTAGAAAAGTTTTAAAGATTTAAAAGTCAAATTTGAATATCTAAATTATTTTAAATTATAATTGAATTCTAAAGTATTTTTATTTTAAATAAAATTTAAAGGTTAAGATTTGGAAAATCAATTATAATAAGGATTTATTTTAAGTAATTAAGAGTTTGATAAATTAAAGATAAACTAATATGTGAATATAATTAAATTGTTGGTCAATTTAATTTATTTAATTAAGATAATGATTTTCTTAATTAAAGTCTTTAAGTATAAGGAGTTAAGGAATTATTTAATTCAATTTAAATAATTAGTTAAATAATTAACTAAGTAGTTAATTAATGATTAACTTAAGATAATCATTTATAAATTAATTAAGTATAATTACTTGATGGAGTAATTAAGGAATAATTACTGGATGTAATTAAGTAAAGGAAGTTATTTAATAAAGTAATTAGAGGATAATTATTTTATTAAATAGAAAGTAATTAAGAGTTAATTACCTAGTGTTATTAATTAAATAATTTATTTAATAAAGTTAATTAAAAGATTTAGGATAATTAATAAGGTAATTAATTATTGGTTAAGGTAATTAATTAAAAAGTAATTAATTAAGGAAAGTAATTAAGGGAAGTTAATTACTGGATAAGATTAATCAAAGGTGATTAATAATTGTGATTTAATTAAGATTAATTATTTAATTAATTTAAATAAAATAAATAATTAAAGATGTAATTAGAGATTATTAGTTTATAATTAATGATGTAATTAAGAGTTAATTAATTAAGATTAATTAATCAAATGATAACTAATTAATTGTAATTAATTAAGGATTAAAGTAATTGATTATAATTAATTGATTAATGAAGTAATTAAAGGTTAATTACTGTATTTAATTAAGGATAATTAATTTGTGAATTAATTAAAGATAATTACTTAAATGTAATTAAAGTATAATTAATCAAGGTGATTAATTAAGTGGATAATTAGAGAAGGTTAATTAATTTATTTGTAATTAATTAATGATTATATAAGTAAGATTTATAATGAAGTAATTAATTTAATTAATTTTAAATTAATTAAGAGATGAAGTAATTAATTTAATTCACTTTAAATTAATTAAAGATAGAGATAGTTAATTTAATTCATTTTAAATTAATTATGTTGTGATTAAGTAAATCATTGCTTATATAAGAAGGAATGACATTGACTGTCTTGAATGGATGTAATCTCAGAAATGAGATAAGTAATGTTGTGTGGTATAAATGCTTGGTTGCATTATGATGGTAATATAGATTAACTATTGTGATGTTGATATGGATTACCTATTTGGTTATAGATCATTTGTTTATTGATAATGTGATTATCAATTGTGATTTGTGAATTATCTATCTGTATGAATATAGAATAGTTGAATTGTTTTAACCTTAAAACAACTTGGCCTTAAAAGATACGTTTTGGATTTCGATGAGACCGGGATTGGGTTTCCGTATACCGGAATTCCAGGTCTGGAGACCCGAATACCACATCGATCCAAATTAACGATAGGTCGTGAATCTCAAGTGAAGATGACGATTCAGAGTGCAAGGGTTATTGTCGTTAACTCTGAGGGTGATTCCAAAACGAGTGTAACGAGATAATGCCTTCGGTTTCGTTCGAACCCGGAACGAACTTGTATGGATTGAATGCTTTCAGCACATCGTCAGGCGGACGATGAGCATTCTAAGTGATATGTTCTGATTAAAGGTAATCGTAACCTCAAGCCTCATCAACCGGGAATGGCTAAAACAGGGGAGGTGCAGCAAGGTTTCGTGGGTAGCACCCACTGAGAGCAAGATAGATCCCTGTCTAGAGGTCCCTTTTCTTTTATTCGGCTTAGTGTGTGGTTGGTCGCGCCAACTACGGGATTGTCTTGTTCAGGATTATCCAGTAAGGGATGGTTCCGGCTTTGTGTTGCAGGGGAGCGGGCGTACTCCTCGGTACGGTGATCTAGGCCACGTACTGTGACGGGCGGTACCCCAGTAGCCCTGCCATTGTATGGAATCCAACTTCCAATAAGTGCCATCGGATTTGATTGTATAACCCACTTTGTGGCTAGTATGCTGGAATTTAATAATATAACAATTTCAGCTATTTCATATTTATTTGAAAACCCTAGACCCTAATTATAATATAACTGGATTTCCTATCAAATGTTTTGGTTATCGTAAGGTAAAAACTTTTCCGTGTTTATGTGCGGAAAGTCTTACGAGATACCTTTTCTTTCAAAGGTTTTTTAAAGTTAAACAAATTTTAACCGTTTACTCACACCAGACCCATGTCTGACCCAAGTGTTTATTTTCTGTTTTATTAAACTCTTGGGTACTCAAATTTGTATGAGTAGTCAAGGGGATTCAGGTTAGTCTTGACGAATTCTGGAGGAGCTGTGGAGCAGGAGGCTTCAGCGAATAGATATATATAGTTTCCGCTGTGTATGATAGATGTACTTGTGTTGTATAATAGACGGAAGTTTATAACTGTCTATTCTGTGATGTCTATTCTGTGATGTATAAATTGTGTACTCCGATGTATATGATACTATGTAATATCTTATGTGATATAATATATTTCTCGTTCCGCTGTGAGATTTCTGATGTGTTGTTGTTCTTTCTTCTTTTCTTTTCTTCTTCTATCCCTTTATTTCTTCATAACGATGCGTTTTCCTGGGCATAGGAAGGCGGGTCGTTACATTTGGTATCAGAGCAGTAGGTTGAGTGAATACCTAGGCTCTGAAGTGGTGTCTATCTTGAGAGCGCGTAATTGTTAGTTATATAAAAATGATTTTATATTGTGTTAATTGATCGGTTGAGTGGTATATGGATTCTGGTTAATACGAGTAGCTAACGTTATTGATAGGGATCTCTAAACACTTGAACCAGGCCAATAGACACAATATTGTTTTAAAGAGGTAAATGAAATAATTTTACCCAGAAATAATTTCTATATAAAAAGTATCATTTTAAATATATATTTCTACCTATTTGTTGGGTTACCTGTTCGGGTTTTCCAATATAAGTTATAAAGGTAGATAAGGTGGTAGTGTGAGTAACACGACTACCAATAGTTAGAATTTGAGTGTTGAGGTTGGAAGTATATCTGACGAGACTGTAGACCGTAGACCTAATACTGTCTCGAGTGAACTTTGTTGTGGTGTAAAGATTTCACCGATCTCTGAAGGAAACCAGTTATGGTTTAGAATTTATCTTTGAAATTGGATGAATAGAGTAGATCTATTGGATGAGCTGAAGAGAGTGATGGTATTTTGGCAACTTCAGGAAGTAGTAGCTGTGTGGTGAGACGCGGTGGCTATGGACGTTTCTGAAGATGTTTCTTCTGGAACAAGTTTGAAGAAGTAGGTCTGCTTCAGTGTTGTGGCTGGGTCCAGTGGGGTGTTTTTGTTTGCTTTGAGGTCCGAGTTTCTCGAGGAGTTTCGGATAAGAAGTCTTTGGTATCTGTGGCAGCAGTGCGGCTCGGAGTGTTCTGTGATTGGCAGGAAGTTTCTGGCTGAGCAGTTTTTCTGAAGGTAAAGTCCAGAAGCAGCAGAGTGAATCCATTTCTCGATGATTTGGATGGTTAAGTGTAAGCTGTTCTGATTAGTGAAGAGAGAACAGTTATCTTTGGAAATTAGGCCGGGCTGATCGCAAAAGTGACTTGCGATTGTTTGAGTGTTCTCTTGGGTTATTGGAGATTGAGATTCTGTATCGATTTGATTCGTGGAGTTACCCGTGATTCAGCTTTGTAGAAGGATGTCTCTTAGAGAAGAATTTGGTGAAGCAGCTCAGGATTCTTTGGAGAGGGATTGATCAGTTCTAATTTTCTAGAGGGGATTCTGCTAGGATGTTTTGACCTAATGGAATGGAGTCGCTAAGATTTTATGGTATGGTGAACTGTGGATGATCAAGTTTGTGCTCGAGTTTCTCCGACGGCATTCTCATCTGTTCCAGATCAGAGTTGTGCAGCGAAAGCAAGATAGTAACTGTTCTAGAGTGGAAGCAACCGAGAGTTGTAATTTTCTTGGAGTAGATAATTTCTATAAGAAATTCAAGTGTATTTTTAATTGTGAAGGAATTTTCAGGATCTGGAAGTAGGATTGTCAAGTGCAACTGTTTGGCTATTTTAGATAGGAGAAGTAGTTCGTAGTTCTCTAATGTTTGTGGAGTAGAGTTGTGTTCTGGATTTCGGCATATTTTGGAGAACCATTTTGTTAAGTAGAATCCGGAAATTGGTTTGATGTTGGTCTAGTCTGTTTCAAGAAGCATCAGCAAGAGCTAAGCTGATCAGGAAGGATGAAGTGACTCAGGATCGTCAGGAGAGTTATGCAGTTAAGAATTGATGGAATTTGAAGTTGAAGTTGAAATTTGGATATTGTTTAAGTTGGATCCAATAAAAGGAGATATAAAATTTGATAAGACCGGAGAATTAGCTCTGGAAGTATTATGAGATTTTTCTTTGTTCTCGTGAGGAATAGTTCTTTGATCTATATGATTGAATGGCCAGTTCGGATAACTGGAATTCATTTTATTTCACGTATCTCTGAGGAATATGTGTATGATTCATCGAGTGATGAAATCAGCAGTTCAGAAGGATTTGGGAGTTGAGCTGGTCTTGAGTTTAGTCTGATATCTTATTCAGATTTGTGATCTAGATGGGAAGGAGTTCTAGATTATTGTAGTATAATTAATTAAGATCCTATAGAGCGAGTATTCCAGTATATATATCTGGGAACTCTAGATAGTATTAGGAAGACCTATTCTGAATTTGTATCAAAATAAGTTAGATTTGGTTGTTAGAAATAAATGGTTGCTATGATTGTTAATAACTGATTGATAATGTATGATTGATATGTATGGTTGCTGTTTAAAATATAAAATTTTACTGGGTTATTAAATTATCTTTGCTTTTAAATTTCGGGGACGAAATTATTTTAAGGGGGGAGGAATGTGATATCCCGGAAATTTGGCAATATCAATTTAATAATCTTTATTAATAATTAAATTGATTTGTTGATTTTATTTTATAAAATTGACAAGTTTAATTCTTTTAAAGGTAAATGATATTTTAAATTGACAAGTTTAATTCTTTTAAAGGTAAATAATATTTTAAATTGACAAGTTTATTCATTTTAAAAAGCTAATAATAACTAATTTGGCAATATCTTTTCTAACAATTTTAAATTGAGAAGATTTATCTTTCTAAAACTTATATAAATGTTTTATATTTATAATGTATATATATATATATATATGGGTATATATGTATTATGAATAGGGAATCTTTTAATTTAATAAAAGCTATGTTTTCAAATTATAATATATATGTATATGTATATATTGTGATTTGGAGTTATGTTATAGAATTAAATATAATAATCATCAAAACTAATGTTAAAAATATTTGTAAAGATAAAATAAAATACTCAAGCATATAAATATATGATACATTAAAATTTATCAAAGTATAAGTTGTTATAAATAATTGTTTTCATGAATTCACTTTTCTATATTTATTAAAAATGTAAAAGCTTATTTATAAAAAGATAAATACATTATATACATATAAATATTTCTTAAATACATGTATATGACTTAAATAAATTTATTAAAACCAAGATTAACACTTGTAAGCTTATTAAGGTGGTTTAGTGACATTTGTAAAAATAAAGGTATATGTGTAAGATAAATAACACTTAAAAAAGACAAGTGGCTATTTCCTTTGTAAATTAAAGTCATAAATAAATAAAATGAAAGAAGATCTGTTTTGACTTTCAGCTAAAAAATTTTCTTCACTTCTTTCTCAACTAAAATACAATTCGAATCTTAAATCAAAAGAAGAAAAAGTCTGGAATTCAAATGCTAAGAGAAAAGTAAAATCTGGATAATTTAAAGCAAAGGCAAAAGAAGTTCAACATCAAAGCAAGTTTAATCAAGCAACAAGATGTAAACATAAACATGCAAACCTGGAAATCAACTACAACAGAATGTATTTCAACATGCAAGATAAATTCAAAAGCCTGGGATCAAAAACTGTTCTCTGTTTTATAATGCCAGGTGAGTAGATATTATTTTAAAAATAGATTTAAACCTATGATATTGGATGATTTATTATCTGAAATATTGTATGAATGCATGCATAAGTATGTTTGTGTGATTGCCATTGTGATGAATATTCTGTGTATAGAGATAAATATATATGTGTGTTGTGTACAGATATCTGTATATCTGTTTTTGCTTTTAAACTAAGAATTTAAATATTGAAACCATTACCTCTTGATTGATCTCTGTTAGGATTTGATAGATAAACAAAAAGGTGTTAGTTTAGTATAGATTTAGGCTTATAAATTAAATTAAAAATCTGTTGCCTCTGAAACTATAATAACAGCTATTATATTCAATAAGCAAGAATCTCAAACCTCTTAAATCATTGAAACAAGTTATAACCTGAATGCATGTTTGAAATCATGAATTTTAGTATTAAAATTGAGATTTTTAGTCTGGCATTCGATGAGATAATCATGGTTGATCGATTTTAAGTATTTTGGCTACTGACGGTGATCGAAGTCGATCTGGAACTCGGGGTTTGGTTTAGAGATGGTCGGCATATCGAGGCTCTTTGGAAAATTGGTGTGGTGATGTACTGATGGTTGTGGTGGCCAGGAATCGAGGAAATAGGGTTTAACACCCTGAGATTGTCGACAGTATTCAGAGGAATTTCGCGACAATGAGAAGTGACCGGAGTCGATCGCATGGTGATCTGAAGATGCTGGGAGTCGTGATGGAGCTATGATGAAGATGGCGTGGTGTTTCGGTCAAGGATCATCGAAGGCGAGTGGTTCTGGTGATGTTCGTTTTTAGGCTAATGGGTTCTGTTGGTCGAATTCGAATCTCGTACGAATCGAGAATATCTGGGTAGTCGAACGTGGTGACGTGATGAAAGGTGACTTGCCGGAGTACTGAACGGAGTTCGCCGTCGATCGATTATGTCGTGCATGTGCACAAGCTAGTTGCGTGCATCTGGAATGTGGGATTGGGGAAGAAAGCGTTGGCTCGGGTTTCGTTCGAGAATTTGTGAGTTTTACTCGAAGCAGGGAAATAGTGGGTTAACACGAGTGTTACTTCGAGTCTCCACGAGTTTTACTCGGGTTTGGGAATTAGCTGGTATTAAGAATTGAACAGGAATTGTTTTGAAGTTTTAAAAACAAAAGAAATTTATATTGTAGTATTTTTGAGTTTTAAAATAAAGGTAAACAAGATTTTTACCTATTAAACTAAATTGTTTCTTGAAAATTGTTTTTAACAAGTTTGGAATAATTTAAATAAATAAGTTTTAAAAGAAGAATAGGGAAGTGGATTTTCAAAATGATTTTAGTATTTAATTCAAATAACTTAGAAAAGTTTTAAAGATTTAAAAGTCAAATTTGAATATCTAAATTATTTTAAATTATAATTGAATTCTAAAGTATTTTTATTTTAAATAAAATTTAAAGACTAAGATTTGGAAAATCAATTATAATAAGGATTTATTTTAAGTAATTAAGAGTTTGATAAATTAAAGATAAACTAATATGTGAATATAATTAAATTGTTGGTCAATTTAATTTATTTAATTAAGATAATGATTTTCTTAATTAAAGTCTTTAAGTATAAGGAGTTAAGGAATTATTTAATTCAATTTAAATAATTAGTTAAATAATTAACTAAGTAGTTAATTAATGATTAACTTAAGATAATCATTTATAAATTAATTAAGTATAATTACTTGATGGAGTAATTAAGGAATAATTACTGGATGTAATTAAGTAAAGGAAGTTATTTAATAAAGTAATTAGAGGATAATTATTTTATTAAATAGAAAGTAATTAAGAGTTAATTACCTAGTGTTATTAATTAAATAATTTATTTAATAAAGTTAATTAAAAGATTTAGGATAATTAATAAGGTAATTAATTATTGGTTAAGGTAATTAATTAAAAAGTAATTAATTAAGGAAAGTAATTAAGGGAAGTTAATTACTGGATAAGATTAATCAAAGGTGATTAATAATTGTGATTTAATTAAGATTAATTATTTAATTAATTTAAATAAAATAAATAATTAAAGATGTAATTAGAGATTATTAGTTTATAATTAATGATGTAATTAAGAGTTAATTAATTAAGATTAATTAATCAAATGATAACTAATTAATTGTAATTAATTAAGGATTAAAGTAATTGATTATAATTAATTGATTAATGAAGTAATTAAAGGTTAATTACTGTATTTAATTAAGGATAATTAATTTGTGAATTAATTAAAGATAATTACTTAAATGTAATTAAAGTATAATTAATCAAGGTGATTAATTAAGTGGATAATTAGAGAAGGTTAATTAATTTATTTATAATTAATTAATGATTATATAAGTAAGATTTATAATGAAGTAATTAATTTAATTAATTTTAAATTAATTAAGAGATGAAGTAATTAATTTAATTCACTTTAAATTAATTAAAGATAGAGATAGTTAATTTAATTCATTTTAAATTAATTATGTTGTGATTAAGTAAATCATTGCTTATATAAGAAGGAATGACATTGACTGTCTTGAATGGATGTAATCTCAGAAATGAGATAAGTAATGTTGTGTGGTATAAATGCTTGGTTGCATTATGATGGTAATATAGATTAACTATTGTGATGTTGATATGGATTACCTATTTGGTTATAGATCATTTGTTTATTGATAATGTGATTATCAATTGTGATTTGTGAATTATCTATCTGTATGAATATAGAATAGTTGAATTGTTTTAACCTTAAAACAACTTGGCCTTAAAAGATACGTTTTGGATTTCGATGAGACCGGGATCGGGTTTCCGTATACCGGAATTCCAGGTCTGGAGACCCGAATACCACATCGATCCAAATTAACGATAGGTCGTGAATCTCAAGTGAAGATGACGATTCAGAGTGCAAGGGTTATTGTCATTAACTCTGAGGGTGATTCCAAAACGAGTGTAACGAGATAATGCCTTCGGTTTCGTTCGAACCCGGAACGAACTTGTATGGATTGAATGCTTTCAGCACATCGTCAGGCGGACGATGAGCATTCTAAGTGATATGTTCTGATTAAAGGTAATCGTAACCTCAAGCCTCATCAACCGGGAATGGCTAAAACAGGGGAGGTGCAGCAAGGTTTCGTGGGTAGCACCCACTGAGAGCAAGATAGATCCCTGTCTAGAGGTCCCTTTTCTTTTATTCGGCTTAGTGTGTGGTTGGTCGCGCCAACTACGGGATTGTCTTGTTCGGGATTATCCAGTAAGGGATGGTTCCGGCTTTGTGTTGCAGGGGAGCGGGCGTACTCCTCGGTACGGTGATCTAGGCCACATACTGTGACGGGCGGTACCCCAGTAGCCCTGCCATTGTATGGAATCCAACTTCCAATAAGTGCCATCGGATTTGATTGTATAACCCACTTTGTGGCTAGTATGCTGGAATTTAATAATGTAACAATTTCAGCTATTTCATATTTATTTGAAAACCCTAGACCCTAATTATAATATAACTGGATTTCCTATCAAATGTTTTGGTTATCGTAAGGTAAAAACTTTTCCGTGTTTATGTGCGGAAAGTCTTACGAGATACCTTTTCTTTCAAAGGTTTTTTAAAGTTAAACAAATTTTAACCGTTTACTCACACCAGACCCATGTCTGACCCAAGTGTTTATTTTCTGTTTTATTAAACTCTTGGGTACTCAAATTTGTATGAGTAGTCAAGGGGATTCAGGTTAGTCTTGACGAATTCTGGAGGAGCTGTGGAGCAGGAGGCTTCAGCGAATAGATATATAGAGTTTCCGCTGTGTATGATAGATGTACTTGTGTTGTATAATAGACAGAAGTTTATAACTGTCTATTCTGTGATGTCTATTCTGTGATGTATAAATTGTGTACTCTGATGTATATGATACTATGTAATATCTTATGTGATATAATATATTTCTCGTTCCGCTGTGAGATTTCTGATGTGTTGTTGTTCTTTCTTCTTTTCTTTTCTTCTTCTATCCCTTTCTTTCTTCATAACGATGCGTTTTCCTGGGCATAGGAAGGCGGGTCGTTACAATTATCATTCATATTCAACTCTATAGCCCAAACAAAAAGTCCAGAGTTTAATAATAACAATTAGTATTAACCGAAATGCTCTGGCCAAAGTCTTTGACTTTGAGTTAACTTGAGTTGACCATGATACTAACCCCATATAACCGACGAGGCGAATCCTCAACTGAATAGTGCATCACTTCCAATACCTCCACTTGATCCAATATAGTCGCTCGATGAATGGCGCTCCATGATTTTGTTAGTCCTTGAAAAGAATGGTTTTGATGACAACAACCTTAGGACTTGTTATAAAATATAAATACTAACATTATAGTTTAGATATATATGTATATGTAGGATATAAACATACAGGTACTGAGAATGAAGACTGTACAATATAGAGACTCAAGATTGAAGACATCAAGATTGAAGACTCATGAGTATCAAGATATCAAGAGTTCAAGATTTCAATAGTACAAGATAAGTATCGAGTCTAGAATTATGTTAAAACTCCTAGAAAAGCACCGACATCTTAAAATCCATTTTATTCGTGGAATGGAATCCACTTCGAGCCTGTTAAAGGGATGGAACCCTAAGTAGGATGGAACCTACGAAAAATCTAGTGGAACATCGTTTTGTATCCACTAACTTTTATTCAAATGTTTTACAAAATTATATCTTATTTTCAAAATGATTTCAAAATCTTCCTTTTTAAATAAAAAAAAACATCTATCCTGGTTTTAAATATTTTAGCCTCAAAATAATCTTTATTTTCAATATCAAATGATCCTTGATTTTAAACTATCTTTTAACTATTATATATTTAACTTTTAATATTTATACTTAGATTTAAATTTGAAATTATAGTAAAAATTTATATATATCAAAATATTATTCTCTTTACTTATTTATGTATTTTAACTATAGTAAAGTATATTTATAAAGTTTAAAATAGTGTTAATACAAGATAAAAGTTATTTTCAAAGAAAAACAAATTAACAAAAATTCCTTAGGCATGTCGACAACCCCTAGGGACCTTTATCGACATGGTGTCAGTTAACTTCAAAAGTTTGAATTTCAAAAGAAGTGTCTATTCGTCATAACCTTTTACGAATGGACATGGCTGTTGTTCTACTATAAATAGGGGATGTTTTTAACGAATTTAATTCATAATTTTCTGATTTCACTCCTCTTCTTCTTCTACATTTTTTTATATACATTTTTACTATTACTCTGCCGAAATCTCCATTGAATCTAACTAGATCATCTCTGGTTTGATTCTCTATCACTATCTCAACAAGATCCCAGTGCTATTCAGAGTTATAGGCTTCTTTGTAATCAATCGAGCGAGAAAAGGTGTGATTGTAGCCTGGAAAATCAATCAAGTGAGAGAAGGTGTGATTGTAGCCTAGGAAATCAATTGGGTGAACTTGTTGCCCGTAAAATCAAGTACCTCTACCCAGAGGATTGTGAATCTGGAGTGGTGTACCTCGTGGCCTTGAAATCGAGGGTGTAATTGTAAGAATTGATTTTGAAAGGAAATCCGTACTTGTGTTGCGGGACTGGATGTAGGGTAACTCCGAACCAGTATAAAATCCGGTGTGTTCTTTCCTTTATTGCTTTTACTTTATATTTGCATCCGTGTTTGATTCTGTGATTATATCTATGTCTGAATATTGCATACATTTGTGTTCAAATTAATATAAACTCAAAAAGAATTAGTAATTCCTTAAAACACTATACACACCCCTCTAGTGTTAATTCTAGCCTTACGATCCGTAATCCGCATTTCTCACAGATTTGACTATAATTAAAGCGGAGCTTTTATATTGAAGATTGACAGTATCTCAAGTCGAGAGAACAATGTAAATTAGTCACATAGATATTTTCTTTTTGACCTATTATATAAACCAACAGAATATACCGAGTAAGTTATTCCATAGTTATCAAATAACTATCAGTACGTAACCCTTTAGTGCCTCCAACAGCCATGAGTAATAACTGCCTAACATTTAGAGAGCATTATGTACTCTAATACCAATGGATGTATTGATACCCAATCTAGGAATATTTAAAATGATATATTTATTTTTATTGTGATAAATTACTCATGGTTACAACACTTTGTAATTACTGTCACAAAACATACTATTTATGGATTTTCTAATAGATATACTTTTAACTAAATTAATTAATTAACATAAAACATTATATCAAGCATGTTGGCATCAAAATTGGCCACCAACACCTAATTATGTAAAAGTACCAATATCCAATCCAATCACAGAAATGTGAAGAGAAATAAACTACAATGACCCTGAATTTTTGACATTTGAATATTTAATTGATTTTATATATTTGAATGTTAGTTTAATTTGAATTTCAAATATCAGAGTTTGTTTGGTAATTAAATTAGTGAATTTAATTATTAAAAATTTGAGTAAAAATTTGAATCTTCAGTTTTAAGCTGATTAAAAATAATATGAAGTCTTGGAAAATTCATATTGATTATACTGAAGATAATGAAAGCTTCAGAATTGAATTTGGAACTGTTTTGTTCAGTTTTGAAATTTTATTGTTTAAATTGAATTTGGAAATAGCTTTCCGGGGCGCAGTCTCGGAATTCGACGAAACCAGTTCCATTGGATCCGTAATATTGTATTCTTATCGGATTTCAATTTTCGTAGCATTTGGAGTTGTTATGTAACAACCGGGATTTTTGTAATTTCAATTATCGTCAAAATGACGATTTAATTCAGTTGTTAATGGTTATTGGAATTCAAATCGAATTTGAAATGTGAAAATTGTTTGATTGCAATTGAGATTTATTCGGGTTAAAATTGATTGGGATTTTAATCAGTTGGTTAATTGCTAGTGCAGTTTGAATCGATTCGGAATCCTTTTTGTATAAGTTTGTTATCGTCACTAGACGATTGAAATTGATAACAAATTACTATCAGAAATTTTGATCGAACTGAAATCCTTTTAAGTTGTAAAATTCTCTAATAAAATGTTGAGTAAATGTTGAAGGGCTTTAACTTATAATCTCAGCCCACATCTTCAAAATGCTGTGATATCTATCAAAGAAAACCCATTCCCTTTTTCTTTGATTCCATTCACTTTCGCAACCCTAAACCTAATCAAAGAAACGAGAATGGCGGCTCTCTCGTTCGTCTTCTCCAGCAAAGAAAAAGGGAAGCCGCGTCTTCTCGCTCGTCATCTCAACGAAACGAGGGCATGGAAATCGAAGAGGATAGAAGGCGTTCACTCTCAGTTTCATTCGCCCCCTCGAATTCAACTCGGTCGCCTTGCTTTTGTGAAGCCCGCCTCGGAGATGCTTTCGACTTCTTCTTCTTTAGTCGAATTCGTGGGAAAAAGGTGAGTAATCGTATTACTCACATCTAGTTCACTCTTCGTATGATGCTTCTGTAATTTGAGTTAGATTCGACCTTGTTTTATCTCGGTCCTTTTGTTTTCACCTGATATTGGTAATCGATGTTGCTTGGAATTTACGGCTTCGTGAATTTCTTGTTTTGATTTGTTTGACTCACGACTTGTTTTCGTGATGGCCACGGCTTTATTCGTTTTCAATTGTTTTAGTTGGCTTCGACTTTGAATTGATCACTGTTACTTGCCTTGGTTTACGCGATGATATTCAAGACATCTCTGTCTTTGTTCGGAGCAGTTGTACCCTGATTTTTGACTGAGTTCGACCTAGTTTAACTTACTTGCTTATGCTTGATGTGGTGATTTTGATACTTCTAACTTGAACTTGAATTTTTGTAATGTTGATCATGTTCGACTTTCGCTTGTTGTTTTCTAACCATGCTCACTGTGATTTGCTCGAGTTGCTTCAATGTGATGTTTACTGTGCATTATAGTTACATGATGTAAGTTTGCAGACTTGTTCGTACTCTTATACTTGATAATGCCTTGGTTGAGGTTGATCTAGTCTCTGTTGGTCTGACATATGCAGTCTTCATTTAGTTGATGTCTTTGATTGGTTCTGGTCTCCATTTTGTAGCATCCAGTTTTGGGTTTGTTGTTCTAGTGGTTGACTTTGAGTATGTGAGCACTTCATGTTAGCATTGATACGGTGCAGTCTGAGTATGTAGTCTTCACTGTAGTGTTTCTTGATGGTCTGATATAGGCAGTCTTCATCTGGTCTACATGTATATTCTAATCTTGTGTTGTCATTGCTGCTACATGGCTTGTACCTTGTATATGTGACTTGTTTGAATTGAGCCACTTGCGCAGTCTCGAACTGTTATGTTGATATTGCATTGGTGTTGTAGACATTGTCTGCATTGCACTTATATGTTTTGATTTGAAGGTTGAGTTGTACATTGCAATTTTATTGCATACTGGTTGAGTCATGTGGGATGTTGTTCATGTACATCTTGTTCAGTGATAGTTCATTTTTAATCTTAGTTGGAGCTTTTACTTTCGATTGAGTTGATGCCATTTTTTTCTAGCACGTTTTGGAAAAAGAAACGCATGGCATTGACCTTTAAATGTTATGTGCCGTGATGCCATATCTATGGTGCCCTCACCTTCATACTACTCTGTTCATATAGTTGTTACTGGTGACTTGTATCTGTTGCCTTTATGTTCACGAACATTAAGTCTTGCTTCATTTTGGAAATTGCAGTTCTCTGCATAGTGAGTTTTCTTGCTTCCTTTTCTGGAAATCGCAGTTTCAATATTGTACACTGCCTTGACTTGTACTTGACTCACTAGTTCGAGTCACTTGTGCATGTCGCTATGCATTTCTATTGTACTTGACTCTCTTCTGAGTGAGTCGATGCCCTTTTGTTATGGTTCGTTGATCTTTTGTGTTTCTCCTTCGATAGTGGCGAGGCAGTACACGCGTGCGTGTACTGCAGCCCTATCAGATTTGACAGTTTTAAATTGATTTAGTCGATTTGATAAATTGTTTATTTATCTCTGTTGATGATTTAAATCTGCTGATTTTTGCTAAACACTGTTAAGTGTTATATTGACCGTTATCCGGTTTCTTTGTTTAAAGAATCGGATAGATGGGAATTATTGTGACTGTCGTCTATTTAAATTATTACTGCCTATATGCACTAATAAACTGGTTTGAATTAGACTGACCTGGGTATTATTTTCTTTTGAATGTAATACTCGGGTCAGACCCGAGTTATTTCAGGTTGTAGATTTCCTTCTTTGAGTTGCTGTTCGGGATATGAAGACTTTTCACATCTTTTGAAGTTGTCTCTGTTATTTTGTAGAAGTCGTGTCATTGTATAGGATGATATGTATTCATGTATATTAGGTGATAATGTACGTGTATATATAACTTCTAGAGTCGACAGTTGTAGTTGTATCATATGTATTGTGTCAACTATATTGTAACTGACATCGGTTATATATATATGAGATTTTTGTTAATCTGTGTTCCGCATTTATATTATCTGTGTTATTGTTATATCTAATGTCCTAAACTATTATGAACTATCGTAGTTTGTTTTATACTGATAATTGGGTGTGTCGATGGGAGTAAATAAATAATAGATGAAAAATAAAAAGTATATAACACTCCTATCGAGATAACCAATATTAGTGTAAGGCCAACTACGGATGGTCGCTCCTATCCAGCCTTATTCTTCGTAATAATAGACTGTATTTCTTTTAATACTCTTTGTTATTATGAGCATAGAGGTGGGGCGTCACAGTTGGTATTAGAGCTTGGGGTTTATGGACATAATTTAAAACATAACTTGGATGGAACATATGTTACATCTATTAGTCGATGTTTTATCTGTGATTTGAGTTAAAACTAAAGTTTTGAAATTTTGATGAAATTTTTAAATAACTTTATTTAAAAATAATAGTGAAATTGTGTTCTGATGATTTGATTGATTTGTGTTCTGTTTATCAGAGTGCGCAGCGGAAACAGTGAAACTGTCTTCGCTGAGTACAACTGATAATCTTTTTGATTTAAAAATCAAAATACGAAATTGATATGAATTTCATTTGTTGTTTACATAGCTGTAATTATTTTATTTCTTTGAGAACTTCGAATCCGAATTGAGGATTCGAAGAAATTGCAGATATGTGATTTTTGTTGAAATTTCCGCTGGCTTTCTTTTGTACTAATCATCTATTGATTAGATTTTTGCTGTTTTAAATTATCTTCATTGAAGATACATTTGAATGATTCTTTGTCCATTTTGTAGTACGTGCAAAAATTTAAATTGCACGTTATTGCCTTTATTTTACGTTGAACCGATGCTTGGTTATGAAACGTATTTTGTTGCCGTTATTTTTACAACGGAATTTTACACCAATACTATATTTTGAAGTACGGTGTTTTGTGGCATTTTGATGAATGAGAATTCACTGACGTTACATTTTGATGTAGATTGTTTTGCTGTGATTTTGACGTTTTAAAACTACTGTCGCTTTGGCTTCCGTAACCGTCAAATTTTAAAAGTGGATTTTCAAGCGGTTATTCCGCAGTGCTGATTTGTAACCGTTTTTACGGTATTTTGAGAAGTACAATTTCCTTATCGAAATTGTTACTGATTTGCTGTTTTAATCACGTGGTTAGAAAATTGTTTTAAAATGAAAATTGTTTTATAAAATTTTAGCAGTTTGCGTTTTCAAAAGAATGAGAAAGCGACTTAAACGATTCAGCAAAATCGAGGATTATGACCCCTTTCTTTTACTGTTTCGCTTGACTCTGGACTTGTTCAGTTGAGAATGCGAATTGTTATTTTTACAAAATAAACAAAATTGTTTTCAAAAATTTTACAGTTTGCGATTTCAAAAGAATGAGGAAGCGATTTAAACGTTTCAGCAAAATCGAGGACTATGACCCCTTTCTTTTACTGATTCGCTTAATTCCGGACTTGTCCGTTTGAGAATGTGAAATGTATTTTTACAAAATACACAATTTTGCACTTTCAAGGAAACGATGAAGAGAATCAAACGATTTAGTAAAACACGTGGTATGGGACATGTGCGTTTGCTATTTCGGTTAATTCCGGACTCATTAATTGAAATATTTGATGATTTCGTGTGCTTTCGGGCCACTCTGCGGACCTTCGGGTCATTTGTTGGGCTTTCGGGCCACTCTGCGGACCTTCGGGTCATTTGTTGGGCTTTCGGGCCACTCTGCGGACCTTCGGGTCAAATACCAGTACTAGACCTTCGGGTCACTCTGCGGACCTCCGGGTCAATCTGATGGGCGCCAAAATTATGTTGAGTACTTGGTAGGCTTCGGCCACTCTGAGATGCACGTGCGGCGAATTAAAAAAATCGCCATCTGATGGGATCGATCCAAGCTTTTATGTTGATTTTCTAGTCTTCTTAATTGATTTCTAGATATTTGTTGTTTCCAATTATCTGCAGGTAATTGGATATTTGTTGTTTCTAATTATCGCTTGTGATAATTAGATATTTGTTGATATGAGTTCTGATTATCGTTTTTGATAATCAGATATTTGTTGTTTTTAATTATCGCTTGTGATAATTAGATATTTGTTGATATGAGTTCTGATTATCGTTTTTGATAATCAGATATTTGTTGTTTCTAATTATCGCTTGTGATAATTAGATATTTGTTGATATGAGTTCTGATTATCGTTTTTGATAATCAGATATTTGTTGTTTTTAATTATCGCTTGTGATAATTAGATATTTGTTGATATGAGTTCTGATTATCGTTTTTGATAATCAGATATTTGTTGTTTTTAATTATCGCTTGTGATAATTAGATATTTGTTGATATGAGTTCTGATTATCGTTTTTGATAATCAGATATTTGTTGTTTTTAATTATCGCTTGTGATAATTAGATATTTGTTGATATGAGTTCTGATTATCGTTTTTGATAATCAGATATTTGTTGTTTCTAATTATCGCTTGTGATAATGAGATATTTGTTGATATGAGTTCTGATTATCGTTTTCGATAATCGGATATTTGTTGTTTTTAATTATCGCTTGTGATAATTAGATATTTGTTGATATGAGTTCTGATTATCGTTTTTGATAATCAGATATTTGTTGTTTTTAATTATCGCTTGTGATAATTAGATATTTGTTGATATGAGTTCTGATTATCGTTTTTGATAATCAGATATTTGTTGTTTCTAATTATCGCTTGTGATAATTAGATATTTGTTGATATGAGTTCTGATTATCGTTTTTGATAATCAGATATTTGTTGTTTCTAATTAGCGCTTGTGATAATGAGATATTTGTTGATATGAGTTCTGATTATCGTTTTCGATAATCGGATATTTGTTGCATTTAATTATCGCTTTAGATAATTAAATATTTGTGATTTGAGATTTAATTATCGCCTGAGATAATTAAATATTTGTGATTTGAGATTTAATTATCGCTTGAGATAATTAAATATTTGTTGATTTTAGATTTAATTATCGCCTGAGATAATTAAATATTTGTGATTTGAGATTTAATTATCGCTTGAGATAATTAAATATTTGTTGATTTGAGATTTAATTATCGCTTGAGATAATTAAATATTTGTTGATTTTAGATTTAATTATCGCTTGAGATAATCGAATATTTACTGATTTTTGAAATTTGATTATCGTTTGTGATAATCAAATATTTGTTGATTTGAGATTTGATTATTGTTTTTGATAATCGAATATTTGTTCAATTGAGATTTGATCATCGCTTTTGATAATCGAACAATTGTTGATTTGAGATTTGATTGCCGTTTTTGGTAATTAAATATGTGCTGATTTGTTTTCTGATTATCGTTTTGATAATTAGATATTTGATGTTTTCGATTATCGTTTTTGATAATTTGATATTTGTGGATTTATTCTCTGAGTATCGTTTGGATAATTGGACGTTTGTTGATCGTATGGAATTGCTATTTTCCACTTATCTTTATTGATAATTAGAATTTGTTGATTATGGGATTTGTGGTTTCTAGTTAATTATTGAATAACTAGATATTTGCAGTGGCGAATTTGTGATTTGTGCTTCATAATTATCTTTGTTGATAATTAGATTTTGCTGTTTTCTAATTATCATATCGACAATTAGATATTGCTGTTTTGAAATTTTCTGTATTTTAATTATCCAGTTGATAATTGAAGATTGCTGGTAATTGTATTTATCCAGTTTTGCTATTTTCTGATTATCTATGGATGATTAGGCTTTGTTAAAAATTTGTGAAACCCTTTTATTGGAATTAAATGATTTCTTTGGCAGTTGAATACTCGATCTTTATTTTGCTAACATAACCAGTTTATGTTAGAAAAATAATAACCGTTGACGACCTTAATTATGAAAATTGCGGGGACGCAATTTTTATAAGGAGGGGAGTCTGTAACAACCGGGATTTTTGTAATTTCAATTATCGTCAAAATGACGATTTAATTCAGTTGTTAATGGTTATTGGAATTCAAATCGAATTTGAAATGTGAAAATTGTTTGATTGCAATTGAGATTTATTCGGGTTAAAATTGATTGGGATTTTAATCAGTTGGTTAATTGCTAGTGCAGTTTGAATCGATTCGGAATCCTTTTTGTATAAGTTTGTTATCGTCACTAGACGATTGAAATTGATAACAAATTACTATCAGAAATTTTGATCGAACTGAAATCCTTTTAAGTTGTAAAATTCTCTAATAAAATGTTGAGTAAATGTTGAAGGGCTTTAACTTATAATCTCAGCCCACATCTTCAAAATGCTGTGATATCTATCAAAGAAAACCCATTCCCTTTTTCTTTGATTCCATTCACTTTCGCAACCCTAAACCTAATCAAAGAAACGAGAATGGTGGCTCTCTCGTTCGTCTTCTCCAGCAAAGAAAAAGGGAAGCCGCGTCTTCTCGCTCGTCATCTCAACGAAACGAGGGCATGGAAATCGAAGAGGATAGAAGGCGTTCACTCTCAGTTTCATTCGCCCCCTCGAATTCAACTCGGTCGCCTTGCTTTTGTGAAGCCCGCCTCGGAGATGCTTTCGACTTCTTCTTCTTTAGTCGAATTCATGGGAAAAAGGTGAGTAATCGTATTACTCACATCTAGTTCACTCTTCGTATGATGCTTCTGTAATTTGAGTTAGATTCGACCTTGTTTTATCTCGGTCCTTTTGTTTTCACCTGATATTAGTAATCGATGTTGCTTGGAATTTACTGCTTCGTGAATTTCTTGTTTTGATTTGTTTGACTCACGACTTGTTTTCGTGATGGCCACGGCTTTATTCGTTTTCAATTGTTTTAGTTGGCTTCGACTTTGAATTGATCACTGTTACTTGCCTTGGTTTACGCGATGATATTCAAGACATCTCTGTCTTTGTTCGGAGCAGTTGTACCCTGATTTTTGACTGAGTTCGACCTAGTTTAACTTACTTGCTTATGCTTGATGTGGTGATTTTGATACTTCTAACTTGAACTTGAATTTTTGTAATGTTGATCATGTTCGACTTTCGCTTGTTGTTTTCTAACCATGCTCACTGTGATTTGCTCGAGTTGCTTCAATGTGATGTTTACTGTGCATTATAGTTACATGACGTAAGTTTGCAGACTTGTTCATACTCTTATACTTGATAATGCCTTGGTTGAGGTTGATCTAGTCTCTGTTGGTCTGACATATGCAGTCTTCATTTAGTTGATGTCTTTGATTGGTTCTGGTCTCCATTTTGTAGCATCTAGTTTTGGGTTTGTTGTTCTAGTGGTTGACTTTGAGTATGTGAGCACTTCATGTTAGCATTGATACGGTGCAGTCTGAGTATGTAGTCTTCACTGTAGTGTTTCTTGATGGTCTGATATAGGCAGTCTTCATCTGGTCTACATGTATATTCTAATCTTGTGTTGTCATTGCTGCTACATGGCTTGTACCTTGTATATGTGACTTGTTTGAATTGAGCCACTTGCGCAGTCTCGAACTGTTATGTTGATATTGCATTGGTGTTGTAGACATTGTCTGTATTGCACTTATATGTTTTGATTTGAAGGTTGAGTTGTACATTGCAATTTTATTGCATACTGGTTGAGTCATGTGGGATGTTGTTCTATACATCTTGTTCAGTGATAGTTCATTTTTAATCTTAGTTGGAGCTTTTACTTTCGATTGAGTTGATGCCATTTTGTTCTAGCACGTTTTGGAAAAAGAAACGCATGGCATTGACCTTTAAATGTTATGTGCTGTGGTGCCATATCTATGGTGCCCTCACCTTCATACTACTCTGTTCATATAGTTGTTACTGGTGACTTGTATATGTTGCCTTCATGTTCACGAACATTAAGTCTTGCTTCATTTTGGAAATTGCAGTTCTCTGCATAGTGAGTTTTCTTGCTTCCTTTTCTGGAAATCGCAGTTTCAATATTGTACACTGCCTTGACTTGTACTTGACTCACTAGTTCGAGTCACTTGTGCATGTCGCTATGCATTTCTATTGTACTTGACTCTCTTCTGAGTGAGTCGATGCCCTTTTGTTATGGTTCGTTGATCTTTTGTGTTTCTCCTTCGATAGTGGCGAGGCAGTACACGCGTGCGTGTACTGCAGCCCTATCAGATTTGACAGTTTTAAATTGATTTAGTCGATTTGATAAATTGTTTATTTATCTCTGTTGATGATTTAAATCTGCTGATTTTTGCTAAACACTGTTAAGTGTTATATTGACCGTTATCCGGTTTCTTTGTTTAAAGAATCGGATAGATGGGAATTATTGTGACTGTCGTCTATTTAAATTATTACTGCCTATATGCACTAATAAACTGGTTTGAATTAGACTGACCTGGGTATTATTTTCTTTTGAATGTAATACTCGGGTCAGACCCGAGTTATTTCAGGTTGTAGATTTCCTTCTTTGAGTTGCTGTTCGGGATATGAAGACTTTTCACATCTTTTGAAGTTGTCTCTGTTATTTTGTAGAAGTCGTGTCATTGTATAGGATGATATGTATTCATGTATATTAGGTGATAATGTACGTGTATATATAACTTCTAGAGTCGACAGTTGTAGTTGTATCATATGTATCGTGTCAACTATATTGTAACTGACATCGGTTATATATATATGAGATTTTTGTTAATCTGTGTTCCGCATTTATATTATCTGTGTTATTGTTATATCTAATGTCCTAAACTATTATGAACTATCGTAGTTTGTTTTATACTGATAATTGGGTGTGTCGATGGGAGTAAATAAATAATAGATGAAAAATAAAAAGTATATAACACTCCTATTGAGATAACCAATATTAGTGTAAGGCCAACTACGGATGGTCGCTCCTATCCAGCCTTATTCTTCGTAATAATAGACTGTATTTCTTTTAATACTCTTTGTTATTATGAGCATAGAGGTGGGGCGTCACATGTTATGTGAGCGTACGATAAGTAAACGCGTTGAAAATTAAATAAAACTTTAATTGATCAAATCAATGTCATCGGTGCCTTCTTAACCACGCTTCCCTTTTAATATTCAGCAGACTTCCTTTCATATATGTGTTACCTCTTTTAATAACATCACAGCCGAGCCTTTTCTTTTTCAAAAATGAAATCATTTCGTTCGAAATCAATCTCAAAAATAAAAAGAGAAATGGCTTCCTTAAATTCTTCTGATCGAACTCTCGACTTCAATTCTCGCCTCAATTCTTTTTCTCTAAATCACGCAACACGAATTCTTTTTCCTCTCTTCAACAAATTAAAACGTTATCGATTTCGAAAAATTATATACAAATGCGAATCGCAATCCAATCGCGACCTTCCTCTTGAATACTCGGGTTCGAACAAAATCAAAAAGGGGGAAATTTGATTTAAGAATCGAATCCAAAAGCTAAACTTCGATCGGTCGGAGGAGCTGGCGTCGAGTCGAGTGGAGAATATCGATTACTGGCGCTGATGTTGGATAGTCACGGCTTAAGTTGTGATTTCGAATAGGCTGGGTCGAGTGTGGTGGTAGTGTGTCGAAGTCGCAAGCTGTACTGGTGGGGTCGTCGAGGATGGTCGAGGCGAGAAGCAGCAGGGACGACGATCGTTGGTCGCGAGCGAGCCCGATTATTTTTTTTGCTTGAGCTTGCTGTTCTTGGAGTTGCTGTGAGGTATAGCGGTTATTTACAGTTTTTAATTTAATATGTAAGGGAAGAAAATATAAGTTATGTTGAGAATATTTGTAGTAAGTTAATAAGATAATTTATTTTCTTGAATTTATAGATACATGTATATATATAAAGTAAAAAAATAAATTACTACTGTTATGACAGTAAGCAAAAGTTTTAGATAATCCTATTTTAATAGTAAAGGAAATTTCTATTTTACAGAAGAAGATGTCAGTTAAATGTAAGCAAGTTCCATTTTCTTTTGAAAAAAATAATAAGTTTTATAAGTAAAATATATATGTATATATGTTAGAGAAATATATTAATATCTACAGTTCAGTTCAAAGGTTTATATGAATATTTTTACCGTAAGTAGAGAATGTTATATAGATAAGGTTTGGAAAATTAGGAAGTTTTAAAATGTTTAAAGTTTATGTAAAATTGGAATTTTAAACCTATATATATTACTTTTATTTGCAGTTTGAAAACGAAGAAGAATAAAATATAATTTACTAGGTTATGCTAAAAATAATCTATCAAAGGAAAATTAGTTTAAGTTAAATTAGATTAAAATAAAATTATTAAATGGTAATTAATTATCCGTTTTATTTCGAATATTAATAAATTGTTTATACAAGGTTAAAATTGCAAAGAAAACAAGCTGGAATGGACTGCAAAATAAAATCTAAGGTGAGATCTTCTCACTCAAATTGAAAGTTGGATTTGCAGTTATTGATTGATTGCTGTTTGGATGTGATATAGTATATATAGTAGTATATAGCAATATATATATATATATATATATATATATATATATATATTGGAGTTGTTGATTTCCCGCATTATATAGCAGATGAGACCCTATTGCGCCGCATAATAGCAGATGATATTTTATAAATCCCATATACCGCGATATTCCACCTTGAAGTGGAATTGGTATTGTGATAACATCTGTGGATGCAGGGAAACAGGTTGGAGGGATCCAACTGGATTCCTCAAATTATATGAATTTGTTTCATATGTTGTATGAATTTGTTTCATATGCTGTGTGATGATTTATTTATAATCTGTGTATGATTATATCTGTGATTGGATTTGTTGAAGGCTATAATTTAGCCGAATGTATTTTTGGTATCGTTGGATAGAAATAAAGAAAATTGGATTTTTGAAATTAAAGTAGAAAATTTCAAGTAATTCTTTTTGAAAGAATTTGGTGAATTTAAAAGGAGGAATTTAAAAGTATTAAAGTTGATTTTTGTAATCTTATCGACTTATTTTCAAAAATATGGAAAAGGATTTTTATAAAAGGGTTTTGAATAATACTATTTAAAGGGTGAAGAATTTATTAAAAATGGAATTTTAAATGGTTGGGAAGAATAAAGGAATTTATTTTAAAAGGTGATAAATTTGTTGAAATCCAATTGATAATTGGTTTAGTACTTGAAGATAAATCTTTGGGAAATCAATATGAAAATTTATTTGATGTTGAATGAGAAATTGATTTGTGTTGAAATAAATTGGAAATCGATTTGTAAAATAACTTGGAATTTGGAAATAAACTTAGAAATCGATTTGTAAAATGATTTGGTGTTGAAATAAATTTAAAATCAATTTGGAAATTGATTTGGTATTTGAAAGTGAATCTTTGGAAATTGATTTTGAAAATCGTATATAAGTGGATATTTGGAAATTTAAATTCACAATGGAATTTATAAAGGAAAGGGAAATTTGTTTTAAAAATAAACATTGATTTATTTTTAAAGTGTGGAAAATATGATTTGAAATTGGTTTTCAAAGTGATGAATTGTGGAAATAAATTTACAGATTTGGGATGTAAATTTGTAATAAATCGATAAGGATTTATTTAATTGGTTTAAATGAAAGTGATTTGAAATTTGTTTTCAAATGTTGAAGTGTGAAATATGATTTGAAATTTGTTTTCAAAGTGTGGAAATTATATATCTTGCGAAGATATTTGAAATTAATAATTTGGGAAAAATTATTTAAATTGGTTGATTGTTGTGAATGTTGTTGATAGTTAAATAACCGACTATCAATATTTTCCTTTGAAATGGCACTTGGATTTGTTTTTAAAACAAACGCTCATTATTCGGTTTAGCCGGGAGAGGACTTTGTGTCATATAACCCATTCCGAATAGTGATACGTCATGAATGGACATCATTTGAAGACCGGTGTGAAGACCGGGTATTTTCGAAAATGAAAGGACAACCTGTCGAATGTCTCTGCACTGAGTTGCTCCGGTATAGAGATTTATATCACTCTTCTTGTGATGGGAAGTCCGAACGTGATTAGTGAATACCCGGATTGCAAGGGCTTCTTTGGAAGTGCCTTCGGTTCCGTTCGATCCCTGAACAGAATTGTACAGATGTGTGTCTGACGTTACACTTTGAGATGTAAAGCTGGTTTCTATCAAATACATTTCTGTTGGTGGCGGAGAATTTATTCTCTTAGCTTAACACCCTTCTATGAGACGTACGAGCTCAGAGGTTATGTAGTTGATGGTTACTAGTGATACATTCCCAATTTGGTAATGTGGCATACGAAGTGCTGTTGATCATTTGTTGATCAAAGCGTGGCTTTGTGGACGAGACTTCGTCGAGCCTCACAACCCGGTAATGGTCGAAACAGGAATGTTGCGGCAAGGTTTTTAGGGGTCGCGCCCCTAGGGTATGTCATTTCCTTCTGGATAAAAGGTGATATCATGGTATGGAGCCCGGATATTTTACCTATGTTGATGCTGCGAATTTGTTATACTTTGTGATTGTTTCTTTGTGGTTGAGGATCCTCGGATAAAGGTCGGTAATGACCGGGGGATGGCATACTTATGTGTTAGTTACCTAGTTACAGCTGTACAGTGTGAGGTAGCATCAGTGTGTTAGTTACCTAGTTACAGTTGTACAGCTGGAGGTAGCGTCGGCCTTGTGTTGGCAGAGATCCGGTTAGTTTCTCGGGGCGTCTTTCCAGAGGCGTTTCCATTTCGGTGTAAGGAAGTTCCTTTGCCTGACCATTTGTTGGAAATCCAAAGAAACAATACGAACCCTGTACGATTTTAGTTGTAAAACCTGCCATTTATTTATGGTGGTCACCACTGTTTAGATGGTAGCTATAGTAGGCATAGTTCGGAATGTCTATGCTGGCTAAGATTAATATTATACTTTCGAAATGGTTTTCCACACTAGACATTAATAATAATATCCAATGATTTTGCGTAGTAAGCATGTTTGACTATCATAAGAAGAAATCTCCTCCAATTCTGCATTTGCGTTGTGTGTGTGGCGGGAGGTCTTATGGTAGTTTCATTTTCCAAAAGCTTTGCGAATCTGTTTTATTTTCTTTGTGAAAATAACTGTTTTACGATCCCACACCAGTCACCATGACTGACTCGGAGTTTATTGTTCCCTTTCTAAACTCTGGGTGCCCATAATTTTCCACACGGGCAGCCTAGAGTTATGTTATCAGGATATTCTGGATATTCTGGAGCTTTGGAGATGAGCTGGATGGCGAGGCGTACTACCGTACTTCTTTATTTATTCTGCTGTGTATTCTGTGTGAGGACAGATTTATATAACTGTCCATTGTTGTATTGAGTTGTATATTGACTCTAATTGATGTATGTATAAATTGATATAGTTCTTTGTTTAAAAGACTAGTGATTATCTATTATATATTGTTCCACTGTGAATGTGAGATTCTGATATTGTTTCTGTTTCTATTTATCTGTTCTTTCTTTTCTTCTGTCTTCTTCTACCTCTTCTTTTAACCCTAATGGTTCGGTTTTCCGGCATTCGATTGCGCGGCATTTGATACAGTGGACGTATTAATGTCGACTTTCGAGCGTCGAAAAGTCGGATCGTTACATAAACGGAGAACAAAATTAATACAATCAGAAAGCAAGTAAAAAGAGACAAGAATTATAGTGGTTTGGCTAACTCTAGCTTACGTCCACTTCCAAATATCCTTTTTATTATATTGAAGTTTGTTTATAGTTACAATCTGAAACCCAAGAATTAAATTGGCAGAGTGTAGCATAGGTTGAAGATTAAGAGAAGTAGAAAGAAGTCCCCTTTTTTAATGCCATGCCTGGTGTATTTATAAAGGAAGATATGCACAGATCGAGCTAAAATTTTGACAGAAGGTTTGGGAGACCAAGACGAGGCCATCCATAAATTTCCAGGCCTATTGAGGCCCGTAATAGGGATCGACATCGATCCTTATTAGTATATCAAAATAGGTTGCAATACATATAAGGGGTGCCCCATGATGTTAGCTACTTGCTTCCCTAATTTCGTGCAATTCCAATGTACGGTTTGTGAGATATCGCATTTTCCGTGTAGTAATGTTGCTTAAATTCTGATTTTTGCCGATCCCTCTAGAGGAATAGGTATCGATCCCTCAAATATCTTTCAAATGCCATGCGATCCCTCAGGGAGCTTCTCCGTATTGTATTATGCTTAGCCTCCAAGTTTCACACATATTGGATTAGTAGAACTCGAGTTATGGATTAATCTTTGTTGCACTATGCTGTGAAGGCTGATTATAGCCGATCCTTATAGAGGGATATGTACCGATACCTCCAACTTGCCACAAATGATATGCAATCCCTAGTCGAGCTTTTCCATGTTGTAATTAGCTTATCCTTGAAATTTCATGTCAATTGGATATGTAGATGTTAAGATATTGATCGATCTTTGCTATAAAGTTGGGTTTAGCCGATCCTTCAGAGGGAAGAGGGCCGATCCCTATTGAGGGAGGGCTAGGTGCCAATCCCTCCAAACCTCTCCAAATGCTATATGATCCCTAGGGTAGACTCAGTAGGTTCCCCTCTTTCTATTTCCAAAGTTTTGCTTCAATACGCCCTGTGGTTGTTCAGTTATGGAGCGATTATTGTTGAGTTGTGCTGTCGAACTGAATATGATCCAATCCCTGTTCTTTTTTCCATAACTCGAGCATATGAACTCTGATCGATTTGAAATTTCAAATATAGCCTCATAAGGCCTTCCTTATCGCTTCATACCAATTGCACCTTGATTGGGACAAAAACTAAGGATCCGACCCGAATCCCCCTGATTATCGTCTATAACCTCGTTTATTGTCGATTTTCCGAGTCTGGTAACCATTTCTCCGAGCTTCCCACCGTGATGATCATGAAATATGTTAGGTTAAATCCGCATGTATACTACCTTGCTAAAAGGTGGGTTAACACTTTGCCCCCTAAAACATGCCTTGTAATAGGAAGGTGTGTTTTGAATTGCCATAAATCCAAAATTTAAGATCCATAATCCATTGGTAGCTGTATTTTCCAATCCAGAATCCAATCCAAATCTACAGTCTCTCTGAATCGTTTTATCTGAATCTACGTTCATCCAAATCCAAATCCATTGTTGTTCAAAACTAATATCCAAATCCATGACCTCTCCAGGTTGTTATCCTAATCCAAATTTTCGATCTCACCAGATCCTTGCCGAGCACTATCCATATTCGACGACCTGAGTAGGCCTATCCATCGTGTTCGAGCGAAGCGACCTACCCTTTTCCAGGCATAGTATATACATGACAATCTTGATCTCTCCAGATTCTTGTCGAGTACAATCCATACTCGACGACCTGAGTAGGCCGATCCATCGCGTTCGAGCGAAGCGAACTACCCCTTGCCAAGCATAGTCCATGCCCGACGACTTTGATCTCGCCAAATCCTTACCGAGCACAATCCATACTCGACGACCTAAGTAGGCCGATCCATCGTGTTCGAGCGAAGCAACCTACCCTTTGCTAGGCATAGTCCATACCTGATGACCTATGTTATCTATTACATTGATTCAAATTTGAACATTCCTAAGTCCATTTGAAAAAATATAAAATAAGAGTCCGTATAACCAATAAACCAGAGTTCGAAGCAAACAAGAAAGAAAAAAAATTTCACAAACCCAAGCATGATGGTTTATCATCATCTTAGAGCATGCCTAAAGACCGTCCTTGATCCTGTACATGTTTAAGTGACTTAGCCGTCCTACTATGGAGTTTATTACTTATTTCATGCCATCCCGATTAATTGATGACAAGTTGACGATGATGCCTCCATTTTCATTCGAGCTGGATGGTGGCTGCTCTTGTTCCACCACCGTAGCTCGAGTCCTTACATATTATTGTAATTGACCATTCCTTATGTGTTCCTCAATGATATCCTTCAAATGCCTGCAGTCGTTTGTATTGTAGCCATCCATCTCATGGAATAAGCAATGCTTTTCTGATGTTTATTCGCGTTTGAGGGTACCCTCCTTACCGGCCTTCGATACGAAAAGCGTCCTCGAGTATCCAGATATATCCATTCTAGGGTTTCATTTAATTCCGAGTAAGAAGAGAATTTGGGTTCTCCCTTCTACAGCTTTGATCCATTGAAGCTATTGTCCACGTTCCGTTTACCCTTGTCCTTTCCTGAGCTTTCACTGGGCGGTTCTCCACCCCGTACTATATTAACTTGCACTGCCTCTCTATCAACTTTCGTATCTTCTTGTCATAGAAAACTTTCTTCTTCATGGTAGAATTCCCCAATATCCATCGGTGGATCCCATATCAGTGATATCTTAAAATATGAATTATCTGCAACTCCTAACACTGCCGCCATTAAAACCATCGATGGATCTGGTCGATCCACCAAAACAACTACTGCATTGAACCTGGTTAAGAAATCCTTGAGTGATTCTCCTGCCTACTGCTTTACTGATGTCAATGTCATCACATTCTTAGGTCTCGTAATCCAATTATCTAAACCATAGCGCAGCTTCATCCGTTAAGTACCAGGGGAAACATCATGCCAAGACTTCTTTCAATGCCTCCAGTACTTCCATTTGCCGTATATACCTCATCATATACATAGTTGGATCCGACTTTCCGTCACAAGCTTCCATTGTTAGTAGTTTAAATTCTGGTGGATTCCTAGCATTCCTGATATTAGAAGCGAATGGACTTCTATTTACATCCTTGAGATCCTTGTTCACTAATCCTCCACGCATAGCTCGCCTTATCATTTTTGCAAACCTGTCATTGTCCTCCAATGGTAGTCTTCTATCTTCATGTCCATGCTGCCCCCTCGAGTCTACGAGGGAATTCAGGAACGTATTCCTCTGGATGAGCATCCAAATTTCGATTCACACTAAGCTTTATGGGATTAACCACAGATCCTCTAGCATCACGATCAACCAGACCCAGGGCCATGCCCCCTAGCCTTTGGGGATCAGTACATATCCCTTTGGAGGGATCAATGCTGATCCCTTTAGGATGGTAGGGGACTGCTCCCGATTGTTCTATTCCCTTCCTTTGTTATTGGCTACATTTCCATGTCCCCAGTTTTGATTTCCAGCGATTCCTGCTGCTTCAACTCCTTGATTATGTGCTCCAGCTTGTCCAATCCATTGGAGTAAATTCTACATCATCTCGTCTTGTGTTTTCAGGGTCCTCTCCTGCATAACATCCATCATCGTTTCCATTTCATCCCTGGTGATGTAGATAGATGCTTGATTAGCTCCATCTCCTGAGGAAGCCTCCTGACTCCTCTCATGGTGGCTCCTTTCCGGTAGCACTCTCCTTGTTGATTGCCTAGCCATTACTATCTAGATCTAAGTATCCAAGTTTCCAAATCTAAGATCCTAGCTTTCAAGTCCATGGGTGCAAGTCTTCTCAGTGAAAGCACCAAAATGTTGGCATCAAAATTGGCCACTAACACCGAATTATGTAAAAGTACCAATATCCAATCCAATCACAGAAATATGAAGAGAAATAAATTAAAAACGAAACTAGAACAATCAGAAAGCAAGTAAAAAGAGACAAGATTGATGGTGGTTCGGCTAACTCCAGCCAACATCCACTCCAACTAATCCTTTTTATTATACTGAAGTTTGTTTAATGTTACAATCTGAAATCCAAGAATAAAATTGGCAGAGTGTAGCCTAGGTTGAAGATAAAGAGAAGCATAAAGAAGTCCCATTTTTTGATGCCATGCTTGCTGTATTTATAAGGAAAGACATGCACGGATCGAGCTGAAATTTTGACAGAAGGTTCAAGAGACCAAGACGAGGCCACCCAAAAATTTCCAGGCCCATTAGGTCCCACAATAGGAATCGGTACCGATCCCTATTAGTACATCCAAATGGGCTACGATCCATATAAGGTATGCCCCATGATGTTGGCTACTTGCTCCCCAAATTTAGTACAATTCCAACGTACGACTTGTGAGATATCGCATTTTCTTGAAGTAGTGCTACTTGAATTATGGTTTCTGTCGATCTCGCTAGAGGGATAGGCACCAATGCCTCCAATCTCTTCAAAATGCCACGCGATTCTAGGGAGCTTCTCCATGTTGTATTATGCTTAGCCTCCAAGTTTTACGGTAAATGGATTAGTAGAACTCGAGTTATGGATCAATCTTTGTTGCAATATGCCGTGAAGGCTGATTATAGCCGATCCCTATGGTGGGATAGGTACCAATTCCTCCAACTTTCTAAAAATGATATGCGATCTCTAGGGGAGCTTCTCCATGTTGTAATTAGCTTGTTCTCCAAGTTTCATGTCAATTGGATATGTTGATGTTGAGATATTGATCGACCTTTGCTATAAAGTTGGGATTAGCCGATCCCTATTGAGGGATGGGTGCCGATCCCTCCAACCCTTTCCAAATGCCATGTGGTCCTTAGGGTAGACTCCTTAGGGTCCCCTCTTCCTATTTCCAAAGTTTTTCTTCAATCCTCCTTGTGGTCGTTGACTTATGGAGAGATCATCATTGAGTTGTGCTGTTGAGCTGAATATGATCCGATCTCTCTTCTTTTGCCTGTAACTCGAGCATACAAACTCTGATCAACTTGAAATTTGAAATATAGCCTCATAAGGCCTTCCTTATAACTTCATACCAATTGCACATTGACTGCGACAAAAATTAGAGATCTGACCCGAATCCTCCTAACTATCGTCCATAGTCTCGTTTATAGCCCATTTTCGAGCCTGGTATATGTTTTTTTGGGCTTCCCACCTTGATGATCATGAAATCCATTAGGTTAAATCTGCCTGTGTACTGCCTTGCTAAAAGGTGGATTAACAAAGCATATAATAGAAAGAAAAACACTTTTTGTTTCGAACAAGACTGGTTATCGAGTTAGATATATATAACAAATTACATAATTGTCCTTGGGCATACCCTTAACTCTATCAATCTCCACTTGCACTTGGGATTAATTATGGAATCTTATTCCAACTTCTCTGATTGGTTTCCTCAAAACTAATTGGATCAGTTACTTAGTAAATGGGTATGCTATTATGTTTCAATTATCTACACTGTCAATCAACTCTTTCCGATGATGATAAACTGTTTTATCATGTGGAGCAATTCAGAGCATGTCTCTCGACTTCCTGTGAGCTCTTAGTTCTGTTACGAACTATATCATGACATTATTATCATATAACAATGGTATGAGATTATGAACATTTGGAATCACCCTCGGTTCAGTTATAGATTTGTGCGTTTATATTTATATATATTATAGCGCTTTCAAGGCGATGTACTTAGCCTTTTTTTATTGAATCAGCCACCGTTTTTCATTTGAAACATTTTCAACTTAAAGATCCTTAACTTGAATTTATTATTGATATATTATACTCAATTCACTTATGAAAATTTGAGTTTGAACACTCCTTCATAAGGAGTTCGTTGTTTATGTAAACAATTCTCTAGTATTTTATAAATACACGAGAACATCTCAAACGACCATTTAGTAATATCTTTTTGGATTTAATATTTCCTTCGTGTATCAAATACATAAACAAATCATGATATCATAGACAACATAACATGTATGAAAATTCCTATTGCCAATGCATAAGGAATCCATGTTACATGTCTTGTATTAAATGTTTTAATAAGGTATCCTTGCATATTATTTTAGGACATTCCAAATATCTTTCATACTTACTATAAAACATATCATTTACAAATCCAACATCGAGTATTAAAACAACTAAAGCTGAGTTAACACAGGTGCATCGTTAATTAGTAGTGTGTTATTTACGTATGGGCTAGAAATATCTATATACCTTTTTAACATTCTTTCTTATGAGCACACAATTCCTCTGCATTTTGATTGCAATCAAATTATTTGATATTCTTATCAAAACACTAGTTCAATTTTGATGGTTTTATGAATGATACTTTCATCTCCATTCGTGGATCATATCCGAAAACCAACAAACTCAATAGCGCTCCCACTGACTTCGAAACACTTTTGTTGTTATATGCAAACAGTCTAGTTAAATATATATTTAAAACTTTATGATTCAACACATATATACCAAAACATAGCCATACTAATCGATAATTTTGTGAGTAAAATACAAACAAACTTGAGCACATTGAACGGTGAAGTTGTTATGTTAATTTCAACAATTGAAATTCATGGTATTATTCTTATCAAAGCGGCTCACTATATTTCAACTGCATTTGTCTTTCGCTTAAAGACACATTTGTGGCCAATGGATTATATCCCTTCGGATACAACTATCAAAATCATATTTTGATAATGTACCTGGAATCTACTTCTGATCTGCACATCATACCATATCATAGGGTCAATACTCTTAATGGTTTAATTAAACAATCGAGGATAATTTA
This sequence comes from Allium fistulosum, assembly GCA_030737815.1. Taxonomy (NCBI): domain Eukaryota; kingdom Viridiplantae; phylum Streptophyta; class Magnoliopsida; order Asparagales; family Amaryllidaceae; genus Allium; species Allium fistulosum. The sequence continues at coordinate 911,410,716 of CM060907.1, read as the reverse complement.
TCCTTGACATTGACAATAAACTCATAATTTCTCTTTAATATGCAAGAATACTCATTGGATGTTTTGTATTGTGTTCATTTAGGTTTGGTCAATTTTAATTTGTCACTTATAATCAGTTTTATCATTAGATCGTATCCAAATTCATTTTATACCAATAATTTCCTAAAGAAATTTCTTCGCTATAAACTTGATATTTCTTGAAACAACAATTCTTTCTCTATGCAGTGGAATAAGTATTCATAAACTCTTTATGAATTACCTTATTTATAAAACTGATTTGATTTTTAGTTTACAAAACTTATGTCCAAAACATAAATTGGTCATCCAATGACAGTCTTTCCCAAACTTCTTTTGGGCGACTCATACAAGGTTCCTCACATATGATTATATGTCCAATCTTTCGACTCACACAACTTGCCAACTCCTTGGTCTAAGATATGTTGGGGTTTCTTATAAACCCTTATCTTGTAGGATTTTGTAAACTATTCTTTGAATGATATTAATTTTAATCTTGTGTAATACTCTTAAGTACACACCTTATAGAAGAGTTAACTCAACTTCACTCATCTTTAATGGTGCTTTGTCCAAAAAAGTTCAATTACCACTTATTAATACATCATTATGTATTATAGGGAGGAGTAATCTTTAAAACTGAATCTTTATTCATATTAGGAACATACATAACTCTTTCCTATATACCCACCCTTTGATCAGATCGAATTGTTTATGTCGCTTGTTATTTTATTTACTTTTGTTTTATATTCTATTAGTTTATCTTATACTCATACTTGCATATCAAATACACATGTCCATGTCTGTGATAACTCATCGGTGAATATGACAAAGTACATGGAACATTTTGGTACTAATAGACTTACGATTGCATACATCTATATGTATCAATTCGAAGAGTTCATCACCTCTTATGATGCTCCTACTAAATGAGTGCATAGCCATTAATTGTTTGAGATATAATTAACGTACCACATGATTCATAATCATATAATAAAAAATATTGCAACGACCCAAAATTTTGGTTATTTTATTTTAAATGTTTAATTAAGTTTAAATATTTAAAATAATTGAATTTTGGAATTAATAACATATAATTCAAATATATGGTATATTTAAATATTTGAATTTGTGAATTAAATGGATTTAATAATTTCATTTAACTCCTTTTAATTATTAAGAAAAATATTGGTGAATTCGATTTGTAAATTTATTTACAAATGTAGATAGACCGGATAAATATCGATAGTTAAATATTTAAATCTGGAAAATTGTCATTCTGGGGCACAGTTTGAGATTTTAACGAAACTGGTTTCATTGGAACTGTAATAGTGAATTAAATTATGCCGTCGAATTTTGTAGCTATCAGATGTATCGTTTGGTCGTGCGAGATCAAAAAGCGTTGAATTTAATATTGAAAATTTAATATAATAACTAGGTCCAAAAACCTATCTTCTGCATACGAGCGAATTAGGACTCGGGACAAGTTTCATTGCGTTCAGAATAGGGGTATAACATATAGAACGCCAGGCGGTACGCCTTGTTCGAAGTTCGAAATTTTTGGATATGTTTTATTGTGAATTTTAAAAATAAAATAAACATAGGTGAACATAGGTCCTAACACTTAACATCAGCCTATAAACATTTTCCCCTGTTTCCCGTATTGTCCCCTCTGCCTTTGTCCTTGTTTCAGTAAACAACAGATCCTCTTCTTTAAAATCAAGGATTCAAAAATCAATATATAGTGATTTACTCATCTAAAAACCATGGAAAAATTATATTTGAGCTCATTTCGAGTTTTGCTTCGATCTGAGAGTGCTTTGGTGATGTTCGAACATGAATTGGGGGTTCAACTTCTAAGCAACTGACTTAGAGTTTGGTTGTGTACAGTGTTCAAGCGACCGGAGATTTGGGCGTTGATGGATTCGGGTTTGTGGTGGGTAGTAGGACATAGACTTGGAGTTTGTCGGAGTTTGGAGAGCCACAACAAAACGAGTCAAGGCAGGGGATGGGGTTGCTGTATCGAGTCGCATTTTTTGTGGAGGTTTCGGGCGACATATGGAGCTGATGGTTGTGTAGCTCATCGATCATGAAGTTCATCGGAGTTCACGCCGTTGGATTTCGTTGAGTAGGGAAGGAGCATTTGATGTTTTAAGTCTTGGTCATGGTTGGGTTATCTGATGTACACAATTCTGTGAATAGGGAGATAGATTAAGGGTGGATTAGATTAATTAATTTGTGTAATTAGTTAATTAATTCTAAAATGTTGTAAACCCAATAACTATTTCATACGAGGTCCAAATCAAGCACCGTTTGTTGCGTTGCACCCGTATGGACATTATCTTCCCATTGGAATTGGATAGGAGAATTTTGGAGCTAGTGGAATTTTTGGCTAAAATCGAATGTCCGTTTGGTTTTCGTTCAAGCTGGAACGCTTCGGCGAAAACTGGAATCAATGTGAGTTTAACTCACATTTAATTCCTTATATCATATCAATGATGTTATAAACGTTTATTGATTGTTTGGAAGTTAGTTAAATTGTATTGATTGCTTGTTTAGTTGAATTTCTAGTTGGGAAAGGATGACCTATTAAATTGATCATTATAAACCCATATGATTATCTATATATTATCTATAACCATTGTTTTGTAGGAAAAATCTATAAAGAGAACCAAAGGGGGTTTCTCGCCAATATGTTATTTATTTACATCTATATGTTGTTATATCAATAGGCAATTTCAAATAAATTCCCGATATCCATTTAATAGTTTAAATGTCGCTATAGCGATTTTCGCTATACCGTCGTTTATTAAATTTCACCCCTAAAACTTTGTCGTATGAACTTGGGCTTGTGTTTCCACTAGGCAAAATATTGAAGTTTATTAATCATTAGGATTAATGATAATTTAAAAGTAATTAATCATTTTAACTAATGATTTTGAGATTTATTAACCAATTTAATAAATGATGATTTAAAAATTGGTTTATCTTTAGATTTAATTAATCTTTGTTGGTAATAATGTTTTGTACTTAATTATAATCGTTTAACTAAAGATTATTTGAGTCTAATTAACTATTTTAATTAATGATGCTGGAGTTTAATTAATTATTTTAATCAACGAAAATTAAAATTAGTAATCATTGTAATTTAATGATATTTAAAAGTGATTAATCATTTTAAATAATGATATTTGAATTTGATTAATTCAGTTTAAGTAATGATATTAAACTTTAATTAATTGTTTTAATTGATAGTTGTTTAAATTTAATTAATTGGTTTAACTGATAGTGTTTAAAAATTAGTTAAGCATTCTAATCAACGATGTTTTATAATTAAATAAATCATTTTAACAAATGATGTTTAAATTAATTATTTTAGCTATTGGAGTTTGAGTTTAATTAATTCAATTAAGTTATGCTTATTTGAACTTGATTAATTGTTTTATTTAATGGTATTTAAAAACTTATTTACCATTTTAACAAGTGGCGTTTGAGATGTCTTATTCATTTTTAACTAATGATTATTTGGATTTAATAAATCTTTTTAATTAATGATATTTAAAGTTAATTAATTGATTTAATAAAAAAGGTTTATATACTAATATGATAAAATTTCTTTAATTAACCGATTTAAAGTTGATTTACCAATGTTATAGGAGTGTTTGGAAACAATTATTTGTTTTATTAAAGATAATGGATTTGTTTATTGAAAAGAGATTTTAAATGTGATTAATTGTCTTTCGGGATAATTAATATTGTTCTAAAGTTATAAAAAGGAATTGGAACTCGATTATTGGGATGTTAGGTTGGATAATCTTCTGAGTGTTCGGTCTCATGCTGGTTTAGGCCTTCGGGGTCGCGCACTTGGAAAATTATTATCTTAACGTTTTAACGACCAGGAACTAATTATAAAAATGTTTTACCAATATGGAAATTGAGCACAAATTCAGTCCTATTTTTTAAAGTAAAAGTTTGATTCGTTTAGGGAAATAAATTATTTTCGCAAAGCGAATCACTTATATGGAAACGATTTATTTGTATAATTAGCACTAAACATCGAAGAAGTAAACTTGTGGCTATTCCAAAAGTTAAGAATAATCATTGGACATGACTTTGAGGTAACACCACCTTGACTTGTCTAGTATTATTGTTAATAAAGAAAAAGTACAAGTTTGAATTCAATGAGTGGTGATAAGTATACAAGACTTAGTTTCCATATACGATCGTTTTATATCCTTGATACTTGTTATCTCAACTATCGGTTACTTCAACTACTTTATTATCATCATTCTAAGACGATTTATTGCTCCATTGAGCGTTGCTATCCTTCGCCGGAAATGGCTAAACTAAAAGCACGAGAGGAAGCCAAGCTATGTGAGGTTGCTCCAATTAGGGTATTTTCACATCTCATTTAGTTTGGATTCAGTTGTGCACTTAGATGTGGAAATATTCGGATACTCGTTAAGGTCCGGCGGGGCCGGCTTGGTATTATCCGAGAAGTATCACAGAGTAAACGAGCTTCTCAGAAGTATATTACTAGAGGTATACTTTAAGGGGGTGCACCTTCCTAGTCATTTGTTGGAAATTTTCCTTTCCTTATTTGATTTGAAACCCCTAAATCTGCTTTAGCTTTAAATTTCCACTAGTAGAGCCAACTCCTCACCATGACATTTAAGTGTTTATTTAGTCCATTCTATCGAGTTTGGACTGTTACCTTATTTAGTCCATTCTATCAAGTTGGACCGTTACCTTATTTAGTCCATTCTATCAAGTTGGACCGTTACCTTATTTAGTCCATTCTATCAAGTTGGACCATTTTCCTTGTTCTATCCATTCTGTCCAGTTTGGATTTTACTCGGTTTATTTCCATTCTTTCAGATCTGCTTTAATATTATTTATGCTCATTCATATTTGGATTTGTTTTCCTGATATTTATTTCTCCTCTTGCCTGTATGGATGTTATTCTTTTAAGGTAAAAACTCGTTCCTTGTTAGCGACGTGGTCTCACAAAACTTTTATATGATCTTCATTATTCGAGTTATCTCACATTGGTATTTCCAGACTAATCCGGGTGTTATTTATTTATAATGCTCGGGTCAGACCGAGTATTTTCCCAGGTTGTCTTTGAAGCTATGGAGATCGTGGAGGGGAGCTGAAGGTTCACCTATCGTAGTATTTTATATTACACTGTATTATATAGGATACCTATCGGCATTTGTAAGGTCTGGATTTTATAATTATCCGCCGATAAGGTTTGTTTCTAACTTTGATATACTCTATATGTTTGGAGTAACAGTTTCTACTGTCCTTATTATATTATATGTTGTTGATTCCGCTGTGAGATTCTGTTTCTCTGTTTTTTGTTCTTTTCTTTTTATTTACCTAACAATATGTCCTTTTGTCAATTGGATGTGTGACATCTGAACACAGTGGTAGTGTTTGGTGTCAACTTTCGATGCTCAAAAAGGCAGGTCGTTACAAATATTTCTCAAAAATGCGACTTAGTCTATACTACCAAAATAACTGTAAATAATATTATATACTTCGGTATTTTCTAATGCATCACTTATGTTGCGAAAACAAATACCACATTATAGTTTTACTTTATAACAAATATTCATAATATTCTCATTGAAATATAACTATATCTCTTTTTTAGTCGATACTGAAAAATAGCCATGATTTTGTAAATAATGTTCGGTGTGTTTTATGATTTTTTTTTCATAACTTGATGCAATCAATAAGTGTTACATGACACTCTCCCATTATTTCCACTATTACTAATATAATAGCGTACTAAATTCAAAGATCGATCATTCATGTAATAAAGGTTATTTACTTCATATACTGCAACTAATCTACAACGGAGAGTTCTTTAATCAAATATCTTGAACTCGACGAAATACATCTCATGGAAAATAATTTTCTATACGAAAATACATTTCAGAATAGAAATCATATTTCTCATTCCAATGTTAAGTATCAATTATTTTTATTACAATTCTCGTTTTTGATGTTTCTTTATGAAGCAGAAGTGACTATTCACTCTCTTCATCCCAATTGTACCTTAAATCACATCTACTCTTGTACACTCATTTTTTGTAATATCCCAGAAATTTGGGGCAATATCAATTTAATAATCTGTTTAAATAATTAAATTGATTTGATAATCTTTGATAATTAAATTTGAATTGGTTTAATAATCTGATTAAATGAATATTTAATTAGTGAATTTTACTAATAAAATAATTTCTATTTATAATATATATATATATAATTGTATATATTGTAAATAGATAAGCTTGGGTTTGTAATTTAAATAATAAATAAAATCTTGTTTTTAATTTCTAATATATATTTTGATAGTTAGGAAATTATGATTTATTTAATATAAGCTTTTCAAAGCTATTTAAACAAAATAACTATATGGTTTTGAAATGAGATTAATAATAAGGATTATTTTATTTTCTTTTTTGAAATATTGCTTAATAAATAAGATTTAAGAGTATATATATATAGATAAGTTTAAATAAATTAAGTAAAGGCTTTTCATTTACATTTAAAATAAATATTAAAACTTAAAATAATATGTGTAAATCTATAAAGTCACCTAAATAACAAGTGTACACTAATAATACTATGTAAGTGACAAATGTCAAGTTGTAGATTTTTGTTTTTCTTTTATTTTGAATAAATCATTTCCACTTATATATGCATCTACTTCTTATCTACATTTCCTTTTATTTTCTTTTTTAAACTAAGAAAACATTCAGCTGTAAAGTTAATAGCTGAAGGTAAATTCTCCTCTCAATAACAATCTGATAATCATTCCTCTCAACCAAAATCTGAAATCAATATACTCCTCAAACCAAAATCTGTAATAAATCCTCTAAAATGCTTCTTCTTCAAATCTGCAATTCTTCAAACCGTAATTCATATTCAAAAATCAAAGGCAAAGCCTGTTTTTCTCTTCAAATCTGAAAGCAAGTAATCTGGAATCAAATTCCAGTCTGCATGCAAGATTCTATAAACAAGCAATTCAAGTTTTAAATCAAAGAAGCAAGGCATCTCTACATGCAAATTTCTAATGCTAGCATTCCAGTATTCAAGTTTAAAAGGTTTTAAAGTTTCAAAGGCACTTCAGTTTTAAATTTTAAAGCCTGGGAAGCTCTGTTCACTTTTAAAAAGGTGAGTGACACTTTCCTAAAATAACTTTACTCTCTGTTTTTCAAATTAGGGAGTGAACTACCTTTATAAAATCTATTGAACCTTGATTTGCATGTGGAAATACTTAAAGTATGTTTGTATAGTTGTTGAATGTGCCTGCATGTCTGTGTATATATGAAATTGATGATGTACATGTCTGTGTATATATTTTTAAGTTCTGTTATTTGGTTCAGGTTCAACTTAATCCAAATCAATTCACATCTCTTCATATAATCAATATTAGGTTATAATTCTTGAAAGAAATTTGTTTGTATTAAACTGATATTGTTTTTAAAAATGTTTCCAAAAGAATTTATTAGGAAATTAGTTAGAAAATAGAAGATACAGTAAAAATCAAATTAAGACAGGAAAATGTATTATCTAAATTTCTATGTTTGAGTATATAAACAGATTCGCTGTTGAAATTAATGATTTTTGGAAATGAAATCATAAATTATAAGTAGATAGATCGAGGGATATTAGGGGTTGAACAGATTTTACATTTTTGATGATATCTGATAATCTAAGTATTCGGGGAAGTCGTGGTTCATTCTGGAGGAAGAGGAGCTATCAGTGATTAAGAGAAAAATATCAGCAGTGATGATAATTCACTATGGCGATGGTAGAAGATCGATTATGTTTTTAACCCAAGTTTATAGGTAGGTAGGAAATTTGATTTTCGCGGCTACTATGGTGGATCGAGTTCCACCAGATTTTGGGGAATTGAAGTGGAGACGTTGACGAAGCTTTGGCTGGAAGCACAGATGTTCTGATGGCCGGAGGTGTGAGAACGACGTGGTTTCAGGCTTGGGTTTGGTTCCAGTATTCGGGTCGAACGACTCTTTTCCGATTCGTGATCGTTCACGGTGGTTTAGGTGTTCGTGGCGACTCAAGAGGTGATGGGTGATCTGCTGACGTTAGCAAGGCTGGCCGGAGCTACGGCGATTAGCGGTGCACGTGTACGTGCATTTTTGTGTATCGGTGTTTGAGAAGTTGGGGAAGAAGAATGGAAGCTCGAAGTCGTACTCGAGAAAATGGGAACTTGGCTCGGGTTCGTTTGGGGGAAACTCGGGTGGGTTTATAACTGGTTTTTAAGAAATTTTAACATAACAAAGTTTTAATAAAAAAGAAGGGAAGACTCGAAGCACATAGGGTTTTGGCTCAGGGGTTTGCAGTTTTTACTCGGGTATTATGATGTTGGGCTCGGGTCATTGACCTGTTACAGGTTTTTTAAAATCTGTTTGTTTTTAGATTTTAAAACTTATTTTAAAATTTAAAAGCAAGATTTAAATCCAGTTTTAAATCAAGTTTAAAGTATGGATTCAATTTAAATTTGTATCCTAGTTGAAATAATAAGTTTATTAAATTATAATGTTTAAACAAATTCAAAATGTTTAAAGAAGGTTTGAATTTTAAATGAATTGGTTTAGAAATCTTATAAATTTCTTTTATAAATGTTAAGTATTCCTTTAACATTTGGATTTAAAAGGGAATTGTAAATTTGATTTAAATTTGGTTAAAGTTAAATTTGAAATTATTTTAAATCTTTAATTTGAAATGAATTAAAGGAAAGATTTAAAGGTAAAAATGTTTCAAGCTTTTGTCAATAATAACTAGAGTAGTTATAAAGGTTAATACTTTATTTTAGAGATTAATTAAGGTTTAAATGATTTATGATAAATTAAATTGATAAGGTAATAAAAGGGTAATTTAATTAATTAATGGTTTAGTGATAATTAATTAAATAATTAGGATTATAAGTTGATTAATTAAGAATTAAGGATCATTTATTTAGATAAGTATAGATTTTTAATAAATGATTAGGAATTAATTAATCAAGTGATTAAAGATTAATTAAGCAATTAATTTAGTAATTAGAAATTAATTAAATGGTAATTAAGAATTTATTAATTGGTAATTAATAATGATTGATTTAAGTTTAATTACTTAAATAAGAATTGTTAATAATTAATGAGAGATCATTAATTAAAGATTATTAAATAATTAATTAATGAGATTAATTTTGATAATCAAATAGATTAATTAATAAATGATAATCATTTGTGAAATTGGTTAAGTATAATTACTTAATGGAAGTAATTAAAGGAATTAATTACTTAAGGTAATTAATTAAATGAATTAGATAAGTTTAAATTAATTTAAGATAATCACTTGGTGATTTGATAAATATAATTACTTAAATGTAATTAATGAAGTGTAATTACTTAGGAAAGTAATTAAAGGTAATTACTGGATGTAATTAATTAAAGGAGATTTAATAATAAAGTAATTTGAGTTTAATTACTTTTTTTTAATTAATCAAGGGATTAATTAAAAGATAATTAATTAAGGAGTAATTAATTTATGAAATGGAGTAATTAAGGGTAGTTAATTACTAAATGAGATTAATCAAAGGTGATTAATAAATGTGACTAATTAAAGATTAATTATTAAATGTAATTAATTTAAATAAGATAATTAATTAATGATGTAATTAAGGATTGATTAATTAAGATTAGTTAAAAAAAATAATAAGTGATTAAAGTAATTAATTAATTGTAATTAATTAAGGATTAATGTAATTAAATATAGTTAATTAATTAATGATGTAATTAAAGATTAATTACTGTAATGGTTTAAGTTAATTAATTTGTGAAATTAATTAAGAATTAATTACTTAAAGTAATTAAAGGATTATTAATCAGGAATGATTAATTAAGATGGATACTTAGAGTAATGATTAATTAATTGGTTTAATTAATAATTAAGTAAGCAGGATTTATAGAATGAAGTAATTAGTTTAATTCACTTTAAATTAATTAGATGATATAAATCATTGCTTAAGGATGGATGAATGAGATTGAATGTATTTCATTGTTTGATATCTCTGATGAGATATGATTGATATATGATATGGATGTTTGGTTGAATTATAATGATAATGTGAATTATTTGTTTGGGATGATAATGTAGATTATCTATTGGATTATCTTCCTTTGTGAATAAAGATAATGAATTGAATTGTTTTACCCTTAAAACAACTTGGCCTTAAAAGATACGCTTTGGATTTCGATGAGACCGGGATCGGGTTTCCGTATACCGGATTTCCAGGTCTGGAGACTCGAATACCACATCGATCCAAATTTACGATAGGTCGTGAATCAAGTGAAGATGAAGATTCAGAGTGCAAGGGTTATTGTCGTTAACTCTAAGGGTGATTCCAAAACGAGTGTAACAAGATAATGCCTTCGGTTTCGTTCGAACCCGGAACGAACTTGTATGGATTGAATGCTTTCAGCACATCGTCAGGTGGACGATGAGCATTCTAAGATAGATGTGTTCTATTTAAAGGTAATCGTGACCTCAAGCCTCACAAACCGGGAATGGCTAAAACAGGGGAGGTGCAGCAAGGTTAGTGGGTAGCACCCAAGTAGGACAAGGTTACCTCTGTCTAGATGTCCCTTTCTATTTTCGACTTAGTGGTGCGGTTGCTGATCCCAACCGTGAGGTATCTTGTGCGGGAATTATCCAGTAAGGGATGTTCCGACCTTGTGTTGCAGGGGATTGGGAGTGATCCTCGGTACGGTGATCTAGGCCACGTACTGTGACGGGCGGTACCCCGGTAGCCCTGCCATTGTATGGAATCCAAACTCCAATAAGTGTCGTACGTATTAGTTGTGCCCAACTATGTTGGAATGTGAGATGTAAGCATTTCAGCTATTTCTGTATTTTACTTGAAAACCCTAGACCCTATTATAATACAATCGAATTTCCTATCAAATGTTTTGGTTAGCGTAAGGTAAAAACTTACCCATGTTTATGTGTGGGAAGTCTTACGTGATACCTTTTCTTTCAAAAGGTTTTGAAGTTAAACAAGTTTAACCTGTTACTCACACCAGACCCATGTCTGACCCAAGTTGTTTATTTCTGTTTTATAAACTCTTGGGTACTCAAATTTTTACGAGTAGCCAAGGGATTCAGGTTAGCCTTGACGAATTGTGGAGGAGCAATGGAGCAGGAGGCTTCAGCGTTGTAGATATAGATAGTAGTTTCCGCTGTGTTGATCTTGTTTAGATCTTTGTTTTGTATTGAGTTGTAATAACTAGACAGATGTTTATAACTGTCTAGTATATGATGTGTAATCTGTGTAACTCTGATAGATGTATATGATACTATGTAATAGTTATATGATATATTATATTTTGTTCCGTTTCCGCTGTGAGTATTTGTGTTTGTTTTCTTTCTCTTCTTTTCTTTTCTACTTCTCACCCCTTTCTTTCTTACTGTCGATGCGATTTTCCGGGAGTGGAAAGCCGGGTCGTCACATTTGGTATCAGAGCATAGGTTGAGCGAATGCCTAAGCTTTTGGTTAAGTGAATAATAGAACACTAGGTTGAGTGAATACCTAGGTTCGGAAGGATTGTTCATTAGAAATAGGATTTGTAGCAACCTGTTGAGTCTGAGTATATATATACGAGAGCGCGTATTTGTTAGTTATATAAAATGGTTTTATATTGTGTTAATTGATCGGTTGAGTGGTATATGGATTCTGGTCAATACGAGTAGCTAACGTTATTGATAGGGATCTCTAAACACTTGGACCAGGCCAACGGACACAATATTGTTTTAAAAAGGTAGATGAAATAATTTTACCCAGATATAATTTCTATATATATATAAAAAAAAAATCATTTTAAATGTATATGGTATTTGTAATGATTGGTTGAGATGATAATAATTTATCATCTAGGATTAGGAGTCTGAGTGTTGAGGTTGGAAGTGTATCTGCCGAGACGGTGTTGGGTCTACAGTCTTTCTCGAGTAAGTTTTGCTGTGGTGTGAGGATTTCACGATCTCTGAAGGAAACCTATTAAGGTTCGGGGTCCATCTTCTAAGTTGGATGAGTAGAATTTGGATCTGTCGGTTGAACAGAAGCGAGTGATAGTATCTTGGTATCTTCTGGAAGAAGTAGCTGTGTGATGAGATGCAGTGAATATGGATGTTCCCGAAGATGTTTTCTTCGGAACAAGTTTAAGGAAGTGTGTCTGCTTCGGTGTTGTGGCTGAGTTCAGCATGGTGTTTCTATTTGGTTTGAGGTTCGAGTTTCTCGAAGAACTTTGGATAAGGAAATCTTTGGCATCGGTGGCAGCGTTGCAGCTCGGAGTATTCTGTATGTTGGAAGGAAGTGTCTGGCTGAGCAGTTTTCTGAAGGAGAAGTTCAGAAGCAGTAGAGTGTATCCATTTCTTCGATGGATTGGATAGTTAAGTATGAGCTGTTCGGATTGTGTAAAGAGGAACAGTTTTTCTTTGGAATTAGGTTGGGTTGATCGCAAAAGTGACTTGCGATTGTCTGAGTGTTCTCTTGGGTTGTCAGAATTTTTCTGGATGTCTTCAGAGAAGTCAGAAGTTTGTCCGCATCTGAAGGTTGAGTTTTCTTATCGACTGGATTCCAGGAGTGATATCGGTGGTTCAGTCTAGTGGAAGGATGTTTCCTAGAGATGGAGTTGGTGAAGCAGCTTAAGTTTTGCTGGAGTATCTGAGTTTTATTTATGGATCCGTGAACCTTATTTCTAGAAGTGAGTTGTCCAGTCTGTGCTTGTGTTCTACCTCATATCGGAGTTGAGCAGCGAAAGCAGTTTGGAGTGTATCTCTGGATGGGAGAAGTAAGTTTGGAATCTACTGATGTTGTGAAGTAGAGTTGTGTTTGGATCTCGTCTGTGTTCTGATTTGGATAAGTATTTGGTCTTCTGAATTGAATTGTCAGTTTGGATAACTGGAATTCATTGAGTTTTACGTATCTCTGAGGGAGTACGTATTTGATCTATCTCTGGTTTTAGAATCTGCAGTTTGGGAAGTTTGGTAGTTGAGTCAGACTCGTCTATAGTTTGATATTCTGTTTAGTTCTGTAGATCTAGATGAGTAGGAGATCTATAGCTTAGTAGTTTAGATTGTTGTAGAGCGAGTATCCCGGTATATATATACTTGGGGAAACTCGAGGAAATTCTATTCAGAATTTTTCGCTGGATAGTTAGAATTGTTTGTTTGGATGATTGGTTGCTATGATTGTTAGCATATGGATGATAATACATCCTTGTGATTTAAAAAGATTATTAAATTACCTTTGTTTTAAATTTCGGGGACGAAATTATTTTAAGGGGGGAGGAATGTAATATCCTAGAAATTTGGGGCAATATCAATTTAATAATCTGTTTAAATAATTAAATTGATTTGATAATCTTTGATAATTAAATTTGAATTGGTTTAATAATCTGATTAAATGAATATTTAATTAGTGAATTTTACTAATAAAATAATTTCTATTTATAATATATATATATATATAATTGTATATATTGTAAATAGATAAGCTTGGGTTTGTAATTTAAATAATAAAGAAAATCTTGTTTTTAATTTCTAATATATATTTTGATAGTTAGGAAATTATGATTTATTTAATATAAGCTTTTCAAAGCTATTTAAACAAAATAACTATATGGTTTTGAAATGAGATTAATAATAAGGATTATTTTATTTTCTTTTTTGAAATATTGCTTAATAAATAAGATTTAAGAGTATATATATATAGATAAGTTTAAATAAATTAAGTAAAGGCTTTTCATTTACATTTAAAATAAATATTAAAACTTAAAATAATATGTGTAAATCTATAAAGTCACCTAAATAACAAGTGTACACTAATAATACTATGTATGTGACAAATGTCAAGTTGTAGATTTTTGTTTTTCTTTTATTTTGAATAAATCATTTCCACTTATATATGCATCTACTTCTTATCTACATTTCCTTTTATTTTCTTTTTTAAACTAAGAAAACATTCAGCTGTAAAGTTAATAGCTGAAGGTAAATTCTCCTCTCAATAACAATCTGATAATCATTCCTCTCAACCAAAATCTGAAATCAATATACTCCTCAAACCAAAATCTGTAATAAATCCTCTAAAATGCTTCTTCTTCAAATCTGCAATTCTTCAAACCGTAATTCATATTCAAAAATCAAAGGCAAAGCCTGTTTTTCTCTTCAAATCTGAAAGCAAGTAATCTGGAATCAAATTCCAGTCTGCATGCAAGATTCTATAAACAAGCAATTCAAGTTTTAAATCAAAGAAGCAAGGCATCTCTACATGCAAATTTCTAATGCTAGCATTCCAGTATTCAAGTTTAAAAGGTTTTAAAGTTTCAAAGGCACTTCAGTTTTAAATTTTAAAGCCTGGGAAGCTCTGTTCACTTTTAAAAAGGTGAGTGACACTTTCCTAAAATAACTTTACTCTCTGTTTTTCAAATTAGGGAGTGAACTACCTTTATAAAATCTATTGAACCTTGATTTGCATGTGGAAATACTTAAAGTATGTTTGTATAGTTGTTGAATGTGCCTGCATGTCTGTGTATATATGAAATTGATGATGTACATGTCTGTGTATATATTTTTAAGTTCTGTTATTTGGTTCAGGTTCAACTTAATCCAAATCAATTCACATCTCTTCATATAATCAATATTAGGTTATAATTCTTGAAAGAAATTTGTTTGTATTAAACTGATATTGTTTTTAAAAATGTTTCCAAAAGAATTTATTAGGAAATTAGTTAGAAAATAGAAGATACAGTAAAAATCAAATTAAGACAGGAAAATGTATTATCTAAATTTCTATGTTTGAGTATATAAACAGATTCGCTGTTGAAATTAATGATTTTTGGAAATGAAATCATAAATTATAAGTAGATAGATCGAGGGATATTAGGGGTTGAACAGATTTTACATTTTTGATGATATCTGATAATCTAAGTATTCGGGGAAGTCGTGGTTCATTCTGGAGGAAGAGGAGCTATCAGTGATTAAGAGAAAAATATCAGCAGTGATGATAATTCACTATGGCGATGGTAGAAGATCGATTATGTTTTTAACCCAAGTTTATAGGTAGGTAGGAAATTTGATTTTCGCGGCTACTATGGTGGATCGAGTTCCACCAGATTTTGGGGAATTGAAGTGGAGACGTTGACGAAGCTTTGGCTGGAAGCACAGATGTTCTGATGGCCGGAGGTGTGAGAACGACGTGGTTTCAGGCTTGGGTTTGGTTCCAGTATTCGGGTCGAACGACTCTTTTCCGATTCGTGATCGTTCACGGTGGTTTAGGTGTTCGTGGCGACTCAAGAGGTGATGGGTGATCTGCTGACGTTAGCAAGGCTGGCCGGAGCTACGGCGATTAGCGGTGCACGTGTACGTGCATTTTTGTGTATCGGTGTTTGAGAAGTTGGGGAAGAAGAATGGAAGCTCGAAGTCGTACTCGAGAAAATGGGAACTTGGCTCGGGTTCGTTTGGGGGAAACTCGGGTGGGTTTATAACTGGTTTTTAAGAAATTTTAACATAACAAAGTTTTAATAAAAAAGAAGGGAAGACTCGAAGCACATAGGGTTTTGGCTCAGGGGTTTGCAGTTTTTACTCGGGTATTATGATGTTGGGCTCGGGTCATTGACCTGTTACAGGTTTTTTAAAATCTGTTTGTTTTTAGATTTTAAAACTTATTTTAAAATTTAAAAGCAAGATTTAAATCCAGTTTTAAATCAAGTTTAAAGTATGGATTCAATTTAAATTTGTATCCTAGTTGAAATAATAAGTTTATTAAATTATAATGTTTAAACAAATTCAAAATGTTTAAAGAAGGTTTGAATTTTAAATGAATTGGTTTAGAAATCTTATAAATTTCTTTTATAAATGTTAAGTATTCCTTTAACATTTGGATTTAAAAGGGAATTGTAAATTTGATTTAAATTTGGTTAAAGTTAAATTTGAAATTATTTTAAATCTTTAATTTGAAATGAATTAAAGGAAAGATTTAAAGGTAAAAATGTTTCAAGCTTTTGTCAATAATAACTAGAGTAGTTATAAAGGTTAATACTTTATTTTAGAGATTAATTAAGGTTTAAATGATTTATGATAAATTAAATTGATAAGGTAATAAAAGGGTAATTTAATTAATTAATGGTTTAGTGATAATTAATTAAATAATTAGGATTATAAGTTGATTAATTAAGAATTAAGGATCATTTATTTAGATAAGTATAGATTTTTAATAAATGATTAGGAATTAATTAATCAAGTGATTAAAGATTAATTAAGCAATTAATTTAGTAATTAGAAATTAATTAAATGGTAATTAAGAATTTATTAATTGGTAATTAATAATGATTGATTTAAGTTTAATTACTTAAATAAGAATTGTTAATAATTAATGAGAGATCATTAATTAAAGATTATTAAATAATTAATTAATGAGATTAATTTTGATAATCAAATAGATTAATTAATAAATGATAATCATTTGTGAAATTGGTTAAGTATAATTACTTAATGGAAGTAATTAAAGGAATTAATTACTTAAGGTAATTAATTAAATGAATTAGATAAGTTTAAATTAATTTAAGATAATCACTTGGTGATTTGATAAATATAATTACTTAAATGTAATTAATGAAGTGTAATTACTTAGGAAAGTAATTAAAGGTAATTACTGGATGTAATTAATTAAAGGAGATTTAATAATAAAGTAATTTGAGTTTAATTACTTTTTTTTAATTAATCAAGGGATTAATTAAAAGATAATTAATTAAGGAGTAATTAATTTATGAAATGGAGTAATTAAGGGTAGTTAATTACTAAATGAGATTAATCAAAGGTGATTAATAAATGTGACTAATTAAAGATTAATTATTAAATGTAATTAATTTAAATAAGATAATTAATTAATGATGTAATTAAGGATTGATTAATTAAGATTAGTTAAAAAAATAATAAGTGATTAAAGTAATTAATTAATTGTAATTAATTAAGGATTAATGTAATTAAATATAGTTAATTAATTAATGATGTAATTAAAGATTAATTACTGTAATGGTTTAAGTTAATTAATTTGTGAAATTAATTAAGAATTAATTACTTAAAGTAATTAAAGGATTATTAATCAGGAATGATTAATTAAGATGGATACTTAGAGTAATGATTAATTAATTGGTTTAATTAATAATTAAGTAAGCAGGATTTATAGAATGAAGTAATTAGTTTAATTCACTTTAAATTAATTAGATGATATAAATCATTGCTTAAGGATGGATGAATGAGATTGAATGTATTTCATTGTTTGATATCTCTGATGAGATATGATTGATATATGATATGGATGTTTGGTTGAATTATAATGATAATGTGAATTATTTGTTTGGGATGATAATGTAGATTATCTATTGGATTATCTTCCTTTGTGAATAAAGATAATGAATTGAATTGTTTTACCCTTAAAACAACTTGGCCTTAAAAGATACGCTTTGGATTTCGATGAGACCGGGATCGGGTTTCCGTATACCGGATTTCCAGGTCTGGAGACTCGAATACCACATCGATCCAAATTTACGATAGGTCGTGAATCAAGTGAAGATGAAGATTCAGAGTGCAAGGGTTATTGTCGTTAACTCTAAGGGTGATTCCAAAACGAGTGTAACAAGATAATGCCTTCGGTTTCGTTCGAACCCGGAACGAACTTGTATGGATTGAATGCTTTCAGCACATCGTCAGGTGGACGATGAGCATTCTAAGATAGATGTGTTCTATTTAAAGGTAATCGTGACCTCAAGCCTCACAAACCGGGAATGGCTAAAACAGGGGAGGTGCAGCAAGGTTAGTGGGTAGCACCCAAGTAGGACAAGGTTACCTCTGTCTAGATGTCCCTTTCTATTTTCGACTTAGTGGTGCGGTTGCTGATCCCAACCGTGAGGTATCTTGTGCGGGAATTATCCAGTAAGGGATGTTCCGACCTTGTGTTGCAGGGGATTGGGAGTGATCCTCGGTACGGTGATCTAGGCCACGTACTGTGACGGGCGGTACCCCGGTAGCCCTGCCATTGTATGGAATCCAAACTCCAATAAGTGTCGTACGTATTAGTTGTGCCCAACTATGTTGGAATGTGAGATGTAAGCATTTCAGCTATTTCTGTATTTTACTTGAAAACCCTAGACCCTATTATAATACAATCGAATTTCCTATCAAATGTTTTGGTTAGCGTAAGGTAAAAACTTACCCATGTTTATGTGTGGGAAGTCTTACGTGATACCTTTTCTTTCAAAAGGTTTTGAAGTTAAACAAGTTTAACCTGTTACTCACACCAGACCCATGTCTGACCCAAGTTGTTTATTTCTGTTTTATAAACTCTTGGGTACTCAAATTTTTACGAGTAGCCAAGGGATTCAGGTTAGCCTTGACGAATTGTGGAGGAGCAATGGAGCAGGAGGCTTCAGCGTTGTAGATATAGATAGTAGTTTCCGCTGTGTTGATCTTGTTTAGATCTTTGTTTTGTATTGAGTTGTAATAACTAGACAGATGTTTATAACTGTCTAGTATATGATGTGTAATCTGTGTAACTCTGATAGATGTATATGATACTATGTAATAGTTATATGATATATTATATTTTGTTCCGTTTCCGCTGTGAGTATTTGTGTTTGTTTTCTTTCTCTTCTTTTCTTTTCTACTTCTCACCCCTTTCTTTCTTACTGTCGATGCGATTTTCCGGGAGTGGAAAGCCGGGTCGTCACATTTGGTATCAGAGCATAGGTTGAGCGAATGCCTAAGCTTTTGGTTAAGTGAATAACAGAACACTAGGTTGAGTGAATACCTAGGTTCGGAAGGATTGTTCATTAGAAATAGGATTTGTAGCAACCTGTTGAGTCTGAGTATATATATACGAGAGCGCGTATTTGTTAGTTATATAAAATGGTTTTATATTGTGTTAATTGATCGGTTGAGTGGTATATGGATTCTGGTCAATACGAGTAGCTAACGTTATTGATAGGGATCTCTAAACACTTGGACCAGGCCAACGGACACAATATTGTTTTAAAAAGGTAGATGAAATAATTTTACCCAGATATAATTTCTATATATATATAAAAAAAAAATCATTTTAAATGTATATGGTATTTGTAATGATTGGTTGAGATGATAATAATTTATCATCTAGGATTAGGAGTCTGAGTGTTGAGGTTGGAAGTGTATCTGCCGAGACGGTGTTGGGTCTACAGTCTTTCTCGAGTAAGTTTTGCTGTGGTGTGAGGATTTCACGATCTCTGAAGGAAACCTATTAAGGTTCGGGGTCCATCTTCTAAGTTGGATGAGTAGAATTTGGATCTGTCGGTTGAACAGAAGCGAGTGATAGTATCTTGGTATCTTCTGGAAGAAGTAGCTGTGTGATGAGATGCAGTGAATATGGATGTTCCCGAAGATGTTTTCTTCGGAACAAGTTTAAGGAAGTGTGTCTGCTTCGGTGTTGTGGCTGAGTTCAGCATGGTGTTTCTATTTGGTTTGAGGTTCGAGTTTCTCGAAGAACTTTGGATAAGGAAATCTTTGGCATCGGTGGCAGCGTTGCAGCTCGGAGTATTCTGTATGTTGGAAGGAAGTGTCTGGCTGAGCAGTTTTCTGAAGGAGAAGTTCAGAAGCAGTAGAGTGTATCCATTTCTTCGATGGATTGGATAGTTAAGTATGAGCTGTTCGGATTGTGTAAAGAGGAACAGTTTTTCTTTGGAATTAGGTTGGGTTGATCGCAAAAGTGACTTGCGATTGTCTGAGTGTTCTCTTGGGTTGTCAGAATTTTTCTGGATGTCTTCAGAGAAGTCAGAAGTTTGTCCGCATCTGAAGGTTGAGTTTTCTTATCGACTGGATTCCAGGAGTGATATCGGTGGTTCAGTCTAGTGGAAGGATGTTTCCTAGAGATGGAGTTGGTGAAGCAGCTTAAGTTTTGCTGGAGTATCTGAGTTTTATTTATGGATCCGTGAACCTTATTTCTAGAAGTGAGTTGTCCAGTCTGTGCTTGTGTTCTACCTCATATCGGAGTTGAGCAGCGAAAGCAGTTTGGAGTGTATCTCTGGATGGGAGAAGTAAGTTTGGAATCTACTGATGTTGTGAAGTAGAGTTGTGTTTGGATCTCGTCTGTGTTCTGATTTGGATAAGTATTTGGTCTTCTGAATTGAATTGTCAGTTTGGATAACTGGAATTCATTGAGTTTTACGTATCTCTGAGGGAGTACGTATTTGATCTATCTCTGGTTTTAGAATCTGCAGTTTGGGAAGTTTGGTAGTTGAGTCAGACTCGTCTATAGTTTGATATTCTGTTTAGTTCTGTAGATCTAGATGAGTAGGAGATCTATAGCTTAGTAGTTTAGATTGTTGTAGAGCGAGTATCCCGGTATATATATACTTGGGGAAACTCGAGGAAATTCTATTCAGAATTTTTCGCTGGATAGTTAGAATTGTTTGTTTGGATGATTGGTTGCTATGATTGTTAGCATATGGATGATAATACATCCTTGTGATTTAAAAAGATTATTAAATTACCTTTGTTTTAAATTTCGGGGACGAAATTATTTTAAGGGGGGAGGAATGTAATATCCCAGAAATTTGGGGCAATATCAATTTAATAATCTGTTTAAATAATTAAATTGATTTGATAATCTTTGATAATTAAATTTGAATTGGTTTAATAATCTGATTAAATGAATATTTAATTAGTGAATTTTACTAATAAAATAATTTCTATTTATAATATATATATATATATATATAATTGTATATATTGTAAATAGATAAGCTTGGGTTTGTAATTTAAATAATAAAGAAAATCTTGTTTTTAATTTCTAATATATATTTTGATAGTTAGGAAATTATGATTTATTTAATATAAGCTTTTCAAAGCTATTTAAACAAAATAACTATATGGTTTTGAAATGAGATTAATAATAAGGATTATTTTATTTTCTTTTTTGAAATATTGCTTAATAAATAAGATTTAAGAGTATATATATATAGATAAGTTTAAATAAATTAAGTAAAGGCTTTTCATTTACATTTAAAATAAATATTAAAACTTAAAATAATATGTGTAAATCTATAAAGTCACCTAAATAACAAGTGTACACTAATAATACTATGTATGTGACAAATGTCAAGTTGTAGATTTTTGTTTTTCTTTTATTTTGAATAAATCATTTCCACTTATATATGCATCTACTTCTTATCTACATTTCCTTTTATTTTCTTTTTTAAACTAAGAAAACATTCAGCTGTAAAGTTAATAGCTGAAGGTAAATTCTCCTCTCAATAACAATCTGATAATCATTCCTCTCAACCAAAATCTGAAATCAATATACTCCTCAAACCAAAATCTGTAATAAATCCTCTAAAATGCTTCTTCTTCAAATCTGCAATTCTTCAAACCGTAATTCATATTCAAAAATCAAAGGCAAAGCCTGTTTTTCTCTTCAAATCTGAAAGCAAGTAATCTGGAATCAAATTCCAGTCTGCATGCAAGATTCTATAAACAAGCAATTCAAGTTTTAAATCAAAGAAGCAAGGCATCTCTACATGCAAATTTCTAATGCTAGCATTCCAGTATTCAAGTTTAAAAGGTTTTAAAGTTTCAAAGGCACTTCAGTTTTAAATTTTAAAGCCTGGGAAGCTCTGTTCACTTTTAAAAAGGTGAGTGACACTTTCCTAAAATAACTTTACTCTCTGTTTTTCAAATTAGGGAGTGAACTACCTTTATAAAATCTATTGAACCTTGATTTGCATGTGGAAATACTTAAAGTATGTTTGTATAGTTGTTGAATGTGCCTGCATGTCTGTGTATATATGAAATTGATGATGTACATGTCTGTGTATATATTTTTAAGTTCTGTTATTTGGTTCAGGTTCAACTTAATCCAAATCAATTCACATCTCTTCATATAATCAATATTAGGTTATAATTCTTGAAAGAAATTTGTTTGTATTAAACTGATATTGTTTTTAAAAATGTTTCCAAAAGAATTTATTAGGAAATTAGTTAGAAAATAGAAGATACAGTAAAAATCAAATTAAGACAGGAAAATGTATTATCTAAATTTCTATGTTTGAGTATATAAACAGATTCGCTGTTGAAATTAATGATTTTTGGAAATGAAATCATAAATTATAAGTAGATAGATCGAGGGATATTAGGGGTTGAACAGATTTTACATTTTTGATGATATCTGATAATCTAAGTATTCGGGGAAGTCGTGGTTCATTCTGGAGGAAGAGGAGCTATCAGTGATTAAGAGAAAAATATCAGCAGTGATGATAATTCACTATGGCGATGGTAGAAGATCGATTATGTTTTTAACCCTAGTTTATAGGTAGGTAGGAAATTTGATTTTCGCGGCTACTATGGTGGATCGAGTTCCACCAGATTTTGGGGAATTGAAGTGGAGACGTTGACGAAGCTTTGGCTGGAAGCACAGATGTTCTGATGGCCGGAGGTGTGAGAACGACGTGGTTTCAGGCTTGGGTTTGGTTCCAGTATTTGGGTCGAACGACTCTTTTCCGATTCGTGATCGTTCACGGTGGTTTAGGTGTTCGTGGCGACTCAGGAGGTGATGGGTGATCTGCTGACGTTAGCAAGGCTGGCCGGAGCTACGGCGATTAGCGGTGCACGTGTACGTGCATTTTTGTGTATCGGTGTTTGAGAAGTTGGGGAAGAAGAATGGAAGCTCGAAGTCGTACTCGAGAAAATGGGAACTTGGCTCGGGTTCGTTTGGGGGAAACTCGGGTGGGTTTATAACTGGTTTTTAAGAAATTTTAACATAACAAAGTTTTAATAAAAAAGAAGGGAAGACTCGAAGCACATAGGGTTTTGGCTCAGGGGTTTGCAGTTTTTACTCTGGTATTATGATGTTGGGCTCTGGTCATTGACCTGTTACAGGTTTTTTAAAATCTGTTTGTTTTTAGATTTTAAAACTTATTTTAAAATTTAAAAGCAAGATTTAAATCCAGTTTTAAATCAAGTTTAAAGTATGGATTCAATTTAAATTTGTATCCTAGTTGAAATAATAAGTTTATTAAATTATAATGTTTAAACAAATTCAAAATGTTTAAAGAAGGTTTGAATTTTAAATGAATTGGTTTAGAAATCTTATAAATTTCTTTTATAAATGTTAAGTATTCCTTTAACATTTGGATTTAAAAGGGAATTGTAAATTTGATTTAAATTTGGTTAAAGTTAAATTTGAAATTATTTTAAATCTTTAATTTGAAATGAATTAAAGGAAAGATTTAAAGGTAAAAATGTTTCAAGCTTTTGTCAATAATAACTAGAGTAGTTATAAAGGTTAATACTTTATTTTAGAGATTAATTAAGGTTTAAATGATTTATGATAAATTAAATTGATAAGGTAATAAAAGGGTAATTTAATTAATTAATGGTTTAGTGATAATTAATTAAATAATTAGGATTATAAGTTGATTAATTAAGAATTAAGGATCATTTATTTAGATAAGTATAGATTTTTAATAAATGATTAGGAATTAATTAATCAAGTGATTAAAGATTAATTAAGCAATTAATTTAGTAATTAGAAATTAATTAAATGGTAATTAAGAATTTATTAATTGGTAATTAATAATGATTGATTTAAGTTTAATTACTTAAATAAGAATTGTTAATAATTAATGAGAGATCATTAATTAAAGATTATTAAATAATTAATTAATGAGTTTAATTTTGATAATCAAATAGATTAATTAATAAATGATAATCATTTGTGAAATTGGTTAAGTATAATTACTTAATGGAAGTAATTAAAGGAATTAATTACTTAAGGTAATTAATTAAATGAATTAGATAAGTTTAAATTAATTTAAGATAATCACTTGGTGATTTGATAAATATAATTACTTAAATGTAATTAATGAAGTGTAATTACTTAGGAAAGTAATTAAAGGTAATTACTGGATGTAATTAATTAAAGGAGATTTAATAATAAAGTAATTTGAGTTTAATTACTTTTTTTTAATTAATCAAGGGATTAATTAAAAGATAATTAATTAAGGAGTAATTAATTTATGAAATAGAGTAATTAAGGGTAGTTAATTACTAAATGAGATTAATCAAAGGTGATTAATAAATGTGACTAATTAAAGATTAATTATTAAATGTAATTAATTTAAATAAGATAATTAATTAATGATGTAATTAAGGATTGATTAATTAAGATTAGTTACAAAAATAATAAGTGATTAAAGTAATTAATTAATTGTAATTAATTAAGGATTAATGTAATTAAATATAGTTAATTAATTAATGATGTAATTAAAGATTAATTACTGTAATGGTTTAAGTTAATTAATTTGTGAAATTAATTAAGAATTAATTACTTAAAGTAATTAAAGGATTATTAATCAGGAATGATTAATTAAGATGGATACTTAGAGTAATGATTAATTAATTGGTTTAATTAATAATTAAGTAAGCAGGATTTATAGAATGAAGTAATTAGTTTAATTCACTTTAAATTAATTAGATGATATAAATCATTGCTTAAGGATGGATGAATGAGATTGAATGTATTTCATTGTTTGATATCTCTGATGAGATATGATTGATATATGATATGGATGTTTGGTTGAATTATAATGATAATGTGAATTATTTGTTTGGGATGATAATGTAGATTATCTATTGAATTATCTTCCTTTGTGAATAAAGATAATGAATTGAATTGTTTTACCCTTAAAACAACTTGGCCTTAAAAGATACGCTTTGGATTTCGATGAGACCGGGATCGGGTTTCCGTATACCGGATTTCCAGGTCTGGAGACCCGAATACCACATCGATCCAAATTTACGATAGGTCGTGAATCAAGTGAAGATGAAGATTCAGAGTGCAAGGGTTATTTTCGTTAACTCTGAGGGTGATTCCAAAACGAGTGTAACGAGATAATGCCTTCGGTTTCGTTCGAACCCGGAACGAACTTGTATGGATTGAATGCTTTCAGCACATCGTCAGGTGGACGATGAGCATTCTAAGATAGATGTGTTCTATTTAAAGGTAATCGTGACCTCAAGCCTCACAAACCGGGAATGGCTAAAACAGGGGAGGTGCAGCAAGGTTAGTGGGTAGCACCCAAGTAGGACAAGGCTACCTCTGTCTAGATGTCCCTTTCTATTTTCGACTTAGTGGTGCGGTTGCTGATCCCAACCGTGAGGTATCTTGTGCGGGAATTATCCAGTAAGGGATGTTCCGACCTTGTGTTGCAGGGGATTGGGAGTGATCCTCGGTACGGTGATCTAGGCCACGTACTGTGACGGGCGGTACCCCGGTAGCCCTGCCATTGTATGGAATCCAAACTCCAATAAGTGCCGTACGTATTAGTTGTGCCCAACTATGTTGGAATGTGAGATGTAAGCATTTCAGCTATTTCTGTATTTTACTTGGAAACCCTAGACCCTATTATAATACAATCGAATTTCCTATCAAATGTTTTGGTTAGCGTAAGGTAAAAACTTACCCATGTTTATGTGTGGGAAGTCTTACGTGATACCTTTTCTTTCAAAAGGTTTTGAAGTTAAACAAGTTTAACCTGTTACTCACACCAGACCCATGTCTGACCCAAGTTGTTTATTTCTGTTTTATAAACTCTTGGGTACTCAAATTTTTACGAGTAGCCAAGGGATTCAGGTTAGCCTTGACGAATTGTGGAGGAGCAATGGAGCAGGAGGCTTCAGCGTTGTAGATATAGATAGTAGTTTCCGCTGTGTTGATCTTGTTTAGATCTTTGTTTTGTATTGAGTTGTAATAACTAGACAGATGTTTATAACTGTCTAGTATATGATGTGTAATCTGTGTAACTCTGATAGATGTATATGATACTATGTAATAGTTATATGATATATTATATTTTGTTCCGTTTCCGCTGTGAGTATTTGTGTTTGTTTTCTTTCTCTTCTTTTCTTTTCTACTTCTCACCCCTTTCTTTCTTACTGTCGATGCGATTTTCCGGGAGTGGAAAGCCGGGTCGTCACATTTTTCTTTCCATATAGTCGAATCATTCGAAAGAATACCCTTTCTACAACATCATAATGAACTCTTTACAAAAGTGCACTCGATCATCCTTAACATTTAAAGACATCAAATATGTTGCACTTTGCATAAACTGATCAGACTAACATTTCAACCATCGATTTCATAGATATATCTTATAGCTTTGGTTTAACGTTACAATTAACACAATATTATCTTTATTGTAATCAATCAAATTAAATACTCAATCTCATAGTATGGTTTATTTCTTTACTTCAAATGAACTAATTTCATCGAAGTATCATACATCACGAACCATGATCATTCCCCATATAACACTTATATATGATAGCATATGGATCAAATATCCATACTATTCTTTTTCTTTTAGAGTTTGAAAATCAAAGAATGCAATACGCGGTCTCGACCAAATTAACGCGTAAGTGACCAAATCACGAATGTATTTAGTAGTTGGAAAATCAGGCGCTTGCATAGGTATTGAAACATTAACATGTAAAAAGCATTTATTAGTAAGTATATGTTATTTTTTCTTTTTATCAATCTTCAGTTTAGTTCATTTGTATATCTTATTTGATAAACGTTTTATCAATCGTATTAAATGCACAGATATATC
Organism: Allium fistulosum; assembly: GCA_030737815.1. NCBI lineage: Eukaryota > Viridiplantae > Streptophyta > Magnoliopsida > Asparagales > Amaryllidaceae > Allium > Allium fistulosum. The sequence continues at coordinate 911,383,993 of CM060907.1, read as the reverse complement.
AATGTAGATTATTAAAACATGATATAACATATGTTCTTTACTAGAAAGGTTAAATGTTATCATTTCATTTTTCTAATAAGGCTCCCACTAGTCTTTTATGTTTCACCAAACCTTAAGTCAAAGACAGAGAAGTCTTTCGACTTCACTAGTGGGTATTCGAACTCATCCATCTTAGAATTCTGACCTTGAGTTTGCTCAACAAGTCATAGCTCCATGGCTGATGCATAACTCCTATCGGTTGTATCATATACAACTCCTAACCCTTTGGCACCTTATCCTAATCTCACTTCGACTTTGAGTTTTCTCAACAAATCAAAATGAAATTATTCACTCGTATTTACCATATCACGATGGACTAAGTATAGTATATGTAACGACCCACTTTTTCGTACAATTCAAACTGACAATAAACCACACAAGTTTAGTCCAAATTGAACGGAAAGGCAGATAGTTAAGGGAAAGAAGATAGAAATAAGACAAGAAGAAAAACCAACAACACAGAATCTCACATCGGAATGAATAATCTATAATATATAACAAATCTTTATACAAAACCAAACTGTAATGTATATATGTACAGATATCAATCAGAGTATACTAACCTATTCAGCATGGACAATTATAACAATCTATCCTCACGATTGCTGATAACACAACCATATATGCAATAAAAATATAATCATCTACGTGAATATGTCTTTGGGCCTCCAGCTCCTCTCCTGAAGCTCCAGATATCCATCTAAACCTGGAAATATGCTCGGTGTGACCCGAGCATTTAGGAAAAACCACGCCCGGGTCAGTTTGGTAAAACCAGCGTGAGAATTTAAAATACAAGGAATTTTATTCATTATAACTTTCAAAATCCTTTAAAAACAAAGGTATCTCGTAAGACCACATCGTAGATAAACATGGACGGGTTTTTACCTTACAATAACCAAAACACTTTAATAGAAAATCCAGTAATATTATAATAATGTCTAGAGGTCAAAGTAAAATATTAAAATATCTAAAATGCTTACATCTCACATTTCAACATAGTTAGGCACAATCAAAACCGTACGGCGCTTATTGGAGAATGGATTCCGTACAATGACTAGGCACTGGGTACAACCTATCACAATACACGTCTAGAAAATGTGCCGAGGACCTTACCGGGATCCCCTGCCAAAACAAGACCGGCCTACCCCTAACCTGGATAGTACCGAATATGTTATCACAAGGATGTTCCCACCCTTATCGAGAGCTCTCTTTTTCCATGCACAACCATATCCATAATCTATCTATCTATTACTTAAATAGGAAAGGAGAAACCAGGGCAGTCATATGTTGCCACGTGTCCTTCTTAAACGATTCCCTTTCATTTCCAATTTCTTCCCCCAAACTGCCTTTCTGAAATCCCACATTTTCAGGTAACCACGTTCAATAACGGTTCTTTTTTTCCCATACCTGATTTTCTCCCATGTCTCCCTCGAAATAGCTCTTCCAACAATGGACGACTTCTGACTAGCGCATAAAGAGGCTAATTTAAAACTAGGGCAGATATCAAAATAGGCATGGGATGTCGACGAGAAAACAATAATCTCAAACAGGTACGATTGCTACATCCTTGAGCAGTAGAATCCCTAATTTTTCATAGTTTGCAATAATTTTCCCTTTTATTTATCTACTTTTTGAAAACGGATTATGCATAACTGTTTGTATGTTCTGAAGTTAATGAACAAAATTAGATCTTTGTATAGATTTACTTGAGAAATATTGATAAATCCACTACTATAATCTCTGTTATGTTTTTGTAATTTTTAGATGCCTCAAATGTTAGAAAAAATTAACGTTCTTTGAAATATTCTTACATCCTAATTAATATGGTTATATTACTTCGTTGAAAGTGTTTAATATATTTTTGTTCATCGACAGTCTTCAACTAAAGTAATTGAATACAAGACAATGTCAATGGAAGATATTTTAATATCACGTAAGCTGAGTTATTTCAATCGTAAGATAAAACTGAAAACAAAATTGCCTTAGAATACAAGATAATGTAAATGGGAAGGGCATTTTGATATTTTTGTGTGGCATGTTATACCATAGTTTGTAGCAACTGGTAAGTACCCTACCTAATCAATTGATTTATTTTCCTCTATTTTTAACACAAATACGTTGCAATTATAATTTTGTTCTGCAGAACAATTTACACCATGTACTAACCAGTTTGTGGAAATCAGAATGAAAATTAGCTTTTAAAATTGATATAATCTTAGATTTACAAATTCTTAGTGAATCCACACGATTTGTGTATTTCTGCAGTCTTAAGTACTGCAATGTTTATTTTGAATTTAGATTCAAAATTCACTGACTTATTGTATAAATTGTGAAAATTGAATTTGCACTACAAAATGTGTTTAAATATTCCTATCTCTCATACCCATAATTATTAATTAATTTCCTTCCATGTGGTTGTATTTTGCTATATATTTGTGTTACTATGTAGGGACCTATAAACATTTCAAGTTTTAAACTGTAGTGCACAAAATTAAGTTAGGTTGCTGAATTTTTCATCTTTTTATGACCAACAGTAATATCATAAGGTTCTTCCTTATTATGGATAATGAATATGCTTTAATTCATCAGATTGAATGCCCATACGAATGTGATGTTTTATTTTTTATGAATTATGTGTAAAATGGAATTTTTTAATATGGGAGTACGAATTTCAAATATACAAAAGGTATTGCAATGTTTTTAAAATTTGTTTCATGGTTGAACTTCTTACATAGAATTTTATGTTTCATCTTCTTTAGAATTCTTCTTAACTCATAGGGATGTGATAATTGATGGGTTATTTAAAATGGAACACTCTTCTGCTTGCTATTCAGATAGAAGATAAATGTGGGAAATGTTATTTGTTATATGTACTTAGATTGATGTGCTTTACTTTTATTCTTATTGCTAACTATTCATCATTATCATTGGACATTTCATCCAATTTTGAGAATCAAGTAACACCTATTATTTATAATATGATAAATTCATCACCAAAATATGCATGGAGATAATTTTTTTACCTTACTTAAAAGTTAAGTGTGATTTACATGTTGTAATTTTACATGTTATGAATTCAATCTTAGGTGGAAAACAAAGGAATATTGTATATGGAAGGAAAAGGTTAAGTAAATAAATCTAACTTGAATACACACACAGCTTAAATTTTAATGAATAATCAATGCTAAGGTTATTTTTGACATTTTAGGAAAGCTTAACCAAGCTAATGTATTTTCATTATATAGTTGAAGAATATTTTGGTACATTACATCCTTAAGGCCAATTATATTTTTATGCATGTGTGTACATATACATATAAATACACACACACATATATGTATGTAAGCATGCATGCATATGTATGTATACACGTGTATATGTATAAAGATACTTAAAGTTAAAATGTTTAGTACTTCATGAATAATTCATGACTAATACTCATTTATTTGAGTGTCTAGCTGTAGTCCTTCAAGCATCAATATTAATATTTTTTTGCAATTTTAACAACCATTATTCTCTATAACCTATACTACATAAAAACTTAAAGATCTTTGAAGATAGATTCACACTTACTCCTAAAATAGTAAGATAATTTTCCAATAATATATGTTTTTGATTACTAGATTTGCTAATAGCTTTAGATTCAGTATGCATAACTAATTCATGGCCAATAAGTCAGTAATAAATGGTGGATTCATTCGGTATAAAGCTCATGTTTGACTGGACGGTCACTGATAAGGCCCTTTCTAGCATAGTTTGATATATAGATGTATGATTTTGTTATTGGGAGAGGAGCCTTTTTAAGGATATAGATGCAAAGTCAAATTGAGAAGATATTGGAGGTAGCTTCAAGATTGTGTGTTGAAAGAAATTTGCGCATGAAGGGTGATGTAGCTGTAGCTCTGCGTAGGATAGAAATTATGTCAGGAAAATTTGCAATAGTGAATTATGGTTGGGTAAATAAATATTTTGTTTTAGATGTAAAATTATTAAATTTGATTTATGCTCTTGTTCTGGAAGTTGTAGGTCAGATGCATGAAAAGAAGTTGATTTCTTTTTCTATTTCAGTGTAATTTTTTTTAGATTTGAAGAAAATATGCTACTTAATTAATAGATTTGTATCATTTATGAATGCTTAGCACATGTGAATGCTATCATATTAATCAAGGCCGAATCCAACGTTGATGGAAACGGAAAAATGAGAGTGATATTACAACTCTAATTCATTTAGTTAACTTAGCTTTTCTTTTCCTTTCTTTCCTTTTTCTTCCCTAGGTCGTCGCCATTTATGAGCTTTAGAGATTTTTGGTGTAAAAAATGGAATAAATGAAAACGAAGTTAAAGAAAGTACACTACTTAATTGAGAAAAAAATAAAGCATATTGAATCATGCATAAAAAGTGGTTTGCGAGGACTATACTAATCATTAAATAATCTTCATAACTTTTTTTTATGAAGGAGTGGTCCTCATATAAGGAGAGCAATCATATTTTATTAAACAAAAATAAAATCCGTACAAAGTTTTGTTGGTAATTAGTTACTACAAATATTCAGGATCATCACTATGACGATCAACGAAATGGGAGAGGTAAAAGTGAACAAATCAAAATGTTTACAATTAATTATATTGACAGAAGACACTACATGATGACACAGTTTATCTGTATTAACAACAATAAGAGGACTGACGTGCAATCATGGGCTGAGGCGATAGGAGAATCTTAAGAGCCGCTGATGCTGCATGGCAGTAGATGAGTAGTTGTAGATGCGTGGAGAATGGAGATGCCAAGGTGCTGTAGGCAGTAAATGAGAACTTGCATGGTAATAAGTAAACAAAACAAAATTGTTACTACCAAGGTGGTGTAGTTAGAGTGAATTGTGATGTAACAACAGGAGCATGAATTGTGGTGCCAAGGTGTTGCTGTTATTGAGAATTACTACCTAGGTGCTACCGATAGCCTTGGATCAATCCCACAAAAGCACTTAGGTGAGCATTGTGGAGAACGCAAGGGACTGAAACAAGGTTGAAATACTTGCCTGAATGTGCTATAAGATGTTGAATGACAGGCCATGCGGAAAAAAGAGAGAATATGATGCACTTTTACTGCTGTGGCAAGGCTGTTGCATGAATGGCCTTGTAACGACCCAGAATTTCGACCAAATTAAATTGAAAATATTTAATTAATTTTAAATGAATGATGATTTTATTTGAATCCCCGATATAACTTTGAAATTGGCGATTAAATTTTACAATTTAATCTAGTGAATGTCGAATAAAAATTTGAATCTTCAATCATAAGCTGAAGAAAAATATTTCAAAAGCTTTTAAGATTCGTAATGATAATAATGAAGATAATAGAAACTTCAGAATTGTATTTCAAAGTGTTTCGTTCAGTTTTGAAATTAAATCGTTCGAACCGATATTTAAAAATAGTCAATTTTCAAACAGTCTCGGAATTAGACGAAACCAGTTCCATTGGGTCCGGAATGTTGTATTTTTGCCGGATTTCAATTTTCGTAATTTTCGGGGTTGTTATGTGACCATACGATAGTTAAACGCGTTGGAATTTAAATGGAATTCAATTTAAATTTAAAATTTAAATTCATAAATATCACACGTTTACTTCCCTCTAATCACGCCTAAATTTTCGCCTGCAATCACGATACAAAAATCGTGCACCCCATCACGTAAACCATACCTCGTTCAATTTTATCCCCTCCCTCTTAAAATCAAAAGGGAAGAAAATACTCTCGTTCTAAAAATAAAATGGCCGAAGCCTCTGTTAAATTCAAATCGAGCAGTTCGAAAACAAATCGTTCTATCTCCCTCTACACCCAAACAAACAGCAGCTTCGAAATCAAACAAATGGGGAGAATGTTTTCGCGTTCGCAAGATTTAGGGCTCGTTGTCGAGCTAGGGCAGTGGCGATCTGGAGGCTCGCGATCGAGCAGGAGCGGTGCTCGCTAGGGTTTGGGGCAGCGGTGGCAACACGCGCGCGTAGGGCACGAGTTCAGTTCGTGGGCGAGCTTGTTAAGTTTCTCGAGGTCGAAGAATCATCGCGAAGTCATCGCGATCTGGAGGGGCGCAGCCGGAGGAACTCGACAGTTCGTCGATCTCGGTTGTTTGGGATTCGACATTAGGGAAGTGTGGCGCACGCTCGTACACTCGAAGGCAGGGTAGAGGCGCTCGCGTGCGAGTTGACCAGTGATGGATCGCGATGGTGAGGCTGCGACGGCGGCGCTGTCAGGTTGGAGGATTGGCGAATTGGTGGGTCTATTTTCAAGCACGATGGCTCAGCTAGGGGTCTCGCGACTGGAAGGCGGCGTGCGAGATGGCGAACGCGTGAGCAATGGCGGCGAGGATGGGTCGCGATCGATTTCAGTGGCTGCGGCATTAATGTCGTGGTATTTGGGCGTGTTGATTTCAGCTGAGCAGAGAGGTATACTGTTTTATTATTTATTTAATTAAATAGATAAAGGGTTATATGTATGTATATATATAGTTAAGCAGAAATAGAAAAAAATAAAACTTATTTAAGTTTTACAAGAGGTTATCTAATTTAATTTAAATTCTTATATATATATATACATAGATAAGGATTTAAATTTTTGATAGAAAAATTTAATTACTGCTTTAATTTGCAGAAAGGAAAACAATAAGTATAAAACAGAAAGATTTAAAATGTTGGAAGTTATATAAAATAGATTTTTAATCTATATAGATTTTTCTCAAAGAAAATAATAAAGTAAATATGCATATATAACTAGTTTCATTTACTAGGTAATTTTATAATATATATGATAAAGATAGATTTGTTTAATTTTTTAAGTTGCTAAAAATAATTTATTAAATCTATTAAAAGAAGAATATATGTATATTTGTTATAACAGTTGTTTAAAATTTAAAACAGAATATATATATATATATAGGATTTTGAAAGTATAGGAATTTTAAAAAACAACATAGAGTTTATAAAGACTAGATTAAATTTTAAAGAAAGGAATTAGTTTAAAACTAATCGTTAGTTAAGTCAAATTTTAAAACAAAAATTAACTAGTTCGATTTAATTCGAATATTAATAAAGTGGTATACTTGTTTTATACAAGGTCAAAATTTGAAGAAAAACAATCTGGAATAAAATGGATGGCAAATTAAAGCTAAGGTGAGATCTTCTTACTCAGATTTAAATTTGGATTGCAGTTATTGATTGCTATTTGGATGTGATATTAGATATAGTAGGATATATATCTATATATAGCAATATATACATATTGGCATATGTATATATTGGATTGATGATTTCCCGCCTCGTATAGCGGATGAGACCCTATTGCGCCGTTAGTAAGCGGATTTTTATAAAACCCATATACCGCGATAATTCCGTACTGGAGCGGAATTGGTATTGTGCTAACATCTTTGGATGCAGGGAAACAGGTTGGAGGGATCCAACTGGACCCCTCACATTGATTGAATTTATTTCTATTGTGATATGAATCTGTGAATGATTATAGTGATGCTATTAATCATATTGATATCTGGAAATTGTTTGAAAGCTAAAATTTAGCTGAATGGATGTTTTGACATCATTGGATTCCAAAGATAAACGAAATTGAATTTTTAAATTCAAGTAGAAAATTTCTAAATGAATCAAATTTTGAAATTGAGGAAATTTTGAAGAAAGGAATTTTTAAAGTATAAAAAGTAAATTTTTATAATCTTATCGAATTAATTCCAGAATCAAGTGAAAATGTTAAATAAATGGATTTCGTAAAATAGTGATTATAATTTGAAGAATTTAATTTAAGAATTTGGATTTTTAAACAGATTGAAAGAAACGATTGAAATTTATTTCCTTAAAAAGGAATTTATTAAAAGAAGATAAGTTGGAAATACAACTAGAAATTTAATTGGTAAATTGAAATAAATTGGGAAATCAATGTAAAATGATTTCAATTTGAAGAATCCATTTTAAAATAGAATATTGAATCATTTGAGAAAAAAAAAGAGGAATTTACTTAGTAGTGATAAATAAATTTTAAATCAATATCGAAATTGATTTGGGATTGAAGTTTTTATAAATAGAATTGGAATTTATAAAAGTTGTTTATAAATCCGAAATCACTTATTTTGATAAGTAAAAATATAGAAGTTGATAAAAAGAAGATTTGTAAGTCGAGGTTGTTATTAAAATAGATATAGAATTTATAACCGTGTTTATAAATTCGAAATCGATTGAATTTGATAAATTAAATATAGAAGATTTTTTTAAAGAAGATATATTCGCGATTTTGGATAGCGAATTTTTATTGAGATAAAAATGTGTAGAAATGATTGAAATTGGGATAAGTGAATTATATTCACGATTTTGGACAGTGAATATATTGTTAAGTAAAATGGATTTATTTTTGAAGAAGTGATATTAAAAATGAAGTTAAACATTTTAAAGATGTTTTAAAATGTATTATGAATCGAAAGCATAGATTTCAACAGTTCTTGTTGAAATAGGCGTTTCCGAAAATATAAGGAAATGATGGACTATAACACTGTTGTTATAGTAAATGATTTTCGAAAGGAAATGTTTTGATGTAGTATTGGGATTTATATATCTTAAATTTCGAATCCCTATACTAGAGATTTTGAGTCGTCGTAACGATGTTTTACGTAACATTCGTTTTGACTCAAATAAATGTCAAAGTAAATGATTTCCTTAAAGAATGAAATATATACTTAATTTGATTTAAGTATATCGAATATTTTCCAAGTGTTGAAAATAAATGATTTGTGAAATACTTATTATTAAATAAGTAGGGAAATGCTTTTCCAATATGAAATGAATGTTTTGAGATTTTATCTTCAAAGATAAAAAGAAATGTGGGAATTGATTTGAAATTGTTTTCAAACGATTAAGTGTGGAAATTCTATATCTAGTAAAGATATTTTTGAAAATAAATAATTTGGAAAATTATTTGGAATCTGATGATGTTGCGCACCTTTATTGATAGTTAAATAACCGACTATCAATAATTACCTTTAGATAGGTATTTGTTGTGAATTGGATGAATTTGAATGCCACACTTATTTTTGAATAAGCGCTCACTATTCGGGTTAGCCGGGGAAGGACCATGGGGTCGTATAACCCATTCCGAATATGTGATACGTCGTTATGAATTGCATTTGAAGACCGGTGTTGAAGACCGGATATTTTTGAAAACGGAAGGATTACCGTCGAGTTACTCTACATCGGCTGATCTCCGGTTTAGAGGTTTTATCACCCTTAGTGACGGGAAGTCCGGACATGATTAGAAAATTATCCGGAAATGCAAGGGCTTCGTGAGAAGTGCCTTCGGTTCTGTTCGATCCCGGAACAGACTTGTATGGATTGTGTGTCTGACGTTACAATTTGAGATATAAAGCTGATTTCTTTCAAATACATTTCTGTTGGTGGCGGAGAATTTATTCTCTTAGCTTAACACCCTTCTCTGAGACGTACGAGCTCAAAGGTTATGTAGTTGAAATTTATCAGCGATATATCCCAATTTGGTAACGTGGCATACTGAGTGTTGCTGTGAAATGATCAGTGTTTGATCATTTGTGATATGATCATTTGTGATATGATCATATGTTTGATCTTATATCTTTGTGATCATAGGTTGATCATTTTGTTTGACCCGAAGTAGGGCTTTTTGAGAAAGCGTAGCTTTGTGGACGAGACTTCGTCGAGCCTCACACCCCGGAAATGGTCGAAACAGGAAGAATGCGGCAAGGTTCTAGGGAGTAGCGCCCCTTAGTGTATGTCATTCCTTCTGGATAAAGGTGGTATCATGGTATGGAGCCTAGATACTTAACCTCTATGGTTGCTGTAAAATTTATTTCTTTGTGGTTGTTGCGAATCGGGGATCCTCGGGAAGATCGGTGACGATCGGGGGATGGCATACGCGTGTCAGTAGTTACCTATTTTTGCAGAGGTAACCCGGCCTTGTGTTGGCAGAGATCCGGTTAGGTTCTCGGGTCGTCTATTCCAGGGACGTACCCATCGTGGATAGGAAGTTCCTTAGCCTGACCATTTGTTGGAAATCCAAAGAAACAATACGAGCCTTTACGATTTCAATTGTATAACCTGTCTCCTCAGGAGGCAGCTATAGCAGGCATAATATAATGGTACCTATGCTGGCTAAGATTTATATTATACTTTCGAATTGTTTTCCACTATGCACTAATAATAATATCAAAAAGAATTTGATTTTTGCGTAGTAAGCATCTTTGACTATCATAAGAAGAAATCTCCTCCAAGTCTGCGTTTGCATTGTGTGTGTGGTGGGAGGTCTTATGGTAGTTTCATTTTCCAAAAGCATTGCGAATTGACTTTAAAATTTTTCTATTGTTTATTCTAAAGATAAACTGTTTTACGATCTCACACCAGTCACCATGACTGACTCGGAGTTTATTGTTTCCCTTCTAAACTCTAGGTGCCCACCAATTTCCACACGGGCAGTCTAGAGTTAGATTATCAGGATATTCTGGATATTCTGGAGCTTTGGAGATAAGCTGGATGACGAGACGTAGTATTTGTATCTGATAGTATTTATTCCGCTGTGTATTCTGTATGAGGACAAGTTTATATAACTGTCCATTGTTGTATATTGACTCTGATTGATGTATGTATAAACTGATATAGTTCTTTGTTTTAAAAGACTATTGATTATCTATTATATGTTATTCCGCTGCGATGTGTAAGATTCTGATATTGTTTTTGCTTCTGATGTTGTTCTGTTGTTCTTCTTTTTTCTTTCTTCTTCCTCTTTCTTTTTCTTCTATCTTCTTCTTCTGCCTTTTTCTTTTTCTTAAACCCTCAGGGTTCGTATTTCCGTGCATTTTGAGTTAATCAATGGAGATTAGTGGTTAATCAAGAGGTACGGATTTGCGGGTCTTGACATCTGGTATCAGAGCATATGGTTAAGCGACAACCCTGTTCTGTTGGGTGTTACTCATTAGAGATAGAGTCAGTAGTACTCTAGAATGAGTTGAGTGTAATAATAGATATGAGCGCGTATTTGTTAGTGAATATAAAAATGTTTTATATTGTGTTTGCTTATCCGTTGAGATGTTTGTGAATTTTGGTCGGTATGTGGGACGCCATATTATCGATAGGGATTTCTAAACACTTAAACGAGACAAGACGACATAGTATTGTTTTAAAATAAGGTGAATGAAATAATTTTACCCAAAACTATTTTTGTATAGAAAAAAAAGAAATGATTTTTCTATGAAATACTATAGTATATGGATGTTTGGTTGTTAGGAAGTAATAACATTGAAACATTATCATTGTTATCTGAAATCGAATGAGAAATTAAAAATAACAACCAAAGATTTGGAAATAAATTCATATAAGAATAAAATTATGGATATGAATTGTAAATGTGATTTACAAATGAAATTTGAGAATATAAATTATAAATGTGATTAGTAATTTGACACGGAATTCCAGAGAAGTTTTTGGAAATGTTTTAAAAAGAATTTGAAAATTTTGAGGATTGGAAAGTTTAAATCATTTTTTGAGTTGAAAATGAATTTCAAAGGTTTTGAAAAGTATTTTGGAAAGATAAAAGCTCTAAACTCTTTTCGGTCGCTGGAAAATAATTCCGATGATGATCGCGACATCACCGATGTTCATTTTCGGGTTTCCAAAAGAGGAATTGCTGCCAAATTATTTTTAATGGAAGTTGTTTGGAAAATTTGGGTTTGTTTTGGAAATTCAAAGGATAATTTGAATTGTTTTCAAAATGATTTTTTGAAAAGTTGAAAAGACTCTGGAATCCTATTTAAAATATTTATGGAATAAGAAATGAGTTGATAACTTATACCAATTGAATCTTGGTAGAATGAATTTAACTTAAAAGAATGAAGTTAAATCAAAGCAAGTATAAGTGAATCAATTAAATGAAAATGAAATTCATTTCGAATTCGTAAGCAAATGAATTGAATTGAATAATTGTAAATAAAAGACGAATTAAAATTCGTATGGAAATTGGAAATCCAGTTTAAAGATAAGTAGATTTAACCGAAGTAGAATTAAAATAAATTGAATTGATATCAATTTGAATTAGTAATTGGAACTAATTTAAGATAGTGCAGTTGTAAATGACAGATAATTGATACATTCAATATTTAGGAGATAAATTGAATCCAAATTAAATTGGAATTGTAAATCGAATTCAAATGAAACTTGAAATGTGAAAATTGAATGAAATAGATATGTAACTTCAACAGTGAAGTAAAAATGATATAAGCAGTTTATATTGAAAATTTTGTAATAGAATTTGCAAAATGGTTTGAATGTGTAACTAGATATTATGGCTAGTAGGATATACAGGTATAAAGGAATTGAATTTGATTTCACAGATAATTTGAATTGCTCGACAAAAGGTAAGTATTTGAATTATAATATGAGTTTTTGATGATTTCTGGTCTAGCCGCTTGGCTTTTTCTTTTTCTTTTTGAAATCTGAGAGTCCGTAGGGACGTTTTGTAGTCGTACCGTATTAGCCACGCAAAGGAGACGCTGGCGAAATTTTTCAAAAATTTAGAGTGTTAGAAAAATTTTGATAAATTTTTGAAAGTTTAAGTTTAAATTTGAATTTAAAATTGAATTTTGAAGTAAACAATGTTGTTTGAAACTTTAATTGGAGTTGGAAGCTAGTTGAAATGATAACGAATCTTTAGTAGAAAGATTTGTTTTGATGAATTGATAAAATTATTGAATTTGAGAAAAATAGTAGACGAGTTAAGGGCATTTTTCCTAACTTGTAATTTCGAGGACGAAATTCTTTTAAGGGGGGAAGTCTGTAACGACCCAGAATTTCGACCAAATTAAATTGAAAATATTTAATTAATTTTAAATATTTGAATGATGATTTTATTTGAATCCCCGATATAACTTTGAAATTGGCGATTAAATTTTACAATTTAATCTAGTGAATGTCGAATAAAAATTTGAATCTTCAATCATAAGCTGAAGAAAAATATTTCAAAAGCTTTTAAGATTCGTAATGATAATAATGAAGATAATAGAAACTTCAGAATTGTATTTCAAAGTGTTTCGTTCAGTTTTGAAATTAAATCGTTCGAACCGATATTTAAAAGTAGTCAATTTTCAAACAGTCTCGGAATTAGACGAAACCAGTTCCATTGGGTCCGGAATGTTGTATTTTTGCCGGATTTCAATTTTCATAATTTTCGGGGTTGTTATGTGACCATACGATAGTTAAACACGTTGGAATTTAAATGGAATTCAATTTAAATTTAAAATTTAAATTCATAAATATCACACGTTTACTTCCCTCTAATCACGCCTAAATTTTCGCCTGCAATCACGATACAAAAATCGTGCACCCCATCACGTAAACCATACCTCGTTCAATTTTATCCCCTCCCTCTTAAAATCAAAAGGGAAGAAAATACTCTCGTTCTAAAAATAAAATGGCCGAAGCCTCTGTTAAATTCAAATCGAGCAGTTCGAAAACAAATCGTTCTATCTCCCTCTACACCCAAACAAACAGCAGCTTCGAAATCAAACAAATGGGGAGAATGTTTTCGCGTTCGCAAGATTTAGGGCTCGTTGTCGAGCTAGGGCAGTGGCGATCTGGAGGCTCGCGATCGAGCAGGAGCGGTGCTCGCTAGGGTTTGGGGCAGCGGTGGCAACACGCGCGCGTAGGGCGCGAGTTCAGTTCGTGGGCGAGCTTGTTAAGTTTCTCGAGGTCGAAGAATCATCGCGAAGTCATCGCGGTCTGGAGGGGCGCAGCCGGAGGAACTCGACAGTTTGTCGATCTCGGTTGTTTGGGATTCGACATTAGGGAAGTGTGGCGCACGCTCGTACACTCGAAGGCAGGGTAGAGGCGCTCGCGTGCGAGTTGACCAGTGATGGATCGCGATGGTGAGGCTGCGACGGCGGCACTGTCAGGTTGGAGGATTGGCGAATTGGTGGGTCTGTTTTCGAGCACGATGGCTCAGCTAGGGGTCTCGCGACTGGAAGGCGGCGCGCGAGATGGCGAACGCGTGAGCAATGGCGGCGAGGATGGGTCGCGATCGATTTCAGTGGCTGCGGCATTAATGTCGTGGTATTTGGGCGTGTTGATTTCAGCTGAGCAGAGAGGTATACTGTTTTATTATTTATTTAATTAAATAGATAAAGGGTTATATGTATGTATATATATAGTTAAGCAGAAATAGAAAAAAATAAAACTTATTTAAGTTTTACAAGAGGTTATCTAATTTAATTTAAATTCTTATATATATATACATAGATAAGGATTTAAATTTTTGATAGAAAAATTTAATTACTGCTTTAATTTGCAGAAAGGAAAACAATAAGTATAAAACAGAAAGATTTAAAATGTTGGAAGTTATATAAAATAGATTTTTAATCTATATAGATTTTTCTCAAAGAAAAGAATAAAGTAAATATGCATATATAACTAGTTTCATTTACTAGGTAATTTTATAATATATATGATAAAGATAGATTTGTTTAATTTTTTAAGTTGCTAAAAATAATTTATTAAATCTATTAAAAGAAGAATATATGTATATTTGTTATAACAGTTGTTTAAAATTTAAAACAGAATATATATATATAGGATTTTGAAAGTATAGGAATTTTAAAAAACAACATAGAGTTTATAAAGACTAGATTAAATTTTAAAGAAAGGAATTAGTTTAAAACTAATCGTTAGTTAAGTCAAATTTTAAAACAAAAATTAACTAGTTCGATTTAATTCGAATATTAATAAAGTGGTATACTTGTTTTATACAAGGTCAAAATTTGAAGAAAAACAATCTGGAATAAAATGGATGGCAAATTAAAGCTAAGGTGAGATCTTCTTACTCAGATTTAAATTTGGATTGCAGTTATTGATTGCTATTTGGATGTGATATTAGATATAGTAGGATATATATCTATATATAGCAATATATACATATTGGCATATGTATATATTGGATTGATGATTTCCCGCCTCGTATAGCGGATGAGACCCTATTGCGCCGTTAGTAAGCGGATTTTTATAAAACCCATATACCGCGATAATTCCGTACCGGAGCGGAATTGGTATTGTGCTAACATCTTTGGATGCAGGGAAACAGGTTGGAGGGATCCAACTGGACCCCTCACATTGATTGAATATATTTCTATTGTGATATGAATCTGTGAATGATTATAGTGATGCTATTAATCATATTGATATCTGGAAATTGTTTGAAAGCTAAAATTTAGCTGAATGGATGTTTTGACATCATTGGATTCCAAAGATAAACGAAATTGAATTTTTAAATTCAAGTAGAAAATTTCTAAATGAATCAAATTTTGAAATTGAGGAAATTTTGAAGAAAGGAATTTTTAAAGTATAAAAGGTAAATTTTTATAATCTTATCGAATTAATTCCAGAATCAAGTGAAAATGTTAAATAAATGGATTTCGTAAAATAGTGATTATAATTTGAAGAATTTAATTTAAGAATTTGGATTTTTAAACAGATTGAAAGAAACGATTGAAATTTATTTCCTTAAAAAGGAATTTATTAAAAGAAGATAAGTTGGAAATACAACTAGAAATTTAATTGGTAAATTGAAATAAATTGGGAAATCAATGTAAAATGATTTCAATTTGAAGAATCCATTTTAAAACAGAATATTGAATCATTTGAGAAAAAAAAGAGGAATTTACTTAGTAGTGATAAATAAATTTTAAATCAATATCGAAATTGATTTGGGATTGAAGTTTTTATAAATAGAATTGGAATTTATAAAAGTTGTTTATAAATCCGAAATCACTTATTTTGATAAGTAAAAATATAGAAGTTGATAAAAAGAAGATTTGTAAGTCGAGGTTGTTATTAAAATAGATATAGAATTTATAACCGTGTTTATAAATTCGAAATCGATTGAATTTGATAAATTAAATATAGAAGATTTTTTTTAAAGAAGATATATTCGCGATTTTGGATAGCGAATTTTTATTGAGATAAAAATGTGTAGAAATGATTGAAATTGGGATAAGTGAATTATATTCACGATTTTGGACAGTGAATATATTGTTAAGTAAAATGGATTTATTTTTGAAGAAGTGATATTAAAAATGAAGTTAAACATTTTAAAGATGTTTTAAAATGTATTATGAATCGAAAGCATAGATTTCAACAGTTCTTGTTGAAATAGGCGTTTCCGAAAATATAAGGAAATGATGGACTATAACACTGTTGTTATAGTAAATGATTTTCGAAAGGAAATGTTTTGATGTAGTATTGGGATTTATATATCTTAAATTTCGAATCCCTATACTAGAGATTTTGAGTCGTCGTAACGATGTTTTACGTAACATTCGTTTTGACTCAAATAAATGTCAAAGTAAATGATTTCCTTAAAGAATGAAATATATACTTAATTTGATTTAAGTATATCGAATATTTTCCAAGTGTTGAAAATAAATGATTTGTGAAATA
The DNA here is from genome assembly GCA_030737815.1 of Allium fistulosum. Taxonomy (NCBI): domain Eukaryota; kingdom Viridiplantae; phylum Streptophyta; class Magnoliopsida; order Asparagales; family Amaryllidaceae; genus Allium; species Allium fistulosum. The sequence goes on along the minus strand of CM060907.1, from coordinate 911,367,459 downwards.
CTTATTATTAAATAAGTAGGGAAATGCTTTTCCAATATGAAATGAATGTTTTGAGATTTTATCTTCAAAGATAAAAAGAAATGTGGGAATTGATTTGAAATTGTTTTCAAACGATTAAGTGTGGAAATTCTATATCTAGTAAAGATATTTTTGAAAATAAATAATTTGGAAAATTATTTGGAATCTGATGATGTTGCGCACCTTTATTGATAGTTAAATAACCGACTATCAATAATTACCTTTAGATAGGTATTTGTTGTGAATTGGATGAATTTGAATGCCACACTTATTTTTGAATAAGCGCTCACTATTCGGGTTAGCCGGGGAAGGACCATGGGGTCGTATAACCCATTCCGAATATGTGATACGTCGTTATGAATTGCATTTGAAGACCGGTGTTGAAGACTGGATATTTTTGAAAACGGAAGGATTACCGTCGAGTTACTCTACATCGGCTGTTCTCCGGTTTAGAGGTTTTATCACCCTTAGTGACGGGAAGTCCGGACGTGATTAGAAAATTATCCGGAAATGCAAGGGCTTCGTGAGAAGTGCCTTCGGTTCTGTTCGATCCCGGAACAGACTTGTATGGATTGTGTGTCTGACGTTACAATTTGAGATATAAAGATGATTTCTTTCAAATACATTTCTGTTGGTGGCGGAGAATTTATTCTCTTAGCTTAACACCCTTCTCTGAGACGTACGAGCTCAGAGGTTATGTAGTTGAAATTTATCAGCGATATATCCCAATTTGGTAACGTGGCATACTGAGTGTTGCTGTGAAATGATCAGTGTTTGATCATTTGTGATGTGATCATTTGTGATATGATCATTTGTTTGATCTTATATCTTTGTGATCATAGGTTGATCATTTTGTTTGACCTGAAGCAGGGCTTTTTGAGAAAGCGTAGCTTTGTGGACGAGACTTCGTCGAGCCTCACACCCTGGAAATGGTCGAAACAGGAAGAATGCGGCAAGGTTCTAGGGAGTAGCGCCCCTTAGTGTATGTCATTCCTTCTGGATAAAGGTGGTATCATGGTATGGAGCCCAGATACTTAACCTCTGTGGTTGCTGCAAAATTTATTTCTTTGTGGTTGTTGCGAATCGGGGATCCTCGGGAAGATCGGTGACGATCGGGGGATGGCATACGCGTGTCAGTAGTTACCTATTTTTGCAGAGGTAACCCGGCCTTGTGTTGGCAGAGATCCGGTTAGGTTCTCGGGTCGTCTATTCCAGGGACGTACCCATCGTGGATAGGAAGTTCCTTAGCCTGACCATTTGTTGGAAATCCAAAGAAACAATACGAGCCTTTACGATTTCAATTGTATAACCTGTCTCCTCAGGAGGCAGCTATAGCAGGCATAATATAATGGTACCTATGCTGGCTAAGATTTATATTATACTTTCGAATTGTTTTCCACTATGCACTAATAATAATATAAAAAAGAATTTGATTTTTGCGTAGTAAGCATCTTTGACTATCATAAGAAGAAATCTCCTCCAAGTCTGCGTTTGCATTGTGTGTGTGGTGGGAGGTCTTATGGTAGTTTCATTTTCCAAAAGCATTGCGAATTGACTTTAAAATTTTTCTGTTGTTTATTCTAAAGATAAACTGTTTTACGATCTCACACCAGTCACCATGACTGACTCGGAGTTTATTGTTTCCCTTCTAAACTCTGGGTGCCTACCAATTTCCACACGGGCAGTCTAGAGTTAGATTATTAGGATATTCTGGATATTCTGGAGCTTTGGAGATAAGCTGGATGACGAGACGTAGTATTTGTATCTGATAGTATTTATTCCGCTGTGTATTCTGTATGAGGACAAGTTTATATAACTGTCCATTGTTGTATATTGACTCTGATTGATGTATGTATAAACTGATATAGTTCTTTGTTTTAAAAGACTATTGATTATCTATTATATGTTATTCCGCTACGATGTGTAAGATTCTGATATTTTTTTTGCTTCTGATGTTGTTCTGTTGTTCTTCTTTTTTCTTTCTTCTTCCTCTTTCTTTTTCTTCTATCTTCTTCTTCTGCCTTTTTCTTTTTCTTAAAACCTCAGGGTTCGTATTTCCGTGCATTTTGAGTTAATCAATGGAGATTAGTGGTTAATCAAGAGGTACGGATTTGCGGGTCTTGACAGGCCTGAAAGGGGTCAACTGATGGGCTAAAGTGAGTACTCAATGATGCTGCCAGATGGTGGGCAGTTCAATCTGGAGGTGCAAGATAATGCTGCAAGATGGAGGAAGATCGGTTTATGATAATTAGGAACACTAACATGCCTGCTTTAATAGCTTGTGATATCTTAAGTTCTGGTTTGCCTGCATTAAAAAAAACTTTTGTATATGAAAACGTAAACTCAATTTATTCTTTTTGAGGTTGATCACACACACATATGGTTGAAAATAAAATCTTAGTAGTGCAAGTATACGAAAATTCTGGGTACTCTGTTTTTGACGTTTGTTTGTCAGATCTATTGTATTTAATTAGCATTTAAGTTCTCTAATACATTAGTATAGCCATGTTATGCTTTTAACTAATGTCCTGATGCAGATTTATTAATTCTTTATATATCCGTTGATAACTATTAATAAGTTAGCTTAGATGGAAACTGTAACGACCCTAGATTTTTATTAAATTTAAATTGATAATTAAATTAAGTTTTGAATAAAAATTTGTTAAATTAATCGATTAATTGATTACAAGTTTCCCTGGATTCAAATATATTCTGTAGAAATTATTTAAATTTAAAAAATATGTATATGTATTTAATTTGGATTTAAATTTTAAATAAATGGTTTGAAAATAAAGATACAAAATACATGAGATAAATTATAGGAAAATGTATATATTAAACAAATTTGTTAAAGTAAACAAATTACATAAATTAAACAATCTATATTAAAAACAGAAATTCGTTATGAATTCTAAAACAAAATAAAATGAATACCTTAGTATAAGTATAACAGCATATGAAAAATAAAATAAAAACAGGAAAAGATAAAACAAAACTAAATGCATGTGAAATTATAGAGACAAGTTAAAGACAAAACAAATACCTTTGAAAACAAATAAAATACAAGTGTACAAATGAAACAAAGAAGCCACCACTATCTCATCTCATTTTGTACAGCCGAATAAATAAAACATAATAACAAACTAAAATAGTAATTTATTCATATTGTAAAGCAAAAAAAAATATATATTCAAGCATATCTATGAAGCCATCACAAGACCCTCTCAGCCGAAATGAAGTAAAAAAGAGAAATCTCTTTAGCCAAGACAACAAACAAATATAATAAGATAAGTATAGAAACATAAAAGTACTATGCATTAAATGTTTGCATATTTAAACACAACATATTTTCTATCAGCCTCCAAAATGAAATAAAATCCCTGCTAACCCTTGTACAAACAGGAAAAAAAATATACAGCTTGTACAAAATAAATCAATACCCTGTACAAATCTTTACATCCCTGTAAACCTCTTTTATTTATATCAACTTCTCGTTCCAGTCTTCAGTCACCATTATAAACTAAGAAAATCAGAAGTGTTGTCACTTATTAATCAAACAAACATCCACTTGAAACGTTGAGCAATCAAAGAAAAACTGAGATCAAGAAGAAGAAGGCTTCCAACTAACAGTCAACCAAGATTTCAACTTTCAAATTCAAAAAAAGGGCTTAAACCTTCAAACTCCAAATTTTCTGGAAATCAAAATGATCAGGGTGAGTAAACAATTTAATCTAACTAAGAATATATCTGATTGTTACTTATGAAGTCTGAGTTTGCAGTTACTATGTATGCATATATATATATATATATATACATGATGTTTTTCCCTGCGTATAAACATATCTAAGTGCATATGCCTGTTCATATGAAAACTTTCTGTTTCTTTAGTTTCAGAGCATTAAACTTGATCAAAACTCAAATATCAAATCACTTGATCTCTGTTAAGCTGAAGACTTCAAATACAAAATGTTGTTTGTTCATAAACCAAAGTAGAAAAAATTATTTTTAGCAAAATAAATTCAAGTGGAGGTCTGAAGTTCCATAGTTCTGAGGAAAACATATAAACATGAAAAATTCGAGTATAACAATTTGTTGAATCAAATATATACATAGAATCATCATGGAAAACTATGATTTTTAAAACAAAAGTTTTGATTTTTCAATGGATATGTTGAGAGCAGTTTTGAGTTGAATGAGGATGGAGTTTCGTCGAAATTCAGGTGATCGGAGAATTGTTGGAGCTCGAGGTTTTGCATGGAGGTGGAGGAGTCTACGGCATTGGTGGGAAAAATGCTCGGAGATGTTATCGATCATCGTGGAAGCGACGGTGGCGAGCTCTAGTTTATAAACCTAGTTTGGACGTGGGTTTGTATTTCGATTCGTTCGTCACCGATAAGTGATCGAGTTCTACAAAACTTCGGGAAAAGGTAGCTAGGACGTGGGTGAACCCGTGGACGAAGTTGGGGCAGCTCTGGTGGTCTGAGCGGCGGCGGCGAGGTGTATTTGTTAGCGGGTTGTGTTGCAGTTTCTCGAGCGTACTGTTTTTTTTTTTCGATTTTGAATGTTTGGTGATGAATCGAGTTTGGTTTTCAAGTGTTTGTGAGATTTGTGACTTGCCTGAGGTGATGGAGTTTGCCGGAGCTACGGCGCGTCGCCGTGCACGTGTACGGCGTGGGGTTTGTGTCAGTGTCGTTATTGGTGAACAATCTCGAGTTGTTACTCGAGTAAACGTGGTGATTGCCTCGGGTTCGTACACGAGTACACGAGCCTACTTATCTATTAGTTTGTTTGAACTTAAGTTTAACGTAAACTTTAACTGGGAAAAAAGAGAGGGGGAGACGTAGAAACGAACGAGAGAGAGAGAGAAGAATGACTCGGGGAAAGTTAGTGGAAACTCGAGTGATTACTCGAGTAAACCCTGGGATATTCTCGGGTTTGATTTTCAACTTGCAGTCCAATATAAGTGAAGTTCCAACTAATCATTTCAGCAAAGTTTAAGTGTTTATGACTTAATTAATGTCTGATAATTTAAGTAAAGAATTTATTTTAAAAGTTTAATTATTTAAGAGAATACTTAAGAATGTTTTAAATCTTAATTAATATTTTAATTAAGCAAATAATGTAAGATAAGTGTTTTGAAATTTAATTAACCTTCAAGCCTTTTTAAGTTAGTAATAATTTGATTTCAAAGTTATTAATTAATATTTTTAAAGGTTAATTAAGATAAATAATTATTATTAATTAATTGTTTAAAAAAAGTAATTAAGAAGGGTTAAATTAATTTATAATTGTAATTAATTAATAAATTAGGGGTTTATCGATTTGTAATTAAAGATTGGTAAATTAATAATAAAGTGTCTAATTTATTTGTAATTGAGAATTGTTAATGATGATTAATTACAAAGATGGTTAATTAAAGATTTTTAATGATAAGTTAGTGATTAATGAAAGGATAATTACTTATGGATGTTTGAATTCTATTGATCGTCGAACAATTTGATATTTCTGATATGTTATGCTTTGTGCTATGAATTGTTTGGGTGTGATCTGTGCTGAATGGAATTTATTTATCTGTGATAAATTTATATTATTTATCTATGAATCTGTGAATGAACGATAAGCGTAATAGATTTTACCACTTATCAATATCAATGTGTTTAAATATGTACTATTGTGTTAAACCCTTGGACTACACCATACACACACAAATATTTTTGAAATTGAAAATTTTAATTTCAATTGATTTTGAAATTGGAAATGGGGATTTACTATGAAAAGCTTTTGAAAGGAGTTTTAAGGATATTTTGGATATCTTGAAAATTTAAATAATTTGATTTAAATTTGAATTCAAGTTTGAAATTGAATCCTATGATTTGAAACTCGGGATTTAAAAATGCCGTACAAGTTGTATATGGGTTAAACTAGTTTAAAGGTATTGATTTGGGAATTTGAATTTAATTCAAGGGTTTTAAATCGTGTAAATATAACTGGATTTTTCCGAAACGAAAACTACTTGTTTTCAAATAATAATGGCTTTCATTGTAAGAAAGGATTTCCAAATTGTGTTGAAAGGTTTCAAGTTTGAAATGGAATTGAAATGTTTTGAAAACTATGAAATGAGTCTTTGATTCAAAGACCGGACGAGTTAATCCAACTTGAAATAGAATTGTTTTGAAAAGCTACGAATGAATCTTTGGAAACGTGTTTTGAAAACTATTGGTTAAATCTTTGTTTTCAAGATTTAAGGAGTTAATCCAATTGAAATGGAAATTGGTTTTGGAAAATCTATGAATGAATCTTTTGTTTAAAAGATTAAAGTGTGGAAATTGTTTAAACCGTTGAAGGTTGTTAAAATGAATCTTTTTTGTTTAAAAGATTGTAAATGGTAATTTGTTTAAACCATTTGAAAGCAAAGTTTTGGGTTTAAGTTGTGACTTAATTAAAATCCATTATCTATATGTTTTTAAAAATCGCGCTCATTATTCGGTTCAACCGGGAGAGGACCTTCGTGTCACATAACCCATTCCGAATAATGATACGTCGTATATGGATGGCATTTGAAGACCGACGGTGAAGACCGGATATTTGCGAGAACGATAGGATGACCTATCGATTGTCTCTGCACTGAGTCACGCCGATATAGAGATTTCCTAAGTGATGGGAAATCCGATCGGGATTGTGAATACCCGAATTGCAAGGGCTTCTTTGGAAGTGCCTTCGGTTCTATTCAAACCCGGAACAGACTTGTATGGTTACATGTTTGACATTACATTTTGAGATATAAAGCAAATTTCTTTCAAATACATTTCTGTTGGTGGCGGAGAATTTATTCTCTTAGCTTAACACCCTTATCTGAGACGTACGAGCTCAGAGGTTATGTAGTTGAAGGTTATCAGCAATATACTCCCAATTTGGTAATGTGGCATGCTGAGTGTTGCTGTGTGTTGATGGTCATTTATTGATCATTTGTGATCAAAGCACGGCTTTGTGAAAAAGCGTAGCTTTGTGGACGAGACTTTGTCAGAACCTCACAGACCGGAAATGGTCGAAACAGGAATGATGCGGCAAGGTTATGAGGGTCGCGCCCTTTAGGGTATGTCATTTCCTTCTGGAAAGGGGTAGTATCATGGTATGGAGCCCGGATACTTACTCATGTGGACACACTCTATTTATTATGTGTGATGTTGATTACCGAGCGCTCGGATAAAGGTCCCAAAGGACCGGGGAATGGCATATTCGTGAGTTACCTAGTTACAGGGGTAACCCGGCCTTGTGTTGGCAGAGAGTAGTTGTCTCTCGAGACGTCCAGCCAGAGGCGATCCCATGTGGCGGTTGGAAGTTCCTTAGCCTGACTATTTGTTGGGAATCCATCTTCCAATATGAACCTTGTACGGTATTAGTTGTAGAACCTACTATTTAACATAGTAGCTATAGTAGGCATAATATAATGGTACCTATGCTGGCTAAGATTAATATTGTATTTTGAAAGAATTTTCTACACTATGCACTAATGATAATATCGAAATGATTTGTTTTTCGTAGTAAGCATGTTTGACTATCATAAGAAGAAATCTCCTCCAATTCTGCGTTTGCATTGTGTGTGTGGCGGGAGGTCTTATGGTAGTTTCATTTTCCAAAAGCATTGTGGATTTCAGTGTTTAAAATTCTTTTGTGTTTGTTTAAAGATAAAATGTTTTTGTTGCTCACACCAGTCCCATGACTGATTCGGAGTTTATTGTTCCCTTCCTAAACTCTGGGTGCCCAATATTTTCCACACGGGCAGTCTAGAGTTGGGTTTCTCAGATATTCAGGTTGAGTAGATTATCTAGAGCTAGTCAGTCCTTGGACGACTGACCTTGCTTTCCGCTAGCTATGGATTGGAGCATTTTATTGGAGATATTCTATCCGCTACTGGTGTTATCTATTTTCTTTCCGCTGCTATTTCTTGTATCATATCTCTGATGTATATTGATATCTGTTGTATCATTCTGTTGTATCATATTGTATTAGATTTTTGTGTCTGTCATTGTATCAATGTTATATATATTGATATATTCTTTTTCTTCCGTTGTGTTGTTATACTTAATGGTGTTATAAGCTCCGGGATGCCAGATTCGGCGTTTGAATCTACGGCATTTTGAGTACAAGTGAAGTACGGGTGCCGATTTTCGAAGGTTGAATTTTGGATCGGTGAATTTTCGAAGGCTGAATTTTGGCAGTGGTTTGGTGGTGTCCGACCCTCTCTGGCCGTGCACGACTTTCTGACCTGGAGGTGGAAAATGCATAGTCGCATTTTTATAGGGTGGTGGCGGGGTGGATCCAAGGTGGCGGGCGAATGTGGTTTGACGAGGGAAGTTGATCGGTGAAGACGGGACTCGATTTCATCAAGAAATGCTCCATATCACTCGAATTGGTGTACGTGATTTCATCAAGAAACCCTAGTTTGATTTGGAAACTCAAGTTCTTGCTCCAAATTCAAAGGGAAGCTTAGGTAAGCATCCTCTCCATCTTCTCCATCTCTATCTCTCTTCAATTTCAGAAATTCCTAAACCTTAACTTAGGAAAATTTGCTTATTAGCTTAGATTGGAGCTTTTTGAGTTGAAGTTGAAGAGGAATTGGCCTTTCCTTTGTTTTAGAGTTTCTCATTCGTGTTTTTGGTTTTAAAGGTGAGTTCTTGAACTCATATCTATGTCTATAACTTTCTTTGTTGTTAGGTATGAATTCCTAACACTTGTGCATATTCATTTGCTTTTGATTTGAATTGATTTGGTGAATTTTCCAATTTTTGGTTTTGAAGTCCAATTTTATGAAAATCCTACTATGGATGTTTGGACATTGTTGTTTGGGGTGTATCGAAGAGCCTTTAAGGCTGGGTTGTCGCTTGGTGTAAATCCTTAGTCGTCGTTGCTCGTCTGATCGCTCCTGATACCTTTTGGCCACTTTGGCCTAGGCAAATTGTTGCCCAAACCAGGAGACCAGACGTCTGGTGATCAAGTCTAGACGTCTAGTTTGGACCTGGAGCAAAAATATATGCACGCAGAATAATAATAAAAGGTCAGAGACTAATTCCAGACGTCTGATTTTTTGGTTCAGACGTCTGGATGGGTTTCAGACGTCTGGATTGCCGAACCAGACGCCTGGGAGGTTTTTTCTGGAATTTCCAGAACCTAAGTCCAGATGTCTGGATTGACCCCTAGACGTCTGGAACTGTGTATTTTTGTCTGTTTAGGCTTTTCTTGATTGAATTTCCATTGTTTATCGATTTTAGTTGATCCGGTTAGTTGTTATCACTTATTATCGACTTTGATGATTTCTTTCTTTGGATTTTTGGGAATATCCATTTTGATGGATTTGGTATCGATTTCTTTGGATTTAATTCACGTCTTCGTATGTGAATTTTCGGTGATTGATTGTTTCTACAATCATTTCTATGGTTTGTCACTTTAAAATGCAAAGGTTTCTATACTAGTAGTAAATATTCAAACCCTTTCATCAAAACGATTTTAACATTTACTTTCAATATCAGACTCGCTTTTAAAACTGTTTTCTAATCTATTAGTATATACAAACCTTTACCTCATTCGTTCGAGAAATCCAATTAAACGACTTAGCAAAACAAGTGGTATGAAATGCTTAAGTTTACTTTGTCGGTTAATTCTTAGACTTGTTCGATTGAAACTCTTGTGACAATTTTCAAGTGGAAATCTACAATTTGTTCGTAAATATTTAAGTTAAGCCAGTGGTTATGGGACATGAAGCTAAACTCATTTATTTACTAGCTTAGTGTAATTCACACTTTTATTGATCAATGATGATCATTTTATGGTTTAGACTAGCTTTATGCGATGTCTCTTTGTCCACGTGGAGGACTGTACCTCATTCTATTGAGCTTCGTCTCATTTCTTTTATGGGCTAGCGACCCATGTTCTTTTATGGGCTAGCGACCCATGTTCTTTTATGGTGTTCGGTTCATCGGATGTACCGTTATTGTACTACATCGATGTCCCGGCTTTTCGGTTCATTGGACGTACCGTTATTGTATTGCGTCGTTGTTCCGAATTATTTGAGTTTCGGTTCATTGGACGCACCGTTATTGTACTGCGTCGATGCACCGGCTTTATGGTTAGCGACCATGGAATAGCATTCCGTTTATGATACACGTGTTGATGAGTTTTCATGCTCCCGATTGTGATAGGCCTTTTCCCTCCCTTTTTTGTGATTTCTGGATTTCTAGTTGATGATTTCTAGAATTTGTGTTTCACCGATTTTGATGATAGGCATTGATGGGCTCTATCAATATTTGTGTTTTGGTGAATAAATTAAAGAATATGACATTATTTTTGGTGCTTTGAGATTCTTGAGATATTGTATGATTTTTGTTGTTATTTGATGTATACTTGTCACAGTGTGGCATTATTGTTATCATACGTTTTTGTCATATCTCTTATTCTATCTTATTTTATCTTATATTTATAGCTAGACTGATCCGTTTATTATTTTCTTCTTAATTAATACTCGGGTCAGACCGAGGTATTTCAGGTGCTTCTGCTTGACTTCTTATCAGGGTCCATCACCTGACTTTTGGCTAACTACTTTAGCTTAGTAGTTTTTGTTGTAATACATTCGAGATAGAGACTCCTTGATGTATACTTATTCTTTTGTCTAGCACATGTACCTATTCTTTTGTGATGTAGTGGATCTTGTATGACCACTACTTTTATGTACACTTCTATGTGATATATTCATAAGTGTTTCCGCCTTTGTGATATGAATATCTGTGACTGAATTGTGTTACATTTATTTCTATATTTGATTCTGAAGGCCACTTAGCCACTGTGTAGTAGCTTTGAGTTTGTATTTGATATGTCGGATTTCCTCTTGAAACGAAGTGTAAGTTATATTATCTGACATATCGGTACTCGCACAAAGCAATTACACAGATGGTCGCTCCTCAATAGCCTTATTCTTCGTGCTAGTCGACGACATTACCCCGTAGTGTCCTTGGCTAGTGTGAGTATAGAGGTGGGGCGCCACAGCTTGGTATCAGAGCCAAACTTTGGAATAATGTTGAATAATCTAGCAAGGATCATTGTCCTAAGTCTTTCTTAGGAATCGTGCCATAGGATTTAATTCGAATCTTCGTACCGTTCTATCCTATTTCTTTTTATGATGCCTTGTTTTATCAATCAAGTTGGTTTGATATTCATTTTGAGAATAACCTTTTTCCTCTTCTTTCTTTCTTTCTTTCTTAAAGAAGAGAAATGGTTAGACCAGGCCGTCCAAGCGCCGGTCAATCCAGTGCTACTCCTTAGGATGGAGTATTTATGTCTGCCCAGCAGCTCTTAGATCTTGTGAAAAATGCTCAAGCTATCGGACCCATTTCAGAGCCTACTCATCCTAAATCTGGGTTTGCACGCTTGTGCAGTGATTACACCAACTTGGGTGGAAAGCCTTTCAAGGGTTCCGAAAGCGTTATAGAAGTCCAAGCTTGGCTTAGATCATGCGATCGCATCTTTTCCCGCATGAATCTTATTGATCTACATCGAGTCCAAGTGGCTTCTAGCATGCTCCAGGAGAGAGCATTAGATTGGTATGAGCTTCTGATCTCTGAAATTATTGAAGCGGATCTTACTTGGGAGCAATTTCGGAAAAGGTTCGAATTAAAGTTTGTGCCGGAAGCTGAAAAGGTATCTTTAGCCCGACGCTTTATCGACCTTGTTCAAGGTGAATCTTCGTGACCGACTATGTCGCATCTTTCGAATCTCTTTCTAAATATGGGGTCGAGTATATTAATACCCCATTGAAGAAAAATCAGAAATTTGTCTATGGGTTGAATAAGAATCTCAAAAAGCCATTACTTTTGAAACTAGAAGTTTCTTTCGATCAACTTGTTGATATCGCTCTTCGACTCGAAGAGGCCGATAAAGAAAGTGATGTTGAAGTTGTGGGGGCCAAACAAAACATCAATAAGAAGAGGCCTTTTAAGCTCAAGCCTAATCCCAACAAGAAAGGGATGCAAGCAACTTCAGTAGCAAAGACTTCTACCTCTAGTCGTGGGCAATGCTACAATTGTGGTTCTAAGGACCATTATGCAAATAGGTGCCCAAAACCTCTTTTTTGTCGTTTTTGCAAAAGTTCGGGTCATCTTTTATCTTCATGCCCCAAACTTCCAAATAAGAAAGAGGGAAAGCTAAATGTGGTGCAAGCCCTTAGTAACACTTCTCATGATCAAGGTATTTCTCATTCTATCCTTGATGGCATTATTATATTTCGTGATCTTCCTATTCGAGTTCTTTTTGATACGGGTGCTTCTCACTCTTTTATATCAAAAGAACATGTTGATGCTTTGTCTTTGAATGTTATTGGCTTGATGACTTCATTGAGAATTGCGAATTTGGTTGGTGGATCCGCAACACTCAGTTTACCGTGTAAAGATGTCGAAATTATTTTATGTGATTATGCCTTCCGAGCCGATTTGCATGTTATGCGTTACCTAGGTTTCAGAATGATTTTAGGGATGGATTGGCTTAACCATTATGAAGCCCATATCCTATGTCCTGAGCGGACTATATATCTTCGACATCCTCAATCTTTTAAGCATATTTCTCTTGTTCTTAAAGATTCGGATTCCAATTCGGTAGCATCCTTATATTCTCTAAATCCTCATGATGACGATAATGATGATGAGGAAGATGTCATTTCCCTCATTCACATTGTTTGTGAATTTCCCGACATATTTGAGCCCGTTTTAGGATTACCACCTAAGCGAGCAATTGAGTTCAAAATTAATCTAATCCCTGGAGCTCAACCTATTACTCGTCCTCCTTATCGTATGTCCAATAAGGAAAATGAGGATATGCGTAAACAATTATCCGAATTGGAAGCAAAACAGTTTATTCGTTCTAGTTCCTCTCCATGGGGAGCTTCAGCTATTTTTGTGAAGAAATCTGATGGTACACTTAGGCTTTGCGTTGACTACCGCAAGCTTACTGACCTCACCATCAAGAATAAATATCCCTTACCTCGGATTGATGATTTATTCGATCAACTTAGTGGTGCTAGAGTCTTTTCACAGTTAGACTTAGCAACCGGTTTTCATCAACTCCGTATTGCAGAGGATAGCATTCCTTTGACATCGTTCCGTACTCGTTATGGATCTTATGATTGGCTTGTTATGTCATTTTGTTTGATGAATGCTCCAGCTTATTTCGTTGACCTTATGAATCGAGTATTCAAAGACTTCCTCGATCGATTTGTTCTCATCTTTATCGATGATATTCTAGTTTATTCTAAAACCGAGGAAGAGCATGAAAATCATCTTCGAATTGTGTTGGAAACTCTTAGGAGCAACCAATTGAAAGCAAAATTTTCTAAATGCCACTTTTGGCAATCTCGTGTGAAATTTTTGGGGCATATTATTTCTGAATCCGGAATTTCCGTGGATCCTTCAAAGATTGAAGCGATTCAAAATTGGAAGAGACCGGAGAGTGTGACGGAAATTCGTAGCTTTCTCGAATTGGCGGGTTATTACCGTCGTTTCATAAAAGACTTTTCTAAAATTTCCGTACCTCTTACTAGTTTGACAAAGAAGGGAGTTAAGTACATTTGGTCAAACAAATATGAGGCTTCTTTTCAAAAATTAAAAGAACTCCTTTCAGATGCTCCTATTCTTACGATTCCCGAGGGGAACCAAGACTTTATTGTTTATACCGATGCTAGTCGTGTTGGTTTGGGAGCTGTTCTCATGCAAAGGGAACGTGTTATCGCTTATGCTTCTAGGCAATTAAAGCCTGCCGAGACTAGATATTCCACTCATGATTTAGAGCTCGCAACTATTGTTTTCGCCCTTAGAATTTTGCGTCATTATCTTTTGGGAGAGAAATTTGTTCTCTACACCGATCATAAATCTTTGAAGTATTTATTTTCTCAAAAGGAACTTAATTTGCGTCAACAACGTTGGCTCGAGTTCCTTGCATCTTATGATCTTGATATTCTTTATACTCCCGGAAAGGGAAATCTTGTTGTCGATGCCCTTAGTCCTAAGCAACAAGCGGTTGTTTCCATGATGATATCCAAATGGAATGATCTCGAGACTTTATCCACTTGTGAGATTCGAGATCGTGAATCCAATTCATGTTCATCTCTTGTTTTGTGTAGCCTTGAGGCTCATCCTTCTCTTTTAGACCGCATTCTTGAAGCTCAAAAGCATGATCCTGAATTGGTTCTTCTTAGCCAAAGTTGTAGGGATAAAATTGATATTGAAGGTTTGAAAGACTTTGATATCGATGCTCGTGGCGGTATTCAAAAATTTGGTAGACTTATTGTGCCAAATATTATTGATCTTTGTAAAGACATTTTAGAAGATTCTTATCGTTCTAAATTTACCATTCATCCCGGTAGTAGTAAAATGTATGCGGACATGAAGCGACTTTATTATTGGGATGGAATGAAATCTGATATTGCTAACTTTATTAAGCATTGCATGACTTGCCAAGTCATGAAGGCTGAGCATTAAAAGCCCGGTGGGTTATTGTAACCGTTGGACATTCCAGTTTGGAAGTGGGATCAAGTCTCCATGTACTTTATTGATGGTCTTCCCCGTTCTCGTTCGGGCCATGACAGCTTATGGGTGATTGTCGATAGACTTACAAAATCCGCCCATTTTATTCCCGTTTGGTCCAATCGGACCATACCTCTTTTGGCCAAACTCTATGTTAAAGAAATCGTTAAATTGCATGGAGTTCCTACTTCTATTATTATCGATCGTGATCCATTGTTTACTAGTGGATTTTGAAAAGGTCTTCAAAAAGCTTTGGGAACAAAGCTTAATTTTAGCACCGCTTATCATCCTCAGTCCGATGGACAAACCGAGCGTGTGAATCAAACTCTTGAAGATCTTCTTCGTGCATGTGTTCTTAATTTTGGTGGAAGTTGGGAAGATCATATTTCTCTTGTTGAGTTTTCCTATAATAATAGCTTCCAATCTAGTATTGGTATGGCACCTTTTGAGGCGCTCTACGGAAGGCCATGCCGATCTCCTTCGTGTTGGTTTGAAGCGGTGAAAAGCTGGTTTTAGGTCCAGATTTTATTCGTGATTCTATAGAAAAGATTGACCTTATTCGTCATAGGATGAAAGAAGCTCAAAGTAGACAAAAATCCTATGCCGAAACCGAAGAAGGAGATTAGAATTTTCTGTAGGAGATTTTGTGTTTATTCGTGTTTCACCTATGAAGGGTGTTGTGCATTTCAATCGATCGGGAAAATTAGCACCTCGATATATTGTTCCATTTCCCATCACCGAACGCATTGGTTCCGTGGCTTATCGCCTTTTATTACCGGCTCAATTTTCTGCTATTCATGATGTGTTCCACGTTTCTCGACTACGGAAATGCCTTAGAGATTCCGATTATATTCTTGAGCCTAGTGTTATTGAAGAAATTGAAGTTTCGCCTAATTTGACTTATGAGCAACATCCTATTCGTATCATTGCTTCGGAGGTTAAACGCCTTCGAAATAAAGATGTTCCTCTTGTGAAAGTTCAATGGTCCACAAATCCTAAGGATTGCTCTTAGGAATCTAGAGAATTCATCGAGCGAACACATCCGGACTTACTCTCTCGTGCTCCTTAAGTTGAACTTCTTATTTCAAATTTCTTCTTTTGTGTTGTTATGCTTTTATGGTTGTTACTCTTTATTTCCTCTTAATTATTACGAGGACGCAATTTCTTTAAGGAGGGGAGTCTGTAACAACCCGCATATTTTACGATTGTATATTTAAATATTTTATTTAAATATAGCATCATTAGTCGGATTAAAGACCGAAATGCTACTTTTTGCAAACAGTCGAATTAGGACTCGAGACCACTTCCATTGAGTCTAAAATGGCATTTGCGACCTTTTT
The DNA here is from genome assembly GCA_030737815.1 of Allium fistulosum. Taxonomy (NCBI): domain Eukaryota; kingdom Viridiplantae; phylum Streptophyta; class Magnoliopsida; order Asparagales; family Amaryllidaceae; genus Allium; species Allium fistulosum. The sequence goes on along the minus strand of CM060907.1, from coordinate 911,351,540 downwards.
GAGTATAAACATCGATACGTTTGGAGTTGAGTAGAATTTCACTTTTTTTCTATTTTGGGCTTTGGGTTTCAGCCCACTAACCCAACTTAATACGCTAACTCCACTCAACTCCTCTTCATACACTCGTTCCTTTTCCTAACACTCTAGCTCAAGAGAAATGGGGGAAAAAGATTGGAAATAGAAATTCCAAACCCTAGTTTGATTTGGAAACTCAAGTTCTTGCTCCAAATTCGAAGGGAAGCTTAGGTAAGCATCCTCTCCATCTTCTCCATCTCTATCTCTCTTCAATTTCAGAAATTCCTAAACCCTAACTTAGGAAATATTTGCTTATTAGCTTAGATTGGAGCTTTTTGAGTTGAAGTTGAAGAGGAATTGGCCTTTCCTTTGTTTTAGAGCTTCTCATTAGTGTTTTTGGTTTTAAAGGTGAGTTCTTGAAATCACATCTATGTCTATAACTTTCTTTGTTGTTAGGTATGAATTCCTAACACTTGTGCATATTCATTTGCTTTTGATTTGAATTGATTTGGTGAATTTTCCAATTTTTGGTTTTGAAGTCCAATTTTATGAAAATCCTACTATGGATGTTTGGACATTGTTATTTGGGGTGTATCGAAGAGCCTTTAAGGCTGGGTTGTCGCTTGGCGTAAATCCTTAGTCGTCGTTGCTCGTCTGATCGCTCCCGATACATTTTGGCCACTTTGGCCTAGGCAAATTGTTGCCCAAACCAAGTGACCAGACGTCTGGTGATCAAGTCCAGACGTCTGGTGATTGAGTCCAAACGTCTGGTTTGGACCTGGAGCAAAAATATATGCACGCATAATAAAAAAAAGACAGAGACTAATTCCAGACGTCTGATTTTTTGGTTCAGACGTCTGGATGGGTTTCAGACCTCTGGATTACTGAACCAAACGTCTGGGAGGTTTTTTCTGGAATTTCCAGAACCTAAATCCAGACGTCTGGATTGACCCCCAGACGTTTGGAACTGTGTATTTTTCCATGTTTAGGCTTTTCTTGATTTAATTTCCATTGTTTATCGATTTTAGTTGATACAGTTAGTTATTATCACTTATTATCGACTTTGATGACTTCTTTCTTTGGCTTTGGGAATATCCATTTTGATGGATTTGGTATCGATTTCTTTGGATTTAATTTACGTCTTTGTATGTGAATTTTTGGTGATTGATTGTTTCTACAATCATTTCTATGGTTTGTCACTTTAAAATGCAAAGGTTTCTATACTAGTAGTAAATATTCAAACCCTTTCATCAAAACGATTTCAACATTTACTTTCAATATCAAACTCGCTTTTAAAACCATTTTCTAATCTATTAGTATATACAAACCTTTACCTCATTCGTTCGAGAAATCCAATTAAACGGCTTAGCAAAACAAGTGGTATGAAACGCTTGCGTTTACTTTGTCGGTTAATTCTTAGACTTGTTCGATTGAAACTCTTGTGACAATTTTCGAGTGGAAATCTACAAGTTGTTCGTAAATATTTAAGTTAAGCCAGTGGTTATGGACATGAAGCTAAACTCATTTATTTACTAGCTTAGTGTAATTCACACTTTTATTGATCAATGGTGATCATTTTATGGTTTAAACTAGCGTTATGCGATGTCTCTTTGTCCACGTGGGGGGACTGTACCTCGTCCTATTGAGCTTCGTCTCATTTCTTTTATGGGCTAGCGACCCATGTTCTTTTATGGTGTTCGGTTCATCGGATGTACCGTTATTGTACTACATCGATGTCCCGGCTTTTCGGTTCATTGGACGTACCGTTATTGTATTGCGTCGTTGTTCCGAATTATTTGAGTTTCGGTTCATTGGACGTACCGTTATTGTACTACGTCGACGCATCGGCTTTATGGTTAGCGACCATGGAATAGCGTTACGTTTGTGATACACGTGTTGGTGAGTTTTCATGCTCCCGATTGTGATAGGCCTTTTCCCTCCCTTTTTTGTGATTTCTGGATTTCTAGTTGATGGTTTCTAGAATTTGTGTTTCACCGATTTTGATGATAGGCATTGATGGGCTCTATCAATATTTGTGTTTTGGTGAATAAATTAAAGAATATGACATTATTTTTGGTGCTTTGAGATTCTTGAGATATTGTATGATTTTTGTTGTTATTTGATGTATACTTGTCACAGTATGGCATTATTGTTATCATACGTTTTTGTCATATCTCTTATTCTATCTCATTTTATCTGATATTTATAGCTAGACTGATCCGTTTATTGTTTTCTTCTTAAATAATACTCGGGTCAGACCGAGGTATTTCAGGTGCTTCTGCTTGACTTCTTATCAGGGTCCATCACCTGACTTTTGTCTAACTACTTTAGCTTAGTAGTTTTTGTTGTTATACATTCGAGATAGAGACTCCTTGATGTATACTTATTCTTTTGTCTAGCACTTGTACCTATTCTTTTGTGATGTAGTGGATCTTGTATGACCACTACTTTTATGTACACTTCTATGTGATATATTCATGTCTTGTATGACCACTACGTTTATTTCTATATGTGATTGCGAAGGCCACTTAGCCACTGTGTAGTAGCTTTGAGTTTGTATTTGATATGTCGGATTTCCTCTTTGAAACAAAATGTAAGTTATATTATCTGACATATCGGTACTTGCACAAAACAATTACACAGATGGTTGCTCCTCAACAGCCTTATTTTTCTTGCTAGTCGACGACATTACCCCATAGTGTCCTTGGCTAGTGTGAGTATAGAGGTGGGGCACCACATGGGCATTGCCTAACGTGCCTTGTCATACCTTTATCCCTATATGAGACCCATACAATTTTAGTTTAGTGTTGTCGTATCGCGGCGCATCCCTATCCACCGACGGTTTACTGGTGTTTTATATGCAAACTGTACGACAATGCTTAAAAACGCGTTAAGGGGGATCAATGTAAAGCCTTAACACTAAGAAAAATATTTATTTTATCGATTAGACATTATATATGTTGCGTATTCTACTATGTATAAATATTTTGACAGATCCTTATGAGATGGAAAATCCCGTAACATCTCTTGAGTTATTGCACGCACGTTATACACTGGATATGAGATGTGAAATCCCGTAAACATCTCTAACGCTATTACACTCATGTTATATGCGATATTGATATGACTTACATAAGGATATTTTAGTCCTGACTCGAGTGTTTTGTCTTTTCATTACGCTCGGGTCAGTCCTAAATTTTTCAGCTTACCGAAGATTAGTCTCTGGAGGACGAAGACGAAGATTTGGTATATTATTACTAGTATTATCCCATCATTGTTTGTTCCACTGCATTATTATATTTGTTCTGTTGTATATGTATAACTCTGATAAATGTTGTATAAATTATAATCAAATATATAGTAAACAGCTTCATGAACTGTTTATTTGATTATTATATTTTATCGTTCCACTACAAGATTCTGTGTTTGTTTTCTTCTTCTTTCTTATTTTTCTTATTTTTCTTATTTAACCCCATTGATTATCCATGTTTCGAATTGTTTAAGTTGGACATGTGTGGATTATTGTCGATTTAAACCTTTTGAAATGTGGGTCGTCATAGTCCTCCAAAATAATCTTCAGTACGTTGAAAACTCAAGGCTGACCCGAGCGTAATGATAAGACAAAACACTCAAGTCAGGACTAAAATATCCTTATGTGAGTCTAATCAATATCACATATAACAGGAGTGTAATAGCGTCAGAGATGTTTACAGGGTTTCACATCTCTTATCCAGTGTATAACGTGCATGCGATAAATCAAGAGATGTTATGGGATTTTCCATGTCTTAAGGATCCATTAAAATATTTATATATAGCATAATACGCTATATATGCAATGTCTAATCAGTAAAATAAATATTTTTCTTAGCGTTAAGGCTTTACATTAATCCTTCTTAACACGTTTTTAAGCGTTGACGTACAGTTTGCATATAACGCCCCAGTAGTACGTCGGGGGATATGGATGCGCCGTGATACGATAACACTAAACCAAAATCGTAGTGGTCTCGTATAGGGATAAAAGTATGACAAGGCACGTGAAGCAATGCCTAAGGTAGGATACTACCAATTCGGGTCGCCGGGATGGTGGTAGCTCATCGTAGCCACGATCGCCCGCTGCGTCAATCCATCCCATATCGAGTCAAACTGTAAGTTGCATGTGCTAAATCGAAGGAGGGGACGCATATAAAAAGAAGGAGATGACATGTTGGATGATGTCTACAATGACTTGAAATTGAGAGAAAGAAGCTGATGTAGATATATAGGTCGAGTCAACATATTATTATATTATTTAAATTTTAAAACGTCTCGATTTACACAACTCAAAATCTCGAACCCCTATCGAGGTATGCCGCTAGGAATTTATAATGTTATACCCTTATTCTAAACGCAATGGAAAAGGTTTTGAGTCCTAATTCGATCGTATGGAGAAGATAGTGGACCCAATTATTATATTGAATTTTCGATATTAATTTAACGCTATTATACACCATACGGCCAAACGATAACTCCAAACACAACAAAATTTAAAACCCGATAATAATATACTATTACGGATCCAATGGAACTGGTTTCGTCAAATTCCGAGACTGTGCCCCGGAAGGCTACTTTTACTTGTTAATTAAAACGAGTTATTTTTTTTAAATTGAGTAAATTGCTTTTAAATCCAATTTAAAAATTTTATTATCTTCATTCTTACTAATAGAAATTTAATAAACTTTTAAATTATTTTTATCAAGCTAAAAACTCAAAATTTCACTATTTAACCAAATTCCCATTTATTAAACTCAATAATTAAATTATCCAAAAATCGTTATATTTGAAATTTAAGTTAAAAATTAACTTTTTAAATATTTAAAATCAATTAAATATTTCGATTTCAAATAACCAAAATTCTGGGTCGTTACATTCCTCCCCCCTTAAAAGAATTTCGTCCCCGAAATTGCCAAGGTAAGAAGAATGGTCCAAAACCCATTAGCTTCCTCAAAACCAATCAGTTTAAGAAATCAATTCATTGAAAACATAATATCACTTTTACCAATTTCCAAACTCATCCATAGATTACAACTAATATTATCCCCTCAACCATTCAAATTATAATTCAAAACCAAATTTTTGATTATTAAAATTTTCTTCCAAATTTTCTAACTCCTTAAATTTTCGAAAAATTTCGCCAGCGTCTCCTTTGCGTGGATAGATCCAAACAACTACAAATCGCCACTACGGGCCCAAATCATCCAAAGAAAACAAAAGCCAAGCGGCTCAATCATAAAATCATCAAACCGAACAACAATTTAAACATGTACCTTTTCGTCGGGCAATCCAAATTTTCTCTTGATTTTAAATGCCTGCATCTTATTATCCAATCACATAATTTAAAATCATTTTATTCAGCATTTTCAATTTCAAATATTTATTTCACCAAAACCCATACGATGTACATATATCATCCGTATGCTATATTAAATCTGATCGCTCGCTTGATCACTCAATTTCACTTCCGAACTAGTATCGTTCACACGATTCTCTAGTGCGGACTCATATCTGGTTTCTTGATTAGAAACCGTCATTCCCCTTGCATAGCCGTATACTATGATATAGAATCTCAGAATCAATCAAAAATCCACATCCAGTGTTCGCCGTCAAAAATCAAGTGAAAAATCCTAACTCGAATCGATATAAATTATCTTGAAATTCTATGCTCGAATCTGGATCAAATCGTCATGCGAGTAAAATAATATACGCACAACTTACGTATTTATTTCAATTGATTCTTAGCTATATCAAATTCTTTTTTTGTTCACATGCATTTTACTTATAATCAATCATCCATAATTATTATTCTCATTGCTTTATTCACATTCGTTATTTCACTTAGTATATCCTTCCTAAACTGATATCATTTCAGAATTATTCCACATCTATACTTCACATTCACCTATTTTCTTGGTATATCCCTTAAATACTAATTCCACTTAAGAATTTCACCATCAAATTTTCTTAAGTCAATTTTAAAAATTTTATACAAATGTTCTTTGATTTATTTCCACTTCACCACTTAAGTTTATATCCATTTATATTCATATTCAATTTTAATTCCACTTAACTCAATTTATCGTTCAATTCCAATATTAAATTCGTTCAACCGTGCCCTAAACCATATTTAATTCACTAATTATTTTAATTAGTTCCGTCCACTAATTCGTTTCAAATCTCAATCAAATTTTATTTCCAAACTTTATTTTATTTAGTCCAACTTAGGCTAAATTTCCAAATCCCATTTTATTTAACTTAATTCAAGTTAATTTTCAATCCAAAAATTCCAAATTTTTACTTTTCTTGCATTCTTAATCAACAATTTAAACTTTGCTTTGTCTTTCTAATTTCCAAATTTCATAAGTCATCAACTTATTTTTTTCCATATTTCCAAATAAAACCTTTTAAATCAAAATCCTAGAGTTTACACACTTTGTTCAAAGTATTTCAAATCAGTTTTGAAATCACACACACACACACAGATATATATATATATACACATACAAATTCCTTGCTATGTCAAATCATCCCTTTTTGCATTTCAAACCAAAACCAATTTTTACCAAACAAAACTCCAATTGCAGATCATTAAGGTAACAATTCCTTCCTTCGAAACTCGAAAATGAACGTCAATGATGCTGCAGTCATCACCGAAATTATTTTCCAGCGACCGAAGTGAGTTCAGTGCTTTTATTCCTTTAAAACTCCTTTAAATATTTCTAATTCAAAATATTTTCTCCAAATAATTTCACTATTATTTTCCAAGATTTTGAAAAACATTTCAAAACCAATGGGAATTAAATTCCCAAATTTCCAACCTTCAAACCCTTTTAACAAATCATATTAAATATACTTCTGGAATTTCATTTCATTTCAAATTATAAATCACATTTACAAAATCACATTTTCATAATTCATTTCGTTATATGAAATTATTTCTTAATTGTTGATTATAATATCAACTTTTATTCGATTTCCACAACTCAATGATAATGGCTTAATATTATCATTTCTTAACAACCAAGCACACCATATATAATAATTTCTAAAAATTATTTCTTTATATATAAAAATATACCCTGGGTAAATTATTTCATTTATCCCCATTTCAAAACAATACCATGTCGAATTGTTTTGTTCAAGTGTTTAGAGATCCCTATCAATAACGTTAATTACCCTTATTGACCAAAATCCATAAGCTACTTAATAGATCAACCAACACAATATAAAACAATTTTATATTCACTAACAAATACGCCCTCATATCTATTAATACACTCAAACTCATTCTAGGGTACTACTGACCCTATCTCTAATGGGTTACCCATCGAAGCCAAGGTTCTCGCTTAACCTTCGGCTGTGATACCAAAATGTCACGACCGAATATGTTATCACCCCCTGTGTTCCCACACTTATCGAGAGCTCTTTTGCATGCACCACCATATCCATAATATATAATATATTCGAGGGTATCTAGAAAGATGATAACATACCCTAATTAGGTATGACCCACTTAGCCTTGCTGCATATACCCTGAATTTCAGTCATTCCGATTGATGAGGCTTGAGGATATGATTACCTTTGAAGGATAATTTCACTTAGAATGCTCATCGTCCTCCAATGACGATGTTCTGATAGCATTCGTCCATACAAGTTGTCCTGGGTCTGGGAAAACTGAATCACCGTCTTCATCATCTTCACGGCATCTATTCGTAACGCTCAAATCGGATCGAAGTGGTTTTCGGATAATTAAATCTGATCCCGGTCTCTTCGAAACGATAAACGAATTTGGCCAAAATTGATAGTTAGTTATTTAACTGTCAATAAAACGTCCATAAGTAGACATGAGGCCTTATTATAGATTTTCCCAAAATTTATTTCAAAATATCTTTATAAGATATATATATTCAAATCCCTTCCAAATTTTCAATATTTGAGACAACTCAAATACTTATATCCATATCAGGATATTTCAAACCATCTCTTATTTCAACACTTAGAAAAATTTTAAAAATATATTTTCTAAGCCCCTTACTTCCCAATCACTTAGGAAAATTTCACTTATTACTCTTTTCTCAAAAACCCTTCACAATTTATATTGTAAATTCCTTAACTCGATTATAACGAATTCTATAAGTTCCGGGGTTTCTTAATTAAATTTCTTAATTCAAAAATATATACTTATCTCACCGAAATAAGTATATACACAAACCATTTCCTTTAAAAATATTTGAAAAACCTTTTAAAATAATATGGAAAGCACCACGCGGTATCAACCATGGATTCGCAGCTCAAAGATTACGTCTCTATCCCAGAGAAATCCAAACTTAACTACAGGCAATCTCTGCCTCTGATTTCCTCATAAAAGTATACCATTACTTCCCGAAAACTTTATTTAATAATTATCTCAAAATAATGCTTATAAAGTTTCTATAATAATTTTTCCAAGTTTAATTTAGGCACATACTCTTAAATAAAAGTTATTATATAAAACAATATTAATATTGAATAATTTATCCTTTAAAATAATAATATTAATTAATTCTTAAATAATAATTAACTTAATATCAACTCATTATAACTAACTTAATTAATAATTAAATATACTTTAAACAATTTAAAATAATTACATAACTTTGAAACGATAATTAATTCTGATTTATTAATAAGATTCTAATTGATTCACAAGACTTGTTTATAAAACTTATAATTTATTTTGACAATTTAAAAATATTTAAATAACTAATCTTCTGAAATATTCATACACTAAAACATTTTTAAATTACCTAGCTTAATAATTAAAAATCCTCCTTTTAAAACAAACTCAACTTCTCGATAAAATATATTTTTCAATTCCAATATAGTCAGTCTGATATTTATAAATCTCTCTCGATTTATCACTAATTGATTTACGTCCCAATTTCATAAATCCCTTTTTTTTACATTTCTAAAAGTAAATCTATCATTTATTTTTAATCCGATTTACCAATCTCATTATAAACTCTTACAGTGAATTTATACTTTCAATTTATCAATTAATAATCACTTCACTTTATTTATAAACATTGTTTATAAATCTCATAGTATCATTTCCAATTTGCAACGGTTCCACATCACTTAAATCCATTATAACCCGATTCTAAATTAATTTCCATTTATAAATCAATTTCTTAAATTTAATTCCATTTATAAATTAACTCCTTAAATAACCCAAACTATATTCCAAACCAATCAAATCTCGATTTTTCTCCTATTCCATAATTTAGAAATCTTGTCTAAGATCCAGTATAACCAATTTTATATTTATTTCCAAATTCCCTTCTATTCTCCAAATCTATTTGAAATCTTGATTTAAAAATCTTTAATGTTTAAAACAAGTATCAATTAGGAAATATTTTTAAAAAAAATTCTATATATATAATATACCAAAAATCTCTATTTACAATATCACGAAATAGTTAAGTTAAGTTTAAAATCGTTTATTTTATCACAAAAATTTCTTTTTAATTAATCCAAATTCTATATAAATATTTTACTTCAAAATCCCTTTTTAAAATTTCTTTTAAAATTATAAAGATATATATTTATGGTATTTTAAAATACCAAAATCTAGGCCAGTATTACCATATCATCCAATAAATTCAAATCACACTATAATCTATCATAGATTTTTCAAACAAATCATATATCATTATATATGCAATTAAATTCAACATTTTTGAGGAATCCAGTTGGATCCCTCCAACCTGTTTCCTTGCAACCACCGATGTTAATAGAACATAAAAATACCAATCCCGCTTCGAGGCGTGATATCGCGGTACATAGGGTCATCCGCTATTATGCGGGGCGCATAGGGTCTCATCCGCTCCAATAGGGGGAAATATCAATCCAACTACTAATATATATAATACTATATATAATATCACAGGCAACTGATAATAATTTATCAATTCAACTGATTATAATTTATCAATTCAACCAATCAATCAATAATTAATTTTAACTATTTAAAATTAATACCAATAATCCAAATGAGTGAGATTTACTCATTTTGATTTCCAGTTATCGCCGAGACGTTCCGTTTTGGAACTAAAACCGGACGACGCCCGATTTTAGCCCAATTTTCAACTATCTCAAAATCCATCCAAACCAATTTCATTGCGAAGCTCTCGTCACCACGATCCCAACGCAAAAAGTCTCATCCAATTCCGACCTAGCATGTGAGAGTTTTGCATTTTATAAGTTCACAAGAATTCTTAATATAAAATTTACAATTCTTTTAAAAAAGAAAGAAAGACAGCCCATACCATACGATACCAGACTCGGCCCATACTTCATCTTCCCCAACGAACCTTGTTTTCTTCCCGCTTCCAGATTTTCAAAACTACTCCATGCTGACACCTTCTCTCTTCCCTTACTCCTCCATCCCTTCATGAAACTTCATGCGACCACCACCAACGGCCTTCTCGTCGAGAACTCCACCACGCCGACCCATCCATATGAACTCCGGCCATCCCAAGAAAATACGACACTGCCCAAACCCCAAGCCTGTATGAAAATCGCGACCCCCCATTGGCACCGTGCGCCACCAAACTCTGTCCAGAGGTGCGCCTTGCCTTGCTAGACTCGAATCCCTCCTCCAAAAGTTCAAAATCCAACTCAAAATCCCAAAAAAAATAATCCCTATTTGCTCGACTATGCTCTGTATAATGGTCAAGCAAACCAAACTATGGCCGTACCCTTTAACACGTATACCAAATCGAAGCTTATCGAAAAACTTGAATTTAGAAATTTGTTTCACGATTTTTAAGTGAAAAATAACCGAGATATGATTTTTTTACAAGCTTCATTTGCTTATTTTTCCACTGTAAGTTGCGTATACTAAATCGAAGGAGGGGACACATATAAAAAGAAGGAGACGACGTGTTGGATGTTTTCTACAGTGACTTGAAATTGAGAGAAGCTGATGTAAATATATAGGTAAAGTCAACATATAATTATATTATTTAAATTTTAAAACGTCTTGATTTACACAACTCAAAATCTCGAACCCCTATCGAGGCATGCCGCTAGTTGTTTATAATGTTATACTCCTATTCCGAATGCAATGAAAAGGTTTCAAGTCCTAATTCGATCGTATGGAGAAGATAGCTTTTTGGACCCAATTATTATATTGAGTTTTCGATATTAATTTCAACGCGTTTATACCCCGTATGACCAAACGATAACTCCAAACACTATGAAATTTGAAACCCGATAATAACACACTAGTATGGATCCAATGGAACTGGTTTCGTCGAATTCCGAGACTATGCCCCGGAAGGCTACTTTTACTCGTTAATTAAAACGAGTTATTTTTTTTAAAATCGAGTAAATCGCTTTTAAATCCAATTTACAAATTTTATTATCTTCATTCTTACTAATAGAAATTTAATAAACCTTTAAATTATTTTTATCAAGCTAAAAATTCAAAATTTCACTATTTAACCAAATTCCCATTTATTAAAGTCAATAATTAAATTATCCAAAAATCGTTATATTTGAAATTTAAGTTAAAAATTAACCTTTTAAATATTTAAAATCAATTAAATATTCCGATTTCAAATAACCAAATTCTGGGTCGTTACCAATGAGCCAAACCCCACAAAGCTAAGGTTATCACTAAACCAAAGCTTTGATACCAACTGTGACGACCCGCATTTCAAAAGGTTTAAATTGAATAATAATCCACACAGGTCCAACTCAAACAATCCAAAACATAGATAATCAATTGGTTTAATTAAGAAAAATAAGAAAAGAAGAAAACAAATACCGAATCTCACAGCGGAACGACAAAATATAATAATCAAATAAACAGTTCATGAAGCTATTTATACTATACTTTTGATTATATTTTATACAACATTTATCAGAGTTATATATACAACAGGGACAAATAAAATAATGCAGCAGACAACATGATGTAGGGAATAATACTAGTAATAATAATATACCAAATCTTCGTCTTCGTCCTTCAGAAATGATCTTCAATACGCTGAAAACTCAAGGCTGACCCGGGCATAATGAAAAGATAAAACACTCGAGTCAGGACTAAAATATCCTTATGTGAGTCAAATCAGTATCACATGTAACATGAGTGTAATAACATCAGAGATGTTTACGGGGTTCCACTTCTCTTATACAGTGTATAACGTGCGTGCAATAATTCAAGAGATGTTATGGGATTTTCCATCTCTTAAGGATCCGTTAAAATATTTATATATAGTAGAATACGGTATATATGTAATGTCTAATCAGTAAAATAAATATTTTTCTTAGCGTGAAGGCTTTACATTAATCCCCCTTAACGCGTTTTTAAGCATTGTCGTACAGTTTGCATATAACGCCCCAGTAGCACGCCGGGGGTAGGGATGCGCCGTGATACGACAACACTAAACCAAAATCGTAGTGGTCTCGTATAGGGATAAAAGTATGACAAGGCATGTGAGGCAATGCCCAAGGTAGGATACTACCAGTTCGGGTCGTAGGGCTGGTGGTAGCTCATCGTAGCCACGATCACCCACCGCGTCCATTTATCCCATATCGAGTCAAAGGGAGATTTTCCCAAAATCAAGGTGCACCAATCGAAACTAACATCAAAAGTAGTAGTATGGACCAAGTCCAATAAAATCGAAGAACGGATGTCCGCTAGGGGTAGCTAGCCCGCTTGGCCCGGTCAAGCCATCTTGTTTTAATCATTTCAAATTGGCACAAGTGCCGGGGTCTATTCATCATCAATTTCTTTCTTCAAATCCAGCAACGACGCCAAATCCAACCACTTCGTTCTAGAGTCTCCTCTACGTACACAGTTGTTAAAGTGGTTCCAATACTAATAGAGAGTATGCCAATAAGAGGCCCTAGTCTCTTTAACAACCAAACGTCATTTTACACATCGGTTGGTTCGTTTACATTTCAAACAATTCATACTTGATATTAAAATATTATATTCGCTTCAAAATCCTTTCATTTCAAAATATCATATTTACTTCAAAATATGTCAATTTAGTTCGATATGTCATTTTCACTTCAAAATTCGATTCCAACTTCAACTTAGGTTATAACTTCATTTTAACCCAATTCACATTTAAATCAATGATTTAAATATAAACTTCCCACCTTGATGTAATGACCCGTAATTTTGGTAATTAATAATAGTTAATTCAATAAGGTTTTGCGATTTAATGTTGGAAGAAATAAAAATTTGTGGTTTAATAAGAAGAAAAAAACTAGAATGAAATGCAATAATATTAATTTAAGGTAATTAATAACTGCTTTAAATGTAATTCCAATTAATTGAAGTGATTAAAAGTTATAACTGGTTATAGATTGTAAATTTATTTTAATAATGTGTGTATTAATTGATAATTAGATTTAAAGAGCTACTGTTAATTTAAAATATTGTATTAATTGATGAAATAATGTGTAACAAATTGTAATTGGATAGAATTAGTATAGTGTAAGCTGTTATAACATTTGTTTGTAAATAATAGACTTACAAATTTTATTAAATGTAGAAACGGTGACAATTGTTATTTGTTACCTATAATATTTAATCAATTACAAATAAATGTAAATAAATGTTACTTTAATGTGTGTTAAGACGATAACTGCAAATTAGGAATGTAATAAAATGTATAGAAATGTTAATTATATTCACAAGGCAATAACTGATTTAATAAAAGAGTGAAATAAAGATAAATTAATTTATTGGGATTTTTAAACTATAATAAAATTTACATGAATTCGATGTAATTGAAATATTGCAACTAATATGTTAAAAGATGATCATTGTAGAATATTAATGTAATGAGATATAAACCAATGTTAACTATATCCAATTGATAATGATTTGGTTGAATAAAAGATTGAAATCAAATTAAATCAATTTATTTAAATTAAATTATAATTAATTGGATCTAATTACAGTTGAAATTAAACACTATAATTTGTGAATTATTTAACACTATATTGATATGTAAATTTGTTTTATATTATTGTAAATGTCTAAGTGATCAAAAATGATAAAATTGGTTACTTATAAAAAGCGGAATTAAAAAGTGATTTAATCAATTTAATAATAATTTATTTAGTTACCGTGAAAATTGCCATTTTGACCACTGTCTCGGATTTTAACGAAACCACTTTCATCGGATCCATAACGGTGAATTATTGTAAGGTTCCAAGTTTCGTAGCGATCAGACTTGTTGTTTGATCGTACGAACTCGAAACGCGTCGAAATCAATTTAATTAAATTTAATTGAAATCAGTTTGAAATAAGCTGATTTTAAGCTAACTTCTTCATACTATGGAATTAGGACTTGAAACCTGTTCCATTGAATTTAAAACTATCAAAAGCATCTATTTTGATATATGGGATGACTTGTTTTTGTTCCGGAAACAGAACGGGCTTTTCGGGTCATATTTGTCGTTTCAAATCACTTCAGGTATTATTCATTTCTTATCGGGCTTCGTTATTATATATTGTTCTGTTCTAACCCTAGCAGTCTTTCTATTTCTTATTTCTATACGTACATCAACTTCTGTCTGCTCCTTTCTCCAATGGCAGAAACCCAATTTGCATTCAAACCATAAATTCCAATCTCTAAATCAATTTCGAAATCAAATCCTCCAAACCATATCAAATTATATATCAATTCGAAGCTCTCGATGAGCGTAATTCACTGGTGTGATTTGTTTTTCAATCGGATTCACCATTTTTCCAGAAACCGATGTTGAACCTCGGTCGTTCATTATTAAGTTTTGACGATCCAACGGTGGATCATCGCCCGATCGACGATCGGGAGGCATCTTTGGAAAGAGGAGGTAGAGCAACTCCGTTCATGGCATTCATTCGTCTCGAAGCGGAGGGAGTTCGCCACAATTGGAGAATGAATGGGAGGCGGCCTCTTGCGTTCGAGATGGCCAGGGGGTGTCGCACGTCACGACTAGGGGATAGGGGAGCTCGGCCTGAGGAGCAGAGGCTAGTGGAGTCGCCTGATCTAACGCTCGATCCCTGTGGCGGCGGCGACAAGTGCAAATGGGTGGCAAGGTGGACATTAGGGTTTCACGATGAAGCTTGGAATAAAGGTGACGTGGCCATTTGAAACGTGTACGTTCTCTTTTTTATTTTATTTAAAAATCAAATTGTCAATCGTTCTAATGTATGTAACTTTTACGTACGAGGTCGGATTTGTGCGCAGTTTGTTTTATTGGGATCGTATCGAAATTCCAGACATTATGGAACTAGTTTGGTCGAATTCGGAGACTATTCAAATTTAGGCCCTATTTTGGATTTCAAATCGATTTGAAATCAAATGTGAGTGTTTTAACCCACTCACAATTACTAAACTATCTTATGTTATTAAAATTAAATATATGATGTGATTAGAAATTAATGGATCGATGTTTGGTATGTTTAAATTGTCATTCTAGTTAAATTAGACTTTTATTGCATTTAATCATCGTTTAATTTAATATTGAATTTAAATTGTCAATTTAATACCTGTTATTGAGGATAAGTTATCTATTGATGTTTATTGATTGATTTGGATGATGATTGTGATGGATGTTTGATTGTTGACATTCGATGACTGGATGTTGTATTTTATATTGTTATAACACTGCAAGTTCCCTATGGGTTGAAATGATACATACCCGAACGATCTATAGATTAAGGAAAATTCATTATGGGTTGAAATGATAGACTCGCGACTTTATAGATTTTTATTAAATTCGGTATTGCGGTTTGAAATGATATAGAACCGTGAAATTTTAAATTGCGGGTTGAAATGATAAATATCCGTATTACTTGACCATAGGGTAGAAAATTATATACGGACACCGGATTGGTTAAATTAAATGATTTTTAAGTCCTTAAATTTTGAATTCAGTTAACTGGCATTTTGAAATAGAAATTGATTTATATAAACTGAATTATTTTCAATGATCCAAGCGTTAATGTTGAAATTGGAATTGATTTAATGAATTGTTCAAAGGATTTAAATTGGAATTTTGAAGTTGAAGTGTTAAATATAAATGAATTTATCGGAATTGATTTATTGAGATGTTTAGATATAACTTTGAAATCTAGTTGAACTAATTTAAACTATTTTAATTCATTTAAACTATTTTAATCAATTTAAACTATTTTAATTTATTTTAATCTATTATAACCTATTTAATCCAATTTAGTCTATTTTACCTATTTTAAATTAATTAAATTTATTAAATTTATTTAAAATCGACTTAATATAATTTAAATCTATTTAATCTATATAAATCATTTTAAATCTAGTTAAATTTATTTAATCTATATAAATCATTTTAAATCTAATTAAATATATTTAAATCATTTTAAAATCTAATTAAATCAAATTTAAATCTATTTAAACTATTTTAATCTATTTAAACTATTTTAAACTATTAAACTATTTATGACTATCTAAACTATCTTCTAAAATTTCGGACCGTGTAAAGTTGAAGTATTTATATTTAATTCCTTGATGATGATTTACAACCTAAGTTGGAATTTGGAATTGATAACTTTTTGCAAAATAACATATCTTGAGTAAATCGGATGATTTGAAATGAGGGTTTAACCTATTTTTGAGAATATGATTTTGAAGTGAATATGGTTTTGAAAGTGAATATAATTGCGAAAGAGATATGGTTTGAAATCGAACATGATACTTTGATATTAATTATGAAATGGTTTTGGAAATGTAAAAGAACCATCTGGTGTGAAATAAGTGTTTGGTTGTTAAAGTGACCGGGATCAGATATTGTCATACTCTCTACCAATACCAAAAACCACTTTAACAACTGTGTACGTGGTGGAGATGTCACGGTCAGATTTTCGACCTTCGAAAATCGACATAAATACGTCCACTGTATTACATGCCGAACAATCGAATGCCGGAAATACCAGATCGTTAGGGAAAAGAAGAAAGAGGTAGAAGAAGAAAATGGAAATAAAAACGCAGAATCTCACAACCACATCGGAACAATATATAATAGATAACAACAGCTCTTTATACAAAAAGAACTATAACTGTTTTATACATTTTATCATCAGAGTATAACTCAAATCAATAACACAATACTGGACAGTCATAATAACTTGTCCTCACAAAAGCTGAATATACAGCATACCATACACAGCTGAATATAAATCAGATACGTGTGATACGCCTTTTCATCCAGCTCGCCTCCTGAGCTCCATAGCATCCTATCCTGTATCTGTAATACTCGGTCTGACCCGAGCATTATAATAAAATAACACCCAAGTCAGTCTGGAAAACCAACGTGAGAAAACACACTCAATTTGAATTATTAAAGTTTCAAAATCCTTTGAAAATCAAAGGTATCTCGTAAGACCATGCCACAAATAAACACGACGGGTTTTGCCTTACGATAACCAAAACCATTTCATATCAAAATCATCTGATATTATAATAGTGTCTATGTACAAATACTTATTCAAATAGCTGAAATGCTTGCATCTCACATTTCAGCATAGTTGGGCACAATCAAAACCGTACGACGCTTATTGGAGAATGGATTCCAACTGAATGACTAGGCACTGGGGTACTACCTGTCACAGTACATGTCTATAAACATTGTACTGAGGACCACTCCAGGATCCCCTGCTACACAAGACCGGACTACCCCTAACCCGGATAGTCCGAATAAGATTACCCCATGGTTGGGATCAGCAACCGCCAAACAGCCAAATAAAAGGGACTCTAGATAGGGGTAACCTTACCCTACTTGGGTGTGGCCCACTTAGCCTTGTTGCATCTCCCCTGATTTTCAGTCATTCCCGGTTGATGAGGCTAGAGGCTACGATTACCTTTTTAGAAATATTCACTTAGAATGCTCATTGTCCTCCAATGACAATGTACTGATAGCATTCATCCATACAAGTCCGTTTCTGGTCCGAACAGAACAGATGGCACTATTCCTACTACATCCATTTTGGAATCACCCTCAGGATTAGTAGCGATTAGCCCTTGTACTTCACTGCTCCATCTTCGACTCCATGCTCTTCTCTTCATTACGAAAACGTACTCGTTGGATCGAAGTGGTTTACGGATCACAAATCCAATCCCGGTCTCTTCGAAACAACGTTCGATATTCCCGGTAAACTCAACCCCGGTTCTCTAGGAAATAACCAGACGAAGATAAAATCGGAGATCACCTCCTAACCGTTAGTGGACGAATTTCCTTATCAACGTCCTAGAAGAACGAACGAGTTTATACGTACAATATAGCACCTCGAACTGTAACTGTACCATATAATCCCCGTGCTTCTCCTAGATATTTCCAAAGTTATATTTAGGTCTAGATTTGATAGTTGGTTATTTAACTATCAAATAAACAATCAATTCAACCAAATATTCCATCTTTCACTGAAAACATTAAACCTCCTTTTAATTAAATTTTAAATACGCTAATCTCTTTATCCAAATTATATATACTTATCTTTCCAAATTCAGTAAATTTACAAACTATCGTTCAAAAATATTTGAAAACCCTTTAAAAATAATGTGGAAAGTACCACTGCGGTATCAAACCAAGGATCCCAGCTCAATGGTTACGACTCTATCCCAGAGAAATCAGAGTCTTAACTGCGGGCACTCACTGCCTCCGATTTACGCCATGCGAGTATACCAATACTCTCCGAAACTTTATTTAAAAATTTCAAAATAATACTTACGAAATTTCTAAGATAATTTTCCAAGTAAACCTTTAAACAAAACTACTTTTATAAATAAAAGCTATTATATAAAATATAATATTTAATAATTATTCTTTAAAACAATAATGCTGATTAAACCTTTAATAATAATTAACTACTATAACTAACTTAATTTATAAATACTTAAAAAAATTTTAAACAACTAAATAATAAATTTTCTGAAAACATTCTTATAAACACTTTTAAATTTTCAAATTAATACTTTAAAATCTTCCCTTTTTTAAATAACTTAACTTCTCAGAAAACTACATTTTTAACTCCAATATAGCCATTCTAATCATTTATAAATCCTTCTCGATTTATCCCTAGTTAAATTTACGTTCCAATCCCGTAAATTTCCTTTCTCACATTTAAAAAAAAATAAAATTACTATTTATTTTTAAAAATGATTTACCCATTTCCTTATAAATTCCCACCGTGAATTTATAACTCAAATTATCCACTGATATTTTTACTTCACTTTATATTGTAGACCTCATTTATAATTTCCGTAATCTCATTTTCCGTTTCATCCCTGTTTCACAACACTTAATCAATTTTTCATCAATTTCCAAATTTAATTCCATTTTTAAATTAATTTCTTAGTTAACCCAAATTTATTCCAAAACCCACTAATTTCAGGTTCACTTCCTTTTCCAGATTTGAAATCTTATTTAAATTTGAAACATTAATTTCATATTTTATTTTTCAAATCTCCTCTTTATTCTTCTCAAATCTATTTTAAATCTCGGATTTAAAAATAAATACTTTTATACTTAAACAAATCGCTTAAGCCCTATTAGTAAATACTTTTATTCAAATATCCCAAAATCCCTATATTTCCATATTTAGAAATTTACCAAGTACAAATTTTAAAATCAAACTATTTATTTTACCCAATATTCTTTTCTTTAGTTTAACCAAATTTCACTATAAATACTTTTACTTCAAATTTTCCCTTTTAATACCTTTCTAAAATTTAAACATTTATCATCGGTATTTTAAAATACCAAAATCTAACCAGCAATTCCATAGCACCAAATAAATCCAAAACACGCTATAATCTATCACAAATTATCAAATATACCATATTATTGAATATGAAAATAAATTCAACATTTTTGAGGAATCCAGTTGGATCCCTCCAACTTGTTTCCCTGCATCCACAGATGTTAGCACAAAATAAAAATAACAATCCCACTTCGAGGGGGATATCGCGGTATAAAGGGTCATCCGCTATTATGCGGGGCGCATAGAGTCTCATCCGCTATATATATATATATATATATATATATATATATATATATGCGGGGATATCAATCACTCCAATATATATATACTACTATATATAATAACACATCCAACTGATAATTTATCGATTCAACCAATCAAAAAATAATTAATTTTAATTATTTAAAATAAATTGCTGTAATCCAAAATTTGAGAGAGTTTATCTCACTTTTGTTCTAATTTGCAGTCCAATCCAATTTTAATTCCATCCCGCATTTTCCCAGCAGAAAACAAAACTGGCCCACAAATCGAAAGCTATGATCTCCCACTCTCAGGCATTATCCATGGCCAATCTTCCCGCTGCATCTCCTCCCACCGACCACGCTGCCATGCGAACGCCTCTGCCAGCGAGCTAGAGCCCACCCCTTTGCTATCCAATCCGACCACATCCAACGTTCTACTCGGCCTACCTTATCACCACTGAAGCCCACCAACAACCCTGAATCGTCGATGATAGGTCGTGACCACACTGCAAGACATGGCTCCTCATCATCACGTCTCCATCAGTAAGCCACATGCCCAAACCGCGAATCCCCTCCTCGCTGCACTCGCGACCCACGCTCGCTCTCCCCCCCAGCCACACACAACCGCGATTGGTCGCGAATCTCCCCTATGCCGATCGACTCGATCACGTTCCCTAGAATGACTACGACGATTAACAGAACGAATGAAAGAACGATCGAATCTCTGTATTGAATGAAGCGGAGGACGAACGAATTTACTTTTATTTTTATCGAGCAATTTGTTTTTCTTCTGAAAGGAACTCGCGGTCATTTTCCCTTCTGAAGTTTTCAATTCCTTTTCGCTCTGGTCTGTTTGCTTTTTAAAAACGAGGAGGGAAGAGACGTGAAATTCTTCCCCTTTTTTTATTGTTTATTACTATATTCGGCTATTTTGAAAAGAAGAGGGGAGTGATATTTGAAAGGAGGGAAGCGTGTTTGAACCAGCTTGCTACAGTGGTTTGAAAAAGTGCTGATGTGATTTTGTTTGACTGGTCAACATAAATATATGTTATTTAAATTTTAAATCGTCTCGAAATCGTAGCTTAAAATCTTGACCTCCTATCGAGGCGTACCGCTAGGCGTGCATAATGTTATACCCGTATTCCGAACGCAATGTAAAGGGCGAGTCCTAATTCGATCGTATGGAGAAGATAGCTTTTTGGACCCAGTTATTATATTGAATTTTCGATATAAATTTTAGTGTGTTTATATTCCGTACGAATAAACGATAACTCCAAATACTACGAAATTTGAAATCCGATAATAATATACTATTACGGATCCAATGGAACTGGTTTCGTCGAAATTCGAGATTGTGCCTCGGAAGGCTATTTTTAATTGTCAATTTAAACGGTATATTTTTAAAACTGAACAAATCACTTTTAAATTCAATTTAAAAAGTTCTATTATCCCCATTATTGTTAAGATAAATTTTATAAGCCTTTAAATTATTTTTAACAGGCTTTAAACTCAAGATTCAATATTTTACTCAATTTCCAATTATTTAATTCAATAATTAAATTATCAATAAATAGTTATATTTGAAATTCAAGTTAAAATTCACTTTTAAATACTAAAAATCAATTTAATATTAAAATTTCAAACACCCAAAATTCCGGGTCGTTACATTCCTCCCCCCTTATAAGAATTTCATCCTCGAAATTGCTAGGTAAGAAGAATGGTCCAAACCCGTTAACCATTTCCAAACCAAACAGTTTTCAACAACTTTCCAAAAAAATTTCCATTGAAAACACTCTATTACCTTTTACTATTTTTTTCCAAATTCATCTATAGATTCCTTATAACATTTTTCCCTCAATCATCCAAATTATAATTTAAAACCAAATTTTAAATTATCAAAATTTACTCAAAATTTTTCTAACTCCTTAAATTTTCTGAAAAATTTCGCCAGCGTCTCCTTTGCGCGGCTAGATCAAAACAACTACAAAATTGCCTCTACGGCCCCAAATCATCAAAAGAAAACAAAAGCCAAATGGCTCGATCAAAAAATCATCAATTTCATACACAATTTAAACACATACCTTTTTGTCGACAATTAAATTTTACTTCTGAAATCGAAGACATCAATTTTGCTTTTGTTTTCAATTACCTGCACCCTACTTACCAATATTATCCAATCATTTAATTCCAAAATCATGTTAAATACCCAATTCTGTTATATTCACATTTACTTATATTTCCATTTAATTTCTCAAATCATTATTCACAGTCACTTCATTTGAAACAATTATCCACAATTATCATTTTATACACCTTTTATTTAACCTTCATTCACATATCCACTCAGTATATTCCCAATACCAATTTTACTTAAGAGCTTCACCATTTACTTCCTTAAGTTGATTATAAATATTTTATACAAAACTCTTATATTTATTTCCACCCTACCACTTTGGTTTATTTCCATTTCTATTCGAATTAGATTTTAAATTTCCATTTTGAATTCAATTTGCCTACCACATCTTTAAATATTGAATTTTTATGAATCATCTCTCAACCCATATTTGATTTACTAATTATTTTTAATTAGTTCCATCTACTAATTTGTTTCAAATCTCAATAATTTTATTTCCAAACTTTTATTTTTATTTAGTCCAACTAAAACAAAATTTTCTATTTCACTTTATTTAACACAATTCAAATCAAATAATATTCCAATATTCAATTCCAATTCCATTTACTTACAAATTAAATTAATTTTTTCATTCACAAATTTATTCCCAATGTAACGACCCGTAAATTTTAATAATTTTTATAACGTAATTAATTGAATTTTTGTGAAATTTAAAATAATAAAATTTTGAAATAAAAATATAATATTTGGGATACGTATTTAAAAACATAGCAAATGGTAAATTTTCACCTGATAATATTGAAGTTTATTTTATGGTATAATTTTATTCAAACTCAAATCAGTTAATAATTGACGGTAATAAAATGTTTTCCAAACTTGAATATTTTTATACAGTAAATTTCTAAATCTTCTTCTGAGTGAGATGTCATCTTTCGTTTTTCCAAATTTGGACTTCCACTGCTCCGTTTATCTTAATTCTGGCAAAATAACAGTATTTTCGGTACCGATTATCGACTTTTGATCGGATGATCGTACCACAGATAGCCATATACCGTTTTGATCGTCTCGTCGTGCTGATCTCCATGGTATATTTATTCCTGTGATTTGAGGTCCGGTACGCAACGGAAACAATCAAACTGTGCGTCGTACCGGTACCAAGATTCGTTACTTTTGGAATTACTTGCTTTTCAAATCTAAACCGTAGCCACAATAATAAATTGATTTTTAATTTTCCAGCTGTATCACTTTCGACCGTTGCCATCCCCTTCCCTATTCACATTGCTTTAATAATTTTCCTTGCTGATTCAATGGACAGACGTTACCATTCCCATCATTTCACTTTATTACATATGGTACGTTCCCTTTACCTGTTGCCTGTTCATCTTTTACTTGTTGCTTACCCTTTTATAAGCTAGTTCTTCTCCTCTCTCGGTTGCTTTCTTTTGCCTGAGATCTCACATGCTCCTTCATTTTTCCGCCCTTCAAAACTTTATGATACGTTCACATTTTACTCCCCTAGCCTTTCTTTTTTTTCCTCTGCCTTTGCCTGTAAACATTTCTTCACACGCAGGCTTCACTTCGGCCATCTCATCTCGGCCGTGACCCTCCTCTCTTCTAACCGAGCTCCTACCTATCTCCGCAGCAACCCCACCATGCCGCAGCCGTACGTCGCCGTCCCCACCAAAACTCCTCCACCCATCGCTTCCCGCTTCCGCCAATGCCAACTCGAGCTCACCCACGTCCGACCAGCAACCACCGTAGCCCCTCCGACCTACCCTGCTTCTCCCCATCCCACAACCTTCTTCCACATCTCCTACCGCCCTCCCTTCCGCCTCCTCCCCTGAATGAAACCCAAGCGCCACCTCAAAACCATCTCACCCAACATCCCGGCTCCGACCTGCTTTGTTCAAACTCAACAGTCTTCCTCCCCTCAATGCCGCATGTTTATATACATATGGTACGTGTTATATAGAGTTATCTATGGGTTTAAACCAATGTTTGCTGCTTGTATAGAGTGTGTTGTTGTGTATATTAGTTATATACATATCTGTTTGATTTTGTTTAACTATATATATTAGCTTTGGGTTTTATAAGTAGATATTTTACTATCTATGCTTTATACCGTTTATATATATATATATTGAATTATACTTACTCTGTATATATATGGTATTATGTTTTATTATATTAAGAGATATTCTATTATAACTTGTTGAGACATATAAGGTCTATATTTGAATTAGTTGAGTGAAGTTACAATATATAAATAAAGATGTATATATGTTATGAGACTTACCTAAATACAATAGAATAATTTGGGAGCGGTTGCTTATATATTATGTGTTATAGCTGTTATAATAGGTTATTATATATATTTGTTAATTATATGAATATATAGTCTTGGGGTAATCATATATTTTATATGTGAACTGTAAACCTGTTCGTAAGTAAGTAATCCTAAGTATTGTATATTATAAACTATATATTTGAAAACCTGTTTTATATATGTTTTCGTTAAAATATATACGGTTGAGCTTTGTGAAATGCAGATGGTTTCAGTTGAGTTTGGTTATATATAGCAGTTTGTTTATATTTATGTATACAGCAAAATATGTTATATGTATCTAGTTTCAGGTTATATGAATAAATTGGTTTACAAATTGTTTTTATGTTATATATTTATATATATATATATATCCCATTTTAATATTCATCCTAATTTAAAATATTGAAATTAAATATACAATATAGTAGTAATGTATAGATGTTGACTTTGTTTTATATGTAATTGAAAACAATGATTTTATTACGTGTTTAAATTTAATATTTGATTTCAGAATATTATATGTTTGTGAAGTTTATATACCTTGGTTGGATATAATAGTTATATATATATGGACATGAGTTGGTCTCAAGTACATTGGAAGGTTTATTTTATATTTGTGCTTTAAATATAAACAATAATCTTTAATTAAATATACATATGTTATTTTGGTATTCGTCTACAATTTGATAGTGATCTCATAGGATAATATATTTATATATTTATTCTGTCTCTATCCAGATGATTCTAATTATCTCATCAATTCCTGCTATCAGCTTAGTTCGTTGATTTCGTGTCCATCGTGCTTTACTTTGGAAATTCATGCCAATTTTGCTTTGCTTCGAAGTTCGTGCTTGGATTCGTAACTCATCTCATTCTCGTTCATCTCTAGCCTTGAAAGGTGAGTAATCACTCACGATTTAACGTTCTTATATTTATTAAATTTGATTTCAATTGAAACGACAATTGAAATATGTTGTTGTAGCTATTTAAATTGCTATATATGCTATTATCTATAACTGTTCACCTGTGGGATATGACACCATATCCTGTTGTTTATATTCTATTGCTATTGAGGATATATGCCTGTTGTTGTATTTTATATTATCTGTTATCACTCTGCAAGTTCCCTGTTAGTATAAAATTCACTATGGGTTGAAATGATACATACCCGAACGGACTTTAGAATAGGAGAAAATCGTTATGGGTTGAAATGATAAACCCAAGCGATTTTCATTTGAATTGAAATTGGGATTACGGGTTGAAATGATATCTACCCGTATATATTTAAATTACGGATTGAAATGATAAATATCCGTATCACTTAACCATATGATAGATATATATACAAACACCGTTGGTCCATATATATAAATATTTTGAAATAAATTCTATGGATTTGGGAAGAAATATAAGGGTTAAATAAATGTTGATTCTTAAATTATTATATATAAATGGTAATGATATATATATAGATTTAATTATAATATTAAATTTAATTAAGATTGATTGAATACAAATAATATGGTTAAGTACTTATATCTATATTTCAAAATAGATTTTGGTAAAAATTTGAATAAGTTAAGGTTTGGAAGATAATTTAAATTTAGTTGAAATTGATTCAATAAAGAATTTTATTTAATTAAACCGATTAGAAACTTATTGAAATTGAGATGTAAGATATGATTTATAACTTGGGTTTGATTTATAAGTAATTTAATGAGTATTTCTTGTTTAAATAAATTTAAGGAAGTATTTAGTAAAATTGAAATTTAGGGCTAGTTAAATGATATTGAATCTATTAAGTGAATATTCCTTGATTAAATAATAATGAAGTTAAATCAAGAGCTATATGAAATTGTTAAATTCAACTTTGAAAATGTTGAATATTAAAGCTTTGAAATATATTGAAAATTTAAATGGTCTATTGAGAACTGAATTGAATTGATGAATTGAGCTTTGAATAAATTTGAATTTGGAATTTGAGTTGATTTGAATCGATTTGTGAGACTTGAGAAAATTATAAATACTTTACTTTATAAATTATTTAACCTATATATACTATTTTGGAAAATAGATATATTTGAAATGAAATGATATTTGGGTTTTGAAGTATAAATTAAATTGAAATGACCACGGTGTTATAGTGTATATTTCTACATTGTAGATAGTTACATGGATCCTTAGAGGATGGTTATCCCAACATCCTTTAAGTTACTTGTATTTTAGTTGATATTTCACTTGAGTTGGATTTATTAATATGAGAATGTTAATCCTGACTCGAGTGTTTTGTGTTTTGCTTTACGCTCGGGTCAGACCGAGTGATACAGCATTTGAGACTCACCTTTGGAGTTCGGAGCTTCGTTTGGAGATCCAACTATCGATTCAGCTTTCAGCTTTTCCAGTTGATTTGTTCAGAGAGGTCATCTATTCGTACTGAAGACTTCACTGTATTTGAGATATTTTGTTGTATTTTATTTTTAACTCTGATGTTTATATAGTAGCTTCATGAACTACTATTTTATCTATTCCGCTGCGTATTATTGTATTACTCTGTGTCTGTGATTCTGTGATTGATTTATTTACTGTATATGATGAGTTTGCCATATTTTAAATTAACAATCTGATATTTTGAACTATTCAAGTCAGACATGTGTGGATTTATTGTCAATTTGAATGGTCCAAAATAGTGGGTCGTTATAGTTGGTATCAGAGCTTTGGCTCTAGGCAAAACCTAGCATATATAGTAAATTTATTTACAGAACCACTTTCGTTCGAGTTTGAATCTCTTCCGTTTGACTCGATTTCCTTTGAACTTTGGAACGTTCCCTACGGTTCCAAAATTCCTTCTTGTCTCTCCCTATTTGTATTCTTGATTCTGGAGTATCCCATAACTCCACTTCGAATGATCTCTATAAGAATAGGCGATTCCACCATTCTTTGAATGATTTGTAAAGGGGTGTAACTCCTTTACAATGGGCATTAATTCACCGGAGATTTCTATATCTTTGGTTAGATGCCGCTATCTCTTGCGATCGAATGTTGATTTTCCTTAGAATTCTGAACCAATCTTATTTTTGAAGTCACGGTTGACCGGTTAAAGTTGCCCGCGATTTATATAAGAGTATCCGACTACTGTTTTGTAATTAATTATCTCATTTTCGTCCGAACTTATTTTCGAATCAGAATCCTATTTGATTAGAGTCCCTCTAATTTGAATTTCTATCTTTGTTTTGAAATCCATTCTTGAACCATCCTTTGAAAAATCAAGCTTGTTTATATTTTAGAAATTGTTTTATATATCGAAATTATTATATTCTATATATAAAAGTGAAATGTTTTCGATAAAGATTATAAACCCTTTTAAAATAAGAATTTGAGGTTTCGAAAGGATTTGTAATTTTGGAAAAAACTATATAAGAAATTTGATTTATCTAAAAATGAGTTATAACTGAAGGATTTTAAAATTTAAATTCGAGAATTGAACTCCGGTATTTTGAAATTGGTTTTAAGATTTGAAATATATAATAATAATGTTATTTAAAAAATATTTTCCGAATAAGAAATGTTTCAAATGATTTTAATGAGTTTCGAAGAAATTTCAAAAGAAGTTGAGAAAATAGAAGTCCAGAACTCACTTATGTCGCTGGAAAATAATTTCGGTGATGAGTGCACACATCATCGACATTGATTTTCGAGTTTCAGAGTGAGGGAGAGGCCACTTTAGTAGCATTGCTATGCGAGTGATTTTGCGAAACCAATTTTGATTTCAAAATTCCGAAGTAAGATTTGATATTCGAAAGATATATGTGTATATATATTTGAAATGATTTGAAGTAAGCCGGTGTTCAGTCCTCGAGTTTCGGATTTGATATAACCCTATCTATTAAAATTGATTTACTGATTTGTTGCTGATTTCCAACTCTTGAATTTGAAAATGATTTCTTCAACTAGTGTGAAGGTTCGAGCACTTCCAAATCAAGGTTAACTTTTCAAAGCTAAGAAATTTTGAAAAGTATTTTGATAAAGTATATAAGTTTGTTTTGAATGTTTAAGTATGAAGTAATATGGTTTAAATAAGTTGAAATTGTTTTGTTAAGTAAATGAATAAGGCAATTTTAGAATTTTCTAATATGAAATTTAGATTTGAAATGTTTTGAAAAGAATTTGGTCTTCAAAATATTTTGAATAAAATTTAGTTTAAACGTTTTAACTTAGTAACCTCTTTATGAAACTATATATTTAACAAGTTGGAATAAATATATAAGTTGTACGTATGCTGTTTTATTCGCATAATTAATTTGATCCAGGTTTGAGTACATAAGTTCGAGGTGAATTACACCATTTCGTGTTAGGATTTTTCATTTGATTCTTGATGGCGAATGTTTGATATGGATTTTGGGCTAAATTCTAGAATTCTCTATCATAGTATATGGCTATGCAAGGAGAATGATGGCTTCTAGTCGAGAAACCATATCGAAGTCTACATTAGGGAAGTCGAATGGACAATACTAGTTCGAAAGCGAACTTGTGTGATCGAGCGAGCGATCAAATGTGATTCTGCGAAATGATGACGTATGTACATCTTATATTCTAATATCATTGATATATTTTGATGCTGAAATTGAAAGCTGTCATGTTAAAATATCTTTGCTTACTAAAAGAAAATTTCCAATTTAAATTACAAAGATATATAACCCATAAAAGCAAAGATATTCAATCCCATATGGCTCTCCATACAGCGAAATTTATTTTGTAAAAATTTGATCCTTATATAAGATGGACCTTACGTAAGTATAAGATGATTTTGAAAACAATTGATTTTGGAAATGAATTGGTTGACTTAAATTATATTGATTTGGAAATTTGGATTTATTTTCTAAATCTATTATTTTGGAAACTTTGAAACTAAATATATTTAATTTGAGAAGAAATAATTTGGTGAAACTGTATATGATTTTGAAATTGAACTGATATTGAAACAAATTGAAATTCGAAACCCTTGTGTTACTAAATACTTGATTTGGGAGTTGTCGAATGTAACGACCCACTATTTTGGACCATTCAAATCGACAATAAATCCACACATGTCGGACTTGAATAATTCAAAATAACAGATTGTAATAAAAATTTGGCAAAACTCAGCATATGCAGTAAATAAATCAATCACAGAATCACAGACACAGAGTAATACAATAATACGCAGCGGAATAGATAAAATAGTAGTTCATGAAGCTACTATATAAACATCAGAGTTAGAATATATACATCAGAATATCTCAAATACAGTGAAGTCTCCAATCCAAACAGATGACTTCTGTGAACAAATCAACTGGAAAGCTGGAAGCGGAATCAAAAGTTGGATCTCTAAAGGAAGCTCCAAACTCCAAAGGTGAGTCTCAAATGCTGTATCACTCGGTCTGACCCGAGCGTAAAGCAAAACACAAAACACTCGAGTCAGGATTAACATTCTTATATCAATAAATCCAACTCAAGTGAAATATCAATTGAAATACACGTAACTTAAAGGATGTTTGGGATAACCATCCTCTAAGGATCTGTAGAACTATCTACAAGGTGGGAATATACACTATGACACCGTGGCCATTTTAAATTTATTTACTTCAAAACCCAAATATCATTTCATTTCAAATATATCTATTTTCCAAAATAGTATATATATATATTAAATGATTTAAAAAAAATGAAGTATTTAATTTCCTCAAGTCTAGCAAATCGATTCAAATCAACTTCAAATTCCAAATTCAAATTTATTCAAAGTTCAATTCATCAATTTAATTCATTTCTAAAAAGATCATTTAAATTTCAATATATTTCAAAGCTTTAATATTCAACATTTTCAAAGTTAAATTTAACGGCTTCATATAGCTCTTGATTTAACTTCATTATTATTTAATCAGGAAATATTCACTTAATAGATTCAATATCATTTACTAACCTTAAATCACATTTTACTAAATATTTCCTTAAATTTTATTTAAACAAGAAATATTCATTAAATTACTTATAAATCAAACCCCAGTTATAAATCATATCTTACATCTCAATTTCAATAAGTTTCTAATTGGTTTAATTAAATAAAATCCTTTATTGAATCAATTTCAACTAAATTCAAATTATCTTCCTAACCTTAACTTATTCAAATTTTTACCAAAATCTATTTTGAAACATATTTAAATACTCAACATATTATATGTATTTAAATCAATCATTCCCATTTATATATAATAATTTAAGGCTCAACATTTATTAAACCCATATATTTCTTTCCAAAACCATAGAATTCATTTTCAAAATATTTATATATATATATGGACCAACGGTGTTTGTATATATTTATCATATGGTTAAGTGATACGGATATTTATCATTTCAATCCGAAATTTAAATATATACGGGTAGATATCATTTCGACCCGTAATCCCAATTTCAATTCAAATGAAAATCGCTTGGGTTTATCATTTCAACCCATAACGAAATTCTCCTATTCTAAAGTCCGTTCGGGTATGTATCATTTCAACCCATAGTGAATTCTATACTAACAGGGAACTTGCAGAGTGATAACAGATAATATAAAATATAACAACAGGCATATATTATCAATATAAATAACAGATACTGGTGTCAGATGTCATAGGTGAACATATACAGATAATAGTAATAACAGGCATATACTACTAGATACTGGTGTCAGATGTCACAGGTGAACAGTTACAAATAATAGTAATAACAATGTAAATAACTACATCAGTATATTTCAATTGCTATTTCAATTGAAATCAAATTTAAATAATAAAAGAACGTTAATCGTGAGTGATTGCTCACCTTTCGAGGCTAGAGAAATTTGACAACGAAAATGAGCTACGAATTCCAAGCAATGCTAGATGGATACGATTCGATGAAGAAACAAGCACGACAGACAAGGCTGAAAGATAAGGGATTGACGAAATCAAATTAGAACCGATCGATGAGAACAAGTGCTATAAGTGAACTTATATATATAGATAGAAATCATATCCTAAATTAAAATATATTTCAAATTTAAATATATATATATATATATATAATATTAAAAATCAACACTTATATATTATAAAGTAGCAGGTTATAAAACTTGAATATACTAACATTATATACTATATATACAATATACATTAGCTGAAATACAACAATTTTTTTTTATAATATATATGTAAGTTTATACATGTCCACTAGATATATCAAAAATAATATAGGGTTTAAATTTTAAAATCAACATGTATCGTACGCAAGCTAACACAAAATAACTGACATCCTAAGCAACTATATAAAAAAAATATATATATAAATCAAGATATCACTAGATACATATTAAAATCATGTAGCTTAAGTACAACTTAAAATTTAGAATAAAACTTTTATATCATCTTTGAAACAAGAGCTCATAAAATACCCTTATATACTATATATACTGTCATATCATAACATATATATATGCGACTTACAAATATAAACTTTCATACGTATAAGATTTGAAATCAATAGCATACGAATAACGTATGCCTATAAAATAGCTATATACCAAAAGCAACTAGTTACCTGCCCTGACACATACAAATATAAAAAAAATGCTTATATAGTATAACATTGAAATCCAAGTATAAAATACTACTAGATCTTGTAACTTACATAAACTATATATATATGTAACCAGATCAAATATAAACTATATACTTACATATATAAATAACCTCTTTTGCAATACACTATATTATAAGTATATATACTGACATCTTAGAAGAATCTATATAAACTACATATTTTTAAATTCATGTATTCTAACATACAAAATATCGTATATATAACTTTAGCAAAACAGATACAAAAGCATTAGAAACATATAAAGTATAACCATATATATAGCAGATTACGAAATTTCCAACCAATATTTTATGAAATACTATATTACCTATAAACTTAGGTTGATTCATATGTGTAAAACTATAAATATAAACCTATATATATGTAAACAACAACTCTACAACTGCAAATAAATTCCTCTCTTTTCAAATAGCAGATCTATATAAAGCTAATATATATATTTTTATAAAATCAATACTATTACATAATATATATAAAGAAACCTATAATATATAGGACCACAGTATATCACTCACATCAGAAACGTGAGGGATTGGAGGAAGTCAGCTGCTGATAGAATGGAGAAAGTGGTGCTCGGCCATGGTTAATATAGGCGAAGGCTGCATGACGTGGAGGAGGAAGGGAAGGAGGAGCATGTGGTGGCTGTGGCCGAAGAAGGAGGGCTCGGGTTGATGGTTTGGTGGGCCGTGTGTGGCTGAACGTGCCAGGGTGGTTGGTAGACGAGGCAAATGGCAGTGGGTTAGGCTACAAAAATTAAACAGAGGAGTGGTCGATGGCAGGGCAGAGACGGATGTTTGCTCGATGGGAAAATGGTGGGTCTGGGCGAACGTTGGTGGCGGGGTCGAGTGTGTGGTTGGGGTTCGTGGTGTTGTCGGGGTGTGGATGGGAAGACGAGGTGGAAGTGGTGGAAAGAGATGGGTTTCGGCCAACAGAAGGAGAGGCAGGGACGGGTTAATGTTGAAGAAAATGAATAGGCTTCAGCGAATTAAGCAACCTATATATTTTTTTTTTCTTTGGAAAAGTAGGAACCAAAAGATTTGATGGTAATATGAATGGAAACGTGCAGAAGGCAGAAGAATAAAAATAAAAAGGGAAGGAAATGCAACGGTCACAATGACTCAGCTGACAATTTAAAAGCCATAAATTTTTGTTTGGGCAACACGTTTTAGAATTTGAACGGAAGGAAAGATTTAGATTCAAAATTTCGGTACCGTTACAATAAACAGTTCAAACATTTCGTTGCACATCGGACTTCAAAATACAAAAATAAATATACCGTTGTGATCAGCGCGACGAGACGATCAAAACGGTATACAGATATCAGTGGTATGATCATCCGATCAAAAGTCGATAACCGGTACCAGAAAATGCTGCTATTTTACAAGAATTAAGATAAACGGAGCAATAGGAGTCCAAATTTGGAAAAACGAATTTCGCCGTCTGATTCAGAATGATCTGAATAAATTTTCTCCTGTTGACATATTTTGGTTTCGGAAAACTTTTAAATTCACTTTTATTAACCGGTTTGATTTGAAATGAAATTTCACAGGAAAACAAACTTCAATATTATCAAATGAAAATTTTCCAGTTGCTATATTAAAATAGACGTATTCTAAAAAAATAAATTTTTATTTTCAAATTTTATTGTTTAAAATTTTACAAATTTCCAGTTAAAAATATTGTTAAAAACCATTAAATTTTGCGGGTCGTTACACTCTCCCCCACTCAAAACTTTTCGTCCCCGAAAAGGAAGGAGGTAGGAGAATAGAAACAACCAGACAGAAAAGATAGATTTAAAGTCAAGATTAAACAATTAATTTGAACTATATTAATTTTACGTAAAATTTGAAAACTTCATTTGCAATTCAATTGTCTTAAATACTTTAAAACTTTTCAAGATCCATTTGCAAAATTTCTTGCTTCCTTTACAATTACCATTTATATGCTTAAATAACAACTTTATAGATATATGAAAACTATTTGAAAACAATTATTTACATTATTACTTATATTTACAAAGAAGCTATTGAAAACATTAAGTCCATAATTCATAAATTTTTAAATTTTATCTCAAAATACTTTCAAATATTATTAATAAATCAGTAATCATTTTCTTTAAATATGTTTTATTTAATTAATAACTTCTAAAATATTTATAACATTAAAGTTTTTTTTTTTTTTTACCATATAGTATATAAATAAACAATATTTAAAAGGATATAGTCAACAAGGAGAAGAAGGAGGATTTGGAAAAGCAGAATATAGGTGAATAAATAAAGCTGAGCAGATAAGGTAGATTCAAGGAATAGTATCGGGCATGAATAGTTAATTTAGAACCATAAGGGTTTTGATTCCAAATATTGATACAAAATTTTCTTTGTTGGTAATACTTTTATTATAAAATACCTTTATAGCAAAACAAATTTTCTTTCGAAAA
Source organism: Allium fistulosum (assembly GCA_030737815.1). NCBI lineage: Eukaryota > Viridiplantae > Streptophyta > Magnoliopsida > Asparagales > Amaryllidaceae > Allium > Allium fistulosum. The sequence continues at coordinate 911,316,905 of CM060907.1, read as the reverse complement.
TACTTTTATAACTCGATGTTTCAACAAGTTTATCCTTGTTCCTGTAGACTCTGGTAGTGCGTTGATCAGGCGCAAAACTAGAATTCTCCAGGTACTTAGTAGACCTGTTTCAACACCCAGTGAAAATACTGGAAAAACTTTTAAAAACAGATATGGAAAGTACAATCCAAACAAACGAACAAAACCTTTGTCCAACCATGGTTCGCAGATACACAATGATTACGCCTGGTTCCCCCAGGAAACAATCCATATCCGTAAGCTTTCTCAGCCCTGCGAGTTACGCCATGATGACTAGTAGAATGCAGGATACACAATGGTTACGCCTGGATCCCCCAGGAAACAATCCGTACCCCCAGGCAAGACTCAGCCAAGCATTTGCGCTACTATTCGCGACCTACACAGATTGCAGGATACACAATGATTACGCCTGGATCCCCCAGGAAACAATCCGTACCCCTAGGCAAGACTCAGCCAGGCAGTTGCGCTATGCAGTCACGAGAGAAACATAAGACCATGGGTAACGCCATGGAATTCGAAGGACACTCGAGTATCATATCCGGAAAACCAAAATCAGAGAGAATAATATCGATAGAATGAATCCAAGATGTGGCCACAAATCGGATATCAAGCAGAAGGCACTTTCCATATCTTTACTTCGAAAATATGTATCATATAGTACCTTTTCAAATCACTTTCAAATATCGTACTTATATAAAATCCATTATATATAAGGTTTAATTTTCAAATCAAGTACTTTTCCAAAATCAAAAGTATATCAAATCATACTTATATAAACTTCAATTATATAAGATTTCACTTTCAAATTGAATACCTTTTCAAATCTATAGTTTTCGAATCAATTTCATACTCATACAAATCACTTTTATATAAGTTCGACAACTCCCAAATCAAGTATTTAGTAACGCAAGGTTCTCAAATTTCAATTTGTTTCAATATCAGTTCAATTTCAAAATCATATACAATTTCACCAAATTATTTCTTCTCAAATTAAATATCTTTAGTTTCAAAGTTTCCAAAATAATAGATTTGGAAAATAAATCCAAATTTCCAAATCAATATAATTTAAGTCAACCAATTCATTTCCAAAATCAAATGTTTCAAAATCATCTTATACTTACGTAAGGTCCATCTTATATAAGGATCAAATTTTCAAAATAAATTTCGTTGTATGAAGAGCCATATGGGATTGAATATCTTTGCTTGTATGGGTTATATATCTTTGTAATTTAAATTGGAAATTTTCTTTTAGTAAGCAAAGATATTCTAACTCGACAGCTTTCAATTTCAGCGTCAAAATATATCGATGATATTAGAATATAAGGTGTACATACGTCATCATTTCACAAAATCACATTTGATCGCTCGCTCGATCACACAAGTTCGCTTTCGAACTAGTATTGTCCATTCGACTTCCTCAATGCGGATTTCGATATGGTTTCTCGACTAGAAGCCATCAGTCTCCTTGCATAGCCATATACTACGATAGAGGATTCTAGAATCAAGCCCAAAATCCATATCAAATATTCGCCATCAAGAATCGAATGAAAAATCCTAACACGAAATGGTGCAATCTACCTCGAACTTGTGTACTCAAACTTGGATCAAATTAATTATGTGAATAAAACAGCATACGTACAACTTATATATTTATTCCAACTTGTTAAATATATAGTTTCATCAAGATGTTACTAAGTTAAAACATTTAAACTAAATTTTATTCAAAATATTTTGAAGACCAAATTCTTCTCAAGACATTTCAAATCTAAATTTCATATTAGAAAATTTAAAATTTCCTTATTCATTTACTTCCAAACAGTTTCAACTTATTTAAATCATATTACTTCATACTTAAACATTCAAACAAATTTATATACTTTATACTTTTCAAAATTTCTTAGCTTTGAAAAGTTAACCTTGATTTGGAAGTGCTCGAACCTTCAAAATAAGTTGAAGAGATCGTTTTCAAATTCAAAAGTTGGAAATCAACAACAAATCAATAAATCAATTTCAAAAGATAGGTTTATATCAAATTCGAAACTAAAACTCAAGGACTGAACACCGGCTTACTTCAAATCATTTCAAATATACATACATACATATATCTTTCGAATATCAAATCATACTTCAAAATTTGAAATCAAAATTGGTTTCGCAAAATCACTCGCGTAGCGATGCTACTAAAGTGGCCTATCCCCCACTCTGAAACTCGAAAATCAATGTCGATGATGCGTGCACTCATCACCGAAATTATTTTCCAGCGACATAAGTGAGTTCTGGACTTCTATTTTCTCAAACTTCTTTTGAAATTTTTTCGAAACTCATTAAAATCATTTGAAACATTTCTTATTCGGAAAATATTTTTAAATCATATTATTATTATATATTTCGAAATCTTAAAACCAATTTCAAAATACCGGAGTTCAATCTTCGAATTTCAAATTTAAAATCCTTTAGTTATAAATCATTTTTATATAAATCAATTTCTTATATAACTTCAAAATTTCAAATCCTTTCAAAAATTCAAATTCTTATTTTTAAAAGGTATATATAGTCCTTATCGAAAACATCTTCACTTTTATATATAGAATATAATCATACTTATCAAAATAATAATTTTGGTTTAGAAAACAATTTCTAGAATACAAACAAACCCGATTTTCAAAGGATGATTTAAGAATGGATTTCAAACAACGATAGAGATTCAAATTAGAGGAACTCTTAATCAAATAGAATTATGATTCGAAGATAAGCTCGAACGAAGATCAGATAATTAAATTTCAAAATAGAAGATGAATATACTTATATAAATCGCGGATGACCCTAGGGTCAACCGTGACTTCAGGAACAAGATCGATGCAGAATTCCAAGAAAAATCAACATTCGATCGCAAGAGATAGCGGCATCTTAAACCAAGGGATATATAAATCTCCGGTGAATCAATGCCAATTGTAAAGGAGTTTCACCCCTTTACAAAACATTCAAAGATCGGCGGGATCGCCTATTCTTATAGAGATCATTCGAAGTGGAGTTATGAGATACTCCAGAATCAAAAGAATACCAATAAAGAGAGACAAGAATGAATTTTGGAACCGTAGGGAACGTTCCAAGGTTCAAAGGAAATCGAGTCAAAAGGAAGCGATTAAACTCAAACGAAAGTGATTCTGTAAATAAATTTACTATATATGCTAAGTTTTGCCTAGAACCTGGCTCTGATACCAACTGTAACGACCCACTATTTTGGACCATTCAAATCGACAATAAATCCACACATGTCGGACTTGAATAATTCAAAATAACAGATTGTAATAAAAATTTGGCAAAACTCAGCATATGCAGTAAATAAATCAATCACAGAATCACAGACACAGAGTAATACAATAATACGCAGCGGAATAGATAAAATAGTAGTTCATGAAGCTACTATATAAACATCAGAGTTAGAATATATACATCAGAATATCTCAAATACAGTGAAGTCTCCAATCCAAACAGATGACTTCTGTGAACAAATCAACTGGAAAGCTGGAAGCGGAATCAAAAGTTGGATCTCTAAAGGAAGCTCCAAACTCCAAAGGTGAGTCTCAAATGCTGTATCACTCGGTCTGACCCGAGCGTAAAGCAAAACACAAAACACTCGAGTCAGGATTAACATTCTTATATCAATAAATCCAACTCAAGTGAAATATCAATTGAAATACACGTAACTTAAAGGATGTTTGGGATAACCATCCTCTAAGGATCTGTAGAACTATCTACAAGGTGGGAATATACACTATGACACCGTGGCCATTTTAAATTTATTTACTTCAAAACCCAAATATCATTTCATTTCAAATATATCTATTTTCCAAAATAGTATATATATATATTAAATGATTTAAAAAAAATGAAGTATTTAATTTCCTCAAGTCTAGCAAATCGATTCAAATCAACTTCAAATTCCAAATTCAAATTTATTCAAAGTTCAATTCATCAATTTAATTCATTTCTAAAAAGATCATTTAAATTTCAATATATTTCAAAGCTTTAATATTCAACATTTTCAAAGTTAAATTTAACGGCTTCATATAGCTCTTGATTTAACTTCATTATTATTTAATCAGGAAATATTCACTTAATAGATTCAATATCATTTACTAACCTTAAATCACATTTTACTAAATATTTCCTTAAATTTTATTTAAACAAGAAATATTCATTAAATTACTTATAAATCAAACCCCAGTTATAAATCATATCTTACATCTCAATTTCAATAAGTTTCTAATTGGTTTAATTAAATAAAATCCTTTATTGAATCAATTTCAACTAAATTCAAATTATCTTCCTAACCTTAACTTATTCAAATTTTTACCAAAATCTATTTTGAAACATATTTAAATACTCAACATATTATATGTATTTAAATCAATCATTCCCATTTATATATAATAATTTAAGGCTCAACATTTATTAAACCCATATATTTCTTTCCAAAACCATAGAATTCATTTTCAAAATATTTATATATATATATGGACCAACGGTGTTTGTATATATTTATCATATGGTTAAGTGATACGGATATTTATCATTTCAATCCGAAATTTAAATATATACGGGTAGATATCATTTCGACCCGTAATCCCAATTTCAATTCAAATGAAAATCGCTTGGGTTTATCATTTCAACCCATAACGAAATTCTCCTATTCTAAAGTCCGTTCGGGTATGTATCATTTCAACCCATAGTGAATTCTATACTAACAGGGAACTTGCAGAGTGATAACAGATAATATAAAATATAACAACAGGCATATATTATCAATATAAATAACAGATACTGGTGTCAGATGTCATAGGTGAACATATACAGATAATAGTAATAACAGGCATATACTACTAGATACTGGTGTCAGATGTCACAGGTGAACAGTTACAAATAATAGTAATAACAATGTAAATAACTACATCAGTATATTTCAATTGCTATTTCAATTGAAATCAAATTTAAATAATAAAAGAACGTTAATCGTGAGTGATTGCTCACCTTTCGAGGCTAGAGAAATTTGACAACGAAAATGAGCTACGAATTCCAAGCAATGCTAGATGGATACGATTCGATGAAGAAACAAGCACGACAGACAAGGCTGAAAGATAAGGGATTGACGAAATCAAATTAGAACCGATCGATGAGAACAAGTGCTATAAGTGAACTTATATATATAGATAGAAATCATATCCTAAATTAAAATATATTTCAAATTTAAATATATATATATATATATAATATTAAAAATCAACACTTATATATTATAAAGTAGCAGGTTATAAAACTTGAATATACTAACATTATATACTATATATACAATATACATTAGCTGAAATACAACAATTTTTTTTTATAATATATATGTAAGTTTATACATGTCCACTAGATATATCAAAAATAATATAGGGTTTAAATTTTAAAATCAACATGTATCGTACGCAAGCTAACACAAAATAACTGACATCCTAAGCAACTATATAAAAAAAATATATATATAAATCAAGATATCACTAGATACATATTAAAATCATGTAGCTTAAGTACAACTTAAAATTTAGAATAAAACTTTTATATCATCTTTGAAACAAGAGCTCATAAAATACCCTTATATACTATATATACTGTCATATCATAACATATATATATGCGACTTACAAATATAAACTTTCATACGTATAAGATTTGAAATCAATAGCATACGAATAACGTATGCCTATAAAATAGCTATATACCAAAAGCAACTAGTTACCTGCCCTGACACATACAAATATAAAAAAAATGCTTATATAGTATAACATTGAAATCCAAGTATAAAATACTACTAGATCTTGTAACTTACATAAACTATATATATATGTAACCAGATCAAATATAAACTATATACTTACATATATAAATAACCTCTTTTGCAATACACTATATTATAAGTATATATACTGACATCTTAGAAGAATCTATATAAACTACATATTTTTAAATTCATGTATTCTAACATACAAAATATCGTATATATAACTTTAGCAAAACAGATACAAAAGCATTAGAAACATATAAAGTATAACCATATATATAGCAGATTACGAAATTTCCAACCAATATTTTATGAAATACTATATTACCTATAAACTTAGGTTGATTCATATGTGTAAAACTATAAATATAAACCTATATATATGTAAACAACAACTCTACAACTGCAAATAAATTCCTCTCTTTTCAAATAGCAGATCTATATAAAGCTAATATATATATTTTTATAAAATCAATACTATTACATAATATATATAAAGAAACCTATAATATATAGGACCACAGTATATCACTCACATCAGAAACGTGAGGGATTGGAGGAAGTCAGCTGCTGATAGAATGGAGAAAGTGGTGCTCGGCCATGGTTAATATAGGCGAAGGCTGCATGACGTGGAGGAGGAAGGGAAGGAGGAGCATGTGGTGGCTGTGGCCGAAGAAGGAGGGCTCGGGTTGATGGTTTGGTGGGCCGTGTGTGGCTGAACGTGCCAGGGTGGTTGGTAGACGAGGCAAATGGCAGTGGGTTAGGCTACAAAAATTAAACAGAGGAGTGGTCGATGGCAGGGCAGAGACGGATGTTTGCTCGATGGGAAAATGGTGGGTCTGGGCGAACGTTGGTGGCGGGGTCGAGTGTGTGGTTGGGGTTCGTGGTGTTGTCGGGGTGTGGATGGGAAGACGAGGTGGAAGTGGTGGAAAGAGATGGGTTTCGGCCAACAGAAGGAGAGGCAGGGACGGGTTAATGTTGAAGAAAATGAATAGGCTTCAGCGAATTAAGCAACCTATATATTTTTTTTTTCTTTGGAAAAGTAGGAACCAAAAGATTTGATGGTAATATGAATGGAAACGTGCAGAAGGCAGAAGAATAAAAATAAAAAGGGAAGGAAATGCAACGGTCACAATGACTCAGCTGACAATTTAAAAGCCATAAATTTTTGTTTGGGCAACACGTTTTAGAATTTGAACGGAAGGAAAGATTTAGATTCAAAATTTCGGTACCGTTACAATAAACAGTTCAAACATTTCGTTGCACATCGGACTTCAAAATACAAAAATAAATATACCGTTGTGATCAGCGCGACGAGACGATCAAAACGGTATACAGATATCAGTGGTATGATCATCCGATCAAAAGTCGATAACCGGTACCAGAAAATGCTGCTATTTTACAAGAATTAAGATAAACGGAGCAATAGGAGTCCAAATTTGGAAAAACGAATTTCGCCGTCTGATTCAGAATGATCTGAATAAATTTTCTCCTGTTGACATATTTTGGTTTCGGAAAACTTTTAAATTCACTTTTATTAACCGGTTTGATTTGAAATGAAATTTCACAGGAAAACAAACTTCAATATTATCAAATGAAAATTTTCCAGTTGCTATATTAAAATAGACGTATTCTAAAAAAATAAATTTTTATTTTCAAATTTTATTGTTTAAAATTTTACAAATTTCCAGTTAAAAATATTGTTAAAAACCATTAAATTTTGCGGGTCGTTACATCGAACTTATATAAAATTGATTTGTATGAGTATGAAATTGATTCGAAAACTATGGATTTGAAAAGGGTACTCAATTTGAAAAGTGATATCTTATATAATTAAAGTCTATATAAGTGTGATTTGATATACTTTCGATTTTGGAAAAGTATTTGATTTGAAAATTAAATCTTGTATATAATGGATTTTATATAAGTACGATATTTGAAAGTGATTTGAAAAGGTACTATATGATACATATTTTCGAAGTAAAGATATGGAAAGTGCCTTCTACTTGATATCCGATTTGTGGCCACATCTTGGATTCATTCTATCGATATTATTCTCTCTGATTTTTGGTTTTCCGGATATGATACTCGAGTGTCCTTCGAATTCCATGGCGTTACCCATGGTCTTACGAGCGCGGATGCATAGCGCAACTGCTTGGCTGAGTCTTGCCTGGGGGTACAGATTGTTTCCTGGGGGATCCAGGCGTAACCATTGTGTATCCTGCATTCTACTAGTCATCATGGCGTAACTCGCAGGGATGAGAAAGCTTACGGATATGGATTGTTTCCTGAGGGAACCAGGCGTAACCATTGTGTATCTACGAACCATGGTTAGACAAAGGTTTTGTTTGTTTTTTTGTTTGGATTGTACTTTCCATATCTGTTTTTAAAAGTTTTTCCAGTATTTTCACTGGGTGTTGAAACAAGTCTACTAAGTACCTGGAGAATTCTAGTTTTGCGCCTGATCAACGCACTACCAGAGTCTACAGGAACAAGGATAAACTTGTTGAAACATCGAGTTATAAAAGTATTTTCGAAAGGAAATTTGTTTCGACTATAAAGGTATTTTATTATAAAAGTATTTCCAACAAAGAAATTTTGAATTAATATTTGAAATTTAAATTCTTATGGTTCTAGATAAATTATGCGTGCCCGATACTATTCTTTTGAATCTACCTTATCTGCTCAGCTTTATTTATTCACCTCTATTCTATTTTTTTCAAATCCTCCTTCTTTCCTTGTTGACTATATCCTTTTTTAAATAATTATTGATTTCTTAATAATGTTTGAAAAGTATCTGGAGATAAATTAATAAATTTATGAATTATGGATTTAATAGCTTCTTTGTAAATATAAGTAATAATGTAAATAATTGTTTTCAAATAGTTTTCATATATTTATAAAGTTGTTATTTAAGCATATAAATGGTAATTGTAAGGAAGCAAGAAATTTTGCAAATGGGTTTTGAAAAGTTTTAAAGTATTAAAGATAAGTGAATTGCAAATGAAGTTTTCAAATGAATATTTCAAGTAAAATTTATATAGTTTCAAATTAATTGTTTAATCTTAACTTTCAATCTATTTTTCTTTCTAGTTGTTCCTATTCTTCTACCTCCTTTCTTTTCGGGGACGAAAAGTTTTGAGTGGGGGAGAGTGTAACGACCCGTAAATTTTAATAATTTTTATAACGTAATTAATTGAATTTTTGTGAAATTTTAAATAATAAAATTTTGAAATAAAAATATAATATTTAGGATACGTATTTAAAAACATAGCAAATGGTAAATTTTCACCTGATAATATTGAAGTTTATTTTATGGTATAATTTTATTCAAACTCAAATCAGTTAATAATTGACGGTAATAAAATGTTTTCCAAACTTGAATATTTTTATACAGTAAATTTCTAAATCTTCTTATGAGTGAGATGTCATCTTTCGTTTTTCCAAATTTGGACTTCCACTGCTCCGTTTATCTTAATTCTGGCAAAATAACAGTATTTTCGGTACCGATTATCGACTTTTGATCGGATGATCGTACCACAGATAGCCATATACCGTTTTGATCGTCTCGTCGTGCTGATCTCCATGGTATATTTATTCCTGTGATTTGAGGTCCGGTACGCAACGGAAACAATCAAACTGTGCGTCGTACCGGTACCAAGATTCGTTACTTTTGGAATTACTTGCTTTTCAAATCTAAACCGTAGCCACAATAATAAATTGATTTTTAATTTTCCAGCTGTATCACTTTCGACCGTTGCCATCCCCTTCCCTATTCACATTGCTTTAATAATTTTCCTTGCTGATTCAATGGACAGACGTTACCATTCCCATCATTTCACTTTATTACATATGGTACGTTCCCTTTACCTGTTGCCTGTTCATCTTTTACTTGTTGCTTACCCTTTTATAAGCTAGTTCTTCTCCTCTCTCGGTTGCTTTCTTTTGCCTGAGATCTCACATGCTCCTTCATTTTTCCGCCCTTCAAAACTTTATGATACGTTCACATTTTACTCCCCTAGCCTTTCTTTTTTTTTTCCTCTGCCTTTGCCTGTAACCATTTCTTCACACGCAGGCTTCACTTCGGCCATCTCATCTCGGCCGTGACCCTCCTCTCTGCTAACCGAGCTCCTACCTATCTCCGCAGCAACCCCATCACGCCGCAGCCGTACATCGCCGTCCCCACCAAAACTCCTCCACCCATCGCTTCCCGCTTCCGCCAGTGCCAACTCGAGCTCACCCACGTCCGGCCAGCAACCACCGTAGCCCCTCCGACCTACCCTGCTTCTCCCCATCCCGCAACCTTCTTCCACATCTCCTACCGCCCTCCCTTCCGCCTCCTCCCCTGAATGAAACCCAAGCGCCACCTCAAAACCATCTCACCCAACATCCCGGCTCCGACCTGCTTTGTTCAAACTCAACAGTCTTCCTCCCCTCACTGCCGCATGTTTATATACATATGGTATGTGTTATATAGAGTTATCTATGGGTTTAAACCAATGTTTGCTGCTTGTATAGAGTGTGTTGTTATGTATATTAGTTATATACATATCTGTTTGATTTTGTTTAACTATATATATTAGCTTTGGGTTTTATAAGTAGATATTTTACTATCTATGCTTTATACCGTTTATATATATATATTGAATTATACTTACTCTATATATATGGTATTATGTTTTATTATATTAAGAGATATTCTATTATAACTTGTTGAGACATATAAGGTCTATATTTGAATTAGTTGAGTGAAGTTACAATATATAAATAAAGATGTATATATGTTATGAGACTTACCTAAATATAGTAGAATAATTTGGGAGCGGTTGCTTATATATTATGTGTTATAGCTGTTATAATAGGTTATTATATATATTTGTTAATTATATGAATATATAGTCTTGGGGTAATCATATATTTTATATGTGAACTGTAAACCTGTTCGTAAGTAAGTAATCCTAAGTATTGTATATTATAAACTATATATTTGAAAACCTGTTTTATATATGTTTTCGTTAAAATATATATGGTTGAGCTTTGTGATATGCAGATGGTTTCAGTTGAGTTTGGTTATATATAGCAGTTTGTTTATATTTATGTATACATCAAAATATGTTATATGTATCTAGTTTCAGGTTATATGAATAAATTGGTTTACAAATTGTTTTTATGTTATATATATATATCCCATTTTAATATTCCTCCTAGTTTAAAATATTGAAATTAAATATACAATATAGTAGTAATGTATAGATGTTGACTTTGTTTTATATGTAATTGAAAACAATGATTTTATTACGTGTTTAAATTTAATATTTGATTTCAGAATATTGTATGTTTGTGAAGTTTATATACCTTGGTTGGATATAATAGTTATATATATATAAGGACATGAGTTGGTCTCAAGTACATTGGAAGGTTTATTTTATATTTGTGCTTTAAATATAAACAATAATCTTTAATTAAATATACATATGTTATTTTGGTATTCGTCTACAATTTGATAGTGATCTCATAGGATAATATATTTATATATTTATTCTGTCTCTATCCAGATGATTCTAATTATCTCATCAATTCCTGCTATCAGCTTAGTTCGTTGATTTCGTGTCCATCGTGCTTTACTTTGGAAATTCATGCCAATTTTGCTTTGCTTCGAAGTTCGTGCTTGGATTCGTAACTCATCTCATTCTCGTTCATCTCTAGCCTTGAAAGGTGAGTAATCACTCACGATTTAACGTTCTTATATTTATTAAATTTGATTTCAATTGAAACGACAATTGAAATATGTTGTTGTAGCTATTTAAATTGCTATATATGCTATTATTTGTAACTATTCACCTGTGGGATATGACACCATATCCTGTTGTTTATATTCTATTGTTATTGAGGATATATGCCTGTTGTTGTATTTTATATTATCTGTTATCACTCTGCAAGTTCCCTGTTAGTATAAAATTCACTATGGGTTGAAATGATACATACCCGAACGGACTTTAGAATAGGAGAAAATCGTTATGGGTTGAAATGATAAACCCAAGCGATTTTCATTTGAATTGAAATTGGGATTACGGGTTGAAATGATATCTACCCGTATATATTTAAATTACGGATTGAAATGATAAATATCCGTATCACTTAACCATATGATAGATATATATACAGACACCGTTGGTCCATATATATAAATATTTTGAAATAAATTCTATGGATTTGGGATGAAATATATGGGTTAAATAAATGTTGATTCTTAAATTATTATATATAAATGGAAATGATATATATATATATAGATTTAATTATAATATTAAATTTAATTAAGATTGATTGAATACAAATAATATGGTTAAGTACTTATATCTATATTTCAAAATAGATTTTGGTAAAAATTTGAATAAGTTAAGGTTAGGAAGATAATTTGAATTTAGTTGAAATTGATTCAATAAAGAAATTTATTTAATTAAACCGATTCGAAACTTATTGAAATTGAGATGTAAGATATGATTTATAACTTGGGTTTGATTTATAAGTAATTTAATGAATATTTCTTGTTTAAATAAATTTAAGGAAGTATTTAGTAAAATTGAAATTTAGGGCTAGTTAAATGATATTGAATCTATTAAGTGAATATTCCCTAATTAAATAATAATGAAGTTAAATCAAGAGCTATATGAAACTGTTAAATTCAACTTTGAAAATGTTGAATATTAAAGCTTTGAAATATATTGAAAATTTAAATGGTCTATTGAGAACTGAATTGAATTGATGAATTGAGCTTTGAATAAATTTGAATTTGGAATTTGAGTTGATTTGAATCGATTTGTGAGACTTGAGAAAATTATAAATACTTTACTTTATATATTATTTAACCTATATATACTATTTTGGAAAATAGATATATTTGAAATGAAATGATATTTGGGTTTTGAAGTATAAATTAAATTGAAATGACCACGGTGTTATAGTGTATATTTCTACATTGTAGATAGTTACATGGATCCTTAGAGGATGGTTATCCCAACATCCTTTAAGTTACTTGTATTTTAGTTGATATTTCACTTGAGTTGGATTTATTAATATGAGAATGTTAATCCTGACTCGAGTGTTTTGTGTTTTGCTTTACGCTCGGGTCAGACCGAGTGATACAGCATTTGAGACTCACCTTTGGAGTTCGGAGCTTCGTTTGGAGATCCAACTATCGATTCAGCTTTCAGCTTTTCCAGTTGATTTGTTCAGAGAGGTCATCTATTCGTACTGAAGACTTCACTGTATTTGAGATATTTTGTTGTATTTTATTTTTAACTCTGATGTTTATATAGTAGCTTCATGAACTACTATTTTATCTATTCCACTGCGTATTATTGTATTACTCTGTGTCTGTGATTCTGTGATTGATTTATTTACTGTATTTGATGAGTTTGCCAAATTTTAAATTAACAATCTGTTATTTTGAACTATTCAAGTCAGACATGTGTGGATTTATTGTCGATTTGAATGGTCCAAAATAGTGGGTCGTTACACCCAACTTGATAAATTTTATTTCAATGACCATTTCATTTAGCCTACTTAGACTTATTTCCTCAAAATTCACTTTTATTTAACTTAATTCAAGTTAATTCTCACTCCACAAATTTAAATTTCAAAATTTCTTAAATTATCAAACTTACCAATATTCTATTCACTATTTTCCTCCAATTCACTTCATTTAATTGTTTTTCTTTACTAATTTATTTCATTATCACACTTACTCTTCATTTAACTCTTCTCAAGTTAATTCCATTCCAGCCAAATTTCAAACTTTATAAGTTTCCAACTTATTTATATTCCATAACATTTTAAACCAACCTCCAGAGTTTAAACAATTTCGTTCTAAGTGTTTCAAATCATTTTTGAAATAACATATATCTAAATCCTTGATATATCAAATTATTCTTTGAATTTGAAAATCAAATCAGTTTTACCAAACCAAAACTTCAATTCACAACATTTAGGTAGCAATTCCTCCCTTGGGAACTCGAAAATGAACATCGATGATGCTGCAGTAATCACCGAAATTATTTTCCAGCGACCGAAGTGAGTTCAATGCTTTTATTCCTTTAAAACATTTTTAAAAACATTTTTTTAAATATTTCGATTCAAAAATATTTCCCAAATAATATTACCATTATTTCCCGACTTTGAAAAACACATTTCAAAACTAACGGGATTTAAATTCCCAATTTTCCACTCTTTAAATCCTTTTTAAATCTGTACTTAAATATTTCCCCAGGGTTTTCATCCCATTTCAAATTATAAATCACAGTTATAAAATCATATTTACACATTCCATTATTGTCACATGGATTAGTTTCTTAACTTTTGGTTATAACATTAATTTCTGTTCAATTTCCACAACAACAATGATAATGGTTTAATATTATCATTTCCTAACAACCAAGCAAACCATAAATGTCATGGTCCGCAAATCCGTACCTCTTGATTAACCACTAATCTCCATTGATTAACTCAAAATGAACGGGAATACGAACTATGATGGTTTAAGAAGAAGAAAAAGGCAGAAGAAGAAGAAAAGAGTAGAAGAAAGAGAGAAGATAAGAAAGAAGAACAACAGAACAGCAACAGAAAACAATATCAGAATCTTACACATCGCAGCGGAACAATATATAATAGGTAAATGAATAATCTTTAAACAAAGAACTATATCGTTTTATACATACATCAATCAGAGTCATATACAACAATGGACAGTTATATAACTTGTCCTCATACAGAATACACAGCGGAATAAATACTATCAGATATAAATACTACGTCTCGTCATCCAGCTTATCTCCAAAGCTCCAGAATATCCAGAATATCCTGATAATCTAACTCTAGACTGCCCGTGTGGAAATTGGTGGGCACCCAGAGTTTAGAAGGGAAACAATAAACTCCGAGTCAGTCATGGTGACTGGTGTGAGATCGTAAAACAGTTATTTTTTTTATAACAACAAAATAATTTTTAAGTCAATTCGAAATGCTTTTGGAAAATGAAACTACCATAAGACCTCCCACCACACACACAATGCAAACGCAGAATTGGAGGAGATTTCTGCTTATGATAGTCAAAGATGCTTACTACGCAAAATCAAATCCTTTTTGATATTATTATTAGTGCATAGTGTAGAAAACATTTCGAAGGTATAATATTAATCTTAGCCAGCATAGGCATTCCGCACTTATGCCTACTATAGCTACTATGTTCAATAGCAGGTTACCGCCACATTCCATAGCAGGTAATACAACTAAAACCGTACAAGTCGCGTATTGTTTCTTTGGATTTCCAACAAATGGTCAGGCTAAGGAACTTCCTATCCACGATGGGTACGTCCCTGGAATAGACGACCCGAGAAATAACCTAACATTACGGTTAGATCTCTGCCAACACAAGGCCGGGTTACCTCTGCAAAAGTAGGTAACTACTGACACGCGTATGCCATCCCTCGATCGTAACCGATCTTCCCGAGGATCCCCGATTTCCAACAAACCACATAGTAAAAATGCAGCAACCACATAGGTTAAGTATTTGGGCTCCATACCATGGTACCACCTCTATCCAGAAGGAATGACGTACACTAAGGGGCGCTACTCCCTAGAACCTTGCTGCATCCTTCCTGTTTCGACCATTTCCGGGGTGTGAGGCTCGACGAAGTCTCGTCCACAAAGCTACGCTTTCTACAAAGCCATGCTTCGGGTCAAACAAAATGATCAACCTATGATCACAAAGATATAAGATCAAACAAATGATCATATCACAAATGATCAAACACTGATCATTTCACAGCAACACTCAGTATGCCACGTTACCAAATTGGGAATATATCGCTGATAAATTTCAACTACATAACCTCTGAGCTCGTACGTCTCAGAGAAGGGTGTTAAGCTAAGAGAATAAATTCTCCGCCACCAACAGAAATGTATTTGAAAGAAATCAGCTTTATATCTCAAATTGTAACGTCAGACACACAATCCATACAAGTCTGTTCCGGGATCGAACAGAACCGAAGGCACTTCTCACGAAGCCCTTGCATATCCGGATAATTTTCAATCACGTCCGGACTTCCCGTCACTAAGGGTGATAAAACCTCTAAATCGGAGATCAGCCGATGTAGAGTAACTCGACGGTAATCCTTCCGTTTTCAAAAATATCCGGTCTTCAACACCGGTCTTCGAATGCAATTCATAACGACGTATCACATATTCGGAATGGGTTATACGACCCCATGGTCCTTTCCCAGTTAACCCGAATAGTGAGCGATTATTCAAAAATAAGTGTGGCATTCAAATTCATCCAATTCACAACAAATACCTATTCAAGGTAATTATTGATAGTCGGTTATTTAACTATCAATAAAGATGCGCGACATCATCAGATTCCAAATAATTTTCCAAATTATTTCATCTTCAAAATATCTTTACTAGATATAAAATTTCCACACTTTAAAAATAAATCAATATTTATTTTCTAAACAGTTTCCATTTCCTTTATAAATTCCATAGTGAATTTATATTTTTCGAATATCTACTGATATTCGATTTTCAAATCGATTTCAATATTCACTTTCAATTTATCTTTACTGAGATAAACCTCAAAAACGTTTCATTTCATATTGGAAAAGTATTTCCTTACTTATTTAATAATAAGTATTTCACAAATCTTTTATTTTCAACACTTGTAAAATATTCGATATACTTAAATCAATATTATATATATATACATTCTTTAAGGAAATCATTTACTATAACAACATTTATTCGAGTCAAAACGAATGTTACGTAAAACATCGTTACGACGACTCAAAATCACTAGTATAGGGATTCGGATTTAGATAGATATATAAATCCCAATACTACATCAAAACATTTCCTTTCGGAAATCATTTACTATAACAACAGTGTTATAGTCCATCATTTCCTTATTTCTCGAAAACGTCTATTTCAATAACAAGGGTTGAAATCTATGCTTTCGATTCATAATACATTTCAAAACATCTTTAAAATGTTTAGCTTCATTTTTAAAATATCACTTCTTCCAAAATAAATCCATTTTACCTAACAATATATTCACTGTCCAAAATCGTGAATATAATTCACTTAACCCAATATCAATCTTTTCCACACATTTAATTCAAGAATAATTCGCTATCCAAAATCGCGAATATATTTCCTTTAATAACCTTCTACATTTAATTTATCAAATTCAATTGATTTTGAATTTATAAACACGTTTATAAATTCTATTTCTATTTTATAACAACTTTGATTTATAAATCTTCTTTATTAACAATTTCGATCAATATTTCATTTGAAGGCACAAATCCAATTTATAAGTTAATTTCTTATAAATCTTCTATTCTACAATTTCATTTTAACTTCACAATTTATACATCTATAAATTTCATATTGATTTTCCAAATTCGTTTCAATTTTGCCAATTAAATTTCTAATTGGACTTCCCACTTATTTCTTTTTCTTTTAAATAAATCCCTTTTAAAGAAAATAAATTTCTTTGTCTCTTTCAATCTATTTAAAAAATCCAAATTTAAATTAAATTCTTCAATTTAAAATCACTGTTTTACGAAATCCATTTATTTAACATTTTCACTTTATTTTGGAAATAAATTCGATAAGATTATAAAAATTAACTTTTATACTTTTAAATTCTTTCTTCGAATTTATTCAATTTCTAAAATTAATTCACTTAAAAATTTCTACTTGAATTTCAAAAATTCAATTTCGTTTATTTTTGGAATCCAATGATATCAAACATCCATTCAGCTAAATCTATAGCTTTCAAACAATTTCCAGACATCGATATGATCAATAACATCAATATAATCATTCACAGATTTATATCATAGTATAAATAAATTCAATCAATATGAGGGGTCCAGTTGGATCCCTCCAACCTGTTTTCCTGCATCCAAAGACGTTAGCACAATACCAATTCCACTTCGAGGTGGAATATCGCGGTATATGGGTTTTATAAAAATCCGCTTACTAACGGCGCAATAGGGTCTCATCCGCTATACGAGGCGGGAAATCATCAATCCAATATATACATATGCCAATATGTATATATTGCTATATATATAGATATATCCTACTATATCTAATATCAAATCCAATAGCAATCAATAACTGCAAAAATTCCACATTTCAATCGAGTGAGAAAAATCTCACCTTAGCTTTTTATTTTGCATTCCATTTCCATTTCAGACTGTTTTCTCCAATGGATTAGACCTTGTATAACGAGTATACAATTTATTAATATTCGGAAAAAATCAAATAACCAATCTTCGTTTGGTAAATTTAATTAACTAAAAATTTATTTTAGGCTAACAATTTTTCCTTTTAAAATCTTTTAGTGTTTAAGATAATTTAAATAAGTTAGTTAAACTATTTTTTTTTTCTCATCAAATCCTTACCTATATAATTCTGTAATCAACAAAACAGCAGCCTGTTTTCCATCCCAGACTTTACTTACATATATAAATTAAAGTTAAATTTCTCAGTTAAAATCTTACTGTTTATATTAATATAAAAGTATGGTTTCTTCTCTGCAAATATAAACTGTGACTGAAAAATATTGACTGTAACTCTTTTTTTTTTTAATACTAAAATTAACTAACTTAAAATTTTAAATAACTTCAATTGATGGGAAAATACCTCAATATAAATTTAATTAATATATTTTCTATAATAACCAAAAACAGTAAATCTTTTTACTGTTAAAAACATATGTACAAAATTAAATAAACAACTGAAGATACCTTCATCCTACCGACTATCGCGACCATGCTTGCACCAGGTCTACTTCACGCGCGCCTGCTACCGCATACGCTTCCCAATGATTCGACCTCACCTCCATCGTGTCACCACCACGCTACCCCAAATCGACATCGCCGCCGAGAGCAGAACTACACCTCCCACGCTCGCGCCTCCCCCATGCCCTAGCTCACTGCTTCCAGACATTGGCTCGCTCGAAATTTGCCTGCCGAGACCATCGCCGCCACGGATTCGTCGATACCACCAGACTTCGCCACTGCCACGACTCCTATGTCGCGAGAACCACCACACGCGCGACCCCTCAAACCCTAATCCATGCGTGCCCTTACCAGCGAATGCCATCTCGTCGATCGCCTGCCTTTCCTTGCTTGCTCGATCGAACGCGAGCTCGAAAATGATTTGGGAAATCGCGATTTGAACGATTTTGATTTTGAAAAGGAGGAACGGTTTAATTATTTGTCTGGAAATCGAAACTGGAGGGGGAGAGAAACTCGACTGCCATTATTTTTCTTTCGTTTTGATTTTGTTCTCGTTTGAAATAAAACGAAGGAGGGAGAGACAAAAGAACATGGTTTACAGGAGAACGTGTTTGTTTTACTTTGCACGATAAAATTTCTTGATTGCAGGCGCGATTCTAGGGCGTAATTCAAGGAATGGAACGTGCTGTCGTTTTGACTAGATTTCAAATTTTTAACTTTAAATTTTTAAATTGAACTTCATTTCATTTCAACGCGTTTGCATATCGTATAGTCACGTATTGACTCTGAAAAATACGAAAATTGAAATCCGACAAAAATACTATATTCCGGATCCAATGGAACTGGTTTCGTCGAATTCCGAGACTGTGCCTCGGACGGCTATTTTTAAATTCGATTCAAACGATATAATTTCAAAACTGGACAAAACAGTTTAAATTTCAGATTCTGAAGCTTCCGTTATCTTCAGTACCATCAATATGAATTTTAAAAGCTTTCGAAATATTTTTCTTCAACTTAAAATTGAAGATTCAAATTTTTATCCAACATTCAATCGATTAAATTTTATAATTTAATCGCCAAATTCAGAGTTAGATCGGGGATTCAAATTAAATCATCGTTCAAATATTTAAAATTATTTAAATATTCTCAATTTAATTTGTTCAAAATTCTGGGTCGTTACAATATATAACTATGATAATTCATGAAAAATTATTTCTTTCATATACGAAAATAATTTTGGTAAAATTATTTCATTTACCCTATTTTAAAACAATACTGTGTCGAATTGTTCTGTTATAGTGTTTAGAGATCCCTATCAATAACATTAATTACCTGTATTGACCCGAATCCATAAACCACTCATCAAACCAATCAACCCAATATAAAACAGTTTTATATTCACTAAAAAATACATGCTCATATCTATTAGTACACTCAAACTCATTCTAGGGTGCTACTGACCCCGTCTCTAATGAGTAACCCCCACCAAAGCCAAGGTTCTCGCTTAACCTGGCTCTGATACCAAGTGTCATGGCCCGGTAGGCTTTTCAACCATCCCAGGCAGCGGCCACTCTCCGCCATGGCAGACACTGGTACCTCGAATTTGCTTTTACCGCCAGGCTCTCGACTTCAACCAACCACTCCGGGACATGTAGGGGTAAGAGTCTCCTGCTCGCCACCAAACATGAAGCGAGAACCCTCTATCATGCTGTAATGAAACAAATCCGATCCTCGTCTCTTCGAAACAATTCAGATCACAAATCCGATCCTGGTCTCTTCGAAACAACGTTCGATATTCCCGGTAAACTCAACCACGGTTCTCTTGGAAATAAACATACGAAGATAAAATCGGAAATCACTTCCTAACCGTTAGTGGACGGATTTCCTAATCAACGTCCTAGAAGAACGAACGAGTTTATACGTACAACATAGCACCTCGAACGGTAACTGTACCATATAATGCCCGTGCTTCTCCTAGATATTTCCAAAATTATATTTAGGTCTAGATTTGATAGTCGATTATTTAACTATCAAATAAACAATCAATTCAACCAAATATTCCATCTTCCACTGAAAACATTAAACCTCGTTTTAATTTAATTTTAAATACGCTAATCTCTTTATTCAAATTATACATACTTATCTTTCCAAACTCAGTAAATTTACAAACTGTCTTTCAAAAATATTTGAAAACCCTTTAAAATAATGTGGAAAGTACCACTGCGGTATCAAACCAAGGATCCCAGCTCAATGGTTACATCTCTATCCCAGAGAAATCCAAGTCTTAACTGCATGCACTCATTGCCTCCGATTTACGTCGTGCGAGTATACCAATACTCTCCGAAACTTTATTTAAAAAATTTCAAAATAATACTTACGAAATTTCTAAGATAATTTTCCAAGTAAATCTTTAGACAAAACTACTTTTAAAAATAAAAGCTATTATATAAAATATAATATTTAATAATTATCCTTTAAAACAATAATGCTGATTAAACCTTTAATAATAATTAACTACTATAAATAACTTAATTTATAAATACTTTGAATATTTTTTTAAACAACTAAATAATAAATTTTCTGAAAACATTCTTATAAAAACTTTTAAATTTTCTAATTAATACTTTAAAATCTTTCCTTTTTTAAATAACTTAACTTCTCAGAAAAATACATTTTTAACTCTAATATAGCCATTTTAATCATTTATAAATCCTTCTCATTTATCCCCAGTTTAATTTACGTTCCAATCCCTTAAATTTCCTTTCTCACATTTTTTTAAAAATAAAGCTACTATTTATTTTTAAAAACGATTTACCCATCTCCTTATAAATTCCCACCGTGAATTTATAACTCAAATTATCCAATGATATTTTTACTTCACTTTATATTATAAACCTCGTTTATAATTTCCATAATCTCATTTTCCGTTTCATCCCCGTTTCACAACACTTAATCGATTTTTCATCGATTACCAAATTTAATTCCATTTTTAAATTAATTTCTTAGTTAACCCAAATTTATTCCAAAACCCACTAATTTCAGATTCACTTCCTTTTCCTGATTTGAAATCTTATTTAAATCCGAAACATTAATTTCATATTTTATTTTTCAAATCTCCTCTTTATTTTTCTCAAATCTATTTTAAATCTCGAATTTAAAAATAAATACTTTTATACTTAAACAAATCGCTTAATCCCTATTATTAAATACTTTTATTCAAATATCCCACAATCCCTATCTTTCCATATTTAGAAATTTACCAAATACAAATTTTAAAATTAAACTATTTATTTTAACCAATATTCTTTTCTTTAGTTTATCCAAATTTCACTATAAATGCTTTTACTTCAAATTTTCCCTTTTAATACCTTTCTAAAATTTAAATATTTATCATCGGTATTTTAAAATACCAAAATCTAACCAGCAATTCCATAACACCAAATAAATTCAAAACACGCTATAATCTATCACAGATTATCCAAAATATCATATTATTGAATATGAAAATAAATTCAACATTTTTGAGGAATCCAGTTGGATCCCTCCAACCTGTTTGCTTGCATCCACAAATGTTAGCACAAAAATAAAAATACCAATCCCACTTCTAGGGGGGTATCGCGGTATAAAGGGTCATCCGCTATTATGCGGGGCGCATAGGGTCTCATCCGCTACATATATATATGCGGGGATATCAATCACTCCAATACACACACACACACTACTATATATAATAACACATCCAACTGATAATTTATCGATTCAACCAATCAAACAATAATTAATTTTAATTATTTAAAATAAATTGCTGTAATATAAAATTTGAGTGAGTTTATCTCACTTTTGTTCTAATTTGCAGTCTAATCCAATTTTAATTCCATCTCACATTTTCCCAGTAGAAAACAAAACTGGCCCACAAATCGAAACCTACGATCTCCCGCTCTCAGGCATTAGCCATGGCCAATCTTCCCGCTACACCTCCTCCCACCGACCATCCTGCCATGGCGAACGCCTCCTGTAACGACCTGAAATTTTCAACCATTCGCATCCATACATGTCAGATTTGAATTGCTCAAAATATCTGATTGTTAATTTAAAATTTGGAAAAACTCAATATATACAGTATATAAATAGTCACAGAATCACAGACACAGAGTAATATAACAATAATGCGGCGGAAACAAAGAATAGTAGTTCATGAAGCTACTATATATAATATAACATAGTTCAACAAGATACAACAGAAATCACGAATACATAGATGTCTAAATACAATAGTCAAATACAAGATCTGAATACATCACTGGAATCAAACGAATGACTGAAAGTAGAATCAATAGGTGGATCCAAGCGAAGCTCCAACTCTAAAGGTGAGTCTCGAATACTGGTACAACTCAGTCTGACCTGAGCGTAAAGCAAAACACAAAACACTCGGGTCAGGACATACATACTTATATAATGTAAACCAACTCAAGTGAACTGTAACAGACATGCTCAAGTAACTTAAAGGATGCTTGGGATCGCCCATCCTTTAAGGATCCGTTAAACTATCTACTATGCAGTAATATTCGCTATTATAATAATGTCTAAAGTAAAGTAAACTTACTTAAAAATAGCGTTAAGGCTTTACATTTTCCACCTTAACACATATATAGTGCCAATAGTCTATACGGTACCGTAGTACCTCCAGATCGGGAGGCTATCAGAGGATACTCCATAGGTACGACACAAATCAAACTCGTAGTAAGGCTCGCTATGGTAGGTGATACGGCATAACGAGGCAATGCCAGGGTAGATATATCAATTACGCATCCGGATTGGTGGTAATGTATAGCAGCTACTATCGCCCACCTCGGAACACAATCCCAAATCAAAATCAAGGATGACCATCAAATCAATCACAAAGTCAGAATATAATATCAAAGGAATGTGCCCGATCGGAGGAATGACCTCACTTGGCCCGGAATCGTTCCTGTTTTAGCCACCTTATGCCAACTCACGAGAGTCGGGTCCACGTATATACCTCAATAGGATCGTCGCCACCATCCTACTTCATTCTGGAATCTCCACCGCGTACACAGTTGTTAAAGTGGTTTTCGGTATCGACAGAGAGTATGTCCATATCTGATCCCAGTTTCTTTAACAACCAATCGTTATTATAACCCGTGGTTATAAATTTCAAAATGGTTTATATTTCAAATCAAAACATATTCATTTAAACCATTTAAATCCAATGTCAATATCTTTCAAAATAATATTCATTTCCAAAGTTGTAGCATTTCAAAGTTCTTTCGTTCAATTATAACCATTTCAAAACATTGTATTTTAGCATTCGTAGCACTTGGAAAATGTGATAATACGTATAGTAGGAGTTTGAAAATATTATCCTTTCAGAAATATTGTCTTTTTAGAAACAGCAGCACTTATAAAATGTTACTGTAGGTATAATAGTAATTCAGAAATATAGTTCATTTTAGAAACAACAACACTTATAAAATGTTACAGCATGTATAATAGTAATTCAGAAATATAGTTCATTTCAGAAACAACAGCACTTATAAAATGTTACAGTAGGTATAATAGTAATTCAGAAATATAGTTCATTTAAGAAACAACAGCACTTATAAAATGTTACAGTAGGTATAATAGTAATTCAGAATTATAGTTCATTTCAAAAACAACAACACTTATAAAATGTTACAGTAGGTATAATAGTAATTCAGAAATATAGTTCATTTCAGAAACAATAGCACTTATAAAATGTTACCTTAAAACCATAGCATTTCTGAAATGCTACAAATACTGTTATAGGTTTTACTATAACATTTTTCTTAAAACAATGTGTCTTCAATTTTTCTCATTTTTAAATTATCAAACTTATTTCACTTTTCAAAATTATTTATTTGGATATCATTTAACTTATGATTTTAATGAAATACAATTTTATTAATAAAATATCCAATTAAACTATAATTCATTTATTAAGTCAAAGGTACATTATTTTACTTCACTTTTATTTCAACAATTAACTTAATACTTTATTTTTAAAAATACCCATTTCATAAATAAATATTCTTATTACTAAGTTAAGCTTAAAATTCCATTTAAAAACTAAATTATCAATTATTCAGTCAAATCACATTTTTTTAAAATTTTCATTTTAATCATTTATAAATTCATACAATTTTATTTTATAGAAAATCACTAAAATTTATTTAAATCATTTAAATCCCTTTTTAAGTTAAAATCTCATATAATTTAAATTCCAAATACTTAAAATTTTCAGAAAAATATTTAAAATTAACCATGGGTATGTATAATATTTTCTAACCTAGGTCAAGTGGTCCGGATATGTATCATTTCAATCCGTAATATATAAATCCCAGGTTCTATCATTTCAAACCCGCAATCCCAAGTCAAAATAAATAAAAATCGCTCAAGCCTATAATTTTAGCTCATAACGATTTTTCCCTATTCTAAAGTCCGTTCGGGTATGTATCATTTCAACTCATAGTGAAAGGGAATTTGTAGTGTGAGGAACAGAATATAAACAAACAGCATAACATAGCATATCATATCAGGTGATGTAACAAATATATAATCAGGTTATAACATCATAAATCATCATATCACAGGCATATATAAACTTATCAACATAACATATCAACTACTACATATCCACTTGTCATTGTTTCACAAATATATAAGTACGAATGTCGAGAGTGATAGACTCACCTTTTTAAAGCTAGAGACGACAATTTTGAGACACACAACCAAACTCCGAAAAGCATGACAAAGCACGAATAGATTTTGAGTGCATGAAGAGCCAAGATTCAAATCTTGTAAACAACAAATACAAACAAATAAATAAAAATTATACAAAGAATTTAGACTAAACAAATGTAAAAATATAAACAAAGAGAAGCAAAATGACTTAACCAAGTCAAGTGGGCTCGGCCATCTTGCAAGTAGGCTTGACCATCACCAAACATGCTCGGTTATGACTTGATTTGTGGCATATAGGATCGGCCATAGTCACAAAAGTGCACGGCTATGGGCTAGAATGTGAAGAGATGGCAAGTTAAAAGTTATGGAAGGTAAAGAGGCAAAAAGGCATGCAACTTTGGGTTCGTGTAACGACCCGTAAATTTTAACTATTTTAATAACGTAATTAGTTGAAATTTTGTGAAATTTTAAATGATAAAATTTTAAAATAAAAATTTGATATTTGGAATGCGTCTAATTTATCATAGCAACTGGTAAATTTTCATCAGATAATTTGGAAGTTTATTTTCTAGTGTAATTTTATTCCAATTTATATTAGTTAAAATTGATGATAAAAAATGTTTTCCAAACCTGAATATTTTTACATAGAAAAATTCTAATTCATCTTGTGACTAAGACGTCATTTTTCATTTTTCCAAACTCGGACTTCTTTAGCTCCGTCGATCTTATTTTTCTACGTTTTTGCTGCATTTTCCGCTAGTAGAAAACTCAAATTTTTATAATTCAATCATACCACTGATATCTGTATACCGTCTTGACCGTCTCGTCGTGCCGTTCTCTACGGTATATTCACTTCTGTATTTTGAAATCCGGTACGCAGCGGAATCCACGGAAACGGTGATCGTACCGGTACCGAATTCAAACTTTTGGTTTCCATCAGTCCTTCAATATTCCACCGTCTTTTAAACCAATAGCCGTTTACATTCCATATTCCCAAGAATTATTTTTTGTGACCATTCATTTCCGTTTGCACTTCTTAATGATTTGTGAAACATCGGTATCATTTTTTCTCTACGACCTTTCTCCTTTTGCTTTGCTTTTCTTCTTATATAAAAAAAAAGCACAGCCGCATCCATTCGAAACTACTCCCCTCCTAGGCGCAACCTCTCCCTCTTCGCCATGCCACCTCCGCTTACACCCTTCCCACCACGCATACCACCTGACCGAACCATCGACCACCCTTCCCTCTTCACGCCCATCCCCATAGCCGAGACCTCCGCCTCCTCCGCATAGCCCAACCAAAGCCCATCACCGAACTGAGCTCCGGCCGTGTCTTCCCCTCTCCGCCACCTCAGCAGCCATCGTCGGCCAGGCAGCAAGTATCTCCCCTCTCTCCTCCGCAAGCTCACAACCCAGACTTAGCCATCGCAGCACCTTTTGCTATGTTTCTATATATAAAGGTATATATACATTTGTTATTATAAAGGTAGTCCACATATTTTGAAAGTGCAGCATCCCATTGTTTCTTAAGTATGAATTTCGACTTTTATATTAATCTGAATACTGTGTTATATATATATATATATACGATACTTCGATTTTTTTTAGTATAATGATTTGATAAAACGTGTTTTAAACATGATGAGGATTTTTAAATAAATAATATATATGTTCTGATTTCTGAAATGTTGCAAAAGGTATATAGTATACATGTTTACAGTATATATTTTGTTTCATAGTTTATATTGTAAGAGGATTTATATAAAGAGTTTATATATAAGTTTACATAAGCATGTATAAGAGCTGTGGGGTTTGTTGTTATACAGTTATATATTAATAAGTATATATTAAAGTTATAAAGGGTTATATATGTATATTCCGTGGGATTTCGAATATATATATGTCAAAGATTTTGAAGCATGCGTTGCTTATATATGTTGTTATATAGTTGAACTTGAACGTTATTCGATTTAAAGTGTATATTCTTTGGTAATTTTGAGTTAAAACCATGTTCTAATTCTCTATGTATGTATTCAAAGAAGAGAAAAGTTATATGTATGAGCATTTCTTTTGTTTGTCAACTTATCCATATTTAAAACGACATAGAAGAAACAAACAAAGTACAGCATCTTTTTGTATGAAAGAAAACATAAAATTCTTGATGTTATTCAGTCCAGACACATTTTGCTTATCACTATATCACCACATTTGCGAATTCCATGCAAATAAGAATGTAAGATGATAGTGATTTCGGTCCTTCTACGTTGTACAGAACATCATAGAGTGAAAAATTTTTAGTAGCGCCTTGGTGGTTGATTTGGTTCTTGTCCCAGTTCTGATCTCGATTTGTTGCTCGAGTTTATATATATCATATAGTGATATTGGGTTTTATTAAATAGCAGTTTGAATTATATTGTACACGGGCTTATTTGATTCTAAGTATAAAACACTACCGTCGACTTATTTATATAAAGTATATTTTATTTTATGTAAGTTATATTGATGCTTCTTGTACGTATGTTATATAAAAAAAAGTGATTTGGTAATAGTGTATATAAGGATTTGTTTTAAAAGTCTACTTATTGGTTTTAAAATATATACGAATTATATTAAATATGTGTTTCCATTTTATCACATTAATTTTGACTTGTTCCCATCGATTCAAAATTTTCAGCTTTGTTCTTAGATCTTGAATCCATCGGGCCTTGCTGGGGGATTTTTCGGTTGTATCGGTCGATCGTCAAGTTCGTAATCCAAATTCGTAACCTGTTGTTTCGTATATCTTCTCTAGCCTCGAAAGGTGAGCAATCACTCACGATTAATGTTCTTTTATTTGTTAAATTTGATTTCAGTTGAAACGACCATTGAAATATGATGATGTTAGTTATTTACACCGTTATATATATGCTATTACCTGTATCAGTTCACCTGTGACACCTGACACCATTATCTGCCAATTGAAATAAGCTGATGTTAGTTATTTACACAGTTATATATGTAACGACCCGATATTTTGGACCATTCAAATCGACAATAAATCCACGCATGTCAGACTTGAATAATTCAAAACAATAGATTGTTAATTTAAATTTGGTAAAACTCAGCATATACAGTAAATAAATCAGTCACAGAATCACAGACACAGAGTAATACAATAATATGCAGCGGAATAGATAAAATAGTAGTTCATGAAGCTACTATATACACATCAGAGTTAGAAATAAAATACAACAGAATATCTCAAGTACAGTGAAGTCTCCAATCCAAACAGATGACTTCTGTGAACGAATCAACTGGAAAGCTGGAAGCTGAATCAAAAGTTGGATCTCCAAACGAAGCTCCAAACTCCAAAGGTGAGTCTCAAATGCTGTATCACTCAGTCTGACCCGAGCGTAAAGCAGAACACAAAACACTCGAGTCAGGATTAACATTCTTATATCAATAAATCCAACTCAAGTGAAATATCAACTGAAATACAAGTAACTTAAAGGATGTTTGGGATAACCATCCTCTAAGGATCTTCAGAACTATCTACAAGGTGGAAATATACACTATAACACCGTGGTCATTTCAAATTTATTTATACTTCAAAATCAAGAAATCATTTTCATTTCAAATATATCTATTTCCAAAATAGTATATATAGATTAAATAATTTATAAGGTAAAGCATTTACAATTTCCTCAAGTCTCACAAATCGATTCAAAACAACCCAAATTCTAAATTTCAATTTAATTCAATCTAATTTTTTTTTCATTTTAATTCAATTCAGTTTCTAAATAGCAAATTCAAATTATATTGATTTCAAATGCAGATCTGACTCACAAAATAAACCATTCAAATTCCAATATATTTCAAAGCTTTAATATTCAACGATTTCAAAGTTAAATTTAACAGTTTCATATAGCTCTTGATTTAACTTCATTTATTATTTAATCAGGGAATATTCACTTAATAAATTCAATATCATTTCACTAGCTTAAATTACATTTTTACTAAATATTTCCTTAAATTTATTTAAACAGGAAATATTTATTAAATTACATATATCGGACCCAAGTTATAAGTCATATCTTAAATCTCAATTTCAATAAGTTACAAATCAGTTTAATTAAATAAAATTCTTTAATGAATACAATTTCAACTATGTTCAAATTATCTTCCCAACCTTAACTTATTCAAATTATTACTGAAATATATTTTGAAACATAAATTTAAACACTTAACCATATTATAGGTATTAAATCAATCTTAATTAAATAAAATATTATTATTAAATCCATTTATATCATTACCATTTAAAAATAAATTAAGAATCAACATTTATTAAAACCATATATTTCTTTCCAAAACCATAGAATTTATTTTCAAAATGTTTATATATATTGACCAACGGTGTTTGTATATATATCTATCATATAGTTAAGTGATATGGATATTTATCATTTTAATCCGTAATTTAAATATATACGGGTAGATATCATTTCGACCCGTAATCCCAAATTCAATCAAATGAAGATCGCTTGGGTTTATCATTTCAACCCATAACGATTTTCTCCTATTCTAAAGTCCGTTCGGGTATGTATCATTTCAACCCATAGTGAATTCTATTCTAACAGGGAACTTGCAGAGTGATAACAGATAATATAAAATACAACAACAGGCATATATCATCAATAACAATAGAATAATAAACAGCAGGATATGGTGTCATATCCCACAGGTGAACAGTTATAGATAATAGCATATCTAACAATTTAAATAACTACAGCAGCATATTTCAATTGTCGTTTCAATTGAAATCAAATTTAATAAATAAAAGAACATTAATCGTGAGTGATTGCTCACCTTTCGAGGCTAGAGATGAATGAGAATGAGAAGAGTTATGAGTCCAAGCACGAATTTCAAAGCAAAACAAAATGAGCACGAATTCGGCAGGTAAGCTGATAAGAGAATAGACAAAAATCCAATCAGAAATGGGTTGATGAAGATAATCGGAATTATCTTGATAGAACAGAAATTATATATATTTCCAAGAAATCGATATTTAAGTTAAAACAAGTATTAAAATAACGTATATATAATTTAAAATCATTGTTTTACATTAAATATATACATCAAAATCAACCATATACAAAAATGCAGGTTAGTATATATATACTTCCTACGTGCAGACCACAAACAAAACAAATATGTATATATAGACATACGTTGAAACTTTATATATATGCACTATTGAAAATTGTGTTTAATGAATTTAAATATACTGATATATGAAAACACTAGAAAATATTTATATACTGAGATATATTCAAATGCATGCTGACCCATCATGATTTAAATACTATAACATGCGTACAAACCAATGTGCAGATATGAAAAAAAATAAAAATTCAACCACCAATGTATATAAGTATACGTGACTTATATATTACACTGTAACACTAAATATAATACGGCTCACTTTATAACTAACAGTTAAACAATACGCAGTGAATACAAACCATATATATAACTCTTTGGTTTAAATCTATATGCCTTTCAGAATTAAAATAACCAAATCCACCTATACTTATCTATATAACTAATATATAAATACACATATAAACTTACAAACTCTAAATCTACCAACTGCATAAGCTTCAGGTCTATTGAACTGGGTTGTAGTTTATACACTAAAAATTTAATACTATATAGCCTATATCTACAACTGCCACTTATATGCCCTATCGAAAACAACAAATATACTGACATCTGTAAACTAATATATATAAAAGTTATACATTATACACTAACCCTGATATAACTGACAAATATATATATATATATATAAATATATGTATTTTACAGACATTACCTTATACGAAAAAGAGAAAGAAAAAGAAAAAATGCGAACACCCTTTTTGTATAGAACAGGCTAAAGCACATAGAATCCTATACTTTATATAGTTAACCTATAACCTATACACATGCCTTTACAACTAATTGTATATGCAACTCATGTAATATACATGCTATAACATGGATGCGACTCAGAAATCATGAGATATGCAAATTTATACCCATATATCCAATAGTAAATGAAAGCTTGTAATAAAATTTATATATAATATATGTAAACTTCATTTATCAAAAATCTAATTAGTATAGATATATGAATTAGCTATATATAACATACCTAAAAGTATAAACACAGAGGTCGACTGGAGGCAAGCAGTGAGATGTCGAGCACGGAACCGAAGTGGGTGATAGATGGGATCGACGCTGGTCGAGCTGGGTTGGCGAGTTGATGGAGATGGTCGGATCTGGGTGCGGTGGTGGGTAATGATGGTGACGAGGTGGTTGAAGGTGTGAGTTGATCGTCCGGAGAGAGGGTGAGATGGATGGGAAGGAGCAGGTTCGGTTGGAGGAGCGGGTTAGAGGCGAGTGGGTCGAGGCAGAGGGTGGCTCACCGGCTCGGGTCGAGGTGGATCGGCGTTCTTTTTGATGGGTGTTTCAGTGGATATTGTGCATGGGAAGAGCTAATAGTTGGTGGTGATGCGAACTTAAAGAAGAAAGAAGGAAAGATATATAATGTAACAGAGAAAATAATGGAGAAAGAGGAGGAGAAAAAGAGGAGGTGGGTTCTGTTGTGTCAAGCAATGCTTTGTTTAGATTATAATATTTTTTTCAAAAGAAACAAAGTGGAGCAGGAAGTCATTTAGGTGGATAGGTGAAAAGGCAAACCAATTAATATATTCCAACAGTAGAAACAGCATGCAACACAATGGTTCATAGAATGATAAAAGTAACTGATAGGAACACGAAAACAAGAAAAAGGTAATATTAATGTAAGGGCAACAGTCAGATCCTGATTTAGCTGAAAATGTAATAAACCAATTTATTATTGTTTGGGCAGCACGTTTCAGATTTGAAACGTAAAGGAAAATATAAAGTCAAAATTTCGGTACCGTTACAATGAACCGTTTTTTTTGTTTCCGTCGCGTACCGGACCTCAAAGCATAGAATTGAATATACCGTAGAGGTCAGCATGTCGTGACGATCAAAATGGTATACAGATACTAGTGGTACGATCATCCGATCGAAAGTCGATAATCGGTACCAGAAATGCTGCTATTTTGTCAGAATTAAGATAAACAGAGCAGTAGAAGTCCAAATTTCGCGAAACGAATTTCGCAGTCTGATTCAGAATGTTCTGAATAAATTTTCTCCTGTTGACATATTTTGGTTTCGGAAAACTTTTAAATTCACTGTTATTAACCGGTTTGATTTGAAATAAAATTTCAACGGAAAATAAACTCCAATATTATCAGATGAAAATTTTCCAGTTGCTATATTAAAATAGACGTATTCCAAATAGTAAATTTTTATTTTCAAATTTTTATTGTTTAAAATTTCACAAAATTTCAATTAATTTAACAAATAAAATCACTAAAAGTTTTTGGGTTGTTACAATATATATGCTATTACCTGTATCAGTTCACCTGTGACATCTGACATCATTATCTGTTATTTATATTAATGATATATGCTTGTTATATTGTTATCATATCTGTTATCACTCTGCAAGTTCCCTGTTAGTATAGAATCACTATGGGTTGAAATGATACATACCCGAACAGACTTTAGAATAGGAGAAAATCGTTATGGGTTGAAATGATAAACCCAAGCGATTTTCAATTGAATTGAATTTGGGATTACGGGTTGAAATGATATATATATACCCATATATATTTAAATTGCGGATTGAAATGATAAATATCTGAATCACTTAACCATAGGATAGAAAATTTTATACAAACACCGTTGATCTAAATATAAAACATTTGAAATGATTTCTATGGTTTTGGAAAGATATATGTATGGTTTTAATTGATATTGAAATTATTCTTATAAATAAGTTTAAATTAAAGTGGATTTAAAATTTATTCAGAATTGATTAATTAAGTATTGTCTTTAAATATATCGATTTGAAATTTATTGAATTTGAAGATTTAAGAATAAGTTTTATAACGTGGTTTTGATGTAAGATGATTTAAAGGAATATTTCAAGTTTAAATAAATTGAAGGAATATTAAATGATTTGAAATTCGGATTGTATTTAAATGATATTGTATTTTATTAAGTGAACATTTCAAAGCTAAATAATATCTAAGTGAATTCGATATATATATGAGATTTTCAAATTTAGTTTTGAAATGTGAAATATTTAAAGTTTCGAAATATATTGGAAGTGAAATTGTTTATTTTGTGCTTCAAATCTGTATTTGAAATCATTATAATTCGAAATGATTTATTGAGAAATTGAATTGAGTTGAAATTTATGAATTGAGATTGAATTAAGTTGAATTTGGAAGTTGAGTTAATTTGAATCGATTTGTGAATTTGTGGAAGCTATTTTATTTTATAAAGTATTTTTAAACTATATCTACAACTATTTATATTTTACTTTATAAATTATTTTAATATAGACTATTGTATATAAATCATTTTCAATATATATTATTTTATTTTAACTTATAACTATTTTATATAAACTATTTTTATTTTATAAACTATTTTATTATATACACTAATTTTAATATCTAAACCGTTTAAGAGGAAAGTGTTATGAATTCCAAAATGTTATGATTTCAAACTATAGTTTCAAAAGTGTTATGAATTTCAAGGTTTTAAATTTCCAAAGTGTTTTGATTTTAAAAGACTTACAATTTCGAAAGCGATATAACTTTGGAAAGTGATATGATTTTGGAAATGGATTTATTTGAAATGAAAGTGATATTGTATTGATAGGGTTTTGAAATGGCAATGATATTTGGTTTTGAAATATAAACTAATTTGAAGTTTATTAAATGACCAATCGGTGTAATAATTACGTAGTTATTGAAGAGTCCGAGATCGGTTAGGGACATACTCTCAGTCCAAACCGAAAACCACTTTAATAACTATTATACGCGGAGTGTGATCCAGAATGAAGTGGTTGGAATGATGACGTTGCTGGATTTGAAGAAAGAGAACGATAATAGATGACCTTAACACTTGTGTCAAATTTGAAATGACTTAAACAGGAGCCGTGCCGGGCCAGTGAGGTTAGCTACCTCTAGCGGACACACTTCTTCGTAAACTACTCATTACTTGTTTTTGATTGGTGCGCACCCTTGATTTGGGAGTGTTGTTTCGCGGTGTTGCGATCATTGCGGCGATGCGTTTTCACCAGTCCGGATCAGGAAAATGGTAGTTTCACTACCTTGGGTATTGCCTCATGTGCCTTGTCATACTTGTATCCCTATACGCGACCACTATGATTTGTTTTGTGTTATACCTATGGAGTACTCCCTGATAGCCCCCCAGTTTACGGTGGAGTTTACAGTGCTGTATAGACTATGATGCTTATATAAAATGTGTTAAGGGGGATAATGGTAACGCCTTAACACTATTTTGATACTTTATATTACTGATAGGCATTATCTACTTAGGGTACACTACTATATGTAGATAGTTTAACGGATCCTTAGAGAATGGTTATCCCAAACATCCTTTGAGTTACTTGTATTTCAGTTGATATTTCACTTGAGTTGGATTTATTGATATAAGAATGTTAATCCTGACTCGAGTGTTTTGTGTTTTTCTTTACGCTCGGGTCAGACTGAGTGATACATCATTCGAGACTCACCTTTGGAGTTGGAGCTTCGCTTGGAGATCCAGCTATCTATCCAGCTTTCAGATATTCAGTTGATTCTAGTGATGTATTCTGATCTTGTATTTGACTACTGTATTCGAGACTTCTGTTGTATCTTGTTTAACTCTGTTATATATATATAGTAGCTTCATGAACTACTATTCTTTTGTTTCCGCTGCATTATTGTTATATTACTCTGTGTCTGTGATTATTTTATTTACTGTATATGCTGAGTTTTGCCAAATTTTATTTACAATCCATTGTTTTGAATTATTCAAGTCCGACATGTGTGGATTTTTTGTCGACTTGAATGGTCCAAAATATTGGGTCGTTACAGTTGGTATCAGAGCTCTGGTTTTAGGCAAAACTCAGCATATAGAGTAAATTCAATTACAAGAACATTCGTTCGAGCTGTAATTCCTTCTTCTTTGACTGGTCTTTGAATTTTGGAACGTTCTCTTCGGTTCCAAAGTCCATTCATGTCTCCCCTATTCGTGTCTTTTTAATTCTGGAGTATCCCATAACTCCACTTCGAATGATCTCTATAATAAATCGGCGGTCTCGCCAATATCTGAATAATTTGTAAAAGAGTGAAACTCCTGTACAACCAGCATTGATTCACCGAAGATTTCTATATCATCGGTTTACGATGCTGTTATCTTTTGCTATACCCGAATTCTATCTTTGGCGATCGAATGTCGATTTGTCGCAGAATTCTACATTGATCTTATTCTTGAAGTCACGGTCGACCCGGTTAAGGTTGCCC
This sequence comes from Allium fistulosum, assembly GCA_030737815.1. Classification (NCBI taxonomy): domain Eukaryota; kingdom Viridiplantae; phylum Streptophyta; class Magnoliopsida; order Asparagales; family Amaryllidaceae; genus Allium; species Allium fistulosum. The sequence goes on along the minus strand of CM060907.1, from coordinate 911,281,089 downwards.
GCGATTTATATAAACTTATCCATCTCCCTATTTTGTTATTTAATTATCTTATCTTTGTTTCAAACCTATCTTCGTATCAAAATTCTCTTTAATTTGAGTCCATCAAATTTGCATCTCTATCCTTGCTTTGAAATCCATTCTTATATCGTCGAGCGAGGAAGTGTATTTGTAAATTAATATTAAAGATGTTTTATATATTGTGTTGTTTGAGTTGTTGATGTTGATTTGGGTTTTCGATCGATTCGTCTGATCAACGCTATCGATAGGATTTCCAAACCACTTGAACAGAGCAAACTGACACAATATTAATTTCAAATTTGGTAAATGAAATAATTTTCTATGAATAAATTATAAATATATGTAAGTAAAATTTTCTGAAATTTAATAAGTTAATTAAATTGGTTGTTGAAATGATAATGTTGATTATCACTTATTGTTCTATAAATGAATTTTTAAACATGGGTTATAAACTGATTTGAAATTTAAATGAATTTAAAATTTAGAATTTGAGAATTTAATTTCCAGTGATTTCAAGCTTTGGTTTTTAAAATTTTAAAATGTACATTATTGAAGGTATTTTCAAATAGAAACCGTTTTCAAAGAATTTAAAATTGTTGAAATCAGTGCTCTTCTCTTTGTTGCTGGAAAATAATTTCGGTGATGGCGGCCGCATCATCGACATTCATTTTCGAGTTTCGAAGTAAAGAGACCATTCAGTAGCTTTGCTACACTTTTGTTTTGGAAATTGAATTTGATTTGAATTGAATTTCTATGGTATGACCTGATTTATTATATATATATATATATATATATATATAAATTAATTTTGATCTGATATATACTATATATATTTATCTTAAAATTGTTTGAAGTAAATCGGAATTTAAATTCTTAAGTTTATGATTTAAAGATGATTTCAACTATAAACTGAAGTCAAAAATTTTGGATAAATATTTAAACTTGAAATAATTGAATTTGAAAATTTTATTTGTATAGTACTAAATTGCATTTCAATAAAACTTACCTAAATTATTCAGAAGTTAAAATGTAATTGGATAATATACAATATAAAATGATTTTATAAATAAAATTTGAGTGTTATAATAAATGTTATACACTAGATTTTAATTTAAAAAAAATGCTAATAAAGATGATAGAATAATAAGTTAATTGAATGAGATGAACATAATAAATTTTGTTCTGAAAGAATTAACAAATTGAAATTAGGTCAACTTATGGAAATACCTTAAATTTATACCAATTATTGAATATAAATTAATTTAAATTGAAATTTATATGGTTTAAATTAATTTATATGGTTTAAATATATGTAATAAGATATATTAAGTGGAATAAACTTAATAATAATTTGGAATAAAAGAATTAAATTTGTTGAATAAAATATGAGTACAATAAATGATTATACAAATTGATGATTTAGAAATTGTTAATTGAGGATGACTAAATAATAAGATAATGAATTTAGAAATAGATAGATTGATTTAACTTAAGTGAACTCAAAGGGATTTAACCAAATTGTTAAATATTAATTAATTTAAATTGAAATTTATATGGTTTAAATTAATTGTTTTACTTGTATTCCAATATATTTTCTTTCTGGTTGTTTCTATTCTCCTACCTCCTTTCTTTTCGGGGACAAAAAGTTTTGAGTGGGGGAGAGTGTAACGACCCGTAAATTTTAACTATTTTAATAACGTAATTAGTTGAAATTTTGTGAAATTTTAAACGATAAAATTTTGAAATAAAAATTTGATATTTGGAATGCGTCTAATTTATCATAGCAACTGGTAAATTTTCATCAGATAATTTGGAAGTTTATTTTCTAGTGTAATTTTATTCCAATTTATATCAGTTAAAATTGATGATAATAAAATGTTTTCCAAACCTAAATATTTTTACATAGAAAAATTCTAATTCATCTTCTGACTAAGACGTTATTTTTCAATTTTCCAAATTCGGACTTCTTTAGCTCCATCGATCTTATTTTTCTGCGTTTTTCCTGCATTTTCCGCTGGTAGAAAATTCAAATTTTTATAATTCAATCATACCACTGATATCTTTATACCATCTGGACCGTCTCGTCGTGCCGTTCTCTACAGTATATTCACTTCTGTATTTTGAAATCCGGTACGCAGAGGAATCCACGAAAACGGTGATCGTACCGGTACCGAATTCAAACTTTTGGTTTCCATCAGTCCTTCAATATTCCACCGTCTTTTAAACCAATAGCCGTTTACATTCCATATTCCCAAGAATTTTTTTTGTGACCATTCATTTCCGTTTGCACTTCTTAATGATTTGTGAAACATCGGTATCATTTTTTCTCTGCGACCTTTCTCCTTTTGCTTTGCTCGTCTTCTTATAAAACAAAATAAAAATAAAAAAAAGCACAGCCACATCCATTCGAAACTACTCCCCTCATAGGCGCAACCTCTCCCTCTTCGCTATGCCACCTCCGCTTACACCCTTCCCACCACACATACCAACTGACCGAACCATCGACCACCCTTCCCTCTTCATGCCCATCCCCATAGCCGAGACCTCCGCCTCCTCCGCATAGCCCAACCAAAGCCCTTCACCGAACTGAGCTCCGGCCGTGTCTTCCCCTCTCCGCCACCTCAGCAACCATCGTCGACCAGGCATCAAGCATCTCCCCTCTCTCCTCCGCAAGCTCACAACCCAGACTTAGCCATCGCAGCACCTTTTGCTATGTTTCTATATATAAAGGTATATATACATTTGTTATTATAAAGGTAGTTCGCATATTTTGAAAGTGCAGCATCCCATTGTTTCTTAAGTATGAATTTCGACTTTTATATTGATCTGAATACTGTGTTATATATATATATACGATACTTCGATTTTTTTTAGTATAATGATATGATAAAACGTGTTTTAAACATGATCAGGATTTTTAAATAAATAAGATATATGTTCTGATTTTTGAAATGTTGCAGAAGGTATATAGTATACATGTTTACAGTATATATTTTGTTTCACAGTTTATATTATAAGAGGATTTATATAAAGAGTTTATATATAGGTTTACATAAGCATGTATAAGAGCTGTGGGGTTTGTTGTTATACAGTTATATATTAATAAGTATATATTAAAGTCATAAAGGGTGATATATGTATATTCCATGGGATTTCAAATATATATATATATGTCAAAGATTTTGAAGCATGCGTTGCTTATATATGTTGTTATATAGTTGATTCTGAACTTTATTCGATTTAAAGTGTATATTCTTTGGTAATTTTGAGTTAAAACCATGTTCTAATTCTCTATGTATGTATTCAAAGAAGAGAAAAGTGATATGTATGAGCATTTCTTTTGTTTGTCAACTTATCCATATTTAAAATGACATAAAAGAAACAAACAAAGTACAACATCTTTTTTTACGAAAGAAAACATAAAATTCTTGATGTTATTCAGTCCAGACGCATTTTGCTTGTCACTGTATCACCACATTTGCGAATTCCATGCAAATAAGAATGTAAGCTGATAGTGATTTCGGTCCTTCTACGTTGTACAGAACATCATAGAGTGAAAAAAATTTAGTAGCGCCTTGGTGGTTGATTTGGTTCTTGTCGCAGTTCTGATCTCGATTTGTTGCTCGAGTTTATATATATTATATAGTGAAATTGGGTTTTATTAAATAGCAGTTTGAATTATATTGTACACGGGCTTATTTGATTCTAAGTATAAAACACTACCGTCGACTTATTTATATAAAGTATATTTTATTTTATGTAAGTTATATTGATGCTTCTTGTACGTATGTTATATAAAAAAAGTGATTTGGTAATAATGTATATAAGGATTTGTTTTAAAGGTCTATTTATTGGTTTTAAAATATATACGGATTATATTAAATATGTGTTTCCATTTTATCACATTAATTTTGACTTGTTCCCATCGATTCAAAATTTTCAGCTTTGTTCTTAGATCTTGAATCCATCGGGCCTTGCTGGGGGATTTTTCGGTTGTATCGGTCGATCGTCAAGTTCGTAATCCAAATTCGTAACCTGTTGTTTCATATATCTTCTCTAGCCTCGAAAGGTGAGCAATCACTCACGATTAATGTTCTTTTATTTATTAAATTTGATTTCAATTGAAACGACCATTAAAATATGCTGATGTTAGTTATTTACACCGTTATATATATGCTATTACCTGTATCAGTTCACCTGTGACACCTGACACCATTATCTGCCAATTGAAATATGCTGATGTTAGTTATTTACACTGTTATATATATGCTATTACCTGTATCAGTTCACCTGTGACATCTGACACCATTATTTGTTATTTATATTGATGATATATGGCTGTTATATTATTATCACATCTGTTATCACTCTGCAAGTTCCCTGTTAGTATAGAATCACTATGGGTTGAAATGATACATACCCGAACGGACTTTAGAATAGGAGAAAATCGTTATGGGTTGAAATGATAAACCCAAGCGATTTTCAATTGAATTGAATTTGGGATTACGAGTTGAAATGATATATATATACCCGTATATATTTAAATTGCGGATTGAAATGATAAATATCTGAATCACATAACCATAGGATAAAAAATTTTATACAAACACCATTGATCTAAATATAAATAATTTGAAATGATTTCTATGGTTTTGGAAAGATATATGTATGGTTTTAATTGATATTGAAATTATTCTTATAAATAAGTTTAAATTAAAGTGGGTTTAAAATTTATTCAGAATTGATTAATTAAGTATTGTCTTTAAATATATCGATTTGAAATTTATTGAATTTGAAGATTTAAGAATAAGTTTTATAACGTGGTTTTGATGTAAGATGATTTAAAGGAATATTTCAAGTTTAAATAAATTGAAGGAATATTAAATGATTTGAAATTTGGATTGTATTTAAATGATATTGTATTTTATTAAGTGAACATTTCAAAGCTAAATAATATCTAAGTGAATTCGATATATATATGAGATTTTCAAATTTAGTTTTGAAATGTGAAATATTTAAAGTTTCGAAATATATTGGAAGTGAAATTGTTTATTTTGTGCTTCAAATCTGTATTTGAAATCGTTATAATTCGAAATGATTTATTGAGAAATTGAATTGAGTTGAAATTTACGAATTGAGATTAAATTATGTTGAATTTGGAAGTTGAGTTAATTTGAATCGATTTGTGAATTTGTGGAAGCTATTTTATTTTATAAAGTATTTTAAAACTATATCTACAACTATTTATATTTTACTTTATTAATTATTTTAATATAGACTATTGTATATAAATCATTTTCAATATATATTATTTTATTTTAACTTATAACTATTTTATATAAACTATTTTTATTTTATAAACTATTTTATTATATACACTAATTTTAATATCTAAACCATTTAAGAGGAAAGTGTTATGAATTCCAAAATGTTATGATTTCAAACTATAGTTTCAAAAGTGTTATGAATTTCAAGGTTTTAAATTTCCAAAGTGTTTTGATTTTAAAAGACTTACAATTTCGAAAGCGATATAACTTTGGAAAGTGATATGATTTTGGAAATGGATTTATTTGAAATGAAAGTGATATCGTATTGATATGGTTTTGAAATGGAAATGATATTTGGTTTTGAAATATAAAATAATTTGAAGTTTATTAAATGACCAATCGGTGTAATAATTACGTAGTTATTGAAGAGTCCGGGATCGGTTAGGGACATACTCTCTGTCCAAACAAAAACCACTTTAATAACTATTATACGCGGAGTGTGATCCAGAATGAAGTGGTTGGAATGATGACGTTGCTGGATTTGAAGAAAGAGAACGATAATGGATGACCTTGACACTTGTGTCAAATTTGAAATGACTTAAACAGGAGCCGTGCCGGGCCAGTGAGGTTAGCTACCTCTAGCGGACACACTTCTTCGTAAACTACTCATTACTTGTTTTTGATTGGTGTGCACCCTTGATTTGGGAGTGTTGTTTCGCGGTGTTGCGATCGTTGCGGCGATGCGTTTTCACCAGTCCGGATCAGGCAAACGGTAGTTTCACTACCTTGGGTATTGCCTCATGTGCCTTGTCATACTTGTATCCCTATACACGACCACTACGATTTGTTTTGTGTTATACCTATGGAGTACTCCCTGATAGCCCACCAATTTACGGTGGAGTTTACAGTGCTGTATAGACTATGATGCTTATATAAAATGTGTTAAGGGGGATAATGGTAACGCCTTAACACTATTTTGATACTTTATATTACTGATAGGCATTATCTACTTAGCGTACACTACTATATGTAGATAGTTTAACGGATCCTTAGAGAATGGTTATCCCAAACATCCTTTGAGTTACTTGTATTTTAGTTGATATTTCACTTGAGTTGGATTTATTGATATAAGAATGTTAATCTTGACTCGAGTGTTTTGTGTTTTGCTTTACGCTCGAGTCAGCCTGAGTGATACAGCATTCGAGAATCACCTTTGGAGTTGGAGCTTCGCTTGAAGATCCAGCTATCTATCCAGCTTTCAGATATTCAGTTGATGTGACGACCGCCCATGACCCCTGCACCGAATCTAGAGATAGTGCGCTGTAAAGTGTGCCAGGCGACCATGGACGATTGTCAAGGTAAGATTAAAACAACAGAATCTATCGTATTACTCACAGCGCATGGACAAAATACAATAGAACATATGTATAGTGAAGCTTTACAGAACAAAATGACATCTTATAAAACTCCATAATAGTTGAATACAAGCATCCACATAGTCAATACATCAAGCCTCACTACATATCTCTCAGAGAATACAAAACAGCGGAATATCCAGTACATATAATAAGAAGACAATATGCAACCCTCCAGCTCGTCTTCGATATCAGCATCGTGAGAGGAGAACAGCACCTGTCACCTGCTACCTAGTCTGCCCGTCCCAAAATGGACGAACAGCCCAAGGCAATAAGAATTAAAACATAAAGCCTTGAGTCAGACAACAGTCTTAATGAGCAGTAAATTAACTAACAACATACCAAAAGAGCATAAAGGAAAAAGGAATAGGAATACAACCCTCCCACTCCAACCTCATTCTACAGTGATAGCCCCCAGACACACACTAAGCAGAAGCAAACATAGCAGAGCATACAATTTAAAGTAAAGCTACTATCACTCGAGTCAAGGGCGATGTTTTCCAAGTACCAAGGCCTAAATCAGATAAGCACCCAGAAAATACCGCTCTTGAGTCCGAGTGACGATACAACCAAACATCCATGACTCTGGCTATCACTGTTATCATTGCTTCGATATCACCGTTAATTGAATGACCGGCACATTCTTTCAGCCGTCCGTCAAGGGCTAATGGAAACCCCGGTTCTAGACATAACTCCCGCACGTCGTCGCAGCCCGTGCCTAGGACTATCGAATCTGCCCAGAGTACTCGACCATCAACAGTTGGCCGTTGGGACTATCGAATCTGCCCAAACGTACTCTTGCTTAGAGCATGCTAGAACCTTCAACAACGATGCTATCCAAGCCTCCTAGTCATCCTCCTCGACGACTATTCTCATATCCATTCATTATCTTCAACTCGAATCATATCACCGAGTTATCAACATGCTTGGAATGATCCCGTCTGGATTAGACCAAGTCTTCACCACATGATTGCCTCGCTTCATTACATCCTCGCAAAGCCTCATCTCATCATTACATCATCAAATCTATGCATAAGAGCTTCATCATCCCGCTACATATGCCACGAGCAGCTTTTCCATTTCAAGAGCCTTTCCCTTAGCTTTTGAATCATCTTCGATCTAAATCTAATCATCAATCATCTAGTTCATAACAATCAATCAAATCAAACATCAATCCAAGCAATTAAGCATTCAAAAATGATCTAAGTAGACAATTATAACAATAATGGCATTTTCGTAATTAAAGAGTTGAAAGTCCAATAAGCATGAAAACATGGATTATATCTCTACAAACTTGATGAATGAACTTGCATAGGTTAACATATGATAGAATGGATGTAACATCATCATGAACAATGGATCTATATGGATCTACACATAGGATGAAGAAAATGCATGGAAATCTCTATTTTAACACCAAAACGAGCCAACAATCCGATATACTCTTTTGGATCCGTGTGAGAGATAATCACCACTCACCAAATCACCTAAACAATCCAAAAGATATCAACTTCAGATCTGGACAGCGAAGAACTAAGCTAGATCCGACAAGATCTCACTTCAAACGATGAAATCTCTCTTGAAAAGATGAAGATCTTCAATCTAAGCTCTTGAATCTTCAATCTTGATCTTCGATTTGGATGGATGGAAGCACTAGATTAGAGTGGAGAAAAGAAGTGAAGAAGTGTAGAAGTCGAGCTCTCAAAATGGCAGCACTTCGTCGCTTCAAAATCCGGATCCCAAAAAGTGAGAACAACCCCTCCTATTTATAGCAGAAATTTCCTTAAGTCGCTTAACACGGCTATCTCCCTAGGTCGTTTCCGACCTAAGACTCTCCGACCTAAGCTTCTCCGACCTAACAGATAGATCTACGCGACCTAACACAAACTATCCTAGCGACCTAACAACTTAGCAATCTACGCGACCTAACAGATGTACGACTTAACTCCTTTGCGACCTAACACTTAGGAAACCCAGCGACCTAACAACCTAACGACCTAACTACCTAAGACTCAGTTGGGTTGCGACCTAACACAAGTCGACCTAAAACAACACACGACCTAACACTTAGCCTAACTCCTAAGGTCGCCAACTTGTTAACTCCTTAGGTCGCCAACTTGGAACCACTAGGTCGCTAACTCAGAACCACTAGGTCGCTAACTCAGAACCACTAGGTCGCTAACTCGGCAACTACTAGGTCGCTAACTCGGCAACTACTAGGTCGCTAACTCGGCAACTACTAGGTCGCTAACTCGGCAACTACTAGGTCGCTAACTTTCCCAGCCGACCTAACACTTAACAAAACTTAGGTCGCTCACAACATTTTCTTAGGTCGCCAGAACCTCTTAAGTCGGTCACGACTTAACCCCTTAGGTCGCCTACGACCTAACCAAAGCCAACAACTAGTCTTCCTTAAGTCGGTCAGTCTTTAGGTCGTTAACTCGCCCTGCCGACCTAATTACTTAACTAAATCCTAGGTTGCACAATTCTATAGGTCGCTCCAACTAACCCACGACCTAACACTAACTCGCCGAAGTCCTTAACTCGGTCACGACTTAGCTCTTAGGTCGTCCACGACCTAGGACTTAGACAAATTTCCCCAAAAATCTGAAATGACTTAAAAATGCAAAAATTCCAGTTTTGACGAACTTTTCGATCCGTGAAAAATACGGGTCGTTACATTCTCTCCCCCTTAGGAATTTCGCCCCCGAAATTCCAAGCAAACAAAGCAATCAAAGACTATTCTGTACGCCTACCATCCATAGCAATCAACAAACCATGCATCCAATTCTAACTTAGCGTACAGAATTCTAAAACTTAGAACAAGTTACAATATCGCGAGATGAGACGACACCTTAGGGCCATACCTTGAAGAGTTCAGGATGAGCTGCTTTCATCCTCTCTTCCACCTCCCACGTACAGTCGTTATCATCATCACTCCATTGTATCTTGAGCAACTTAACTACCTTCCTCCTAAGCTGTTTCGTGTCGGTTTCAACAACACGAAGCGGCTTACGAGGTCTTCTATCAACTGGATCAACTTCTAAGTCTTCACAGCTATCAGCAGAAATCACCGTACTCGAGTCGTGCACATACTTCCGTAGATATGATACATGAAAAACATTGTGCACACTCGACATCTTCTCTGGTAACTCCAATCTGTAAGCGAGCTTTCCGATTCGCTCGATAATCGGGAATGGTCCAACAAATCTCGGAGTCAATTTTCCTTTCTTCCCGAATCGGATAACATTCTTCAGTGGAGAAATCTTCACAAAAACCATATCTCCTACGTCGAATTCCAAATCCTTTCGACGCTTATCAGCATAACTCTTCTGACGGTCTTGGGCTGCCTTCATTCGTTGCCGAATGATCTCTATGCAATCCGAAGTCTGTCGAATCATCTCTGGCCCAAGTATCGGCTTTTCTCCAGTTTCCAACCAACATGTCGGAGAGTTACACGGTCTTCCATACAACGCCTCATACGGTGCCATACCAATACTTGACTGGTAACTGTTGTTGTACGCAAACTCCACCAAATGAAGGTGATCTTCCCATGATCCTCCGAAATCTAAAACACAGGCTCTGAGGAGATCTTCCAAAACTCGGTTGACTCTCTCAGTCTGGCCATCTGTCTGAGGGTGATAAGCTGTACTCAAACACAACTCGGTTCCCAAGACTTCCTGGAAGCTCTTCCAAAATCCACTAGTGAACAATGGGTCTCGATCGCTCACTATACTCTTCGGAACACCATGGAATCGAACTATCCACTTAACATACAACTCAGCCAACTTTGATGCCGTTCTAGTCGATCGAACAGGAATGAATCGTGCACTCTTAGTCAGACGATCCACAATGACCCAAATTCCTTCATTTCCCGTTCTGGTTCTAGGCAATCCATCAATAAAATCCATCGACACTTGTTCCCACTTCCATGTAGGAACTTCTAAGGGCTGAAGCAATCCACTTGGCTTCTTCTGTTCGGCTTTAACCAACTGGCAATTCATACACTTGGAAATGAAATCTCCAACATCCTTCTTCATGCCTTCCCAGTAGTAGGTTCTCTTCATATCCCGATACATCTTGTTTCCTCCTGGATGAATTGTCAGCTTCGAGTGATGACTTTCCTTCAGAACTTCACTCCTCAATTCATCTATATCGGGAACAACTAGTCGTCCTTGCTTTCGAAGCCAACCTTCTCTATCGACCTCGAATCCTTTATCCTTTTCTGGATCCAATCCAGATTCCAATCCACGGATAATCTTGACAAGCTTATCATCTCGCTTTTGGCCCTCGCCAATCCTTTCCACAAGAGTGGGTCTTATTGATAAGTTTGCCAACATCTCAGGTTCCAATTCACATCTAGGCCTGAAGTCAAATCCAGCTAAATACTCGAGACTCTTCCATTCAGAAAACATGGCTCCCAATCCTGCATGTCTTCGACTTAACGCATCTGCCACTGCGTTACCTTTTCCCGGAGTATAAGCTATTCCAAAATCATATGATGCCAAAAATTCTAGCCAACGTTGCTGCCGAAGATTCAAATCCTTCTGGGAGAAAAGATACTTCAACGACTTATGATCTGTAAACAACTCGAATCGAACTCCCAACAGATAATGCCTCCACATCTTCAGAGCAAATACAATCGCCGCTAACTCCAAATCATGAGTTGGGTAATTCCTTTCATGCGGCTTCAGTTGTCGACTGGCATACGCAACAACTTTATCCTTCTGCATCAGCACTGCTCCAAGTCCAGTACCACACGCGTCGGTGTAAACCACCATCTCATCATTCCCACTTGGAATAGTCAAAACAGGAGCACTCGTCAATCTCTCTTTCAGGATTCCGAAAGCTTGCTCACACTTAGCATCCCAACTGAACACTTGGTTCTTTTTCGTCAATCCTGTTAACGGTGCAGCTATCTTGGAGAAGTCTTTGATAAACCGTCGATAATATCCTGCTAATCCAAGAAAACTTCTCACATCAGATGCATTCTTAGGTCTAACCCAATCCTGGATTGCTGCCACCTTAGCGGGATCAACCGCTATTCCATTTCCAGAAATCACATGGCCTAAGAACCTCACTTCACTCTTCCAGAAGTGACACTTCGAAAACTTAGCCTTCAGCTGATGTTTCCGTAAGATCTCCAAAACAATACGCAAGTGCGTCTTGTGCTCTTCCTCCGTTCTGGAATAAATCAGAATATCATCCACGAACACAAGTACGAACTTGTTCAACTGATCTCTGAACACTCTATTCATAAGATCCACAAAATATGCTGGCGCGTTAGTCAATCCAAACGGCATTACCAGCCACTCAAAGAAACCGGATGGTGTCCTAAAAGCAGTCTTCGGCACACTATCCTTAGCCACTCTCAACTGGTGAAATCCCGTTGCCAAATCCATTTGAGAAAACACCTTAGCCTCGTGAAGCTGATCAAACAAGTCATCTATTCTCGGCAATGGATACTTGTTCTTCTTAGTCACCTTATTCAGCTCACGATAATCCACACACAATCTCAACGATCCATCTGCCTTGGTTGCAAACACAACTGGTGCACCCCACTCGGACACACTACGCCGAATGAATCCTTTCTGCAAAAGATCATCAACTTGCACCCTCAACTCTTGCTGTTCCCTAGGCGCCATCCGCCTAAGAGGCATCACAACAGGTCTGGCTCCTTCAACTAGATCTATACGAAACTCGATCTCTCTATGCGGCGGCAACCCTTTGACTTCGTCAAAGACATCCTCGAATCCATTTGCGATTGGCACTAAAGACAGTCCATCCCGTGGAACAACTAGCGAATACATGAAGCTCATGAAGACGCCTTCCTCATGCTTACATCGTATCACAATCTTTCGCCCTTCCACATTCTCGACTGTCACCTCTAGCCTCTCACAATCAACCTTAGCCGCATACTTCCTAAGCCAGTCCATACCCAAAATAATTCCGAACCCCGCAAAGTTCAGAACAAAGCAATCACAAACAAAAGAGCAACCATGACTCGACACAACTAGACCACGGCATAACATACACAAACAAGACGAACCCCCAACTGGATTAGTCACAACCAATGGCCTATCAACAATATCCGGCTTCAAACCTAACCGGCCTACTAGTTCATTACAAACAAATGAATGCGACGCTCCAGTATCAAACAGAACTCTAACTGGAACACCACATAGGGAAAGAGTACCTTGAACAACCACACTCTTTCCCTTCTCTTCAGCAGTAGGAGCTTTCGAAGACGACGGAACAGCCCCCAAAGCATAGGCTTGCACAATCTGCCTGTCCTTCCTTGGTTCTGGACAATTCTTCCTGAAATGCCCCGGCTTGTCACAGTTGTGACACTTCATCGGTGCCTTCGGATTCTTACAATCCTTAGAGAAATGGCCCTTCTGCTGACAACTGTAGCAAGTTACCTCGCCTTTCGGCTTCTTCTGGCCATCCTTACCCTTCTGCTGCTGCTGCTTCCTCTTCTGGTTTCCACCCTGCTGTGGTTTAGATTCTCCCTTGGTAACAGCAACAACAGGTCCTTCCTTAGGAAACAGACTCTCATGCCTAAGAGCTTTCTCCACAAGCTTCTCAAATGAATCGTCCAAATGATCCACCAACTGTCTCCCAAGATAACTATCCAAGCCGGTCACAAACTTCTCATTCTTCTGATAAGCAGATTCAATATACGACCGGGCATACTTGGACAAAGCTTCGAACTCAGAAACATACTCAAGAACTGATCTTCCACCTTGCTTGAGCTCCACAAACCTCTTGAACAGAACAGACTTCTGAGCTGTAGAAATGAACTTAGCTTCAAATCTGACTTGGAATTGCTCCCAAGTAATCTCTTCTTCCGGAGTAGTGATGGTAATAGAGTTCCACCAATCAGAAGCTCTCCCTTGAAGCTGCCTCGATGCCAACTTCCTCTTAGTTGCATCATCAATTCCCAAATCACCAAAGATCCTTCTACAAGCATCTATCCACCTCTGGACTTCAATGGTAGATTCTGTTCCCAAGAAAACCTTCCCTCCAAGAGCAGTATAATCCTTGCACAGCTTAGCAAAATCCACTGGTTTCGGAGTTTGGACTTGAACTCCAACATCAACTGCCGCCCCCGGAACTGGTATCCTTCTCATGATCGAAGTCATCATAGCTTCGAACATGGCTGCATAATCAGCAGTCTCTTCAGTAGCGCGGCCTTCCCTAGCAGCTGGTCTCCCTCTTCGACTCATTCTCAATATCTATAAAAAGGAATGATTAGAACATCTAGAGAAACAACTGCATAAAGGACTCAAACTCTTCTAAGCTACTATATTATATATAGTAATCATCCATCAAAATACAATTACGTCTCTCATACGTAGTTACGACAGCGAGCGTTGGGTAAAATCGATTAACCAATGCTCTGATACCAAATGTGACGACCGCCCATGACCCCTGCACCGAATCTAGAGATAGTGCGCTGTAAAGTGTGCCAGGCGACCATGGACGATTGTCAAGGTAAGATTAAAACAACAGAATCTATCGTATTACTCACAGCGCATGGACAAAATACAATAGAACATATGTATAGTGAAGCTTTACAGAACAAAATGACATCTTATAAAACTCCATAATAGTTGAATACAAGCATCCACATAGTCAATACATCAAGCCTCACTACATATCTCTCAGAGAATACAAAACAGCGGAATATCCAGTACATATAATAAGAAGACAATATGCAACCCTCCAGCTCGTCTTCGATATCAGCATCGTGAGAGGAGAACAGCACCTGTCACCTGCTACCTAGTCTGCCCGTCCCAAAATGGACGAACAGCCCAAGGCAATAAGAATTAAAACATAAAGCCTTGAGTCAGACAACAGTCTTAATGAGCAGTAAATTAACTAACAACATACCAAAAGAGCATAAAGGAAAAAGGAATAGGAATACAACCCTCCCACTCCAACCTCATTCTACAGTGATAGCCCCCAGACACACACTAAGCAGAAGCAAACATAGCAGAGCATACAATTTAAAGTAAAGCTACTATCACTCGAGTCAAGGGCGATGTTTTCCAAGTACCAAGGCCTAAATCAGATAAGCACCCAGAAAATACCGCTCTTGAGTCCGAGTGACGATACAACCAAACATCCATGACTCTGGCTATCACTGTTATCATTGCTTCGATATCACCGTTAATTGAATGACCGGCACATTCTTTCAGCCGTCCGTCAAGGGCTAATGGAAACCCCGGTTCTAGACATAACTCCCGCACGTCGTCGCAGCCCGTGCCTAGGACTATCGAATCTGCCCAGAGTACTCGACCATCAACAGTTGGCCGTTGGGACTATCGAATCTGCCCAAACGTACTCTTGCTTAGAGCATGCTAGAACCTTCAACAACGATGCTATCCAAGCCTCCTAGTCATCCTCCTCGACGACTATTCTCATATCCATTCATTATCTTCAACTCGAATCATATCACCGAGTTATCAACATGCTTGGAATGATCCCGTCTGGATTAGACCAAGTCTTCACCACATGATTGCCTCGCTTCATTACATCCTCGCAAAGCCTCATCTCATCATTACATCATCAAATCTATGCATAAGAGCTTCATCATCCCGCTACATATGCCACGAGCAGCTTTTCCATTTCAAGAGCCTTTCCCTTAGCTTTTGAATCATCTTCGATCTAAATCTAATCATCAATCATCTAGTTCATAACAATCAATCAAATCAAACATCAATCCAAGCAATTAAGCATTCAAAAATGATCTAAGTAGACAATTATAACAATAATGGCATTTTCGTAATTAAAGAGTTGAAAGTCCAATAAGCATGAAAACATGGATTATATCTCTACAAACTTGATGAATGAACTTGCATAGGTTAACATATGATAGAATGGATGTAACATCATCATGAACAATGGATCTATATGGATCTACACATAGGATGAAGAAAATGCATGGAAATCTCTATTTTAACACCAAAACGAGCCAACAATCCGATATACTCTTTTGGATCCGTGTGAGAGATAATCACCACTCACCAAATCACCTAAACAATCCAAAAGATATCAACTTCAGATCTGGACAGCGAAGAACTAAGCTAGATCCGACAAGATCTCACTTCAAACGATGAAATCTCTCTTGAAAAGATGAAGATCTTCAATCTAAGCTCTTGAATCTTCAATCTTGATCTTCGATTTGGATGGATGGAAGCACTAGATTAGAGTGGAGAAAAGAAGTGAAGAAGTGTAGAAGTCGAGCTCTCAAAATGGCAGCACTTCGTCGCTTCAAAATCCGGATCCCAAAAAGTGAGAACAACCCCTCCTATTTATAGCAGAAATTTCCTTAAGTCGCTTAACACGGCTATCTCCCTAGGTCGTTTCCGACCTAAGACTCTCCGACCTAAGCTTCTCCGACCTAACAGATAGATCTACGCGACCTAACACAAACTATCCTAGCGACCTAACAACTTAGCAATCTACGCGACCTAACAGATGTACGACTTAACTCCTTTGCGACCTAACACTTAGGAAACCCAGCGACCTAACAACCTAACGACCTAACTACCTAAGACTCAGTTGGGTTGCGACCTAACACAAGTCGACCTAAAACAACACACGACCTAACACTTAGCCTAACTCCTAAGGTCGCCAACTTGTTAACTCCTTAGGTCGCCAACTTGGAACCACTAGGTCGCTAACTCAGAACCACTAGGTCGCTAACTCAGAACCACTAGGTCGCTAACTCGGCAACTACTAGGTCGCTAACTCGGCAACTACTAGGTCGCTAACTCGGCAACTACTAGGTCGCTAACTCGGCAACTACTAGGTCGCTAACTTTCCCAGCCGACCTAACACTTAACAAAACTTAGGTCGCTCACAACATTTTCTTAGGTCGCCAGAACCTCTTAAGTCGGTCACGACTTAACCCCTTAGGTCGCCTACGACCTAACCAAAGCCAACAACTAGTCTTCCTTAAGTCGGTCAGTCTTTAGGTCGTTAACTCGCCCTGCCGACCTAATTACTTAACTAAATCCTAGGTTGCACAATTCTATAGGTCGCTCCAACTAACCCACGACCTAACACTAACTCGCCGAAGTCCTTAACTCGGTCACGACTTAGCTCTTAGGTCGTCCACGACCTAGGACTTAGACAAATTTCCCCAAAAATCTGAAATGACTTAAAAATGCAAAAATTCCAGTTTTGACGAACTTTTCGATCCGTGAAAAATACGGGTCGTTACAGTTGATTCTAGTGATGTATTCTGATCTTGTATTTGACTATTGTATTCGAGACTTCTGTTGTATCTTGTTTAACTCTGTTATATATATAGTAGCTTCATGAACTACTATTCTTTTGTTTCCGCTGCATTATTGTTATATTACTCTATGTCTGTGATCTGTGATTATTTTATTTACTGTATATGCTAAGTTTTGCCAAATTTTATTTACAATCCATTGTTTTGAATTATTCAAGTCCGACATGTATGGATTTATTGTCGACTTGAATGGTCCAAAATAGTGGGTCGTTACAGTTCGACCCTAGGCTAACATGGCTCGGCCTGGGTTCATGGTTCAGGTCAGGTCTGGTCAGGGCCTGGAGATGGATCTGGTCATGGAAAAGCAAGGCAAAGGAGGTGGAGTTTGTGGTAGCCGAGGCTAGCAAGGAGGAAGGGATGATCATATAGGTGCTCGGCTAGGGTTTCAAGCAAGGAGATGTGGTGATTGTTTGGATCAAGGTGGTCATGGCCTGACTGGGATGGTGATGCTGGATGAAGGCCGGTCATCATGGTGGTGATGGAGTGGAGATGAGGTCGGCAAAGGGAATGGTTAGGGCCGAACTATGTTTGAAGACAATCAAAAGAAAAATGAGAAAAAGAATAAGAGAAAGAAGGAGGAAGCCATGAATAACTTACTGTATTTATTTTCTTCAGGAGATGAAATGAGAAAGGTGAATGAGATATGAATTTTGTATGGCTAAAGAAAGTGGAAATGAACGTCTAGGAAGAATGAAAAGGCATAGGAAATGTAAAGGCTTCAATACAAAAAATAACTCAAGTCTCTTGAATTTCCAAGCCCAATATCAAAAGTCCAAATCCAAACAAATTCAACACAACAAAATAAACAAATCCCAAACAAACTAAAAGATGGGAAAATAAAATAGAAAATAAACAATGAGATACTAAAAATAATTGCATGTAAAACGCTGAATTCTATCAAATTTAAAAAGTTTAAAACAGAAATTGACGAAACGAAAAGCAGGACGAATGTCAGAATCAAATACAGTTTCAAAGAAAAAGATTAGAAATTTAAAATTCAAATTTAAAAATTTCAACTAAAGTCAAAGTTTGACCAAAGTTGAAAAAAATATAAAAATTTTAGAAAATCATTATTTTATTATATTAGGAAAATAAATAGAACCAAAATCCAAAATTACATTGGAAAATTCCAAAATTCCACTTTAAAATGATTTAAAAATCAAAGTTTCAAATAAAATTAATTTAAAATATTTGTTAAAATTATGGGTTGTTACACTCTCCCCCACTCAAAACTTTTCATCCTCGAAAAGGAACGAGGCACGGAAGGACAAAGAAAAATAAGATAGAATGGCGAATAATACCTGAAACAAACAATTCCTGATTCGAAGCACGTATGCTCTCCTCCGTCTCCCAGGTACAATCCCGATCATTAGTACTCCAGTGTACTTGGACCAGGTTGACAGATTTCCTTCTCAACTGCTTCGTACCTCTATCGACAATACGAAGTGGCTTCCTCTCGACAGTAAGGTTTGGCTCAATATCCAAACTCTCGAGAACAGAAGGCTGAACAATAAGAGATGGATCATGAAGATACCGATGAAGATGTGAAATAATGGAATACATTATGCACTCCAGAAAACATTCTCAGGTAAATCTAGGCGATAAGCTAAAGAACCAATCCTTTCTAAGATGCGGAAAGGACCAACGAACCAAACGATTACCGGATTCAATCCAGCAAGATAGATATCCGCAAGGTCGTCCGTGAGGCAACAAACTGAGACATTGCAATACTAGCTTGGATAAAAGATAAAATGAGGTAGATAAAGGATTAAGACAAGATAAAACAGAAGATTGAAATTATACCTAAAAACGGTTGTTATAGTAAATTTGACGAGATGGAGATGATCTTCCCAAGATCCTCCATAATCAAGAACACAAGTACGAGGAAGATCTTCCAGAAAGGAACACCATAAAGATGAACAATCTCCCTCACATATCTCAGCCAAACAGGAAGCAGAGTGAATAGACTTGACCGGAATGAAATGAGCGGACTTGGTCAGTCTATACACCATAACCCAAATACTCTCGTAAAACTTAACATTCTTACGAGTTAAAGCAAGGAAAAGTGCAGCAATCCGAGCAAAATTCTTAATGAATCTCCGATAATAACCGGCAAGGCCTAGAAAACTACGAATATCAAAAGGGGTCCTAGGAGTTTCCCAATCCTGTACAGAATAGGGAGAGATATAAGGACAACAGAAAAGACAGAATGATTGAATGATAAAGAGAAAAAGAAGGAAAAGAAAGACTTACATTGATCGCAGCGATATTAACTGGATCAACAGAAACTCCATTACCAGAAACAATATGCCCAAGAAATTGGACTTCATCCTTCCAGAAATGGCATTTCGAGATTTTTGCTTTCAACTGATGACTCCTAGGAGTCTCCAGAACAAAGCTCAAATGGGAATCATTCTCCTCCATAGACTTAGAGAAGACGAGAATATCATAAACAAAGACTAGATCAAATTTGTTAAGCACATCACGGCAAACATGATTCATAAGATCAACAAAGAAAGCAGGGGCATTATTCAAACCAAAAGGCATGACTAACCATTCATAGAAACCATTATCAGTACGGAAAGCAGTCTTGGGAATACTTTCCTCAGCAACTCTGAGTTGGTGAAAGTCTAAGGGAAGATCAAGCTGAGAGAAAACAATAGCTCCATAGAGCTGATCGACATATCATTGATACGAGGCATATGATATATGTTTTTCATAGTGAGCTTGTTCAGCTCCCTATAATCAACATACATCCTCAAAGAACCATCGGACTTGGTGATGAAAACCACCGCCTCTCCCCATTCGGAATGGCTAGGTCTGATCAGAACCTTGGAGAGTAAGTCCTCAATTTGCTTCCTCAACTTAACCTTCTCACGGGGTGCCATTCTTCTAGAAGGAAGAATTACAGGTCGAGCTCCAGGAATAAGATCGATACAAAATTCGATTTCCCGCTTAGGAGGTAAAGTAGTGACTTCACCAAATACATCGGGATAGAGTTTGACCACAGGAGTCGAATAAAGATCACTAGGAGAAGAATCAAAAGAATAAATAAAGCTGCCAGCAAAATCCTGAGGCATACGGCACTGAATTCCCAAAGAATTACCAAAATCAACAACAAGAGAAACAATTCGGGTTTTACAGGAGATAACGGCTTCATGCCTCTTCAGCCAATCACCTTCAAGCAACAAATCAAAAGCGCCGAAACCCAGAACATAGAAATTACTAGAACATACTCAGGAGAAAGGGGATGTTCAAACTTATCACAAGGATCCACAGATATAAACTATGGAAAGCTCCAGTATCAAATAAAACATGAACAGGATGATGAAAATAAAGAAAAGATGCCCGAAAGGGTATCTTGGGTATCACTAGGAGCGGGAGCATAAGGAGGAACAGCAGTACCAACTGAAGCAGGGCAACTATTAGCATAGTGTCCCTTCTGATCATACTCATTATAATCACTCAAAATATTTAAAATTTCTTTGTCATCATTTCATATAGTATAATATTCAGTTACATAGTTAACTTTTGAATAATTAAGGTAAGTTATATTAGAATGCAATAGAGGATTATACAAGAAATTTTTTCCCAATTCAATTATTTATACTTAAATATTTATTCAAAAATATTGGATTTATCTATAATTAAAATCATCCTTTAACATAAATTTAAGAATTAAATTTCTGATTCACTTCAAACCATTTAGAGATGAATATATATACTATATATAAATATATCAAATCAAATTAAATTTAAAATAATATACCTATATATATATATATCAAATCATACTTAAGAAATTTAAATAAAATTTATTTTCAAAACAAAACTGTAGCAAAGCTACAAAATAGTCTCTCCACTTCGAAACTCGAAAATAAATGTCGTTGATGCTGTAGTCATCACTGATATTATTTTCCAGCGACAAAAGAGGAGAGCACTATTTTCAACATTAAAAATTCTTTGAAATGAATACTTTAAATAATATGCACTTTAAACTTTAATACTTTAAAACCAGAGTTTGAAATTATCGGAAATTAAATTCTCAAATTCTAGATTTAAATTCTTTTAAATTTCAAATCACTTTATAAACCATGTTTTTAAATTCACTTATAGAACAATAAATGAAAATCAAATATTATCATTTTAAACAACCAATTTAATTAACTTATTAAATTCCAATTTTTTTTATATTTACAATATAAACATACAAATTAATTTCATTTATCAAACTTGAAAATAATATTGTGTCAGTTTGCTCTGTTCAAGTGTTTTAGAAATCCTATCGATAACGTTGATCAGACGAATCGATCGAAAGCCCAAACCAACATCAACAACTAAAACAACAAAGTATATAAAACATTTTAATATTAATAACAAGATACAAAATACACTCCCTCTTCCGATGATTCAAGGATGGTTTTCAAATCAAGGATAGAGATTCAAATATAGAGGGATCCTAACCAAAAGAATTCAACTAGAAAATAGACTCGATAGGTAGATAAATAGATTTCAAAGAGAGAAGAGAAATGGTTAGACTTATATAAATCGCGGGAAACCTTAACCGGTCAACCGTGACTTCAAAATAAGATCGAGGAAGAATTCAAAGGCAAATCGACATTCGATCTCAAAAAATAGAATTTCGAGTATCGCAAGAGATAGCAGCATTGTAAACCGAGGATACAGAAATCTCCGGTGAATCAGTGCCTATTGTAAGGAGCTATGGAATACTCCAAAATCCAGAAGAATACGAATAGGGAGAGACAAGAATGGATTTTGGAACCGAGGGAACATTCCAAAATTCAAAAGAAATCGGATCGAAGAAGAAGGAATTCAAACTCAAACGAAAGTGATTCTGTAATTAAATCTACTCTATATGCTGAGTTTTGCCTAAAACCAGAGCTCTAATACCAACTGTAACGACCTGAAATTTTCAACCATTCGCATCCATACATGTCGGATTTGAATTGCTCAAAATATCAGATTTTTAATTTAAAATTTGGCAAAACTCAATATATACAGTAAATAAATAGTCACAGAATCACAGACACAGAGTAATATAACAATAATGCAACGGAAACAAAGAATAGTAGTTCAAGAAGCTATTATATATAATATAACAGAGTTCAACAAGATACAACAGAAATCACGAATACATAGATGTCTAAATACAATAGTCAAATACAAGATCTGAATACATCACTGGAATCAACTGAATGATTGAAAGCAGAATCAATAGATGGATCCAAGCGAAGCTCCAACTCCAAAGGTGAGTCTCGAATACCGGTATAACTCAGTCTGACCCAAGCGTAAGCAAAACACAAAACACTCGAGTCAGGACATACATACTTATACAATGTAAACCAACTCAAGTGAACTGTAATAGAAATGCTCAAGTAACTTAAAGGATGCTTGGGATCGCCCATCCTTTAAGGATCCGTTAAACTATCTACTATGTAGTAATATTCACTATTATAATAATATCTAAAGTAAAGTAAACTTACTTAAAAATAGCGTTAAGGCTTTACATTTTCCACCTTAACACATATATAGTGCCAATAGTCTATACGGTACCGTAGTACCTCCAGATCGGGAGGCTACCAAAGGATACTCCATAGGTATGACACAAATCAAACTCGTAGTAAGGCTCGCTATGGTAGGTGACATGGCACAACAAGGCAATGCCAGGGTAGATATACCAATTACGCATCCGGACTGGTGGTAATGCATACAAGCTACTATCGCCCATCTCGGAACACACTCCCAAATCAAAATCAAGGATGGCCATCAAATCAATCACAAAGTCAGAATATAATATCGAAGGAATGTGCCCGATCGGAGGAATGACCTCACTTGGCCCGGAATCGCTCCTGTTTTAGCCACCTTATGCCAACTCACGGGAGTCGGGTCCACGTATATACCTCAATAGGATCGTCGCCACCATCCTACTTCATTCTGGAATCTCCACCGCGTACACAGTTGTTAAAGTGGTTTTCGGTATCAACAGAGAGTATGTCCATATCCGATCCCGGTCTCTTTAACAACCAATCATTATTATAACACGTGGTTATAATTTCAAAATGGTTTATATTTCAAATCAAAACATATCCATTTAAACCATTTAAATCCAATGTGAATATCTTTCAAAATAATATTCATTTCCAAAGTTGTAGCATTTCAAAGTTCATTCATTCCATTATAACCATTTCAAAACATTGTATTTAGCATTCGTAGCACTTGGAAAATGTGA
Source organism: Allium fistulosum (assembly GCA_030737815.1). Lineage (NCBI taxonomy): Eukaryota > Viridiplantae > Streptophyta > Magnoliopsida > Asparagales > Amaryllidaceae > Allium > Allium fistulosum. Next base: position 911,257,830 of record CM060907.1, on the reverse strand, counting down.
TAATACGTATAGTAGCAGTTCGAAAATATTATCCTTTCAGAAATATTGTCTTTTCAGAAACAGCAGCACTTATAAAATGTTACTGCAGGTATAATAGTAATTCAGAAATATAGTTCATTTCAAAAACAACAACACTTATAAAATGTTACAGTAGGTATAATAGTAATTCAGAAATATATTTCATTTCAGAAACAACATCACTTATAAAATGTTACAGTAGGTATAATAGTAATTCAGAAATATAGTTCATTTCAGAAACAACAGCACTTATAAAATGTTACAGTAGGTATAATAGTAATTCGGAAATATAGTTCATTTCAGAAACAACAGCACTTATAAAATGTTACCTTAAAACCATAGCATTTCTGAAATGCTACAAATACTGTTATAGGTTTTACTATAACATTTTTCTTAAAACAATGTATCTTCAATTTTTATCATTTTTAAATTATCAAACTTATTTCACTTTTCAAAATTATTTATTTGGATATCATTTAACTTATGATTTTAATGAAATACAATTTTATTAGTAAAATATCCAATTAAACTATAATTCATTTATTAAGTCAAAGGTATATTATTTTACTTCACTTTTATTTCAACATTTAACTTAATACTTTATTTTTAAAAATACCCATTTCATAAATAAATATTCTTATTACTAAGTTAAGCTTAAAATTCCATTTAAAAACTAAATTTTCAATTATTAAGTCAAATCACTTTTTTTAAAATTTTTCATTTTAATCATTTATAAATTCATACAATTTTAACTTATAGAAAATCACTAAAATTTATTTAAATCATTTAAATCCTTTTTTAAGTTAAAATCTCATACAATTTACATTCCAAATACCTAAAATTTTCAGAAAAATATTTTAAATTAACCACGGGTCTGTATAATATTTTCTAACCTAGGTCAAGTGGTCCGGATATGTATCATTTCAATCCGTAATATATAAATACCAGGTTCTATCATTTCAAACCCGCAATCCCAAGTCAAAATAAAAATAATTGCTCAAGCCTATCATTTCAGCTCATAACGATTTTTCCCTATTCTAAAGTCCGTTTGGGTATGTATCATTTCAACCCATAGTGAAAGGGAACTTGCAGTGTGAGGAACAGAATATAAACAAACAACATAGCATAGCATATCATATCAGGTGATGTAACAAATATATAATCAGGTTATAACATCATAAATCATCATATCATAGGCATATATACTTATCAACATAGCATATCAACTACTACATATCCACTTATCATTGTTTCACAAATATATAAGTACGAATGTCGAGAGTGATAGACTCACCTTTTTAAAGCTAGAGACGACAATTTCGAGACACACAACCAAACTCCGAAAAGCACGACAAAGCACGAATAGATTTTGAGTGGATGAAGAGCCAAGATTCAAATCTTGTAAACAACAAATACAAACAAATAAATAAAAATTATACATAGACTTTAGACTAAACAAATGTAAAAATATAAACAAAGAGAAGCAAAATGACTTAACCAAATCAAGTGGGCTCGGCCATCTTGCAAGTAGGCTTGACCATCACCAAACATGCTCGGCCATGACTTGATTTGTGGCATATAGGATCGGCCATAGTCACAAAAGTGCACGGCTATAGGCTAGAATGTGAAGAGATGGCTAGTTAAAAGTTATGGAAGGTAAAGAGGCAAAAAGGCATGCAACTTTGGGTTTGGCCCTAGGCTAACATGGCTCGGCCTGGGTTCATGGTTCAGGCCAGGTCTGGTCATGGCCTGGAGATGGATTTGGTCATGGTAAAGCAAGGCAAAGGAGGCGGAGTTTGTGGTGGCCAAGGCTAGTAAGGAGGAAGGGATGATCACATAGGTGCTTGGCTAGGGTTTCAAGCAAGGAGATGTGGTGTTGTTTGGATCAAGGTGGTCACGGCCTGACAGGGATGGTGATGGTGGACGAAGGCCGGTCATCATGGTGGTGATGGAGTGGAGATGAGGTCGGCAAAGGGAATGGTTAGGGCCGAACTATGTTTGAAGACAATCAAAAGAAAAATGAGAAAAAGGATAAGAGAAAGAAGGAGGAAGCCATGAATAACTTACTGTAAATATTTTCTTCAGGAGATGAAATGAGAAAGGTGAATGAAATAAGAATTTTGTACGGCTAAAGCAAGTGGAAATGAACGGCTAGGAAGAATGAAAAGGCATAGGAAATGTAAAGGCTTCAATACAACAAATTACTCAAGTCTCTTGAATTTCCAAGCCCAATATCAAAAGTCCAAATCCAAACAAATTCAACACAACAAAATAAACAAAGCCCAAACAAACTAAAATATGGGAAAATAAAATAGAAAATAAACAATGAGATACTGAAAATAATTGCGTGTAAAACGCTGAATTCTATCAAATTTAAAAAGTTTAAAACAAAAATTGACGAAATGAAAAGCAGGGCGAATGTCAGAATCAAATACAGTTTCAAAGGAAAAGATTAGAAATAAAAATTTTCAACTAATGTCAAAGTTTGACCAAAGTTGACCAAAATATAAAATTTTTAGAAAATCATTATTTTATTATATTAGGAAAATAAATAGAACCAAAATCCAAAATTACATTGGAAAATTCCAAAATTCCACTTTAAAATGATTTAAAAATCAAAGTTTCAAATAAAATTAATTTAAAATATTTGTTAAAATTATGGGTTGTTACACCTCCGCCAGTAAGCCAGACTCCACCCCTTCGCTATCCAATTCGACCACATCCAACGTTCTACTCGGCCTACCCTATCACCACCGAAGCCCACCAACAACCCTGAATCGCCGATGATAGGTCGTGACCACACTGCAATACGCGGCTCCTCATCATCACGTCGCCATCAGTAAGCCACATGCCCAAACCGTGAATCCCCTCACCGCTGCACTCGCGATCCACGCTCGCTCTCCCCCTCCCACGACATCACCTTCGCTTAACGCTCAAGAACCCCTCCCAGCCGCACACAACCGCGATTGGTCGCGAATCTCCTCTATGTCGATCGACTCGATCGCGTTCCCTAGAATGACTACGACGATTAACAGAACGAATGGAAGAACGATCGAATCTCTGTATTGAATGAAGCGGAGGACGAACAAATTTCCTTTTATTTTTATCGAGCAATTTGTTTTTCTTCTAAAAGAAACTCGCAGCCATTTTCCCTTCTGTTGTTTTCAATTCCTTTTCGCTCTGGTCTGTTTGCTTTTTAAAAACGAGGAGGGAAGAGACGTGAACTTCTTCCCCTTTTTTTTATTGTTTATTACGGTATTCGGCTATTTAAAAGAAGAGGGGACATGATATTTGAAAGGAGGGTAGTGTGTTTGAACCAGCTTGCTACAGTGGTTTGAAAAAGTGCTGATGTGATTTTGTTTGACTGGTCAACATAAATATATATTATTTAAATTTTAAATCGTCTCGAAATCGTAGCTTAAAATCTTGACCTCCTATCGAGGCGTGCCGCTAGGCGTTCATAATTTTATACCCCTATTTCGAATGCAATGGAAAAAGTTTCGAGTTCTAATTCGATCGTATGGAGAAGATAGTTTTTTGGACCCAGTTATTATATTGAATTTTCGATACAAATTTCAGTGCGTTTATATTCCGTACGAATAAACGATAACTCCAAACACTATGAAATTCGAAATTTGATAATAATATACTATTACGGATCCAATGGAACTTATTTCGTCGAAATCCGAGACTGTGCCTTGGAAGGCTATTTTTAAATGTCAATTTAAACTATATATTTTTAAAACTGAACAAATCACTTTTAAATTCAATTTAAAAAGTTATATTATCCCCATTATTGTTAATATAAATTTTATAAGCCTTTAAATTATTTTTAACAGGTTTTAAACTCAAGATTCAACATTTTACTCAATTTCCAATTATTTAATTCAATAATTAAATTATCAATAAATTGTTATATTTGAAATTCAAGTTAAAATTAACTTTTAAATATTAAAAATCAATTTAATATTCAAATTCAAACACCCAAAATTCCGGGTTGTTACAGGAGATTCCAAATGAAGTAGGATGGTTTGGCGAACGATTCTATATGAGGTATTTACGTGACCCTGACTCCCGTGAGTCAGCTTGATGTGGCTAAAACAGGAGCTACGCCGGGCCAAGTGAGGTCATTCCTCCTACCGAGCACATTTCTTCGATACAATTCTATTACTTTGTGATTGATTTGGTGGCCACCCCTTGATTTTGATTTGGGAGTGTGTTCCGAGGTGGGCGGTAGTAGTTGCTATGCGTTACCACCGGTCCGGATCCGCAATTGGTATATCTAACCTGGAGTTGCCTCGAGTGCCGTGTTGCATGCCCTATCGTGCCTTCTACGAGTTTGTTTTGTGTCGTACCTATAGAGTTCTTGTGATGACCGCCCATGACCCCTGCACCGAATCTAGAGATAGTGCGCTGTAAAGTGTGCCAGGCGACCATGGACGATTGTCAGGGTAGATTAAAACAACAGAATCTATCGTATTACTCACAGCGCATGGACAAAATACAATAGAACATATGTATAGTGAAGCTTTACAGAACAAAATGACATCATATAAAACTCCATAATAGTTGAATACAAGCATCCAAATAGCCAGTACATCAAGCCTCACTACATAACACTCAGAGAATACAAAACAGCGGAACATCCAGTACATATAATAAGAAGATAATATGCAACCATCCAGCTCGTCTTCGATATAAGCATCGTGAGAAGAGAACAGCACCTGTCACCTGCTACCTAGTCTGCCCGTCCCAAAAATGGACGAACAGCCCAAGGCAATAAGAATTAAAAACATAAAGCCCTGAGTCAGACAACAGTCTTAGTGAGCAGTAAATTAACTAACAACATACCAAAAGAGCATAAAGGAAAAGGAATAGGAATACAACCCTCCCACTCCACCTCTTTCTACAGTGATAGCCCCCAGACACACACTAAGTAGAAGCAACACAGCAGAGCATACAATTTAAAGTAAAGTAATAATCATTCGAGTCAAGGGCGATGTTTTCCAAGTACCAAGGCCAAAATCAGATAAGCACCCAGAAAATACCGCTCTTGAGTCCGAATGACGATACAATCAAACATCCATGACTCTGGCTATCACTGTTATCATTGCTTCGATATCACCGTTAATTGAATGACCGGCACATTCTTTCAGCCGTCCGTCAAGGGCTAATGGAAACCCCAGTTCTAGACATAACTCCCGCACGTCCTCGCAGCCCGTGCCTAGGACTATCGAATCTGCCCAGAGTACTCGACCATCAACAGTTGGCCGTTGGGACTATCGAATCTGCCCAAACGTACTCTTGCTTAGAGCATGCTAGAACCTTCAACAATGATGCTATCCAAGCCTCCGAGTCATCCTCCTCGACGACTATTCTCATATCCATTCATTTTCCTCAACTCGAATCATATCACCGAGTTATCAACATGCTTGGAATGATCCCGTCTGGATTAGACCAAGTCTTCATCACATGATTGCCTCGCTTCATCACATCCTCGCAAAGCCTCATCTTAACATCACATCATCAAATCTATGCATAAGAGCTTCATCATCCCGCTACATATGCCACGAGCAGCTTTCCCAATTCAAGAGCCTTTCCCTTAGCGTTTGAATCATCCTCGGTCTAAATCAAACCATCAATCATCTAATTCATAACAATCAATCAAATCAAACATTAATCCAAACAATCAAGCATTCAAACAAGATCTAAATAGACAATTATCACAATAATGGCATTTTCGTAATTAAAGAGTTGAAAGTCCAATAAGCATGAAAGCATGAATTATATCCCTACAAACTTGATGAATGAACTTGCATAGGTTAACATATGATAAAATGGATGTAACATCATCATGAACAATGGATCTATATGGATCTACACTTAGGATGAAGAAAATGCATGGAAATCACTATTTTAACACCAAATCGAGCCAACAATCCGATATACTCCTTTGGATCCGTGTGAGAGATAATCACCACTCACCAAATCACCTAAACAACCACAAATCTACACGCTTCAGATCTGGACAGCGAAGGATCAAGCTTGATCTATCACGAATCCGCTTCAAACGAAGAAATCTCTCTTGAAAAGATGAAGATCTTAAATCTAAGCTCTTGAATCTTCAATCTTGATCTTCGATTTGGATGGAAGGAATCACTAGATTAGAGTAGAGAAAAGAAGTGAAGAAGTGTAGAAGTCGAGCTCTCAAAATGGCAGCACTTCGTCGCTTCGAAATCCGGATCCCAAAAATGAAGCCAACCCCCTTCTATTTATAGGCGAAATTTCCCTAAGTCGCTCGGAGTTAGGTCGTCCACGACCTACGACCTAAAACCTACCGACCTAAAGACTTACCAACCTACGACTTAACAAAACCCCCATCCTCTACGACCTAACCTAACGCGCAGCTGCGACCTAGCGCTTAAGCACATCTTCGACCTAACTGCTAAGCCTTACACGACCTAACAAATAACTGGGTTACGACTTAACAGCTAACTCCTAGGTCGCTCGCGACTTAAAACATAGGCTACGACTTACGACTTAAATGTTATCTCCTAAGTCAGTCATGACCTATAGCATGCGCGCCTATGACCCAACTGAGAAGCGACCTAACAACATAACACCTCAACGACCTATCTGTTATGTCCTTACGCGACCTAACATAAGTCGCAAACAACTGGACTGCGACCTAACTACTAAGCCAAAGCCCAGCGACCTAACAACTCGCGCGACCTACGACTTAGAAATCACGCGACCTAACACTTAAACTATTCCCTGCGACCTAATAACCCGTACTACAAAACTACACACGCGACCTAACTGGGTTATGTTCTAACTCCTTAAGTCGCCTAACTCTTAGGTCGCTAACACGCTAACCTTCTTAGGTCGCTAACCTATAGGTCGCTCCAAGATACTAAGTCGCTAACCCGGTAACCATTAGGTCGCTAACTCGCCCTGCCGACCTAACACTTAGCTCACCAAAACTCTTAGGTCATCAACTTCCTTAAGTCGCTGCCGACCTACCCCTTAGGTCGCCAATCCTATAAGTCGGTCACGACCTATCACTTAGGTCATTCACGACCTAGGACTTAGAAAAATTCTGAACAACTTATCAACAATACAACCAATTGTTAATTATTTTACGATGTTTCAATCCGTAAAATACGGGTCGTTACATTCTCTCCCCCTTAGGAATTTCGCCCCCGAAATTCCAAGCAATCATAGCAATCAAAGACTATTCTGTACGCCTACCATCCATAGCAATCAACAAACCATGCATCCAATTCTAGCTTAGCGTATAGAATTCTAAAACTAGAACAAGTTACAATATCGCGAGATGAGACGACACCTTAGGGCCATACCTTGAAGAGTTCAGGATGAGCTGCTTTCATCCTCTCTTCCACCTCCCACGTACAGTCGTTATCATCATCACTCCATTGTATCTTGAGCAACTTAACTACCTTCCTCCTAAGCTGTTTCGTGTCGGTTTCTACAACACGAAGCGGCTTACGAGGTCTTCTATCAACTGGATCAACTTCGAAATCTTCACAGCTATCAACAGAAACCACTGTATTCGAGTCGTGCACATACTTCCGTAGATATGATACGTGAAAAACATTGTGCACACCCGACATCTTCTCTGGTAACTCCAATCTATAGGCGAGCTTTCCAATTCGCTCGATGATCGGGAATGGCCCAACAAATCTCGGAGTCAATTTTCCTTTCTTCCCGAATCGAATAACATTCTTCAGTGGAGAAATCTTCACAAAAACCATATCACCAACGTCGAATTCCAAATCCTTTCGACGCTTATCGGCATAACTTTTCTGACGGTCTTGGGCTGCCTTCATTCGTTGCCGAATGATCTCTATACAATCTGAAGTCTGTCGAATCATCTCTGGCCCAAGCATCAGCTTTTCTCCAGTTTCCAACCAACATGTCGGAGAGTTACACGGTCTTCCATACAATGCCTCATATGGTGCCGTACCAATGCTTGACTGGTAACTGTTGTTGTACGCAAACTCCACCAAATGAAGGTGATCTTCCCATGATCCTCTGAAGTCCAAAACACATGCTCTAAGAAGATCTTCCAAAACTCGGTTGACCCTCTCGGTCTGACCATCTGTTTGAGGGTGATAAGCTGTACTCAAACACAACTCGGTTCCCAAAACTTCCTGGAAGCTTTTCCAAAATCCACTAGTGAACAATGGATCTCGATCGCTCACTATACTCTTCGGAATACCATGGAATCGAACTATCCATTTAACATACAACTCAGCCAACTTTGATGCAGTCCTAGTAGATCGAACAGGAATAAATCGTGCACCCTTAGTCAGACGATCTATAATGACCCAAATCCCTTCATTTCCCGTTCTGGTTCTAGGCAATCCATCAATAAAATCCATCGATACCTGCTCCCACTTCCATGTAGGAACTTCTAATGGTTGTAGTAATCCACTTGGCTTCTTCTGTTCAGCTTTAACCAACTGGCAGTTCATACACTTGGAAATAAAATTTCCAACATCCTTCTTCATGCCTTCCCAGTAGTAGGTTCTCTTCATATCCCGATACATCTTATTTCCACCTGGATGAATTGTCAGCTTCGAGTGATGACTTTCCTTCAGAACTTCACTCCTCAATTCATCTATATCGGGAACAACTAGTCGTCCTTGCTTCCGAAGCCAACCCTCTCGATCGACCTCGAATCCTTTATCCTTTTCTGGATCCAATCCAGATTCCAAATCATGGATAATCCTGACAAGCTTATCGTCTCGCTTTTGGCTCTCGCCAATCCTTTCCACAAGAGAAGGTCTTATCGATAAGTTTGCCAACATCTCAGGTTCCAATTCACATCTAGGCCTGAAGTCAAATCCAGCTAAATACTCGAGACTCTTCCATTCTAAAAACATGGCTCCCAATCCTGCATGTCTTCGACTTAACGCATCTGCCACTGCGTTACCTTTTCCCGGATATAAGCTATACCAAAATCATATGATGCTAAAAACTCTAGCCAACGTTGCTGCCGAAGATTCAAATCCTTTTGGGAGAAAAGATACTTCAATGACTTGTGATCCGTAAACAACTCGAATCGAACTCCCAATAGATAATGTCTCCACATCTTCAGAGCAAATACAATCGCCGCTAACTCCAAATCATGAGTTGGGTAATTCCTTTCATGCGGCTTCAGTTGTCGACTGGCATACACAACAACTTTATCCCTCTGCATCAGCACTGCTCCAAGTCCAGTACCACATGCATCGGTGTAAACCACCATCTCATCATTCCCACTTGGAATAGTCAAAACAGGAGCACTTGTCAATCTCTCTTTCAGGATTCCGAAAGCTTGCTCACACTTAGCATCCCAACTGAACACTTGGTTCTTCTTCGTCAATCCTGTTAACGGTGCAGCTACCTTGGAGAAGTCTTTGATAAACCGTCGATAATATCCTGCTAATCCAAGAAAACTTCTCACATCAGATGCATTCTTAGGTCTAACCCAATCCTGGATTGCTGCCACCTTAGCGGGATCAACCGCTATTCCATTTCCAGAAATCACATGGCCTAAGAACCTCACTTCACTCTTCCAGAAGTGACACTTCGAAAACTTATCCTTCAGCTGATGTTTCCGCAAGATTTCCAAAACAATACGCAAGTGCGTCTTATGCTCTTCTTCCATTCTGGAATAAATCAGAATATCATCCACGAACACAAGTACGAACTTGTTCAACTGATCTCTGAACACTCTATTCATAAGATCCACAAAATATGCTGGCGCGTTAGTCAATCCAAACGGCATTACCAGCCACTCAAAGAAACCGGATGGTGTCCTAAAAGCAGTCGGCACACTATCCTTAGCCACTCTTAACTGGTGAAATCCCGTTGCCAAATCCATCTGAGAAAACACCTTAGCCTCGTGAAGCTGATCAAACAAGTCATCTATTCTCGGCAATGGATACTTGTTCTTCTTCGTCACCTTATTCAGCTCACGATAATCCACACACAATCTCAACGACCCATCTGCCTTGGTTGCAAACACAACTGGTGCACCCCACTCGGACACACTACGTCGAATGAATCCTTTCTGCAAAAGATCATCAACTTGCACCCTCAACTCCTGTTGTTCCCTAGGCGCCATCCGCCTAAGAGGCATCACAATAGGTCTGGCTCCTTCAACTAGATCTATACGAAACTCGATCTCTCTATGCGGCGGCAACCCTTTGACTTCGTCAAAGACATCCTCGAATCCATTAGCGATTGGCACCGATGACAGTCCATCCCGTGGAACAACCAGCGAATACATGAAGCTCATGAAGACGCCTTCTTCATGCTTACATCGTATTACAACCTTTCGCCCCTCCACATTCTCGACTGTCACTTCCAACCTCTCGCAATCAACCTTTGCCGCATACTTCCTTAGCCAGTCCATACCCAAAATAATTCCGAACCCCGCAAAGTTCAGAACAAAGCAATCACAAACAAAAGAGCAACCATGACTCGATACAACTAGACCATGGCATAACATACACAAACAAGATGAACCCCCAACTGGATTAGTCACAACCAATGGCCTATCAACAATATCCGGCTTCAAATCTAACCGGCCTACGAGTTCACTACAAACAAACGAATGCGACGCTCCAGTATCAAACAGAACTCTAACTGGAACACCACATAGGAAAAGAGTACCTTGAACAACCACACTCTTTCCTTTCTCTTCAGCAGTAGGAGCTTTCGAAGACGACGGAACAGCTCCCAAAGCATAAGCTTGCACAATCTGCTTGTCCCTCCTCGGTTCTGGACAATTCTTCCTGAAATGCCCTGGCTTGTCACAGTTGTGACACTTCATTGGCACCTTCGGATTCTTACAATCCTTAGAGAAATGGCCCTTCCGCTGACAGTTGTAGCAAGTCACCTCGCCTTTCGGCTTCTTCTGGCCATCCTTACCCTTCTGCTGCTGCTGCTTCCTCTTCTTGTTTCCACCCTGCTGGGGTTTAGACTCTTCCCTGGTCACAGCAACAACAGATCCTTCCTTAGGAAATAGACTCTCATGCCTAAGAGCTTTCTCCACAAGCTTCTCAAATGAATCGTCCAAATGATCCACCAACTGTCTCCCAAGATAACCGTCCAAACTTCTCATTCTTCTGGTACGCAGACTCAATATATGACCGGGCATACTTGGACAATACTTCAAACTCAGAAACATACTCAAGAACTGATCTCCCTCCTTGCTTGAGCTCCACAAACTTCTGGAACAGAACAGACTTCTGAGCTGTAGAAATAAACTTAGCTTCAAACCTAACCTGGAATTGCTCCCAAGTAATCTCTTCCTCCGGAGTAGTGATGGTAATAGAATTCCACCAATTAGAAGCTCTCCCTTGAAGCTGCCTTGATGCCAACTTCCTCTTAGTTGCATCCTCAATTCCCAAATCACCAAAGATCCTTCTACAAGCATCCATCCACCTCTGGACCTCAATAGTTGATTCTGTTCCCAAGAAAACCTTCCCTCCAAGAGCAGTATAGTCCTTGCACAACATAGCAAAATCCACTGGTTTCGGAGTCTGAACCTGAACTCCAACATCAACTGCTGCCCCCGGAACTGGTATCCTTCTCATGATCGAAGTCATCATAGCTTCGAACATGGCTGCATAATCAGCAGTCCCCTCAGTAGCACGGCCTTCCCTAGCAGCTGGTCTCCCTCTTCGACTCATTCTCAATATCTATAAAAAGGAATGATCAGAACATCTAGAGAAACAACTGCATAAAGGACTCAAACTCAACTAAACTACTATATTATATATAGTATTCATCCATCAAAATACAATTACGTCTCTCATACGTAGTTACGACGGCGAGCGTTGGGTAAAATCGATTAACCAATGCTCTGATACCAAATGTGACGACCGCCCATGACCCCTGCACCGAATCTAGAGATAGTGCGCTGTAAAGTGTGCCAGGCGACCATGGACGATTGTCAGGGTAGATTAAAACAACAGAATCTATCGTATTACTCACAGCGCATGGACAAAATACAATAGAACATATGTATAGTGAAGCTTTACAGAACAAAATGACATCATATAAAACTCCATAATAGTTGAATACAAGCATCCAAATAGCCAATACATCAAGCCTCACTACATAACACTCAGAGAATACAAAACAGCGGAACATCCAGTACATATAATAAGAAGATAATATACAACCCTCCAGCTCGTCTTCGATATAAGCATCGTGAGAAGAGAACAGCACCTGTCACCTGCTACCTAGTCTGCCCGTCCCAAAAATGGACGAACAACCCAAGGCAATAAGAATTAAAAACATAAAGCCTTGAGTCAGACAACAGTCTTAGTGAGCAGTAAATTAACTAACAACATACCAAAAGAGCATAAAGGAAAAGGAATAGGAATACAACCCTCCCACTCCACCTCTTTCTACAGTGATATCCCCCAGACACACACTAAGTAGAAGCAACACAGCAGAGCATACAATTTAAAGTAAAGTAATAATCATTCGAGTCAAGGGCGATGTTTTCCAAGTACCAAGGCCTAAATCAGATAAGCACCCAGAAAATACCGCTCTTGAGTCCGAATGACGATACAATCAAACATCCATGACTCTGGCTATCACTGTTATCATTGCTTCGATATCACCGTTAATTGAATGACCGGCACATTCTTTCAGCCGTCCGTCAAGGGCTAATGGAAACCCCGGTTCTAGACATAACTCCCGCACGTCGTCGCAGCCCGTGCCTAGGACTATCGAATCTGCCCAGAGTACTCGACCATCAACAGTTGGCCGTTGGGACTATCGAATCTGCCCAAACGTACTCTTGCTTATAGCATGCTAGAACCTTCAACAACGATGCTATCCAAGCCTCCTAGTCATCCTCCTCGACGACTATTCTCATATCCATTCATTTTCCTCAACTCGAATCATATCACCGAGTTATCAACATGCTTGGAATGATCCCGTCTGGATTAGACCAAGTCTTCATCACATGATTGCCTCGCTTCATCACATCCTCGCAAAGCCTCATCTTAACATCACATCATCAAATCTATGCATAAGAGCTTCATCATTCCGCTACATATGCCACGAGCAGCTTTCCCAATTCAAGAGCCTTTCCCTTAGCGTTTGAATCGTCCTCGGTCTAAATCAAACCATCAATCATCTAATTCATAACAATCAATCAAATCAAACATTAATCCAAACAATCAAGCATTCAAACAAGATCTAAATAGACAATTATCACAATAATGGCATTTTCGTAATTAAAGAGTTGAAAGTCCAATAAGCATGAAAGCATGAATTATATCCCTACAAACTTGATGAATGAACTTGCATAGGTTAACATATGATAAAATGGATGTAACATCATCATGAACAATGGATCTATATGGATCTACACTTAGGATGAAGAAAATGCATGGAAATCACTATTTTAACACCAAATCGAGCCAACAATCCGATATACTCCTTTGGATCCGTGTGAGAGATAATCACCACTCACCAAATCACCTAAACAACCACAAATCTACACGCTTCAGATCTGGACAGCGAAGGATCAAGCTTGATCTATCACGAATCCACTTCAAACGAAGAAATCTCTCTTGAAAAGATGAAGATCTTCAATCTAAGCTCTTGAATCTTCAATCTTGATCTTCGATTTGGATGGAAGGAATCACTAGATTAGAGTAGAGAAAAGAAGTGAAGAAGTGTAGAAGTCGAGCTCTCAAAATGGCAGCACTTTGTCGCTTCGAAATCCGGATCCCAAAAATGAAGCCAACTCCCTTCTATTTATAGGCGAAATTTCCCTAAGTCGCTCGGAGTTAGGTCGTCCACGACCTACGACCTAAAACCTACCGACCTAAAGACTTACCAACCTACGACTTAAGAAAACCCCCAGCCTCTACGACCTAACCTAACGCATAGCTGCGACCTAGCGCTTAAGCACATCTTCGACCTAACTGCTAAGCCTTACACGACCTAACAAATAACTGGGTTACGACTTAACAGCTAACTCCTAGGTCGCTCACGACTTAAAACATAGGCTACGACTTACGACTTAACGGTTATCTCCTAAGTCGGTCACGACCTATAGCATGCGCGCCTATGACCCAACTGAGAAGCGACCTAACAACATAACACCTCAACGACCTATCTGTTATGTCCTTACGCAACCTAACATAAGTCGCAAACAACTGGACTGCGACCTAACTACTAAGCCAAAGCCCAGCGACCTAACAACTCGTGCGACCTACGACTTAGAAATCACGCGACCTAACACTTAAACTATTCCCTGCGACCTAACAACCCGTACTACAAAACTACTCACGCGACCTAACTGGGTTATGTTCTAACTCCTTAAGTCGCCTAACTCTTAGGTCGCTAACACGTTAACCTTCTTAGGTCGCTAACCTATAGGTCGCTCCAAGATACTAAGTCGCTAACCCGGTAACCATTAGGTCGCTAACTCGCCCTGCCGACCTAACACTTAGCTCACCAAAACTCTTAGGTCATCAACTTCCTTAAGTCGCTGCCGACCTACCCCTTAGGTCGCCAATCCAATAAGTCGATCACGACCTATCACTTAGGTCATTCACGACCTAGGACTTAGAAAAATTCTGAACAACTTATAAACAATACAACCAATTGTTAATTATTTTACGATGTTTCGATCCGTAAAATACGGGTCGTTACAGTTCTCCCTAATAGCCCACCAGTTTATGATGGAGTTTACTGTATCTGTATAGACTACGGCATTATATAAAATGTGTTAAGGGGGATATGGGTAATGCCTTAACGCTATTTTAATACTTTACTTTACTGTAGACATATTATAATATTGTATTGTACTACATGGTAGATAGTTTAACGGATCCTTAGGAGATGGTAATCCCGTGCATCTCTTATGTTATTGCACTCACGTTAGACCCGGGATAGGAGATGTCAAACCCCGTAAACATCTCTGATGCCGTTACACTCATATTTATTTACTGTTGATTTAACTTACATAAGATCTTTAATTCTGACTCGAGTGTTTTGTCTTTTCAATTTGCTCGAGTCAGCCTGAGCTTTTCAGTTTATCGAAGACTGCTTTCTGGAGGACGAAGACGAAGAATTTGTACTATTATTATTTACTACATTTATTCCACTACATCATGTTGTTCCGCTGCATTTATTTATTATTTATTCTTGTTGTATGTAACTCTGATATGTATTATAAAGGTTTAATCAATGTTATTTGTAAACAGCTTCATGAACCGTGTATTTGATTATTATATTTTGTCATTCCGCTGCGAGATTCTGAATTTGTTTTTTCTTTCTCTACTTTTTCTTATTTACCCCATAACAATTTTCCCTTTTGAATGGTTTGAGTGTGACGTGTGTGTCTGCTTAAAACGTCCAAAAAGGCAGGTCATTACAGTTGGTATTAGAGCTTTGGTTTAACGATAACCTTAGCTTTGTGGAGTCTGACTCATATAGAATAGGGTAGTAATACCCTAGAATGAGTCGTCGAGTGTATATATATGAGAGAGCGTATTTGTTAGTGTTATAAAAGGTTTTTGTATTGTGTTAATTTATTCTGTTTTGTATTTATAAATTATGGTCGATGTATAGGACGCTATGACATCGATAGGAATTTCTAAATACTTAATGAGACAGACTGACACAATATGGTTTTGAAATATAGGTAAATGAAATAATTTTGCCTATTATATATTTTGTATATAAAATAATAAATTTTATAAATGATATAGTTGGATGTAATATGTTGTTTGTTAGGTAGTGAAATTTTATAAATATTGATTGAAAAACAGGATTTACAAATAAAGTAAATATAAATTGGAAGTTTAGAACTGAAATTCTAGGATTTCTGAAAATTTCTTTCGAAAGATTTTTGAATATAATATTAGTAGTATTTAGAAGTATTTTTTGATATAAATACTTCAAGATGATTATAAAGAAATGTTCTAAAAGAATTTTTTTTAAAGGAAATAAGTTCAGTACTCCCCTTTCTATCGCTGGAAAATAATTTCGATGATGAGTGCACGCATCATCGACATTCATTTTCGAGTTTCAAAGTGGGTAGACGGTTGCAGTAGTCTTTCTACACCTTGTTTGATAAACAAATCTTAAATTTTGATTTCTAAATATGATTTGATCTAAAAAGGGTATGAATATATATTATTTTAAAATGATTTGGAAATATAAACCAGAGTTAGTTCTTAAACCTTCTGATAATTAGTAGTTTTCAATTATTGTAATGAATGAAATCTTGATTGTATTAATAATTGGAAACTTCTAAAATGAAAATAAGAAATTTGATGTTAAATTGATAAATGAAATAGATAAGAAATTGAAAATTTGTAAACTGTAAATAAAAAGGAAATGAAAATAATAAAATGTAACTATTGAACATTTTGTTAATTAGATTAAATATGATGACTTATGTAAAATTCTATTACATTCTGAAAACATATATATAACTTACCAAAATGTTAAAAGTATAAATGTTAATAATAATAGGTGATGGAATATTATACAAGTAAAACTTAAGTAATGAAGTGTTCAATGAAAGTATGTTTATAAATAAGAACTCTGATGTTATAAAATTATTATAAACTTAGGTTAACAATTAAAGATTGCTAGTAATCAATTCAATAGAAAAATGAATACTGTAAGTAAATAATTATAATTGAAGCCATTTATAATTAAAATGAGTACTATATTAATTAAATGGTTATAACTTCAGAAAACTTTGAAATGATTTAGAAATGGAATTAATATTCAATAATACTATATATAGAAGAATGAATGAGGGAAAAAAGAAATAATCTATAAATGGTGGATTAAATTGTAAAGAGACTTACACAATAATGAATAATCTAATAATTGAAATGGAAATAACTTATGTAAGCAATGAATGTAAAGTAATGAAAATAAAATTGGTATTGTATAAATGAATGGAAAGTGAATTTTGTAAGTGATAAATGTAAAGGAATTAAACAAACATTGTATGAACAAATGAAAATGAACAGTGATTAATGTGAAAAAAAGTAACAAGAATAAAACTTAAATACTAATGGAAATTATTGTTTGTTTTGGCTTATGGATTGGTTGGGAAAGGATACTTCTAATTTGTATAGAGATGTATAAATATTCTATAAAGTTTTATCTACGACTGTTGAGTGTATGGTTTACTATATAGTTTGTTTAACATTTTATATGATTAGAGGTTTCTAAACCCGAAGAAACCAATCGTTGGTTGCTATGGATGTAAAAATGATATTTTGACTGTATGTGATGATTGTATGGTTTGTTTGTATGAAATTGTTGTTATGTTGTGATGTTTTGTTTGTTATTAATTGAAACTACTTAAATATTTCTCTTTTATATAATTATTAACTCTTTTGGGTTATATAAGTGAAATACAGGTTTATGGAAGCAATTGCTACTGCTTTTGGTTTCATAAATAAGCGTTGTTTGCCCGACAAATAGGTACGTTCTCGGATTACGGTTTTCTAGCGATATTATATTGTTTTTCCCATTGTTTGGGATATATTATTTTGAAATATGTGATATATATTGTTATTATTGATATTATTATTTCTCCCAGATCTGTCCGTACAAAGGAAACTCTGCCGAAATTTTCTGTGAATTTTGCACTTAGAAAATTTTGTGAAATGCTTTCCAAACTTTTGTTAACTTGAATATAAAGGATTTAATTGTTATAAATTGATATATTTTATTTAAATTAATTAATTATGTAAATTAATTGTTTATAAATTTAATATTTTGAATAAGATATATTGATTACTTAATTCCTTCTTTTCCCTTCTTTTTCCTTTTCGAGGATGAAAAGTTTTGAGTGGGGGAGAGTGTAACGACCCGTAATTTTTGGTAATTAAAAATAGTTAGTTTAATAAGGTTTTGTGATTTAATGTTGGAAGAAATAAAAATTTGTGGTTTAATAATAAGAAAAATAACTAGAATGAAATGCAATTATATTAATTTAAGGTAATTGATAACCGCTTTAAATGTAATTCCAATTAATTGAAGTGATTAAAAGTTATAACTGGTTATAGATTGTAAATTTATTTTAATAATGTGTGTATTAATTGATAATTAGATTTAAAGAGTTATTGATAATTTAAAATGTTGTATTAATTGATGAAATAAAGTGTAACAAATTGTAATTGGATAGAATTAGTATAGTGTAAGTTGTTATAACATTTGTTTGTAAATAATAGACTTACACATGTTATTAAATATAGAAACGGTGACAATTGTTATTTGTTACCAATAATATTTAATCAATTACAAATAAATGTAAATAAATGTTATATTAATGCGAGTTAAGACGATAACTATAAATTGGGAATGTAATAAAATGTATAGAAATGTTAATTATATTCACAAGGCAATACTTGATTTAATAAAAGAGTGAAATAAAGATAAATTAATTTATTGGGATTTTTAAACTACAATAAAATTTACATGAATTCGATGTAATTGAAATATTGCAACTAATATGTTAAAAGATGATCATTGTAGAATATTAATGTAATGAGATATAAACCAATGTTAACTATATCCAATTGATAATGATTTGGTTGAATAAAAGATTGAAATCAAATTAAATCAATTTATTTGAACTAAATTATAATTAATTGGATCTAATTACAGTTAAAATTGAATACTGTAATTTGTGAATCATTTAACACTGTATTGATACTTAAATTTGTTTTAAATTATGTAAATGTCTAAGTGATCAAAAATGATAAAATTGGTTAGTTATTAAAAGAGGAATTAAAAAGTGATTTAATCAATTTAATAATAATTTATATAGTTAACGTGAAAATAGCCATTTTGGACATTGTCTCGGATTTCAATGAAACTGTTTCATCGGATCCATAATGGTGAATTATTATAAGGTTCCAAGTTTCATAGCGATCGGACTTGTCGTTTGATCGTACGGACTCAAAACGCGTAGAAATCAATTTAATTAAATTCAATTGAAATCAATTTGAAATAAGCTGACTTTTTCATACGATGGAATTAGAACTAGAAACCTGTTCCATTGAGTTTACAACTATCAAAAGCATCTATTTTGATATATGGGATGACCTGTTTTCGTTCCGGAAACAGAACGGGCTTTTCGGGTCATATTTGTCGTTTCAAATCAATTCGGGTATTATTCATTTCTTATCGGGCTTCGTTAGTATATATTGTTCTATTCTGACACTAGCAATCTTTCTATTTCTTATTTCTATACGTACATCAACTTCTGTCTGCTCCTTTCTCCAATGGCAGAAAACAAATTTGCATTCAAACCCTAAATTCCAATCTCTAAATAAATTTCAAAATCAAACTCCTCCAAACCATATCAAATTATATATCAATTTGAAGCCCTCGACGATGGTGTGATTCGTTTTTCAATCAGATTCATCGTTTGTCCAGAAACCGAGGTTGAACCCCGGCCGTTCATTATTAAGTTTTGACGATCCAACGGTGGATCGTTTCCTGATCGACGATCGGGAGGCACCGTTGGAAAGAGGGGGTAGAACAGTTCCATTCATGGCATTCGTTCGTCTCGGAGGGAGGGAGTTCGCCACGATTGGAGAATGTACGGGAGGCGGCCTCTTGCGTTTGAGATGGCCAGGAGGTGTCGTACGTCACGGCTAGGGGATGGGGGAGCTTGGCCTGAGGAGCAGAGGCTAGTGGCGTCGCCTAATCTTACACTCGATCCCTGTTGCGGCGGCGGCAAGTGCAAATGGGTGGCGGCATGGACATTAGGGTTTCACGATGAAGTCTGGAATGAAGGTGAGGTGGCCATTTGAAACGTGTACGTTCTCTTTTTTATTTTATTTTTTATTTTATTTAAAAATCAAATTATCAACCGTTCTAATGTATGTAACTTTTACGTACGAGGTCGGATTTGTGCGCGGTTTATTTTGTTCGGATCGTATTGAAATTCCGGACATTATGGAACTTGTTTGGTCGAATTCAGAGACTGTTCAAATTTGGGCCCTATTTTGGATTTCAAATCGATTTGAAATCAAATGTGAATGTTTTAACGCACTCACAATTACTAAACTATCTTATGTTAGTTAAATTAAATTTATGATGTGATTAGAAATTAATGGATCAATGTTTGGTATGTTTAAATTGTCAGTCTAGTTAAATTTGACTTTTATTGCATTTAATCATCGTTTAATTTAATATTGAATTTAAATTGTCAATTTAATACCTGTTGTTGAGGATAAGTTATTTATTGATGTTTATTGATTGATTTGGATGATGATTGTGATGGATGTTTGATTGTTGGCATTGGATGACTGTATGTTGTATTTTATATTGTTATAACACTACAAGTTCCCTATGGGTTGAAATGATACATACCCGAACGATCTATAGATTAGGGAAAAATCGTTATGGGTTGAAATGATAGACTCAAGCGATTTTATGGATTTTTATTAAATTCGGGATTGCGGTTTGAAATGATATATAACCGTAAAATTTTAAATTGCGGTTTAAAATGATAAATATCCGTATTACTTAACCATAGGGTAGAAAATTATATACGGACACCGGATTGGTTAAATTAAATGGTTTTTAAGTCCTTAAATTTTGAATTCAGTTAACTGGCATTTTGAAACAGAAATTGATTTATATAAACTGAATTAATTTTGATAATCCAAGCGCTAATGTTGAAATTGGAATTGATTTAATGAATTGTTCAAAGGATTTAAATTGGAATTTTAAAGTTGAAGTGTTAAATATAAATGAATTTATCGGAATTGAGTTATTGAGATGTTTAGATATAACTTTGAAATCTAGTTGAATTAATTTAAACTATTTCAATTAATATAAACTATTTTAATCAATTTAAACTATTTTTATTTATTTTAATCTATTATAACCTATTTAATCCAATTTAGTCTATTTTACCTATTCTAAATTAATTAAATTTATTAAATTTATTTAAAATCTACTTAATATAATTTAAATCTACTTAATCTATATAAATCATTTTAAATCTAATTAAATCTATTTAATCTATATTTAATCTATATAAATCATTTTAATCTAATTAAATCTATTTAATCTACATTTAATCTATTTAAACCATTTTAAAATCTAATTAAATCAAATTTAAATCTATTTAAACTACTTTACTATTTAAACTATTTAAACTATTTTAAATTATTAAACTATTTATGACTATCTAAACTATCTTCTAAAATTTCGAACCGTGTAAAGTTGAACTTTTAGATTTAAATCCTTGATGATGATTTACAACCTAAGTTGGAATTTGGAATAGATACCTTTTTGTGAAATAACATATCTTGAGTAAATAGGATGATTTGAAATGAGGGTTTAACCTATTTTTGAGAATATGATTTTGAAGTGAATATGGTTTTGAAACTGAATATGATTTCGAAAGTGATATAGTTTGAAATCGAACATGATACGTTGACATTAATTATGAAATGGTTTTGGAAATGTAAAAGAACCATCTGGTGTGAAATAAGCGTTTGGTTGTTAAAGAGACCGGGATCGGATATTGTCATACTCTTTGCCGATACCGAAAACCACTTTAACAACTGTGTACATGGTGAAGATTCCAGAAATGAAGTAGGATGGTTGGACGAACGATTCTATATGAGGTATTTACGTGACCCTGACTCCCGTGAGTCAGCTTGATATGGCTAAAACAGGAGCTACGCCTGGCCAAGTGAGGTCATTCCTCCTATCAGGCACATTTCTTCGATACCATTCTATTATTTTGTGATTGATTTGGTGGCCACCCCTTGATTTTGATTTGGGAGTGTGTTCCGAGGTGGGCGGTAGTAGCTGCTATGCGTTACCACCAGTCCGGATCCGCAATTGGTATATCTACTCTGGCATTGCCTCGAGTGCCGTGTCGCATGCCCTATCGCGCCATCTGCGAGTTTGTTTTGTGTCGTACCTATGGAGTGCTCCCTGATAGCCCACCAGTTTACGGTGGAGTTTACAGTATCTGTATAGACTACAACATTATATAAAATGTGTTAAGGGGGATATAGGTAACGCCTTAACGCTATTTTAATACTTTACTTTACTGTAGACATATTATAATAGCGTATTGTACTATATAGTAGATAGTTTAATGGATCCTTAGGAGATGGTAATCCTGAACATCTCTTAAGTTATTGCACTCACATTAGACACGGGATAGGAGATGTCAAACCCCGTAAACATCTCTGACGCCGTTACACTCATATTTATTTACTGTTGATTTAACTTACATAAGATCTTTTAGTTCCGACTCGAGTGTTTTGTCTTTTCAATTCGCTCGGGTCAGCCTGAGATTTTCAGTTTATCGAAGACTGCTTTCTGGAGAACGAAGATGAAGAATTTGTACTATTACTATTTACTATATTTATTCCACAACATCATGTTGTTCCGCTGCATTTATTTATTATTTATTCTTGTTGTATGTAACTCTGATCCGTATTACAAAGGTTTAATCAATGTTATTTGTAAACAGCTTCATGAACTGTTTATTTGATTATTATATTTTGTCGTCCTGTTGCGAGATTCTGAATTTGTTTTTTCTTTCTCTGCTTTTTCTTATTTACCCCATAACAATCTGCCCTTTTGAATGGTTTGAGTCCGACATGTGTGTCTGCTTAAAACGTCCAAAAAGGCAGGTCGTTACATTTGACCAGTTTGAATTTTTAGAAAATACACTGAAAATTTTTAAATAGTTTAAAAAATTAAAATAGTTTGATATAAAATAGTTTGAGTATTGAAAATTCTTTATATAGTAAAATAGCTTGAAAAATCAAAATCATTTGAATATTTAAAAAGATAGACTTTAAATAATTTATTTGAAAATAGTTTCAAAGTCAAATCGATTCAATTCCAAATCTTCCAACTCAAATCAATTTCAATTTCCATTTCAATTTAAATCGATTCAATTCCAATTTCAATTCGAATTAAATTCGATTCCAATTTCAATTCAAATCAATTTCAATTTAGATTTTCATTTTTAACTTCAAATTCGATTCAAAAATTCGAGTCAATGGTTTAAATTTCAATTCAATTCTAATTTTAAACCATTTGGATTTATATCAATTTCGAGTTCACTTCGAGAATATCGATTTAAATCATTTAAATTAAACTTAACTTCGATGTTCAATTTATCTTTTAAAATAATTCAATTCCGAGTCCAAATTTGAAATATCTATTTAAATTACTTTTACTTAAATAACTTCAAAGTTCGAGTAAAATTTCAAACCTTTTAAAACAATTTAATTTCAATAATTCTAGTCACATGTCGAATATTACTTAACATTTCAAATTAAATTATTTAAAACAATTTCTTTTAACCGATTTTGATTTCACATTTCAAAACTTGAATTAGAAATAATTCAATTTTTATAGATTCGATTTTTATTTCTTTAAATCAAAATCATTTAAATAATTCCAAAACCAAGAATTTTAAAACCATTTAATTTAACCAATCCGGTGTCCATATATAATTTTCTATCCTATGACCAAGTGATCAGTTATGTCAATTTTAATTCCAGGGATGGATATATCGTTTCCATCCAAATCAAGGTGTCATATGTATATATATCATTTCATTTCAACCTATTTATTAATTTATTCGAAATAATTCAATTAATAGTTTATATACTATCAATAATATACAAGGTGATATAGGATATATATATAAAATAAATAAACATCCAATCATCCAAAATCTTAACCAATTGGCATCCATCACAATCAATCATCCAAACAGTCAATAAATCACAACAATTAACCAGTTATCCATAATCAGGAATTTTACTAGCAGTTTATTTCCAATTTCAATTTAACTGTTAATTTAAAATTTCTAACATATAAATTTCTATGTCGATTTCCATGTTAGTTAAATTTACTAAACAATAATCAATAAATTTAAATCACTTCAAGATTTTAATTTAACTAACATAAAAATAATTTAGTCATTCATGAGCGTTTAAAACACTCACCTTTTATTTGAAACTGAAATTATTTCAGCTTCAAATAAATTCCAATTTGATTCCATGGCGTGGACGACTTCGATACGATTCCAACGCGACTTGTTTCGCCCGAATCAGACCTTATATGGAAAAGTTACGCAATAGTTAACATAACGATAACAATTAACATATAATTAACGATATAATTAAATAATTAATAAAATAAAATAAACAAACCTTATCTTACCGCTTCAGGCAAACAAAACCCACGCACAGAAACCCACCACGTGACCTTGTACCTCCACATGCGTGCGCCCTCTGACGACCGGACCACCATCCAACCTTAACACCGCGACCGCCCTAGTCACCTCCGCCAACACATGAAGTCACATTGCATCAGTCACCGCCGTTCTCATGCAAACCAAGAAAACTCATGCGAATTTCAAAGCTAGATCCTGGCGATTTCACGATGCTTCGCCATGATCCAACTGTCGATGTGTAGAGCTGCATCAAACTCTACATTTTCCCTTTTGGAGTCGAGCGATTTCGTCGAGCAGATTGAAAGAAAATGAGGAGAGAAGTAGGATGATTTTTGGCCATTAACAAGCTTTGAAAGAGAGCGGCCGTGATATTTTCTTTTAGGGTTACGCGAATAGAAAATAAACGTGGCCTATTATATAAGTTTCCGACTCGATTGACCCGCGAAAATTCCGAACTCCAAACGAAGCGTGCTGCCTGGCGTTTTATATGTTATACCCTATTCTCAACACAATAGAACTAGTTTCGAGAGCCAATTCCATCATATTCAGAAGATGGCATTTCAAAATCAAATTATTTTAATTAAATTCCTTTAATTAATTTCTACACGTTTCAAGCTCGCATGGCCAAATGATAAGTCTGATTGCTATGAAACTTGAAATCCTGTAATAACTCACTATTACGGATCCGATGAAACTGGTTTCGTCGGAATCCGAGACAGTGCCCAAAATGGCTATTTTCATACGTTAATAAAAATATAAAATTTTCAATTTCTATTTATCCACTTTTAAATTCAATTTTAAAAGTGAACAATTTTCATTCTTGTTCAATAAAATTTTAATCACTTTTCGACATCAATTTCATTCATATTAAATTCTAGAGAAAGTGCGCTGTAAAGTGTGCCAGGCGACCATGGACGATTGTCAGGGTAAATTAAAACAACAGAATCTATCGTATTACTCACAGCGCATGGACAAAGTACAATAGAACATATATATAGTGAAGCTTCACAGAATAGAATCTCATCAATAAAACTTCATAATAGTTGAATACAAACATCTGAATAGTCAATACATCAAGCCTCACTACATAACACTCAGAGATTATACAAACAGCGGAACATCCAGTACATATAATAAGATAATATGCAACCCTCTAGCTCGTCTTCGATATCAGCTTCGTGAGAAGAGAACAGCACCTGTCACCTGCTACCTAGTCTGCCCGTCCCAAAATGGACGAACAGCCCAAGGCAATAAGAATTAAAACATAAAGCCTTGAGTCAGACAACAGTCTTAGTGAGCGGTAAATTAACTAACAACATACCAAAAGAGTACAAAGGAAAAAGGAATAGGAATACAACCCTCCCACTCCAACCTCATTCTACAGTGATAGCCCCCAGACACACACTAAGCAGAAGCAAACATAGCAGAGCATACAATGTAAAGTAACGAGATTATCACTCGAGTCAAGGGCGATGTTTTCTAAGCACAAACCCCTAAGGCCTAAACCAAGATCAGATAAGCACCCAGTAAACACTGCTCTTGAGACCGAATGACGATACAACCAAACATCCATGACTCTGGCTATCACTGTTATCATTGCTTCGATATCACCGTTAATTGAATGACCGGCACATTCTTTCAGCCGTCCGTCAAGGGCTAATGGAAACCCCGGTTCTAGACATAACTCCCGCACGTCATCGTGACCCGTGCCTAGGACTATCGAATCTGCCCAGAGTACTTGACTACCCAATCAGTAGCCTTCAGGGACTATCGAATCTGCCCAACGTACTCTTACTTTGAGCATGCTAGAACCATCAACAACGATGAGATCTCAGCCTTCTAGTCATCCTCCTCGACGACCATCTCCATACTAGCTCAAGCGCCTCTCGAGCAATCCATTATCCTCAACCTGCTTGGAATGATCCCGTCTGGATTAGACCAAGACTATCTCATATCATACTTCGCTTCATCACATCCTCTCAAAGTCTCATCTCAACATCATCATCAAATCTATGCATAAGAGCTTCATCATCCGCTACAAATGCCACAAGCAGCTTTTCCCATTCAAGAGCCTTTCTCTTAGCTTTTGAATCATCTTCGGTCTAAATCAAATCATCAATCATCTAATTCATAGCAATCAACCAAATCAAACATTAATCCAAGCAATTAAGCATTCAAATATGATCTAAGTAGACAATTATCACAATAATGGCAATTTCGTAATTAAAGAGTCGAAAGTCAAATAAGCATGAAAACATGAGCAATGTCTCTAAAATCTTGATGAATGAACTTGCATAGGTTAACACTTAGTAAAATGGATGTAACATC
Organism: Allium fistulosum; assembly: GCA_030737815.1. Lineage (NCBI taxonomy): Eukaryota > Viridiplantae > Streptophyta > Magnoliopsida > Asparagales > Amaryllidaceae > Allium > Allium fistulosum. Next base: position 911,231,222 of record CM060907.1, on the reverse strand, counting down.
ATCATGAACAATGGATCTATATGGATCTACACTTAGGATGAAGAAAATGTATGGAAATAACTATTTTAACACCAAACCGAGCCAACAATTCGATATACTCCTTTGGATCCGTGTGAGAGATAATCGCCACTCACCAAATCACCTAAACAACCTCAAATCAACACGCTTCAGATCTGGACAGCAAAGGATCAAGCTTGATCTATCACGAATCCGCTTCAAACGAAGAAATCTCACTTCAAAGGATGAAGATCTTCAATCCAAGCTCTCGAATCTTCAATTTGATCTTCAACTTGGATGGATAGAATCACTAGATTAGAGTGGAGAAAAGAAGTGAAGAAGTGTAGAAGTCGAGCTCTCAAAAATGGCAGCACTTCGTCGCTTCAAAATCCGGATCCCAAAAATGAAGTAGAACCCTCCTATTTATAGGCTGAAATACCCCTTAGGTCGCTCACTCGGAGTTAGGTCGTCCACGACCTACGACCTAAAACCCCACGACCTAAAACCTTCGACCTAACAGCCCAAGCCTCTACGACCTAACCAGATGCGCTTCCTCGCGACCTACGACCTAACGACTTAGCGCATCAGCGCACCCAAGCGACCTAACAGATGCGCTTCCTTGCGACCTATCAATCCAACGACCTACGCGCATCCGCGACCTACGACCTAACAGATCCAACGACTTAAAACAATGCGCGACCTAACTATGCGCGACCTAATACTAAGCCAAAACCCAGCGACCTAACAACTCTCACGACCTACGACTTAGCAAACACGCGACCTAACACAGACCACTTCCTCGCGACCTAACACTTAGCCAGGTTACGACCTAACTCCTTAGGTCGTCTAACGACCTAACTACGCTAACTCGCTAACTTTCTTAGGTCGCTGCCTATCCTTAAGTCGCTCAGTCTCTTAGGTCGCTAACTCCTATAGGTCGCTAACTCCTATAGGTCTCCTAATTCTATAGGTCGCTAACTCCTATAGGTCGCTACAAACCCTTAAGTCGCTCAAAACCTTAGGTCGCTAACATCCTATAGGTCGCTCCAACCGACCTAACTTACCCCACGACCTAAGCCACCACACGACCTATCTTCTAAACGACCTAACTATCACACGACCTAACTCCTTAGGTCGTTCTAATCCTTAGGTCGCTCCACTTCACTAAGTCGTCTACCTCAAAACTCGCCATCTCCCTTAGGTCGCTCCAAGCTTTCATACGACCTAGGACTTAGACTCTAGACGACTTACCAACAATGCGACCAAATGTCAACTGTTTTACGATGTTTCAATCCGTAAAAATACGGGTCGTTACATTCTCTCCCCCTTAGGAATTTCGCCCCCGAAATTCCAAACAAACAAAGCAATCAAATACTATTCTGCATGCCTACCATCCATAGAAATCAACAAACCATGCATCCAATTCTAGCTTAGCATGCAGAATTCTAAAACTTAGGACAAGTTACAATGTCGTTAGATGACACGACACTTTAGGGCCATACCTTGAAGAGTTCAGGATGAGCTGCTTTCATCCTCTCTTCCACCTCCCATGTACAGTCGTTATCATCATCACTCCATTGTATCTTGAGCAACTTAACTACCTTCCTCCTAAGCTGTTTCGTGTCGGTTTCCACAACACGAAGCGACTTACGAGGTCTCTTATCGACTGGATCAACTTCGAAGTCTTCACAGCTATCAGCAGAAACCACTGTATTCGAGTCGTGCACATACTTCCGTAGATACGATACATGAAAAAAATTGTGCACACTCGACATCTTTTCCGGTAACTCCAATCTATAGGCGAGCTTTCCAATTTGCTCGATGATCGGGAATGGTCCAACAAATCTCGGAGTCAATTTTCCTTTCTTCCCAAATCGAATAACATTCTTCAGTGGAGAAATCTTCACAAAAACCATATCACCTACGTCGAATTCCAAATCCTTACGACGCTTATCAGCATAACTCTTCTGACGGTCTTGGGCTGCCTTCATTCATTGCCGAATGATCTCTATGCAATCCGAAGTCTGTCGAATCATCTCTGGCCCAAGTAACAGCTTTTCTCCAGTTTCCAACCAACATGTCGGAGAGTTACACGGTCTTCCATACAATGCATCATACGGTGCCATACCAATGCTTGACTGGTAACTGTTGTTGTATGCAAACTCCACCAAATGAAGGTGATCTTCCCATGATCCTCCGAAATCCAAAACACAAGCTCTAAGAAGATCTTCCAAAACTCGGTTGACTCTCTCGGTCTGACCATCTGTTTGAGGGTGATAAGCTGTACTCAAACACAACTCGGTTCCCAAAACTTCCTGGAAGCTCTTCCAAAATCCACTAGTGAACAATGGGTCTCGATCACTCACTATACTCTTCGGAATACCATGGAATCGAACTATCCACTTAACATACAACTCAGCCAACTTTGATGCAGTCCTAGTCGATCGAACAGGAATGAACCTCGCACTCTTGGTCAGACGATCTACGATGACCCAAATCCCTTCATTTCCCGTTCTTATTCTAGGTAGTCCATCAATAAAATCCATCGATATCTGCTCCCACTTCCATGTAGGATGTTCTAATGGCTGAAGCAATCCACTAGGCTTCTTCTGTTCAGCTTTTACTAACTGGCAGTTCATACATTTGGAAATAAAATTTCCAACATCCTTCTTCATGCCTTCCCAGTAGTAGGTTCTCTTCATATCCCGATACATCTTATTTCCACCTGGATGAATTGTCAGCTTTGAGTGATGACTTTCCTTCAGAACTTCACTCCTCAATTCATTTATATCGGGAACAACTAGTCGTCCTTGCTTCCGAAGCCAACCTTCTCGATCGAACTCGAATCCTTTATCCTTTTCTGGGTCCAATCCAGATTCCAAATCACGGATAATCTTGACAAGCTTATCGTCTTGCTTTTGGCTCTCACCAATCCTTTCCACAAGAGAAGGTCTTATCGATAAGTTTGCCAACATCTCAGGTTCCAATTCACATCTAGGCCTGAAGTCAAATCCAGCTAAATACTCGAGATTCTTCCATTCTGAAAACATGGCTCCCAATCCTGCATGTCTTCGACTTAACGCATCTGCCACTGCGTTACCTTTTCCCGGAGTATAATCTATACCAAAGTCATATGATGCTAAAAACTCTAGCCAACGTTGCTACCGAAGATTCAAATCCTTTTGGGAGAAAAGATACTTCAACGACTTATGATCTGTAAACAACTCGAATCGAACTCCCAATAGATAATGTCTCCACATCTTCAGAGCAAAAACAATCGCCGCTAACTCCAAATCATGAGTCGGGTAATTCCTTTCATGTGGCTTCAGTTGTCGACTGGCATACGCAACAACTTTATCCTTCTGCATCAGCACTGCTCCAAGTCCGGTACCACATACGTCGGTGTAAACCACCATCTCATCATTCCCACTAGGAATAGTCAAAACAGGAGCACTCGTCAATCGCACTTTCAGGATTCCGAAAGCTTGCTCACACTTAGCATCCCAACCGAACACTTGGTTCTTTTTCGTCAATCTTGTTAACGGTGCAGCTACCTTGGAGATGTCTTTGATAAACCGTCGATAATATCCTGCTAATCCAAGAAAACTTCTCACATCCGATGCATTCTTAGGTCTAACCCAATCCTGGATTGCTGCCACCTTAGCGGGATCAACCGCTATTCCACTTCCAGAAATCACATGGCCTAAGAACCTCACTTCACTCTTCCAGAAGTGACACTTCGAAAACTTAGCCTTCAGCTGATGTTTCTGCAAGATTTCCAAAACAATTCGCAAGTGTGTCTTGTGCTCTTCCTCAGTTCTGGAATAAATCAGAATATCATCCACGAACACAAGTACAAACTTGTTCAACTGATCTCTGAACACTCTATTCATAAGATCCACAAAATATGCTGGCGCGTTAGTCAACCCAAACGGCATTACCAGCCACTCAAAGAAACCGGATGGTGTTTGAAAAGCAATCTTCGGCACACTATCCTTAGCCACTCTCAATTGGTGAAATCCCGTTGCCAAATCCATCTGAGAAAACACCTTGGCTTCGTGAAGCTGATCAAACAAGTCATCTATTCTCGGCAATGGATACTTGTTCTTCTTAGTCACCTTATTCAGCTCACGATAATCCACACACAATCTCAACGACCCATCTGCCTTGGTTGCAAACACAACTGGTGCACCCCACTCGGACACACTACGCCGAATGAATCCTTTCTGTAAAAGGTCATCAACTTGCACCCTCAACTCTAGCTGTTCCCTAGGCGCCATCCGCCTAAGAGGCATCACAACAGGTCTGGCTCCTTCAACTAGATCTATACGAAACTCGATCTCTCTATGCGGCGGCAACCCTTTGACTTCGTCAAAGACATCCTCGAATCCGTTCGCGATTGGCACTAATGACAGTCCATCCCGTGGAACAACTAGCGAATACATGAAGCTCAAGAAGACGCCTTCTTCATGCTTACATCGTATCACAATCTTTCGCCCCTCCACATTCTCGACTGTCACTTCCAACCTTTCGCAATCAACCTTAGCCGCATACTTCCTAAGCCAGTCCATACCCAAAATAATTCCGAACCCCACAAAGTTCAGAACAAAACAATCACAAACAAAAGAGCAACCATGACTCGACACAATCAGATCACGGCATAACATACACAAACAAGATGAACCCCCAACTGGATTAGTCACAACCAATGGCCTATCAACAATATCTGGTTGCAAACCTAACCTGCCTACGAGTTCACTACAAACAAACGAATGTGACTCTCCTGTATCAAACAGAACTCTAACTGGAACATCACATAGGAAAAGAGTACCTTGAACCACCACACTCTTTCCCTTCTCTTCAGCGGTAGGAGCTTTTGAAGACGACGGAACAGCTCCCAAAGCATAAGCTTGCACAATCTGCTTGTCCCTCCTCGGTTCCGGACAATTCCTCCTGAAATGCCCCGGCTTGTCACAGTTGTGACACTTCATCGGTGCCTTCGGATTCTTACAATCCTTCGAGAAATGGCCCTTCTGCTGACAATTGTAGCAAGTCACTTCGCCTTTCGGCTTCTTCTGGCCATCCTTACCCTTCTGCTGCTGCTGCTTCCTCTTCTTGTTTCCACCCTGCTGGGGTTTAGTCTCTTCCCTGGTCACAGCAACAACAGATCCTTCCTTAGGAAACAAACTCTCATGCCTGAGAGCTTTCTCCACAAGCTTCTCAAATGAATCGTCCAAATGATCCACCAACTATCTCCCAAGATAACTGTCCAAGCCTGTCACAAACTTCTCATTCTTCTGATATGCCGATTCAATATATGACCGAGCATACTTGGACAAAGCTTCAAACTCAGAAACATACTCAAGAACTGGTCTTCCTCCCTGCTTGAGCTCCACAAACCTCTTGAAAAGAACAGACTTCTGAGCTGTAGAAATGAACTTAGCTTCAAATCTAACTTGGAATTGTTCCCAAGTAATCTCTTCCTCCAGAGTATTGATGGTAATAGAGTTCCACCAATCAGAAGCTCTCCCTTGAAGCTGTCTCGATGCCAACTTCCTCTTAGTCGCATCCTCAATTCCCAAATCTCCAAAACTCCTTCTACAAGCATCAATCCACCTCTGGACCTCAATGGTTGATTCTGTTCCCAAGAAAACCTTCCCTCCAAGAGCAGTATAGTCTTTACACAACTTAGCAAAATCCACCGGCCTTGGAGCCTGAACCAGAACTCCAACATCAACCGATGGCCCTGGAGCTGGCATCCTTCTCATGATCGAAGTCATCATAGCTTCGAACATAGCTGCATAACCAGCAGCCCCTTCAGTAGCACGGCCTTCCCTAGCAGCTGGTCTCCCTCTTCGACTCATTCTCAATATCTATAAAAAGAAATGATCAAAACATCTAGAGAAACAACTTCATAAAGGATTCAAACTCTACTAAGCTACTATATTATATATAGTAATCATCCATCAAAATACAATTACGTCTCTCATACGTAGTTACGTCGGCGAGCATTGGGTAAAATCGATTAACCAATGCTCTGATACCAAATGTGACGACCGCCCATGACCCCTGCACTGAACCTAGAGAAAGTGCGCTGTAAAGTGTGCCAGGCGACCATGGACGATTGTCAGGGTAAATTAAAACAACAGAATCTATCGTATTACTCACAGCGCATGGACAAAGTACAATAGAACATATATATAGTGAAGCTTCACAGAATAGAATCTCATCAATAAAACTTCATAATAGTTGAATACAAACATCTGAATAGTCAATACATCAAGCCTCACTACATAACACTCAGAGATTATACAAACAGCGGAACATCCAGTACATATAATAAGATAATATGCAACCCTCTAGCTCGTCTTCGATATCAGCTTCGTGAGAAGAGAACAACACCTGTCACCTGCTACCTAGTCTGCCCGTCCCAAAATGGACGAACTGCCCAAGGCAATAAGAATTAAAACATAAAGCCTTGAGTCAGACAACAGTCTTAGTGAGCGGTAAATTAACTAACAACATACCAAAAGAGTACAAAGGAAAAAGGAATAGGAATACAACCCTCCCACTCCAACCTCATTCTACAGTGATAGCCCCTAGACACACACTAAGCAGAAGCACACATAGCAGAGCATACAATGTAAAGTAACGAGATTATCACTCGAGTCAAGGGCGATGTTTTCTAAGCACAAACCCCCAAGGCCTAAACCAAGATTAGATAAGCACCCAGAAAACACTGCACTTGAGACCGAATGACGATACAACCAAACATCCATGACTCTGGCTATCACTGTTATCATTGCTTCGATATCACCATTAATTGAATGACCGACACATTCTTTCAGCCGTCCGTCAAGGGCTAATGGAAACCCCGGTTCTAGACATAACTCCCGCACGTCATCGTGACCCGTGCCTAGGACTATCGAATCTGCCCAGAGTACTTGACTACCCAATCAGTAGCCTTCAGGGACTATCGAATCTGCCCAACGTACTCTTGCTTTGAGCATGCTAGAACCTTCAACAATGATGAGACCTCAGCCTTCTAGTCATCCTCCTCGACGACCATCTCCATACTAGCTCAAGCGCCTCTCGAGCAATCCATTATCCTCAACCTGCTTGGAATGATCCCGTCTGGATTAGACCAAGACTATCTCATATCATACTTCGCTTCATCACATCCTCGCAAAGTCTCATCTCAACATCATCATCAAATCTATGCATAAGAGCTTCATCATCCGCTATAAATGCCACAAGCAGCTTTTCCCATTCAAGAGCCTTTCTCTTAGCTTTTGAATCATCTTCGGTCTAAATCAAATCATCAATCATCTAATTCATAGCAATCAACCAAATCAAACATTAATCCAAGCAATTAAGCATTCAAATATGATCTAAGTAGACAATTATCACAATAATGGCAATTTCGTAATTAAAGAGTCGAAAGTCAAATAAGCATGAAAACATGAGCAATGTCTCTAAAATCTTGATGAATGAACTTGCATAGGTTAACACTTAGTAAAATGGATGTAACATCATCATGAACAATGGATCTATATGGATCTACACTTAAGATGAAGAAAATGTATGGAAATCACTATTTTAACACCAAACCGAGCCAACAATCCGATATACTCCTTTGGATCCGTGTGAGAGATAATCACCACTCACCAAATCACCTAAACAACCTCAAATCAACACGCTTCAGATCTGGACAGCAAAGGATCAAGCTTGATCTTTCACGAATCCGCTTCAAACGAAGAAATCTCACTTCAAAGGATGAAGATCTTCAATCCAAGCTCTCGAATCTTCAATTTGATCTTCAACTTGGATGGATAGAATCACTAGATTAGAGTGGAGAAAAGAAGTGAAGAAGTGTAGAAGTCGAGCTCTCAAAAATGGCAGCACTTCGTCGCTTCAAAATCCGGATCCCAAAAATGAAGTAGAACCCTCCTATTTATAGGCTGAAATACCCCTTAGGTCGCTCACTCGGAGTTAGGTCGTCCACGACCTACGACCTAAAACCCCACGACCTAAAACCTTCGACCTAACAGCCCAAGCCTCTACGACCTAACCAGATGCGCTTCCTCGCGACCTACGACCTAACGACTTAGCGCATCAGCGCACCCAAGCGACCTAACAGATGCGCTTCCATGCGACCTATCAATCCAACGACCTACGCGCATCCGCGACCTACGACCTAACAGATCCAACGACTTAAAACAATGCGCGACCTAACTATGCGCGACCTAATACTAAGCCAAAACCCAGCGACCTAACAACTCTCACGACCTACGACTTAGCAAACACGCGACCTAACACAGACCACTTCCTCGCGACCTAACACTTAGCCAGGTTACGAACTAACTCCTTAGGTCGTCTAACGACCTAACTACGCTAACTCGCTAACTTTCTTAGGTCGCTGCCTATCCTTAAGTCGCTCAGTCTCTTAAGTCGCTAACTCATATAGGTCACTAACTCCTATAGGTCGCTAACTCCTATAGGTCGCCTAATTCTATAGGTCGCTAACTCCTATAGGTCGCTACAAACCCTTAAGTCGCTCAAAACCTTAGGTCGCTAACATCCTATAGGTCGCTCCAACCGACCTAACTTACCCCCACGACCTAAGCCACCACACGACCTATCTTCTAAATGACCTAACTATCACACGACCTAACTCCTTAGGTCGTTCTAATCCTTAGGTCGCTCCACTTCACTAAGTCGCCTACCTCATAACTCGCCATCTCCCTTAGGTCGCTCCAAGCTTTCATACGACCTAGGACTTAGACTCTGGACGACTTACCAACAATGCGACCAAATGTCAACTGTTTTACGATGTTTCGATCCGTAAAAATACGAGTCGTTACAATAATTTTCAATATTAAATTTAAACAATTTAATTATTCAATAAATAACTATAATTGAAATACTAGTTATTTAACTTTTAAAATTTAACTTATGAAACAAATTCAAATAACAAAACAACCACTTCAAATTTACCGTAACTTAACATTTATTGTTAAATTCATGCTATTGATTATAAACACATTCAATATTTAGGATTTCATTTCAATACCTGTTATTGCCTAAATCTTCAAAATTGTTTGTTTTAAAATTTTATTCAAGTTCATATTCAATAAACTACATTAATAAATCATTAAATTTTATTTCTAACCATTTTTTATTCAATAATCATTATTAAATTCAATAATTTAACATAGTGAAAAATACGGGTTGTTACAAATAGTCTTATGTATAATATTATATTAATTAGATCATATGTAATAAATTTTAATTTACTAACATTTAAATTAATATATTAATTTAATATAACATTTATGTTAATTCATTATTATATACTATAACCTTTGTAGTATAACATATATATCATATACATGTGTATATTATGTAATTAATTAACCTTTTAATTAATTAATTAAATTAAATTACATTTAATTAAATTATATTAATTTCAAAATTCATTTCATATACATACATGCATACTTATCTTATTTTGAATATTTTAAAATAACATAACATTTGTCATAATATATAATAAATATATATCTTATTAATTAATTAAGTTAGTTAATTAATTTAATTTTATTAATCTTATTAATAAATTTAAAATTTCAAAATTAATATTTAATATCTTCAAACATTTTTAAAAATCTTATTATATTATAACTTTTATGATATGTATATATTTTATTTTCAATTTATTTATTAAATTTAAAATCTTATATTTTTTATTTTCAAATAATTTTGAAAATCGGCCCAATGCCCAAATCAAATTGGGCGTTTTATATTAGGGTCAATCTTTGGGCTCATATATCTATTCAGGCCAGGTTAGTAGCCACGTCGGGCAGAGTACTTGATTATTCAATCCCATCCTAGACACTACCTTTTTAGACACCCTACTATTTGGGATGTGAGCTTAATAGTTAATCCTAATATGGCTAATTTAAACTGCACAGGCTATAGGGCTCTGATCCCATTGTTGGAATTGTGCTAGCCCGAAGGAAGTTATGGATGAGTTTCAATTTTTTTTACCATGTTAGATCGTTACTGGGCCTATGAAGTCTAATTCATTTAGAACATTTCTAAGTATTATTTAATAAAATCTTTTATTTTATTCAAATTTATAAATTATATAGTTTTATTTAATTAATATCTAGATACACGCACACGTGTATCACACACACACACACAGATATATATATATATATATATATATGTGTGTGTGTGTGTGTGTGTGTGTGTGTGTGTGTGTTTGTGTTTATACATGTGTAACATATCAACCCGTGCAAGGTATAACATGCCTGTGTATAGATGTTGGGATTTACATTGCAATGAACATGTTAGCTTATCCAATATGCATGTATATGTTTTCCAAATATATGTATGTATATATATACACTATTCTTTATAAATAAATATTATATATATGTATATATCTATGTATGTATTAAGTTTTGCTTAAATAATTTTATACAAGTATATAAGTGTGTGTGTATATATGTATATATAATCATATAAATAAAATATTAATATTATATATATATTATGTAAAAGATTTATATAAATAAATTATTTATAAATATTAAAATATTTTTTTAAAACTATGAGCAATACATATATAAACATAAAGAAAATTTTCTAATATATATATATATATTTGATTTATATACACACACACACACACAAATATATTTATAACAATATATATATATATAATATGTATGTATATAGTAATAAAATTAAAAAAATATTTTTTAATAAATATGAAATACAAGCCTTATGCACAATGCAACAAATAATTAGTTACTATTTTATTAATTTTGAAATACATTTTAATTAAATATTCATTCAAAATTTAATAAAATCTTCATAAAAATAATTTCAAAACTTTATTTTAAAATTTAAATTTCTTGTAGATCCTAAATGATATTTTATAGCATGAAAATATTTTCACATTTCTTTGGGTTTTAATTAATTTTAAAATGATTTACTTTTTTATGGCCAAATTAAACAATAAATTCTTAAAAATAAAAAAAAATGTATTTTCTATTTGTTTTTTCATAGAGCTTACTTAGTGTTGGCATAATTTTTAAAAAATTTTAAATTAATTTTCATTACATATTTAAATTAATATAATTTATTTATGTAGTAAATTGATTTAAATAATATTAAATAATTTTTAAAAAAATATATTTTTAGGCCAAAAATTAGTAGTACTAGAATAATTTATATATAAAATTATATGACTAATTTTAATGTAGTATGATATTGTAATTAATTATGACCTATATATGTAATTAAATAGTATATAAATTTAATAAAATATAAAATTATATTATTTTTATATATGGTTGCACTGACTTGATATATATATGATAAAAAACTAATTTTTTTTATTAAACATAAATATATACTTGGATATCACTAAACTACTTTGTGACAGCATTACTTGCATATCAGAATCATCACCCAACTAATAATATATATATATATATACACATATATAATAAAATATTATACTATAAATTATTAACTATAATCTGATAAAATCATACCTTAATCCCAAAGCCTTGAAGTATACATTGAAATGATAATTTCTCCCCTTTGAAACTCTTTCCAATTCAGCAGATTGGTAGTCCTTGAACTGTTGACCACCATCTATCAGATAACTTTCAATTTGATTTGATTTGCACTTGAGAAATTAGGGAGATGGAAGAGAGGAGTTCGGCCAATACTGGATTAGGCTGGAGGCTTGCAAAAGTTCTCAAAAGGTTGAGGATAGAGACTGTTAGCAAATTTCTTCGTTGACTAATATGAAAGGCAGACTAAGGCCGACTGGAATAAGGGCTCAAGTGGCCTTACACAAACTCAGGAGAATATGCAAGTCCAAGCTCAAGTTCAAGTCATAGATAAGTCATAAGTCATATGCATGTCCATAGTTCAATAATAGTTGAGTATACATAAGCATGCTATGCAATGTTAATTGTCTAAGTCTTATGTGTAAAAGTTCAAGAGTTACAATCGTCTCTAAAAATCCCTGAACCAATTTAGGGTTTACAACTTGAAAAAGTAAGAAATAAGGAAAGAATGATTCGCCCCTCTCTAGGTGTCGATGGGAGCCTATTTATAGGGATGTCAATCATGCAGGATAATTGGCATGTGGCTTGGCTTTGAATTCAAGGGCTTCGATGGCACTATCTTGATGAAATCTTGATACCCCATCGCCTTTAAGAATTTTGATACCTTCTTATTGTTAGGCGTTCAATACCTTTCTTCATTGTTGGTGTTCAACATCATCTATTACTTGTTAATGCTCGATAACACTTGTTGTTGTAGAGACTCGTTAACCTTTAAGGACTCGGTACCTCTTCTCAGCTTGTTAACCACTTGAAGTTTGACATTCCTTTTGTTGTAAAGGCTCGGCAACACTTTGATGTTAGATGTTTGACATAGATATTTGCAGTAACATTTACCCCCTTGTATGGAAGAAGCATATTATAATTTAGTATAATTTCACTTATCATATTACCGCATACTGGCATATTCTGATGCTTTCAATCTCGTCCATTCATTTGAATGGGAATCAATGCTCCTTGCTACTTCTCTCTTCTTCTATAAACATCCATCCATCCTTCTCCAAAAGCTTTACCTACAAGCTCAAAACTCTAATTTCAATTATAATTCTTTAATTTTAATCTTACAGTTTCAGAAATTAGCTTTTCGATTCCTATTGTATTCAATCTTAATTCAAGGTGCGATTTCTAATTCGATCGATTTTAATATAGAAAAGGGGGATTTTCATTTTAAAATTATGGTTTCAACAATCGGGTGTTTATGAATTGTTTGGTTCTGATTAGCGATTGGATCCAAACACTTCTTATGATTTAGGAATTTTTGTGTTTGGATTCGAATGCCATTTGCAGTACATCCATCTAATGATTAACAAAAAATTGACAATTCATGGATTTTAGTAATTTCCATAAACTCGATAACTTACTAAAGACTCGACACTCAATTGGGGTTTCGATATTTCTAAAGGACTCGACATCTACTTAGAGACGTGATAGCCTGCTAGAGGTTTGATAATTAGTTATAGGCTCACCAACTAGTTATAAATTCAATAATTAGTTAGAGACTCATCAACTTGTTTAAGACTCGATAACTAGTTATGGGCTTACCAATTAGTTGTAGATTCGGCAACTAGCTAGTGACTCGTTAACTAGTTATGAATCCTATAACTACTTAGTGAATCGTTAACTAGTTACAAACTCGAAAACCCATTAGAAAGTTGTTAACTAGTTACAAATTTGATATATTTTATAAGTTCGATATCTAGTTATGAAAAAGAATCTTCTACTGATTATGAAATTACTAATTGTTTATGAGTTCGACATCCAGTTATAACCTAATAACTAGTTACAAGTTCGATATCTTGTTATGAACTCGATAACTAATTAAAGAATCTTCAAGTAGTTATGAACTCACTAACTATTTATGAGTTCGATACCTTGTCATGAACTCGATGACTAGTTATGAATTTGGTATCTTATTATGAACTTATTAACTAATTAAGGATTCTTCAACTAGCTATGAACTCACTAACTATTTATGAGTTCGACATCTGGTACCTATTTATTTAAGTCTCTACTTAAAGAATTAAATTTTCTTTAACATTTTCTTAAGTACTTTAGGCTTTAATAAAATATATGTTTCTTCCCTGATTTCTGCATGATATTGCTTGATAAGAAAATGGCTAGCAAGAAGGGCTCTAAATCCTCTCCTTCTTTAGAGAAAGGTGACTATAGACTCATTCAATTTTCTATAACTACTTAGGATGAGGTTGACATTATTCTTTAGCAATTCGGGATTACCAACATAGAAGCTAAGGTAGCAGGCTCATCCAGAAGGATAGATAATCCTCTGAAAGGTTTCTTTACTTTCAGTCCAGTTCATATCTTGCATTCGAGATACCTACCTCTCTCATAATTCATCACTCGATTCTTGGATCATTTAGGGATTACTCCAAAACAATTGCTACCCAACTCTTATACATATCTAAGCTACCTTGAGGTATTGGCTAGGAAAGCTAACCTCCCTAACTCGATGTTGAAACTCTTCATTGATTAGTAAATCTTGTTAAAGTAGGAAGACAACCAGTGGGTACTATATACCGACTTCTTTCTCATCCAAAGAGCTTAATCATTAATTTGATCAATAGTGCTAAGGACTGTGAAAACCAATTCTTTTATATTAAGAGCCCTACCCCTAGATTTAGGGGGTCTTTCTCTATTCATAGTAAGATGTAACGAACGGGATTGTCGAGCCTCGAAAATAGACACTAATAGGTGAACTGTATTATGTGCTGAGCATTCAAGCGTCGAAAAAACCGATTGTTAAGGGTAAAATGAAAAAAGAAGACAGAACATAATCTCAAATGAATGGAATGATATATATTATTTCAATAATCTTTACAGTGGAAAATCTTTCAAAAACAAATATCAAAGTCTATCCTAAGCTCAACCTGGACAGTTATAAATACCCGTCCTTACAAATGCTTAAAACTAATAAATACAACGGAAAAGTAAACTACAACATACATTGACCTTACAAATACTCGTCTAGCTTTCCTCTCGAAATTCCAAGTGTCTTCAGCTAATCCTATAACTACTCAGATCTGACCTGAATATTAAAAATACCCGGATCAGGCTTGGCAAACCAATGTTAGATACGAATTATAAATATATATGATAGTGTCATAGATAGATTTTGAAGTCAAACAAAACCTTTGGAAAAAGAATATCTCATAAGACCACATGCACATAAACATTGACGGGATTTTACCTTATGATAACTAAAGCATTTTTATCAAATCATTTGATATTATTTCTAATGACTTTGCTTTGAAAATCCTTTCAAATAACATACTTAAATAGTTGAAATTGTTGCATTTGTTAAATTCAACGGCATATTTAGGTATACAATCAAGTCCATAAAGGCACATATTGGAGAATGGATTCCAACAATGACAAGGTAAGGGACTACCTTCCAATAGTACATCTTTAGAAGAACGTATAGAGGCACGACCCCGCCACCCTCTAACGACACAAAACCGGCCTACTCTACCATAGATAGTATCGAACATGTCATCACTCTGGCCGTTCCCGACCTATCCGTGGTCACAACATACACATCAAACCCGATATACAGAGGGAAATCCAAAAAGGTGATGATCATCTCCTAATGGGTGTGACCCACACAGCCCTGCTGCGTCTACCCTATTTTAGCCATTAATGATGTGTGAGGCTTGAGGTAACGTTTTACCTTTCACATGACGAATCCCACTTCGAATGCCACATTGCCATTTCCGATGACACACTACTTGATTTCCATAAAAGTACAACCCCAGAGTTCATTTGCCTTAGTGAAGGATGTTAAGTGTAAGAGGGGTTACCTCTTATATCACCAAATAGATATATGTTTGTAAAAACCAATTCACGTGGTCTTAGAAATGCAATGTCGGACATTCGTCCATACAAGTTGTCCAATAACAGGAAAAACCATAGGTACCTCTACTACATCCTTTTTAGGAATCACCCCAAGGATTAGTAGCGAGCAGTCCTTTCATAGAAGATTTCAAAACGAAGGTACTACTGCCACGATATGTATATAATATGGGAATCACGAGGTTAGTGGCAAGCACCCCTACATTATGAAGATATCCGTCTTCAAATTCATTGTCTTCAACATGTCTTCACCTTCGAACATGTATATTGGTTCGAAGTGGTTTTCAAATAGGAATCACCCAAATTTGATCTCGGTCTCTCTGAACCAATTATCGATAAAGATGTGTGCATATCTGTGTATAGAAATGTTAAGCCTCTCTTATTAAATCCTTTTGGTTAACTAAAACCTCTTTTAACTTTTAGAAATCTTCAAATCACTTTTCTTTAAATTACTTAGGAAAATATTTCCATATTCTATTATTAATATAATTCCAATCTTAACAGAGATTACTTATTTCCAAAACATATCTTTTAATGGGTTAAAGACAATGTTATTTAAGACATCGTTTACTGTATACCCAAACCAATTAGTGCAGAGTAAAATGGATTTATAGATTTCGAATTAATTGTACTCAATACTAATTTCCGTATTCAACCCATACTATTTGTCGAATAACGGTGAAATCACCTTTTAAATTCACACGGATAGTATGGATTCTGTAATGACCTAGAATTTTGGTTATTTGAAATTGGAATATTTAATTGAGTTTAAATATTTGAAAGTTAATTTTATAGAATTAATAACTTGAATTTCAAATATAGGGATTTATTGGATAATTTAATTGTTGGATTTAATAATTGAAATCGTGCAAATAATTGAATCTTGGATTTTTAAGTTGGATAAAAATGATTTAAAAGCTTATTAAATTTCTATTAACAAGAATGAAGGTAATTGAACTTTTTAATTGGATTTAAAAGTGATTAAATTGATTTTGAAAATAACTCGTTTTAATTAACGAGTGAAAATAGCCTTCCAGGGCACAGTCTCGGATTTCAACGAAACTAGTTCCATTGGATCCGTAATAGTGTATTATTATTGGATTTTAAATTTCGTAGCATTTGGAATACCGTTTGGTCGTACGGGATAGAAACGCGTTGGATTTAATATTGGAAATTTAATATAATAATTGGGTTCAAAAAGCTATCTTCTCCATACGATCGAATTGGGACTCGAGACTTGTTTCATTGCATTCAGAATAGGGGTATAACATTAGAAACGCCTAGCGGCATGCCTCGATAAGGGTTCGGGATTTCAATTTACTATAAGCAAGATATTTTGGAATTTTAAATTTTATATATATATATATATTGATTTGACTTCCCATAAATATCTTTCTTCACATCAGCAGACCTACCAGCCACCCTAGTGCCTACCTATTTCTTTAAAATGCTTCCCTCTTCTTCTTTTTAAAAACACAGTAGAGTAAAAGAAAGAAATGGAGATGAAACTTTAAAAAAAAAATCAAAATCTCACGAAATACAAAGCAATAAAATAGGGATCGAGCTTTAAACATCTCGTTTAGGCAAGGGCTTAGATTAAGATGCACGTATGAGGATGCAACGCTACTTCGTGCTCGTGACAGAGAGCCATATCTTTGGGCATTTGACTAGGGTTGTAATTTAGGCTCGATTTGAAGTCGATGGGGGAATTGGAGTGTAGATTTAAGACGAGCACGTGGAAGAGCAACTTCATGTAGAATTTCATGGCGTGCGGCTAAGGGGAGGAGGATCCGACATTCGTTTGTCGTGTTCGACATGGGGATGTCGCGATTTGCTGTAAGGGATGGGAAGTGAAGGCGAGGGTTGGAGAAAGTGGAGATTTCAAAGGCGAGGCTTTTGGCGAAGTCAGATTAGTTTTTCGTTGGGTATCGAGGAGGATTTTGCGTGCGTGCATGGGTGGATACTAGCATTCGTGCACAGGAAGGAGCAGCGTGTATGGAAAGAAGAAGAGGAGTTAGTGGGCCAGGTCAGAAGTGTTTATACCAAAATTGAGCACAACACTCTTTGGATGTGTTTGAAGAGATAAAATGAAGAAAGTACTTGTAAAATAAGGTAGATCTAACAAACACGCCAATCAACAGATAAGAAAAAATGCAGAAAACACACGAATTTAGAGTGGTTCGGCGTATTGCCTACGTCCACTATGAAATGATCGATGTTTATTGAATTTGATTTTCTCATTACAGGAGATTACAATAGCACAACTGAAGTATAATAGTGATTTCGGTAGAGTATCAGTGTAGAGAAACCAAAAGTCCATTTTTTGTAGGTCCAGGGTCACTATTTATATGCGTAGGAAGCAATTATCTCGCCCAGATCTCGGAGGACTTCTTCTCTTACGTAGGTGGGCCCACGGGATCGAGTTTAGGTGATTTTGACTCGATATTAGAGCGATACGAATGGAATTCCTATCGATCAAGAATCATCCTTTTTGGCTGAAATTGATCTGGTACATTCTTGACGTTGTAGGAAAGCTCCTATGAAAATTTGGTGGCATTTGGACTTGTAGATCTTAAGTTATGATCGATGCAAGTTTGGATTTGTATGACATTGTCGTCTTCGTATCGATACTATTTCGTATCGGTCGTGCGTGGCTCTGTTCGTATCGATGCTTGCATGCTACTTCGTATCAATGGTTGGAGGCCGCCTTCGTATCAATGCTTCATGTTGCTTTCTTCGTATCGATCGGTAGTTGTTGCTCTTTGTATCAATGGTGGGAGATCGATACGAGATGGATGGAGGGAGACCGATACGAAATGGACATTTGTTGATGGATACGAAGTGTTGTTAACATGATGGATACGAAATTGGATGGATACGAATAGAATTGGTTTTTTTAACCTTGATCGATCAATATCTTGAGCATACGAACTCCGATTGACTTGAAATTTGGAATATTGGCTTTCATAGCTTTGCTTGTCATGTCATATCAATTATAGCTCGATCCGGACTCGGGAAAAATTTATCAGTATCCATAGTGAACCTATGTATAACCGATCTCCAGGACGAACTGTCCTTGGTTTCTAGTCATGTTCTTGGTGTCACGGCCTTGCCAAAAGGCGGGATAACAAGAAGCATTAAAGGTATAAGTGTAATTTAGTTAAAGTTGGAATTATTTTATTTTATTTAAAATGTCCGATAACTTATAAAATTTGTATCTCGCTCGTACGAGGTCGGATTCGAACACCGTTTATTGCGTTGGACTAGTGTTGTTGAGAGCTTCGCGATGGAGCTAGTTTGGATGGATTTGGAGCTTGTTTGAGTTTTGGATTAAAAATTGAATGCTAGTTCAATTTCAATTCCAAAACGAAACTTTTTGGCGAATTAAAAATCAAGGTGAGTAAATCTCACTCATCTTTGATAATTTGTTCTATATTAAATAGTTAAAATTATCTGCATGAATTGATAAGTTATTATCAGTTGAATGTTATATTATATATAGTAGTATATATATTAGTAGTTGGATATATTTCCCGCTGATTGGAGCGGATGAGACACCATGTGCCCCGCTTAATAGCGTATGACCCTATATTACCGCGATATCCTGCCTCGAAGCGGGGTTGGTATTATGTTATATAACATCTATGGTTGTAGGGAAATAGGTTGGAGGGATCCTACTGGATTCCTCAAAAATGTTGATTTTAATTTCATATATAGTGATATTTGGTGTGTGTGAATAATCTTTTATGGACTATGTTATGATTTTACTTATTGGATGCTATAGTAGCACTGACCCTAATTTTCGTATTTTAAATACCATAAATAATATTTTTGAATTTTAAAAAGAATCTCAATGGTGATTTTGGAAATAATGATATTTATATTGAATTTGGATTATTTCAAAGGGATGAATTTGTACTTAATAAAAGATTGATTTTTGAAATACTATAAGTGATATTTTGAGTTTTAAAAAGAAATTTAAAAAAATGATTGTTGAAATAATCAATGTTTTCGGTGAAATATGGGATTATCTAAAAGAAATTGATAGTATAAAATAAATGACTTGATTTTGGCATTTTTAATTAACTATTTCCTAAGGATTTTTAAATAGGAATTTTTAAGCGATGGATAAATAATTTGTATAATGAATTTTAAGTGATATTTTGGAAATATGGGAAAAGAGTTGAAATCGAGATTTTAAATAGTTTGGAAAACATAATGGAATTTGTAATGGGATGGATTTATAAATGAAATTTTATAAAAGAGAATATTTTATAAAAACAAGTGAAACTCGAATGAGTTTGTAATTTGTAAATGATGTTTATAAATAAATGAAATGATTATCATTTGATAAATGGGAAATATAAATTCATAGGGTAAATTTATAAAGAGAGGTGGGAATCAGTTATTGAAAGAAATAGTGGATTCAAATTTTGAAATGTGAGAATGGTTATGAAATTAGGGATTCGGTCGATGTGTTATAAATTGAGGGAGATCTATAAATTGAAATTGGTTATATTGGAATTTTAAAAATATATTTTTATCGAGAAGTTAAGTTGTTTAAAAGGAGGATTTTTAATTTTTAAACTATGTAATTTAAAACTATTTTAGCATTGAAATATTTCAGAAAGTTAGTTATTTAAATATTTAAATCTGTTGAACTAAATTCTAAGTTTATAAACTAGTTTTGTAAATCGATTAGAAATTTTATAAATAAATTGGAATTAGTTATTGAAGTTTATTTTAAAAGTACTTTGATATTTTAAATAAATATTTAACCATATCTTTGAAATTTATTATTATTATATATATAGTTTAAAAATAAGTAATTGCAAATTATTTATAAATACTCTCGAGATTGTAAATGGGATTTTATTTAATGGATGTGATTTTATAAGAGAAAATCTTATAATGCGATTTGGGAACTTAAGAAAATTCGAGAAAAGGAAATTTTCAAATTGTCTAGATATGGGAACTTCGAAAATAAATTTGAATTCATTAAGGGAGTTATAAATTATTAATTGGATTATAAATAAGTATAATTGATAATTTTTGGAAATTGTATAAGGAAATTAATAGAAATTCTGGAGATTTATGAGATAAGTACGGAGTATTTCCTAAGTAGGAATATTAGAAATGTTTTGGGAAATAGACTTATAATATTTTCCCTAAGTATTTAAATTAAAGGTTTTGGAGATATTTAAGCAATGAAATGATTTATATAGAAATGTTTTTCTAAGAAATGAATTATAAGTTGGAATTGGAAATATTTCTAAGTGTTGAAATGGTTTAAAAATATCCTGTTATGGATAAGTATTTGAAATCGTTCTCAAATATTGAAATATTGGAAGAGGTTTGAATATATATCGTTGTAAAGATATTTTTAAACAAATATTTTGAAAGATTTATCATATGGCCTAGTGACTGCTTTTGTGTGTAATTTAATAGTTAAATAACCGACTATCAAATCTGGCCAAATTCGTTGATCGTTTCAAAGAGACCGGGATCAGATTTAATTATCCGAAAACCACTTCGATCTGATTTGTGCGTTACGATTTGTGATAATGAGAAGATAATAAAGACGGTGATTTTTGAAAGATTGGTTTGTTCAAACCTAGAACAACTTGTATGGATGAATTCTATCATTGCATTGTTGCTTGGAAGGCATTGTTAGCATTCCAAGTTGGATTGTTATTTGAAAAGGTAAACGTAGCCTCAAGCCTCATCAACCGGGAAATGACTAAAACAGGTCATGCTGCGGGGCTAAGTGGGTGTAAGAGTCCTGAAACTCGGCCTTCGAAAATCAGCACCCGTACTTCACTTGTACTCGAATGCCGTAGATTCAAACTCCGAATCTGGCTCCCCGGAGCTTATAACACAATAAGTATAACAACACAGCGGAATAAAGAAATAGATGATATCATATACAACTCCAATAAATACAATATCCAGAATGATACACAACAATGATATCAATATGATACAACAATATCAGAGATAAATAATGATACAGCGGAAAACAGAAGTGATAACTCCAAATGATCTTCAAAAGGGAATGAATCCAACAACTCCAATATCAAGCTCGAACCATCATCACGATGCACAAAGGTAAGCAAGAACAGTCCATCCGAGAACTCCGAACACTGAACTAGCTCCAGATAATCTACTAAACCTGACTATCTAAAAAACCCAACTCTAGACTGCCCGTGTGGAAAATTGTGGGCACCCAGAGTTTAGGAAGGGAACAATAAACTCCAGGTCAGTCGTGGGACTGGTGTGAGTAACAAAACAGTTTAACTTTAAACAAACAACAAAGAAATTTTAAACATTGAAAACCCACAATGCTTTTAGAAAATGAAACTACCATAAGGCCTCCCGGCACACACACAATGCAATCGCACACATGTGGGGAGATTTCTTCTTATGATAGTCAAACATGCTTACTATGCAAGATCATTGGATTATTATTATTAGTGCATAGTGGAAAACATTTCGAAAGTATAATATTAATCTTAGCCAACATACAACCATTAT
This sequence comes from Allium fistulosum, assembly GCA_030737815.1. Lineage (NCBI taxonomy): Eukaryota > Viridiplantae > Streptophyta > Magnoliopsida > Asparagales > Amaryllidaceae > Allium > Allium fistulosum. The sequence continues at coordinate 911,209,170 of CM060907.1, read as the reverse complement.
TGTATGCCTACTATAGCTACTATGTTCAATAGCAGGTTACCGCCACATTCCATAACAGGTTATACAACTAAAACCGTACAAGGTTCGTATTGTTTCTTTGGATTTCCAACAAATGGTCGGGCTAAGGAAATTCCCACTGTCAATGGGTACGCCTCTAGATGGACGTCCCGAGAACCTAACCGGATCTCTGCCAACACAAGGCCAGGTTACCTCTTACACTAGGTGACTACTACACGAATATGCCACCCCCCGGTCCTTTGGGACCTTTATCCGAGGTACCTCGATCACAAAGCAACAACCACACAGTAAATGAGATTGGAGCAACCACATAGGTTAAATATCAGGGCTCCATACCTAATACCACCCTTTTCCAGAAGGAAATGACATACCTTAAAGGGAGCGACCCTCATAACCTTGCCGCATCATTCCTGTTTCGACCCATTTCCGGGTTGCGAGGTTCGATGTGGTCTCGTCCACAAAGCTACGCTTTTTCACAAAGCCATGCTTTGATCACAAATGATCAGCAAATGACCATCAACACACAGCAACACTCAGCATGCCACACTACCAAATTGGGAGTATATCACTGATAACCTTCAACTACATAACCTCTGAGCTCGTACGTCTCAGAGAAGGGTGTTAAGCTAAGAGAATAAATTCTCCGCCACCAACAGAAATGTATTTGAAATAAATCTTCTTTATATCTCAAAATGTAATGTCAGACATGTAACCATACAAGTTTGTTCGGGGTTCGAACAGAACCGAAGGCACTTCCAAAGAAGCCCTTGCAATCCGGGTATTCACAATCCCGATCGAACTTCCCATCACTTAGGAAATCTCTATACCGGGCGCTACTCGATGCAGAGACAATCGATAGGTTATCCTATCGTTTTCACAAATACCTGGTCTTCACCATCGGTCTTCAAATGCAATCCATATATGACGTATCATTATTCGGAATGGGTTATATGACACAAAGTCCTCTCCCAGCTAAACCGAATAATGAGCGCAATATTAAAAAAAACATATAGATATTGGGATTTCAATTAAGTCACAACTTATTACCCAAAACTTTTCTTTCAAATGGTTTAAACACATTACCATTTTAATCTTTTACAAAAAGATTCAATTCACATAGTTCACCCAGTTTCACAAAGATCTATTCATAGATTTTCCAAATCAATTTCCGTTTCAATTGGATTAACTCATTTAATATTTATATCAAAGATTCAACTTATAGCTTTCAAAACAATTTCATTTCGAATGGTTTAAACAAATCACCATTTTAAATCTGTTAAAAATAAACAGATTCGATTCATAGCTTTCAAAAAGAATTCACTCATAACTTGGAAAACCATTTTTTCAATTCAAACTTGAAATTCCTTTAACTTAAATTGGAAATTCATTTTTTATATGAAAGCTTTTATTTGAAAACAAACAGTTTTCATTCCGGAAAATCTGATTCATTTATACGAATTAAAATCCTTGGGTTAAATTCAAATTCTCAAAACCATACTTTTAAAATGGTTCAAATTTATATAAACACATTTATAACTTGTATCACATTTTTAAACCAAAATTTTCAATATAGAATTCAATTCCATATTTTGAATTCAAATTCAGATTGAATTATTTTAATTGGGAGCTTTACCAAGTTATTCAAAATAATTTTTATCTTAAAAACTCCTTTTCGAAAGCTTTAACATTTAACCCAATCCATTTACGAAATCAATTGAAATCAAAATTTCAATTTCAAAAATATCATCTGTGACTTAACTGATTTCCTCGTGAAATCCATATTTGTGTGTGTAAAAGTGTGGTCCAGGGGTTTTACACAATAGTGCCACATCAATAAATCATCACAGATCAAATACAACAATATAGTTGATAAGCGGTATAAACTATAACGATTATCGTTCATTCACAGATCACAGATAATAATTTACATTCATCCCAGATAAATAACTATAGTACAGATCACACACAAATCAGAATATATCATACAGCATCACAGATCATGGAATATCAACAATTCAACATCTAATACAATCCAAACATCCATAGATAGGATCAATTTAATTATCTGATTAATTTAAATCAGATTAATTATTATGAATAAATTTGCTAGTCATGGTAAATTAATAATCAATTAATTACAAAACATTCAATAATTTCCCTTTGATTAATCATTAATTAACCCTTAATTAATTACTTAAATGATTATCTCTAATCACAAATTAATTACATTGAGCAATTATCCTTTAATCATTTAATTAATCAATTTTAATCATTTAATTACTTTTAATTAAGTAATTATCTTCAAGTAATTAATTACCTTTAATTTCTTATATTAATTAATCTTAATTAATTAACCATTCCTTAATATAATTTCACAAAGTAATTATTCCTTAATTGCATTAAGTAATAATCTTTTATTAATTACATTAAGTAATCAATCTCACTAAGTAATTAACCTTAATTATTTATTAATTAACCTTTAATTAATTATTATTAAATCAATTACCCTAATTAATTAACCACATTTGTTAATTATTCTTTAAAGTAATTAACCCTTAATTGCTTGGTTAATCAATCTTTGATCATTAATTTAGTTACACAAAGTATTAGCTTTTAAATCAATTAGACAAAGTAATTATACTTACTTAATTACTTAATTACATCCTTATCTTTTTAGTTCACTTCTTAATTAAGCTATCTGATTCTTTATTTAAAAATAGGCTTAAAAATTTATAAATGAAAGCATATATATATATATATATATCTATATATATATATATATTTAAAACACTTTAAACTTGATTAATTAAAATAATTTATATTTAAAACCTTGAGTTAATCCAAAAATAAACACATATTGTATAAAAGAATTAGTTTAACAACATTTGTTAAAGCTCGATTAAACTTTTACTTTTAAAACTTCTTTAATTTTAAACTTTAAAACTGTTATATCCCAAACCCGAAACCAACTTGAGTGAAACCCAAGCCAGAACTTCTTTTACCCGAGCAAATGCTCGAAATTCCCGAGTACAACGCGAGAAATTCATGAGCTTCCTTTACCCCGAGAAAAATCATGTTTTTCTTCGATTCCAACCCGAGAAACTCGTCTACCTCACCCTTACAAACAACACCAGATATACATCATCACGCGTGCACGTGCACGATCACCTCGCCGACACTCCGGTGAACCACGCTCCCTCCGGCGAGTCACGAATCATCCCAACACTCGATTGCAATAATCATCTCGAAGCCAAAAATTCCAGATCGTGATTTCGTCGTTCGTTCGAAAACCTGAACCGAAACTCCAACCCAAAATTACCTCGCAACCACGTCTCCGACCACCGAAAGCCTCAAGACTTCGACCACGACTTCACCAACCTCCACACTATCACCTCCCTTAACCACGTGCAACTTGATGGGCGCACGAAACCACAGTGATCGAACTTCCGACCATTGAAAAAACTAGGGTTAAAAATCAAATCTGCCTATCGCCGTCGCCATAGCGATCGTGCGTCACCACCACCATTTTTCTGCACTTCACCCATCACCAAGCTAGCCTCGACCAAAAACTCAACACTCAATATGCTTCTGATCACCAGAAAATGATTAAAACATATTTCCTGTTCAACTCCAAACTGCTCTTAGCTTACACATCTAAAAAATCACCATTCTTGTTTTAAACATCCTACTTTCTAATGGTGATTCAAGTTACATATTTGAATGGATAATTCGTGACATTCAAATCTTGCATATATTCGAGTTTTCTCCGGAAAATCAGATTTCCAGATGTTATATATCACTATCCTACTTAAAATTATTTTTAGATCTTAACTCAAGTATAAACAAACTTGTTTTGTTTTAAACTCCAAGCCTAAAAATGTTTTATTGAAAATATATTGAATTTTCTTGGTGATTTTGCACCCTGTAACCCAAAACAGAGAAGAACAGGTTCAACTCTAATACCCAGAACAGTTACATATGGATATATATAGAGTTAAACTGAAAAGAAAATACTTAAGCAAAGCACAGTAATTTTCATGAATCATACACACAGATTTAATTATACTTAGATTTTTAAAATTTTGTTTACTCACCGTGATTTAGAAGAAAGAACAGAGCTTCTTTGACACAGGCTTGAAAATTTGCAAAACTGAAAATCTCTTCTTTAATCTCTGGATTTGTAGTTGATTGAATTATTGTTATTGAAGTTGAGATTTGTTTTAAGTTTTGAAATAATATTCACTTCAGCTTTACTCAGACGAAATGAGATAAAAGACTGATAAAAAAAATGAGTTCACAGGTGATGTTTTATTTGTTTAGTACAAGTGATGTTATATTATTTTATTTTCTTTTGTTCAATTTATATCAGAGATATTTCTTTCTTTACTTTTCTTTTATCTGGCCAGGCAGATTTGTGGAGGCTGAGATGATAATGTGTTGGGTACTCAAGATCCTAACATTAATTGCTAAGTACTTTATGTTTACTTGTTTTAATTTTTTTTTGTATGTTGATATTTTTCTTTTACTTTGTTTATTCTTACCTTGCATACTACTTTACATGCAACATACTTGCCTGGTTTGTCTCGGCTGATATGATATTTTATTTCATATTTGAGTTTTACCCCTTAAAGGTATTTATTTCTATTTTTTATTTCTTTTAAGGTTTAACCATCTACATTTAATTACTTACTTTATTTGTTCATGTTTGAATATATTGTTCCCTTTCCTTAGTCATATTACTTTGTTTCTTTACTTCTATTTTAACTTAAATATTTATTTCTAGAGGTTTTTATATGTTCATTTCATAGTTTATATAACTATAATTTATTTGAATTATTTGTTTAATATCAACACAAATTTTATTTTCTATTAAAGTTTAACTATCTAACATCTAATTTAATCATACCCAAAATCCAAATACAAATTTATTTCCTAAGGTATTTGAATTTAAATCCCAATTCAAATTTTCAATCTATCTTATAAACATGTTTAAATTCTAATATCCAAATTAACTCTCGATTATTTATATTAATTACCAATTATTTTCACAATTTTTATTAAAAATTTAAATCTATTAACAAATTTAAACTTAATAAAATTCGGGATCGTTACAGTGGGTCGCTCCCATTAGGGTATGTCATCATTTTTCTAGATTACCCTATATTATTATGGATTTGGTTGTGCATGAGAGATCTCGATTAAGGTCGGAAGACTGGGATGATGACATATTCGGTACTAGTAGTCAAGTGCTAGGCCGGTTCTATATGGCAGGGTACAAGATGTTCTTGTCAGACTCGGGTGCATTGATCTAGAGATGCACTCATCAGAAGAAGTTCCTTACCTGGTCATAGTATGGAATCCATTCTCCAATACGAGCCTTTACATTTTTGATTGTAGAGCCTAGTATGCTGGAATTTAATTAATGTAACAATTTTGGCTATTTTAATAAGTATTTGTACTTAGGCACTATTATAATATCACTGGATTTTCTATAAAGTGTTTTGGTTATCGTAAGGTAAAAATTTTAATACAGGAAGATTTTGATCAATGACAATGTGCTTCAACAAAAAGGAAGAGATATATGCAAAATCAGAGGAAGATCGATGAAGACCAAAGTGTAAACATGAGTATGATTTTTTATAGGTCTAAAGTCTAGATTATTTGTTAAAATCTATCCTCAAGAGATTTGCACGCACATTAAAACACATTCGTAAAACTTTATTTTTATGCACACATTCACTGTGCAGATTTTTATAGTTCAGTCGACTGAACAGGCATGGCCAGTCGACTGAAACTGGCACAGAATTACAAATATGCACAGTTTCAGTCGACTGAATTTCCTGCCCAGTCGACTGAATTCATTCCTGAAAATTTCTCTGTATATTTTCAGTCGACTGAATTTCCTGCTCAGTCGACTGAATCTGTAACTGCGAATTTTCTCTGAATAGACACCTTCCTCTTCCCAAGAGTTGCAACCATTCTCCAATGGAAATGGAAGCATCTCTTGCATGCACCTCTAGCAAACAAATGCACCTCTTCTACAAGTATAAATACATGGTTTTAACAATTGCAAATTACCAATTCTACTTGCTTTAATCTCTCTACTTACTTGAACATACTTTCAGATTCTTTTAAGTTTTCAAAAGCAAACCAATTGCTTGAATCTCTGTTTTAACTATAACATCTCTTGATTCATAGCAATCCACATTTCCTAAATCTTCACAAACACTTTGTATACTCTCGAGGATAAGATTATAGGAAAGTTGTACTAAATTGACTCATTAGTGTTATCAAGAACACAACAAGTCAGAAATACTTTTTGTATCCAAGTTGAAGTCCTCTTCGGTAGTTGAGGCAAGAAATCCCGTTCGGTTGTTCGGGTAAGTTGTAAACCTATTCCTCCGGGTTAAGTGAGGGTTGTTGGTTAGTTGAATTCCTAAGAGGAGCTTAGGGACTGGACGTAGGACAAGAGGTCCGAACCAGTATAAAGTCTTGGTGTCTACTTTACTTACTGCTTACTACTATCTACCTAGACCATTTCACTATTCCATATTATACGATCCTACCACATAGACTCTTTCAATTGGTATTAGAGCAAGGCCGTCCTATAACCATAACACCGTTATTTGACATATTGATAATATGGAAAACAACACAAGCACAACATCTACCTATAACTCTACATTTGCTAAAGGACAATCTACTCAAAGACCTCCTCTATTCAATGGACTAAACTATAATTATTTGGCTACAAGGATGAGGATTTATATGCAAGAAACAAGTTTTGAAGCCTGGAATGCAACTCAAGCAGAACTCGTTGTACCTACAACGGATTATTCTACATGGACGCAAGCTCAGAAGAATGAAGTTAGTGCAAATGCCAAAGCTATGAATATGCTATTTTGCGCTCTGGATAGAAATGAGTTCAACCGTGTAAGCATCTGTACTACTACACATCAGATATGGAGTACACTTAAAACCATACATGAAGGCACAAACAAGGTCAAGCAAACTAAAATCTCCATGCTAAAGAACCAATTCCAAAACTTTAGAATGCGACAAAATGAATCCATCAATGACATGTACTTAAGGTTTCAAGACATTCATCATGCCTTAATAGGACTAGGAGAAAAATAAACGGATTTTGATATTGTATCTAAGGTTCTAAATTCACTCACTAATGAATGGGAGAGAAAAGTCTTAGCAATCGAAGAAGCAAATGATCTATCTATAATGAAACCAGAAGTATTAATTGGAAATCTTATGTCGTATGAAGTTAATATGCAAGCTAAGAAAGATCAAGCACAAGAAAGAAAAAATGTAGCTTTTCATGCGGAAAAGGAAGAATCAGAGTCTGAAGATGAGGATTTAGCATTTATAGCCAAAAATTTCAAGAAATTTTTAAGATATAGAAAAGAAAATAAAAATGGATTCAAAAAGAATTTCTTGAACAAACCTTCATCCTCAAATATAGAATGCTTCAACTGTCACAAGAAAGGTCACATGTAGAAAGATTGTCCAGAGCAAAAGAAGGAGAATCAGAACAAAAACAAGAAAGAAAAATTCAAAAAGAAGGCATTCTCTGTAACATGGGACGATTCAGATTCATCTTCATCTGATAGTGAAAATGATAGCGACAATGAACAAGCAAATGTATGCTTTATGGCTCAGGAATCTGAGGTTAGTAATTTAACTTTCGACGATTTAATTGATGTAAACACTGAACTTTTGAGTACAATAAAAAATCTTAAAAAGAAACTTAAGGAGACACGTGAAAATCAGAACAAGGCTGAGTTTGAAAGGGATATGTTAAAAGATGAAAAGAAAATTTTAGAAGAAGAACTTGAAAAAGTTCAAGAGTCTCATTCAAATTCGGAAACTCAACTATCACTTTTAAGTCAAGAAATTGAAACTCAAAAGACAAAAAATGATATAATTGTTTCTGAAAATCATGAATTAAAAACTCAGATTAAACAAGTTAAGTTAGATAATAATAGTCTTCAAGTTAGATTAGATAACATCACTAAAAATGTTTCTAACTTTAACAAAGGAAGAGAAAATTTATCTAAAATTTTAGAAAATTCTCAATCTTCCTCAAATAAACATGGATTAGGATATAAAAAGGAGCCAAAAATTCCTAAAAATATAAAAACAAATTTTAAGAGGAATATTGACTCTAAACAACAAGTGTTATTAAGAAAACCTATTAGAACAAAAGAAGAAACTAAGTTTGTTAAAATTTGGGTTCCAAAGACTAATAACATTTTAATTAGAAATAAATATATTAAAACATTTATGGATAGTGTTCATAATAATAAAAACTATATTTATAAAAAGGATACTGAACCAAATTGGGTTTGGTTTCCTAAGTTCTAACTTTTTAGGACCCTATTGAAAGGTGGGTACCAATAATTTTATATTTATTTTCAGGTCCCACACAAAAAGAAGAAATGGATATTAGATAGTGGTTGCTCAAAACACATGACCGGTGACAAAGATATGCTTACAAACATCACATACTTTGATGGTGGCTCGGTTACCTTCGGAGACAACTCAAAAGGCTATATCATTGGCAAAGGAGATGTGAGCAATAACGGTACATCAAATTTACCTTTTATTACAAATGTTTCATTAGTTAAAAATCTAAAACATAATCTACTAAGCATAAGTCAACTTTGTGACAAAGGTTTTAGAATAACGTTTTCGGAAAATAAATGTAGTATTTCTGATCAAAACCAAAACCTTGTTTTTGAAGGAAATAGAGATAGGAATATTTATGTTTTAAATATGAAAATAAATCATAATATGAATATGTGTTTACTAGCAAAAGATAATGATCCTTGGCTATGGCACAAAAGATTTTGTCATATTAATTTCAAAACTATTAGAAAACTTTCTAAAAATGAATTAGTAAGAGGATTACCTAAGATAAACTTTAAGATAAAAAATCTTTGTGATGATTGTCAAATAGGAAAATTAACAAAATCATCTTTCAAATCTAAGAAAAATATTTCAACTTTACAACCATTAGAATTACTTCATATGGATCTTTTCGGACCAACACAAGTTCAATCCATTAATCATAATCGATATGTATTTGTAATAGTTGATGATTTTTCAAGATACACATGGACCATTTTTATGAAAAATAAAAGTGATACATTTGAGAACTTTAAAACATTTGCCAAAAGAATTCAAAACACTAAAAATTTAAAAATTAAGAATATTCGAAGTGATCATGGTGGCGAATTCGAAAATGAAGCTTTTGAATATTTCTGTAAAAAGAAAGGAATAAATCATAACTTCTCATTTCCTAGAACTCCTCAACAAAATGGAGTAGTGGAAAGAAAGAATAGAACATTACAAGAATGTGCAAGAACATTATTAAATGGAAGTTATTTACCAAAACATTTTTGGGCAGAAGCAGTAGCTACTGCATGTTATGTATTAAATCGTATTTCTATTAGACCATTAACTAAGAATACTTCATATGAACTTTTTAACAATAGAAAGCCAAATATATCATATTTTAAAATATTTGGATCAAAATGTTTTATTCTAAATACAAAAGACCAACTAGGAAAATTCGATCCAAAAGCTGATGAAGGAACTTTTGTAGGATACTCAGAACAAAGTAAGGCATATCGAGTTTTTAATAAACGAACAAATACAATTGAAGAAACTTTACATGTAACTTTTGATGAAAACTTTAATAAAAAATTGAGCTCAAAAGATGATGATGAATTTATAATAAATACAGATAATACAAATATTGAAAATATAAATAATACCGAACTTAGATCTCCACCTAAAATCTTACGAGATCACCCTGTACAAAACATAATCGGTGAAATAGATTCTCAAGTTAAAACTAGAAGTCAACTAAACCAAATGGGACATGTTGCTTTTATTTCTACAATAGAACCTAAAAATTCTAAAGAAGCATCAACAGATGACTATTGGATTGTTGCTATGCAAGAAGAATTAAATCAATTCGAACGTAACAATGTTTGGGATTTAGTTGACGAAATTCATCATTTTCAACAACAACAAATTAATCTCCAAAGAGAATTATATTTTGAAAAGAAAGTAGCGGCACGACGGCTAAGTTTTCTGGAGAAAATTGGTTTACATTTTTGTAGTTCAAAGAAACCTGAAGTGAGCGAACCCTTACCTCGACCATGTAATGTGTTCGATCCATCTTCATCCTACTGTACACCAGCTGATCCCTTGAATCCTTGGACGTCCCCAAAAACTCCTCAGTATACTCCAAATTCATGGGATATAAATTATGGGAAGAACGAAGGAAAAACTCCAAGTCCATCCCCAAAGAAATAGTCAATTCTAATATATTTTTTTATGTTACATCTATATAATTGTCATTTGTTTTTTTAATATATATAAATTATTTACTTTTATATCAGGAGAAATAACAAAATTAAATTGTCAGTCGACTGAAACCCACTGTTTAGTCGACTGAACTACAAACAGAAAACATAATATACACAGCTCAGTCGACTGAAATCATCTGCACAGTCGACTGAATAGTTAATAGAAAATTCATCACAAAATTCAGTCGACTAAATGTACTGTTCAGTCGACTGAATCTAACACAGAAAAATTTCGTTCTTTTGATTCAGTCGACTGAACAGACTATTCAGTCGACTGAACGTGAATTTCCAGGCAACCTTTTTCTTTTTAACCACAGTTTTACCCTTATTCCTTCACTTTTTACCTCAAATTCCATCTTCTTCCCCAAAAATACTCAAAACCCTAGTTCTCAAACTGCTCCAACAACAATCAAATTATACACATCTTCATCCTCCGAGCCAATTGACGCTCAAATAGCACAATGGCTATACGATGGAGTAGCCGTCACAAGATGGAACAAGATGAAGAATTCATGGATTTTCGAGCATTCTTTAGTTGATTTTCAGAGTCTTCAGTCCTACAATATCCAAGCATTAACGGATCGAGCGGGTCGAACATCTCTTTTAGATTTAAAAAGAAATGATCATGCCATAAATCACATTATGGTAAAATTATTTTATGCTAATTTTAATCTCGGACACCAAACTCCAAGAAATCCAAATGATAGTGTTTGGAGTATGGTATGTGGAAAGAAAGTTTGGTTCTCTCTTGACCGCATTTCACACATCTTAGGCTCACCAAACTTTGGTAGCAAACTTGAGGAGATTGACTTTAATCCTCACATTCGTGACAACATAAACCACCAATTTTTGGATGACAATGCCAACATTTCGGATCTTAAGTCCACCTCCTTACGTCCTAGAGCAAGAATTCTCCACAAAGCTCTAATGAGAACAATCACCCCAAGGACGGGCTCATATGAACTTTTATACCCTAACAACTATCGTTCACTATATGCAATTTGGGGTAATTACCAAGTTAATTGGGTTCAATTGATTCTTGACGAATTTCTTACTTTCAATAATGGCAAAATGAGGACAATCTATTTTGGTGAGTATATCATGCGATTACTTCTTAATGTTGACACGCTGTAACGACCCGGGTTCCTATGCCCAGGAAAACGCATCGTTATGAAGAAAGAAAGGGATAGAAGAAGAAAAGAAAAGAAGAAAGAACAACAACACATCAGAAATCTCACAGCGGAACGAGAAATATATTATATCACATAAGATATTACATAGTATCATATACATCAGAGTACACAATTTATACATCACAGAATAGACAGTTATAAACTTCTGTTTATTATACAACACAAGTACATCTATCATACACAGCGGAAACTCTATATATCTATTCGCTGAAGCCTCCTGCTCCACAGCTCCTCCAGAATTCGTCAAGACTAACCTGAATCCCCTTGACTACTCATACAAATTTGAGTACCCAAGAGTTTATAAAACAGAAATAAACACTTGGGTCAGACATGGGTCTGGTGTGAGTAAACGGGTTAAAATTGTTTAACTTCAAAACCTTTTGAAAAACAAGGTATCACGTAAGACTTCCCACACATAAACATGGAAAAGTTTTTACCTTACGCTAACCAAAACATTTGATAGGAAATCCAGTTATATTATAATAGGGTCTAGGGTTTTCAAGTAAAATACAGAAATAGCTGAAATGCTTACATCTCACATTCCAACATAGTTGGGCACAACTAATACGTACGACACTTATTGGATTTTGGATTCCATACAATGGCAGGGCTACTGGGGTACCGCCCGTCACAGTACGTGGCCTAGATCACCGTACCGAGGAGTACGCCCGCTCCCCTGCAACACAAAGCCGGAACCATCCCTTACTGGATAATTCCGAACAAGATAACCCCGTAGTTGGCGCGACCAACCACACACTAAGCCGAATGAAAAGAAAAGGGACCTCTAGACAGGGATCTATCTTGCTCTCAGTGGGTGCTACCCACGAAGCCTTGCTGCACCTCCCCTGTTTTAGCCATTCCCGGTTGATGAGGCTTGAGGTTACGATTACCTTTAATCAGAACATATCACTTAGAATGCTCATCGTCCGCCTGACGATGTACTGAAAGCATTCAATCCATACAAGTTCGTTCCGGGTTCGAACGAAACCGAAGGCATTATCTCGTTACACTCGTTTTGGAATCACCCTCAGAGTTAACGACAATAACCCTTGCACTCTGAATCTTCACTTGAGATTCACGACCTATCGTAAATTTGGATCGATGTGGTATTCGGGTCTCCAGACCTGGAATCCCGGTATACGGAAACCCGATCCCGGTCTCATCGAAATCCAAAACGTATCTTTTAAGGGCCAAGTTGTTTAAAGGTTTAAACAATTCAATTCAATACTTGAATTCACACAGCATTTAACACAGATAAATATCACACATTTATCACAGATATATCCAATATCATATCAAAGAATATCATAGCATATCATCCAATAGATATCAACCAAATCAGACATTCTACTCAAACAATCATCCATAAGCAACCATTTATTAATCCATATTATAATCAATTTAATCAACTTAAATTAAATTAATTACTTAAGAATTAATTCCTATCCTTGCTTAATCAGCCATTAATTAATTACAACCTTTTAATTAATTAATCATTCCTTTAAATATCCTTTAATATAAAGTAATCAATCCCTAATTACTTTTATAATTAATTAATTAACCTTAATTAACTAATTAATTACCTCTTAATTATTAATTAATAAAACTTAATTATTAATTAACAACCTTAATTACAAATTAATTAATTCATAATTACCTATTAATCAATCTTTAATGATAATTAATTAACCCTTAATAACAGTTAATTAATCCTTAATTAACTTTAATCATAGATTAATAATCTCTTAATTATTAATTAAGAAAACTTAATTATTCTTAATAAAACCTTATTAAGTATTTCTTAATTACCATTTTAATTAACCCTAAATCATTTAATTAATGCTTATTAATAATTAATTAAATAAATTAATTAAACTTAAATTTCTTAATTAACTTAAATAATTTCAACTCATTAAAAATCTTAATTAACCTTGAGATAAAACATTATCATTAAAACATTTGATCTTAGTAATTAACTTACTTAATTAGATCATTAATTAAGTTTTTAAATAAATAATCATTAATTACTTATCTCTAATTATTAATTAACAATCCTTAGTTACAATTTAATAAATCTTGAAAACCTTAATTGTTAATTTACTTATCCTTAACCATTAACTAATTTAATTAATAAATCACTCTTTATTTATTCCATTATTTTCAAACTTAAATTAAGTTTTTAAGATAAACATTTCCTTATTAATTACCTTATTATATTTCAAATTAAGTTTGAAAATAACTTAAGATTTGACTTAATATATTTAAGTTAATCAATTCATACAACTTAATTTTATTTAAAACATTCATTACAAAGAAATGAAATTTCAAGACAATTTATTTAACTTGATTATTTAAATTTAAAATCTTACCTTTAATTAAATTTTAAAAACTGATTTAAATATTTACTTTGGGTTTGACCCATATGTACTTGAACAAAAGCCAAGTCTTTCTTCTTCTTATTTCCCTTTTTAAAACAGAGTTTAGTTTTAAAATTTAAAACTGTTGGGTTTAAAAGTTAAACTGTTAAAACTTTTAACAGTTATCACTCACTCACTCGCGTACGACCCTAGTATAAACCCGAGCCAAAGCCTTTCTTCCCCGAGACCCCTTCGAGAAAAACTCACGAAACCCAAACCCAAATCAAACTGACACACCTCATCGTTCGTGCACGTGCACCACCAACGGTGAACTTCCGACCACCGCCAAAGCTTCCCACATACCCACTATTGCTCCAGCAACCCATCGCAAACATCAAAACACCATCATATGCCAAGATTCAAAATCGAGCTTCTCAGCAGAAACACGAACTTGAACATCACCAGAAATCGCCTCGAACTTCTCGTCTCCGATCATTGGAGTCGCGGCAACACCGACTACATCTTCCCTATCATTCCAAGCCACTATCTTTAAAACCTAACATCACTCGATCAACTCGAGATACAATAATGCCCTCATTTTCAGATTCGAACATTCTTTGGGTTTTAACCCTACTCTGACGAACTGCTGCTGCCACGGTGGAAATTAAAGCCACCTACCATTTTTGCCATGATCAACGACCTCACAGCCACCTCCAGTAGCAATCCCGTCCACCCCAAACTCCTTGATCGTCAGAGAAGACCAAAAACCCACTTTCTAATAAATCTTGAATATCTCATTCAATACCATCTTAAAAATTATGATTTAACTCTTAAAAATCATTATCTAAGACAAGGATTTAGATTATAAAGGAAAATCAAAAGAGTATATAGTTTGAATTTTAACATATATTAAAATTCCTACTGCCACTTTCTTTTCCAGGTAATATTTAAACTTTCCTTACTCAATTTTATTTTCAAAACTTAGACTAGGATTAAACAAACAAATCTTGTTTGAATTACAAAACCTGACAGAGAGCAGATGACCAGATTTTTGAATTTTGATCACAACTTTAAACTGTGAACCATAAACAAAGATATACTCTAGCAACCAACATGCACACATGGTTTCAACAATTCATATATACATGTATTCAGGTCTAAAAACAAACATGCATAAATATATTTCAAACATACATTCCAATTTTATTTCTAACATATATTATCTGCATCAAATCTAAAGGGGATTTATGTTCACAGTTTATAGGCAGAGGATTTTGACTAATAATAAGATGTTTTAAAAATAACAGATATGCACATCTTTAAAAATATACAAGGCTTACATAATTACAGACATGCAAAGCAATTATCAACACATTAAATCACATGCAATAAATATTTGATACTTAGGTTTTTAATTTAAAGATTTACTCACCAATTATAAGCAGAGAACAAACAGAGTAGGTTTCCCAGGCTCTGAACAATTTGCAGATCAAATTTTTGCTTTGCTGTTGAAAATTGAATCCATGCATGCATACAAGTTTTTTTGATTTAAAGAGTTGTTGAAACAGCTGAGTTGCTCATCCATTTGCATTGCCATTCATTTGAAGTTGCAGATTTGATTTGCAGGTTGAATTTCATTAGCTTTTAGTTTCAAAATCTCAGGTTTCAGATTTGCTTTTAGATTTCACTTCCAGTTTTAGAAAAATAGTTTTCTGGTTTGAGTTAACTTTGAAACAAGGAAGAAAAGAAAATGAGAGGCAGAGAAGGTTTGGAACAAATTTTCTTATACGTTTTTAAATTTTCAAATAAATAAAATGAAGGCCACTTGTTCTCAAGAATTTACACTTGTCACTAATATAAATTAATTGACTTACAAATGTTGTTAAGATAGCTAATATGGTTACACATGTTACTTAAGTATTTTAATAAACCTTTATTTAATTTAAATGTAGATATAAACTTACATTTTTAATTTACTTTATTAAAGAAATACTCTAAAGCTAGTTATAATATAAATATACATCTTATACATGTATTTAAAATCTAAAACATTTATATATACATTTATAACCATTTTATTTTGAGCATTTTTAAAACAAATCTTGTTTAAATCCTTTTTTGTTTAAATAATCATATTTAAAACAACAATTATCTTATATATATATATATATATATTTTTAAACAATTGAATTAATCTAAATTAACTTTTGAAAAGTATTAATTTTAAAACAAAGCTTTAAATCACAATTCATACATATATAAATTATCAATAGATTAAATTAAAAACAATCCAAATTATAACATATATATACATATATATTATAATCTGAAAACACATCTCTAATTTAAACAAAAGATTCTTTATTCACAATCAATATATACATTATAAATAGAATCTATTTTTATTAGCTTTTAAAAGATTATATCAATTTATATTAAAATTAGAAAGGAAAATTATCAAATCAATTAAATTATCAATACAGATTATTAAATTTAAATTGCCCAAAAACCCGGGATATCACATTCCTCCCCCCTTAAAATAATTTCGTCCCCGAAATTAAAAGCAAAGTTAATTTAATAATCCAACAAATATTTTAATTTCAAACACAAACCTATCATCCAATTTCTAACAACCAAAGCAACCAATCAAACAATCTAATCTAACTAACTATTCTGATATAAATCAGAATAGACTTCATAATACTATCTCGAGTTTCCCCGAGTATAAATCACTGGGAGACTCGCTCTACAGAAACTAAACAAACAACACCACTATGATCCAGAGCTCCTCTCTTCTCTAGATCTACAAATATGAACAGAATATCAGACCACACTCAAGTCCAGCTCAACTTCCAAATCCATCTGAACTGCAGATTCCACAACTTGCGATGAATCATACACGTACTCCCTCAGATATACGTGAAATAAAATGAATTCCAGTTATCCAAACTGGCCATTCATTCCTGTAGATCAAAGAACTACTCCTCTCAAGAACACAAGAAAATCCAAAATACTTTTGGAGCTAACTTTCCAGACTTACCAAATCTTATAGCTCTTTAATCGGAGAAAAACTTAAACAATTTCCAATTTCCAACTCCGAATTCCAAACTCTGACTCATATCTGCATAGCTCACCAGACGATCCCGAGCTACCTCATCTCTTCCTGATCAGCTCAACCTTTGCTGATGCTTTTTGAAACAATTATGAACCAAGCACAAAATGATCTTCAAATCTGCTGAAATCCACAAACTCTTCTCCACAAGAAATAGAAGACTGAACTTCCTTCTCCCAGATTCCAGAAAATTCTATACCCACTTAGAAATTCACATAAACTTCTTGTAGAAATCTAAGGTTACTTCCTTTCTTGCACAGCTACTACCTTTGCTTTCGCTGCACAACTCTGATTTTGAAATAGATGAGAATGTCGATGAACTCGAGCACAAACTAAATCCACAAACAAGCGGGAACATTGGTTATCTTAAAGACATAGCCAACTACTCAAAGAATGGACGAGTCCTCGGTCAATGGTACTGTCTTCAGCTATCCTTAGCTAGAGGAAACTCAAAATTAGAAACAGAAGAGAAAACACAGATACTCCATAAAATTATAAGATGCTTCACCAATCCTTCTCTAGGAACAAATCGATATAAGCTAATCTTTACCTACGGGCAACCTTTGACCTCTTCGATAACTTTTACTTTCTCTTGAGATGCCTCAACTCCATACAAAAGATTACTCAAGATGAACTCTCAAACTAATCGCAAGTCACTTTTGCGATCCTACCTAGTTCGGATTCCAAAGATACTTGTCACGACCCGGCTTTCTACCACCAGAAAGACGTATCATGAATTAAGAAAGAAAGGGATAGAAGAAGAAAAGATAGAAAAGAAGAAAGAACAACACATCAGAATCTCACAACGGAACGAATAAAATATAATATATCACATAAAATATTACATAGTATCATATTACATCAGAGTTACACAACTTATACATCACAGAATAGACAGTTATAAACTTCTGTCTATTATACAACACAAGTACATCAATACAATACAGACTAATACAAACACAGCGGAAACTCTATATATCTACTCGCTGAAGCCTCCTGCTTCACAGCTCCTCCAGAATTCGTCAAGACTATCCTGAATCCCTTGACTACTCAATACAATATTGAGTACCCAAGAGTTTAATAAAACAGAAAATAAACACTTGGGTCAGACATGGGTCTGGTGTGAGTAAACGGTTAGATTGCTTAACTTTGAAAACCTTTGAAAACAAAAGTATCACGTAAGACTCCCCACAAATAAACATGGGTAAGTTTTTACCTTACGCTAACTAAAACATTTGATAGGAAATCCGATTGTATTATAATAGGGTCTAGGGTTTTCAAGTAAAATACAGAAATAGCTGAAATGCTTACATCTCACATTCCAACATAGTTGGGCACAACTAATACGTACGGCACTTATTGGAGTTTGGATTCCATACAATGGTAGGGCTACTGGGGTACCGCCCGTCACAGTACGTGGCCTAGATCACCGTACCGAGGAGTACGCCCGCTCCCCTGCAACACAAAGCCGGAACCATCCCTTACTGGATAATCCCGAACAAGATAATTCCGTAGTTGGCGCGACCAACCACACACTAAGCCGAATAAAAGAAAAGGGACCTCTAGACAGGGATCTATCTTGCTCTCAGTGGGTGCTACCCACGAAGCCTTGCTGCACCTCCCCTGTTTTAGCCATTCCCGGTTGATGAGGCTTGAGGTTACGATTACCTTTAATCAGAACATATCACTTAGAATGCTCATCGTCCGCCTGACGATGTGCTGAAAGCATTCAATCCATATAAGTTCGTTCCGGGTTCGAACGAAACCGAAGGCATTATCTCGTTACACTCGTTTTGGAATCACCCTCAGAGTTAACGACAATAACCCTTGCACTCTGAATCTTCATCTTCACTTGAGATTCACGACCTATCGTAAATTTGGATCGATGTGGTATTCGGGTCTCCAGACCTGGAATACCGGTATACGGAAACCCGATCCCGGTCTCATCGAAATCCAAAACATATCTTTTAAGGCCAAGTTGTTTAAAGGTTTAAACATTTAAACTTATATTTTGAATGATATAAACAGATAGATAAATAACATTATCACAATAGATAATTCATATCAACATTCATCTCACAAAGCAGCATATATCATATATATATCAGAGACATACAAATCATCCAATATCAACCAATCACCCAATATCAAACATCCAGTATTAATCAATTATCTAAACAGAATTGATTAACTCCATATCAATTTAATTAACCTTTAATTAAATTAATTACTATCCTTTAATTACTTGGATTATCTTAATCCTGCTCACTATCATTAATTAATTATAAATTAATAAATCATTTCTTAATGATCTTCCCTAATTAATCCTCCTTGATTAATTATACTTTAATTACATTCAAGTAATTATCCTTAACCATATTCAGTAATTAACCTTTAATTACTATCATTAATTACAATAATTAATGAACCTTCATTAATCAATTAACTATAATTAATTATATTAATCCTCAATTAATTACAATTAATTAATCATACTTATATTAATTACTTTTATTAATCAACCTTAATTAATTTTATTAATAATCCTCTAATTACTTTATTAATTAATTACCTTTTAGTTAATTAAATAATTAATCTTTAATTAACTACAATCATTAATTAACCTTAATTAATCTTAAACAGTAATTAACGATCCTGTAATTACTTATCTTAATTAATTACTTCTTAATTAATTATATTAACCTTGATTAATTAATCTAATTAATTAATCTTTAATTACTTCATTAAGTAATTATTAATCAATTTCATTAACAAATAATCCTTAATTAGTTACTTTATTAATTAATTACTTTTACTTAGTAATTAATCTTAAATTAAACACATTTAATTAATCACATTAATTAATTTACTTAAGTAATTAACTCTTAATTACTTACATAAGTAATTATCTTCTAATTACTTCATTAAATGATCTCTCTTAACTAATTACCTTAACAAGTAATTAATCCCATCATTAAATAATTCTTAATTCTTTAATTAATTAATTCCTTAATTGATAACATTAAATGATTACCCATTAATCACTTCAATTAATTACTTTC
Organism: Allium fistulosum; assembly: GCA_030737815.1. Taxonomy (NCBI): domain Eukaryota; kingdom Viridiplantae; phylum Streptophyta; class Magnoliopsida; order Asparagales; family Amaryllidaceae; genus Allium; species Allium fistulosum. The sequence continues at coordinate 911,189,037 of CM060907.1, read as the reverse complement.
ATGAGTAAATTTTCCTTCCTTTAATTGCATTCAGTAATTAAGCATTTATTACTTCAATAATTATTTACACTTAATTAATTCATAATTAATTGATATTTAATTTAACCAAACAATTGACTAATCATTTAAAATTAATTAAATAATTTAGTTAACTCCTTATACAAAGTAAGAAAATCATTTAGCTTAATTAAACCTTTACTTATTAACAAATCATTCTCATTAATTAACAATAATTAATTAACCTTATTTATTTTCCCAAATTGCTTCATTTAGTAATTATCCTTAATTACAATAGTAATTAACCTTTAATTTAATTTAACAAATATTCATCTTTAAAACTTGATTGTCATATTCTTTAAAACTTAATTACTTAATTATATTTTAAAACCTATTAAACATTCATTTTCTGAAAACAAGATTATTTCATAACTTAAAACTTATTTATTTTGCTTTGAACTCGAAACACATTTACAAATTCAAACCTTCAGTTTAGCACCCAGAACCACCCGAGTAAATCCCAAAATAATCACGAGACTGGCCCGAACAAAACACGATAAACTCACGTTCATCCCCTGCTTCGAGTCGACCATCCTATCGCACGAACCCAAACTCGAGTTGCCTTCATCTTCCCCAACGAAACGAACCAGAAAGCACAAACGTGCACGTGCACGTGCACGATGATTCCGATTATCTCCGACCAACACCGCGTCCATCAACTAGTCGCCAATGACCTCCACTATCGATCCGACCACCCAATTCGATGAATTCAACTCGACATCAAAATCGAACCCAAAGCTACTGAAATCTGGAATTGCCATCACCGGAATTCCTCCCATCGTCGACGAACTCCGCCTCGAGAAGCCCTTCCGACGCCACTGAAACATCGCCTCGATCACCATCGAACTTTTCCCCCCATCGCGATCGTGAACAACAAGCCACTGATGCCACCATTCATCTCGTCCTTAACGACAACTCAAATACAGAATAAACCCTAGTTTATCATCGTTTCGCCACCTCGATCATTAATAAATCCAATTAGGATTTTTCCGATGATCACAAGACCCCCGACCATCTCTAGCATCAATCTCGACCCACAAATCGTCATCGTTTGTCAGATATTGACTAAAATAAGTTTTCTGTTCAACTCGAAAAATCTCGACCATCCCAATGTTAAAAATCATGATTTCTTTTTCTAAATTCATCATTTGCAAACACTAATCAGATTATAGAATCAAAACGTGAGATTAAGTCATTTGATTTTCTGACTAATATTGATTATCACTGTGATACCTTATTTTAGAATTTATTGCTTAATATAATTACTTGAAATTATTTTTAAGAATGAATTCTGGGTAATACTAACACATTTCATTCAAAGATCATATCCTATAAAGGATTGGAAGAAGAGAATTTAAATTTCAAAATTGTTTAATGTCTGTATGTTTTTAACAGAGGTATATATATGTACATGAATTCAAACATGCATGCCTATATCTTTTTATATATATATACATACAATACATTTTCATCTATATAAACACATTTCCAAATCATCAACATCACAAGCATAACAGTCAAGAATGATCAGGTTTAAAATAAAGTTTGTTTACTAGTTTAAAACAGAGGACAGAGAACATTTTGAATATATATATAAACAGACTAGCTCCTAACATATTCATACCAATTCATTCAGATTCAAGCAAAAGAATTTTGATATAAGTAAATATCATCACAAGCATCCAACTCAAACTGTTTTTAAAAATGTTTACTCACCAATTTCTTATGCTGAGCAGATTTCCATTTTTCATTTATTTCTTCCAGCTTTGAAAATTTTGATCTGTGACAAGCTTAAATGAAACTGATATTCTACTGCATGCTTGATTATCCTTGTTGATGAAATGGATGCATGCATGCTTCACAAATTTGATTAAAACTGCTGTATTGATGTTGAAATTGCTGAGTTGAACTTCAATTGAACTGCAGCTTTTAAATTTTTCAGATTTGTTTATTGAGAAGTACTTTGGCTTGTAATTTTACTTCAGATTTTGGAGAACGTTTATGGCAGCCATTAATTGAGTTAAGAAAGGAGGTTTCATTTTTTTTTTCTCTTGTATATTTACATTTCAAATAAAAGAAAAAAATGAAGGCCACTTGTTAATTAACTTACATTTGTCATGTTAATTGGTTTAATAGGTTTACATGTGTTTTAAGATGTTTAATATAGTGACACATGTTACTTAAGTATTTTTTACAAATTTTATTTAATTTAAATGTGAATATAACCTACTTATTAAATTTACTTTATAGTTATGTATGAATATAATAGTTTAATCCTTAAAGGTAATATTATAAACTTGTTATAATATAAATAAATCTCTTTTCACATGTATTTAAAATCTAAAACATTCATATATACTTTTATAACCATTTTAAATTAAACACTTTAAAAGAAAACAAAAGTAAAACTTTTGATTAAACTTATTTTAAACTATCATATTTAAAACAAACAATTATCTTATATTTTGAAAACAATGAATTAATCCTTAACTTTTGAAAGATATTAAATTTAAAACAAAGCTTTTAAAATTACAATTCATACATATATTCCTACTATATATATTATCAATACATTAAATTTCAAAACAATTTCAAATTATAACATTTACTTACATATAAATTACAATTTGAAAAATTCATCTTTTAGTTAAAACAAAAGATATTGTTTGCACAAAAAATGGACAAACACCTCAAAGTTGTATGATTTAGTAGATCTTATGTTGTTCTTAGCAATTTGAGTGATTCATGCAAATATATGAAAAGCAGGGGCTAAACTGTAAAAAGACACGCAGATTTATAGTGGTTCAGCCAGAATGTGCCTACGTCCACTTTATATGTTATTTCTCTTCTCTTCTTTTGATTACAAGTACAAAGCTTTGATACAAGTAAAAGAAAGTTGTTTGAAAGTTCCTTCCGTGCTTGAGCTCTCAAACTTGTCCCCCATTGTTGTACCCCTGCCCCTCTATTTATAGAGTGAGGGTGGGAGCAGGGGTCTTGGATGTATATAGCTGCTGGTGGGCCTGGGCTGATGTGATCTGGCCTGGCACGTCTTGGTCCGGTGGTAGGAGGTGAGTTGGTTCGGCGAAGCATGGGAGGTGAGTTGGTTCGGCGAAGCATGGGAGGTGAGTTGGTTCGGCGAAGCATGGGAGGTGAGTTGGTTCGGCGAAGCATGGGAGGTGAGTTGGTTCGGCGAAGCATGGGAGGTGAGTTGGTTCGGCGAAGCATGGGAGGTGAGTTGGTTCGGCGAAGCATGGGAGGTGAGTTGGTTCGGCAGAAGCATGGGAGGTGAGTTGGTTCGGCGAAGCATGGGAGGTGAGCTGGTTCGGCGAAGCATGGGAGGTGAGTTGGTTCGGCAGAAGCATGGGAGGTGAGTTGGTTCGGCAGAAGCATGGGAGGTGAGTTGGTTCGGCGAAGCATGGGAGGTGAGTTTGGTATCAAGTTGGTCTGGCATCAAGTTGGTTCGGCAGTGTTGAAGGAGGTTGGTTCGGTGATGAATGGGCTGAGCTCTGGTCCGGCAGTTCTGTGGTCCGGTGATGTCTAGTTCGGCAGTGGTAGGGATGCCGGATGAAGCCTAGCTCTTCTTGGTCTTAAGATCCCCTGGGTGAGAAATTTACCCAACATTTGCCCCCCAAAGTAGGGCATATGCCTGTATATAGCGTGCTTTGTTTTAAGTTACCCAATTTCCCCTTCGACTTCTAGTACTGAACCGGTTGGTCCGGAGGTCCACCTTCGCCTATAAGTACGGAGCTAGGGCCCTTGTATTTCCTACCGAACGAAGGACTTGAGCCAAATCAGTTGCATAGCCGAATCAATCTACCGAGCTGCTTTAGCCTACCGAATAAGGTACCTAACTTCCCCTCGCCGAATGAAACTCGTGTGTACCGAATGAGTATTCTTATTTGGATCATCGAATGAATTCTACACGGGGAATGCCGAATAAACCTTGGGACTCTGAATACCAAATGAATTTTAACCTTCACCTTACCGAATGAATTTTACACGGGGAATGCCGAATGAACCTTGAGACTCTGAATACCGAATGACAATAGGAATTTGAGCATTTTGAGTGAAATTCTAGACTGCACACACTCGCTTCTTCATATCTCTACATACTTTTTAAAGATGTATTCTTTTTCGTTGCAGATAATGTCTCACAGAGTTGAAACCCGATCAGAAAAGAAAAAATCCCAGGACAGAGAAGATCCTTCTGAGGTGCCCCCAGCTCAGTTAGAACCGGGACGTCATGGGCCCACCCCGAGGTCACTAGTAGATAGGTACGGCCCTCAGGATTGATGCGGTTACTGCCCAGTTTACCAAGGAGGAGAAGGTGGCAGTGAAGGAGGGCATGCGGTTGCTTGCAGCTGAGGAGGCAGGTGTGCAAGTAGAGGATGATGACCGAGATGATCGAGGAGTAGATGCTGGTAAGTCTTCCTTTCTAGTCTTTCCGTTAACTTGGTTGCTTATCACTAATGAATTCTTTTTCTGACCGGACAGGTGGGCAATAGGGCAAGGACAAGACTCCAACGCAGCCGGCTCCCTGATTAGGCCTGGAAAATTCTTTTTGTGGACTTGACATGGTTGTATATGTTAGTCTTAAAACAGTAGAGTAACTTTTAGGTTGTAATTCTTGCTACTTGTAATAAATAGCTCTATTCTTGATGTGTAATTCTTTAACTTAAGCTGATTTTGTCGTCTTTTGAATGTTTTTGCTATTTTGACATGTTGCATAAGAAATATAGTTATGCATATTCTTGTAATTAGATTGTGTTTGATGTCAGGTTCTTGTTTAGAACATAATTTCATGACTTGCAGGGTTAGCGTGAGGTGTGAACAAATTATAGGTATATATGAAAGAAGGAAATACCGTCCTTTATATTTTGCTTGTAGATGGCAGCTTTGAATATCCTGCGTGACCGAGTAAGGGATGCGGTCTAGTGTCTTGCTGTGAGTATCCGCTTCTATTAGTGAGTGTCTCTTGTTTTGTGTCCTGCACTTCAGGGATTGTTACAGAGGATAGGAGAAAAGTTTCTTAAGTAAAATTGAAATATGTGAAATAGTAAAACTTCCAATCACGGAAGGCCTTCGATGTGCTTAAGTTCGTGGCAAACGGGTTTTGTAGTCACTTTACCTAGTTGTGGGTCTTGGAGACATTTGTCACCCATCTTACGCCTCCGCGGGGAGTTAATTCTTTTTTACCACAGCCGCACTTAAGACACATCGGAGCCGAGATCGCGCACAGTAACTACCCGGGCCATTATGGCCCGTAATCGTGGGTATTATTCGATCTACTGTGGCCGGCTAGCATGGGTGCCGATCGTCAACTGTGAACTGCACCTGGCTGGCCACACCTTATGTTGGGGCTTATAGTCGGTTCACAGTTGCCGGCGAGCCTAACGCCGTAATGAGCTGCCTCGGCTATAGTCGGCCTTCTCGGTGGCTTATAATCGGCTCATTACAGTTGGCTTTAAGGGCCGTCGCGAGCAATGAGTTAACTCGCAGCAGAGGGATGCCGGAGCGAAAGTGTCTCATTGGCGAGGGCATAGATTCGCATAGTACCTGTTAGGTCTTGTCCAGGAGAAGTTGCGCTGTGGAGCGCCTTGAATGAAAATGCTATTTGCACAGGATTTTGTTCAACAGAAAAGGATACAGTTAACAAGCAGCCAAGATATGAAGGAACAAGTTAAAAAGAGACAAGTTTTTTAAAGTGGTTCAGCACGAAAATGCCTACGTCCACTGATTCTCTTTGTTAATTCACTTCATATGGGCAGTATGAGTTAAGAAAAGTATCGACGAAGGTGTTGGATGTTCCATGCCCTCTGGAACACCTCTCCGTCCACTGTTGACAAAATATAGGCTCCGTTGTGGAGATCTTTATGAATTACATATGATCCATCCCAGATTGGGTCTAGTGCTCCGGGACGAGGGAAGATTCGCTTGAGGACAAGATCCCCTTTTTGTAAGGTACGATGCTTGACTTTGGGGTTGTATTGCGTTGCCACTTTTTGCTTGTGAGCTGCTGCCCTGGGGGGCTGCATCATTTCTTCTCTCCTCAATTAGATCCAAAGACATGAGGAGGAACTCTTCGTTTTCTTCTGGGTTGTAGTGGATCCTACAGTGGGAAGGCACTATAGTTTCAACTAGAAGCATAGCATCCGATCCGTATGCCAAAAAGAAAAGGAGTATGCCCCGTTGATGTTCTAAAAGACGTGCGATTGGCCCATAGTGCCATAGGAGGTTCATCCACCCATTCGCCTTTTGTATTTTCGAGTTTCTTTTTATTAGAGTTTTGAGAATTTTATTGACGGCTTCGACTTTTCCGTTTGCCTGGGGATAAGCTACGGATGAGAAGCTTTTGTGAATTCCGTGCTCTTGGCACCAGTTGGCGAATTCCTCCTGTCAAATTGAAGTCCATTGTCTGATATGATCTTGAATGGGACTTTGTACCTGCACAGAACATTTTTGATCAAGAAATTAATAAATTTTGCTGAAGATACTTTATTCAGGGGTTCTGCTTCCACCCATTTGGTGAAATAGTCGACTGTCACTATAGCATATTTGGCCCCGCCTCTGCCCATCGGTAGTTTGCCGATTAAGTCAATTCCCCATACTGCAAAGGGCCATGGGCTAGTCATTTGAGTAATCTCAGTTGTTGGTAGTCGCGGAATCTTAGCAAACTTCTGGCATCTGTCACATTTTTTGACGAAATCTAAGGCGTCCTTGCTTAAGGTGGTCCAGAAATATCCATATCGGAGTATCTTTTTTGCCAAAGTCTGTCCTCCGATGTGATCTCCGCAGCTCCCTTGATGAATGTTGGATAAGATTTCCTTGGCTTCCCTTCCAGCGACACACCTTAATAGGGGGTTGGAGAATCCGCGCCGATAGAGGGTGTCCTCCTGTATTGTGTAGCGGGAAGCTTTCCTCAAGATTTTCTTGACTTCATTACGCCCGTTGGGTAGTGAATTCTGCAATGAAATCAGCCATGGCTTGTCCCTTGATGGCGGTGTGAGGGTGATAGGTGATAGGTGATATCATACCGACTTAGTTCAATGCACCATTTAAGTAGTCGCCCAGAAGTGTCGGGACGATGGAGTACCTGCCTCAGTGGTTGATCGGTCAGAACTTTGATGGAATGGGACTGGAAGTAGTGACGCAGTTTTCGTGATGTGATTAGTAAACAGTATGCTAGCTTCTCAAGTTTATGATATCTGACTTTTGCCCCAGTAAACCTCTTGTTGACGAAGTAAACTGGCCTCTGTGTGCGGTTGTCTTCCCTTACCAAGGCAGCGCTTAGGGCGTGAGATGACTCAGCAAGGTATAGGTATAATTCTTCGCCTTCGCTTGGAGTCGAGAGTACCGGTGGTTTCTGGAGGTGTTCGATTAAGTTAAGGAAAGCGGTTAAGCATTCGTCAGTCCATTCGAACTTTCCTTTGTCTTTCTTTAGAGCTTCGAAGAAGGGAACGCACTTGTCCGTTGGAAATTTCATCTTTAAGCACTATGGAGCCAAGACAATTTGGAAGTCAGACAGGGCTGGCCTTCCTAAGAAAGCGTTGTAGTTAATTCCTTCTGATGTGTTCTTCAATCAGGTCCCGGAGATGATGGCATTCATCGGTATCATGCCCATGAGATTCGTGGAAGCGGCAGAACTTTCCAGACTTCTGTGTGTTATCTGATTCCTTCTTGTACGGTGAGCGTTCGTATCTAACTTCGCCTTGGGTGGCAAGGAAGATGTTTTTCGACGGTTTCATTCAAAGGAGTGTAAGTGTCGATTCTCGGTCCTGGCCGATATAGGCGCTTTTTCTCCCTTCTTGCCCCCAGCATTGTCTCTAGAGTCATTTCTTCGAATGTCCTTTGCTACAACGGGCGTGTTGCTGTGAGTTGCCTTATTTTGTTGCCTTGACTGCCCCTTAGTGGCAGCGTCTTCAAGCCTCATATATTTCCTGGCTTCATGGAAGAAATCGGGTAAAGTAGTTGGTTTTTCTTTTGTTAGTCTTCTAGCGAATTTAGTATCCGGATGCACACCACTACAAAGGGCCATTAAGACAAGCTTCTCATCGACATCTTGGACTGCGGCTGCTGCGGCATTGAATTGGGTTAGGTATTGCTGTAGTTTTTCTCCAGGTTTCTGTTTGACACTGGATAAGGAATAAGCGTCCTTAGGTTGTTCCACATGGATGCGGAACTGACTGATAAACTTTTCTTTCAACATTTCCCACGAGCTGATGGATCCCTGGGGTAGATGACAGAACCAGGAGGTAGCGAGATCTGCTAAGAAGAGCGGAAAGCATTTGCACAGTACTCCCTCTGTTGCTCCACTCATGAGCATATGTTGCGTGTACTTCTGTAAGTGTACAACGGGGTCGGAGGTTCCTTTGTAGGGTTCCATTGTTGGCATCTTCCATTCTCGAGGGGTGATAGCAATTTCGATATTGCGGGCGAAAGGGCTGGTTACCCTAGCGCCTATCCCTCGATCTCTTTGCTCCCGTTGGACACACTCTCTGAATAAGCGTGCCATCCTTTCATCAGAACTTGGAGCAGATAGAAATGAGTTTGGCTCTGTTCTGTGGGATTGATTCCGTCCAGATGACCTGTAGGGATGGTATCGTCTATCATTCCTCATATTTTCCAGTGGCTGCCTTCGGTCTTCTGGGAGCATGCTCGGGTCAGGTACAGTTGGCCCTTGCCTTGATCTCCCCCTGTTGTGTTCTGATCTAAGCACCTCCTCGGGTCCAACTTCGGGCTGGGCTCTAGCTCGGCCCCGTTCATTGGCGTTTCTGTGGTTAGGCAGCATGACAGGCTCAGCTACAGTTGACCTTCGCCCGGTACCTCCCCCGTTGGGTTCGGTACCAAACGTTTCCTCAGGCCTAACTTCGGGCTGTGCTCGGTCTCGGCTCCTACCATGGCTACTTCTGCCGTTAGCTCCTTCGAAGAAGGAAGATCTTTGTTGTCTCTGAGATCCTCCAGACTGGGACTCGCCCCATGATTCAGTGTTGCGGTTGGATTCTTCAGCGTCCCTTAAGCGTGACATGAGATGGTCCACCAAGGCTTCCTGCTGGGACGTGAAGCGGTTAGTTACTTCAACCACAACTCTGTCCAGATCTGCTCTAGTAATTGCTGCGGGCTGTTCTGTGGCAGGAGTAGTTGGGTTAGCCTGTTCTTCATTTGTTACTGTTGCTGGAGAAGGACGATTTACTTGATCCGTGACAGCTGGATCCGGAAGACTGCTGGATGCGATGTTTTTTCCTTTATTAACATCTTTTCTCTGTTTGGGAGGCATGTTTTCTGAGTGGCGAATGATGCCGTTAGGAAAACTGTTAAGTGGATGAAGCTGAAGCTTCGAGTTTCTATCTCTCAATGAAAGCACCAAAAATGTTTGCACAAAAAATGGACAAACACCTCAAAGTTGTATGATTTAGTAGATCTTATGTTGTTCTTAGAAATTTGAGTGATTCATGCAAATATATGAAAAGCAGGGGCTAAACTGTAAAAAGACACGCAGATTTATAGTGGTTCAGCCAGAATGTGCCTACGTCCACTTTATATGTTATTTCTCTTCTCTTCTTTTGATTACAAGTACAAAGCTTTGATACAAGTAAAAGAAAGTTGTTTGAAAGTTCCTTCCGTGCTTGAGCTCTCAAACTTGTCCCCCATTGTTGTACCCCTGCCCCTCTATTTATAGAGTGAGGGTGGGAGCAGGGGTCTTGGATGTATATAGCTGCTGGTGGGCCTGGGCTGATGTGATCTGGCCTGGCACGTCTTGGTCCGGTGGTAGGAGGTGAGTTGGTTCGGCGAAGCATGGGAGGTGAGTTGGTTCGGCGAAGCATGGGAGGTGAGTTGGTTCGGCGAAGCATGGGAGGTGAGTTGGTTCGGCGAAGCATGGGAGGTGAGTTGGTTCGGCGAAGCATGGGAGGTGAGTTGGTTCGGCGAAGCATGGGAGGTGAGCTGGTTCGGCGAAGCATGGGAGGTGAGCTGGTTCGGCGAAGCATGGGAGGTGAGTTGGTTCGGCGAAGCATGGGAGGTGAGTTGGTTCGGCGAAGCATGGGAGGTGAGCTGGTTCGGCAGAAGCATGGGAGGTGAGTTGGTTCGGCGAAGCATGGGAGGTGAGTTGGTTCGGCGAAGCATGGGAGGTGAGCTGGTTCGGCGAAGCATGGGAGGTGAGTTGGTTCGGCAGAAGCATGGGAGGTGAGTTGGTTCGGCAGAAGCATGGGAGGTGAGTTGGTTCGGCGAAGCATGGGAGGTGAGTTTGGTATCAAGTTGGTCTGGCATCAAGTTGGTTCGGCAGTGTTGAAGGAGGTTGGTTCGGTGATGAATGGGCTGAGCTCTGGTCCGACAGTTCTGTGGTCCGGTGATGTCTAGTTCGGCAGTGGTAGGGATGCCGGATGAAGCCTAGCTCTTCTTGGTCTTAAGATCCCCTGGGTGAGAAATTTACCCAACAGATATCCTATATATCAAATATATATATATATATTATATACAGAATAAAATTTTATTAGCTTTCAAAGATAAATTTTATCCATTTTTTAAATTATTATAAAGATATTGATCAATATTGCCAGATTAAATATTGATTATCCTTTAAAGATTAAATTACCAATTTAAATTAAAATTATAAAGGAAAATTATCAATTCAATTGAATTATTAATACAGATTATTAAATTTATATTGCTCAAAAAAACCCGGGATATCACAATACTGTTCTCTCTTTACCAATTAAAACAGCCTTAAGCTTTTCCAAACAAGGTTAACCCTTCAAGAAAAACTTCACCATCTACTCGGACTGCTGATAGAAGAACCACAAAGATTCCGGAACCATCGAAGAAACGAACCACACTGCTGCTTCCAAACTCTATCTCGACAGCACACCGAACACTCCGAGCTGCACTGCTATCACAGCTAACCAAGAACTTCTAATCCAAAGGCTTCTCAAAACTAAAACCATCAACAAACCTCTCAACGAATCTCCGAGATGTCAGACATCCAAAAGAAACTCGGGCTCCAAACCAATCGTTAATAACTTACTCTTCTTAAGGGAACAATGAGACCATGTCCGAAGAATAACTAATCGACCTTAGTCCCATACTTCAAAATAGATAAACTCTCTTACTCGATATCCAGAGAATTCCTATACAGCCGAGTCTTTCCAGCGGTAGACATCAACTGTTCCTCCAATACCTTCTTAATCTTGTTCCAAAAGAAAATCTCCTTCGGGAACATCCATAGATACTGCGTCATATCACACAACTGCTCCTTCCTGAAGTCGCCAAGCTACCATCACTTACTTCTGCACAACTGATAGATTCAACTCTAGAAAATCTGCTCACCCGAGCTCAACCAATCTTACATTCCAATAATGGACTCCGAATCTTGAAAAGGATTTTCTTCAGAGATCCGAGACATCCTTACTCCATACTGCCAACTTACTCGAGACGATATTGGGTTTACAGTCTCGATATATACTTCCAACCTCAAACATTCAAACTCCAACTATTGGTAATTGTGTTACACACACTACCACCTTATCTACCTTTATAACTTATATTGGAAAACCCGAACAGGTAACCCAATAAATAGGTAGAAATACATAAATATATATATTTAAAATGATTTTTTTTATAGAAATTATTTCTGGGTAAAATTATTTCATCTACCTCTTTAAAACAATATTGTGTCCGTTGGCCTGGTTCAAGTGTTTAGAGATCCCTATCAATAACGTTAGCTACTCGTATTGACCAGAATCCATATACCACTCAACCGATCAATTAACACAATATAAAACCATTTTATATAACTAACAAATATGCGCTCTCAAGATAGACACCACTTCAGAGCCTAGGTATTCACTCAACCTACTGCTCCGATACCAACTGTAACGACCCGGGTTCCTATGCCCAGGAAAACGCATCGTTATGAAGAAAGAAAGGGATAGAAGAAGAAAAGAAAAGAAGAAAGAACAACAACACATCAGAAATCTCACAGCGGAACGAGAAATATATTATATCACATAAGATATTACATAGTATCATATACATCAGAGTACACAATTTATACATCACAGAATAGACAGTTATAAACTTCTGTCTATTATACAACACAAGTACATCTATCATACACAGCGGAAACTCTATATATCTATTCGCTGAAGCCTCCTGCTCCACAGCTCCTCCAGAATTCGTCAAGACTAACCTGAATCCCCTTGACTACTCATACAAATTTGAGTACCCAAGAGTTTATAAAACAGAAATAAACACTTGGGTCAGACATGGGTCTGGTGTGAGTAAACGGGTTAAAATTGTTTAACTTCAAAACCTTTTGAAAACAAAGGTATCACGTAATACTTCCCACACATAAACATGGAAAAGTTTTTACCTTACGCTAACCAAAACATTTGATAGGAAATCCAGTTATATTATAATAGGGTCTAGGGTTTTCAAGTAAAATACAGAAATAGCTGAAATGCTTACATCTCACATTCCAACATAGTTGGGCACAACTAATACGTACGGCACTTATTGGATTTTGGATTCCATACAATGGCAGGGCTACTGGGGTACCACCCGTCACAGTACGTGGCCTAGATCACCGTACCGAGGAGTACGCCCGCTCCCCTGCAACACAAAGCCGGAACCATCCCTTACTGGATAATTCCGAACAAGATAACCCCATAGTTGGCGCGACCAACCACACACTAAGCCGAATGAAAAGAAAAGGGACCTCTAGACAGGGATCTATATTTCTCTCAGTGGGTGCTACCCACGAAGCCTTGCTGCACCTCCCCTGTTTTAGCCATTCCCGGTTGATGAGGCTTGAGGTTACGATTACCTTTAATCAGAACATATCACTTAGAATGCTCATCGTCCGCCTGACGATGTGCTGAAAGCATTCAATCCATACAAGTTCGTTCCGGGTTCGAACGAAACCGAAGGCATTATCTCGTTACACTCGTTTTGGAATCACCCTCAGAGTTAACGACAATAACCCTTGCACTCTGAATCTTCATCTTCACTTGAGATTCACGACCTATCGTAAATTTGGATCGATGTGGTATTCGGGTCTCCAGACCTGGAATCCCGGTATACGGAAACCCGATCCCGGTCTCATCGAAATCCAAAACGTATCTTTTAAGGGCCAAGTTGTTTAAAGGTTTAAACAATTCAATTCAATACTTGAATTCACACAGCATTTAACACAGATAAATATCACACATTTATCACAGATATATCCAATATCATATCAAAGAATATCATAGCATATCATCCAATAGATATCAACCAAATCAGACATTCTACTCAAACAATCATCCATAAGCAACCATTTATTAATCCATATTATAATCAATTTAATCAACTTAAATTAAATTAATTACTTAAGAATTAATTCCTATCCTTGCTTAATCAGCCATTAATTAATTACAACCTTTTAATTAATTAATCATTCCTTTAAATATCCTTTAATATAAAGTAATCAATCCCTAATTACTTTTATAATTAATTAATTAACCTTAATTAACTAATTAATTACCTCTTAATTATTAATTAATAAAACTTAATTATTAATTAACAACCTTAATTACAAATTAATTAATTCATAATTACCTATTAATCAATCTTTAATGATAATTAATTAACCCTTAATAACAGTTAATTAATCCTTAATTAACTTTAATCATAGATTAATAATCTCTTAATTATTAATTAAGAAAACTTAATTATTCTTAATAAAACCTTATTAAGTATTTCTTAATTACCATTTTAATTAACCCTAAATCATTTAATTAATGCTTATTAATAATTAATTAAATAAATTAATTAAACTTAAATTTCTTAATTTACTTAAATAATTTCAACTCATTAAAAATCTTAATTAACCTTGAGATAAAACATTATCATTAAAACATTTGATCTTAGTAATTAACTTACTTAATTAGATCATTAATTAAGTTTTTAAATAAATAATCATTAATTACTTATCTCTAATTATTAATTAACAATCCTTAGTTACAATTTAATAAATCTTGAAAACCTTAATTGTTAATTTACTTATCCTTAACCATTAACTAATTTAATTAATAAATCACTCTTTATTTATTCCATTATTTTCAAACTTAAATTAAGTTTTTAAGATAAACATTTCCTTATTAATTACCTTATTATATTTCAAATTAAGTTTGAAAATAACTTAAGATTTGACTTAATATATTTAAGTTAATCAATTCATACAACTTAATTTTATTTAAAACATTCATTACAAAGAAATGAAATTTCAAGACAATTTATTTAACTTGATTATTTAAATTTAAAATCTTACCTTTAATTAAATTTTAAAAACTGATTTAAATATTTACTTTGGGTTTGACCCATATGTACTTGAACAAAAGCCAAGTCTTTCTTCTTCTTATTTCCCTTTTTAAAACAGAGTTTAGTTTTAAAATTTAAAACTGTTGGGTTTAAAAGTTAAACTGTTAAAACTTTTAACAGTTATCACTCACTCACTCGCGTACGACCCTAGTATAAACCCGAGCCAAAGCCTTTCTTCCCCGAGACCCCTTCGAGAAAAACTCACGAAACCCAAACCCAAATCAAACTGACACACCTCATCGTTCGTGCACGTGCACCACCAACGGTGAACTTCCGACCACCGCCAAAGCTTCCCACATACCCACTATTGCTCCAGCAACCCATCGCAAACATCAAAACACCATCATATGCCAAGATTCAAAATCGAGCTTCTCAGCAGAAACACGAACTTGAACATCACCAGAAATCGCCTCGAACTTCTCGTCTCCGATCATTGGAGTCGCGGCAACACCGACTACATCTTACCTATCATTCCAAGCCACTATCTTTAAAACCTAACATCACTCGATCAACTCGAGATACAATAATGCCCTCATTTTCAGATTCGAACATTCTTTGGGTTTTAACCCTACTCTGACGAACTGCTGCCGCCACGGTGGAAATTAAAGCCACCTACCATTTTTGCCATGATCAACGACCTCACAGCCACCTCCAGTAGCAATCCCGTCCACCCCAAACTCCTTGATCGTCAGAGAAGACCAAAAACCCACTTTCTAATAAATCTTGAATATCTCATTCAATACCATCTTAAAAATTATGATTTAACTCTTAAAAATCATTATCTAAGACAAGGATTTAGATTATAAAGGAAAATCAAAAGAGTATATAGTTTGAATTTTAACATATATTAAAATTCCTACTGCCACTTTCTTTTCCAGGTAATATTTAAACTTTCCTTACTCAATTTTATTTTCAAAACTTAGACTAGGATTAAACAAACAAATCTTGTTTGAATTACAAAACCTGACAGAGAGCAGATGACCAGATTTTTGAATTTTGATCACAACTTTAAACTGTGAACCATAAACAGAGATATACTCTAGCAACCAACATGCACACATGGTTTCAACAATTCATATATACATGTATTCAGGTCTAAAAACAAACATGCATAAATATATTTCAAACATACATTCCAATTTTATTTCTAACATATATTATCTGCATCAAATCTAAAGGGGATTTATGTTCACAGTTTATAGGCAGAGGATTTTGACTAACAATAAGATGTTTTAAAAATAACAGAAATGCACATATTTAAAAATATACAAGGCTTACATAATTACAGACATGCAAAGCAATTATCAACACATTAAATCACATGCAATAAATATTTGATACTTAGGTTTTTAATTTAAAGATTTACTCACCAATTATAAGCAGAGAACAAACAGAGTAGGTTTCCCAGGCTCTGAACAATTTGCAGATCAAATTTTTGCTTTGCTGTTGAAAATTGAATCCATGCATGCATACAAGTTTTTTTGATTTAAAGAGTTGTTGAAACAGCTGAGTTGCTCATCCATTTGCATTGCCATTCATTTGAAGTTGCAGATTTGATTTGCAGGTTGAATTTCATTAGCTTTTAGTTTCAAAATCTCAGGTTTCAGATTTGCTTTTAGTTTTCACTTCCAGTTTTAGAAAAATAGTTTTCTGGTTTGAGTTAACTTTGAAACAAGGAAGAAAAGAAAATGAGAGGCAGAGAAGGTTTGGAACAAATTTTCTTATACGTTTTTAAATTTTCAAATAAATAAAATGAAGGCCACTTGTTCTCAAGAATTTACACTTGTCACTAATATAAATTAATTGACTTACAAATGTTGTTAAGATAGCTAATATGGTTACACATGTTACTTAAGTATTTTAATAAACCTTTATTTAATTTAAATGTAGATATAAACTTACATTTTTAATTTACTTTATTAAAGAAATACTCTAAAGCTAGTTATAATATAAATATACATCTTATACATGTATTTAAAATCTAAAACATTTATATATACATTTATAACCATTTTATTTTGAGCATTTTTAAAACAAAGCTTGTTTAAATCCTTTTTTTTAAATAATCATATTTAAAACAACAATTATCTTATATATATATATATATTTTTAAACAATTGAATTAATCTAAATTAACTTTTGAAAAATATTAATTTTAAAACAAAGCTTTAAATCACAATTCATACATATATAAATTATCAATAGATTAAATTAAAAACAATCCAAATTATAACATATATATACATATATATTATAATCTGAAAACACATCTCTAATTTAAACAAAAGATTCTTTATTCACAATCAATATATACATTATAAATAGAATCTATTTTTATTAGCTTTTAAAAGATTAAATTTATCAATTTATATTAAAATTAGAAAGGAAAATTATCAAATCAATTAAATTATCAATACAGATTATTAAATTTAAATTGCCCAAAAACCCGGGATATCACACACGCCATTACCTGAATCCGAGAATACAATAGTGCACCAAATAAACCATCGGACGATAAGCTTAATGCAACTTCCGGCAAAACCTCCTCGCATTATATCTCTTGCTGAATGGGAAGCTAGACATCAAGAACAACATCAACCTCCTCCACCTCAACAAGAAGAACATTTAGACCAAGATGATGAAATTCGTATCATTGAGCCTGGTTATACTTCCACCAATCAATCATTGGGGATCTTATCAAGGAATCAACAAATTCTTGATAATCTCCTCAAGAAAGTAGACCACAAGCTTGACAAAATTAAAGGATTCTTCAACAAGCTATGGGATGCAATCTCGTGTTCAAGCACTACTACCACTTCAACATCACGTGGAAAACGTCTGGCACCTACTTTTACATGGACGACATCCGAAGAACATACAAGTAGCAGCACAAGTGGAACTAGTAGTGGTCAAGGAGGAAGAGCCTATAGACCACCAACAGGAGGACCAGTCATTCGAGAACCTAGAGAGAGAAGGTTCTTACGATTGGGATAAAGATGAGTAATTTTTAATGGTTTGTTGTTCTATGTTTTTAAATTGTTAAAGCCTTGTATCTGTTCTACTTATGCAACTTTGTTTTATTATTTGACTATGCTATTCTCTGATAATCTTAGAATTCTATTGTTCAGTAGTTATTTGTATTCTATATATCTATGATTATTACTTCCTTTTTGTCGATGACAAAGGGGGTGAAATCTATGTAGCTAACTTTGTTTTGTAGGAAAGATAAGTGCATACATTCAGGGGGAGAATATTAGTAAATACATCTCTATAACACATTAGTGTTGTCATCAATCAAAAAGGGGGAGAATGATGATACACGAAGATTTTGATCAATGACAATGTGCTTCAACAAAAAGGAAGAGATATATGCAAAATCAGAGGAAGATCGATGAAGACCAAAGTGTAAACATGAGTATGATTTTTTATAGGTCTAAAGTCTAGATTATTTGTTGAAATCTATCCTCAAGAGATTTGCACGCACATTAAAACACATTCGTAAAACTTTATTTTTATGCACACATTCACTGTGCAGATTTTTATAGTTCAGTCGACTGAACAGGCATGGCCAGTCGACTGAAACTGGCACAGAATTACAAATATGCACAGTTTCAGTCGACTGAATTTCCTTCCCAGTCGACTGAATTCATTCCTGAAAATTTCTCTGTATATTTTCAGTCGACTGAATTTCCTGCTCAGTCGACTGAATTTGTAACTGCGAATTTTCTCTGAATAGACACCTTCCTCTTCCCAAGAGTTGCAACCATTCTCCAATGGAAATGGAAGCATCTCTTGCATGCACCTCTAGCAAACAAATGCACCTCTTCTACAAGTATAAATACATGGTTTTAACAATTGCAAATTACCAATTCTACTTGCTTTAATCTCTCTACTTACTTGAACATACTTTCAGATTCTTTTAAGTTTTCAAAAGCAAACCAATTGCTTGAATCTCTGTTTTAACTATAACATCTCTTGATTCATAGCAATCCACATTTCCTAAATCTTCACAAACACTTTGTATACTCTCGAGGATAAGATTATAGGAAAGTTGTACTAAATTGACTCATTAGTGTTATCAAGAACACAACAAGTCAGAAATACTTTTTCTATCCAAGTTGAAGTCCTCTTCGGTAGTTGAGGCAAGAAATCCCGTTTGGTTGTTTGGGTAAGTTGTAAACCTATTCCTCTGGGTTAAGTGAGGGTTGTTGGTTAGTTGAATTCCTAAGAGGAGCTTAGAGACTGGACGTAGGACAAGAGGTCCGAACCAGTATAAAGTCTTGGTGTCTACTTTACTTACTGCTTACTACTATCTACCTAGACCATTTCACTATTCCATATTATACGATCCTACCGCATAGACTCTTTCAAAAAACCCATCGTATTTATCTATGGCGTGCTCTAACGAGATACCTTTGTTTTCAAAAGGATTTTTTGGTAGTAATTAAATTCAAATTGAGTGTGTTTTCTCACGCTGGTTTTCTAGACCGACTCGGGTATTATTTATTTATAATGCTCGAGTCAAACCGAGTATTACGGGTTCATATTAGGATGTTATGGAGCACAAGAGACATGCTGGAGTATTTCAGGCGTATTACACGTACTTGGTTATTTCTGTTGTGTGTTATGCTGTATGTTCAGTATATGTGAAGACAAGTTATTATAACTATTCGGAATTGATTTGTTGATCGTTGTACTCTGATGCTGGTATGTATAATAACATGTACAGTTCTCTTGTATAAAGATCTGTTATTATATATTGTATTTTGTTCCGCTGCGATTGTGAGATTCTATGTGTTGTTTTGTTTCTTCTATCTCTTCCTTTTCTTTTCCCATAACAATTGGGTTTTTCTGGCATTCGATTTCTCGGCATGTAATACAGTGGACGTATTAGTGTCGATTTTCGAGGGTCGAAAATCCCGGTCGTTACAGGTTCCCTCCTCGGAATTTAATAAAGAGTTTAACCAGAACGTTCTTTATACCACCAAAATTCTAAAAAATCTTGTTTACCTTTTGGAAAAATCTAAATCTCTTTCCTTTTATCTTACTTCGAAAAATATTTCTGTTTATAAAATTTCACTTATAACAATATATTCTTTTATAAAACCTCATTTAAAACACTTATTACTTTATTTATAAAAATGTCATTTATAAATATTCCCATTTACTTATAAAACACCATTTATAAATCTACCACTCTATTTAGAAACTAAGATTTTATAAATCTTTACATTTATCCTAGGAAAATGTGGTTCGGGTAAATCAAGTTTATCATCCCTTCCATCGGGCCAGTCCGGATAGCTAGGAGGAGTAGGCAATTGGTTTCTCAAGCTCCAGCCTAGAGACTATCTCTCGGTCACTCATAAGGCTGTTAAATTATTTGATCGATTTTAAACTTTTAAAAGTATTTGATTTATCATTTCAAAAACATTTCAAAAATATTCGGGCAGAAAACCCAAGTTCAAATTATTTATTCAGCGGTTACCAAATTCCATCGCTAAATTGTCTGTGAATAGTGATTTTAAAGGTTTATAGATTAAAATACCAATTTCATTACAGATATGCCCATTTTTATAATGCAAATTACTTTTAAAATATTTTAACATATTTATGGAATTTATTTCATATTTTTAAAGATTTAAAACATCCATTTTAAAGAGTTGAAAATAATATTTTACGAACTGTCAAAACGCGAGGATTTTAATACCATATTAAACCAAATTTTCCACTATTTTACTTTATTAAAATCTCATTTTCACTTTATTCAATACCTTTGATATTATATTATTATAATATTCAATTTCCATCATTTTTAGTTTCAAATTCTTTTATACCAAACCATATGATATTTCTATATTATTTTCCACCTTTAAAACTATTATTTTTCATAAATGAAACAATAGATTTTATTTTCCTATGATGCCCCACCCCGAGACCCACATTAACAAAGATTATTACTGGGTAATACTGTCTGCTAATGTAGAGAATATGGCTGGTTAGGAGCGACCATCTATAGCCTTGTCTTAAATATCTATTGAATACGCCGACAATTGCTTTAAATTTTTTTTCTTCTAACTCAAGTGGATTGACATATCCAATAAATACTTAATACAAAACTATAGGTGGCTAATGGATCTATCAGAACAAAATACAACAACTAAATGCAAATCACATCATAGAACAACAAATAAACATATATACACACACATATACAGATACATCACCGGAGTAATACAAAATGATACATCATATGTGGTAAGATGACCATAATATATACACACGAGTCATAAATATATACATCAGAGTCAACATAAAAAGCTACACAAAAAGATGATAACAGATATATCCAAGCGGAAGCAGAAAGGCTAAGTCCAACGGGTACCTAACTTGAAACATCTCGGTCTGACCCGTGTGATACCAAGCTGTGACGCCCCACTCTAAGACCCACATTAACAAAGAGCATTACTGGGTAATACTGTTTGCTAACGGAGAATAGAGCTGGTTAGGTGCGACTATCTATAGCTCTGTCTTAAACATCTACTGAATACGTCGATTTTGTGTTCTATAATTTTTTTCTAACTCAAGTGGATCGACATATCCAATAAATGCTTAATACAAAACTATAGGTGGCTAATGGATCTATTAGAACAAAATACAACAACCAAATGCATATCACATCACAGAACAACAGATAATCATATATATATAAACATATACAGATACATCACCAGAGTAATACAAAATGATACAACACATGTGGTATGACGACTACAATATATACACGAGTCAAAAATATACATATATCAGAGTCAATCAAAAAGACTACAACAACAAAAGGTGATAAGCAGATATCCAAAACTTATTTTTTTTTTTTTTAAATTTAAAACTCAACTTTTCCAGTTTCTTTCTTTTTAAAACTAATTCCGAACCTATTTCAAACTTCATTTTCTCATTTCTTTACTTTTCCAAAGTAAATTCCAATATTATAAAATGACATTTCTTTTGGTTTTAAAAATAAAGAGGCCTAACGTATGTTGTACACATATTATTTTTGGGTATAATGTGAATAATATTTCACAAGATACATATCGTTAATTCACATAGCTATTATTTCTCATCATATATGATTTTCAACTTATAAATCATAATAATCATATCTATCACAACCAAAATTTTATATAATCAACCAATCATCATCTATACATATTAAACCATTTAAGTAATTATTTTAGCATACGGTCAAGGATATAACTTTAAGTAGTTAACGTCTATTATTATCACTAATAGCAAGCAATATTAAGTAATTAATAAGTAATATAAACAAGTGATTAAGAAGTGAATATCAAGTGATATTATCAAGAAATTCAAAGCGTGATTAACTCATTTTTATTCAACCCATTTTACTTCCTACCAACATTCAATTAATCAACACTTCTAATATCACCTCCAAATCAAACCAAAACATCACTAAAACCCATTCTCCCCTTCCTAATGCTCACATACAAGACCTCCATCCCCATGGATGATCACGGCCAACCTCCTCCACCACCTTAGTTCACGTCCAAACTCCTCCATCTCCCTCATATTCATAGCCCACCGCCCTTCTCTCCACCACACTCACGGCCTAAGGCCATTAAAAGAAGAGAAGAATAAGTGTTTATAAATTATGAAATGGGTGCTTGTCTATTTATAGGAAAATTTGCACAAATATCTCTTACACAACCATGTGCTTAGCCCCCCCCCCTTCGTGTGCCATCCATGTGCCTTGTAAGGTGACGTGTAAGTTTGCTTTTTCAAAAGTAAACCATTTTTGTTTTACATGCTAAATGTATATTTTTTTGTGTAGATGTGTATGCATGTATATGTATGTATATATGTCATATTTCAACTAATAACGTTACAACGTTTAATCACAACTTTTATTTGTTAAATCGTTGATAATCCGAAAACTGAATTCCGGTCATTCAGTTTTTAATCAAAATACTTATTTAGGTAAACAAATCTTGAAAATAAATTTCTTATCATGTTTAAATAATTAAAACAAGATTATTTAAGTTATAAAACCATTTTAAATATTATAAAAATCCATTTATAAAAATACGACGTCAATCCGCCAAAATGCGATGAAGTTTGTATATCTTTATAGAACAAGTTTATATATATTTATAAAACCATTATAAATCACTTATTATGACTATATAATAATTTAAATGAATTATTTATTATTTAAAACAATTATCTAAATATTTAAAATTAATTAGGTATTCCTATCCAAAGTGATAAAATTGCGGGTCGTTACATTCTTCCCCCTTAAAAGAATTTCGTCCCCGAAATTTCATCACAACCCAAAACCCAAAAGAGTTTACCCAAAATTTTATCTTTAAGCTCAATTTCGTATGATATACACAGATGATCTGTATGCAATATCTGATTTGATCTCGTATTTGAATCCATAACTTTACTTCCGAACTAGTATTGATCCATCTATCCTCTAGTGCGGACTCTAATCAGGCTTCTTGATCAGAAACCTTTGTTTTTTTACATAGATCTCAACTATAATAATGCAAGTACCAACCAAAAACCTTCATCAATGTTTGCTGTCAAGAATCGAGCGATAAATCCTTATTCAGACTGGTGTAAACACCTCCACGTTTCGTACTCGAATCTTAGATCGAAATCATGGGACGAAACGATCTACGTACATCATACATACTTGGTTATATTAAATTCCGTTTCCAAATTTATTTATGAAAACATTTCATAATACATTTTTCTTTTATTCAAACATTTCTATAAAGATGCTTCTTTATATATAATCACTTCAAAAATTTTATTCACTAATTTTTTGTTCTTCTTTCCAAAGAAACAATTTCAATTTAAAAGATAAACTACCTTTTATTTCTAAAGTTATAATAAACTCCATATATTACAATATACTCCTTTTAACCAATATTAAATATAAACACCTTAATAAAAATTAACAATCACTAGTTAATTTATCAATTAATGATTCATATTATCTTTTTAACTTTACAAAATTATATAGATCGAGTAACTCAAAAATGGTACCAAGGAACTAGTACTATCAATAGTATCATATATTCCCTTAACAAGAGGGGGGATACTTAAAAGAAGTGTTTACCATCTAAACACATCTCCTGCTCACTTTAGTTAATTTCGAGCCACTCGAACTAGTTAATCATCAAATTCTTTTCAAAAATAACGGGATTTAAATTCTCAAAAATTTCTTTATAAAAAAATTTGTAAACCCAATTTATAAAATCACTTATTTTTATAAAACATTCATAAAATCATTTATCTTGAATAAATTTCTTTGACCTTAAACCAATATTATTTATCGAACACCACATAGTCAAATTGTGAATCTAAATTCACGAGGTGTTCGTATTTAAACT
Source organism: Allium fistulosum (assembly GCA_030737815.1). Taxonomy (NCBI): domain Eukaryota; kingdom Viridiplantae; phylum Streptophyta; class Magnoliopsida; order Asparagales; family Amaryllidaceae; genus Allium; species Allium fistulosum. The sequence continues at coordinate 911,165,212 of CM060907.1, read as the reverse complement.
TTTAAATCAAACAACCATCAATGAATGATAATAACTGAATATTATCATTCCTTTAACAACCAAACACTATATAAATTACTATATCATTAGAAAGATATTCCTTTATATTCAAAATATAATCCTAGATAAAATTATTTCATTTACCAATTTTTCAAAATAAAAATCATTTTTATATAACAATAACAAATAGGAGCTCATATATAATATGCCCAAACTCAGTCTAGGGTGTCACTTACCCTATCTCTAATGAGTTACTCATCTTAGGGTGTTACTAACCATATCTTTACCCATACCAGGCTTAGATGTTCGCTCAACCTAAGCTCTGATATCAAATTTAATGAACGGGATTTTGACCATCGAAAATCGACACTAATACGTCCATCATATTGTGTGCTGAGCATTTAAATGCCAGAAAAACCTATTGTTAAGGGTAAAAAGAAAAAGAAGGCAGAACAGAATCTCACATGAATGTAATAACATATATTATTTCAATAATCTTTATAATGAAATTACTTTTAAATACATATAACAGAATTTATCCTAAGCTCAGCCTGGACAGTTATAAAAACCTGTTCTTACAAATGCTGAAAAACAAAGAACGTAGTGGAAACGTAAACTACGTCCATACATTGATAAAGATCTCCAGCTCTCCTCTAGAAACTCCAAACGTCTTCAGCTAATCTTGAAACTACTCGGATATGACTCAAGTATTAAAAATATCCGGATCAGGCTTAGCAACCTAGCGTAAAATACGAATTACAAATATATATGATAGTGTCATAGATTGAATTTGATGACAAACAAAACCTTTGGAAAGAAGAGTATCTCATAATACCATGTTTTTAATCCAAAAAAGGGATCAACACATTGGATTGAGTGCGAAAGCACCCACCCTATTTATCAAGGGAAATGAAATAGAGAAAGAAATAGTAAATCGCAGAAAAAGCAAAGAGACAAGAGATTTTAATAGTGGTTTGGCTGTTAATGAAGTCTACGTTCAATTTATAGCTTTTACTCATCACTACTGTTACAATGGAGTTTGGATTACAATATGATTCTTCTTTCCTAATTTAGATCAAGCCACTATCATTAGAGACAACTGAAAGAATCTTAATCGCCCCTTTAATGGCTGTTGTGAGGGAGAAGAAGAGTGAAGAAACAATGGTAGGGTTTCAACAGAGATCAGAGCAGAGCCCCTTTTTCTGTTGTAGATGAGATGGTATTTGTAGGAATTGGAGAGCACTTGGGCCAGAGTCGCTTTACAAAAAGCCTGCATTCATCACACACAGGAAGTCTAGAAAGATTGATGGTCATCGGAGGAAAGTATTCGGATTGGTACTGATCCAATCCAATTGGATCGTTATCGATCCAAATAGCTAAGCAATTTTGATGCTTTGACTAATTGGTTGTCTTTCTTGCCTAGTTACGATGATCTCCATGTAGTTTTATAGCAGGTTGACTTATTTTGACGATGATTCACTTATAGGTTAGATTGAATTGTAATCTAAATCAGATAAGTCTTCACTTCTTGAACTCGGATGCTAGGAATGTTATCAAACTCTTTAGATAAGATTAGTAGAGACCTAGAAGTGTAAGATAAGTGGAATGGAGATCCAATAAAGCAAAACTTTTGATCGGTACGAATCCAATTGGATCGGATCGGTACCGATCCAAAATGTAAGCTCAAAATTGCCCAAACTTCTTGGGGCCCTTTATCTTGTTCTTATAGGCCTTCCGATCAAGTTTTGAGTTGTTCTAGTTTAATCTGAATGTTCCAGCTCCTTTTGGATTCTGTTGGGTTAAAAACCCGGTTAACATTTGCCCCTTAGAGTATGCATTCATTGAAAACAAAGTGTGCTCTTGAATTGTTTATCTTTGGGGTTTCCATTTTAAGGAGTTTCATTGGTCGTGTTGGGCTATCTCATGATATACCGATGAGCTATTCAACTTTCAATGTGGATCTTCATTGCCTATGATTAGTCAGTAATTGGACTTGAGCTTTTTAGGGATGTATACGAACATTGAGTAAGTCCCGTAAGGAAAATTTAGGACTATTTGGTGGAGTAAATTTTGATCGATATCGATCCAACTAGATTGGAGCGGTACCGATCCAAGTACTTCATAATTTTTTTAAAGTTTCTCTTTCTTCTTTTTTTATATATTCAAGCCGAACCCACACTTATTTTTATTTCCATTTAATCCGATCCCATACTTCTCCAGCCAATCTGACCTCTTCAACCTTAGCTAGCTGATCCAAGCATTCCATCCATCAAGGAGCTGCCACCATTGATCTCCACCACCAGCGCCATCAACCGCCACCTCCTGAAGCCATTGCCGACAACTAGATCAAGGAACTACCGTCAAAAACCCCAACTTTGTGAAGACAGCCGATCCATCCAATACCCTAGTTTGGGTTGTATTAAACCAGAGATCAAATCATCTTTCTCAATTTTAAAGGCTGGTGGTGTGGATTTTGGCGTATTACTACATTAGCGATTGGTGATGAAGTTGTGTTGGTGATAGATATAGTGGAAGATTCAAGTTGATTTTGACATTGCGAAAGAAGATAGCAAAACTTGAACTTTTCACAGAACAAAGATAGTGTTTGCCTAGGTGCTCAATATGTTCTGCTATCTTCATCCACAGAGTCAGAATAAACTTGCACTGAGTTACACATTCGATCTTGGCACAGTGTCTTACGGATTGATTCTGGTATTTCTGGGAAGTGATAAAGAGCTTTGGGTGGCATCTTGTGCCACATCCCCTATCTAGTGCCCAAAACTAAACGCTATAGATGCTACAGTCATCTATAGTATTAGCTTTCGATGACTAAATACGGCTATGTTAATGATATCAATAATAATAGAAGCACTTGAATATGAAACAAAACACAGATTTCAAAATAGCATTTACTTTATTACATTTCAAAACCAATTGTTTCACATTCACAACACATAACCCAAAATCGTTCCCAGGCACAGATAAAATATAATTATTACAAATTACGTCAAGAGCAGTATATGATGATACCCCCTTGGTTTATCAGAGCCATATGGTCATAATGGACCTAATACAATCACAGCGAAAATACATCAAAACATAACAAGAACTGCAAATCCTAAATAGCTATCCGTTTGTCTCCTGCATGCCTCCGGTAGCCTTATTCGTCATCCTACTAAACCTGAAAAAGACCTTAATCCCTCAATCTACTCAAATTAGTTTTGAGCACCCGAGAGTTTAAGGAGAAAACATAAACTTCGAGTTAGACATAAAGCCTGGTATGAATAATACTATACATCGTGGTTAAATATGTTAAATGAGACCACGCCGCTTAGCGGAATGGGTTTCCCCTCACTAACTTCCTTTTTAAAACATATCTTTGCAAAACCTTTTACAAAACCATATACTGTGCTCCTGCATCCACAATGGTTAAATACTGTAAATAAACATTATGTAAATATACATAAATCTCAGGTAATAGTGAACTATCTGTTCAAATACATAAGTTTTGTTTGGATAACTTTTAACCTTTGGCTGACTCGGGCCTACCAGACAATATAATCAAAATTAACCTAAAACTTGTTAGGTATTCTTCTTCTGGATTACCTATCCTTAACTATCTGTTAAATAATTCACTTCTGGACGGTCTGTCCCTAACTTAATCTTCTCCCAGGTCTTCCCGATCCCAATGGTTTTTTAGGCTCACCAATAACCTATCTGTATACATCATATATTCCTTTCGGTGTGTAATCATAATTTTAGCCTACCTATGACCAAGCTTTACACACTGAAATTTTGGACAACAATTAGCTGGGGCTAATAGCTAATGTATAGGGCGCGACCCTATACCAGTCCCATATGGTATTCTAATATCTAAGTCATTTTCAATTAAGGATCCCCTCCCATAATTTTCCTTGAAAACATTTCCAGACCGATTTAAATCTTTAAATCAAATTTACACAAGGAATAATATATAATCTATACAGTTTACTCAAAATCATATCACCATGTTATATCCTCTTTACTCAAACTTTAGTTGATGAAAACACTTAGCCATTTAAAAGAATCTCTTTCTACACTTTTGAAATCATTTATTTCAAATTCAACTATCAAACCTTTCGAAATCAAACCTTTCGAAAACAATAAAACTTTGGAGATCCTTCTTTAAAATCTCTTTAAAACATTGCCATAGAAAACCTTGGAAAACCCTCCATCTCAAACTTTTCGAAACCATTCACTTAAACCTTATGAAATAGTTCAGCCAGAATCTTTCGAAATCATTCATTTAAACCATTCGCAATCAATCATTTAAATCTTGCGAAATCTTTGAACTTAAACTTCTCGTGGTTAATCATCAAACCTTTTGAAATCATTCAGCCAAAACCTTTCGAAACCATTGAACCAAACCTTTGAAAAATAATCTTCAAACCTTTCGAAATCATTCAACTAAAATCTTTTGAAACCATTGAGTTTAACCTTTCGAAGGCTTACTGGTTTCAATTCAAAACAGATGGAAAACCTTCTTATAAAACCTTTCGAAGTCCTTGGAAGCGACCTTTCGACTAAGCCGAAAGATCTGCTTCAAAAGCTTTAAACATATCCTTTAAAACAACTCTTTCGAAAGCTTTGGATTATACTTCAATTTATAAAACAAGGGTAAGACACCTAAGTCGAAGGCTTCCTTTCGAAAGCGTTGGGAGAAGCGGTTGGTTTTAAAACAAGTATACCTTTCGTCTTTGCCGAAAGGCTCAAAACAAAACAAAGCAAAACAAAGCGGCGGCAACCTTTCGACTGTGTTGAAAGGTTTTAAATAAAAACCTTTGTTTAAACATTTGAGCAAAGCAAGCGAAAGCTTTTGATTTATAAAACAAACATACCCCAACCTCTGTGGCCATCTACCTTTCGACTAAGAACCTTTCGACTTTGTCCAATTCATTACGTACCAAGTTACTTGATACCATATGCATTGGTTTGACCTTTCTGAAAGCTTTGAACCTCTCGACTTGGTCGGAAGGTCTGGGCCGGAAGGTTTCTGCTATAATAGGCTGAAACATGCTAAAATTATGTTTTCTTTGTTTTTAACTTAAAAGGATAACTTTTCAACTAACCTGCATTTTTTTTCAAATTTTCATTGGTTAACAAATTCTTTTCAAAAATGTGCTGCCACCATTTTTGAAATTAATAATCATTTTATTTTACAATATGCCCCTTCCCCATAATTAAATCTATAAAACATTTAAGTCCCATACCTTCAATAATTTTATATATTCATCAAAACAAATAGGAAAAATCTGGAAAAATCCCAGAAAATCTATTTTAATATGTTGCCTAACATGTAAAAATTTCAACCACAAATCATTATTATTTTAGCCGAAAATAATTTGTAACCCAATAAACAATTTCCTTCACTAGAAAATTAATATAAAATCCACCATACTTCGGAAAATCATGAAAATTGAAACCCATCTCTAAAATATCATTTCTGACCTCTATTCAAATTTTCAAGGCATTTGGATGTCATTAAATAGGGTTTTTATGTCAAACATATCATAAAATTTTAACATGAACATATATAATCCATCAACAATCACATATACAACTTTAATCATCAAAACATGGCACATACTTGTAAAAACATTTCAGGTCTAATCATAAAACCGAAAACTAAAAGAAAATGGGATGTAGTGGTTATTCACCTTAGCTTTGAGATTATAGATGAGAGATTTGATTGTTGAATTAGTTGATTACTTCTCTTCTCTTGAATTCTTGCTTTAGTCTTCTTCTCGAGAGTGAAAATGGTGGCCGGCCTTAGGGTTTTTAGTTTGAGAAAATTGAAATGAACGTGAGTTTCTATCTCCTAAGGGTTTAGGGCATAAGGTTTTTCTATTTCCCATATTTCCCTTGTTATTTCCTAACACCTTTGTTTAGACTATTTCATTTTAGTTTGCACATTAACATGGCACGGCTACCCTTAGCTATCAATTATCAACTTATTAATCTCCATATTATTTATTTAATTTACCTACTTAATTATTCTAAATAATGTTATAAAAATATGGGGTGTTACAAACTACCCACCTTAAGGAATTTTGTCCTCGAAATTACGATAAGGTATATAACACAACAATCAAAGGTAAAACATATCTTCCAACAAGTCAGGATAAGTATTCCTAATCTTGCTCTCTGTCTCCCAATTACAGTCTCTAGCATCGTCACTCCACTGTACCTTTACTAACTTGACTGTCTTGTTCTTAAACCTCTTCTCGTCTCTAGCCACAATCTGAATCGGCTTTCTGACTTTGGTCAAATCTGGCTCTACTACTAAATCTTCTAACACCGTAGGTGCTATAGTAGTCTCCGGGTCTCAAACATATTTCCTAAGATGAGAAACATGAAAAACATTATGGACTACAGCCAAACTACTCGATAACTCTACTCTATAAGCGATTTTTCCGATCCACTCTACAATAAAAAAAGAACCAATGAATCTAGGTGCTAAATTTCCTGATTTCCCAAATCTTATCACTCCCTTCATCGGTGAAACCTTAATAAACACATAGTCCTCGATAGAAAATTCCAAATCTTTTCTTCTTCTATCAGTATAACTTTTCTACCTAGATTGAGCTTCCTTCATCCTAGCTCGGATTAACTCAATCTTCTCTGCAGCTTCCTTTACCAAATCCGGACCAAGAACCAATCTATCCTCGGTCTCTAACCAACATACGGGAGACTTGCATGGTCTTCCATACAAAGCTTCAAACGGTGTCATCCCAATACTAGTCTGATAACTATTATTATACGAGAACTCGATTAGATGTAGATAGCCTCCCATGATCCCCCGAAATCCAATACACAAGCTCTTAACAAATCCTCCAAGATTTTGTTAACTCTTTCCATTTGCCCATCGGTCTATGGATGGTAAGCGGTACTCATGTTAAGCTTGGTTCCTAATGCTTCCTATAACTTTTCCAGAACTCACTAGTAAACAAAGAATCTCTATCATTGACAATACTACTAGGAATCCCGTGCAGTCTAACTACATTCTTCATAAATAACTTTGCCAAACTAGGTTCCGTCCTAGTTGACTTTACCAGAATCAAATGGGCACTCTTGGTCAGTCTATCTACTATGACCCATATACTTTCATTTCCTCTATTAGATCTTGCAACCCATCAATAAAATCCATAAAAATAGATTCCCACTTCCACAATGGAACTTCCAACGGTTGAAGCAATCCACTTGGTTTCAGGAGTTCAGCCATTGCCTGTTGGCAATTCAAGCACTGCTTAACACACAAACCAATGTCCAGTTTCATACCTTCCCAAAAGAAACTTCTCTTCATATCCTGATACATCTTCGTTCCTCCTGGATGGATAGTGAACTTCGAATGATGGCATTCATCCAAAACTTCACTCCTCATGTTTTCTACATTCGAAACACACAACCTTCCTCTCTTTCTTAACCACCCATTTTGGTCAAGACTGAAATCCTTTAGGTCATCGCTCTCTGTTACATCCCTCAACCTTTTGATTCGTTCAGCCAAAATTGAATCCTCCTCTTGCTTAGAAGCTATCTTCTCAATCATTACCGGCCTAATTGCTAAACAAGACAATACAGCACTTTCGGTACTAGAACCTTTCCTAGATCTAAACTGCACACTACAAGCTAACAATGCTTCCAAATCTTTCCACTCAGCAATCATAGCCAATACTGAAATCTGATGTTTTCGGCTGAGTGCATCCACCACCTTGTTTCCTTTTCCGGGTGTGTACTCAATTTCAAAATCATAAGCAGCGATAAACTCCAACCACCTCTACTGTCTCATATTCAACTCCTTTTAAGTGAACAAGTATTTCAACGACTTATGATCAGTATAAAGCTCAAATCGCTCTCCCAAAAGATAATGCATCCACACCTTCTAAGAAAATACGACGGCAACTAACTCCAATCATGCGTAGGATACCTAACTTTTTGTGGTCTGAGTTGTCTAGCAGCATAAGCAATCACTTTACCTTTTTGCATCAACACAGCTCCCAATCCAGTTCCACACACATTAGTATAAACAACCAAATCTTGATTCCCCTCCGGAACCACTAACACCGGCGCATGGGTCAATAAGTGTTTCAAGGTCTGGAATGCTTCCTCACACTTATTAGTCCATACGAACTTCACATCTTTTTGCGTAAGCTTAGTCATCGGTGCTGCTATCCGCGAAAAATTCTTTATAAACCTTCGATAATATCCAGCCAATCCAAGAAAGCTTTTAATCTCGATCACCGTCTCGGGTCTCTTCCAATTATTCGCTGCCTTAATCTTAGTTGGATCTACAGACAACCCTTTCTCTAAGACAACATGACTAAGGAACTTCACTTCCTTCTTCCGAAAACGTCACTTCAAAAAATTGACCTTCAACTGATGCTCCCTCAATGTTTCGAGCATAACTCTAAGATGAACTTCATGCTCCCTTTCATCCTTAGAGTATACCAAAATGTCATCTATGAAGACTATTTGCACGAAAAATGGGCAAACTCCTCTAAGATGTTGTAGTAGGGCTATGAATACTGTTTGCAGTATACAGCTACCGTTTGATGAATTTTAGTTGCGAGTGTATGTGGTAGAAAATCAATAGTTTGCAAAAAAGAATAAACAAAGGACTGAAATGTAAAAAGACATAGAATTTATAGTGGTTCGGCCTGAATGTGCCTACATCCACTATTCCTCTTTTATTATCCGTTTCATATCTAATTACAAGTACAAGCTTTGAATATGGATAAACTTGTTATTAGGACTAAGGATTTTCTCTCTCTTAGTTGTCTGCCATTGTTGATGGAAGTTTCACTATTTTCCATCCCTCCTTCTTTGTGATGCCATATGCCTAGTATTTATAGAGTGTGGTTGTGGGGAGAAGCAGCTGAGTACATGGATTTTAGGCTTTGGTTTAACACTTTTTCCCTTGAAATATGGTTATGCTATTGTTTCACTACTCTGGGATGCTGGTTGAATACTATTCTGGTAACTTGATTCAATCGTCCTTCCTGACCCTTGAATCTTGAATACCGGACCATATAAGTTTAACCCTACGAGTACAAAAGAGGGTGGACCCAGCCCCAGAAGGGTAGGACCAGATATGTCTGGTGGGTACAGACCTAGAAGGGTTGGACCAAGTGGGTGCAACCTCGAACCAGGTGGGTCTGGGTCAGGTGGGTCCGGCCTGGGGCCGGACAGGGTGAACCCGGCCCTAGGCCGAAGATGGCGGGTCTGGCCTGGTGTACCGGACCAGGGAGCTGGACCGGCCCCAGGCCGGGCCTGGTGGGTCCGGCCTATTATGCCGGATCAGGTGGTTCCGGCATTGCCGGACTAGTGGGATCCGGATGCAGGCCGAACCAGGTGGGTCCGGCCTAGTGTGCCGGACAAGATTCTAGTCCGGCATTTGCCGGACCAAGGATCTAGTCCGGAAAATGCCGGACCAGGTGGGTCCGTCCTGGTATGCCGGACCAGCTGGGTCCGACCTGGTATGCTGGACCAGGTGGGTCCGGTAGTGCCGGACCAGTGGAGTCCGGCACAGCCGGACCAGGGGCTGGTATGGCACAACCGGACCCAGTGGGTCCGGCCCCAGGCCGGACTAGGTGGGTCCGGTAGTGCCGGACTAGTAGGGCCCAAGGCCAGACCAAGTGGGTCCGGCCTGGTGAGCCGAACTAGGTGGGTCTGGCATTTCCGGACCAGGAGGGCCCGGCCTGGGTCGGACCAGGGGGGTCTGGCCCTGCGGGGCCGGAGCTGTGCGGGTCTGGCCCTCGCAGGCTGGACCACAATGTCCGGCCCAGTTGGGCCGGACCTGTGCTGGTCCGACCCCCTGTGGGGCTGGACTTAATTGGTCCTGCTCTGCTGGGCCGGACTCTGCTGGGTCTGGTTCCTATTGGGTCGGACTCAGCTGGGCCGGACCCGTGCGGGGCCGGCCTAGGCTATCTGGTCCTACGGGGTTGGATATGTGCATGTCCAGCCCTATTGGGCTAGATATGGCGGGACTGACCCTTCTGGGCTGGGCTTAATTGGTCCTGTGCGGACCTGATTTTGTATGGCAGTTTCTTTGCTGGTGTAGGCAGTGCTGGGCCTTGGAAGAAGGCGGTCTTCGAGGCTTTATTGTTGGACCGTGTTAGGCAAATCTTAGAATGACCATATCTTTTCAAACCCTTATTCGGATTGAGATGCGGTTCAGACCGGTGCTCACATCTTGACCTCGCAAACATTTCTAAGCAGCTCTGAGTCTATTCCAAAACTTTGACAATTTTTCCTCTGACTTTTCATATCCAATATGCGGTGGTTGAAAATGCCCACAACATTTGCTCCCAAAGTATACTTTCGCAAATGCAAAGTATGCTTTGTTTGATCTAGGGTTGCCTCACCAGTATGGTAGGTGACATCCTGATGTTTGACTATCCACATCTCATCATCGTACCCAAGATGAGTTTCCTTTCATTAACTGTATGCGATGCTTCGTTTGCCTTGAGGAGGACTTGCTGGTCACTTGACACCGTTTTTTAATTATCCTGCATTTGGCAGTGCTATATTTCCCCTTATCCTTCCTATTTCTGGCTTCAAGGTCTTGAGTAGTACATGGACCTGGTAATATTCCCTTCGTGGTATTTGACTTGGGACCTGTGATGTGGAATTTCTTCTACCGACCATCATATAGCCAGGTTGAGTGAGCATGGCCTTACCATCTGATTGCTGAGTTTGTATATTTCCTCATTAATTTTTTCATGCTTGGTCAAGGTCAATTATTGATGGAGTAATGATTTTCCATTGGAGGGTATTTGTACGTAAAATATTATGCAGAGCGTCATTAGTGGATGTTGGCTACGTCTGACCAAGCTGGGCTAATAGGCTTATGTTCCATCTAGTAAAGTGATGACATCTGGAGTAATTCCTTGCTCCTTTGTTAGCTCTTCCAGGACTTAACCCCAGGCACATTTGAATAAGATTATCTTAGCCAATTTCCTTGGTAGTGTGCCTGCTGATGTCTCGTGTATCTATTTGGAGTCGACTACTGGCTAGCGTTAATAGGGTAGGTGCTGGGCCTTAGTGAGTGGTCTTGGCTCTTTTGAGTGAAGCTCAAGGAAATTTGTCGGCATTGTGAATTAGGGATCCTATTACCGGTCCGGTTTATGCTGATTATCGTAGTCAGATGTCTCCAACGTGGGGTGTCTATTGGTGACATCGGCTTGCTTTCTCTACATTGATACGGTGGAATCAACCTTTCAACTCAAATGTCACGTTGGCTTTGGCGGTAGAGGATCGTCCTATTTTGTTGACTTTACCTACAAGTTTAGGGTCCTTTTGAGCCTAGTGAGGTCAAGGACTTTCATCCTTGCCTTAGAATTAGTAGCCAATCTCCTCATTTGTGCATCATTCAATCCTAAGTTAGCAAAAATTCTCTCACAATGTAGTAGCCAATTTTCCACCTCGATCGTATCTTCAGTACCAATAAACGGCTTCCCTCCAAGCCTGATGTAATCCCTACTCATGTTAGCATACTGATTGGCCATCAGAACTTCCTAAGTTCCACCTCCAACAGCATTACCTTCGACAACTCCGACTGTAATTCCAGCTTGCATCATGTTTACAAAGATCTGATACATTTCCCCTATGTCCATTTGGGAAACTCCCGCACCAATAGTTTCCGCTTGTGCCTGACGGGGACCTCTCCTAGTGTTTGGTTGGGCATTTCCATTGGTGGTGGTGCTATCTCCTCCGAGATTAACTCTGCCTCTCATTCCTTCCATATCTGTATTCAAACCTCGTAAGATACAGATGAATAGCCTAACTAAGATAGGAGTTTATAGATATAGCATATACTTATATATATAGCAAATACAAGTACGTTACTATAGCGTTATCCCATACCCTAATCTTAACTCTAATTTCTAAGGATTATGTTTTCAAAAATCGTTGTTAGTTAAAGTATTTCATAAACCATGCTCTGATACCAAGCTGTCACATCCCCTATCTAAAGGCCCAAAACTAAGCGCTACAGATGCTGCAATCATCTATAGTATTAGCTTCCGGCGACTAAATACGGCTATGTTAATGATATCAATAATATCAGAAACACTTGAATAAGAAACAAAACATAAATTTCAAAACCGCTTTTACTTCATTACATTTCAAAACCAATTGTTTCACATTCACAACACATAATCCCAAATCATTCCCAAGCACGGATAAAATATAATTATTACAAATTACGTCAAGAGCGGTATATGATGATACCCCCTTGGTTGATCAGAGTCGTATGGTCATAATAGACCTAATATAATCACAGCGGAAATACATCAAAACATAACAAGAACCGCAAATCCAAAATAGCTATCTGTTTGTCTCCAGCATGCCTCCGGTAGCCTTATTCATTATCTTGCTAAACCTAAAAAAGATCTTAATCCCTCAATCTACTCAAATTAATTTTGAGCACCCGAGAGTTTAAGGGAAAAACATAAACTTCGAGTCAGACATAAAGCTTGGTATGAATAATACTATACATCCCGGTTAACTATGTTAAGTGAGACCACACCGCTTAGTAGAACGGGATTCCCCTCACTAACATCCTTTTTAAAACATATCTTTGCAAAACCTTTTACAATACCATATACTGTGTTCCTGCATCCACAATAGTTAAATACTGTAAAGTAAACATTATGTAAACATACATAATCTCAGGTAATAGTAAACTATCTGTTCAAATACATAAGTTTTATTTGGATAACTTTTAACATTTGGCTGACACGGGCCGATCAGACAATATAATCAAAATTACCTAACACCTGTTAGGTATTCTTCTTCTGGATTATCTATCCTTAACAATCTGTTAAATATTTCACTTCTAGATGGTCTGTCCCTAACTTAATCATCCCCCAGTTCTCTCGATCCTAATGGTTTTTCAGGCTCACCAATAACCTATATGTATACAACATATATTGTTTTCGGTGTGTAATCATAATTTTAGCCTACCTGTGACCAAGCCCTACACACTGGAATTTTGGACAACAATTAGCTGGGGCTAATAGCTAATGTATAGGGCGCGACCCCATACTAGTCCCATCTGGTATTCTAATATCTGAGTCATTTTCAATTAAGGATCCCCTCCTATAATTTTCCTTGAAAACATTTCCAAACCGATTTAAATTTTTAAATCAAATTTACACAAGGAATAGAATATAATCTGTATACTTTACTCAAAATCATATCACCATGTTATATCCTCTTTATCAAACTTTAGTTGATGAAAACACTTAGCCATTTGAAAGAACCTCTTTCTACACTTTTAAAATCATTTATTTCAAATTCAACTATCAAACCTTTCGAAATCAAACCTTTCGAAAACAATAAAACTTTGGACATCCTTCTTTAAAATCTCTTTAAATATTGCCTTAGAAAACCTTGGAAAACCCTCCATCTCAAACCTTTCAAAACCATTCACTTAAACCTTTCGAAATCATTTAACCAGAACCTTTCAAAATCATTCATTTAAACCTTTCGCAATCAATCATTTAAATCTTTCAAAACCTTTGAACTTAAACTTCTTGTGGTTGATCATCAAACCTTTTGAAATCATTCAGCCAAAACCTTTCGAAACCATTGAACCAAACCTTTCAAAAACAATCTTCAAACCTTTCGAAATCATTCAACTAAAACCTTTTGAAACCGTTGAGTTTAACCTTTCGAAGGATTACTGGTTTCAATTTAAAACAAATGGAAAACATTCTTATAAAACATTTCGAAGTCGTTGGAAGCGACCTTTCGACTAAACCGAAAGCTCTGCTTCAAAAGCTTTAAACATATCCTTTAAAACAACTCTTTCGAAAGCTTTGGGTTATACTTCAATTTATAAAACAAGGGTAAGACACCTAAGTCGAAGGCTTCCTTTCGAAAGCGTTGGGAGAAGCGGCTGGTTTTAAAACAAGTATACCTTTCGTCTTTGCCGAAAGGTTCAAAACAAAACAAAGAAAAATAAAGCGGCGACAACCTTTCGACTGTGTTGAAAGGTTTTAAATAAATACCTTTGCTTAAACATTTGAGCAAAGCAGGTGAAAGCTTTTGATTTATAAACCAAACATACCCCAACCTCTGTGGCCATCTACCTTTCGACTAAGAACCTTTCGACTTTGTCCAATTCATTATGTACCAAGTTACATGATACCATATGCATTGGTTTGACCTTGTCGAAAGCTTTGAACCTCTCGACCTGGTCGGAAGGTCTGGGCCGGAAGGTTTCTGCTATAATAGGCTGAAACATGCTAAAATTATGTTTTCTTTGTTTTTAACCTAAAAGGATAACTTTTCAACTAACCTGCCTTTGTTTGTCAAATTTTCATTGGTTAACAAATTCTTTTCAAAAATGTGCTGCCACCATTTTCGAAATTAATAATCATTTTATTTTACAATATGCCCCTTCTCCTTTATTAAATCTATAAAACATTTAAGTCCCATACCTTCAATAATTTTATATATTCATTAAAACACATAGGAAAAATCTGGAAAAATCCTAGAAAATCTATTTTAATATGTTCCCTAACATATAAAAATTTCAACTACAAATAATTATTATTTTAGCTGAAAATAATTTATAGCCCAATAAACAATTACCTTCACTAGAAAATTAATATAAAATTTACCATAATTCAGAAAATTATGAAAATTAAAACCCATCTCTAAAATATCATTTCTGACCTCTATTCAAATTTTCAAGGCATTTGGATGTCATTAAATAGGTTTTTCATGTCAAACATATCATAAATTTTAACATGAACATATATAATCCATCAACAATCACATATACAACTTTAATCATCAAAATATGACATATACTTGTAAAAACATTTCGTATCTAATCATAAAACCGAAAACTAAAAGAAAATGGGATGTAGTGATTATTCACCTTAGCTTTGAGATTATAGATGAGAGATTTGATTGTTGAATTAGTTGATTACTTCTCTTCTCTTGAATCCTTGCTTTAGTCTTCTTCTTGAGAGTGAAGATGGTGGCTGGCCTTAGGGTTTTTAGTTTGAGAAAAATGAAATGAACGTGAGTTTCTATTTCCTAAGGGTTTAAGGTATAAGGTTTTATTATTTCCCATATTTCCCTTGTTATTTCCTAACACATTTTTTTAGGCTATTTCATTTTAGTTTGCACATTAACATGGCACGGCTACCCTTAGCTAATCAATTATCAACTTTTTAATCTCCACATTATTTATTTAATTTACCAAATTAATTATTCTAAATAATGTTATAAAAATATGGGGTGTTACATCTTGTGTGCGGCTTATGCTATTATCACCTTCCAGAGAACAAAATCGACTTATGTTGAGAATTATTTAGTTGATTTGGATTTATCGACGTATATTTTCTCACTTCGAATTGGTCTCGTCATTGCATAGCCGGTGTACCAGGAATAGGAAGGGCTTTCCATGTCGCTTTAGACTATGGATCTATTATCGGTCGTTCATCGATAATAGGTAAGTATAGAAGAAATGAAATTAATAGATGATACGAATCGCTCTTTCCGGCATGAATGAGCCATCTACACATAATGGTTAGTTACAGCGTTAAAGACACCGCACCTATTCTCACTTAGATTACACATCACACAGACTCCCGGTAAATACTTGGAATTTGATCGGCGGTTGTACACATCAATTACATCTCGGATTTCAAGTGTCAACTATGAAAGCGTTTATAGTTTAGAGATTAGGCGTACCTAACCATTTTGAACATAAGCTTTTTTATATAGAATGATGCGCAAATCTTCTCGATGCAAATCAGTTGAGGTGAACTCATCTCTTTCTGAAGTGGAATCATCATCGATCCCAGTTAGATCCGCCGATTCCATAACTTTAGCTCAATATGGTCGTTTGATTCCAGTCGGCCCTATCATCATCTCACTCCCCCTAAATTTAGAGTCTTGCTTGATCCTCCAGAGAAAGCTCCTTCAATCTTCACATATGATGTTGCGAAGCATTTGCTCATAATATGTTATCCTTGAGGATGGCGTGCTTCTGCCGTCGAGAGGAGAATTTGCTTATAGGCCACCTTCTAGATACGTGGCCTCCCATCGATACATGTGCATGTATGGTGCACTGCCCCATTTAATCACTTCTTAATGATAATATTTCAGAACATAGGGATGGTACCATTCCAAATGGATATGCTATGCTAATGTGCTTATATATTCTATTCATGCGGACGCTTAATCATGCCCCAAGCTTCACTGAGCTGCAGTATCTTCTATTGTTCAAGAAGAGAGAGTCTAATCCATCACTCATTTATATTGAGGGCAGTGTAGCCGAAAACTTATACTAGATCTTCCCAGCAAAGTTCCTTCATTCAAGAATCGGTTCTTGTTCGCTAAACGTCCAGAAGGATTCACCCATTTATGGACTACAGGGTGTAACATCCCTTATCTTGAGGCCCAAAGCTAAGTGATATAGATGTTGCAGTCGTCTATAGTATTTAACTTTTGGTGAAATAATTATGATAGTGTTAATGGTATTCATAATATCAAAAGCACATGAATATGAAATAAAAACGCAGGTTTCCAAAAACAACTTTTCCGATTACACTTCAAATCAATATTTCATATTCAATTACATAATCTCCAAATGATTCCTAGGTTTTGATAAAATATAATTATTACAAATTACGCCAAGGGCGATATACGAAGATGCTCCTTGGATGATTAGAGTACAAAAATAGACATACATATTAGTTATAAATACATCACAGTGAAAAAACCACTAAATAACTTCTACATAGCAATCTTTGCCTCCTGTATGCCTTAGGAAGCTTATTCGTCCAACCTACTAAACCTAAAAAGTCCTTAACCCTCAATCTACTCAAATTAAAATTTGAGCACCCGAGAGTTTAAGGGAAAAATATAAACTTCTAGTCAGACATAAAGCCTGGTGTTAATAACACCATTACATCTCAGTTTACTGACATTAAGTGAGACCACGTTGCTTAGCGGAACGGGTACTAATATCCTTTTAAAAGCATATCTTTCGCAAATCAAAATCCAGCAATCAATCTGATTATAACAGCAATAGTAAATACATATATGCATAATAATCAGGAAATAAATGGACTATCTGTCTACACTATAGTTATATCTGGCTAACTATTAATCATTGGCTGACTTGGACCTACCAGACATAATCAATAATCTAACTTCTGTTAGACACAATACTAGGCTATCTGCCCTTAACTATCTTCTTCTAGGGCCAACTGATCCTAATTGTTTTGCGGGCTTACCAATAACCTATCTTTACTTTGTATATTCCCTTCTGTGTGTAACATCATTTTAGTTCCATATGTGACAAAGCCTTACACACTGGAATTTGGGACTTATATTAGTTAGGGGCTAATAGCTAAAGTATAGGGCGTGACCCTACACCAGTCCCACCTGGTCTTCTAATATCTGAGAAATAAACTTAGGGTTAACTACCTATTCAAATCCCATTTTCTTGTAAACACTCTTTGCAAATGTTTTACCCCTAAAATCATATCTTTATGAAATAATAAAATCATACTCTTTGCTTTACTCCAAACACTTATGCCATGATATATACTTTACACAAAACAATGTTGATGAAATCTAATCAATGGGATAATCTATCCCTTCAAAATAAGTTAAAGCCTCTTTTTAACTTAGAAAACATTAGGCTATAAAGCCAAAAAATACCTTCGAAATCTTTGTTTAAACCCATAAACAATTTCCTTTCAAACACAAGTGAAAGCATCCCTTTCGAAACCATTACATAAAACCCTAGACATCCCCTTTCGAAACCATTTAAATTTATCTTTCGAAAGAATTGGAAAGCTTCCTTTCAAAACACTTAAAATAGACCTTTTGGAACAATTAAAATATACCTTTTGAAAGCATTAGGGACTTCCCCTTCGAAACACTTATAACATACCTTTCGAAAGCATTGGGTTCAAGTAAGGGTTTATAGGGCGAAACCATTAGGTTTAAAATTTAATATAACTAAAGGGTCATGAAGAACAGAGGCGAAAGTGTTACTTTTTAAAGCTTTGATCCCAAGTAAAGAAAGAGGATAGTTTCGAAATCAACCCTTTCGAAACCATTGCCTCCAAAACCATTTAAAAACAGCTATACAACCTTTCGAAAGCATTGAGAAGTCGGCTTCAAAGTAAAAGGAAAAAGCACCCCTTTTGAATATATTGTTTTAAGGCTATAAATAAAAAGTGGCCTTAACTAATTCGAAAGGTATGAATGCGGCAGTAAGGGTATCAAAAAGGTTTAAAAGCGGCAACTCCTTCGAAAGCTTCTTTTAAAACAAAAACAAGCAGCAACTCTTTTGAAAGCTTCTTGTAAAACAAAAACAAGTGGTGACACTTTTGAATGCTCCTTTCTAAAATCAAAGGCAAGCGACAACTTATTTGAAAGCCTCTTTCTACATAAAGATAAGTTGATTGATTCGAAAGCTAATTAGAGTGGCTTCAATCCCTTCGAAAGCATACCTTCGACACCATCATTCCTTCCACCTTCCCCAATACATTACATAACAATTGCTTGATATCATATGCATTGGTTTCGAATAGGTGCGAAAGGTCTAACTTGGCATGGTGACAGAAGCAAGCTAAGGAAGTGGCGAAGTTGTAGTTCAAAACAAAACTAGTTTATTACCTTTCAAAGTAATTCCTTTTTACCTAACTTGCCCAATTTTTCAAAATATGATAGGTTGCCTGCTCTTTATCAAATTTCCTTTCTAAAAAGGCTATCGAATTCGGAATTTACAATTAAAAACATTTTAACAAATAAGCCCTCCTCCTTAACAAAACATGTAAGACGTTTAAGTCCTTTAACTTAAATAATTTTATAGCATTAGTAAAATACTTAGGGAAATTTCCCAAAAATCTTAATAATTCACTTCTAATATGTTTTCTAACAAATATAGATTTCAGACCCGAAATCAATATATAATCGTCTTAAATAATTTAAACCAAACATTAACTATTTTCTCTCATAGAAAATTCATAATAAATCCACAATTACTTAAGAAAATTATGAAACGTGAAACTCACTTCTAAAGTAATGTTTTTGATAATATATCAAAAATGCAACTCATTTGGATGTCAATCAATAGGTTTTCTGATCTAGACATATCATAAATCCATGTGAAATAATATAAATCATAACAAGCATATATAACCATTTAAACAGACATAACATGACATATTACTTGAAAAATAGTTCGGATCAAACCTTGAAACCGAGGTCATTATCAAAAGTGAGATGTAAGTTAATTATTCACCTTAGCTTTGTGTTAAGAAGGTTAAGATTGCCTTTTGATTGATTGGCTTAAGCTTTCTACTTGAATCCTAGCTTTTCTTCTTCTTGAATCTTCTTAATGGTGGCTGGTCGAGCTAAATAAGATTTCCAATTTTGTCCGTGAATGTTAAAATGAACAAGGAGTGGAGTATGGAAGGGTTTAGGGTATTAGAATGAAGGATGTTCCCATTTTACCCTTACCATAACCCTCCTACTTACTTATTTTCAATCCCCTTTTGCTTATACATTCATTAAGAGGATGGAAGGGTTTAGGGTATTAGAATGAAGGATGTTCCCATTTTACCCTTACCATAACCCTCCTACTTACTTATTTTCAATCCCCTTTTGCTTATACATTCATTAAGGCACGACCCCTTATTAATTAACAAATCTTAATCCCTTAACTATTAACATTAATTTATTTAGTTTATCCAATTAAATGTTCTAAATAATGTTAGTCAAAATTAGAGCTCCCCTCCTTAAAGAATTTCATCGTCGAAATTACGATAAGGTACCCAAAACAATTAAACATTAATGTGAAACATACCATGAAACAAGTCAGGATAAGTATCTCTAATCATGCTCTCGGTTTCCTAAGTACAGTCTCCCTCATCATCACTACATTGGACTTTGACTAATCTGACAGTCTTGTTAGTTTCTTCTCATCTCTCGCAACTATACGAACTGGTTTTCTAACTATAGTAATATCCGGTTCCACTGCTAGATCGTATAACACAGTCAATGTAATAGTAGTCTCTGGATCTCGAATACATGTCCTTAGATGAGAAATATGAAAAACATTATGGACTCCAGCCAAACTATTTGATATCTCTAACATGATTTTCCCGACCCTTTCTATAATAGGTAACGGTTCGACGAATCTCGGTGCCAATTATCCTGATTTTCCAAAATGGATTATAACTTTCTCGGTGACACCTTGACGAAAACAAGATCTTCAACTGAGAACTCTAAGTCTTTCCATCTCTAATCAGCATAACTGTTCTGCCTAGACCGAGCTTCCTTTATTCTAGCCCAAATTAACTTAATCTTTTCTGCAGCTTCTTTAACCAAATCCGGGCCAATAATTAATCTATCCCTATTCTCTAACCAACAAAATGGATATTTGCATGGCCTTCCATACAAAGCTTCAAATGGTGCCATCCCTATACTAGTTTGATAACTGTTGTTATATGAAAACTCAACTAAGTGTAGATGGTTTTCCCATGATCCTCCAAAATCTAGCACACAAGCTCTTAACAAATCCTCTAGGACTTTGTTAACTCTCTCCATTTTCATATCTGTCTGTGGATGGTAAGCGGTACTCATCTTGAGCTTGGTACCTAAGGTATCCTGTATACTCTTCTAGAACTCACTAGTGAATAAGGAATCTCTGTCACTTACTATACTAATAGGAATTCCATGAAGTCTAACTATATTCTTCATGAATAACTTTAGCTAAATCTGGTGCTGACCTGATTGACTTAAAGGGTATAAAGAGTGCACTCTTAGTCAATCTGTCCACTATAACCCATGCACTCTCATTTCCTCTATTCAACCTTGACAAACCATCTATGAAATCCATTGAGATAGAATCCCATTTCCAGATTGGAACATCCAAAGGTTGTAGTAGCCCGCTTGGTTTCTGATGTTTACCTATTGATAGTTTAAACATTGCCGCACCCATAAGCCTACATCTCTCTTCATACCTTCCCAGAAGAAACTCCTTTTCATATCCTGATACATCTTAGTTCCTTCCCGATGAATAGTGAACTTCGAACGATCACATTCTCTAAGAACTTCCTTCCTAATGTTTCCCATATTCGGAACACATAGTCTTCCTTTCTTCCTCAACCACCCATTCTGGTCAAGACTGAAGTCTTTCAAGTCATCACTCTTTGTTCCATTCCTTAACTTTTTGATCCGTTTAGCTAATAGTGGATCCTCTCCTTGTTTAAAAGCAATCCTTTCGATCATCACTGGTCGAACTTCTAAACATGAAAACATGGCAGTTTCTGTGCTAGAACTAATCGTAGATCTCCATTGTATTCTGCATGTAGTAAATACTTCTAAATCTTTCCACTCAACTATCATTGCCAATACTGTATTCTGATGTTTTCTGCAATGTGCATTTGCAACCTTATTGCCTTTCCCGGTGTGTACTTAATACCAAAGTCAGAAGCGACTAAAAATTCTAACCACCTCTGCTGCCTCATATTTAACTCCTTCTGAGAGAATAAATATCTAAGTGACTTATGATCCTTGTACAAATAAAATCTTTCTCCCAAACGGTAATATCTCCATACCTTCAATGCAAAAATTACTGCAGCTCATTCCAAATCATGAGTTGGATATCTAACCTCATGCAGTCTGAGCTGTTGAGAAGCATATACAATCACTTTACCTCTTTGCATTAACACAGGTCCTAATCCTATTTCACATGGATCTGTGCACACACCAGGTCTTGATTCCCCTCTGGAACTACTAACATAGGTGCATTAGTTAATAAATGTTTCAGTTTCTAGAATGCCTCCTTATACTTATCAGTCCAGACAAACTTCACATCTTTCCGAGTTAGCTTTGTCATTGGTGCCGCTATCCAAAAAAATCCTTAATGAATTTCTGATAATAACCAGCTAATCCAAGAAAACTCTTTATCACAATCACTGTCTTGGGTCTCCTCTAATTATTCACTACCTCGATCTTAGTCGGTCTACTGACTAACCCTTCTCTAAAACTACATGGACAAGAAACTTAACTTCCTTCTTCCAAAAACGACATTTCGAAAATTTTCGCTTTCAGTTGATGTTCCTAGAAGATTCTTTTTATCAAGTCCCTGAAAACTACTGGCGCATTAGTTAGTCTGAACGGCATCACTAACCATTCGTATGATCCATATCTGGTCCTAAACGTCGTCAAAGGAATACTATCATCTGCTACTCTAAGCTAATGGAACCCTGTTGCAAAATCCAACTGAGAAAATACTTTTTCTCCACTCAACTGGTCGAAAAAATCGTCAATTCTAGGTAACGGATACCGAATCTTTATGCATTTTGAACTTACGATAATCGACACATAACCTCAGTGATCCATCCGGTTCCTTAACAAATACTGTGGCTGCTTCCCAATGCGAACTACTTGGTCTGATAAAATTCTTACCTTCTAAATCCACCAAGTGCACCTTTAACTCCTTCGTCTCGGTAGGTGTCATTCTACATGGCGATCTACTCATGGTTCAACTCTTGGTACTAAATCTATCCGAAACTCAATGGCTCGTTTCCACGGTAGTCCTATCAGGAGCTCAAAGACATCTATGAATTCTCTAATAATGAAAACTCGATTTAGCTTGTCTTCTGCCTCCATAACATCCAACAAAGCATTAACCTCAAAATAGGAGTTTTCTACGGAGTATATAATCCGATCACTAAAGCTAGGGTGTCTAAATGATATTTTCCTATCATGGCAAAATATTCTAGCATCGTAATTACTTAACCAATCCACGCATAAAATGATTTTGAACCCTACGAAATCAAATACATATAAATTACAAGTAAATATATGAACTAACATCTCAAACTCTAAGTGGTTGCATCTCAACCCAAGAGTCACATACCCTTCTATTGGATTTGCAAACCTTAAGGATATGACTAGATATAGGGGTTCTAGGTTAATCTTATCTACCAAACAATGAGATATAAAAGAATGCGATGCACCAGTATCAATAGAACTCTAACTCATACACCATGAATCAAAAGCTACCTCTTAACACAGCTTTCCCTTCTCCTTTGCTGCTGGTATTGAGGTAGCTGGTTCCAATGGAAACATTTTTACTTTTCAATCCTTGGCTCATTCCTTGCACTGGTTTTTATAATGTCCAATCTGATTACATTTGAGGCATTTTACTCCTTTCTTGTCAACAACTTTCTTTGCTTTGCCTGTCTGACATTCGTGAGCATACTGTCCCTTTTATCACACTTGTAGCAGACTACATTGGCCTTCCCTTCCTTGGCTGCTCCTCCTTTCTAAGTGCCTCTCTTATGCAAAAACTTTCTCATCTGGTTCTGCCCACCTTTGGTTTCCACTGCTTTGTTATCATTAAAGAGATCAAGCATCTTCTCATGTCTCAAAGCCATCTCAACAACTACATCACAGATCCCTAATATGTGGTGAAGTTGCTTTAGCAAGCTCGGGTCTCAATCCGCTGATGAACTTCTAATTCCTTTTGATAACCTTATCAACCGTAACATATCCGTACCTCGATAACTCCTCGAATCT
This sequence comes from Allium fistulosum, assembly GCA_030737815.1. Classification (NCBI taxonomy): domain Eukaryota; kingdom Viridiplantae; phylum Streptophyta; class Magnoliopsida; order Asparagales; family Amaryllidaceae; genus Allium; species Allium fistulosum. The sequence continues at coordinate 911,141,599 of CM060907.1, read as the reverse complement.
GGAACATACTCAAGCATTGTTATGTCTCCTTGCAAAACCTCAGCAAACTTCCTTAGCATAGTTGACTTGGCGATCTCTACATAAATCTTTCCTCAAATCTCCTTCCGAATTTCGCCAAAATCATGGTCTCTTCATTTACTCCCGTGGTAACACTGTTCCACCAGTACAGTGCTGCTCCTTGCAACTGTTTGGATGCCAATTTCCTTTTATGCTCATCTTTGAGTCCCAAATCAGCAAAAATCCTTTCGCAATGAAGCAACTGATTCTCCACTTCAATTGCATCCATAGTACTAACAAACGGCTTTCCTCCAAGCCTAGCATAATCTCTGCTTAGTACTGCATATTTATTGACCACCAGAGATCCCTGATTTCCTTCTCCAGCATTTCCTCCAACTAATCCTGCAGCAGCTCCAACTTCCATCATGTTGACGAAGAACTGATACATAGCTCCAATATTAACTTGCAGCACTCCAGCACCTACATTTGCAGTTTGTGCCCGACATGGATTCCTTCTAGTATTTGGTCTATCATTTCCATTAGTGGTGGTGCTTCCTCCACCAAGGTTAACTCTTTCATTCCTAGCATTCATATCTTACTTCCTAAAAATATGTATTCGAGCCTTTATAGGACACAAAAGAATAGCCTAAGAAAGATGAGAGAATAAAGATAAAGCGTATACTTATATATAGCAAATACAAGTACGTTACTATAACGCTATCCCATACCCCAGTCTTTTCTCTAATTCCTTAGGATTATGTTTTTCAAAATCATCTTAAGTTTAAAATTTCTTTTAAGTTTTCATAAACCTATGCTCTGATACCAAGTTGTAACATCCCGTATCTTGAGGCCCAAAGTTAAGTGCTACAGATGTTGCAGTCGTCTATAGTATTTAACATTCGGTGATAAAATACAATAGTGTTAATGGTATCCATAATATCAGAAGCACATGAATGTGAAATAAAATCACAAGTTTTCAAAACAACTTTCTGATTAATTTTCAACTCAATATTTCATATTCAATTACATAATCCCAAAACGACTCTCAGGTTTTTATCAAATATAATTACTACAAATTAGGCCAAGAGTAACATATGAAGATGCCCCTTTGGATGATCAGAGTACTAGATAGATAGACATATCAGTTATAAATACATCATAGTGGAAATAACATTAAATAACTCCTACATAGCTAGCTTTGCCTCATGCACGTCTTCGGAAGCTTATTCATCCAACCTACTAAACCTGAAACGTCCTTAACTCTCAATCTACTTAATTAAATTTTAAGCACCCGAGAGTTTAAGGGGAAAACATAAACTTCGAGTCAGACATAAAACCTGGCGTGAATAATACTATTACATCTAGGTTTACTGATATTAAGTGAAACCACGCCACTTAGCGAAACGGGTTTCCCCTCAGTGGTATCTTTTTAAAAGCATATCTTTCACAAATCAAAATCCTACAATCAAACTGATTATAACAATAATAGAAAATACATATATGCATAATAATTAGGAAATAAATGGACTATCAGTCCGCACTATAGTTTTATCTGGCTAACTATTAACCACTAGCTGACTCGGGCCTACTAGACAAAATCAATAATCTAACTTCTGTTAGACACAATACTGGACCATCTGCCCTTAACTATCTTTTTTTAGGGCCAACTGATCCTATTGGTTTTGCTAGCTTACCAATAACCTATCTTTACTCCGTTTATTCCCTTCTGTTAGTAACATCGTTTTAGTCCCATATATGACAAAGCCTCACATACTGGGATTTTGGACTTATATTAGCCAGTGGCTAATAGCTAAAGTATAGGGCGCAACCCTACACCAAACCCATATGGTCTTCTAATATCTGAGTCATAAACTTAGGGTTAACTACCCTATTCAAATCTCATTTCCTTGTGAACATTTTTTACAAATTTTTTACCCCTGAAATCATATGTTTATATAACAAGGAAACCATACTCTTCTCTTTACTCAAAATACTTATGCCATGATATATACTTTACACAAAACAATATTGATGAAATCTAATCAATGGGATCATCCCTTTAAAATAAGTTAAAGCCTCTTTTTAACTTAGAAAACTTTAGGCTATAAGACCAAAACAATACCCTCGAAACCTATGTTTAAAACCTTAAACAATTCCCTTTCGAACACAAGTGAAAGCATCCCTTTCGAAAGCATTACAAAAAACCCTAGAGATCCCCTTTCGAAACCATTTAAACTTTTATTTTTAAAGCATTGGAAACCTTCCTTTCAAAACACTTAAAACAGACCTTTTGGAACGATTAAAATATATGTTTCGAAAGGATTAGGGACTTCCCCTTAGAAACACTTATAATATGACTTTCAAAAGCATTGGGTTCAAATAAGAGTTTGTGTAAACATTGCTTCGAAACCATTTAAAATTATTAATTTCGAAACCACTGGGTTAAACTTTTAATATAACTAAAGGGTCATGAAGAATTGAGGCAAAATCATTACTTTTGAAAGAATTGATCCCAAGTAAAAGAAAGTGGATAGTTTCAAAACCCACCCTTTCGAAACCATTGCCTCCAAAACCATTTAAAAACAGCTATACAACCCGTTCGAAATCGATGAGAAGGTGGTTTCAAAGTTAAAAGGCGAAAGCAACCCATTTGAATACATTATTTTAAGGCTATAATGAAAAGCAGCCTTAACTAATTCAAAAGGTATGAATGTGGCAGCAAGGGTATTGAATAGGTTTAAAAGTGGCAAATCCTTTGAAAGCTTCTTTTAAAACTAAATCAAACGGAAACTCTTTCGAAAGCTTCTTTTAAAACAAAAACAAGCAACAACTCTTTTGAAAGCTCCTTTCTAAAAACAAAGGCAAGTTGCAACTTATTTAAAAGCCTCTTGCCTCACAAGGGTAAGTTGAATGATTCAAAAGCTAATTAGAGTGGCTTCAACCCCTTCGAAAGCATGCCTTCGACACTATCATTCCTTCCGCCTTTCCCCAATACACTACATAGCAATTGCTTAATATCATGTGCATTGGTTTCGAATAGGTGCGAAAGATCTAACTGGGCATGATGACGAAAGCAAGCTAAGGAAGTAGCGAAGTTGTAATTCAAAACAAAATTGGTTTATTGCCTTTCAAAGTTATTCCTTTTTACCTAACTTACCCAATTTTTCAAAATATGATAGGTCGCCCATTCTTTATGAAAATTCCTTTCTGAAAAGGCTGCCGAATTCAGAATTTACAATTAAAAACATTTTAACAAATTAACCCTCTCCTTAACAAAACATGTAAAACATTTAAGTCCCTTAACTTAAATAATTTTATAGCCTTAGTAAAATACTTAGGAAAATTTCCCAAAAATCTCAATAATTCACTGTTAATATGTTTTCTAACAAATATAAATTTCAGACCCGAAATCAATATATTGTGGTCTTAAATGATTTAAACCAAAAATTGACTATTTTCTCTCATAGAAAATTCATAATAAATCCACAATTACTTAAAAAATCACGAAACTTGAAACCCACTTCCAAAATAATGTTTTTGATCATATATAAATAAAGCAACTCATTTGGATGTCATTCAGTAGGTTTTCTAATCTAAACTTATCATAAATCTATGTGAAATCATATAAATCATCAACAAGCATATATATCCATTTAAACAAACATAATATGGCATATCACTCGCAAAATAGTTTGGATCAAACCTTGAAACCGATGTCATTATCAAAAGTGAGATGTACATTTATTATTTACCTTGGCTTTGTGTTAAGAAGGTTGAGATTTTCCCTTTGATTGATTGAATTAAGCTTTCTACTTGAATCCCAGCTTTTCTTCTTCTTGAATCTTCTTAATAGTGGCCGGCCAAGCTCAATAGGTTTTCTAGTTTCGTTTGTGAAGGTTAAAATGAATAGTGGAGGATGGAAGGGTCTGGGGTATTAGAATGAAGGATGTTCCAATTTTTCCTTTACCATAACCTTCTTACTTACTAATTTTGAATCCTCTTTTTCCGATACATTCATTAAGGCACGACACGTTATTAATTAACAAATCTAAATTCCTTAAATGTTAACATTATTTTATTTAATTTATCCAATTAAATTTTCTAAATAATGTTAGTCAAAACTAGGGTCATTAAAGGGGGTAAGCCTCTTTCACCATGCTTGGAATGTCCTTTAACTACTACATGTTTTCCGAACGATCATATATTCCGTATTGTTCTTCCGAAAATTAACAAGGACCCGACACTCGGCACTGTTCTTAGCACCAAAGCGGTCAATGCTCAAGAGCGCACAATTTAGTTCTTTCTCACAGATGAGAACCTTCGTAGATGTGGGCTTTTACATCCTGGGAGGTCTGTTGGATTCGTCACTGCTCCTTCCCATTCTAGAGCTCGAGCCTGTTCTAGTTCCTCTTTCCATGACTCTGGTGAAGAAGATAATGATGAAGTAGAATGTGGCCCATCCGATGGGCCAGAAAAGACCCCTATGGAGATCCACATTCAAGTTGGGGTCGATAGTCCGCTCAAAATGCCATCGATCTCAAAAGAGAAAGCGGAAGAGTTTTTTCAACGGAAGAGAAAGGCTCCATTTATTGAAGGGAAGGAGGAAGGAGAAATCGGTGATGAGTATCCTCTAAATGAGGAAGAAATAGAATGGTACACTGATGAGGGTGACGTTGACTTAGGCGACAAGGCCTTGGAATTGAGCCCTGGACATGCACCCTCACCTCCTTTGAAAGAGCTTATTGAAAGAGCTTCTCCCAAGAATGAACATATATCTAGCTCTCTGACGGAAGGCGCTGATACTGATTTGGGAGATACAAGTGACAATTTTGTGAATATGGATGACTTCACTTCGGAAGAGCTACCTCCCTAGCCTATTTAGATCATCCCTACAGAAATCAATGTCCTGACATTTGCCGGTGATCGATCTGGTTCGTGTATTCCGCGAGAGTCGTTAAACTGCAACAACACTTCATTAGGATCACACACTTTATCATATCACTATTTTTTAGGATGTTTTAGTTCATCAAATGCCTCCTTCCTAAAGCCATTTTATCTCTTGCTGGAGGAATCATGTTTCATGGTATTTTCAGTGATCTTGATCGAGTTTTGGAGTCTAAGCATTCGTAGAGACACTCCTCTAGTTACCATGCTCCCTAGGAGAATGAGAAGGAGAGGAAAATGAGGAAGAATAGGGGCGGAGGAGCATCGCTGTGCCGAGAAAGATCAAGGTCGTGATAGGGGAAGTGGCTACAAGAAGAGGAAAAGTCTGATTGAGTGGGGAGATCCATCAAAGAGGAAGAAAAGAGACAAAGAGTGAGAATCGGCTTCACGGCCTTCTGCTTCCATTAGGATAAACGTCCTTGCTTTTGTTGTCATGACCTCCTCCACTCATACTGTCACGATTACCTCTCCCTAGATTTCTAAGAATGCGCCTTACATTCTTCCCGCTGGTCCCCTACATCTGCAAACTACATTCCCTAATTCATTCTTAAGCGGGGTTGTTTTTGATAAGCCCAATCTGAAGTCAGTTCATGCCGAATCTTATTCACCCTATCTCTAAGAAATTCAGCGCGATTTGGAGAAAGCCAAGGGGTGGGAAAAGTTATGCATGCAGTTGTCCACTGTTAATCAGAAAAACTACCAAGAAATTCTCTCGTTTGAGTTCCAAAAAGATGAGTATGAGAAGCGGCTTGCAGATCATGATGCGGAGATCGAGAGGCTGAAGAAAGACAGAGATGATGCCTTTAAAAGGGAGAGAAAAAGTGTTTCTTTCCTTAAGGAGCCGAAAGAATCCACTGACCGAGCTGCACTTATATTTAGATATGGAACAAAGAAGTGCCATACTGATAAGGCAGCTTTAAAAGAACAGCTAAGGATAAGTGAGATGATGGTTGAGATGCAAAAGAACGATCACTGAGCAGGCTCAAGAAATTGCCTCTCTTCGCGAACAAGTTTCGAATTTGGATGTTGAGAAGAAACAGCTGGCGGTAAAGAAGGCTAGCATGGATGCCAGCTTTTTAGAGCTTCATGGTACCTTCAAAAAGAAGATGGAAGGCTTAGATGCTACTATTTTGGGCTTCTATGTCAACTCCGTGCTACATCAGGGGAGCCTTAGTTACTTGGTTCTGTTGTTCCCTCATACGCTTGCCGTAGTCTAGGGAAAGATTCTAGCCCAATTTCAAGACATAAGTGGCAGTTATACAAAAGAGGAATTGGTTCAGGCATATCTGAATGAAGAGTCCCACCAAGCTTTAGGGGAGGGCCAAGAAATATTAAGATGGGAGAGGGAACGAGAAGTTATTGATGCCGCAGCTATCGCTGAAGCTGTAATTGGGCTTTTTCCTTCAGGCCCTAGTGAGGCATCTTCGCATCCCCGCGCTGATGAGGGGATAGTTTTTACTTCTCCTATGGTTATGCAACCATCAAAGGAGGGCAAAGATGAAGGCTTCGAAGTTGTGGTGCATGAACAGACCCCCACAACAAGTAATTTTCTTATCTCTCCTGTGCTTGAAGACTTCCAACTTACACTAAATGAAATTGTAGAGATAACCGCCCTTTACTCTAATATTAAAGATCAACCCTCTCTTCCTTCCAAGTTACCTCCTCCTTACAGTGCTGGATCTACTGCCATTCCGACCGCATCAACCGTCGTCTTCGCATCCAGCTCGCAGCTCGGTTCACACTCCGAGCAAATTGCAGCGCCGCATGGTTTGGATGACCCCTTTATATCCCAAGAGGAGGGTCTAGCAGCTACTGACACACAAGAGCAAATGGTAGCAGTGAAGAAGGAGAAGGTTAAAGAGCAAAAGAGGTCATCGAAGAGTTCTCACAAATCCTGCAAGCACAAAGGTAAAGGAGGATATGCCAGTGGCAATGTTTCAGAAAGCGAGATCACCCCAGGAGGGGAGAATTTGAGAAGTTGCTGACCGAAGTTGGGAAGGCGGCAGGGGAGGTAGTGAGTAGAAGCATTGATCTGTTTGTGCATTCATAAAGTGGAGCTTTTGCTTTTTGGTTGCTTTTTGTAATATGAGAGTTCCTCATCGTTGGATGCAATTTTGCTGATCCAAGTAGTGGTGTGCGGCTTACGAAATGCACATAGTGAGATCAAGGCTTGCTCGATCGTAGTTTTCCAAACCAAGAAGCAATGTGCGGCTTATGAGCAGTGCAACTTAGGTAATTTTGTTTACTTGGATGTGATTCCACAGTCCAAGAGGCTATGTGCGGCATATGAAATGCGCGGCTTTGTTTCAGACCTTCCCAGTGTCGTCGGAGCACCACTAGTTCTTGGAATGCCGGGATCGAGTTCCATTGATCAGCGATTTGAGTTAGTTTTCTTCTGTCGATTTGACAGGTAGATGGGGTGTAATTTAGCATGGTTCTACTATCTCAAGTAGAGATAAGATGGTTTTGAGTTGATTTGACCTCGTCGACTCAGCAGGTTACTTATGTGAACACAATTTTATTGGTTCAGAAAGCAAAACAATTTCATTAATTGAAATAAAAACTGGGCAAGTTCTGCCTATTTACAAAGCTTTTGATACCCCGAGATGGCTTATTTGCAGAAATAGGAAATATATACGATAATTCTGGATAAAGTAATGACATAGCGATTCGTCGTTCCAAGCATAGGGAATTTGGGTTTCATCAATGGTTGTTAGCTTGAACGTGCCATCCCTTAGCTTCTGGCTGATTACATAGGGACCTTCCTAGTTTGGTCCGAATGTTCCTCATATAGGATAGACTCTTCTAAGGACAAGGTCTCCTACTTCTAAAGCACGGTTATGGACCTTGGTGTTGAAATGTCGTACAGTCCTTAGCTCGGCTTCTTCCCGCTTCTCATAAACCATATCGAGTTACTCGAGCATGAGCTGTCTGTTCTGCCTATGATTGAAGTTTTTTCTTCAATGAGAAGGGACTTCCAGTTTGACCAAGATCATTGCTTCCAAATCATATGCCAGGGCGAATGGAGAGTGCCCGGTTGCGGATTTTTGCATTGTTCTGTAAGCCCATAGTGTAAGTGGAAGTTCATCAACCCAATTTCCTTTAGCTTTAGTTAACCACTTTTTGATGGTGGACTTGATGATCTTGTTTACTGTCTCCACTTGCCCGTTTGCCTGCGGATGTTCAATAGCTGAAAAGCTTTTCTCGATTTGGAAGCGTTTGCAAAAGTCTTTGAACTTAGCGCTTTCAAATTGAGTCCCGTTATCCGTGATGATTTTTTGTAGCACTCCAAACCTACAAATAAGTTTTTAGTAAAAAGTTAATAAGAAGTGCAATAGCTGAAAAGCTTTTCTCGACTTAGAAGCGTTTGCAAAAGTTTTTGAACTCATCACTTTAAAATTGAGTCTCGTTATCCATGATGATTTTTTGTCGCACTCCGAACCTGCAAATAATGTTTTTAATGACAAAGTTAATAACTTTCTTTATAGTAGTAGTGGCTAGTAGTATTTGGTGAAGTATTCAACAGCAACGATAGTGTATTTGGCTCCTCCTTTGGTTATTGGTAATACACCAATCAAATCGATCCCCAGCGAAGAGCCACGGACTGACCATTTGTATTATCTCTATTTAAGGAGTTCTTTTGACCTTGCTGAATCTTTGGCATTGGTTGCATAGTTTTGCATAATCTGATGCATCGCGGTTGACCGTTGGCCAAAAATACCCATATCGGAGAACTTTCTTTGCAAGGATTTGTCCTCCGGTGTGATCCCCGCAGTCGGCTTCATGAACTTCCCTAAAGATTTTTCAAGCTTTGGCATTGGTTACACACCTGAGCAAGGGGGTAGATAGTCCCCTTCGGTAAAGTATTCCATCTTGTATTATGAACCGTGGTGCCTTTCGAAGGAGCTTTTTTTGTTGATTTTTGTCTACAAGAAGTGCTCCTCTTAGCAGATAGTCCTTGATTGGTGTCATTCATGTCTCTGGTTCTTCGATCGTTTCGAAAATCTAGTCGATATCCATCTTGCCTATGCTTGGAGCAGTCAAAGTTTCAACTAGAACTAGTCCTATTGATTGAGCTTCTCAAGAACTGGCTAGTTTAGCTAGACAATCCGCCTTCGTGTTTCATTCCCTCGGGATATGAGTTAAGGTGTAATTCTCGAGGTCGTTCAGCAGTTCCTGCACTTTGGATAGATATAGGGCGAGGTTCTCTCCCCGGGCTTGATATTCGCCTCTCACTTGATAGATAACTAGCTGAGAGTCGCTATAGATATGTATGGACATTATCCCCAGTTCCTTCACTACTTTCAGCCCGACTATCAATGCTTCATATTCTACTTCTTTGTTTGTTGCATGGAATTCCAAGCATAAGTCATAGCAAATGGTTCATCCTTCGGAAATCTCGAACATGACTCCTGCCCCCAAGAAAAAGTTATTACATGCACCATCGACGAACAACTTCCAACGTGTCTCCACTTTTGGAGTAATTTCTTCTTCGTTGTTCTGTATTGTAAACTCGAAAATAAAGTCTACCAATGCCTGCCTGTTAATTACCCTTCGAGTATGGTAAGTGATTTCATATTGATTCAATTCAATGTTCCATTTGATAAGCCCTCTAGAGATCTCGGGGCGATACAATACCTACTTCAAAGGTTGATCGGTTAGTACTTTAATCGGGTGTGCCTAAAAGTATGGTCGTATCTTTTTAGATGCAATCAAGAGGCAATATGCTAGTTTTTCCAACTTTGGATGGTTCTTCTCAACTCCAGTAAACTGTTTACTAATGTAATATACGGATCGTTAGATCCTAGCTTCTTCTCGCACAAGTGCGACACTTAATGCATAAGGCGAGACTGCTAAGCATATAAACAAGTCTTCTTCGTCTACCGGCTTGGACAGGATTGGGGGAGTCTCCATATGTCGTAGTAGTTACTCAAAGGTAGTCTGGTAAGCCTGATTCCATTTGAAGTTCTTCTTTCCCTTCTTTAGTGCGTCAAGGATGGTATACATTTGTCGGTTGCTTTTGAAATGAACCGGTTTAGCGCTGCAACTTTTCCATTCAAGCTTTATAACTCATTCTTATTTCTTGAGGCCTCGACTTCCCGTAAGGTGGTAATTTGTTCGGGATCAGCTTCGATGCCTCTGGCACTTACAATGAATCCTATAAACTTTCCAGAGGCTACCTCGAAGTGACATTTAAGCGGATTCAGTTTCATTCTACACTTGAGTATCTCGAACATTTCGGCAAGGTTGTCCAAGTGGTTTGCGGTTACGTGCAATTTAACTAACATATCATCTACGTAGACTTCCACAGTCTTCCCAATATGATGCTTGAACACAGTAGTCACCAGTCGTTGGTAAGTTGCCCCTGCATTTTTTTAAGCCGAACAACATCACTTTATAGTAGTATAATCCCAGATCGGTGATAAAACTGGTGTCTTTCTAGTCTAGTTCGTACATCATGATCTGGTTATATCCTAAATAAGCATCCATGAATAATAACAATTCATGTCATGCTATCCCATCCACAAGCTGGTCGATTCTAGGAAGTGGAAAGCTGTCCTTTGGGTAGGCTTTGTTTAGGTCTGATTAGTCGATACAGGTTCACCATTTTCCATTGGATTTAAAAAAAAACTGGTTTGGATACCCATTTGGGATAAGTTGCATCGCGAATAAAACCATTCGCCATCAGCTTATCCACTTCTTCTCTTGGCGCTTTGGACCATTTGGGTCCTTGGCTGCGCCTTTTCTTCTTCATTAGTGTATATTAGGATCGATATTGAGTGCTTGCATGCAATCTCCAGCGACACCCCGCACATATCGAAATGCGTCCAAGTGAATACGTCCAGATTGGCATGAAGAAATTTGATTAGTTTGTGTCGCATTTTATTTCCAAGATGTTACCCAATTTTCAGAACCCAAGTCAGGTCATCCATATCGATTGGGGCAGGCACCATCAATTTGGCCAGTGTTGCACGATCCTCCCCTGAACACTTCTTTCTAGGGTCCAAAACCTTATTGAATCAGCTATGGTCCCCAAGCCAGGGGCGGGTCGGTAGTTGTTAGGTGAAAAATCATTATTGTGGAGAGTTCTCCTTACATTCTTCATGTTTTCTTTTCTACTAGATTCGTGCAGTTTTGCAATGTAGCATTCTCTAGCGACACTTTGGTCTCCTTTAATCACCCCTACTCAATTCCCTGTTGAAAAGTTCATGGTTAGACACCACTTAGCTAAATCAATCCTGAAGTCTGCCAAACCAGGCTGACCAAAGAAGCATTATAGGCGGACATCTCATTTACAATTATAAAGGTTTGGAGGGGGACAACTCTTCGGTCGCCTTCGCCAAGGTTTACAGGCAAATCAATTGTTCCAATAGGTTGATTAGGTTCACCAGCGAATCCCTGGATCTTTGTTCAATAAGTAGAGACATCTTTCATACTGATCTGCATCTGTTCAAACATGTGTCTGAACATGTTATTGATATAGCTACCGCTGTGCACCAATACTCGTCGGACCATGGCTGGTCCGATTCCTACCGTCATGACCATATGGTCGAGGGTCGGAGCTTCTATTCCTTTAGTGTCTCGAATTTGAAGTACTATATCATCGTTTAGGGTTCTATGTTGCTTGGTAGGAGTTCCATCTTCAACTGCAAAGCACGAATCTTTCGAAGCATGTTTCAACGAGCTTGCATATCGCTACATTTCTCCCCAAATCTTCTACGCGGGATGAGGTCCTCCAGATATCGTTTCGATGATAAGTCTTTAGTCAATTTGTCTGGACTCCTCTTCACTGGTTCCAGCTTGGTTTCCCCGGTCTCTGGGAGCTTAGGATGCAGTAGGCTGGTCAGGTTTTGCAGTTTCCTCACATACTACTGAAGCTTGCTTTCCCGAATCAGCTTTACAATCAAGTTCTTCAGGCATTGGCACTCATTAGTGCTGTGACCATATGTTTCATGGAAGTGGCAGTACTTTTTGGAATGCTTTTTCTATTCAGTCGCTTCCTTTTTAGGTGTCTTCTTGTACTTCTCCGTCCCTTGTGTCACATGGTAGATGTTTTCTGGAGTATCATTGAGCGAGGTGTAGTCTTCGAGCCTCAAGCTTTAAGTTGCTTGTTACCTCCATTTTGCTTGTTGGAATTCTGGTTCTTCCTTTTCTGGTTCCCATCCTTCCTTGCATTTCCCATAGCGGTTCCGGAGGTATTTGCGCCTTAGTTAGCTGCCATGCCACTCTGGCCAGTATTGGTCGGTTGTGGGTTAGCAGGTTTTCCTTCTAGCTCCTCTGCCTCTTCCAATCTCAAGTACTGGCTTGCCTGTCAGTTAAAGTCCTTCCTAGTGGTAGGCTGTTTCATTTTGATCCATTTTCCTAATTCAGTATTAGGATGGATAGTGCAGACCAGGGCTATGAAGACCATATCTTCATTTCGGTTACTTACTTCAGTCATCGTGGTGTTGAACCGACTCATGAAGGGTTTCAAGTGTCCTTGGAATAGGCAAGATAAGGACATCACATCTTTCACTTGGGCCATGTGAAGTCTAAACTGATCAAGGAATTTTGTTTCTAATTTATTGAAAGTGGAGATGGATTTTGGCGGGAGCCTGGTGAACCACATAGAAGCAATTCCCTCAAGGAAGATAGGAAAAGATGTACATCGAACATCATTTGAAGCATTTTCTCCATCCATGTACCAACTGTACTTGTACAAACGAGGTTTTGGATCTCTAGTTCCATCATATGACGGAATAGTCGGCATAGTAAACTTTTCAGGGTACCATTCATCCAAATCGTCAACGGTGAAAGGAGTTTGGGTCGGAGCGGATCCCCATTCCTTATCTCTCCTATCCTTACTTTCACCAATCAAGTGCTTGATCATATCTACGATATACACTTTTGATGTTCGGTAGTCCGTGGGTCGACTATCATGACTATGCCAAGTGTTTGATTTGGCAAACATTCTTGGTAAGTGAGCTGAAGCCTATGCTCTCCTATCTTTGGGAGAGCCACTCCCTCGAAGTTCCGTTGGCTTGCGGTTGTTTAGGTAGGGGCAGTCTGGACCTCCCTGCTGGTATTGAGTGCATTAGTATTTTCTTCCAACCTATCATCATCAAGTTGCTCAACATCTTCAAAATCGAAGAGATCCACTACTATATTTTCCCGTGGGGTTTTCGCCCCTAGATTCTAGTTTGTAGTAGGTTGCTATGCAGTTGGTGGAGTGCTTGAATTTCCTTTTATGGTGATTCCTGCAGCTCCACCCGCTACTCCTTTTTCTTCTGCCTTCCGTTTCTCCTGTTTAGGACGAAAACAGAAGAGTTTTCCTGCTTCGTGGCTGCCGCGGGCTCTGGCATGGTTCTTGGACCAGCTAGTGATTGCATGGTTAGGAGGGTATTTAATTTGTCCATAAGAGCTTTTCGTTTGTCATCCATCTTTTGGATAATTTCATTAACCAACTTGTTCAATTGGCCTTTAGAGACGGCTTCATGCTGAGTAGAAAATCCCGGCACCCGACCTCCGGTGTTAGCTCTAGAATTTGCTCCAATTAATGGATTAATAGCGTCGTTGACTTCAATTTACCGAGGATTGGTCTCTTCTCCAGCTATAACACTTCCTATGGATCTTTCGGAGGCAGTTCTCTTTCTCCCCGCCATTTATCTTCAATGGCAAGCTTCATTCCTAGAGTTGATTTGATGGGTCCAGTTTCTAGATGTGGCAGATCTAAAGAGGAAAATTAGATCTATGCCTAAGTTTAATTCTTAATAAAAGCACCAAGATTTTAACCCAAAAAATTGATCAACAGCCTGGATTGAGTGTGAAAGCACCAGTCCTGTTTATCAAGGCAAATGAAATAGAAAAAATAGTTGGAAATCGGAAGAAAGGTAAAAAGACAAGAGTTTTTTACAGTGGTTCGGCTTTTAACGAAGCCTACGTCCACTTTTATAGCTTTTACTAATCAACTGCTATTACAAAGGAGTTTGGATTACAATATGATTCTTCTTTCCTAAGTTAGATCAAGCGACCAACATTAGAGACAACCGAAAGGATCTCAGTTGCCCCTTTAATGGCTGCTGTGAGGGAGAAAAAGAGTGAAGAAACAATGGTAGTGTTTCAGTAGAGATCAGAGAAGAGCCACTTTTTCTGTTGCAGATGGGATGGTATTTATAGGAGTTGGAGAGCACTTGGGCCAGAGCCGCTTTATCAAAAGCCTGCATTCATCACATAGAGAAAGTCAAGAAAGATTCAAGGTCATCGGAGCAAAGTTTTTAGATGGGTACCGATCCAATCAAAATAGTTAAGCATTTTTGATACTTTGACTACTTCATTGTCTTTCTTGCCTGGTTACGATGCTTTCCATGTAGTTTTGTAGCTTATCGACTTGTTTTGACAATGATTCACCTATAGGTTAGATTGAATTATAATTTGATTCAGATAAGTCTTCACTTCTTGAACTTGATGCTTGGAATGTTATCAAACTTTGTAGATAAGCTTAGTTGAGACCTAGTAGTGTAAGACAAGTGGAACGGAGATCTAATAAAGCAATACTTTATATCGGTACTGATCCAATTGGATCAGATCGGTACCGATCCAATTTGATCGGATCGGTACCGATCCAAAATGTTATCCTAAAAATGGCCCAAACTCCTTGGGGCCCTTTATCTTGTAGTTTTAGGCCTTCCGATCAAGTTTCGAGTTGCTTTGGTTTAATCAAGTCCGTAAAGGCACATAATGGAGAATGGATTCCAATAATGACAAGGTAAGGGGATAACCTTTTGACGGTACATCTTTAGAGGAATATACCGAGGCACAACACGCTGCATTCTACTAACACAGAACCGACCTACCTCTACCGTGGATAGTATCGAATATGTCATCACCTTAGTCGTTCTCGACCTATCCTATGGCCAATAGCATACACAACAAACCCGATATATAGAGCGAAATCTAGAAAGGTGATGATCATCTCCTAATGGGTGCGACTCACATAGCCCTGTCGCATTTACCCTGTTTTTTTCCCTTACCGATATGTGAGGCTTGAGGTAATGTTTTACCTTTCATATAACAAATCCCACTTCAAATGCTACATTGCCATTTCCAACAACACATTAATTGGATTCCATAAAAGTACAACCCTTGAGTTCATACGCCCTAGGGAAAGATATTAAGTATAAGAGGGGTTACCTCTTGCACCACCAAACAGATGCACATTTGTACAAACCAATGTACGTGGTCTTAGAATGCAATATCAAAAATTTGTCCATACAAGTTGTCTAGAAACAGGACAAACTTAAGGTACTCCTACTACATCCTATCTGAGAATCACCCTAGGAGTAGTAGCAAGCATTCCTTGCATTGAAGATTTCAAAAACGAAGATACTACTGCCACCATATGTATATAATATGGGAATCATGAGGTTAGTGGCAAGCGACCCTACATTATGAAGATCTCCTTCTTCAAATTCATTTTCTTCAACATGTTTTCACTTTCAAACGCGTATATGGTTCGAAGTGGTTTTCGGATAGAAATCACCCAAATCCGATCTCGGCCTCTTCGAACCAATTATCGATAAAAAGATATGTATATGTATAGACAAATGTTAAGCCTCTTTTGTTAAATCCTTTTGGTTAATTAAAACCTCTTTTAACTTTAAGAAATCTTCAAATCACTTTTCTTTAAATTACTTAGGAAAATATTTCCATGTTCTGTTATTAGTATAATTCCAATCGTAGTGGAGATTACTTATTTCCAAAACATATCTTTTAATGGTTAAAAACAATGTTAGTTAATACATCGTTTGCTGTATACCCAAACCAATTAGTGCTGAGTAAAAAGAATTCATAGATTTTAGACTAATCATACTCAATACTAATTTCCATATTCAATCTGTACTATTCGTCGAAAAATGATGAAATCATCTTTTAAATTCACATGGATAGTATGGGTTCCCTCCTCGGAATTTAATACAGAGTTTATCCAGAATGTTCTCTATACTAGCAAAATTCTAAAAAAAATTGTTTTCCTTTTGGAAAACTATAAATCTCTTTCCTTTTATCTTACTTTGGAAAATATTTCCATTTATGAAATTTCAATTAAGAAGAATCTAATCTTTTATAAAACCTCTTTTATAACACTTATTACTTTATTTATAAAAATGCCATTTATAAATATATCCCTTTATTTATAAAATACCGTTTATAAATCTATCACTCTATTTAGAAAATACGATTTTAGAAATCTTTACTTTTATCTTAGGAAATGTGGTCCAAGTAAATCAAATTTAATATCCTCTCCGTCGAGCCAGTTCGGATAGCTAGGGTGAGCTGGCAACTGATTTCCCAAATCCCAGCCTAGAGACTATCTCTCTATCACCCATAAGGTGATCAAGTTATTCGATCGACTTCAAAATTTTAAAAGTATTTGATTTATCATTTGAAAAACATTTTAAAAAGATTCAGGAAGAAATCCCAAGTTCAAATCATTTGTTCAACGGTTACCAAATTCCATTTCTAAATTGTCGATGAATAGTGATTTGAAAGCTTAAAACACCAATTTCATTACATATATGCCCATGTTTATAATGAAAATTCCTTTTAAAACATTTTAACATATTTACAGAATTTATTTCATATTTTTAAAGATTTAAAAACATCCATTATAAAGAGTTGAAAATAATATTTTATAAACTGTCAAAACGCGAGGATTTTAAAAACTTAATATGGACATTTTTCAAACTTACTAAATGGGATCTTGATTTTTCTTTTTCATTTGAAAATTATTACCATAAGGGTCCAGAAAATTGTTATTTCAAAGAATTCTGACTCATATTTTATCTTATACATTCGTTTAACTTTTTAGGTCGTGAAATCGTGAACTGCCGAAACACGATGACTTATTTTTCACTTTTTAGTCAAAATTTTTAAAACTTATCTGAAACACTTTTAAATCATTTTAATGTCGTATTAAATTATATTAAACCAAATTTTCACTATTTTACTTTATTAAAATTTCATTTTCACTTTATTCAATATCTTTAATATTATATTCAATTTCCATCTTTTTATTCCCAAATTCTTTTATATAGAACCATATGATATTTCTATATTATTTTCCACCTTTAAAACTATTATTTTCCACAAACGAAACCATAGATTTTATTTTCCAAAAATCTCAAAACTCCACTTTTCCAATTTCTTTCTTTTTAAACTAATTTCAAATCTATTTCGAAACTCCGTTTTCTCATTTCTTTACTTTTCCGAAGGAAATTCCAATATTATAAAATGACATTTCTTTTGATTTTAAAAACAAAGAGGCCTAACATATGTTATATACATATTATTTTTGGGTATAATGTGAATAATTTTTTCAGAAGATATGTATTGTTTATTCACATAGCTATCATTTCTCATCATAAATGATTTTCAACTTATAAATCATAATAATCATATCTATCACAACTAAACTTTTATATAATCAACCAACCATCTTCCATACATATTAAAGAACCATATAACCAATCATTTTAGTATATGGTTATGGGTATAACTTTAAGTAGTTAATGACCGTGAGAAATGCGGATTATGGATCTTAAGGCTGGAATAACACTAGGGGGGTGAATAGTGTTTTATGGATCATTTTGAATTTTATTCAATTTAAACACCAACAAATGCAATTTACAAACAGAGATATAATCACAGAATCAGACACAGATGCAAATACTAAATAAAAGCAGTAAAGGAAAGAACACACCAGGATTTTATACTGGTTCAGAGTTACCCTACATCCAGTCTTGTACAATCGTACAGATTTCTTATCAAAATAATCTCCTAGATTACACCCTCGGTTTCAAGGCTACGAGGTACGTCCTCCTGTATTCGAGTCTAGGGAAAACTCTCTTGATTTAACCAGGCTATAAGATCACCTAATTGATTTTCGAGGCTACAATCACACCCAATAGATTTTAAGGCTCAACCGCACCTTTTACTCAACAGTTTGATTTACAAAAGATTCTATAACTCTGAATAGCACTGAGATCTTATGGAGAGAGTGGTAGAGAATCAAATAAGAGATAATCAAGTTTGATTCACTTGGTATTTTGGCAGAGTATAGTTTAGGATTCTTTAGAATAAATGTGGAAGATGAAGAGGAGAGAAAATAAATGAAATCTGGTAAATATTCGTTTAGAACTTACTGGTATTTATAGTAGAGCAACAGCCATATCTATTAGTGAAAGGATATGACGAATAGACACTTCTTTTGAAAATTGAAATTTGAAAAGAGCGGACACCATGTCGACATGGGAGGTTGAGGGATGTCGACATGCTCAAGGCAAAATTGATGTTTTGATTTTCTTATTAAAATTGGTTTCTATAATTTGTCAAAACAATTTCTAAACTTTGTAAATATATTTGAATATAGTTTAAACATATAAAAGAGTTTAGAAAATAATTTTTAATATATATAATCTTAATCTATAAAGTGATTTAAAATCTGAGTATATAAATATTTTAAAGCTAAATATTTAAAACAAGAGATGGTTTAAAAACAAGGACAATTTTGAAATCTAAATATTAAAAATGATAAAAATAGTTATGAGGCTAGAATATTCCAAACAAGAGAGATGTCTTTTTGAAAAGAAATTTTGAAAACATTTTAAAAAAACAAGAGATATATTTTTGAAAAACATTTTTATAAAATTAGTGGATATCAAAATAGGACCACTATATGTTCCACTAGATATTGTCGTGGGTTCCATCCTACTAGGGTTCCATCCCTTTAACAGGCTCGAAGTGGATTCCATTTCACGAATAAATTTCGAATAAAGATGTAAGTGCTTTCAAGAAGTTTTAACATAATTCTAGACTAACTACATTATCTTGTACTGTTTGAAATCATGAACTCTTGATAACTTGATTTCTTGATACTCATAAGTCTTCAATCTTGATATCTTCGATCTTTAAATTCATCAGTCTTGTATCTCTATATTGTACAGTCTTCATTCTTTGTACCTGTATGTTTATATTCTACATACACATATATATCTAAACCATAACATTAGTATTTATATTTTATAACAAGTCCTAAGGTTGTTGTCATCAAAACCATCATCTCAAGGACTAACAATCTCCCCCTTTTTGATGATGACAACCTATGTTTATAAAATATACTTCACCTTCACTATAACTCCCCCTAAAACTAATAACTCCCCCTTAATTTAAGCCTAACTACTCTATTTTATACTTCTCCCCCTTTGTCATCAACAAAAACTAATTCTAGACTAACTACATTATCTTGTACTGTTTGAAATCTTGAACTCTTGATAACTTGATTTCTTGATACTCATGAGTCTTCAATCTTGATATCTTCGATCTTTAAATTCATCAGTCTTGTATCTCTATACTGTACAGTCTTTATTCTTGGTACCTACATGTTTATATTCTGCATATACATACATATCTAAACCATAACATTTATATTTATATTTTATAACAAGTCCTAAGGCTGTTGTCATCAAAACCATCATCTCAAGGACTAACAATGACAACTATTATCACTAATAGCAAGCAATATTAATTGATTAATAAGTAATATAAACAAGTGATTAACAAGTGAATATCAAGTGATATTATCAATCAATTCAAAGCGTTATTAACTCACTTTTATTCAACCCATTTTACTTCCTACCAACATTCAATCAATCAACATTTCTACTATCACCCCTTACTAAAACCAAAACATCACTAAAACCTATTTCCCCCCTTCCTAATGCTCACGTCCAAGACCTCCATCCCATAGATGCTCACGGACAACCTCCTTCACCACCC
Source organism: Allium fistulosum (assembly GCA_030737815.1). Taxonomy (NCBI): domain Eukaryota; kingdom Viridiplantae; phylum Streptophyta; class Magnoliopsida; order Asparagales; family Amaryllidaceae; genus Allium; species Allium fistulosum. The sequence continues at coordinate 911,121,847 of CM060907.1, read as the reverse complement.
TAGTTCTCGTCCAACCCCCTCCATCTCCCTCATACTCACGGACCACCACCCTTCTCTCCACTACACTAATGGCCTAAGGCCATTAAAAGAAGAGAAGAAGTGAAGAAGAAGATAAGAAGAAGTGTGTAAATAAAGAAAGGGGTGCTTTTCTATTTATGGGAAAATTTGCTTAAATATCTCTTACACAACCATGTTCTTAGCCCACTCCCCTCCATGTGTCATCCATGTGCCTTGTAAGGTGATGTGTAAGTTTGCTTTTTTAAAAGTAAACCATTTTTATTTTATGTGCTAAATGAAAGTGTATAATTGTACGTCAAGATGCTATGCATGTACAGGTATGTATATATGTCATATTTCAACTAAAAACGTTACAACGTTCAATCACAACTTTATTTGTTAAATCGTTGATAATCTGGAATTTGAATTCCGGTCATATACTCGGCTTTTAATCGAACTATTTATTTGAGAAAGCAAAACTTGAAAATATATTTCTTATCATCTTTAAATACTTAAAACAATATTACTTAAGTTTTAAAACCATTTTAAATAATACAAAAAACCATTTATAAAAATACAATGTCGATCTGTCAAAATATGATGAAGTTTGTATATCTTTGTATAACAAGTTTATATATATTTATAAAACCATTATAAATCACTTGTTATGATTATATAATAATTAAAATGAATTATTTAAAATAATTATTTGAATATTTAATATTAATTAAATATTCCAATTCAAAGTGATAAAATTACGGGTCGTTACTTTTAATTTGTTGCTTTCTCTTCATTGTTCATAATATATTTTGCTGCTTCTTATAATTGGTACTTTTTTCGAATCTGCTTCTAAAGGGATGAATTCTTCTGTTGCCAGTATAATTAGTGCTTTGAACTTGGGTTCTTAAAATACGGAAGATGTAACGACCATCACTTTAAAAATGAATATATTTAAATAATTAAAAATTGAATTTTATAACTCAAATAGACCTCTTTTAATTAATAACTAATGATGGTAAAGTTGTTCTAAAATTTGGTTTACAAAAATAATTAGTTCGGAGAAAAATCTAAAAGGTGACCAAAGACCATTTATCGAATTTTCGACTTTTCATCATCTAAAAATTGTTGGAACATGCTGTACACATTAGTATATATATGTACACATATATACAAGTAACATATACTTTTGGCCAATGAAGTTATTAGATTAAAATAAGGTTAAACGTATACCTAAGTTAATAAAAAAGAAAAAATGAAAGAAAAAGGCATAAGCATACACATAAGAGAGATGGTACGATGCATGGAGGACAAGCGAGGGGGTAGGTGGCGTGTGCATCTTGATGGAGGAGGGGGAGGTGTCATCGTTTGGTGAAGGGTATATGAAAGGGTAGTTTATTTAGTAATTTCCGATTTCCATTTTCTATAAAAACCACTCCACTCTTTCCATTTTCTTTTTTACTTCATTTTCATTTCTTTTCCCATTCTTTTCTACTTCCTTTCCACTCTCTCCTCTTCTTCTTCTTCCACGGACTCTCAAAAAATTTTAAATTAAAAATCTCTTTTTTTCACTTTTTTCCATAAGGAAAGTGCTAAAACCATCTCCACTCCTCTTTACATCACTAACCTTCAAAACAAAATCCAAAACCCTCCATTTTCCCATGGCCGAGCCCTTCTAGCACCACGACCCAACCCATTTGACTCCATTTGGATCTTGAAAAGCAAGTTTGATAAAAGGAAGCTAGGTCCAATTGTCGATTACAAGTTGTGGTATTTTTAGTTGCAAATTCATGTAGGTTTTTGGTAAGTAAAGCTCACTTTAAAATAAAGTTTAAATATTTATGACTGTTATAATAATCTTGGTTGACTACTTATGTTTATAAGTGTTTGGAATGATTATTGTTTGGTTTGGTTCCCACTTTAAAGCGGATGACACATATGATGTTTACAGGGGACTTGAAAAGAAGCCGAAGTGTTCGTAGCGAATAGGTCGCTGCGACATACTTCAAAGTGCATATGTGATAATTTGTAAAGGACGATTTCTCCTTGCTTTATTATAACATCCCCTACCTTGAGGCCCAAAACTAAACGCTACAGATGCTGCAGTCATCTATAGTATTAACTTTCAACGATAAAATACGGCTATGTTAATGGTATCCATAATATCAAAAGCATATGAATATGAAACAAAACCACAAAGTTCAAAAATAACAAATCTGATTATATTTCAAAATATGTTTCATCTTGTAACAACCCGCATATCTATCGATTTTATATTTAAATATTTTATCGTTAGTCGGATGTTAGTCCGAAAAGCTACTTTTTGCATACGGTCAAATTAGGACTCGAGACCACCCCCATTGAGTTCAAAATGACGTTTGCGATCTTTTTGAGTGTAAACTTGATATGTTTGGAGATAGTGAAATTTTCGTCACTTTTCCCACTTGTGACTTTGGTTGGGACTGCACCTTCTTAACTCAGCCCAACTCCCTCTTCTCTTCATCACTTCATCAAATACTTCAAGCTTCTTCAAAAATGGTGGAGGGAAAGAGAAATTAAAATTCCAAGCTCGAGATCTTTAGTGAATTCAGCATCAAACTCCGACTTCAAGGTGAAGAACATAGATTCAAGCTAGGGGTTGATTCTTGCTTTGTTCTTAAGCTCTCCAACATCAATTTCGTGGAAAAGGTGAGATTTTTAATCTCACATCTCGCCTATAACTGTCATTGGGTTGTTGGAAATGACTTCCTATCACTTTAGCATTAGTGTTTGCATCTGGTTTGGATTGAATTGGTGAGAAACTCAAGTTTCAGTGCTGTTTGCAAATTCTGACCCTAGGTCGTTCTGCCCTCCTTAGGTCGTCCAGGCTGCTAGCTCACGTGTTGAAAAGTCTCCACTTTCTTAGGTCGTTCACGAGTTAGGACTTAGGTCGTTTGCGTGCTTAGGTCGTTCTGGCTTAGGTCGCAGGGAAATAAGTCGTAGGTCGAAACAGCTTTAAGTCTTAGGTCGTTGCCGACCTAAAATTCCAAGGCAAACCACTAAGTCACTCGAATTTTGTTAAGTCTTAGGTCGTTGCCGACCTATAATCTCCAGGCAAAACGTTAGGTCGTTGCCGACCTATAATCCCCCAGGCAAACTTTAGGTCGCTCGCACTGGCTTATCTCGTAGGTCGTCTCCGACCTAAGCTTCTTTTCCATAAGTCGTTCGCGAGTCAAGTGTTAGGTCGTCTCCGACCTAACGCCCTCGTCACCTTAGGTCGTAGCTCGTAAGTCGCTCGACCCTGCTAAGTCTTTAAGTCGCTCGAGTTAGGTCGGCCAGTATATCTCGTAGGTCGTCTCCGACTTATCCTCCAGTTAAGTCGTTCGACCCTCTAGGTCGTTCGAGTTAGGTCGTTGGACCATTTACCTTAGGTCGCTTGACCTTAAGTCATAGGTCGTCTCCGACCTATGCCCCACTAAGTCGCATCCCACTTAAGTCGCAGGACTCTGTAAGTCGTAGGTCGTCGCCGACCTTACACTTGGTCTTTTTAGTTTGCGATCTCCTTAGGTCGTATGACCTATTTTTCCTTAGGTCGCTGGACCGCTTGCCTTCACTAGGTAATCTCGTCTGAAAAACATTTATCAGAATTTCTACTTTGATGGTTTTGGGATTGACTTCTTTGGACTTTACTCACGTCTTCGAACGTGAATTGATTTGTTTCTACAATCGTTTTATGACTTGTCACTTTAAAGATATATGAAGGTTTCAATACTAATAGTAAATATCAAAACTCTTTCATCAAAGCGATTTCAACACAATTTTAAATATCAAAAGTTCGTTTTCTCAAACCGATTTTCAATCTACTAGTATATACAAGCCTTTACTTCACTCGAATGAGAAATCGACTTAAACGACTTAGTAAAACGAGTGGTATGAAACGCTTGCGTTCACTTCGTCGATTAGCTCTTAGACTTGTTCGATTGAACCCTTTTTGTGACAATTTCCTAGTGAAGATTTACAGCTTGTTCGTAAATATTTAAGTTAAGCAAGTGGTTATGGGACATGAAGCTAAACTCATATATTTACTAGCTTGGTGTGATTGACACTTCCTTATGATCATGACGATCATTTTTGTGATTTAGACTAGCGATTGAGCGATGTCTCTTTGTCTACGTGGGAGACTATACCCCGATTATGTGATGTTTCGCCATCACATTTCTAGGGTAGCACCCTACGGTCTTCGGGCCATTCCTGTGTGAAAATTTAATGGATAGCTTCCATGAGATAGCTTCTCGTCATGTGTTTACGCGTAGGTGAGTTTTCATGCTCCCATTCATGTGTTAGGCCTCCCCCCTATTTTTTATGTGTTTTCTGGATTTCTGATGATGATTTCTGGAATTTTGTGCTTCACCAACTTTCATGATTTTCATTGATATGATATCAGTTTTTGTGCATTGGTGAATTCATGTGTTATTGACTTGTTATGAATACAAGTTTAGGGTATGATACCCTACCTTATCTTTGAGAAGATTCTTGTGATATTGATTAATCTTTTGTTGATTATCATTTACATACTTATAGTAGTATGTCGTAATAGTTATTTCATGTTCATGTCATGCCATTTACTTTATACCATATCATCTGATATTTATAGTTAGACTGATCCGTTTATTATTTTCTTATAAATAATACTCGGGTCAGACCGAGATGTTACAGGTGCTTCTGCTTGACTTCTCTTCAGGATATTTCTGACTTTTGGCTAACTACATAGATTAGTAGTTTTTGGATGTACACCTTTGAGATATAGACTCTATGTTATGTACTTATTCTTTTGTATAGCACGTGATGCTATTCTTTTGTATTATAGTGGATCTTTCTGACCACTACTCTGATGTACACTTTCATGTGTTATATATTTATTCATATCTTCTTCCGCCTTTGTGATATGGATGTCTGTGACTGATTTATGTTATGATTATTTCTATGTTTGTTTCCGAAGATTATATATAGCCACCGTGTGATAGCTTTGTGTTTGTATCGGTATGTCGGATTTCCTCCTTAAAAGATATGCATTCTATTCTATCTGACGTATCGGTGCTCGCACAAAGAAGTTACATGGATGGTCGCTCCTCCACAGCCTTATTCTCCGTGCTAATTGACAGCACTACATCGTAGTGTTCTTGGTTAGCGTGGGTATAGAGGTGGGGCGTCACACATATCCAAATTACATAATCCCATAATCGTTCCTCAAATTCAGATCAAATATAATTATTACATAAATACGCCAAGAACGACATATGAAGATGCCCCTTTGGTTGACCAGAGTACTATATAGTTATTCTGACTTAATACAACACATCCATAACATCCCCTATCTAGAGGCCCAAAGCTAAGCGCTACAGGCGATGCAGTCATCTCCTAGGGTCACCTGATCCAAACTTAACATCTCCTAGGGTCACCTGATCCTACTGATTTTGCGGGCTGACCAATAATCTATCTATATACAAATATATATTCCCTTCTGTATGTAGTCATAATTTTAGTCTTACCTGTGACAAAGCCCTACACACTGGAATTTTTGAATAATTTAGTTGGGGTCAATAGCTAATGTATAAGGCGGCACCCTATACTTGTCCCATCTGGTAATCTAATATCTGAGTCATTTTACTTAGGGATCCCTTCCCATAATTTTCATTGAAAACCTTTTTCAAAATGATTTAAAACTTTTAAATCAAACTCACACAAGTAAAATAGATATAGTCTATGCTTTACTCAAAATCACCTTGCCATGTTATATATACATACTTTACTCAAACCTTAGTTGATGAAAATAGTTAAAGCTTTGAAAGTACCCCTTTCGAATCCATTGAAAGTACCCTTTTCTAAACCATTGAAAACATCTGTTTCGCAACCAAGTAAAACCCTTCATTTATCTAGGCCGAAAGGCCAAAATCTTCCTTTTGAAACCATTCTCGAAACCCTTTCGAAACCTTTGAAAATCTTCTTTTTGAAATCTTTGAAACCTTAGACATCATATCTTAAAACACTTCAAAACTTTGCCTTTAGAAACTCTTGGAAAAACCTTCCATTTCAACCGTTTCAAAACCATTGAAAAAATTACCTTTCAACTCCTTCGAAACCATTTTAAAAACTTTCGAAAGCCTCAAAACTTTATAAACTCAAACCTTTCGAAGCACTTGGGTTAAATTTAAAACATGTGGAAAATCACCTTTCGAAACTATTTAAATCATCTCTTTCAAAACCATTGGGTTATACTTCAATCAGAACAAAAGGGTCTATAAAATCATTTAAGTCGAAAGCCTACCTTTTGAAAGATATCCCTAAGTAAAGAAGTGATGGTGTCGAAACCATCCCTTCGAAAGCATTGGAGAAGTGGCTAATTTTAAAACCTAAGTATACCTTTTGAAACCATTATCTTTGAAAGGTAGAAAGGCAGCAGCTAGGGGTTTCGACCTGTAACGCCCCACCTCTATACTCATAATAACAAAGAGTATTAAAAGAAATACTGTCTATTATTACAAAGAATAAGGCTGGATAGGAGCGGCCATCCGTAAAAGGCCTTACACTTGTATTGGTTATCTCGATAGGAGTGGTATATACTTTTCATTTTTCATCTTATTTATTTACTCCCATCGACATATCCAATTACCAGTATAAAACAAACTACGACGGTTCATAATAGTTTAGAACAATGAATATAATAATAACACAGATAATGTAAGTGCGGAACACAGATAAAACAAAATCTCATATATATATATAACTGCTGTCAGTTACAATATAGTTGACACAATACATATGATACAACTACAACTGTCGACTCAAGAAGTTATATATACAAGTACATTATCGACTAATATACATGAATACATATCATCTTAAAACAGACACGCTGACTACTACAACAAGACGAAGACCACTTCAAAAATACGAAAATTCTTCATAACTCAAACAGCAACTCAAAGCAGGAAATCTACAACCTGAAATAACTCGGGTCTGACCCAAGTATTACATTCAAAAGAAAATAATACACGGGTCAGTCTAATTCAAACTCAGTTATTAGTGCATAGAAGCAATGATAATCAACATCAAATAGACGACAGTCACCGAAATCTCGTATATCCGACTCCTCGATAAAAGAATCGGATAACGGTAGATATAACACTAAACGGTGTTAAACAACAAATCAGCAATCCAAAGCAATTTAAACAGTTGAAATGTCAATTTAAAAACATCAATGCTGATTGGCTGCAGTACACGCTAACGTGTACTACCTCGCCAATACAGCCTACTAAATACTCAGAAGATCAATCCAAAAAGCAAACAGATCCAACTCAAATCAAAATGAACCATCTCAAAATACACTTCAAAATATTGAATTTAACCACGAAACCATTTAGCAATCGAAATATCAACTAAATCTGTCAATCCTGCTAGGGCTGCAGTACACGCACGCGTGTACCGCCTCGCCACTACATCCTGAAATACACAAAAGAGCATCGAACCGACAAACCAAATGGCATCAACTCAATCAAAATGAAACTCAAGTGCAATAGAAATGCTTAGCGACAGGCACAAATGACTCGAACCAGTGAGTCAAGTACAAGTCAAGGCTTCAAATGAAGGTGAGAGCACCAACAATATGGCACTACAACATGCAACATTAAAGAACATATATGTACACACATACATGTCAATATCAAATGAAACAGCGATGGAGCATATATATATGTGCATAAAAATGATACTCGACCAAATTACAAACTGCTCATAAAATAGCAGCTTGAATAACAATGCAACCAGCCACAATGGCAAACTAAAGATCTCTATATTCAGGCTCAAAACAGTACAACCCAGATGCAGACTACGCTTATATGAGGGATGACACACTATAATGTGAACCAAAGTATGCAACTACCAACTGGGTCAAGCAAATGCACACCAAGTGATAACATGCACATGTATATAACATAAAGTCTGAATGACTAGAATAAACATTCTATAAAACTGCATGAGCAAGAGTGAAAACAGCAACAACTCGAAGCAGCAATCAAATTGCCAAACACAGTGCCATCTAGAGTCACAGTCGAAGACACATGAACAAGTCATGTGCTACTACAAAGAACAACAACAATCAAACTTATGTGCAGTGTAATCACAAGTGTAGATTCAACAACATATGCATGCACACATACAATGGTATGTATGCACATATATGAAGACACACAGAAATAATCAAGCAGCACGAAGAAAAAAATAAAAATGCCAGAGTATAGTTTTATAGCAGCAGTAAAATAGAACTAGGACAGAAGTGATGCCGGAGGCAGTAGACAATATAGCCAAAGTCGAACCAAACAACTTCGTCCAATTCAAATCAAAATCCTCAACCCAATTCAAATATAACCAATAAATTTCGAAACTGTGGTGCTACTCAAGTAAGCAAAACTCAAACTAAGGCAAGCTCGAATCAAAACCCCATAAGAAATCAAAGTCTACAAAGGTATGTGTATGCACATATATGCGTGCACATACATGTCTAAATCGAATGCAACAACACTTAGCATAAGCAAGTGCCAAAGGTAATTCGACAAACTAATAACAACGCCAGCAGGTGAAAACAATATAAGTGTTGCTAGAGGAAGTGGACTTTATGACCAAATCAAACAAAAGTCACTTTTGAACAAAACATCAAGCTAAACTTCACAAGAAAACGAACAAGTGCAGTGGCAGAGTCGAACCAGAAAATCGAACTGGGGTGAGTATGGCGATTCAAAGCCGTGTGTATCAAGCCATCATTAATAATATGAAATTGACAAAATCAGAGAAGTCATCAACACCAAACAAATTCAAATAGCCGAGATAAAATTTTTAACAACTACGATTAACCCAAACCACAAAAGTCAGGAATTCGAACAAAGTCGAACAGTGGACAGTGGACAGTATGGCCAAACTCCACGGAGTACAATTCAATATCAAGCATTCATACGAAAAACAACAGCCAAGCAAAAATCCGTTGACAAAATCAAATAATTATTATACGACGAAAATCAGGGATTTCGACTCCTGTATAAAATTGCAATCAACCTCATCGGCAATACTAATTCAAAAACCCAAACATCTCAAATATATATATACGAACGAGAAAAACCAGGGGATTCAAACCCAAAACAATCACTGGAGAATTGAATTAGATGTGAGTATAAGTTTACTCACCTCTTTCCCGAGAATAGAAGCCTGGCAGAGCTCTTCGCGATGAATGAATTGACAAGGAATCATCATTCGCTCGAGCAACTCTAAGTTGCGGCACCACGAATTTGACCGGAGCCTTAATTTGAATTAGGGGACGACGAAGAATAAATGAGGCCGCCACCATTTATTTTCTTCGTTCGATTTCTTGTTTGATTTAGGGTTTTAATTCCACTGAAAAAGGGGATCGGGTTATACCCTTATCACGGTATCAAAAGAAAAAGGTATGGGCCTATATTCTAAAGCCCATAAATTTTTAAATAAAATTTTTAAAAAGAATTTACCCTATTAAAACTCTAATTAGCAATTTGCCTAACAAATTAATCGTCTAATGACGATAATAAAAAATATCGCGAAATCTCGGGTTGCTACACGACCCCTTTAATTCATTGTTTAAAACAAGAGAGCGCAACCCATTTGAAACCCTTTTTCTTTAAAAACATTTGACTCAGTCGAAGCCAACTGAATTGAAAGCTATACCTTTGAAAGCAAAGCAGGCACTACTTTTATTTTAAAACAAAGGCATACTCCAACCCTTTCGAAATCCAACGTTTTGACTACGTACTCTTTGCCTTTATCCAATGCACTACGTACCAAGTGGATTGATACCATGCTCATTGGTTTTGAAAGCATGGCGGCGAAACGTCCTAGTCGGAACCTCTAGTGCCCAAAGTAGCAGAACATGCTAAAAACATGTTATTTTTGTTTTTAACTTAAAAGAGAAAAACTTTTCAACTAACCAGTTATTATTTGTCAAATTTTCATTGGTTGCCTAATACCTTTTTCAAAAGTGCTGGCAATATTTTCAAAAATAAACAATAATTTTATTTTACAAAATACCCATTCTCCTTAAATAAATATATAAAGCATTTAAGTCTCATACCTTAAATAATTTTAGATATTCATCAAACACTTAGGAAAAATCTATAAAAATTCCCAAAAATCATTTTCAATATGTTTTCTAACATATATAAATTTCAGACCCAAATAATTTATTATTTAGCCGTAAATACTTTAAAACCCAATTAATCATTTTCCTCACTAGAAAATTAATATAAAATCCACTCTAATTCAGAAAATTACGAAAATTGAAAGCCATCTCTAAAATATCATTCCTGATCTACATTTAAATTCGTAAGGCATTTGGATGTCATTTAATAGGGTTTCATACAAAAACATATCATAAAAATCAATATGTGAACATTCATAAATCGTCAACAAGCATATTTAAACTTTTAATCATTCAAACCAAGGCATTATCATGCAAAAACATTTCGGATTATCCTTAAAACTGAAAACTATAAATAAAGTGAGATGTAGTAATTATTCACCTTAGCTTTGTGATTAAAAGATGTGAGATTTGAATGAATTTGATGTTGATTAAGCTTCCCCTTTATCTTTCTTCTTCTTACTCTTGAAAATGGTGGCCGGCCTCTTTTTACTTTTGATTTTTGGAAATGAAATGAAATGTTACTCACAGCTAAGGGTTTAGGGTATGAGAGAGCTCTTTTCCTATTTTACCCCTTAATTATTTCCTAACATATCTTATTCATGCTATCTCGTTTTGATTTACATATTAACATGGCCTAAATAATCAAATCTCAATCCCTTAATCATCACATTATTTAATTTAATTTAACAAATTAAATATCCTAAATAATGTTATAAAAATATTTGGTGTTAATAACTCCCCCTCCTTAAAGAATTTTGTCCTCGAAATTACGATAACGTACATAGAAAATCAATCAATAAGGTAAAACATACCATCAAACAAATTAGGATAAGCGTCTCTAATCTTGCTCTCAGTCTCCCAAGTATAGTCTCTCTCATCGTCGCTTCACTGGACTTTCACTAGTCTGACTGTCTTGTTCCTTAGCCTCTTCTCATCTCTCACAACTATTCAAATCGGCTTTCTCACTATAGTGAAGTCCGACTCTACTACTAAATCCTCTAACACAGCCAGTGCTATAGTAGTCTCTAAGTCTCTAACACACTTTCTAAGATGAGAAACATGGAAAACATCGTGGACCCCTGCCAAGCTACTCGACAACTCCACTCTACATGCGAGCTTCCCGATCCTCTCAATAGTATGAAAAGGTCCAATGAATCTTGATGCTAACTTCCCTGATCTTCTGAATCTAATCACACCCTTCATCGGTGAAACCTTAATAAAAACATGATCTCCAACCGAGAACTCTAAGTCTTTCCTTCTTTTGTTTGCATAACTCTTCTGCCTAGACTTAGCCTCCTTCATTCTAGCTCGAATCAACTCAATCTTCTCTACAGCTTCTCTCACTAAATCCAGACCAAGAACCAATCTATCCCCGGTCTCTAACCAATAAACGAGAGATTTGCATGGCCATCCATACAAAGCTTCGAACGGTGCCATCCCAATACTAGTCTGATAACTGTTGTTATGAAAAAACTCGACTAAATGCAGACGGTCTTCCCATGATCCCCCAAAATCCAATATACAAGCTCATAACAAGTCCTCCAAGACATTGTTAACTCTTTCCGTTTGTCCATCAGTCTGTGGATGGTAAGCGGTACTCATTTTGAGCTTGGTTCCTAAATATCCTGTGGACTTTTGCAGAACTCACTAGTGAACAAGGAATCCCTATCACTAACAATACTACTAGGAATTCCATTCAGTCTAACCACATTCTTCATAAACAACTTCGCCAAAACAGGTGCCGTCCTAGTTGACTTAACCAGATTGAAATGGGCACTCTTGGTCAATCTATCCACTATGACCAATATACTTTCATTCCCTCTGCTAGTTCTTGGCAACCCATTAATAAAGTCCATCGAAATAGTATCCCATTTTCAAACTGGAATATCGAACGGTTGAAGCAATCCACTTGGCTTCTGGTGTTCAGCCTTTTCCTATTGGCGGTTCAAGCATTGCTTTACCCATAAGCAAATATCCCTCTTCATTCCTTCCTAGAAGAGACTCCTCTTCATATCCCGATACATCTTTGTTCCTCCTGGATGAATAGTGAACTTCAAACGATGGCATTCCTCAAAAATTTCTTTCCTTATGTCTCCTATATTCGAAACACGTAACCTTCCCTTCTATCTCAACCACCCATTCTGATCAAGACTAAAATCCTTCAAGTCATCGCTCTCCACTCCTTCTCTTAACTTCTTGATCCGTTCAACTAAAACTAGATCCTCCTCCTGTTTAGAAGCTATCTTTTCAATCATCACCGGTCGGACCTCTAAACAAGACAACATAACACTTCCCTCACTAGACCCAGCCTCGGGTTTCCACCGAACTCCACAAGCTGACAATGCTTCCAAATCCTTCCACTCAATAACCATTGCCAACACTGCATTCTAGTGTTTCTTGCTAAGTGCATCCACTACCTTATTCCCTTTTCTCGGTGTGTACTTAATTCCAAAATCATAAGCAACAATAAAATCTAACCATCTTTGCTGTCTCATGTTCAGCTCCTTCTAAGAGAACAAATACTTCAACGACTTATGATCCGTATATAGCTCAAACCTCTCTCCCAAAAGGTAAGGACTCCACACCTTAAAGGCAAGTATCACTAAACTTAACTCCAAGTCAAGCGTCAGATATTTAACTTCATGCGATCTAAGATGTCTAGAAGCATAAGCAATCACATTACCCCTCTGCATCAGCATAGCTCCTAAACCAGTTCCACATGCATCAGTATAAACTACCAAATTTTGATTCCCCTCCAGAACCACCAATACAGGTGCATGGGTCAATAAGTGTTTCAAGCTCGGGAATGCTTCCTCACACTTATCGATCCACAAACTTCACATCCTTTCACGTTAGCTTAGTCATCGGTGCTGCTATCTACGAGAAATCCTTTATAAATCTCCGATAATATACAACCAATCCTAGAAAACTCTTTATCTTAGTCACTGTCTCGGGTCTCTTCCAATTATTTACCTCTTCAGTCATAGTCGGATCTACTGAAAATCCTTTCTCTGAGACTACATGACCAAGAAACTTTACTTCCTTCTTCCAAAAATGGCAATTAGTAAACTTCGCCTTCAGCTGATGCTGCCTCAGCGTCTCAAGCACAACTCTAAGATGAACTTCATGCTCCTTCTCATCCTTAGAGTATATCAGAATATCATCTATAAAAATCTACGCGAACTTGTCCAAGTGCTCTCGGAAAATCCGGTTCATCAAATCCATAAAGAATGTCGGCGCATTAGATAGTCCGAACGGTATAACTAACCATCCGTACGATCCATATCGAGTCCTAAAACGTTGTCAAAGGTATCCTATCTTCTGCTACTCTAAGCTGATGAAAACATGTTGCCAAATCCAACTGAGAGAACACCTTGGCTCCACTAACTGATCGAAAAAATCGTCAATTCTCGACAATGGATATCAATTCTTTATCGTTCTCTCATTCAACTTACAATAATCGATACATAGCCTTAACGATCCATCCGGCTTCTTAGCAAATACTGCGGGTCCTCCCTAAGGTAAACTACTTGGTCTGATAAAACTCTTGCCTTCTAAATCCAACTACAGGTTCAAACACATCTGCGAATTCTCTCACAACAAAAACTCGATTCAACTCGTCTTCCAATTCCACGATACCCAATAAAGCATTTACCTCACAACTAGGATTCACTATGGTATAAACTATCTGATCACTACAATCAGGGTGTCTAAGCGATATTTTCCTATCATGGCAAAATATCCCAGCATCATACTTACTTAACCAATCCATACCTAATATAATTATGTACCCTCAACACATGCAAACAACAAAGGCATGACCTAGCAAGTCAAACTCTAAATGGTCATACTTAATCCTAAGTGTCGCATACCCTCCTTTCGCATTCGCAACCCTTAAGGAAATAACTTAATATGAGGGTTCTAGATTAAGCTTATCTACCAAACATAGAGATATAAAAGAATGTGATGCACCTGTATCAAAAAGAACACTAACAGACATATCGTGAATCTGTAGCATGCCTTCCAGAACTGCCTTTCCCTTCTCCTGCACTACTGGCCTCGAAGCAGTGAGCTCCAATGCATACACTTGGCCATTTCCATCCTTTGCGGGCTCATTACATTGATTCTTATAGTGGTCGATATGATCACAATTAAAGCATATGATGTTCTTCTTTCCAATCACCTCCTTTCCTTTTCCCTTTCTAGTATGACACTCATAAGCAAAATGTCCTTTCTTGTCGCACTTAAAACAAACCACTTCATACTTCCTCTTCTTCACTGCTCCTCCCTTCTGAGCATTTTTCATGTGGAAGAACTTTCTCTTCTGTCCTTGTCCAATCTGGACCTCCTTCTCCTTCTTCTTCTCCAAACAAGCAAGCATCTCCTCGTGCCTTAACGCTAACTCCACTACCACATCAGAAGGGACTTTAATGTGCGGTAAGGTAGCCCTCGCTAACTCTGGCTTCAATCCTTTAATAAACTTTTCATTCCTTTTCATCACTGCATCAACAGTGGCATACCCATATCAGGTTAACTCCTTGAACCTGCCAGCATACTCCAGAACATACATCTCCCTTGTTCCAGCTCAGCAAACTTCCGGACCAAGACAGTCTACGCCATCACCGACATGAACCTTTCTTGAAACCTCCTCTTAAACTCTTGCCACGTCATGGTTTCCTCATCGACACCAGCTGTCACAGTATTCCACCAAAACAAAGCGGCTCCTTGAAGCTATCTCGAAGCAAGTCTCCTTTTCTACTCGTTACTGAGCCCTAAGTTAGCAAAAATCCTTTCACAATGTGGCAGCAAGTTTTCCACCTCGATAGCATCCTCAGTTCCAATGAACAGCTTCCCTCCAAGCCTAGCATAATCTCTGCTCAAGGTAGCAGAATGGTTGACTATCAGAGCTTCCTGAACTCCTCCTCCTGCATCATTTCCTCCAACAACTCCAATTGCGATTCCAGCTTGCATCATGTTCAGAAAAAACTAATACATGGCTCCCATATCCACTTATGGGACCCCAGCACCAACATTCTCAACCGGAGCCTGACCTTGATTTCTTCTAGCATTCAGTCGGGCATTTCCATTCGTGGTGGTGCTGTCTCCTCCTAGATTAACTCTGCCTCTTCTTTTCTCCATATCTGCATTCAAGCCTCGTGAGATACAGAAGAATATCCTAAGAGAGATAGGAGCATAGAGATATAACATATACTTTGTATAACAAATACAAGTACGTTACTATAGCGTTATGCCATACCCTGATCTTTACTCTAATTCCTAAGGATTGTGTTTTCAAAAATCATTTTTAGTTAAAGTATTTCATAACCTTTGCTCTGATACCAAGTTGTAACATCCCCTATCTAGAGGCCCAAAGCTAAGCACTACAGATGCTGCGGTCATCTATAGTATTAACTTTCGGCGACAAAATATGGCTATGTTATTGGTATCTATTATATCGGAAGCACTTGAATATGAAACAAATCACAGATTTCAAAACAACATTTTCCATTACATTCATAGCACATGTTCCATATTCATATGACATAATCCCATAACGTTTACCAAGCAATGATCAAATACACTTAGTACAAAATACATGAAGAGCGACATATGAAAATGCCCCCTTGGATGATCAGAGTCATAACTAACTTAATACACAACGGAAATAAATAACAAAACAAAGAACTACAACTCCTAAATAGCTATCCGTCAGCCTCCTGCTCTCCTTCGGTAGCTTTATTCGTCATCCTACTAAAAAGCTGAAAAGCCTCAACCCTCAACCTACTCAAATAAATTTTGAGCACCCGAGAGTTTATTAGGAAAACATAAACTTCGAGTCAGATATAAAGCATGGTGTGAATAATACTATACATCCCGGTTATTAATGTTAAGTGAGACCATGCCGGATAGCAAAACGAGTTTCCCCTCACTAACATCCTTTTAAAACATATCTTTTGCAAATCTTTTCCTGCAACCAAAACTGGTTAAATACTGTAAAGCATCATTATGTAAACATACATATCAGGTAATTAAAGAATTGTCTGTCTAAAAACTTTAGTTTTATTTGGCTAGCTATTAACGTTTGGCTGACTCGAGCCTACCAAACAATATAAACAAAATTTATCTAACATCTATTAGACACTCATCTTCTGGACGGTCTGTCCCTAACTATCTGTTAAATACTTCTCTTCTGAATGGTCTATCCCTAACTTAACATCTCCTAGGGTCACCTAATCCTACTGGTTTTGCGGGCTCACCAATAACCTATATGTATACAAATATATATTCCCTTCTATATGTAATCTTAATTTTAGTCTTACCTATGACAAAGCCCTATACACTGGAATTTTAGACAAAATTAGTTAGGGCCAATAGATAATGTATATGGTGCGACCCTATACCAGTCCCATCTGGTAATCTAATATCTTAGTCATTTTACTTAGCGATCCCTTCCAATAATTTTCCTTGAATAACTTTTTCAAAATGATTTAAAACCTTTAAATCAAACTCACACATGGAAAATAGATATACTCCATGCTTCACTCAAAATCACCTTGCCATGTTATATATACATACTTTACTCAAACCTTAGTTGATGAAAACATTTAAACCTTTGAAAGTACCCCTTCCGATTCCATTGAAAGTACCCCTTTCTAAACCATTGAAAACATTTCTTTCGAAACCAAGTAAAACCCTTCATTTATCTAGGCCGAAAGGCCAAAACCTTCCATTCGAAACTATTCTCAAAACCATTTCAAAACCTTTGAAAACCTTCTTTTCAAAAGCTTTGAAACCTGCACTTCAAAACTTTGGCTTTCGAAACCCTTGGAAAAACCTTCCATTTCAACCCTTTCGAAACCATCGGAAAACATTACCTTTCGACTCCTTCGAAACCCTTGGGGAACCACCCCTTCGAAACCATTTAAAAACCTTTCGAATGCATCAAAACATTATAAACTCAAATCTTTTGAAAGCACTTGGGTTCAGTTTAAAACATGTGGAAAATCACCTTTCGAAACTATTTAAATCATCTCATTAGAAACCATTGGGTTATACTTCAATCAGAACAAAAGGGTAAAATCATTTAAGTCGAAAGCCTACCTTTCGAAAGCTGTCCCTAAGTAAAGAATTACTATTGTCCAAACCATCCCTTCAAAAGCATTGGAGAAGTGGCTAATTTTGAAAGCTAAGTATACCTTTTGAAACCATTGACTTTGAAAGGTGGAAAGGCGGCAGCTAGGGGTTTCGACCCCTTCGAAGCATTGTTTAAAACATGAGAGCGCAACCCATTCGAAACCCTTTTTCTTTAAAAACATTCGACTCAGTCGAAGCCAACTGAATCGAAAGCTATACCTTCAAAAGGAAAGCGGGTGCTACTTTAACTTTAAAACAAAGGCATATTCCAACCCCTTCAGGACCCAACATTTCGACTATGTACCCTTCGCCTTTATCCAATGTGCTACGTACCAAGTGGATTGATACCATGCGCATTGGTTTCGAAAACATGGTGGTGAAAATTGCTAGTCGAAACCCCCAGTGCCAAAAGTAGCGGAACATGCTAAAAACATGTTGTTATTTTTTTTAACTTAAAAGAGATAAAATTTCAACTAACTTCCTATTGTTTGTCAAATTTTCATTGGTTGCTAAATACCTTTTGAAAAGTGCTTCCAATATAGTCAGAAATAAACAATAATTTTATTTTAAAAATACCCCTTCTCCTTAAATAAATATATAAAATATTTAAGTCCCATACCTTAAATAATTTTATATATTCATTAAAACACATAGGAAAAATCTATAAAAATTCCAGAAAATCATTTTCAATATGTTTTCTAACATATATAAATTAATTATTTATTTAGCCATAGATACTTTAAAACCCAATTAATCATTTTCCTCACTCGAAAATTAATATAAAATCTACATTAATTTAGAAAACTATGAAAATGGAAATCCATCTCTAAAATATCATTTCTGATCTACATTTAAATTCGCAAGCATTTGGATGTCATTTAATAGGGTTTTCATACCAAAACATATCATAAAAATCAATATGAACATTCATAAATCATCAATAAGCATATATATACTTTTAATCATTCAAAACATGGCATTATCATGCAAAAACATTTTGGATTATCCTTAAAATCGAAGACAGTAAGAAAAGTGAGATGTAGTAATTATTCACCTTAGCTTTGTGATTAAAAGATGTGAGATTTGAATGAATTTGATGTTGATTAAGCTTTTACTTTATCTTTCTTCTTCTTACTCATGAAAATGTTGTCCGGCCAATTTTTACTTCTAATTTTTGCAAATGAAATGAAATATTACTCATAGCTAAGGATTTAGGGTATTAGAGAGCTCTTTCCCTATTTTACCCCTTACTTATTTCCTAACATATCTTATTCATGCAATCTCGTT
The DNA here is from genome assembly GCA_030737815.1 of Allium fistulosum. Lineage (NCBI taxonomy): Eukaryota > Viridiplantae > Streptophyta > Magnoliopsida > Asparagales > Amaryllidaceae > Allium > Allium fistulosum. The sequence continues at coordinate 911,103,234 of CM060907.1, read as the reverse complement.
TTGGTTTACATATTAACATGGCACGACTACCCTTGGTTAAATCAAATCTCAATCCTTTAATCATCACATTATTTAATTTAATTTAGCTAATGAAATATCTGAAATAATGTTATAAAAATATGGGGTGCTACAACAGTGGAACAAATCAAAATAAAACATTAACTCCTAAATAGCTATCCGTTAGCCACCTGCTCATCTCCGGAGGCTTTATTCACCAACCTACTAAAACCTGGAAAGCCCAAACTCATAATCTGCTCAAATCAATTTAGAGCATCCGAGAGTTTAAGGGGAAAACATAAACTTCGTGTCAGACATAAAGCCTAGTGTGTATAATACCATTACATCTCGGTGTACTGATATTAAGTGAGACCACATCGCTTAGCGCAATGGGTTTTCTCTCACTAATATTCCTTTTGAAACATACCTTTTTTCAAATTATAATCCTGCAACCAAACTGGTTAATCAAATTGATAATATCAAAATAGCAAATATCATATATGCTCAAAACAGGTAATAAATGGACTAGTTGTTCGAATAAAATGTAGTTTTGTATGGCTAACTCCTAACCTTTGGCTGACTCGGGCCTACAAGACAAACTAAATAAATTATCGAACAACTGTTAGACATAATTCTGGACGAACTGTTCTTAACTTACTTCTCCAAGGGTCACCTGATCCTAATAGTTTTGCGGGTTCACCAATAACCTATCTCTGTACAAATATATTCCTTTCTGCATGTAACCATCATTTAAGTCTTAATTGTGACTAAGCCCTATACACTGGAATTTTGGACTAAATTAGCTAGGGACTACTAATAATGTATAGGGCGAGACCCTATACCAGTTCCATTTGGTATACAAATAACTGAGTCATTTTACTTAGGGTTAACTACCCTTTAAACTTTCTTAGAAAACCTTTTCAAAATGATTTAACCCTTTAAATCATACTAATACAAGGAAAATATATTATTTGCTTTACTTAAATCTTATTGCCATGATATATTCTTTACTCAAAACATAGTTGATGAAATCATTCAAAACCTTTGTTTAAAACCTTTAAATAATCTCATTCGAAACTCATGAAAGTACCCTTTCGAAACCAATGAAAGTACCCCTTTTGAAACCATTGAAAGTACCCCTTTCGATATAAGTAAATTACTTTACTTTATAACCTTAGGCCTAAAGGCCAAACATACCTTTCGAAACCATTGAAAACATCATCTTCGAAAGCTTTATAAACCTTACACATCCTCTTGTAAAAACCTTAAAATATGCCTTCAAAACCATTGGAAATCTTCCATTTTACTAAGGTAAACCTTTCGAAAACACTGGGGAATGACCCCTTCGAAAACTTATATAAATGTACCTTTCGAAAACACTGGGAACCATCCCTTCGAAACCTTTACTTATTACCTTTCGAAAGAATACAAGTATACCACTTAAAACAAACCTTTTGAAAGCATTGGGTTCATGTTAAAACATGTGGAAAACCTTTCGAAACCTTTGGGTTTAACTTTCATAATATCAAAAAGGGTCATATAACAACAAAGTCGAAAGCAACTCTTTCGAAAGCAATTCTTAAGTAAAAGAAGTGGATGGTGTCAAAACCTATCCTTTCGAAAGCATTGGAGAAGCGGCTATGTTTTAAAAACAAAATAACCCTTTCATAACCAATCTGGGTCGAAAGGTAAAAAGGCGGCAGTCATGGGTTTCGACCCCTTCGAAAGCATCTACTTAAAATAAAGGCCCAACCTCATTTCAAAGCATTCTTTCTTTAAACAGTGACCAAGTTGAAAGCTATCATATTCGAAACCATTCCATTCGAAAGTAAAGCAGGTGCATTACCTTTAGAAAACAAAACAAAGTCTCAACCCCTTCGTAACCCCTAGTTTCGACTTTATACCTTTCGCCTAAGTCCAATTCAGTATGTACCAACTCTTTGATACTATGTGCATTGGTTTCGACCATGGTTGGAGGCGGAAGTATCCAAGCGAAACATGATAACTGCAAAACCTGATATTTATCCTTTTAATGGAATCTTTTCAACTAAATTGCCTTGTTTGCCAAAATGTCATTGTTTGCTAATTTTCTTTTCTAAAAGTACCGACGAATTGGTAGATTTTATCAATTTAAATCATTTGCAAAATACCCCTTCTCCTTTTATAAATATATAAAACATTTAAGTCTCATACCTTAAATAATTTTATATATCTATTATAACACTTAGGAAAATTATACAAAAATTCCAGTAAATAATTTTTAATATGTTTTCTAACATATTAAAAGTTCAGACCCTAAACATTTATAATTCTGCCGTAATTAATTTTAAACCCAATAACCTTTTTCTTCACTAGAAAATAAATAATAATTCCATAATAATTTAGAAAATTATGAAACTTGAAACAAATTTCCCAAAAATCATTTCTGACCTTAGATAAAATTTGCAAGGCATTTGGATGTCAGATAATAGGTTTTTTGATTCAATATACATCATAAAATCATTATGAATAAGCATATTTCATCAACAAGCATATATACATATAAACATCAATCAAAACATGGCCATATACTTGCAAAAACTTTTGAACTGATGCTAGAAACCGTAATCATCAAAATATAACAAAGAAATCTGGAACCAGAGAGATTGAAATTCAAAGCAGATCATCCTCCAGAATCAGTAATAGGTAATCTTACCAGAGGTATTCAAACTCGTTCCTCTTTTAGAAATTTATGTGATTTGTGTCTATACAGTGGATTTATTTTAGAAATTGAACCTAAAGACATAGATACAGCTCTCAATGATGAGAGTTGGTTTATGGCTATGGAAGAAGAGCTAAATCAATTTGAACGAAATGATGTTTGGATTCTAGCACCTAGACCTAATGATTATCAGGTTGTAGGAACCAAATGGATTTTTAAAAATAAATTTGATGAATCTGGAAATGTGATTAGAAACAAAGCTAGGTTAGTTGCTAAAGGTTATAATCCAATTGAAGGAATTGATTTTGATGAAACTTTTGCACCAGTAGCAAGACTAGAATCGATTAGAATATTGTTAGCTTTTGCTTGTTATAAAGGATTTAAACTAAGACAAATGGATATTAAAAGTGCTTTTCTTAATGGAATTTTGAAGAGGATGTATTCATTGAACAACCTAAAGGTTTTGAAAGTCAAGAATACCCTAACCATGTATATAAACTTAAGAAAGCATTATATGGATTAAAACAAGCCCTTAGGGCTTGGTATGAATGTCTTAGCACATATCTCCTTGAAAATGGGTTTAAAAAGGGCTATGTAGACACCACATTATTTCTATTGCACGAAAATGATAACCTTTTGATTGTTAAAATATATGTTGATGACATTATTTATGGTGCCACTAATAACCTTTTGTATGAGAAATTTGAAAAAGTCATGCATGAAAAGTTTGAAATGAGCTTGGTAGGAGAGTTGAAATTCTTTTTAGGATTTCAAATCAAACAAAGCGAAAAAGGTACATTCATCTCTCAAACAAAATATATCATAAAGCTTGTCAAAAAATTTGGATTAAAAGATGTTAAACCTGCAAAAACTCCCATGAGCACAACAATTAAACTTGACAAGGATGAAAAAGGTAAGGTAATTGATCAAAAGAAATATCGAGGTATGATTGGATCACTTCTTTATCTTACTGCTACTAGACCAGACATTATGTTCTCTATTTGTTTATGTGCACGATTTCAATCAAATCCAAAAGAATCTCATTTAAAAGATGTAAAAAGGATTATAAGATATCTATTGCACACCCCACTGTTTGGTCTATGGTATCCAACTAATGATAACTTTGAGTTAAAAGGGTATTCAGATGCAGATTATGTTGGTAGTCTAGTTGATAGAAAAAGTACTAGTGAAACGTGTTTTATGTTGGGACATTCGTTAGTTGCATGGTCAAGTCAAAAACGAAATTGTATTGCATTATCTACCACTGAGGCAGAGTATATTGCTCTAAGTGGTTGCTCTGCTCAAAGTTTATGGATGATAAAAACTTTGCAAGACTATGGTCTAAATTTTAAATGAGTTCCACTTATGTATAATAGCAAAAGTGTAATTGATCTCACAAATAATCTGTTCATTATTCTCGCACCAAGCATATAGATGTAAGACATAATTTCATTAGAGATTTTCTAAAGAAAATATTTGCATAAATTTCATTTCAACTGATTCTCAATTGGCAGAAATTTTTACAAAACCCCTTCCAGAAAATAGTTTTTGTCGACTTCGTCTCAGTTTAGGCATTTTAGAAATGTGATTTTATATATTTTTTATTTGATCTTAAGTGCCTATGTTAACTAATCTGACTCCTTATTGATTATCGAAAAGATAAATAGTGACTGAAAAAAGTGATGAGTGTTGATCGTGATCATACATTATGTCTTGAGAGAGTATATTTAGAAAATTTCTTTAAAATATAAGTAGTTTAAGCATGTACATATGTACATATATATGTGTATATGAATACATATACATAGGCAGCGAAAATTCAATCATGGCATCAAAAGCAATGGACTATAAGCGAATACGAACTAAGTGAACAAACGAAACAATTTAAGAATTCACGGTTCAGGTCAACATGGCGAAAGGCACAACAGGATGATACACATGCTTATACATCAACATACACAGGGAAATAAACAAGAAATCGGACAATCGTCAAAGTGGACAGGTTCATCAAGTACAAGTTCATACAACTAACCAGAGAACACTACTCATCAACATCAGTTGTCAACAAACCAAAAAAAAGAGAAACATCAATCTCGAGCAGTGTAAGTTAATCTCATGAAACAATGCAAATTCTAGTCAGATGTACAAAGTCAGGTAAACAAGGCAGAAAGCTCAAATTTCTCAAGTGGCGGATATCAATTTAGTTCAACGATTGTTTAACTCCATGATGCATCAGAAATTGGAACAGCAGCACAGTGAATTGATCAAAGTAATATCAAAACCAGAAAGTCAACAAACCTTCAAAGTATAATCAAAATATATGCAAATATACATACATATACACACACACACACATACATATATATAGATCACTATATTCGAATATATATCACAAGTGAACAAGTCATAGGCAGCATAGAACGGAGAAAATTCTTATATATCAGAAACGAACAAGTCAGAAATTATCAAAATCGTGCAATCAAGAATCGAATGGACGAGCAAAGCAATTGACAAATTCAAATCAAATACACGAAAGGAAATAATAGGGTTTCGATCCCTATAAATTAACCCAATTCATCATCGGCAAAATCAAGAGTTCGAGTTCAAGCAAATCAACAGAATAATAAAGTAAAAATCGCATACCAATATTATACCAAGGTCGAACTCAAATCCTCTGAAGCAATTGAAGAACACTGATCGAAGAATTGCGAAATCCAAATTCATCGGAATCGATCAACTCAACCAACAGAGAGGATTCGAAAGCTCCAAGCATATCAGAGACTCAACAAAAGACAAACTATTTAATTTGAGGAATCAACGGCTTCAATTCGAATCAAAAACCCTAATTCCAGAACGCAAAGGAACAAGGCGGCAACAAAATAAAAAGGGAGAACGCGTTTATCTTTTCAATTGGGCCGTTTTGGGGGGTTTATGTTTATTTTTAGTTGTTTTTGATTTGTTTTTATTTTTAATCAAACTCTAGTTTAACTAGTTGACGAACTACGGTTTTTTGTAGTTCGAGAATTCGCAACTCAGTGGCTAAGTTGTGGCAGGGTTTTGAGCTTAGAGTTAGGTTAATCGAGTTAGCGGGTATCGTGAGTTTACGTGTTTTTTTAAGCGATTGATTACTTAATTTCTAGTAGAAACATTAGGGGCAGCACGTAGGCATTTTTTTGCCGAAGCTGGATACAACTATGTGTGATCTTTTCTGCATTGCTTTCTGTTTTTGTTTTTTATTTCCACATTAATTTTTAGTAGACCCTATTCACCCACCCTCTAGGGTGAAAAAGATCCTACATAACCATCATTTAAGTCTCACCTAGTGACTAATCCCTACATACTGGAATTTTGGACTTAATTAGCTAGGGGCTAATAGCTAATGTATAGGGCGTGACCCTATACACGTCTCATCTGGTATACAAATATCTGAGTCATGTTACTTAGGGTTAACTACCCTTTAAATTTTCCTTGAAAACCTTTTCAAATTGATTTAACCCTTTAAATCATACTTATACAAGGAAAATATACTATTTGCTTTACTCAAATCATATGCTTTACTTAAAACATAGTTGATGAAAACATTTGAAACCTTTGTTTAAAACCTTTAAACAATCTCATTCAAAACTCATGAAAGTACCCTTTTTGAAACCAATGAAAGTACCCCTTTCGAAACCATTGAAAGTACCCCTTTCGATATAAGTAAATTACTACTTTATAACCTTAGGCCCAAAGGCCAAACATTCCTTTCGAAACCATTGAAAACATCATCTTCGAAAGCTTTATAAACCTTAAACATCCTCTTGTAAAAACCTTAAAATATGCCTTTTGAAACAATTGGAAATCTTCCATTTTACTAAGGCAAACATTTTGAAAACACTAGGGAATCACCCCGTCGAAACCTTATATAAATATACCTTTCGAAAACACTGGGAACCATCCCTTCGAAACCTTTACTTATTACCTTTCAAAAGCATACATGTATACCACTTAAAACAAAACTTTCGAAAGCATTAGGTTCAAGTTAAAACATGTGGAAAACCTTTCGAAACCATTCCTTTTGAAACCTTTGGGTTTAACTTTCATAATATCAAAAAGGGTCATAAAACAACAAAGTCGATAAACTCATTCGAAAGCAATTCCTAAGTAAAAGAAGTGGATGGTGTCGAAACCTATCCCTTCAAAAGCAGAGAAGCGGCTATGTTTTAAAAACAAAATAACCCTTTTGAAAGCATTCTTTCTTTAAACATTGACCAAGTCGAAATCTATCTTATTCAAAACCATTCCATTCGAAAGCCAAGCAGACGCGTTGTCTTTAGAAAACAAAACAAAGTCTCAACCCCTTCGGAACCCTAGTTTTGACCCTATACCTTTTGCCTAAGTCCAATTCACAATGTACCAACTCTTGGATACTATGTGCATTAGTTTCGACTAAGGTTGGAGGCGGAAGTATCCAAGCGAAATCCAGGTGCCGAAAGAGGCAAAATATGCTAAAAGCCTGCAAAATATGATTTTTATCTTTCTACAGTAATCTTTTCAACTAACCTGCCTTGTTTTCCAAAATGTCATTGGTTGCTAATTTTCTTTTCTAAAAGTACCGTCGAATTTATAGATTTTATCAATTTAAATCATTTGCAAAATACCCTTTTTTCCTTTTATAAATATATAAAACAGTTAAGTCCCATGCCTTAAATAACTTTATATATCTATTATAACACTTAGGAAAATTCTACAACAATTCCAGTAAATCATTTTTAATACATTTTCTAACATATAAAAATTTCAGACCCTAAACATCTATAATTTTGCTGTAATTAATTTTAAACCAAATAAACTTTTTCTTCACTAGAAAATTAATAATAATTTAGAAAATTATGAAACTTGAAACCCATTTCCAAAATATCATTTCTGACCTTAGATAAAATTTGCAAGGCATTTGGATGTCATATAATAGGTTTTTTAATTCAAAACATATCATAAAATCATTATGAAAAGCATATTTCATTAACAAACATATATACATATAAACATCAATAATACATAGCCATATACTTGCAAAAACATTCAGATCTGATGCTAGAAACCACAATCATCAAATATGAGATGTAACATATTACTCACCTTTAGCTTTGGTGTTAAGGTGTTGAGATTTGATTCTTGGATTGAATTTAATAAAGCTTTTTCCCTTGATTTAGCTTCTTCTTCCCCTTGCTCTTTTTAATGATGGCCGGCCTCTTAGGTTTTAGTTTAACGTGTAAAATGAAGGAGGATTAAGGGTTTAGGGTATATGAATATGGCTTCTTCCTATACTTCCCTTTATTTAATTCCCTAAATTATCATTTTAAATATCTTTTAACTTATTTGTTCAAGTAGGCACGGCTACCCCCTTACTTACTCAAGTCCCAATCCCTTAATTATTTATTCTTTGCATTATTCTATTTAATTTAGCTAATTAAATTTTCTAAATAATGTTGTGTAAAATTAGGGGTGTTACACTTATGGATCATATTTACAGTATATATATATCTGTGTGTGTGTGTGTGATTATGTATGTTGTGAATGTTACTTGGTCCAGTTAACATACCTGAATTAGTTTCTATTTCGATGTTGAGATCCCATGTTTCTTTAAACTAGTTTGCAACTTTGTTTTCTAAGAATGTTTTCCAAAGAATTCCAAACTTAAAAGTTGTTTTTCAAACCTTTTTACAAAATTATTAAAGTGATTTAAATATAAAAAGAAAGGGTTTAAAAGGTATTCAATTTATAAAACAAGTTTTAAAAGTTATGGTCCATGTACCAATAGTTGTTGTGGATGCAGTTTGTAAATCGAGAATTTTTGTGAAAAATAAAAGAGTTTCTACTTTAAATATTTTTGAAAGGTCTTTAAAATGTATTCATAAGTATTAAAAAATAAGTTTCAAATTTTAATTTTTTAATTAATTATTTAATAAGAGGTTTAAATTTTAACTGCTTTGTTTCAAAGGTCAGGTTTTGTTTTAAAAGCAATTATCTTTTAAAAGGATATTTAAATATAAGGGATTTAATTGTCTGTGCCATTAAGTAGCATCAAACAAATGTGACTAGTTGTGCTAACATGTTGACACATTTATGGAAAGCAATTCATCTTGTATTTAACACTAAATGCCGATGAGTGGACTTTCCTCTGCCTATATGATCTAGAACTAGAGTTTCTAAGCGAGGGATAGAGAAGTCAAAATAACAGAAACGTAACGTGATAAGTATAAGAGAGTTAATTTCGATAAATGGGTCATGATTAATTAAATATATGGAAGGTCCTTCATCATTTACTTGACACCAAATTCCAAGGTATGTAAACTCATCTCTATCCCATAAAGTAAGAAAGTATGTCGAGTCAAGGATAGTTTTCCAACTTGCCCGACTTCATTGTTAATCAGGGGATAGTACTATTTGAAATCGAAAAGTGGTGATAAGTATAGGATGTCCAATTTTTCATACACAGATTATACTTACACCTAGATAGTGGTTTGTCTACTATAGATAACTGGACCCATTTTTAACTTTGGAAATATCTAGGAGAAACATGAGAATTATATGGTATAGTTATCTTCAGTAATGCGATACTATATATAAACTTGTTGTGTTCTTCTAGGATAAATTATAAGGAAATCTGCCCTATTAAAAAGTTAGGAGGTGATCTCCACTCTTTTGTATTGTTTGTTTATTTACAAAAGAACCGGATTTGAGTTTACCGAAAATACCGAATGCTGGTTAGAAGAGACCGGGATTGGATAAGCATGAGTTATCCAAAAACCACTTCGAACTAGTGTAAGTTTTAAAACTAGAGACATCTTGAAGATGATGCGATCGAAGATGAAATTCTTACTTACTGCTAATCCCAAGGGTGACTCCAAAATGGATATATTAGAAGTAGTGCCTTCGATTTGTTCGTATCTTGAATAACTTGTATTGAAGAATGCTAATATTGCATTATTTCTTGGATAGCAATGTTAGCATTCCAAGTGGGATTTTCTATATAAAAGCTAATTGTTGCTTCAAACCTCACACCCAGTAACGACTAAAACATGGAATATGCTTCATGGCTTTGTGGTTCGCTACCATTAGGGTATGATCATCCTTGATCCAGATCTATATTATTCCTTTTGATGTATGCTTCGGGTCCATTTTGGTGGTTGATCGCAACCGAGGGATGATCATATTCAGTAATATCTCAGAAGTGGTGGGCCAATCTTGACTCACAGGGGTTGAAATATTTTCAACCTTGGTATATTTTTCTAGAGGTGTTCTGTGATGGGAGGTACCCCAGTAGCCCTGTTATTGATGGAATCCAGTTTCCACTACGTGCTTTATGGACTTAGTTGTGCCCAAATATGTTGAAATGTGAGATGCAAGCATTTCAGCTATTTTATGTATTTATTTTAAACCCTAAACTTTATTATAATATCACTGGATTTTCTATTTGAAATGTTTTGGTTATCGTAAGAAAAAAACCCGTTCGTGTTTATCTACGGCGTGGTCTTACGAGATACCATTATTTTTAATGGTTTTATAAGGTATAACAATTCATTTGTTTTGAGTTTGCTCACACCAAACCCATGTATTACCCGGAATTTTTTTCTTTCTCTTAAACTTTTGGGTACTCTAATTATATGAGTAGCAAAGTAGTACAGGTTCTTTCTAATGCATTTTGGAAGGAGCATGTGGCAGGAGAATTATTCATTATCTAGTTATCATTTATTTCTGCTGTGTGATATAGTTATATATCAACATTGTGAAGGCATGGAGTTATAATTGTCACTGACTGAAGTTAGTACTATTGTAACTCTAATGTTTCATTTTGAAGATGACTTTATTTACTATCTTATGTTCTATTATATATGATTCCCTTGCATTGTGAGATTCTATGTTTCTTTCTTCTTGTCTTTTCTTTTCTTTTTTACCCTAACGACTTGTATTTTGGACGCCTAGATGATCGGCGCACGAATATTGTGAATATATTAAGTGTTGTCTTTAGGAGTAAGAAAGGCAGATCATTACAAGAGATAGGCTTAAGCTCTTGACCGAAGCCATCCTCTGATAGTACTCCTTGATCTTAGAAAGCCACAAAGTGTTCGGGAAGCCCCCAATGGTCAAGAAATATGCTAACGAGAAATAAGATTTTGTTATCGGTAACCAAAATACGTTTTCTCGTTCTTACCCAATTTGACGTGACTCTTTCAGTAATCTCTTGCTATGATTCCAATGAAGTTTCTTATATTGTCATCTTATGATTCTTTCTTTGACTTAGGTCTAAGTTTTACCATCTCGGCTGCTAAGCCTAAGGAAGTTAAAACTTCTACCTTTTACATAGCTGCGACAACTAAAACTGTCTCCATTGCCGGTTCTATTGCTAATGCCCTTAGCGCTATTGAGGATCGCAAAAGAAAGAAGGATTTCGGTGACCTGTCTGGTGCTTCAATTTCTTTTTCTAGTAAAAGGGCCAAACTTGAAGAAGATCAAACTCTTCCTACTATTACTGAGGTACCAAGCGTTGCTACGACCGCAATTAACCAAGAATCCATTTTTTTTGATTTGAGGTTTTCAGACTAGGATCCTTAGAACCAAATAGACGTTGCTTACACCCCGAGCCTTGCTATAGATATCATGAATCCCTTGTCTGCAATTGTCATACAATGTTTGTATCTGGAGTTAGGCTTGACTCCTCCTTCCCTTGAATCTCTTCCTTGTGAAGCTCTGGCTTAACCCATCCCTTCAGGTTTCGATGATTTTGTTCGTTCAATCATCCAATCCCTAACTGCGGCCTCTCTCAGCCACTACAGCCTTTTTATTTTTCTAGGAACCATCTCCACTTTCTCTTTCAGGAGTTTCTTGTGGTATGTAACTTTACGTGTTTGGCTAATACAACCTTTAGCTTCGTATATCTTTATTTATCATATATTTTAGGTGTCGAAGCACATGTTCTTCCTTCAACAAGCCTCTCATGAATATGTTTGCCCTTTTTGAAGAGAATAATCTTGCCTCTGACTTGGATGAAGAAAGAAAATGGAGGATAGCGGTTGAAGAAAGAGCAAAATTGCTAGAAAAAGAACTTGAGCAGGCCAGAATTAAAAATGCCCAAGTAGATGCTCAAGTTACAACTTTAAAAGGAAAGATGGAAAGTGAAGAAGCTGCATTGGCCTACACAAATAACATCATTTTGGATGCCAAAGAGGAACTTTCCTTCTTTCTAGACCAAGTCTTTTCTCAAATAAGGGTGCAGTTCTATGAGGAGGCCCTCTTTATCGCATGTTTCGATAATATAGACAACTATCTAGAGTTGGACTTCCCTTCACTACCAACATTAAAGGACAAGTTTAAGAGGAAGTTTGACCTTAAACTAGGAAGAGGTCCTGGGTCTTTACAAGACGAATTCCAAGAAGAGGAAGCCATCAACCTCAAGAATTACTATGTTTTTATGATCCTTTTCCAGATAAAGACCGTGATGATGATGATGGAGGGAATGGTGATAAAGATGATAATGATGGCTATGAAGATGATGACGATGACGATAGTGAATTCACGATGGATCAGGGTGATGGTAACAAAGACCCTGAGAGACCATAGAGTGATGGTAATGGGTCAGGCGGCCATGACTTGGGCCATCTGCTAATGATACGGACTTTCCTGACCTTCCTAAGTTCTAAAATGCTTCTCAAGGAGACGTTTCATCAAAGAATATCCGAGTCCCTGACGATCACGACAAAGAGAAAACTCAGGCCAGCACCTCAGAAGCTCCTGTGGTATGTATAAACTTTATCCTCTTTAAATGCTTATAATTATCTATTAGCTTAGTTAATAAGTTTACTATTATAGTTAAGGAAAAATACAATATCACTTTGAGATTTTGCATGAGAAGAGTGAGAAGGATGTCCTGCGATTAAATAGATAAACTAATTGAAAATCACAATAGTTTAATTGAAAAGTATTGGCGTCTTCTCTTTTATGCCAAACGACTAAAAGATTTCAAAGAAAAACAGGTAGCCCAGCTTTTGAAAAAATCCCACCTTCATCGGGAAAGAGTTTTAAAGGAGAAAGTGGAGTTAACAACACTCTTTTGGATGCTTATTGAAGATAAGGACACTTTAGTGGAATTCCTCTATAAAATCTATACTAGAAATTTTTTTATTTATTGTTCCTTCGTAGGAAAGGAGAGTGGGGGTTCACTTAGGCATCTTTATAGTAGGTATTTGAATGATCATGGGACCAATCTTCATCCTGGGGAATTTGGAATATTTCCAAGTTCGTGACCGCTCCACTTTCTCCCAACACTCTTCCTACTAAGAACGTCAAGTTTAGCAAAGAGAAAATCATTTTTGAATTTTACAAAGGGTCCATATTATATGAACCTAAGCGATTTGTGGTTGAATTATGTAATTCAAACAATTTTAATTCTAGCATTCTTATATCTTTGTGGTTTAGTTTGTTTTTCTTAAAATACAGAGGTTAAGGAACCATTGGACGCTCCTATTTCAAGAGAACTCTTAAGTAAATTTTTCAAGCTAAAAAGGGAGTTTAAGGAGAAAACATTAATTCTCAAAACCTCTCGATTAGCATAATACTGCTTTTTTAGGGACCTTCAAGAAGTTTACACGTGACTCTCCCACTTTTATTTTGACTTCTTAGGTGATGAAAAGACAATTTACTTAAATAAATATGATCTGACTATGCTAAATTGTTATATGGAGATGTTGGATCCCTTATCGGGAGATGGGATTATCATCGGTTTGCCCCAGTTATTAATCCTCACATATTCAATGCTCCCTTCGACTACTCTCTCTACATCCATGGTTTCACTTAAAAAGGCTCAAACCACCGCTTCTAAACTTTAAGAGTTGAATGTATAAAACTTGAGTTATTAATTTAATTCAAACGTTTTCATGCTTGTAAACCTTATTGTTGTTAATAAAAGAGTACATTTTCTGTGTATTAATTTCATTTTCTTTTATTTATATTTAATAGGATAGTCAATTAACGCTTGCATCCAACGGTGCTGACCTACTCTCTAGATTGGATAAACTCAAAACCAGACTGATGTTAGACATTAGGAAGAACTCTCCTCAAGATGCTTCAGTTATGTCATTTCCCAACAACTCAGAAGCACATAAGTGGTATAACATATACTACAAGTTAAAGTCAACATTAAGTGGTACGAATGAAATGACCTTAAGTTTAGAGGAGAAAATCAAAGAAAAAGACAAGGAGATTAGGGAACTGAAAGAGGGCATAAGTACAATTGATCGATCTGGACCCTCGGACCAAAGGATTGAGCCTGATGTAGAAATTGCTCGATTATATCAGAAAATTGAGGACCCTGAAGTTGACTTGTTAAAAAGTCAAGTATCATGCCAATCTCTAGATTTTATTACAAGTGGAGGAAAATCCAGCCTTCCTACTCCTACTCCTACAAATACAACTAAGTCTGAATTTTCAACCATTAAAAAGAAATTTTCTTTCTTGGAAAACCCTCCTCCGGGTTTATATGGTGGAGAAATTTCCTAGTGGCACCGAGAATATAAATATGAATGCACCCGGTTTATGAAATGAAAGTGGGACGAACAAGTTCCAAAATATCTTAATAAGTATCAAAGTTAGGTTGAGGATCCGAGACGCGAGAAATATGCTCTTGAGCAGAAGGCTAAAAAATTACAGAGCAAGATCAAAACTCTAAAAGGGGCTAATAAAACGCTCGATCATGCATTAAAGATTCAAATTGGCTCTATTGATGATACGAGTATCATCCGAAAGAAGGAGAGAAACTTAAAGAACTACTCGATGTGGTGATTCATCATATTACCTAACCTTCTTCGACCGTTGAAGTCTTGAAGGAAAAAGTGAAAGATCTTGAGTCTTTATCAAAAAGAACCAAGGTGATGTCACCTAAAAATTCTTGATTGGATTCCATTATTGATCGTTTTCTGAAATAATAGTTGCTTTTGCTTAAAAGTCGACTATTCCTTCTTAGGTCCAAAAATGAACCAACGGCCGAGTAGAGCAACAAAAGCAAGATACAGATGTTATCAACACTTCTTCAAATATGGATGTGCTAACCATCTCAAGAATATTGGAGGCCCTCCTCTTTTACTTAGAGATGCCTCTGCTTCAAGGCGAAGTCATCCGTGTCTTCTTGAGGTTAAGAGGAAGGGGAAAGAAAAAGCATATCAACATCATCCGCTCCCTCAACCTCCTCCTCAGGATGACTTGAATGGCTTTTTTGACATTTGTAATTTTTTGTATGTAAGTTGGTAAATAACTTCGGACCTAAATAGCTGGTATTTTGAATAGGTCTTGTATTTTCTTCCTTATTCTTGTCTTGCATTTGAACTCAATAAGCTGTTCGAGATTTTTTAGTCTCTTCAAAACCTTAATTTAATTCGATATGATCTGTGGTCTTTGATAGAGTTGTTTGCTGTTTGCTTCCTCATAGAATGCTTTAAGACATGCCTTTTTAGCTCTCATTTCTCTTTAAATCCTTTTCTTTCAAATTCAATAAAAATGTTGATCAATTGGCCTTTTTATCTTTCTTGGTTGAATGACTTCACAAGAGAATTTTTGTTGCTAAAACATTATTACTCTAGCTAGCTTTATAACTTCTTACCCTCAGTTTGGTTTTTCCGATGGCTATTATATAACTTTTCTTTGTCATTTGAGATTATATGTGCATGAAAAGTTACTTGTCCTTTCTTATGAAGGTTAGTTTAACTTTGCCTTGGTGCAAGATTGATTCATGTCTAATTGCTCTTCCTTTAGAAGATTGTTTTGGCCCATCTCTAAGATGGAATTAGACTTGCCTAACTAATTTCTTTTGCCCCTTCTATGAATTTTGGGTAAGGATTTGGGCTTTGATCGATTACTTTTGCCCATTCTTACCTTTTAGTTAAGGATTTAGGCTTTGATTGATTTCTTTTGCCCCTTCTTACCTTTTAGGCACGGATTTAGGCTTTAATTGGTTTATTTTGCCCCTTCTTATCTTTTAGGTAAGGATTTCGGCTAGTCGGTGCGTTTGGTTAGCCATCTTAGGCAGAACCAAAGTCTCACCCATCCTCCCTTTAGGAGACGCTTTGGTCAGACCTTTTTGGAGAAACCAAAAGTTGGTCAGTGCTTGGCCAGGCCATCTTAGGAGGGACTAAAGGCTTACTCTGTCCTCCCTTTAGGAGGTTCTCCAACCAGGCCACATAGACGGGATCAAAGTCTTGTAGTGCTCTGTCTAGGTCTTATAGGCAGGACCAAGGCTTACTCCAACTTCCCTCTAGGAGGTGCTTTGACCAAGCCCTTGTGGTAGGATCAAAGGTTTTTCCTTTATTTTGTAAACCCTTTTCATAAAGCATATCTCTTTATTAAGCACTTGGTCTTTGTAGATACATTGGTATTTTTCTCAAATCTTGTTAACAAACTCTTGAAGTTCTCCTTTTTCCAAAAAAATTCGCTATCATCCCTTTTAGGGATCAACACTGATTTGTTTTGTACCCATTCGTCTGGTGATATTGGCAACAAGCACCCCAAGTTTTCTTTCATTTCCTTGATGCTTCTTATTTGAAGGCCAATAGTCCAACCTCTCTTTAGTTGGGAGATAGATGTTTTAATAGGTGGCGGTAAGAGAACAGACTCTAACAGATCGGGAATTCCTAGAGGATTGTGTCTTTGTTCCCCGTTTGGATTTTTGGTAACACTGAATAAGCTCGTTAGCTCTAATGGCAAGGTTCCTTTTTAAAAGTTCTCGAGTTCTAATTTGTGTTAGAGCGATCGATTACTCCCTTCCAATTTTGGGCAAACTCATAGAAATGCTTTGTTATTTCATTTTCGAAGATAGTTCCTTTTGGAGCTGTATAGTTTTTCTTAATTTTCGAGAATGGGTCATTTCTTTTCTTTTTCTCTTTTCTCGAAGTAGAATAATAAGCAGAGATTAAGGTAGATCCCATATGGAATGGATTTATGCTCCAATTATCCCGATCATAAGATATTACTCGCCACTTTTCTACTAGAGTTTTTAGTGCCAAGCTTCTAAACTTCAATACTTGTTCCTTATGGAATTGAAGGTTATAAGTGACTTGATAAGATGAATTGGTAAGGTGAGGCTCGGAGGATCCTTGTTCAGTGAAAGTCATTATGCGATTTAATAGGTTATGTAGGATGCAAAAAGTCCTCAATAGGAATATGCCGGATATGGAAAGTCCTCTATAGGGCTATGCCAGATATGGAAAGTCCTCTTTAGGGATATGCGGGGAGTCGGAGGTTCGAGCCCTCCTTCCAGTGCCAAAATGTTAGCAAATTTTTTCGCTAACCTAATATGCAAGGCAGACTAAGGCTAGTTGGAATAAAGCCTTAAGTAGCCTTGTGCAAACTCAGGAGAATATGCTTGTCCATGTCTGAAGATAAGTCAGAAGTCATATGCACGTCTAAGTTCAAGTCTATAGATAGGTCATAAGCCATATGCATGTCCATAGTTCAATAATAGTCGAGTATACACATTCGAGAGAAGTATGCTATGCAATGCTACTTGTCCAAATCCTTATGTGTAAAAGTTCAAGAGTTACAATCAGCTCAAAAAATCCCCAAATCAATTTAGGGTTTACAACTTGAAAAAGTATGAAATGATGAAAGAATGATTTGCCCTTCTCTAGGTGTCGATAGGGGCCTATTTATAGGGATGCCAATCATGCTAGATGATTAATATATGGCACGCTTTGAATCCAAGGACTCCGATGGGACCATCTTGATGAAATCTTGACATCCTATTGTTGAGGTTCGACATCACTTACTTATATAAGTTCGACAACATAACCTCCCTTGCAAAAACTTAACATCTTTTACATCTTTAAAGTTTAGGTATCCCTTGCTGCTTGTTAATGCTCAAAACCCTTTGCCAGTGTTTAAGTTCGTTACTCCTTTAGAGTTCATCATTCCTGTAAAAGCTCGATACCATTTAGTGTTTACAGATGCATTACAACAGTTATTATTGTATGTAACAACCCTTTTGGATAACATTATTTCAGATATTTAATTAGCTAAATAAAATAAAATAATTTGATGATTAGGGGATTGAGATTTGTGATTAATAAGGGGTAGTTGTGCCACATAAACAAATGAATTAAAATGAGTTAAAATAAAATAAGTTAGGCAAATAGGTGAGGGGTAAAATAGGAAAAAGAGCATTCTAATACTCTAAACCCTAAGCTGTTTATTCCACATGTTCATTTCAATTGCAAAATTAAAATATAGAGGCCAAACACCAGTAGTAAGAACAAGAAGGAGAAAGCTAAAGGAAGAAGGTTAACTAAATCAAATCCATTCAAATCTCAAACTCCTTAATTTCTAAGCTAAGGTGAATAATGAATACATCTCATATTTCCGATGAATTTCGGTTTTAAGAATAACCCGAATTATTTTGCAAGTTTATGCCATGTTTTTGAATGATTAAATGTTTATATATGCTTGTTGATGATTTATGCTTATTCATATAGGTTTTATGATATGTTTTAATGTGAAAATCCTATTAAATGGCATCCACATGCCTTGCAAATTTAGATTTAGATCAAAAATGAAATTTTAGAGATGAATCTCAATTTTTATAATTTTCTAAATTAATGTGGATTTTATATTAATTTTCTAGCGAAGAAAATGATTTTTTGGGTTTAAAATTATTTACGTTTAAATGATATAGTACTCTGATCAACCAAGGGGGCATCATCATATGTCGCTCTTCCCGTATTTATGTAATATTTATATTTTATCTGAACCTGGGAAATGATTGTGGGATTATGTAATTTGAATATGGAACATGTCTTGGAAATATAATCAGAAAAGTTATTGTTTTTGAAATCTGTGATTTTGTTTCATGTTCATGTGCTTTTGATATTATGGATACCATTAACATAGCCGTATTTAGTTGCCAGAAGTTAATACTATAGATGACAGCAGCATTTGTAGCGCTTAGCTTTGGGCCTCTATGTAGGGATGTTACAACTTGGTATCAGAGCATAGGTTTATGAAAAACTTTAAACTAAAAATGATTTTTGAAAACATAATCCTAAGGAATTAGAGATAATATCGTGGTTTTGGATAACACTATAGTAACGTATTTGTATTTGCTATTTATAAGTATACGCTATATCTCTATTCACTTATCTCTCTTAAGCTATTCTTCTGTATCTCACGAGGCTTGAATACAGATATGGACGCTAGAAGTGGAAGAGTGAATCTTGGTCGAAGCACCACTACAAATGGTAATGCCAGACCGAATACTAGAAGGAACCAAGGTCGGGCACAAGCTGGGAATGTCGGTGCTTGAGTCCCACAAGTGGATATAGAATCCATTTATCAGTTTTTCATGAACATGATGCAGGCGGGTGTTGCTACTGGAATCGTTGAAGGGGATGATGGAGTAGGAGTTTTAGCTCCGGTGGTCAACAATTATGCTATTTTGAGTAGGGACTATGTTAGGATTGGAGGAAAGACATTTATTGGAACCGAGGATGCGATTTAACTGGAGAGCTGGTTGCTACATTGTGAGAGAATATTTGTTTATTTGGGGCTCAATGAGCAGCAAAAGAGAAGGTTGCTTCGAGACAGCTTCAGGGAGCAACTTTATTTTGGTGGAATAGTGTGACGGCTGGAGTGAATGAAGAGACGATGACATGGGCTAAGTTTAAGAGGAGGTTCCAAGAGAGGTTCATGTCTGTGATGGTGCAATCCTTGCTCAGAAAGTTTGCTGAGTTGGAGCACGGGGAGATGACTGCGTTGAAGTATGCTAGAAGATTTGAGTAGTTAACTAGATATGGTTATGCGACTGTGGATAGCGTGATGAAGAAGAACGAGAAGTTCATCAGGGGGCTAAAGCCTGAGTTGGCCAAGGCTATATTACCGTATATAAGAGATCCTTATGATGTTGTTGTAGAGATGGCGTTGAGACATGAAGAAATGCTTTCTTTTACAGAGAAGAATAAGGCGAAGGAGGTCCAGGTGGGGCAGAGTTAGAAAAGGAATTTCTTCCATAAGAATGGTGCTTAGAAGGGTGGAGCCGTGAAGAAAGGAAAGTCGGACGTTGTTTGCTTTAAGTGTTACAAGAAGGGCATTTTGCTAATGAATGTCATACTGGAAAGGCGAAGGAAGTGATCTGAAAAAAAAGAATATCATATGCTTCAACTAAGATCAGATTGGCCATTATAAGAATCAATGTAAAGAGCCTGCTAAGGATGGAAGGGGCAAAGTATTTGCATTGGAGCCAAATGCTTCAAGACCAATAGCGTAGGATAAAGGGAAGGCAGTGTTGGGAGATACGCTTCAGATCGATGGTATGTCTATTAGCGTTCTGTTTGATACTGGTGCATCACATTCTTTTGTATCCCGTTGTTTAGTAGATAAGCTTAACCTAAAACCCTCATACTTAGTTACTTCCTTAAGGGTTGCAAACCGATAGGAGGGTATGCGACACTTGGGATGAAGTGTGACCACTTAGAGTTTGATTTGTTAGGACATACCTTTGTTTGTAGTTTCCATGTGTTTGACTTTGTAGGGTTCAGAATTCTCTTGGTTATTGACTGGTTAAGTAAGTACGATGCTAGGATATTTTTCCATGGTAGGAAAATACCGCTTAGACACCCTGACTATAGTAATCAGATTGTATATACCGTAGAAAACCCTAGTTATGAGGTGAATGCTTTATTGGGGATTGTGGAGTTGGAAGATGAGTTGTATCAGTTTTCCTGGTTAGAAAATTCACGGATGTCTTCGAGCCAGTAATAGGAATTTCCATCGAAACAAGCCTTTGATTTTTAGATAGATTTGGTGCCTGGAGAAGAACCAGTGAGTAGACTGCCAAGCAGGATTACATCTACCGAGATGAGGGAGTTAAAGGTGGAGTTGGTGGATTTGGAAGGCAAGAATTTTATTAGACCTAGTAGTTCACCTTGGGGAACAGCTGTAGTGTTTGCCAAGAAGCCGGATGGATCGTTAAGGTTGTGTATTGATTATCATAAGTTGAATAAGAAGACGATAAAGAATCGATATCTGTTGCCAAGGATTGCCGATTTGTTTGACCAGTTGAGTGGAGCCAAGGTATTTTCTCAGATGGATTTGGCGACTGGTTTCCATCAACTTAGAGTAGCAGAAGATAGTGTTCCTTTGATGGCGTTTAGGACCAGATATGGATTGTACGAATGGTTAGTGACGCCATTCGAACTAACTAATGTGCCGGCATTCTTTGTGGATTTGATGAACTGAGTTTTCCGAGAGCACTTGGATAGGTTCGTGTCGGTTTTCATAGATGATATTCTGATATATTCTAAGGATGAGAAGGAGCTTGAAGTTCATCTTAGAGTTGTGCTTGAGACGCTGGGCAGCATCAGCCGAGCGAAGTTATTGAAGTGTCATTTCTAGAAGAAGGAAGTGAAGTTTCTTGGTCATGTAGTCTCAGAGAAAGGGTTGTCTGTAGATCCGACTAAGATGGAGGCGGTGAAAAATTAGAAGAGACCCAAGACAGTGACTAAGATAAAGAGTTTTCTTAGATTAGCTGGATATTACCGGAGGTTCATAAAGGATTTTACATGGATAGCAGCACCGATGACCAAGCTAACTAGAAAGGATGTGAAGTTTGTGTGGACCGATAAGTATGAGGAAGCATTCCAGGGCTTGAAACACTTATTGACCCATGGACTTGTGTTAGTTTTTCCGGAAGGGAATCATGATTTGGTTGTTTATATAGATGCGTGTGGAATTGGGTTAGGAGCTATGTTGATGCAGAGAGATAAAGTGATTTCCTATGCTTCTCGACAGCTTAGACCGCATGAGGTTAGGTATCCGACACATGATTTGGAATTAGCTGCGGCAATTTTTGCATTGAAGGTGTGGAGACATTACCTTTTGGGAGAAAGGTTTGAGCTACATACGGATCATAAGTCGTTGAAGTAATTGTTCTCTCAGAAGGATCTGAACATGAGACAACAAAGATGGTTAGAGTTTATTACTGCTAATGATTTTGGAATTGAGTACACACCATAGAAAGTTAATAAGGTGGCAGATGCACTTAGCAGGAAACATTAGAATGCAGTGTTAGCAATGATAATTGAGTGGAAAGATTTGGAAGAGTTGACGACATGTTGGTTACAGTGGAGATATGAGGCTGGGTCTAGCAAGGAAAGTGTTATGTTATCTTGTTTAGAAGTTCAACCAGTAATGATCGAAAAGATTGCTTCTAAACATGAGGAGGATCCAGTATTGGTTGAACGTATCAGGAAGTTAAGAGATGGAACTGAGAGTAATGACTTGAAGGATTTCGGTCTTGAATAGAATGGATGGTTGAGAAAGAAAGGAAGATTATGTTTCCAAATGTAAGAGACATTAGGAAAGAAGTTTCAGAGGAATGCCATCGTTCTAAGTTCCCTATTCATCCAGGAGGAACTAAGATGTATCGGGATATGAAGAGAAGTTTCTTCTGGGAGGGCATGAAGAGGGATGTAGGCTTATGGGTGAAGCAGTGTTTGAACTACCATCAAGTAAAAGCCGAACATCATAAGCTGGGTGGGTTGATTTAGCCATTGGATATTCCAGTATGGAAGTGGGATTCTATTTCTATGGATTTTATAGACGGATTTCCAAGATCTAGTAGAGGAAATGAAAGTATATGGGTCGTAGTGGATATATTGACCAAGAGTGCCCATTTCATTACAGTTAAGTCAACTAGGACGACACCTGTTTTGGCTAAGTTATTTATGAAGAATGTGGTTAGACTGCACCTAATTCCTAATAGTATATTAAGTGATAGAGATTCCTTGTTCACTAGTGAGTTCTGGAAGAGTCTACAAGAGATTTTAGGAACCAAGCTCAAGATGAATACCGCTTACCATCCACAGACCAATGGAAAAACAGAAAGAGTTAACAAAGTCTTGGAAGACTTGTTACGAGCTTGTGTGTTAGACTTTAGGGGATGATGGGAAGACTATCTACACTTAGTCGAGTTTTCATATAAGAATAGTTATCAGATTAGTATAGGGATGGTGTTGTTTGAAGCTTTGTATGGAAGGCCATGCAAATCTCTCGTTTATTGGTTAGAGACCAGGGATAAGTTGGTTCTTGGTCCAGATTTAGTGAGAGAAGCGGTAGAGAAGATTAAGTTGATCCGAGCTAGGATGAAGGAGGCTCAGTCTAGGCAAAAGAGTTATGTAGATAGAAGACGGAAAGACTTAGAGTTCTTTGTTGGAGATCATGTATTTGTTAAGGTATCACCGATGAGGGGTGTAATTCGATTCCAGATGGAAAATTAGCACCAAGATTTGTAGGACCATTTCCTATTGTAGAGAGGATCGAGAAACTAGAATATAGAGTTACCGAACAGTTTGGCAGGAGTCCACGATATTTTTCATGTTTCTCATCTAAGGAAGTGTGTTAGAGACCCGGAGACTACTATAGCGCCGACTGTGTTAGATGACTTAGTAGTAGAGCCAGACTTGACGATAGTTAGAAAGCCAATTCATGTAGTCATGAGAAATGAGAAGAGGCTCGGGAACAAGACAGTCAGATTAGTGAAAGTCCAATGGAGCGACGATGAGAGAGACTGTACTTGGGAGACTGAGAGCAGAATTAGAGAAACTTATCCCGATTTGTTTGATGGTATGTTTTACCTTTTTAGTTGATATGTTGTGTACCTTATCGTAATTTCAAGGATGAAATTCTTTAAGGAAGGGAGTCTATAACGACCCTAATTTTGGATAACATTATTTATAATATTTAACTTGATAAATTAAATAAAATAATGTGATGATTAGGGGATTGAGATTTGTGATTAATAAGGGGTAGCCGTGCCATGTAAACAAATGAATTAAAATGAGTTAAAATAAAATAAGTTAGGCAAATCGGTAAAGGGTAAAATAGGAAAAAGAGCATTCTTATACCCTAAACCCTTAGTCGTGTATTCCACACGTTCATTTCATTTGCAGAATTAAAATATAAAGGCCGGCCACCATTAGCAAGAACAAGAGGGAGAAAGTTAAAGGAAGAAGATTAATCAAATCAAATCCATTCAAATCTCAAACTCCTTAATCTCAAAGCTATGGTGAATAATGACAACATCTCATATTTCCTAATGATTTCAGTTTTAAGGATAATCCGAATTATTTTGCAAGTTTATTCCATGTTTTTGTATGATTAAATGTTTATATATGCTTGTTGATAATCTATGCTTATTCATATAGGTTTTATGCTATGCTTTTAATGTGAAAACCCAATTAAATGACATCCAAATGCCTTGCGAATTTAGATTTAGAACAAAAATGAAAATTTTGATATGGGTTTCAATTTTTATAATTTTCTGAATTAATGTGGATTTTATATTAATTTTCTAGTGAAGAAAATGATTATTTGGGTTTAAAATTATTTATGGTTAAATAATACATGTTTTCGATCTGAAACTTATATATGTTAGAAAACATATTAAAAATGATTTACTGGAATTTTTGTAGAATTTTTCTTAGCATTTTAATAGATATATAAAATTATTTAAGGTATGGGATTAAATGTTTTATATATTTATAAAAGGAGAAAGGGTATTTTGTAAATTATTTAAATCATTTATATCTAAAATCTCGGCAGTTCTTTTGGAAAAGAAAATTAGCAACTAATAAAATTTTGACAAATAAGGCAGGTTAGTTGAAAAGAATTTCCTTTTCAAGTTAAAACTAGATTTTACATGCTTTTGGCATGTTTCACCACTATCGGCACCAGGGGTTCCGACCAAGTACTTTCGCCTTCATTACCATCGAAACCAATGCACATAGTACATAGTGAATTGGACTAAGGCGAAAGGTAATGGGTCGAGACAATGGGGATCCGAAGGGGTCGAAATGTTACTTTGCTTTTAATTGAATATGTGCCTATTTTGCTTTTGAAGAGTATGATTTCGACTTGGTTGGCTTTCGACCGGGTCAAATGTTTTAAAGGAATGGTTTTGAAATGGGTTGCACCTTTGTTTTAAGTAAAATGCATTCGAAGGGGTCGAAACCACTAGCTGTCGCTTTCTACCTTTTGAAGCAAGTGGTTTCGAAGGGAACACTTTATCTTTAAAATCCAAGCCATTTCTCTAATGCTTTCGAAGGGTTGGTTTCGATACCATCACTTCTTTACTTAGGAATAACTTTCGAAAGAGTGCTTTCGACTTAAATGTTTTATGACCCTTTTGCTCTGTTGAAGGTAGAACCCAAAGGTTTTGAAGGAATTAGTTTTAAATGGTTTCGAAAGATTTCCACATGTTCTAATTGAACCCATAATGCTTTCGAAAGGTTTGTTGTTTGTAAAGGTTTTGAAGCTTTCGAAAGGCTAAATGAAGGTTTCGAAGGGGTGGGTCCCTAATGGTTTCAAAAGGTTTAAAAGGAAGGATTCCAATGATTTCGAAAGGCAATGCTTAAGGGTTTTAAAGATAGGATGTCTAAGATTTTAAGGCTTTCAAAGGGAAGGTCTTTCAATGTTTTCGAAAGATGATTATGAATGGTTTTGAAAGGAATGTGTTGGCCTTTCGGTCTAGGTAATAAAGGGTTTACTTGGTTTCGAAAAGGATACTTTCAATGGATTCAAAAGGGGTACTTTCAAAGGTTTAAATGTTTTCATCAACAAAGATTTGTGTAAAGTATATATATGACATGGCCAAGTGATTTGAGTAAAGCATAGAGTATATATTTTCCTTGTTTAAGTTTGATTTAAAGGTTTTAAATCAATTTGAGAAGAAAAGGTTTTCAAGGAAAATTTAAGGGAAGATTTCCCTAAGTAAAATGACTCGGATATTTATAGGATGGGACTTGTATAGGGTCGCGCCATATACATTAGCTATTAGCCCCTAGCTAATTTAGTCCAAAATTCCAGTGTTTAGGTCTTTGTCACACGTAAGACAAAAATGATGTTACACACAAAAAGGAATATATATGTATAGAGATAGGTTTTTGGTGAGCCCGCAGAACCATTAGGATCAGGTGACCCTAGGAGAAGATAAGTTAGGGATAGACAGTCTAGAAGAGGAGTATCTAATAGGTGTTAGATTATTTTGATTATATTGTCTTGTAGGCCCAAGTTAGCCAAAGGTTAGTAGTTAGCCAAACAAAACTATAGTGTTCGGACAGATAGTGTATTTGTTACCCGATCTGTATGTTTAAATGATAATGCTTTACACTTTTAACCAGTTTTGTTTGTCGGATTATGAATTACAAAAGATATGTTTGAAAAGGATGTTAGTGAGAGGAAGCCCGTTCCGCTAAGCAGCATGGTCTCACTAAATATCAAATAACCGAGATGTACAATATTATTCACACCAGACTTTATGTCTGACTCAAAGTTTATGTTTTTCCCTTAAACTCTCGGGTGTTCAAAATTGATTTGAGTAGGCTGAGGGTTGAGGTTTACAGGTTTTAGTAGGATGACGAATAAAGCTACCGGAGATGAGCAGGAGGATGACAGATAGCTATTTAGGAGTTGTTGTTTCATTTTGTTTATTTCCGCTATGTTGTATTAAGTCAGTTATGACTATATAGTACTCTGCTCAACCAAGGGGGCATCATCATATGTTGCTCTTGGCGTATTTATGTAATAGTTATATATTATCTAAACCTGTGAAATGATTGTGGGTTTATGTAATTTGAATATGGAACATGTTTTGGAAATGTAATCAGAATCTGTGATTTTGTTTCATATTCATTTGCTTCTGATATTATGGATATCATTAACATGGCCGTATCTAGTTACCGGAAGTTAATACTATAGATGATTGCAGCATCTGTAGCGCTTAGCTTTGGGCCTCTAGATGGGGGATGTTACATTGTAAAGGCTTGATAATAGTTTCTTTATCAAAGGCTTGTTTTCCATAAATACTCGATATCCTCCCCTTGTGATAAGATACTCGACGTGTTCTTATGGCGCGACATCCTTCCTTTTTGTGAAATTAGTTGAAATTAGTTGAAATTTTGTGAAATTAGTTGAAATTTTGTGAAATTTTAAACGATAAAATTTTGAAATAAAAATTTGATATTTGGAATGCGTATAGTTAAACATAGCAACTGGTAAATTTTCGTCCGAAAATATGAAAGTTTATTTCGCGCGTAAATTCACTTCAATTCAATCAGTTAAAAAAGTGATGAAAATAAAATGTTTTTGAAACCTAAATATTTTTACATAGAAAAATTCTAAACCATCTTCTGAGCAAGATGTCAGTTTGTCGCTTTTCCAAATTCGGACATCTTTGGCTCCGTCGATCTTATTTTTCAGCGTTTTTCTTGCATTTTCCGCTATTAGAAAATTTGAATTTTTATAATTCAATCGTACCACGGATATCCGTATACCATTTTGATCGTCTCGTCACGCTGATCTCTACGGTATATTTATTTTTGTTTTTTTTAGTTCGGATGCACGGCGAAATCTTTAAAAACGTGGAACCATATCGGCACCCGTTTTAAAACCTTTTGGGGTTTCACTTGTTCCTCTTTCTACCTACCTAACCAGTACGATACAACTGTTACGTTTATATTTTTATTCGCGTGCTTGCTACTGATATTCACCGGTTTCAATATGTGAAGTGGTACATTTTGAGAAAACTTAATGAGCATGCACGTTACTTCCCATGCGTTGCCTCACTTTCCCATGCTTCATCTTCCCAACATGTTGTTCTCTTCGTTTCCTGTAGCCATCCACTCATTCCTTCCCTTTCTTCCAATTTCTTTTCCACTGCTCCCACCATTCGTTTCTAAAAAAAAAGCATGCCTCTCCCTTCTCATTTTACCTTACCGGCCTCTCATCCTCCAACGCCAAGACGTGCCTACCACCCTCCCACTGCCTTGCCTCCGACCTTCCCGACACCACGCAAATAACGATCAACCTCCGCCTTGTTCGCCGTACACCGCCCACCTCGGCTGCGAGCCACCACATCTCCTTCACTTTCCAGATCCAACTGCCGATAGCCCTCCGCCTACAGCCTCCTTAGTGCAACTGCCACCTTGTCGCAACTCTCTCCCAAGGCCAGTAGCTACCCTCACCCATCATCAACCATTCGCCACGGCAACCACCAGCTCAGACACTCCTCACGCACAACCTACTCGACGAGCCATCCACTCCGACCACCTTGCTGCCGCTGAAAACTGAAGCCGCCTCCATTTACCACGCACTTCGACCCTCCACCCACTCGAGCGTTCCATCTCACGTGACCCCTTCATCTCATTCCTCTGCTTTATTGAAGGTACTACTTGAGGTAGTTTGTGTACTTATATTTTGATATGTATAAAATCTATAGTTTCCAATGTTTAAGCAGTGAACAATTTTATGAGTATATATGCTTTTGGTAGTGATTCACACTAATAATAGTAAACTGAGTCATATTACAAAATATGTATTTATATAAAAGAACTTGGACTATTTTACTATATATAAGTTATGGTTAATATATATGTTTCATAAAGGTGGTACTAGTTAAAATTGCTACAGTAGTATTTATGTTTGCAGTTGTCATTTAATGTTATCACAGTGTATATATTATATAATAACAAATGTGAAGTGATTATAACTTTATAAGTGTTATATTATATAAGTACTGTATATATTGTTCAGCTCTTGTTTTCATTGCTGTAGCTGTTTTTTTTTATATGCATGTGTATTATTTTCGCTAGTTATGTATGCCTATATATATTTATGTTTGATAACATATAACATCTATATGTTGTATGAATATACGTATATTTTTAAGTACGAAAGGTTTATGATTTGTAAAGTATACATATTTTGTAAGTTGGTCTGCATACTAAATTTTTGATTTTATGTACACTTGTATTTATATGGACAAAGGAATCTTATCTCTATTTGCATTTTTACCGTAATAGCGGTTACACTGTATATACACTTGTTATTTATATCATTCGCATGCAACGATTTTAATATAAATAGTTCATGAATAAAATCTGCATATTTGTGCGTCATATACATGTAAACCAAGATTTTTGAAAACATATATATATATATATTAATGAAAAAAAATTAAGTAAATAATATATTTATTTTGTTTCGATCTACATCGAGCAGTTTCTGATATATTTCCATCAATCTTTATTTATCAGCTCTATCGTTGAATTCGTGCCGATTTGCTTTGCTTGGATTCGTAACTCAATTTCTATGTCTGTATCAGTGTGCATATCTGTGTCATCTTCTCGACTATCTCTAGCCTCGAAAAGTGAGCACTCACTCACGATTAACGTTCTTTTATTTATTAAATTTGATTTCAATTGAAACGACAATTGAAATATGTTGTTGTTGGTTAATTACACTGTTATATATGCTATACCTGTATCAGTTCACCTGTGACATCTGACACCATTATCTGTTAGTTATTTATGCGATGATAATACAGTTTTGCTGATAATTGATTGATTGTTGATGTTTATATTGGACGTTAAATTGTTAATGTTAAATGATAAATAGTATGCAATTGAAATTGATATAGAATAGTTAAATGTTAAATTTGATTAAATGACATTTGTATAATATGACCCCTTTAACTGTTAAATTTATTAACACGTAGGATTTGTTTAATTACACTTTGAACCACTGAATGTATGTTGTTAAATTGATGATGTATGAAATTGTAAATAGATGACAAGTGAAAAACCGTAATGTAATAATCTTTAATCTACATGAAATGATAGTGTAGATTCTAGAAATAATTATATTAATTCGTACAAATAACAATGCGAATTAATACGGTTATTTCAGGATTATTTGAATTGATTATTGGATTGTTATTGTTTGTTGTTATTGCTTGTTTATTTACTTTGACACCATCTCAGTTATCACACTGCAAGTTCCCTTTGCTATGTTTTGATTTTGAATTGAATTGGAATCGGGTTGAAATGATAAATACCCAAATTCAACTTTGACTTAGGATAGATAATTAAATAAAACCCGATTGGTCAATAAATTGATTTAAAAATAAAATGAAGATTTTATTTGAATAAATATTATGGTTTTGAAATGAAGTTGAAATTGGAATTTTTGATGAAAGGAAAATGTTAATATTTAATAATCTGAAATAAAATATTAACAATGTAATTGATGGAAGAACGTTGTTTAAATTGAGAAATGATTGAATTAACTTTGAAATGATTTAATAATTAAGTTTGAAATTATAATTAAGTTTGAAATTATTAAACCTTGAAATTATTTAATAATTAAGTTTTGAACAATTTAATAATTTAATGAGATTGAATGATTTAATGATCAAATTGAATTGAATTTTTTAATAAGTAAAATTGAACTTTTGAATAAGTGAATTTACTTCGTAAATAATTGAAATTGAGTTTTCTTTATTAATTAAGTTTGGAAAATTATTTAAGAAAGTAAATAAGTGAAATTGAATTTCTTTAGCAAGAAATAAAATGTGATTTATTAAAATTAATGTAAGACTTGAAAATTTAAGGATTTGATTTGATGAATTTAATTTAATTCAAATTGTAAGTTTTGAAATAAGGAAGTCGAATTTAAATAATGGATTTAATGAATTGGGGATTAAACAGAAATTGTTTTGAATGGCAAATTTACTTAATGAATATTGAATGAAATTGATAAATGGATTTAAATTGATTTGAATGTTAAATTAATTTAAATGATTTCAGAATGAAACTTATATACGAATTTGAATAAATATTTGAATTGTTTTAAATAGAAATTGAAATTGAATTATAAGATTTTGAAATGGTGAATTTGGAAGTTCTGAAACGTAAATATTGGAAATTGGTTTAGAAAGACAAATGAAATGTTGATTTACGAATTGAAATTGAAATTGAAATTGATTTGGTTTTGAAATAAATAAACGACCAATCGGTGAAATAATTACGGAAGTTATTAAAGAGACCGGAATTCGGTTATGGATATACCCTCTATCTAAACCGAAAACCACTTTAATAACTATACGCGGAGTGATGATCCAGAATGAAGTGGTTGGAATGATGTACGTGATGACTGAAGAAAGAGAACGATAATGGATAGCCTTGACACTTGTGTCAAATTGGAAATGACTAAAACAGGAGCTGTGCCGGGCCAATGGAGGATTAGCTACCTCAAGTGGACACACTTCTTCAAACTACTTATACTTGTTGTCGATTGGTGCACCCTTGATTTTGGGAGTGTTGTTTCACGGTGTTGCGGGCGCTGCGGCGTTGCGTTCTCACCAGTCCGGATCAGGCGAACGGTAGTATCACTACCTTGGGTATTGCCTCATGTGCCTTGTCATACTTGTATTCCATTTATACGCGACCACTACGATTTTGATTTGTACCTTTAGTATATGGATTGCCCTCTGGTGACTTCCGGTTTTGGGGAAACTACGGTCTTGTATATGCTTTTGGGAATAAAAATGTGTTAAGGGTGGAATGGTCCATGACTTAACACTATTTTGATATCTTTATATTACTGATAGACATTATCTACTTAGCGTATATTACCACCTAGTAGATAGTTTAACGGATCCTTAAAGGATGGTTATTCCAAACATCCTTTAAGTTGCTTGTATTTCAATTGCTATTTCACTTGAGTTGGATTTATTAATATGAGAATGTTAATCCTGACTCGAGTGTCTTGTGTTTTTGCTTTACGCTCGGGTCAGACTGAGTGGTTCAGCTTTCGAGACTCACCTTTGGAGTTGGAGCTTCGCTTGGAGATCCAGCTATCTATCCAGCTTTCAGATATTCGATGATTCCAGTGATGTATTCTGATTTGTATCTGATGTATCATATTACTCTTCCGTTGTATCTGGTTTAACTCTGATGTATCGTATTACTCTTCTGTTGTAAACTCTAATGTATCTTATACGTTTATATAGTAGCTTCATGAACTACTATCTCTTTTATTTCTGCTGCACTTATTACTCTGTGTCTGTGATCTGTGATATTTTATTTACTGTATATGTTCAGTTTTGCCAAATTTAAATTAACAATGCGGTATTTTGAGCAATTCAACTCCGGCATGAGTGTCTACATATACACTTATAATGGACGCGAATGGTTCAAAATGGCGGGTCGTTACAGTTGGTATCAGAGCTTTGGTAGCTCTAGGCAAAACTTAACATATAGGGTAAATATATTTACAGAATCACTCTCATTCGAGTTTCAGTCTCTTCCTTTGACTCAATTTCTTTGAATTTTGGAACGTTCCCTTCGGTTCTAAAATTCATTCGTGTCCTTCACTATTCGACTTCTTTCAATTCTGGAGCACCCCATTACTCCATTTTGAATGATATTTATAATAGATCGGCGGTCTCGCCAATCTTCGAATGATTCGTAAAGGATTAAACTCCTTTATAATAGGCATTGATTTACCGGAGATTTCTGTATCCTCGGTTTACGATGCTATTTATTACCTGCTATACCTGAATTCCATCTCTTGAGATCGAGTGTTGATTTACCTCGGAATTCAGCATCGATCCTATTCTTGAAGTTACGGACGACCGGTTAAGGTTGCCCGTGAATTTAATAAACTTACCCATCTCCCGATTCTGTTATTGAATCATCTTATCTTTTCTTTCGAATTTGTCTTCGAATCATAATTCTCTATGATTTGAGTCCATCAAATTTGAATCTCTATCCTTGCTTTGAATCCATTCTTGCATCGTCGAGCGAAGAAGTGTAATTGTAAATTAATGTTTTAAAATGTTTTACATATACTGTGTTGTTTGAGTTGTTGATGTTGATTTGGGTTTCCGATCGATTCGTCTGATCAACGCTATCGATAGGATTTCTAAAACACTTGAGCAGAGCAAACTGACACAATATCGTTTTCAAATTTGATAAATAAAATAAAAGTTTTGTATGATTATATATAAATATAAGTTTCTGGAATTAAATTTTAATGAATTTGTTTTCTGAAATAATAATATTTGATTTTCATTTATTGTTTTGCAAACCATTGGCTATTGCATAATATAAATAAATGAATTTATAAACTTGGTTATAAATTGATTTGAATTTGAAATGAATCTAATTCAGAAATTTGAGAATTTATCAGTTTCCGGTGATTTCGAACTTTGGTTTTTAAAATTTTAAAGTATATAGTATAGAAAGTATTTTCGAATAGAAATCGTTTTCAAAGAATTTTTAAAATGTTGAAATCAGTACTCTTCTCTTTGTCGCTGGAAAATAATTTCGGTGATGGCGGCCGCATCATCGATATTCATTTTCGAGTTTCGAAGTGGAGAAACCATTCTGTACTTTGCTACGGTTTTGTTTTGAGAAAAATATATTTTGATTTGAATTTCTTCAATATATTTTGATTTACATATATATTGGTATCTTATTTTAAAATTTAATCTAATTTGATATAGATATATTATATATATCTCTAAATTGTTTAAAGTTAATCAGAAATCTAATTCTTAAATTGTGTTAAAGGATGATTTTAATTATAAATAAAACCAAAATTTGGAATAAATATTTAAACTCGAATAATTGAATGGGGAAAATTTTATTTGTATATTGTTCAACTGCATTCTAATACAACTTACCTAAATCATTCAGAAGTTGAATATGTAATTGGATAATATATAAGATAAATTGAATTTATAAATAAAATTTGAGTGTTTATAATAAATGTTATACACTAAATTTTGATTTTAAAGATCTTAATAGAGTCAGATAGGATAAATAATAAAACTCAGTTAATAACGTAATAAAATTTGTTTTGAAAGAATTAATAAATTGGAATTTGATCAACTTATGAAAATACCTAGAATTTAAAGCAATTAGTAAATATAAATTAATTTAAATCAAAACTTTTATGGTTTAAATTAATTTATATGGGTTAAATATATGGGATTAGATATATTAAGTATAATAAATTTAACAATAATTTGGAATAAAGAAGAATTTAAATTGTTGAAAAGAAAATATGATTATAATAAAAGACTATTCAAATTTATGGTTTTAGAAATTGTAAATTTAAGATAATTGGATAATAAGATAATGAATTTAGAAATAGTTGAGATTGACTTTAGTAAAATCAAATGGATTAAATCAATTATTGAATATCAATTAATTAAAATTTGAATTTATATGGTTTAAATTAATTGTTATTTTGTATTTCAAATCTGTTTTCTTTCTGGTTGTTTCTATTCTCCTACCTCGTTCCTTTTCGGAGACGAAAAGTTTTGAGTGGGGGAGAGTGTAACGACCCGTAAATTTCAACTGTTTTAATAACGAAATTAGTTGAAATTTTGTGAAATTTTAAACGATAAAATTTTGAAATAAAAATTTGATATTTGGAATGCGTATAGTTAAACATAGCAACTGGTAAATTTTCGTCCGAAAATATGAAAGTTTATTTCGCGCGTAAATTCACTTCAATTCAATCAGTTAAAAAAGCAATGAAAATAAAATGTTTTTGAAACCTAAATATTTTTACATAGAAAAATTCTAAAGCATCTTCTGAGCAAGATGTCAGTTTGTCACTTTTCCAAATTCGGACATCTTTGGCTCCGTCGACCTTATTTTTCAGCGTTTTTCTTGCATTTTCCGCTATTAGAAAATTTGAATTTTTATAATTCAATCGTACCACGGATATCCGTATACCATTTTGATCGTCTCGTCACGCTGATCTCTACGGTATATTTATTTTTGTTTTTTTTAGTTCGGATGCACGGCGAAATCTTTAAAAACGTGGAACCATATCGGCACCCGTTTTAAAACCTTTTGGGGTTTCACTTGTTCCTCTTTCTACCTACCTAACCAGTACGATACAACTGTTACATTTATATTTTTATTCGCGTGCTTGCTACTGATATTCACCGGTTTCAATATGTGAAGTGGTACATTTTGAGAAAACTTAATGAGCATGCACGTTACTTCCCATGCGTTGCCTCACTTTCCCATGCTTCATCTTCCCAACATGTTGTTCTCTTCGTTTCCTGTAGCCATCCACTCATTCCTTCCCTTTCTTCCAATTTCTTTTCCACTGCTCCCACCATTCGTTTCTAAAAAAAGCATGCCTCTCCCTTCTCATTTTACCTTACCGGCCTCTCATCCTCCAACGCCAAGACGTGCCTACCACCCTCCCACTGCCTTGCCTCCGACCTTCCCGACACCACGCAAATAACGATCAACCTCCGCCTTGTTCGCCGTACACCGCCCACCTCGGCTGTGAGCCACCACATCTCCTTCACTTTCCAGATCCAACTGCCGATAGCCCTCCGCCTACAGCCTCCTTAGTGCAACTGCCACCTTGTCGCAACTCTCTCCCAAGGCCAGTAGCTACCCTCACCCATCATCAACCATTCGCCACGGCAACCACCAGCTCAGACACTCCTCACGCACAACCTACTCGACGAGCCATCCACTCCGACCACCTTGCTGCCGCTGAAAACTGAAGTCGCCTCCATTTACCACGCACTTCGACCCTCCACCCACTCGAGCGTTCCCTCTCACGTGACCCCTTCATCTCCTTCCTCTGCTTTATTGAAGGTACTACTTGAGGTAGTTTGTGTACTTATATTTTGATATGTATAAAATCTATAGTTTCCAATGTTTAAGCAGTGAACAATTTTATGAGTATATATGCTTTTGGTAGCGATTCACACTAATAATAGTAAACTGAGTCATATTACAAAATATGTATTTATATAAAAGAACTTGGACTATTTTACTATATATAAGTTATGGTTAATATATATGTTTCATAAAGGTGGTACTAGTTAAAATTGCTACAGTAGTATTTATGTTTGCAGTTGTCATTTAATGTTATCACAGTGTATATATTATATAATAACAAATGTGAAGTGATTATAACTTTATAAGTGTTATATTATATAAGTACTGTATATATTGTTCAGCTCTTGTTTTCATTGCTGTAGCTGTTTTTTTTATATGCATGTGTATTATTTTCGCTAGTTATGTATGCCTATATATATTTATGTTTGATAACATATAACACCTATATGTTGTATGAATATACGTATATTTTTAAGTACGAAAGGTTTATGATTTGTAAAGTATACATATTTTGTAAGTTGGTCTGCATACTAAATTTTTGATTTTATGTACACTTGTATTTATATGGACAAAGGAATCTTATCTCTATTTGCATTTTTACCGTAATAGCGGTTACACTGTATATACACTTGTTATTTATATCATTCGCATGCAACGATTTTAATATAAATAGTTCATGAATAAAATCTGCATATTTGTGCGTCATATACATGTAAACCATGATTTTTGAAAACATATATATATATATATTAATGAAAAAAAATTAAGTAAATAATATATTTATTTTGTTTCGATCTACATCGAGCAGTTTCTGATATATTTCCATCAATCTTTATTTATCAGCTCTATCGTTGAATTCATGCCGATTTGCTTTGCTTGGATTCGTAACTCAATTTCTATGTCCGTATCAGTGTGCGTATCTGTGTCATCTTCTCGACTATCTCTAGCCTCGAAAGGTGAGCACTCACTCACGATTAACGTTCTTTTATTTATTAAATTTGATTTCAATTGAAACGACAATTGAAATATGCTGATGTTGGTTAATTACACTGTTATATATGCTATACGTGTATCAGTTCACCTGTGACATCTGACACCATTATCTGTTAGTTATTTATGCGATGATAATACAGTTTGGCTGATAATTGATTGATTGTTGATGTTTATATTGGACGTTAAATTGTTAATGTTAAATGATAAATAGTATGCAATTGAAATTGATATAGAATAGTTAAATGTTAAATTTGATTAAATGACATTTGTATAATATGACCCCTTTAACTGTTAAATTTATTGACACGTAGGATTTGTTTAATTACACTTTGAACCACTGAATGTATGTTGTTAAATTGATGATGTATGAAATTGTAAATAGATGACAAGTGAAAAACCGTAATGTAATAATCTTTAATCTACATGAAATGATAGTGTAGATTCTAGAAATAATTATATTAATTCGTACAAATAACAATGCGAATTAATACGGTTATTTCGGGATTATTTGAATTGATTATTGGATTGTTATTGTTTGTTGTTATTGCTTGTTTATTTACTTTGACACCATCCCAGTTATCACACTGCAAGTTCCCTTTGCTATGTTTTGATTTTGAATTGAATTGGAATCGGGTTGAAATGATAAATACCCAAATTGAACTTTGACTTAGGATAGATAATTAAATAAAACCCGATTGGTCAATAAATTGATTTAAAAATAAAATGAAGATTTTATTTGAATAAATATTATGGTTTTGAAATGAAGTTGAAATTGGAATTTTTGATGAAAGGAAAATGTTAATATTTAATAATCTGAAACAAAATATTAACAATGTAATTGATGGAAGAACGTTGTTTAAATTGAGAAATGATTGAATTAACTTTGAAATGATTTAATAATTAAGTTTGAAATTATAATTAAGTTTGAAATTATTAAACCTTGAAATTATTTAATAATTAAGTTTTGAACAATTTAATAATTTAATGAGATTGAATGATTTAATGATCAAATTGAATTGAATTTTTTAATAAGTAAAATTGAACTTTTGAATAAGTGAATTTACTTCGTAAATAATTGAAATTGAGTTTTCTTTATTAATTAAGTTTTGGAAAATTATTTAAGAAAGTAAATAAGTGAAATTGAATTTCTTTAGCAAGAAATAAAATGTGATTTATTAAAATTAATGTAAGACTTGAAAATTTAAGGATTTGATTTGATGAATTTAATTTAATTCAAATTGTAAGTTTTGAAATAAGGAAGTCGAATTTAAATAATGGATTTAATGAATTAGGGATTAAACAGAAATTGTTTTGAATGGCAAATTTACTTAATGAATATTGAATGAAATTGATAAATGGATTTAAATTGATTTGAATGTTAAATTAATTTAAATGATTTCAGAATGAAACTTATATACGAATTTGAATAAATATTTGAATTGTTTTAAATAGAAATTGAAATTGAATTATAAGATTTTGAAATGGTGAATTTGGAAGTTCTGAAACGTAAATATTGGAAATTGGTTTAGAAAGACAAATGAAATGTTGATTTACGAATTGAAATTGAAATTGAAATTGATTTGGTTTTGAAATAAATAAACGACCAATCAGTGAAATAATTACGGAAGTTATTAAAGAGACCGGAATTCGGTTATGGATATACTCTCTATCTAAACCGAAAACCACTTTAATAACTATACGCGGAGTGATGATCCAGAATGAAGTGGTTGGAATGATGTACGTGATGACTGAAGAAAGAGAACGATAATGGATAGCCTAGACACTTGTGTCAAATTAAATGACTAAAACAGGAGCTGTGCCGGGCCAATGGAGGATTAGCTACCTCAATTGGACACACTTCTTCGAACTACTTATACTTGTTGTCGATTGGTGCACCCTTGATTTTGGGAGTGTTGTTTCACGGTGTTGCGGGCGCTGCGGCGTTGCGTTCTCACCAGTCCGGATCAGGCGAACGGTAGTATCACTACCTTGGGTATTTCCTCATGTGCCTTGTCATACTTGTATTCCATTTATACACGACCACTACGATTTTGATTTGTACCTTTAGTATATGGATTGCCCTCTGGTGACTTCCGGTTTTGGGGAAACTACGGTCTTGTATATGCTTTTGGGAATAAAAATGTGTTAAGGGTGGAATGGGCCATGACTTAACACTATTTTGATATCTTTATATTACTGATAGACATTATCTACTTAGCGTATATTACCACCTAGTAGATAGTTTAACGGATCCTTAAAGGATGGTTATTCCAAACATCCTTTAAGTTACTTGTATTTCAATTGCTATTTCACTTGAGTTGGATTTATTAATATGAGAATGTTAATCCTGACTCGAGTGTCTTGTGTTTTTGCTTTACGCTCGGGTCAGACTGAGTGGTTCAGCTTTCGAGACTCACCTTTGGAGTTGGAGCTTCGCTTGGAGATCCAGCTATCTATCCAGCTTTCAGATATTCGATGATTCCAATGATGTATTCTGATTTGTATCTGATGTATCATATTACTCTTCCGTTGTATCTGGTTTAACTCTGATGTATCGTATTACTCTTCTGTTGTAAACTCTAATGTATCTTATACGTTTATATAGTAGCTTCATGAACTACTATCTCTTTTATTTCCACTGCACTTATTACTCTGTGTCTGTGATCTGTGATATTTTATTTACTGTATATGTTCAGTTTTGCCAAATTTAAATTAACAACGCGGTATTTTGAGCAATTCAACTCCGTCATGAGTGTCTACCTATACACTTATAATGTACGCGAATGGTCCAAAATGGCGGGTCGTTACACTTCTGATATTATGGATATCATTAACATGGCCATATCTAGTTACCGGAAGTTAATACTATAGATGATTGCAGCATCTGTAACGCTTAGCTTTGGGCCTCTAGATGGGGGATGTTACATTGTAAAGGCTTGATAATAGTTTCTTTATCAAAGGCTTGTTTTCCATAAATACTCGATATCCTCCCCTTGTGATAAGATACTCGACGTGTTCTTATGGCGCGACATCCTTCCTTTTTACATACTCTACAACACTCTTTTGTTGTAGAAGTTCGATATTTCTTGCTATGTCTTTGTCATCCCACTTATCTTTAGGCTCAATAACCTCCGTTTTGTAGAAGCTTGATACCTTATGTTCCTCTAGGTTTGTTGCAGCTGAATACTTCTATGTATTTACTGGTTTGGCATCTCCATCGCCTTTAGGAGATTCGATACCTTTCTTGTTGTTAGGCATTCGATACCTTTCGTTATTGTTGGCGTTCGACATCATTTGTTACTTGTTAAATGCTCGATAACACTTGTTGTTATAGAGACTTGTTACCCGCTAGGGATTCGACACATCTTCTCACCTTGTTAACTACTTGAAGTTCGATATTCTTTTTGTTGTAGAGGCTCGACAACCATTTGCTGTTAGATGTTTGACATGGATATTCGTAGTAACAGAGATGCTTATAGAGAGGAGAATTACAAGATATTTTAGGATCAAGATCCTACATCATCTCTTACCAATTCTCTTCCATCTCAGCCCCCCATCTCAAAATCTATGTTGCACCATCTTATGGCCACATTAACCCCCCATTATGATCAAATTTTCCAATCCCATCCATGGGCTTGTAAACACATTTAGAGCTAAAAAATAATATTATGGAATTAAATCCAATTTAATGCTTATTGATATCGTATATTGATTGATATATTTTAAATTATTATAAATCTATTTAATAATATTTATTCATCAAATAAATTTAAATTTTTTAATAAATATTTCATAAATATTAATTAATTTAATTAATTTATAACAACTACAAATTAATTAAATCGTTTGGTCAAAGGAGAATTCATCGTTCGGTTGTATGACTCATCAAATGTAAATTTGATCAACGATTAATATCGAACTATTCTAATATTAACGTTCACACCTCACTTAGCAGGTTCTGACATTTTGGCCAAATTTATCGCTTACTTAGTTTCGGTAAAACTCAATTTTACTTTATTAACTATTACCCGTTTGTGACTTTTATTTGCACCAACTCTCTTCGCCAAAACTATATCGCTTGGACTTATGGAATTTGGTAATGGTTAAAATTCCCATACCATTCTTATTCAACTCTATAGTCCAACCAAAAAGTCACTGGTTTAATTATAACAATTATTTTTAACCGAAATGCTCTAGTCAAAGACTTTGACTTTAAGTTGACTTGTGTTGACCATGATACCAACCTTATATAACCGAGGTGATGAATCCTCTCTTGAGTAGTACTTCACTTCCAATACTTCTACTTAATCCAACTATAGTCACGATGGACGCCATGCCATGATTTGATTAAAATCAAAGAGAGCTTTCATATTGAAGATCAACAACATTCTCAAGTCGAGAGAACTGGTATAGTAACAACATTCCCATCTTGTACCCCAGCTACGGGTGCCCCTTTGTAAACAGTGGCATGGT
The DNA here is from genome assembly GCA_030737815.1 of Allium fistulosum. Classification (NCBI taxonomy): domain Eukaryota; kingdom Viridiplantae; phylum Streptophyta; class Magnoliopsida; order Asparagales; family Amaryllidaceae; genus Allium; species Allium fistulosum. Next base: position 911,062,554 of record CM060907.1, on the reverse strand, counting down.
TTATAACTTGAAGATAACAACATAACCATAGTGGATTGTTCACTCCTGGTACTTCCACAGTATCATTTCCAGTGTCAGTTCCAACGCTAGTTTCATTCGGTTACTCATCTCTACTATCTGTTGAACAAGATCCGATATTAGATTACCCAGAGTAGTAATAGAGATAGTAAACAAAAACCCAAAATTGAACATCATATGCCCTTCTACTTTAACCTATATACATTTACGTTATATAAAATATACAAGTACACTCTCTCTATAGGTCCTAACCTAAGCTCTGATACTAAATGTAACAACCCAACTTTTCGCGGTCATAAATCTTGCGTTGTAGAATGAAAAGCCGAATCATTAAAATAAATAAAATGATAAACATAGAGCTGAACTAACTAACTATATCTTTTAGAACTCATAACGGAATGAATCAAAGTATAATATAGATAAAATAAGCAGGTCCCAACTATACACATTATAAGATACATATAGTCATTATACATACATAAAGTGTCACACAATATATAAAATATGTATAGACTGGACAACAAAAAATGAACACACACACATATACATACACACATAGTCTCCATCTTCGAACCTCACACCATCACAATTACTTCCTTCACCTAGGGTGTATAAAGGAGGGGGTTCAGACACATGTCTGGTGAATAAAAATATTACCAAGTTTATACCGATATACGATTTCATAGACATCATATGAATAACAATAATTACTTACCTCAACTTGTCTCACCTGCATCCACGGAGTTGGTCCATCATAATAACAAAATACGATGACCACTATTATATACTTATTAACATTAACGTATACTAGAGTTAGTTAAACATATACTAGTTTATCTACGCACACTAATGGAAATGGAATAGAGTTAGTTAAATACATACTAATCCAACGATAAACGAGAGAGTTACTTAAACAGAGATTAACCCAACGATACACATAAAAGTTAGTTAAACGGAGGCTAACCCCAGAATATTGTAACGACCCGCACTTCAACCTTCGAAAATCGGCATCCACTTCATCACTCATATTTGAACGCCGGAGATTCAAACGTCAAAGTCCGTATCGCTGGAGCTTATAACACATTAGATGAAAACAACACAACGGAAACAAAATGATAATAATTGATACACCAAATGGATACAACATTGAACTCGAACATTCTACAACAAATGCCCAACATCAGAGCCAATATATAATACAACACCACAGCGGAATACAGCATCAACAGCGCAAAAGCAACAGCGGAATAAGATAACTCCAATATAGTCTTCTACAGAGAGAGAGAGATAGAATCTGTGATGACCTAGATTTTTAACGAATGATACTTGGATGATTAACCGAATCAATCAAAATTTCATAGAAAATAAAATGATAAATTCCATTGTTTAAATTAAATAAAATATATATAAATTTAGTAGTGATAGTTTAAACTTAAATAGAAATGAATGTTTCAAAATAAAATTATGGTTATGAAAAAATACGAAATAAACACTTAAGATAATTCTATGAATGTATATATTAATTATGCAAAGACATGTATATATAGGTATGTAAATAGATAAGAAAAAATATATATATATACAAGTTTGTACATACAAAATCAAAGGCAAAGAGTATATGTAAACATGATGAGGAGCCACTATAATCAAATACTATCATCTTAGTACAAACAAAGGTCATTTCAAAATGTATACAATATCATTTCAGCCTCCAATTCAAATAAAAATCTCTGCTCAACATATAAACAAAACATTTTCTAGTAAAAAATCAAAGGATAAGTATTTGTAAACTTGGAAAGAGACCCTTGCATTAAATGCCATCATTTCAAATTGCTAAAACAAATCATGTCAGCCTCCATAAGATAAAAATCTCTGGTCTATAAAAAAAAATATACAAGGCATCAGCCTCTATGGCTTATCCTGTAATCCTTCCTCTCTATATACATCTACTTGGCTTCACTTTCTAATTCAAAAAAAAAATAATAATACAAACTACCATTACAAAACATTCAAGGAAAACAGGAAGCAACAACAAAGCAAGTAGCATTTGTCAAAAACAGTGCCCTGTTCAAAGAAGATCTGTGAGTATAACACATCATTTCCAACAGATTTATGTACATATAACAGTGATTGATAATTTAAAACAAGCAGCAGTTTTCAGGACCCTTTGTTCTTTGTCCAAAACAATAGTCAGTGAGTAACCCTCACACAACTTATATCTAATCTAATTTGAATGTTTACGTGTTGAAATCTATTTAAAGCTTCTTTGAATTATTTTGTATTTACTGAGGCTTCAATTTGTTGTTGATAAAACATGGTTTCAGCTAGTTAATAGGAAATTTGCCACTTGAACGGTGAGTAAACTACTACTCCTTTTAATGTTAAACCTGTTGAAAATGCATGCTGGTGAATAAACAAATTTATTTAAAAAGTTTTAAATCTGTTTAAATATATAGATGCATGCTGTAATTCCTTGAAGTGAATATGATAAGTGATTGCATGATTGGTTAAACAGAAATGCATGTCTCTGTTCTTGATTAAGAAAACCAAATAAACACTCAAAATTTCAAATTCTCTTCACTCGATCAATTAAAGGATATGATGTTTAAAGAAAAGTTATCTGAAGTGGTGTGATACTATTTTTAGAATTGTTTCCATGTAAATTTTTTTTGAACATTTATCTGCTAAAGGAAATTTTACAGTAAAAATCAATTCATATCCGAAAAATCAATTGTCTAAAATTCATGTTTTAATTATATAGTTATATTCATTTTTAAAAGAGATGATTTTTGATGGAAGATTTACGATTTTAGAGACTATAAATTGTGAGGAAGGGTTAGATGGTCGGAAATTGGGAAATTGTCAATTTCCGACGATCGCGATGTTCTGTCACCTCAGGGTTGTGGCCAGAACAGGGTAAGGGGACAACGGTCTCAAGAAAAATGGCCTTGCATTTTTCTGGGCGTCGGCGATTGTGGATCGTTTGGATTTAGGGTTTAAGACCCGTGTGGGTCGACAAGGTTATCATGACGATTTCGTCATCATTATGACAGCGAGTGGGACGGGGTAAGGGGATTAAGGAGGTGGTAGTGCGGCGAGGTTCCAGGCGTGATAGCACAGTCTCTGGTGATTGGAGTGGGTGATGCGAGGCGAGTGTGGGTGACCGAGTTTAATGCCTGATGGTGTTGAATAACTCGAATTCGATTTTGGAGATCGATGTGATTTCTGAGTGGTCGTATAAGTCGAGATGATAGTCGCCGTCATGTTGATGGCCGGAGCGTGGATCGGAGTTGGCCAGAATTTATGTGCACGTGCACGTGTGACCATTGATGTCTGATGGTCGCTTTGTTGTTTAAAGGATCGGAGAAGAAGATGCATTAGGATAGGCTCGAGTGGGAACTCGAGTTTGCTATCGGGTTTGTACGCAAGCAAATGTGAGAGAGCGAGAGCTCGGGGAAGCCTAGTTTGGGCTCAGGTTCCTGATGGAAGTAATGTCTATTCGCATGTTTTCAAACAAAATTTAAAGACAAGTGTTCAAAACGAACATTTTTCAAAGAGGAAATTTAAGTATTGATCAAGTTTATAAACAAGTTTTCAAAACTTGATTTATAAAGTTAAATGTGTTTGAATTTAAGCCGATTTGATTTGAATGTATATATATTAGTAATCATAGGAAAACTAATTAATGTAATTAAAAAGTAATTTATTAATGTAATTAATGGATAGTTAATTACTTAGTATAAGTAATTAAAGAGTAATTACTGAATGTAATTAATTAAAGGATATATAATTATTTAATGTGATTAATTTAAGGTTAATAAATGAATGTATTTAGTTAGAGATAATTACTTAATGGAAGTAATCAAGAATTAATTACTTAGTGTAATTAATTAAAGGATTGATTAATTAAGGAAATTAATTAAGGGATTTGTTAATTAATGAGTGTGATTAATTAAAGGATAATTAATCAATATAAGCGATTATAGGATAATTAATTTGAGTAATTAATTAAGGATAAATGTAATTAATATAAATGGGTGAAGGTTAATTAATTTGTGTAATTAATTAAAGGCAAATTTCTTAATGTAATTAAAGAAGATAATTAAGGGATGATTAATTAAAAGTTTGTAATTAATTAATGTTAAGAAAGGAGGATTAAAAGTGATCGAGGTAATTAATTTAATTTATTTTTATAAATTGTATGACAAATTAATCTTACTTATGAATGATTGAATGATATGGTATGCCTTGGGTTGGTTTTATCTCTGTTGGGCGATTAAAAATGTGCTATGATATGAATGGGTTAAACTGTGATAAGATGATTACCTATTGATGATGAATTGCTATGTAAAAAGTGACATCTCGTCTTTAAGGATGAATTATACTTCACTTGACTAACTAGGGTTAAGAGGGTATTGTATTCGAAGAGACCGGAGTCGGGTATTTGGAAATACCTGAATCCACTTCGATTCTTTATAGATTGATTTGTGAAATCAATTGACTGGAATGGAATGATTTAAGAGAATTGATCATTTAACCTAAGTTTTGGTACTTAGAAAATGATGTGAAAATAAGTGTTGCCTATACTAAACTTGTGAATTTGTAAATTTACACGAGTTACCCCGGGTTTTATGTAAGTTGTTTGCTTTTGTATTCCTTGTTCGATGAGTTTACTCACGCTGGTTTCCAGCCTGACCCGGGTGTTACTTTGATGTAATGCTCGGCTCAGACCGAGTATTACAGATTTCCAGGTAAGGACGTTCTGGAGCTCAGGAGGCGAGCTGGATGGCAGGAACGTATGGAGTGTATTCCGCTGTGATATATTGTCATTTATCTGGGACAAGTTATTTTAACTGTCCAGTGATTGAGAAATGTTGTAACTCTGATGTATAAAAATGTAAATTAACTAATACAAATTTTCCTTTGTATACTGCTATTTATCTAATATTATATTTTGATCCGCTGCGAATGTGAGAATCTGTGTTGTGATCTGTTTCTTCTTCTTCTATCTCTTTCTTCTTTACCTAACTATCTGGAATTTTCTGGATCGAAAATCCCGGGCCGTTACAGTTGGTATCAGAGCTGAAAGGTTAAGTGAGAACCTTGGCTCTGGTGGGTTTACTCATCAAGGATAGGGTCAATAATACCCTAAAATGAGTTGAGAGTATTATATATGAGAGCATACTTGTTATTTTCTTATATAAAGATTTTAAAATGGTTTTAAATTTGAATGATTTTTATATAAGTTTATCTTTTGATATATAAAGAAATAATTTTTCAAATATATTAAAGAAATTGGTTGTTGAATCATTGGAATAAAATAAAATAATGAGAATTAAGTGGTAATAGTAATACAACCAAATTGAAATTGAATGAAGATAAATTTGAAATGGATCCAAACTGAAATTAAAATCCTGAATTTGTAGAAATGTTTTCAGAATAAAGATAATAATGAATTGGTTTCCAGATATGATAATCTTGGTTATTATCATAAATGGTTGTTGTATTTAATAATGAAATGTTGTAAATGATTAAGCCAAATGAAATGTTTTAGGGAAGTAAACTTTTAGGTGAGTATGACTTATAAATTGGAATTGAAGATAATTTAAAATTGTGAAGTTTTAAATCTAAGTCCATAAAACTTGAAATTGTTTTAAAGGAATTTGTTTTGAATTTAAAAACCAAAGGTGGTTTAAAATTTAAGGATAACTTGGTGTGCTAAGGAAATATGTATATGGGGAATATACATAATATCAAAAATGGGTTGAAATAAACTCTAAATGTTGAGTTTTAAACTTGGAATGAGATATGAAACCTAAGGTGATAAGTTTTTGAACTTATAAGATTATTAATGTGAAGTTTAAAGTTTGAAATGGGAATTCAAATTGGGTAAGGTTGGCTGGATTAAGTAAATTGAATTTAACTTTGGGAAGGTTAAATAGGTTAACAAACAATCTGAATTGGAAATTTCAAGATGAAACTGAGATTTAACTTGGAAAGTTAAATGGTTAATTTGAATTGGGAGTTTGTGTGATCTCAAAATGGGTTTGGGATCTAGAAATCGGAAATGAATTTGATATTTTAAAATAAATTTAATGATATCATCCTATTGTTATTAATAATCTTTAAAGGTGTGAATTGGATTTGTTTGAATAAATGAGGAATGAAGTGTGGTAATATATCCATTACTCCGTTAAAAGGGAAATTAAACTTTAATTTGGAATTTAGGATATGAATTACTTTAAACTGAAAATTTGAATTTGTAAATTAAAATTGATTTGAACTCTTATTTGAACCTTGAAATAAGTTAAGTAAAAGGTAATTTAAATGAAATTGGGACTTAGAATTAAATTCTTTAAAGATTGGGAATTGTCGATTTTAAATAAGTATTAATTTGATTTAAGGGATTCAATCAACATTTAAAAAAATTTAACTCGAATTTATAAAATTCGAGATGGTTTAAAATTGAGATTTAAATTGAATTAGTTCAAACTAAATTTGATTTGAATTAATGGGAATTGTGATTTAAGATGGATAAGTTTAAAATTAAAATGGAAAATTTGAATTGGATTAATTTGAATAATTTGAAATTGTAATTAAAGTGAATATGTTTAAAATCAAATGGAATTTGATTTGAATTTGGAAAGAAGTTGAGATTATTTCAACTTGAATTGGGATAAATCAAGTTCAAGGGAAATTGAAGTTATTCAAATTTGAAGTGAGTCAATTTAAATGGGTGTGGAAATTTAAATTGAATTGATGGGGAATTGAACAGTTTGACTCTGGACTATTTTCAAAATAAATTGTTTTAATATAAATCCATTTTTCCAAACTATTTACTACACAACTTTTCTTTTTAAACCAAAAACTATCTTAAACTTATTTTACAATTACTTTTGGAACTATTTAACTATTTTACAACTGTTTTATAAACTAATTACTATTTTTCTACTATTTTATAATGGATTACCGTTTCATAATTATTTTACAGTTACTTAACTATTTTACAGCTTTTTACAAGTTAATAATTATTTTTCAACTACTTATCTATTTTTAAAATTTTATAAGCTATTTTCTAAATAAATTGGTCGGAGTTCAAACTGTTATTGATTAAATACCCAATTGAGATAAGAATTGAGTGATAATCCAAATGGGGATTAAGGCAACTGTGAATAAGTGAATAGAATCATAAATGAATGGGAATAGAAAGGGAATTGATTTAACTGATAATCAATGAAGATAAATACGTAGGATGTACGTATATTATTCTATTCGCATAATGATTTGATCCAGATTTGAGCATAGAATTTCGAGATAATATTATCGATCCGAGTTGGGATTTTTTGCTCGGTTTTTGACGGCGAACCTGGATAAGGATTTTTGATTGGTTCTGGATATTCTCTATCATAGTTGTGACTATGCAAGGAGAATGACGATTTCTGATCAAGAAACCGGATCTGAGTCCGCACTAGGAAGTCGGGTGTACAATACTAGTTTGGAAGTGAAATTGTGTGATCGAGTGAGCGATCAAATTGATATAGCGTACAGATGATATGTGTACATCGTACGGATTTGAATAAATAGATATTGAAAATTTGTGGATAAGAACTGTAAATGATTTTTGGGATTGAAAGTTTTTTTTGTGAAATATATGATGAAGTAAAGTGGATATTTCTATGGTAAAATTTTACTTTATGGAAATACAAGTAATGTGGTTAATAACTTTATAAAGAGTAATCAAATTTGAATATTTGATAAACAAAGTTATATATCTGGTTATATATGGTTATATATGGTAGACCCCCCTTATTGAATCTATTGCCAGAAGAAAAAGATTTTCGAAAGTATTTGAAGTATAAAAAGGGAATTTATACAAGTATGAATTGAATCAAAGATTTTCCAAGATTATTATATATATGTATATAAAAAAAGGATTTGTGAAAATGATTTTGAGGAAATATTTTAGGAACCTATGGATTTCTGAAAAGGCTTTTGACTTTTGAGGAAAATCAAATTTGGAATTTGGAAAAGCCTAATTTGAGAATCATCGATTTTGGGAATCGATTTTGAGAAAGGAGCTTTATATAAGATTCATACTAGGTGTATGATTTGGAAAATACTATATGTGTATAGTATAAAGTGTTTTGAAAGTGGCTCTGGGGAAAAAGGCGCTCCCTTGAATGAACTTCTCAGGAGTGCCACTGAGTGGTACTGCCTTGAGCCTCTAAAGGGGAGGTTCTAAAGTTGATCCTGTGAGGAGTCCGGAAAAACTAGTTCCTGAGGATTATTTGGTAGCGAAAGTCGATGGCGTTGTTGCCTATAGGGGCATTTGGGTTATGCTGTGACGACAGTGTAACTCGATGTCGCTGCGATCTACTGTGGGGACCATAGCGAAAATCGTGTGGAGGATGAGTTCCAACAGTATACACTTGATTTTGCCGGGATGGCAACGCAACATCGGTAGACTGCGATCTATGGTCAAGTGGAGGAGTTTCATTCTTTTGGCAGCGAAATTCGGTGGCGCTGATGCCTATAGTTATATGGGGTTGTGCTGTGATAGCAACGTAAGGCCCGGGTATAACTGCGATCTGTAGCGGGTTCCATGGCGTAATCGAGGAGCGCGGAGACCTACAGTTATCTGTGGATTTTGCCGGGACGGCAACGTAACCATCGGGTTAACTGCGACCATGGATGGGGGTGATGATTTCCAGAGCATTTTTACCAAAGATATTCCTCTATTTTCGAAACCGTTTTCTATATTTTCAATAAAATTATTTTCCAAAGTATTTTCACTGGGTGTTGGAAATGGGTTTACCAAGTACTTATAGATTTTCAGCCCTACGCCTGATCAACGTATGACCGAATCTCTGTGAGAACGAGGATGGACTTGATGAAACATCGAGTTATAAAAGTAATTTTATAAAAACTACTTTGGAATAGTATTATATAGATTTTAAAACAAAAGTATTTTACGAATAATCAAAGAATATTTATCTGGTTTTAAGCATTTTAATAATTTTGGCTTCGTTCCTTTTCGAGGACGAAAAGTTTTAAAGGGGGGAGGAATGTGACGACCTGGATTTTTAACGAATGATAATTGGATGATTAACTGAATCAATCAAAATTTCATAGAAAATAAAATGATAAATTCCATTGTTTAAATTAAAATAAAATATATATATATATAAATTTAGTAGTGATAGTTTAAACTTAAATTGAAATAAATGTTTCAAAATAAAATTATGGTTATGCAAAAATACGAAATAAACACTTAAGATAATTCTATAAATGTATATATTAATTATGCAAAGACATGTATATATAGGTATGTAAATAGATAAGAAAATATATATATATATACAAGGTTGTACATACAAAATCAAAGGCAAAGAGTATATGTAAACATGATGAGGAGCCACTGTAATCAAATACTATCATCGTAGTGCAAACAAAGGTCATTTCAAAATGTATACAATATCATTTCAGCCTCCAATTCAAATAAAAATCTATGCTCAACATATAAACAAAACATTTTCTAGTAAAAAATCAAAGGATAAGTATTTGTAAACTTGGAAAGAGACCCTTGCATTAAATGCCATCATTTCAAATTGCTAAAACAAATCATGTCAGCCTCCGTAAGGTAAAAATCTCTGATCTATAAAAAAAATACAAGGCATCAGCCTCTATGGCTTATCCTGTAATCCTTCCTCTCTATATACATCTACTTGGCTTCACTTTCTGATTCGAAAAAAATAATAATAATAATACAAACTACCATTACAAAACATTAAAGAAAACAGGAAGAAACAACAAAGCAAGCAGCATTTGTCAAAAACAGTGCCCTGTTCAAAGAAGATCTGTGAGTATAACACTTCATTTCCAACTGACTTATGTACATATAACGGTGATTGATAATTTAAAACAAGCAGCAGTTTTCAGGACCCTTTGTTCTTTGTCCAAAACAATAGTTAGTGAGTAACCCTCACGCAACTTATCTCTAATCTAAAATGAATATTTACGTGTTGAAATCTATTTAAAGCTTCTTTGAATTATTTTGTATTTACTGAGGCTTCAATTTGTTGTTGATAAAACATGGTTTCAGCTAGTTAATGGGAAATTTGCCACTTGAACGGTGAGTAAACTACTACTCCTTTTAATGTTAAACCTGTTGAAAATGCATGCTGGTGAATAAACAAATTTATTTAAAAAGTTTTAAATCTGTTTAAATATATAGGTGCATGTTGTAATTCCTTGAAGTGAATATGATAAGTGATTGCATGATTGGTTAAACAGAAATGCATGTCTCTGTTCTTGATTAACAAACCAAATAAACACTCAAAATTTCAAATTCTCTCCACTCGATCAATTAAAGGATATGATGTTTAAAGAAAAGTTATCTGAAGTGGTGCGATACTATTTTTAGAAATGTTTCCATGTAATTTTTTTTTGAACATTTATCTGCTAAAGGAAATTTTACAGTAAAAATCAATTCATATCCGAAAAATCAATTGTCTAAAATTCATGTTTTAATTATATAGTTAGATTCGTTTTTAAAAGAGATGATTTTTTATGGAAGATTTACGATTTTAGGGACTATAAATTGTGAGGAAGGGTTAGATGGTCGGAAATTGGGAAATTGTCAATTTTCGGCGATCGCGATGTTCTGTCACCTCGGGGTTGCGGCCAGAATAGGGTAAGGGGACAACGGTCTCAAGAAAAATGGCCTTGCATTTTTCTGGGCATCGGCGATTGTGGATCGTTTGGATTTAGGGTTTAAGACCCGTGTGGGTCGACATGGTTATCATGAAGATTTCGTCATCATTATGACAGCGAGTGGGACGGGGTAAGGGGATTAAGGAGGTGGTAGTGCGGCGAGGTTCCAGGTATGATAGCACAGTCTCTGGTGATCGGAGTGGGTGATGCGAGGCGAGTGTGGGTGACCGAGTTTAATGCCTGATGGTGTTGAATAACTCGAATTCGATTTTGGAGATCGATTTGATTTCTGAGTGGTCGTATAAGTCGAGATGATAGTCGCCGTCATGTTGATGGCCGGAGCGTGGATCGGAGTTGGCCAGAATTTAGGTGCACGTGCACGTGTGACCATTGATGTCTGATGGTCGCTTTGTTGTTTAAAGGATCGGAGAAGAAGATGCATTAGGATAGGCTCGAGTGGGAACTCGAGTTTGCTATCGGGTTTGTACGCAAGCAAATGTGAGAGAGCGAGAGCTCGGGGTAGCCTAGTTTGGGCTCGGGTTCCTGATGGAAGTAATGTCTATTCGCATGTTTTCAAACAAAATTTAAAGACAAGTGTTCAAAACGAACATTTTTCAAAGAGGAAATTTAAGTATTGATCAAGTTTATAAACAAGTTTTCAAAACTTGATTTATAAAGTTAAATGTGTTTGAATTTAAGCCGATTTGATTTGAATGTATATATATTAGTAATCATAGGAAAATTAATTAATGTAATTAAAAAGTAATTTATTAATGTAATTAATGGATAGTTAATTACTTAGTATAAGTAATTAAAGAGTAATTACTGAATGTAATTAATTAAAGGATATATAATTATTTAATGTGATTAATTTAAGGTTAATAAATAAATGTATTTAGTTAGAGATAATTACTTAATGGAAGTAATCAAGAATTAATTACTTAGTGTAATTAATTAAAGGATTGATTAATTAAGGAAATTAATTAAGGGATTTGTTAATTAATGAGTGTGATTAATTAAAGGATAATTAATCAATATAAGCGATTATAGGATAATTAATTTGAGTAATTAATTAAGGATAAATGTAATTAATATAAATGGGTGAAGGTTAATTAATTTGTGTAATTAATTAAAGGCAAATTTCTTAATGTAATTAAAGAAGATAATTAAGGGATGATTAATTAATAGTTTGTAATTAATTAACGTTAAGAAAGGAGGATTAAAAGTGATCGAGGTAATTAATTTAATTTATTTTTAGAAATGGTATGACAAATTAATCTTACTTATGAATGATTGAATGATATGGTATGCCTTGGGTTGGTTTTATCTCTGTTGGGCGATTAAAAATGTATTGTGATATGAATGGGTTAAACTGTGATAAGATGATTACCTATCGATGATGAATTGCTATGTAAAAAGTGACATCTTGTCTTTAAGGATGAATTATACTTCACTTGAATAACTAGGGTTAAGAGGGTATTGTATTAGAAGAGACCGGAGTCGGGTATTTGGAAATACCCGAATCCACTTCGATTCTTTATAGATTGATTTGTGAAATCAATTGACTGGAATGGAATGATTTAAGTGAATTGGATCATTTAACCTAAGTTTTGGTACTTAGAAAATGATGTGAAAATAAGTGTTGCCTATACTAAACTTGTGAATTTGTAAATTTACACGAGTTACCCCGGGTTTTATGTAAGTTGTTTGCTTTTGTATTCCTTGTTCGATGAGTTTACTCACGCTGGTTTCCAGCCTGACCCGGGTGTTACTTTGATGTAATGCTCGAGTCAGACCGAGTATTATAGATTTCCAGGTAAGGACGTTCTGGAGCTCAGGAGGCGAGCTGGATGGCAGGAACGTATGGAGTGTATTCCGCTGTGATATATTGTCATTTATCTGGGACAAGTTATTTTAACTGTCCAGTGATTGAGAAATGTTGTAACTCTGATGTATAAAAATGTAAATTAACTGATACAAATTTTCCTTTGTATACTTCTATTTATCTGATATTATATTTTGATCCGCTGCGAATGTGAGAATCTGTGTTGTGATCTGTTTCTTCTTCTTTTATCTTTTTCTTCTTTACCTAACTATCTAGAATTTTCTGGATCGAAAATCCCGGGCCGTTACAGAATCCAACAACCACGTCTTCATAGCAAAAACTCTAAAGACCAATCCAAAATGCTCGACCCCCTATCATGCTGAACTTATAGAAAACTCGGTGCACTCCCCGATCCAAAGACTTCAAATCTACATCTACTATCTGAACTAGCTTCACAACCTACTGATAACCTAACTCTAGGCTGCCCATGTGGAAAATTATGGGCTCCCAGAGTTTAGAAAGGGAACAATAAACTCTAGTTCAGTCATGGGACTGGTGTGAGCAAACAAAAACAGTTGTTTGAACAAAAAGAAATAAAAAGAATTCCGTTATGATTTTTGGAAAATGAAACTACCATAAGGCCTCCCGCCGCACACACAATGCAATCGCACAAATAGAGGAGATTTCTCTTTATAGTAGTCAAACATGCTTGATACGCGAAAATCCTTTTGATATTATTATTAGTGCATAGTGTGAGAACATTTCGAAAGTATAATATTAATCTTGTTAGGAAATCAAATCCATGGTTTTAATGACAACAACTATATAATGAAAATCAAATGTACACATATATATGTATATATACAGGAACTTGCTAGAATAACATCACTAGAGAGACAAGAAAAATGCTCAAAGAACGTTACAAAAGACTACAAGTCGATAGGATCAATGGAGCAATGACACAGATGCACAAATTCAACATGCACAGGTTTTAGACGTCTGGGTGCACTAGCCAGACGTCTGATGAAATCCTATGGAATACAAAACAGACAGGATCAGATGTCTGGTTGTTACACTCAGACGTCTGAAAGGCTACTGTATACAAAAAATATATATAGTCAGACGTCTGAAACACATACCGGACGTTTGATGCTGAACTCAGAATTTAAAATTCAAATTACAACTACCGCATTTGAAAAGACATCTTCGCTTCTCTTCGCTGCAACTCTTCATCATCATCAGAAGCAACTGTAGAGCACTTTTTAATGGATGCAACTACTCAAGGAATCTCTCTACAACTATATATATCATCAAGAATCAAAGAGAACATTAACCTTACTTACTTATGCTCTCTGATTATACACTCTATCATATACTCTTGATCTCTAGCAATCTATACTTGTATTCTACTCTTCCAAATATACAGTTCCTCATAAACAATACTCTCTAGATATATATTGGAAGCATTTGTACTATATAGTCAAAATCCATGTAATAGAGAACACACAGTTGACAAAGAAACTCTGCTATTGTAAACCTGTTCCTCCAGGTGAAGTGAGGGTTATTTGGTGAAAGGAAATTCCGAAGTGGAGCTTCGGGACTGGACATAGGACAGGAGGTCCGAACCAGCATAAAATCCTGGTGTGCTTATTCTATACTTAGTTAGATTAATATTGTTTTAGTTGCATCATATATTTTGCCACATATACTTGCATATACACTACATGATCCACCCCGTATAGACTTTCAATTGGTATCAGAGCTTGGGATTCTAGAGATCGTAACAACATCCTAGAATAAATGGCTATAAAGAGATCTACTCAAGGCAATAGGAAGAGGAAGAGCAATAAAGAAGAATAGAAAACAAACAATTGCTTCATAGCTAAACTCAGATCACAATCGGTATGCTTAGATTCTTTATATAAAGATCTTCTGTTAGCACATAATGAATTATTAAAAGATTGTAAAACCTTGAATAAAGTTAATAGAATTTCTTTAGAAAAGTTAAAAGATTGTGAGCAAGAAATTTCCAGTTTAAAAGAGAAAAATAAATTTTTGATAAAACAAACTAAATGTTTTGAAAATACCATAGAAGAACTTGTTTCACAAAAAGATTTCCTACAAAAAGATAATGAGCAGTTAGAAGATAAATACAATGATCTTTTATAGGAAATCAATGTTTTGCAAAATAAAAATACTATCTTTGATAAAGAAAAGGAAATTTTTTCAAAAGAAATTACGGATTTGAAAAGACAAAATGATTTATTACAATCATCTTTAGATAATTCAGAATCTCAAATTTTTCTTCCTGAAAATGAGAACTGTACGATAAAAAGGGAGAATTCTGAATTAAACAAGCAAATTGATATTTTGAAAAACAGTAATATTTCTTTTGAAAATAATACTTTTGACTTCAAAGCTAAATTTGATATACTTAACACTGAAGTCACAAAATTTAATAAAGGTCAAAATGATTTAAACATGATTTTATCTAGTTCTAGACCTTTACATGACAAATAAGGTTTAGGATATAATAAAACTGATCGTAGAAATAGCACTAGATACGCTTTCATGTATAGTAAAAATGTTAATACTAGTACTAAATTTCGAGTAAAGTCTAGATCAAATTCTTATAGAAATTCAAATACTGCTATGGCCAATGATATTTATAATTTCTCTAGAAGTACAAAATCATTGAACGGAAATATGAATAAAAATTATCTAAGTATTTGGGTTCCTGTTAATTAGAAAAATAGAGAAAAATACATTGATGATTATTTTGATATGGTAGTTAATAATGAAAATTATATTTATAAAGGTTCAACCACACCCAAATGGTTATGGTTTCCAAAGACCTAACCCCCCGGACCCTAACATAGTAAGTGGGTACCAAAAAATGATTTTTATTCATTGCAGGTACTCGGAAAAACAAAAGGAAAGATTTTGGAATTTGCAAATATGATTCCATCGTTCTTTTTTGATAATGACAAAGGGGGATGGAAAGCACATATTCAGGGGGAGACTTATAAAAATTATATATAAGAACATTGTACAGTTGTCATCATCAAAAAGGGGAAGATTGTTAGGAAATCAAATCCATGGTTTTAATGACAACAATACAATGAAAATCAAATGTACATATATATGTATATATACATGAACTTGCTAGAATAACATCACTAGAGAGACAAGAAAAATGCTCAAAGAACGTTACAAAAGACTACAAGTCGATAGGATCAATGGAGCAATGACATAGATGCACAAATTCAACATGCACAGGTTTCAAACATCTGGGTGCACTAGCCAGACGTCTGAAAAAATCCTCTGGAATACAAAACAGACAGGATCAGACGTCTGGTTGTTAAACTCAGACGTCTAAAAGGCTACTGTATACAAAAAATATATATAACCAGACGTCTGAAACACATACCAGACGTCTGATGCTGAACTCGGAATTTAAAATTCAAATTACAACTGCCGCATTCGAAAAGACATCTTTGCTTCTCTTCGCTGTAACTCTTCATCATCATCGGAAGCAACTGTAGAGCACTTGTTAATGGATGCAACTACTCAAGGAATCTCTCTACAACTATATATATCATCAAGAATCAAAGAGAACATTAACCTTACTTACTTATGCTCTCTGATTATACACTCTATCATATACTCTTGATCTCTAGCAATCTATACTTGTATTCCACTCTTCCAAATATACAGTTCCTCATAGACAATACTCTCTAGATATATATTGGAAGCATTTGTACTATATAGTCAAAATCCGTGTAATAGAAAACACACATTGATAAAGAAACTCTGCTATTGTAAACCTGTTCCTCCGGGTGAAGTGAGGGTTATTTGGTGAAAGGAAATTCCGAATAAGAGCTTCAGGACTGGACGTAGGACGGGAGGTCCGAACTAGTATAAAATCCTGGTGTGCTTATTCTATATTTACTTAGATTAAAATTGTTTTAGTTGCATCATATATTTTTCCACATATACTTGCATATACACTACACGATCCACCCCGTATAGACTTTCAAATCTTAGCCAGCATACTACCATTATAGTATGCCTACTATAGCTACCATGC
Source organism: Allium fistulosum (assembly GCA_030737815.1). NCBI lineage: Eukaryota > Viridiplantae > Streptophyta > Magnoliopsida > Asparagales > Amaryllidaceae > Allium > Allium fistulosum. Next base: position 911,045,908 of record CM060907.1, on the reverse strand, counting down.
TAAATGGCAGGTTACCACCACGTCACATGGCAGGTTCTATAACTACCGTACAGGGCTCGTATTGATTGTTTGGATTTCCAACAAATGGACAAGGCTAAGGAACTTCCTTTCCGAATGGGTACGCCTCTGGAGGGATGCCCTGAGAACCTAACCGGATCTCTGCCAACACAAGGCCGGGTTACCTTTGTAACTAGGTAACTAACTGTCACGAGTATGCCATCCCCCGGTCGTAACCAACCTATATCCGGGATCCCAACAACAAAATTCCAACAACCACATAACTTAAATATCTGGGCTCCATACCATGATACCACTTTTTGTCTAGAAGGAAATGCACTTACCCTGAGGGGCGCGACCCACATTGCCTTACTGCATCCTTCATGTTTCGAACATTTCCGAGGTGTGAGGTTCGATGAAGTCTCGTCCCACAAAGCTACGCTTTTCACAAAAGCCATGCTTCGATCAACCAATGATCAACACTCAGCATGCCACACTACCAAATTGGGAGTATATCACTAGTGACCATCAACTACATAACCTCCGAGCTCGTACGTCTCAGAGAAGGGTGTTAAGCTAAGAGAATAAATTCTCCGCCACCAAACAGAAATGTATTTGATAGAAACCAGCTTTATACCTCAAAGTGTAATGTCAGACATACATCCATACAAGTCCATCCTGGGTCTTAATGGAACCGAAGGCACTTCCTCCAATTAAGGAAAGAAGCCCTTGCAAATCCGGATATCCACAATCCCGACCGGACTCCCCATCACATAGGGAAATCTCTATACCATAGCAACTCAGTGCAGAGACAATCGACAGGTAATCCTTTCGTTTTTGAAAATACCCGGTCTTTAACCACCGTCTTCAAATGCAATTCCATTCCGTCGTATCATTATTCGGAATGGGTTTTATGACATAAAGTCCACTCCCGGCTAATCCGAATAATGAGCGCTTAACTTTAAAAACATATGGATTCATTTGGATCTTCGTTAAGTCACAGCCCTTATTTCCTAAAACCTTTCCTTTTGAATGGTTTAAACAAATTTTCCATTTTTAATCATTTAAACAAAATGATTCACCTTTAAGATCCTTTTCAATTTGAAAATAAGGTTCACCAAATCTTTAACAAAAGTTCATTCATAGCTTTCAAAACTATTTCCTTTTCAAATTTGATTTACCCGTAGCTCGAAATCCTTTCAACAAAAACTAAAAATCCTTCCTTTATATGAAAGCTAGTATCATTTGAAAACCAAGGTTTTTCGTTTTGGAAAAATCTGATTAAATGCGCTCAAGTTATAGCCTTTTAAAGTATACAACCGGAAAACCAGTGAACTGCTGTAACCTCGGCAAGTTCTATTTGAGTTAAATTTAAATTCCAAAATAATTCTTTTAAAATACTTTAAAAATAGTTTAAAATCCATATATATACATTTTATACCTTGTATAACCCTTTGTAAATCATAGTTTCCTTTTAAATAATAAAATATTATTATTTCTCAAAATTCATCTTTTAAGTCCAACATTTCCAGAAATCAAATTAAGCTATAAATAAGAATGTTGGAGGAAATCTCAAACTTTAAACTTATTTATAAATATAGAATTCAATTTTAATCTTTGAATTCAAATTCAAAATCATTTTAATTTCAAAACTTTCCTTTCAAAAGCTTTTCATATTTAACCCAATTTCACTTCCAAACCATTTTGGATTCAAAATTCAACTTTAAAATTCTTTTACCCTTTTCAAAATATCCATGACTTAACCAATTTCCTGTGAAATCCATATTTGTGTGTGTGTGTGTGTTGTCCAGGGGTTTTGCATGCAACAATAATATACCATAACCATCATCAAGTACATCAATATCAATAAGCGTTATAATCCTATAACACATATCTTCCATTCACAAATAAATATGTAAATTCATCATAGATAAATAAATTACATATATCATAGCTCAATCCAAAGCAATTCATATCATAGAGCATCACAAATTACATATTAGAGATATTCAAACAATTCAAGAATTCAATATAATCCAATCATCCATAAGCAAGATTAATTTATCACATGATTATAATAAATTTAATTAGTTCAAAATAAATTAATTACTTATGAATCAATCACCTAACCCTGCTTAATTAACATTAATTAATTACAAACCATTTGTTATTATTTTAATTAATTAATCATCCTTAGTTACCCATCTTAATTAATTATCCTCAATAAATTAATCACATTAATTACATTAATTAATTAACCTTTAATTAATCACATTGATTAATTATCCTTAAATCATAAATTAATTAACCTTTAATTATTAATTAATTTACCTTTGATTATTAATTAATTCACCTTTAATCATTAATTAACTAACCTTTAATTAATTAATCATCCTTTAATTATTAAATAATTAACCTTCAATCATAAAGTAGTTAATCTTTAATTACTAATTAATTAACCCATAATTAATTTCATTAACAAATTAACCCTTTAATTACTTTCATTAATCAATTCTTCTTTAATTAATTACATTAAGTAATTATTCTTTAAGTAATTATCCTTTTAATTAATTACCTTCAGTAATTATCCATTAGTTACTTACACTAAGTAATTATACTTTATTAATTACATTAAGTAGTTATACTTAATTAATTTCATTAAGTTATTATCCTTTTAATTAATTAAATTAATTATCTTTTAATTAATCACATTAAGTAATTATTTATTAATTAATCACCTTAATTAATGACATTAAGTAATTAACTATCCTCTAATTACTTATATTAATTTCATCACTAAATCACATTTAAAAATCATTTAGGAATTAATTACATAATTAACCTAATATATAATTACATAAACCAAAACAATTTATTTTTAAATCTGGAAACCAAAACAAAAGCAAAGAAGTCAAAATTAAATCAAACTAAAAACAGCATCTTCAACCTGAGAAAACAAATGCAAGATCAACTTAGCAATCAAAAACAAATTCAATAAGATCAGGATCAAATTACAATTCCAAATTCAAGATTTCAGTTTCAAATTCAGGGTTCAATTCAAATAAATCAAGTTGTTGTTCCAAAGTAAAGATCAAGTGCAATTTCAAACATTAGTTTCCAGTTAAAAGCAATTTCCAGTTTTCTTTCAAAAGCCTGCTCTTTGTTCTCTGCTTTTCAAACCTATGAGTAAACTACTTTTATAAATACTTGAATCTGTTTTAATCTGATGCTTGTGATAAATATTTGAAATAATCTTGTGAAAAATTGTTTGCATGGATGTAAATATGTTTGTATATAGATAAATATGCAGATGTGTGAACATGCATGCCTGTACATATGTATATATCTTCCTCTGTTAAATAACACGCTCAAGAACAACCTTAAAAAATTCATATCTTCCTAGATAATCAATGTTAGACTATGATCATTAAAAAGAAGATGATTATAACAATGTAAATTCATTTTTAAAAATAGTTTAAAGTGGAATTATTTAGTTGATATTTTGAAAATAAGATTTTACAGTAAAATCTTCTTAAAACAGAAAAATCAAAGTTCATAATTTTTGATTTAATTATATAATCTGATTCGAACATGCAAATGATGATTTCAGATGTAGATTTCATGATTTTTAAGTAAGTAAATGATGTGAAATCTCAAGTTGAACAAAAATTGAATTTTGCTCGATTTTTCGACGATCGATGATGGAGGAGCGTTGTGCTCGGGTCTGGAGGTAGTGTGAGGATCGAGGATTAAGGGAAAAATGGTCAGAGCAATTCTCGACCACCGTGGTGGTCTGTCGTTGACGAATTAGGGTATGACGGCCTGTTTTGGTCACTGTTGTATTCGAGGACGTAGCATCGACATAGGTGCATCGGAATCGTTCGGTGGTGGTGGGATCGAAGCTCGAGATTATGGCGTAGCTTCGGGTGTAATGGCGAGGTCCCTGGTGGTCGCAGGCGGCGGCACGAGGGGTTTTTTTTGGCGATCTGTTTTGGGTTCCAGGTGATCGAATAACTCGATTTCGATTTCAGGCAAGTTCGACCGAACTGGGTGGTCGTAGCATTTATGTGGGTCATCGTCGATGTGTTGGAGACGGCATGGTTGGTCGAAAATGGTTGGTTCGTCGGTGCACGTGCACGTGTGCACGATAGCATCTGGGCGTTGTTGTTGCATCGGGGAAGAAAGGAGGATGCTCAGGTCAGGCTCGAAGTAAAATATGGTTTGGCTCGGGAAATCTGGAAGATGGCTCGGGTTTTCTTATCTTGATGATATAACAAGTTTTCAAGCAAGTTTTAAATCAAGTTTTCTTAATTAATTCTTTTAAATAATAATTGTTTTATTTTAAATTTGAGATTAGTTAAAAGGTTTTAAAATAAATTATTAAACAAGATTTCAAGCGAGTTTCAAAGTTTAAATTTTTAAGTTAAATGTTTTTAAAAATAAATTGTTTTGGTTTATGTAATTATATATTAGGTTAATTATGTAATTAATTCCTAAATGATTTTTAAATGAGATTTAGTAATGAAATTAATATAAGTAATTAGAGGATAGTTAATTACTTAATGTTATTAATTAAGGTGATTAATTAATAAATAATTACTTAATGTGATTAATTAAAAGATAATTAATTTAATTAATTAAAAGGATAATCACTTAATGAAATTAATTAAGTATAATTACTTAATGTAATTAATAAAATATAATTACTTAGTGTAAGTAATTAATGGATAATTACTGAAGGTAATTAATTAAAAGGATAATTACTTAAAGAATAATTACTTAATGTAATTAATTAAAGAAGAATTGATTAATGAAAGTAATTAAAGGGTTAATTTGTTAATGAAATTAATTAAGGGTTAATTAATTAGTAATTAAAGATTAACTACTTTATGATTGAAGGTTAATTATTTAATAATTAAAGGATGATTAATTAATAGGTTAATTAATTAATGATTAAAGGTGAATTAATTAATAATAAAAGGTAAATTAATTAATAATTAAAGGTTAATTAATTTATGATTCAAGGATAATTAATCAATGTGATTAATTAAAGGTTAATTAATTAATGTAATTAATGCGATTAATTTATTGAGGATAATTAATTAAGATGGGTAATTAAGGATGATTAATTAATTTTCATTAACTAATTAAAATAATAACAAATGGTTTGTAATTAATTAATGTTAATTAAGCAGGGTTAGGTGATTGATTCATAAGTAATTAATTTATTTTGAACTAATTAAATTTATTATAATCATGTGATAAATTAATCTTGCTTATGGATGATTGGATTATATTGAATTCTTGAATTGTTTGAATATCTCTAATATGTAATTTGTGATGCTCTATGATATGAATTGCTTTGGATTGAGCTATGATATATGTAATTTATTTATCTATGATGAATTTACATATTTATTTGTGAATGGAAGATATGTGTTATAGGATTATAACGCTTATTGATATTGATGTACTTGATGATGGTTATGGTATATTATTGTTGCATGCAAAACCCCTGGACAACACACACACACACACACAAATATGGATTTCACAGGAAATTGGTTAAGTCATGGATATTTTGAAAAGGGTAAAAGAATTTTAAAGTTGAATTTTGAATCCAAAATGGTTTGGAAGTGAAATTGGGTTAAATATGAAAAGCTTTTGAAAGGAAAGTTTTGAAATTAAAATGATTTTGAATTTGAATTCAAAGATTAAAATTGAATTCTATATTTATAAATAAGTTTAAAGTTTGAGATTTCCTCCAACATTCTTATTTATAGCTTAATTTGATTTCTGGAAATGTTGGACTTAAAAGATGAATTTTGAGAAATAATAATATTTTATTATTTAAAAGGAAACTATGATTTACAAAGGGTTATACAAGGTATAAAATGTATATATATGGATTTTAAACTATTTTTAAAGTATTTTAAAAGAAATATTTTGGAATTTAAATTTAACTCAAATAGAACTTGCCGAGGTTACGGCAGTTCACTTATTTTCCGGTTGTATACTTTAAAAGGCTATAACTTGAGCAAATTTAATCAAATTTTTTCGAAATGAAAAACCTTTTTGTTTTCAAATGATACTAGCTTTCATATAAAGGAAGAATTTCCAGTTTTTGTTGAAAGGATTTCGAGTTATGGGTAAATCAAATTTGAAAAGGAAATAGTTTTGAAAGCTATGAATGAACTTTTGTTAAAGATTTGGTGAACCTTGTTTTCAAATTGAAAAGGATCTTAAAGGTGAATCTTTTTGTTTAAAAGATTAAAATTGGAAAATTTGTTTAAACCATTCAAAAGGAAAGGTTTTGGCAAATAAGGGCTGTGACTTAACTAAGATCTAAATGGATCCATATGTTTTTAAAGTTAAGCGCTCATTATTCGAATTAGCCGGGAGAGGACTTTATGTCATAAAAACCATTCCGAATAATGATACGATGGAATGGAATCGCATTTGAAGACGGTGGTTGAAGACCGGGTATTTTAGAAAATGAAAAGATTACCTGTCGATTGTCTTTGCACTGAGATGCTCTGGTATAAATATTTCCCTATGTGATGGGGTGTCCGGTCGGGATTGTGGATATCTGGATTTGCAAGGGCTTCTTTCCTTAATTGGAGGAATTGCCTTCGGTTCCATTCAGACCCAGGATGGAATTGTATGGATGTATGTCTGACATTACACTTTGAGACATAAAGCTGGTTTCTATCAAATACATTTCTGTTTGGTGGCGGAGAATTTATTCTCTTAGCTTAACACCCTTCTCTGAGACATATGAGCTCAGAGGTTATGTAGTTGATGGTCACTAGTGATATACTCCCAATTTGGTAGTGTGGCATGCTGAGTGCTGATCATTGGTTGATCGAAACATGGCTTTTGTGAAAAGCGTAGTTTTATGGGACGAGACTTCATCGAACCTCACACCCCGGAAATGGTCGAAACAGGAAGGATGCAGTAAGGTTATGGGGGTCGCGCCCCTCAAGGTATGTGCATTTCCTTCTGGATAAAAAGTTGTATCATGGTATGCAGCCCAGATATTTAACTTATGTGGTTGTTGGAATTTTGTTGTTGGGATCCCGGATAAAGGTTGGTTATGACCGGGGGATGGCATACTCGTGATAGTTAGTTACCTAGTTACAGAGGTAACCCGGCCTTGTGTTGGTAGAGATCCGGTTAGGTTCTCGGGGCGTCCCTCCAGAGGCGTACCCATTCAGAAAGGAAGTTCCTTAGCCTTGGCCATTTGTTGGAAATCCAAACAATCAATACGAGCCCTGTACGGTTTTAGTTGTAGAACTTGCCATGTGACGTGGTGGTAACCTGCCATTTAGCATGGTAGCTATAGTAGGCATACTATAATGCTAGTATACTGGCTAAGATTAATATTATACTTTCGAAATGTTTTCACACTATGCACTAATAATAATATCAAAAGGATTATCGCGTATCAAGCATGTTTGACTGCTTTAAGGAGAAATCTTCTCCATGTGTGCGATTGCATTGTGTGTGCGGCAGCAGGCCTTATTGTAGTTTCATTTTCCAAAGAGCATAACGGATTTCTTTTTAGTTCTTTTTGTTCAAACAACTGTTTTTGTTTGCTCACACTAGTCCCATGACAGACCTGGAGTTTATTGTTCCCTTTCTAAACTCTGGGTACCAATAATTTTCCACACGGGCTGTAACGACCCGCCCTTCTCGACCCTCGAAAATCGACACAAAATACTCCACAGTATAATATGCTGACGATCGAATGCCGGAAAAGACAAATTGTAGATAAAGAAAGGAGGTAGTAGAAAGAAGAAATTAAACAACATCAGAATCACACAGTCGCAGCGGACAAAATATAATATATAATAACAGCTCTTTACTCAAAATGAAAACTATATCTGTTTATATACAATACATCATCAGAGTCCATCACAACAAAGTCAACATCAAATACATGTCTGGCAACATAAATCAAACACAGCAGCGGATATAAACAAGTACGAATGATACGTCTCGACTCCAGCTCCTCTCCTGCTCCATAGCAACCTATCCTGTGAATATACTCAGTCTGACCCGAGCATTATAATAAAATAACACCCGAGTCATTCTGGAATACCAGCGCAAGATAAATACATCCAAACTGATTATTAAAGTTTCAAAAATCCTTTGAAAACAAAAGCATCTCGTAAGACCACGCCACAAATAAACATGTCGGGTTTTTACCTTACGATAGCTAAAACACTTTTTATAAAAATCCTCTGATATAATAATAGTGTCTATTTACAAATACTTATTAAAATTGCTGAAATTGTTACATCTATTAAATTCCAGCATACTAGCCACACCGTGGGTAATACAAACAAAACTCGTACAAGGCACGTAGGGAGAATGGATTTCCAACGAATGACTAGGCACTGGGGTACCACCTGTCATAGTACGTGGCCTAGATCACAGTATCGAGGAGTACGCCCGCTCCCCTGCAACACAAGGTCGGAATCATCCCTTACTGGATAATTCCAAGTAAAATCACCCCGCGGTTGTGATCAGCAACCGCACCACTAAGCCGAAATAAAAGGGACATCTAGACAGGGATGACCTTACTCTCAAGTGGGGGCTACCCACGAAGCCTTGCTGCATATCAGCTGATTTTCAGTCATTCCCGGTTGATGAGGCTTGAGGCTTAGCGTTACCTTTACAGAACATTTCACTTTGAATGCCCATCGTCCACCTGACGATGTCACGAAAGAATTCGTCCATACAAGTCCGTCCCGGGTCCGAACGGAACCGAAGGCACTACTCCTACTACATCCATTTTGGAAATATCCTCAGGATTAGTAGCGACTAGCCCTTGCTCTTCACAGCTCCATCTTCGACTCCGAACACGTTTCACGAAACGTACAAACCAGATCGAAGTGGTTTTCGAGAAATTAATCTCAATCCCGGTCTCTTCGAAACGATCAGCGCATTTGGCCAATATTGATAGTCGGTGATTTAACTATCAATTCACATTCACAAACATCCATAAGCATCCATCACGCAATAAATAATTCCCATATTATTTATTTGCCACTAATATCTTTCAAAGATATAATTTCAAATTTTCAAAGCTCATTTGGAAACAATTTCCAAAATTTCTTCCTTAACTCGGTAAATCCCTTTACCATTTATTCCCATTGGAAATAACCAAGCATAAAACATTTTGTATTTAAAAACAGTTAAAATACTTTATACTGAAATATACTTTAAAATATGTAAATTACTTCTATTTAATTTCTCAAAATATAAATTTAGAATAGGTGAAGAAAAACTATTATTAAGATATATACTTTGATTTAAAATAAGGGTTTTTGTTAACTAAATTCAAAATAGCGGTATAAAAAGAAAAATGCTAATCTCAATAACTTAAGTCCAAACCAACCTTTAAATAATCCATTTGTAAAAATAATTACTAATATATTCTCAAATCATTATGATTTTAAAAAATTTTAGTTTGTTACTTTAAAAATAACAATTTCTTAAAAATACTCTTTAAACAACTTAAAACTTTAACCTTTAATTAAATAAAGTCTTTAAAAACACTAACTTGGTTTTTCCCAGGAAAATACTTTCCCGTTCAACATCCCAAAGTATTCTGCATATAAATCACAATGATTTATTTTAATTCAGCTTATGTTTCCAACATAATTCCCAATTGCATACTTATCTATAACTTCACTCGAAGTTCAAACTCAATTTCCCATATCTGGAAATTCATTTTAAAAATATAGGTTTAAATCATTTTTAAATAAAACATTTTGGAGAAGTCTTAAATGAAAAACCATATTTACGATTTACTTAAATGGAATTCCAATGGAAAAACGGTATTTCAAAATATTCTATTTACATTTAACTGTAAATTTTTTATATTTGGAAGCTTCATTTTAACATATTTTAATTTTCCGGATAACACCATTCATCATTAAAATAACCCATCGATATTTTAAACAATTTATAATTTCCATAGAATTCATTTCCATAAATTTATACTTTCCATTTATCGATTGATAAAAATTTCCCACAGTTTTTAAACTCCCAATTTTTTCCAATTTCATTTTTCTCATCCAAAACAGATTCCCATTTCTATATACTTTTAAACTCTTTATTTTTCAATTTCTTGATTTCTTTCAAAACCCAATTTATCTTCTTTATAATTAAAACAACAAATTTCTTTATAATTTACATTCTGGGTTTATAGTTTAACCAACAATATCACAATACAATTTAACTCCAAATTTATCAATCACAATATATAAACAGACATCATTATCAATTATAAAAATAATTACAATATTGTGAGGAATCCAGTTGGATCCCTCCAACCTGTTTTTCCCTGCATCACAGATACTAGCACATCATAATATAAATATCAATCCAAGCTGATAACAGCAGATATTTTCAATCAACCAACCAGATATTTAAATATTAATTATTTAAATTGCCTAGCATCCAAATGTGAGTGAAAATAACTCACCTTGAGTTTCGGCGAGCGTTCGAAATTTAAATTAAACCGAACGACGTTCGATTTAACCCAAATTTCTACTTGCCTGGAATGACTCCGAATCTGCACCATCACGTAGTACTCGTCTCTGCGATTCCAGCGCCGCAAATTTCGTTCGAATCTGATGTAGTATGAATTAGTTATTAAATTTTAAAGTTTGAATTAAATTTAAACAAATTTTTATTTATTTTTATTTAACCTCAAAATCCTGGCCGTTCATCACACAATTGAAATCAGGGCCGCATCTTCTCCCTCTCCTGCTTCATCTTCCTTCACGCGATTTAGGAAGTGCACGAACCCAATCACGTCGCCAAACCCATATGCCGCTTCCACCTCAGATCGTCGGAAGTCGATCAAGACCTGCTAAATTGAACGCCGCACCTTCCTCTACCGCCGCCGTGAGCCAAGCAGAGCTCGGCAGTCCCCATCGCATGCGATACGTGCTCGAACCCCATACGAACGCGACACCAGAGCTCCTCCAAACGATCACTTCACACGAAATTACCCGTTGGATCTATAGATCCCCTCGCCCTCTACGATATTCCAGTTGGAGGTTTTGCAAAATAATGCATGGATAAGGAGATTGTGGAGGAAGAAGCACGATCGTTTTCGGCCATTGAATAAAACGAACGGCGGCTACTGAGATTGATTAGGGTTTTGAATAAAATGTTAATATATATATATTATTTAATATTATTTAATTAATAAAATTTCTCGATTTCACAGTTAATGCAAACGACCTCCAATTCTCACGTTCCGACAGGCTATCCTGGGGTTTTTCCACGTTCCGGACAACATGGAACAAGTTTCGTAAGCTAATTTGATCGTATGCGCGAGATACGGAATTAAACGATCAATTTAAAATTAAATCGGTTAAATTGATTTCTAGGCATTTCGAGCTGCCACGGTCAAACAACAACTCTGATTGCTACAAAAATTGAAATCCAATAATAACTAACTATTTCGGATCCAATGGAACTGGTTTCGTCGAATTCTGAGACTGTGCCCTGGAAGGCTATTTTAACTCGTCTATTAAATCAGGCGATTTTCAAAATTGACGAAAACGCGTAAAATTTCACTTTTAAAATTTTAATAACTTAACAATAAATTATACAAAATTTATAAACACATTAAAAATCATTCTGGCTCATTCCAGATCAAAATCTGATTAAATTGCATTTTAATAATATTAAATTCATTTTTAAATTAATATAAAATCCCAAATATTAATTTATTAACTTTAAAATTCATCTAAAATTCTCACCACGCTATTTACACTCAAATGACTCCAAATAAATTTTTAAAACCATTTTTATCACTATTTACATCCAGATCCCACATTTGTTCCAATTTCGAATATTTAATTATTATTTTCCATTTTTCAAATTCAACCTAATTAAAAATCATAGCTTGTTTTATTGATTGAAACCGAATCCATTTATTTCAAAATCAATTAAGAATCCACATTAAACATTTAAAATGAATTAAATGTTAAAAAATCTAGCAGCTAAAATCTGGGATGTTACATTCCTCCCCCCTTATAAAAATTTCGTCCCCGAAATTTGCTAAGGTAGAAACATACTTCCCAGCCCATTTACTTACCCAATTGGCTTAGTTAAAAGCTTATATTCACTTTCCCAAACCTTTAGCCCAATCCCAAACTCAATTGCTACATTTACTCTAAAGCCTTTATTTTAACACTCGCTTTCAAAATAACTTTACTTATTAATAAATTTTCCCAAAAACCCCAAAAATTTTCTAACTCCCAAAATTTCTGAAAATTTTTGGCAGAGTCTCCTTTGCACGGAGGAGCTTCTACGATATCGCAGGATACACAAATATATATACATCGGCTCACATGGCCGGAAACCAAAATATATCACAATATATTTATCATCTCCCAATTATATTTGCGTAGGCGTACCTTTTTAGTAAATTTTAATAGCGAGCGGCTAATATAACACATATACGCGCTCCAACTCTCTCGAACGCCTTCTGTACCTGTACTAAACTCAAACAACTCATCAGTTTTCAAAGGTATGAGTATTTTAACAACATTTCCAATAAATGTAAGCCAAACATAACCATTTCATAGCCAAACCAAGCATAGTTCATAATTTAACAATGTTAACCATACTTTATTAACAATTTAAAGATTTTAATCACTTTTCAAATTACTTGTTCAAGTCTAACTTCATTTCTACTCGAATATGATTAACAGGGCTTTACTAACATCGATCTATTCCAAGTTGATTCTCAATTCAGTTCTTATTCTCAATTTGAAGTATTTACACTTCTTTTATGATCTAATTCCATTCTTATGCAAACGTTACTTATTAAAATGTCAATTCATTCCAATTGATTTTAAATCCATTCCATTTGCTACTTAAAACCAATTCACTTGCATTCATTTACAAACTCTTTGAATTGGATTCCAATCCATATCAACTTATTCAAAAATCAATTTCAATTGCTTGTTAAACAACTCAATTCCGAATACATGCAAATTTCATGTCATTCAAACAAAAATAATCGCCACTTAAGCTTATAACCATTTAAAATTAATTCTAGTTTAAATTTATATTAATTTTATTCCATTCGGAATTATTCATTGAAATTTTTAAATCAAATTTTTATTCTCACTTCAAATTTATTATTTAACTTAAGTTTATCTTAACATCATCCCATTCTGTAATATTTACAACTCATACATCATTAATTTATCACAATAATTTCTTAAAATTCATTTCACTTGCATTTCAATTTCATTATCTAACAAATTTCATTCAAAATTACAAAATAAAGCTCATCCTTAACCATTTTGTTTTCTTTAAATTTGCTTAAGTTCTTGCATAATAGTTTTGTTATCTTCCTATATCAATTTTATTCATTTTCATTTGATTCTCGTTAAATCAAATTCCAATTCATTAACAAATTTTAACTGCTCTTTGTTTACTTACTCAATCCATGTACAAATTTATTTTATTAACAAAGAGACCATTTAAATTATTTCTCTCATTTGAATTTTATTTACAATTCAAACCATCACTTACTATAATCTAATTTCATTATTCATCCATACTTCCAATATCTATTACCAAAATTAAATCCCATGCCAAATCAGGATTTTTATTTACCTTCAAATTTTGGCCAACTATCAAAATTTCATTCATGCCAATACAAATTCTATTTAATTTAGCTTACACAAAATTCATTTCCACACAATTCCTTTGAATTTAGTCGAGTTAAAATTTCATTCACACAATATCATTCTTACTTCTCTAAATTAAATTTCCTTTCAATTTAATTCTTACCCATATTTAATTCAAGTTTAACTAAATTTTATTTAGCCAAATTTCATTTAACCCGCTTCTTTTACCACTTAAATAAGGATTGAATTTCCTTCAATATTGTTTATAATGCATCTGAATTTTGAATTCCACTTCAATCCAATTTATTCTTTACATAATTAAGTTCAAAGCTTATTTACTATTTAAGTTCATTCACATCTTTTATATCTCACTTTACCTTATCTTGCTTTACATTTCATGAAATATTAAGTTTGAATTTGCCACACCATTCAACTATTTCCATTAATGAACTTCAATTTCACTTCTATTTAAGAGTTTAGATTGCTCATTTAAGTCCATTTCCATTTAATCACAACTTCAAATTATAACACTTTATAACTTAAGAATATGAATTCATTTACACAATTATAAGCATTTACATTTCACCTTTATTTCACCTTTATATCAATTCAATTCAATTCCAATTCATTTAGATTTAATTCAATTTCAAATTCTCAATTTTATTTAACTTATCGTAAATTAAATCCAAATTTATTCCATTCACCTTCATTTATTTAAAGTAAATTTTAAATTTCAGGATTAAAATTTCCATCCTTCCTTTCTCACTTAAATCAACTTTACTTTCAACATTATAGTTGATTTATTCCAAATTTCACCTTTTTATTTTAAACAGAATTCCCAGAATTCAATTTGCCCGGATTTATTTCAAAACCAATTTGAAATATAAATCAACACATCCTCATTTGATATTCAAATCAAATACCAAATTCCAAAACAATCTGCTTTTACCAAACAATTTTTCTTTTTGAAAATTATAAAATTACTTGTTTCCCAAACAAGTCCAACAAATACCATAATCACTCACATGGTAGCAATCCATCACTTTAGAAACTCGAAAATGAATTCTGATGATGTGGCCAGCATCATCAGGATTATTTTCCAGGGACTGAAGTGAGTTCAATGCTTCCTTTACTTCCAAAACTTCTTCTCAAAACAAATTTCCATTCAAAACATTTCCCAAAATCATACTCCATTCTTTCAAATGCTTTTAAAAACATTTCTAACATTTCCACAATGTTAAATTCCCAAAATTTCATTTAAATTCAATTTAAAACCCTTTCCAAAATTCCGGGCATTTAAAATTCTGGTTTAAATCAAATTTTAAATTATACTTCTTCCTACTTAAACAATATTTAATTAATTCTATTTGATTATAAACCATTTTAGTATTTCAAATTCTTATTTGCTTAGAAATCATTTCAAATTTTAGATCATATTTTAATTTCCTATTTGATTATAGAAGAAACAACCAACAAACATCCAATACATATAATAATTTAGAAAATTATTTCTTTATATCAAAATATAGTTTTGGGTAAAATTATTTCATTTAACCCACTTTAAAAAACAATACTATGTCGGTTTATCTTGTTTAAGAGTTTAGAAACCCCTATCGATACGATTGTACTTCCCGCACCAACCAGAATTCATAAACACTCAACCGATAAGTCAACACAGTACAAAAACAATTTTATATCCACTAACAAGTACGCTCTCATAGCTATTATTACACTCAACTCATTATAGAGTACTTCTGGCTCTATTGATAATGAGTAATTTTCCCCACCAAAGCCTAGGTTGTCGCCAACCTAAGCTCTGATACCACTGTAATGACCCGCCCTTCTCGACCCTCGAAAATCGACACAAAATACTCCACAGTATAATATGCCGACGATCGAATGCCGAAAAAGACAGATTGTAGATAAAGAAAGGAGGTAGTAGAAAGAAGAAATTAAACAACATCAGAATCTCACAGTCGCAGCGGACAAAATATAATATATAATAACAGCTCTTTACTCAAAATGAAAACTATATCTGTTTATATACAATACATCATCAGAGTCCATCACAACAAAGTCAACATCAAATACATGTCTGACAACATAAATCAAACACAGCAGCGGATATAAACAAGTACGAATGATACGTCTCGACTCCAGCTCCTCTCCTGCTCCATAGCAACCTATCCTGTGAATATACTCGGTCTGACCCGAGCATTATAATAAAATAAAACCCGAGTCAGTCTGGAATACCAGCGCAAGATAAATACATCCAAACTGATTATTAAAGTTTCAAAAATCCTTTGAAAACAAAAGCATCTCGTAAGACCACGCCACAAATAAACATGTCGGGTTTTTACCTTACGATAGCTAAAACACTTTTTATAAAAATCCTCTGATATTATAATAGTGTCTATTTACAAATACTTATTAAAATAGCTGAAATTGTTAAATCTATTAAATTCCAGCATACTAGCCACACCGTGGGTAATACAAACAAAACTCGTACAAGGCACGTAGGGAGAATGGATTTCCAACGAATGACTAGGCACTGGGGTACCACCTGTCACAGTACGTGGCCTAG
The DNA here is from genome assembly GCA_030737815.1 of Allium fistulosum. Taxonomy (NCBI): domain Eukaryota; kingdom Viridiplantae; phylum Streptophyta; class Magnoliopsida; order Asparagales; family Amaryllidaceae; genus Allium; species Allium fistulosum. The sequence goes on along the minus strand of CM060907.1, from coordinate 911,029,651 downwards.
ATCACAGTACCGAGGAGTACGCCCGCTCCCCTGCAACACAAGGCCGGAATCATCCCTTACTGGATAATTCCAAGTAAAATCACCCCACGGTTGTGATCAGCAACCGCACCACTAAGCCGAAATAAAAGGGACATCTAGACAGGGATGACCTTACTCTCAAGTGGGGGCTACCCACGAAGCCTTGCTGCATATCCCCTGATTTTCAGTCATTCCCGGTTGATGAGGCTTGAGGCTTAGCGTTACCTTTACAGAACATTTCACTTTGAATGCCCATCGTCCACCTGACGATGTCACGAAAGCATTCGTCCATACAAGTCCATCCCGGGTCCGAACGGAACCGAAGGCACTACTCCTACTACATCCATTTTGGAAATATCCTCAGGATTAGTAGCGACTAGCCCTTGCTCTTCACAGCTCCATCTTCGACTCCGAACACGTTTCACGAAACGTACAAACCAGATCGAAGTGGTTTTCGATAAATTAATCTCGATCCCGGTCTCTTCGAAACGATCAGCGCATTTGGCCAATATTGATAGTCGGTGATTTAACTATCAATTCACATTCACAAACATCCATAAGCATCCATCACGCAATAAATAATTCCCATATTATTTATTTACCACTAATATCTTTCAAAGATACAATTTCAAATTTTCAAAGCTCATTTGGAAACAATTTCCAAAATTTCTTCCTTAACTCGGTAAATCCCTTTACCATTTATTCCCATTGGAAATAACCAAGCATAAAACATTTTGTATTTAAAAACAGTTAAAATACTTTATACTGAAATATACTTTAAAATATGTAAATTACTTCTATTTAATTTCTCAAAATATAAATTTAGAATAGGTGAAGAAAAACTATTATTAAGATATATACTTTGATTTAAAATAAGGGTTTTTGTTAACTAAATTCAAAATAGCGGTATAAAAAGAAAAATGCTAATCTCAATAACTTAAGTCCAAACCAACCTTTAAATAATCCATTTGTAAAAATAATTACTAATATATTCTCAAATCATTATGATTTTAAAAAATTTTAGTTTGTTACTTTAAAAATAACAATTTCTTAAAAATACTCTTTAAACAACTTAAAACTTTAACCTTTAATTAAATAAAGTCTTTAAAAACACTAACTTGGTTTTTCCCAGGAAAATACTTTCCCGTTCAACATCCCAAAGTATTCTGCATATAAATCACAACGATTTATTTCAATTCAGCTAATGTTTCCAACATAAATTCCCAATTGCATACTTATCTATAACTTCACTCGAAGTTCAAACTCAATTTCCCATATCTGGAAATTCATTTTAAAAATATAGGTTTAAATCATTTTTAAATAAAACATTTTGGAGAAGTCTTAAATGAAAAACCATATTTACGATTTACTTAAATGGAATTCCAAAGGAAAAACGGTATTTCAAAATATTCTATTTACATTTAACTGTAAATTTTTTATATTTGGAAGCTTCATTTTAACATATTTTAATTTTCCGGATAACACCATTCATCATTAAAATAACCCATCGATATTTTAAACAATTTATAATTTCCATAGAATTCATTTCCATAAATTTATACTTTCCATTTATCGATTGATAAAATTTTCCCGCAGTTTTTAAACTCCCAATTTTTTCCAATTTCATTTTTCTCATCCAAAACAGATTCTCATTTCTATATACTTTTAAACTCTTTATTTTTCAATTTCTTGATTTCTTTCAAAACCCAATTTATCTTCTTTATAATTAAAACTACAAATTTCTTTATAATTTACATTCTGGGTTTATAGTTTATCCAACAATATCACAATACAATTTAACTCCAAATTTATCAATCACATTATATAAACAGACATCATTATCAATTATAAAAATAATTACTACATTGTGAGGAATCCAGTTGGATCCCTCCAACCTGTTTTTCCCTGCATCACAGATATTAGCACATCACAATATAAATATCAATCCAGGCTGATAACAGCAGATATTTTCAATCAATCAACCAGATATTTAAATATTAATTATTTAAATTGCCTAGCATCCAAATGTGAGTGAAAATAACTCACCTTGAGTTTCGGCGAGCGTTCAAAATTTAAATTAAACCGAACGACGTTCGATTTAACCCAAATTTCTACTTGCCTGGAATGACTCCAAATCTGTACCATCACGTAGTACTCGTCTCTGCGATTCCAGCGCCGCAAATTTCGTTCGAATCTGATGTAGTATGAATTAGTTATTAAATTTTAAAGTTTGAATTAAATTTAAACAAATTTTTATTTATTTTTATTTAACCTCAAAATCCTGGCCGTTCATCACACAATTGAAATCAGGGCCGCATCTTCTCCCTCTCCTGCTTCATCTTCCTTCATGCGATTTAGGAAGTGCACGAACCCAATCACGTTGCCAAACCCATATGCCGCTTCCACCTCAGATCGTCGGAAGTCGATCAAGACCTGCTAAATTGAAGGCCGCACCTTCCTCTACCGCCGATGTGAGCCAAGCAGAGCTCGGCAGTCCCCATCGCACGCGATAGGTGCTCGAACTCCATACGAACGCGACACCAGATCTCCTCCAAACGATCACTTCACGCGAAATCACCCGTTGGATCTATAGATCCCCTCGCCCTCTACGACATTCCAGTTGGAGATTTTGCGAAATAATGCGTGGATAAGGAGATTGTGGAGGAAGAAGCACGATCGTTTTCGGCCATTGAATAAAACGAACGGCGGCTACTGAGATTGATTAGGGTTTTGAATAAAATGTTAATATATATATATATATATTATTTAATATTATTTAATTAATAAAATTTCTCGATTTCACAATTAATGCAAACGACCTCCAATTCTCACGTTCCGACAGGCTATCCTGGGGTTTTTCCGCGTTTCGGACACAATGGAACAGGTTTCGTAAGCTAATTTGATCGTATGCACGAGATATGGAATTAAACGATCAATTTAAAATTAAATCGGTTAAATCGATTTCTAGGCGTTTCGAGCTGCCACGGTCAAACGACAACTCTGATTGCTACGAAAATTGAAATCCGATAATAACTAACTATTTCGGATCCAATGGAACTAGTTTCATCGAATTCTGAGACTATGCCTCGGAAGGCTATTTTAACTCGTTTATTAAATCAGGCGATTTTCAAAATTGACGAAAACGCATAAAATTTCACTTTTAAAATTTTAATAACTTAACAATAAATTAAAAAAAATTTATAAACACATTAAAAATCATTCTGGCTCATTCCAGATCAAAATCTGATTAAATTGCATTTTAATAATATTAAATTCATTTTTGAATTAATATAAAATCCCAAATATTAATTTATTAACTTTAAAATTCATCTAAAATTCTCACCACGCTATTTACACTCAAATGACTCCAAATAAATTTTAAAACCATTTTTATCACTATTTACATCCAGATCCCACATTTGTTCCAATTTCGAATATTTAATTATTATTTTCCATTTTTCAAATTCAACCTAATTAAAAATCATAGCTTGTTTTATTGATTGAAACCGAATCCATTTATTTCAAAATCAATTAAGAATCCACATTAAACATTTAAAATGAATTAAATGTCCAAAAATCTAGCAGCTAAAATCTGGGATGTTACACGGGCAGCCTAGAGTCAGGTTATCAGTAGGTTGTGAAGCTAGTTCAGATAGTAGATGTAGATTTGAAGCCTTTGGATCGGGGAGTGCACTGAGTATGCTATAAGTTCAGCATGATAGGGGGTCGAGCTTTTTGGATTGGTCTTTGGAGTTTTTGCTATGAAGACACAATTGTTGGATTCTATCTCTCTCTCTTGAAGACTATATTGGAGTTATCTTATTCCGCTGTTGCTTTTGCGCTGTTGATGTTGTATTCCGCTGTGGTGTTGTATTATATATTGGCTCTAATGTTGGGCATTTGTTGTAGATTGTTGGAGTTCAATGTTGTATCCATTTGGTGTATCAATAATTATCATTTTGTTTCCGCTGGTTGTTTTCATCTAATGTGTTATAAGCTCCAGCGATACAGACTTCGACGTTTGAATCTCCGGCATTCAAATACGGGTGATGTATTGGATGCTGATTTTCGAAGGTTAAAGTGCGGGTCATTACAGTGGTATCAGAGCTGAAAGTTGAGTAAGAACTTTAGCTTTGGAGTATAACTCATTAGGTGACTCATTAGAGATAGGGTTACAAATGCCCTAAAATGAGTATATTCCCTAAGATATCTTGTCTGTATGCTTCAGTCAATTCTCTTACTATTCACTGATAGTGAGAATGAGTGCAAGAAGAGGACGAGGTAGGGGACAGGGGAGTACCACTACAAATGGTCGATACCCTGTAACAACAGTAGTGGAAGGAGCAGTTTTTCTCATCCAACCCCAGCCAAATCTAGCAGAGTTAAATCTTGAACCCGAATTCGTAAACGAACCTATTTGTGTGAAGAACCCGGTAGGAGACTGATACGGGTTAGACATTCTCTTTTGGAAGTTCTTTTCGTTTTTAACTTTAATGAATTTGAAATCTTAATTTGAATGAATTAATTAATAAAATATGAAGCTAAATTAGATTGTATCAATAGAACGATTTCGGTCAAAACCAAACTTGGGAATTTTGTTGTGATTTCTTGTGAGGATCAAAGTCCGAAGAGGGACAAGCTAATGTATACTTTAGGGTATTCCGACCCGAATTTGGAATCCATACCTATTGGTTGAGATGAAAAGCTGTTAAGGAATAAAGTGGTGAAATTGATGAAAGTACAATGGAATGGAGATCCGAATGATTGTATCTAGGAAACTCTAGATAACATTAAAAAGCCTATCTGGATTTGTGTCAGGATAGTTAGAAATGTTTGGTTGAATGAATTGTTTGCTTTAGTTGTTAATATATGGCCGATATGTATGCTTTGATTGTTTGAAATAAAAGCAAAAGATAATCAAATTTACTTTCAAATTTCGAGGACGAAATTTTCTTAAGGGGGGGAATCTATAACGATCCTGTTTTTAAGCCAAATTTAATTTAGTAATTAATATAAAATTTTGGATTTATTTGTGAATTAATTTGAAATTTTCCAAAACAAATAAGATATGTGTTTGTTTATGTATATATATATATATAAATAGATTGTAAATAGAATTGGATTTGAAATTCATAAATAAATATTTTAATAAATAAATTGGATTTAAAAACTTTATAATTTAAAGAAACTAATATATATGTATATAGGGTATTTAGTGTATAACTAGATTTTAAATTATTTCTTTAATAATTTATACAATATAAATAATAGCTTAAGATTTAAAATAGGATTGAATGAAAAGGTTTATATTCTTTCTTTTTAAATTGCTTGAACTAAAATTGGTTTGTAAATATATAAAAGTTTTAAACATAATACATATATAAAACATAATAGATAAATTCAAACATATGTAAATATAAAACTAAATAACGGTTTAAACATAAAATACTTATATTTATACATTTGTAAGGTAATGATAAAGGATTTAAAACAAGTGTAAGCTTATCATTATATGCAATTACATGTGTTAGCATAATTAACAAGTGGCAAAAATGTTTTTTTCTTTAATTTGAATTTTATATAATAACATGTTTAGAAAGAAACCAGGCTTCATTTTTCATATATTTCAAAACCAATTTTAGTTCAAGCAATTTTAAAAAGAAAGAATATAAACCTTTTTAGTCAATCCTATTTTAAATCTTAAGCTATTATTTATATTGTATAACTTATTAAAGAAAATAATTTAAAATCTAATTATACACTAATAAATACCCTATATATATATTAGTTTCTTTAAAATATAAAGTTTTTAAATCCAATTTATTTATTAAAATATATATTTATGAATTTCAAATCCAATTCTATTTACAATCTATATATATATATATATACATAAACAAACACATATCTTATTTGTTTTGGAAAATTTCAAATTAATTCACAAATAAATCCAAAAATTTATATTAATTACTAAATTAAATTTGGCTAAAAAACAGGATCGTTACAAATATAGTTAAACATAGACTATTCCCGTAAATGTAAACAAAAGTATGAGTTAGGTAAAGTAGTCTAACTTGCGTATACATTAAGGATAGTAAACATAGCTTGACTCCTTTACGCATGATTTAACCACTCATTAAAATGCACAATCAACATAGTATGTATATGTAGGTTAAGCACTCCCAAACATCACTAAAAACCCAACACATCATTTAGTAACTATTTCTTATTTACCTAGTTGGAGTAAAATTGCTCTAGCCTAGGTCCAGATTCAATCTGGTCAGTAGAAGGAGCACCGGTACACTGGTCTACACGCACCGGTCCACAAGTGGCTGTGTTGATTTTAAGTTAAACTATTTCCAAATTTCGACCATTTCATTCCTAATTCGTTTTTACTTCGATGTCTACTATTCTAACACTTGGTATTTCACTTAAACATCATATTCCAACATTCTAACCTTTCATACATCATTGATATGTTCATATTAATTCCTTAATTACCATAATAAAGTTATTATATTCAATTTAAATTCAATGAATAATCTAATTGAAACTTATCCCCAATTTGATTATTATTTATATCATTCATCTGTTTAATCATTTTAGTATTGATTTCTAGCCTAAATTACCCAAATTTATTATTTAATTAACTTAATTAGTAATCATACAACATATACTACTTTTGTGCAACCATATATCTTCAATAATGATTACTACTCATCGAATTGCATTGCAAAGCCCTAGAATCCATCTCATATGCCTCCAAACCTTCGCGTCTATAATTTTTGCCTTCTGAAACTCCTTGATTTCACAAACTATGGATATCTTCTTGTAGTCCTCTTTATGCTCATCAATTTGGTATATAATTGTCTAGGGTTTCATCCATATTTGAAAGAGAAATTGATGATTATAGAGAGATAAAGGAAGAAGATGGAAAAACTAAAATATATGTGAATGAGATAACTAAATTCAAAACTTCTTCTTAGCCCGTTATATGAAATTTGAACCATTGCTTCAACCTATGGGCTTAGGCTCATTTAAACAATTCAAAACCTTCATCTTAAAACCTACGTACGTAACTTTTTCATACGAACTATGATCTAGAAAAACCAATATCTCATTCTGACAAAAAAACGATCTCTACATAATGGTAAAAGTCCCGTTACCTAATTCCAATGTTTGTAAATTTCCATTTTGCCCCTAGTATTAAAATGTTGTTTAAATTCCATGGTATATTACAGTCTTGAATAGTCAACATGCCAAAGGATTTAAGGTAAGTGTATTTTATATTTCTTTATAAACCTTTATTTAGTCATTTTTATATCTTAATTGATAAATGCTTTATCAATTTTATTAGTTGTATAAATTTATCGATGCAGATCATATTAACTTTATATAGCTAATGTTCTTACAACATTAGAAAGGTTAAATGTTACAATTTCATTTTTCTAATAAGGCTCCCACTAGATTTTTATGTTTCTCCTAACCCTATGAAAACATATAAAAAAAATTATTTCTCTTATGACCGTTAGGATTCGCTTGCCTTGGGATTTTGGCCTTAAGATAACTCAATAAATCATAAACATGCATAAAGTGAATAACTCCTTATTGGTTGTATATTATACAACTCCTAGCTTATGGTCATTGTCCTAATCTCATCTCAACCTTGAGGAAACTTAACAAATCAGAAGGGATTATTCACCTGTGCCCACCATTTTATGATGGGCTAAGTATAATGCACATATCTTGTGGAAACTCAACAAATATGTGCATGTATCTTACTTCATCTAGTAAATATATTAATGGTATTGCACATAACATATCTAGCTTGAACAAACCTAACAACTAAAGAGTATGTAAGTAATATATTAATATTTAAATGGTAGAGGAAAACCTTTATACAAAGGATTCATAATCTTTAGTATACATATACAGAGTGATATCAATTTTGGAAATACCGTATTTCTTGTGAAATACTCTCATGCCACAAGTGTCAAACACATCCGAAATCATGGTATACATTCTATACATATGTACTTAAATCTCATTTTGCTCTCTGTCCATTTCCACTTAATTTTACACATATATTGTTATAAATGTAGTTTAACTTATTTGTAACTTTTACAATTTAGTTCACTGATACAATATATAAATGTATCTTAATAATCAAATCTTATTTAAATAATTTCGATTCTTAATAATTAATAAGATTTAATTAATTTGTTTTATTTTATATAAAATTTCTAAAATTTTGTATTGCTCATCTTAAACTATTTAAGATAGTTAATCAACTATAATATTTATGGTTTGTTTATGTTATGCAGGTTTGTTTATGTATATGCATCTGTATATGTAAAGGACCTCTATCTCAAGTGGATAGAGGTATGACACTTTAGACAAAGGTTCTAGAGGTCATGGGTTCGAGCTCCTGAGACATCATAATGAGTGTTCTACTTGAATAAAGTATCACTCTTATCATTAAAAAAATTGTATGTAACAATATATGTACATATTTTATTTAATTAACTTTTAATTAATTTTATTTTATAAATTTTATTTAATTAACAAACTTAATTAAATATTTTAATTAATTTGAAATTTTATTTTATTTTGCCATAAATAATTTTAAGATAAATAAAGAAGTACAATAATTATAAGTATACACATATATCTGATAGAGTTCGGGGCATGCTCTTGGGGGAATTCTGTAATATATTATAAATTATTAATTTTATAATAAAATCTTGTTTGAACTAAATTGTAACATTCCCTTACTAGGAGGCCCAAAACTAACGGCTACGATGCTACAGTCATCCACAGTTATTAATCCTCGGCAACCAAATACGGCGATGTTATATACATGGATACACAGAGCACAAGAATATAGAAAAAATTTAACAAATTGAAAACACAATTCCACATTCCATTCAAAACATTTCATGTTCATTACATAATCCAAAAATGTTAACCACGTTCAAAAAAATATAATTATTACACATACACCAAGAGCGACATTGAAGATGCCCCCTTGGTTGATCAGAGTATACAATAAGCCTAATAAGTCTGCCTTTACACCTAAAATACACAACGGAAAAATATAACTCTAAATAACTAACTGCCTCCTACACGCCTTCGGAAGCTTTATTCGTATAAGAAGGGAACCTGAAAACCCTAAACCTCAAACTACTCGAAATCAATTGAGTACCCGAGAGTTTTAGGGGAAAACAAAAACTTCTAGTCAGACATAAAGCTTAGTATGAATAATAATCTAACATCTTAATCCATTTAGATATCTAATGAGTCCACGCCGCTTAGCGGAACGAGTTTTTCCCTCACTTGTATCCTAAAACCTTTATAAAACCATATACTGTACTCCAGCATCCACAATGGTTAAAATATGACATTTCAAATATTATGATGATATGCATATATATATAAACATCTGGGATTTCCTATCCTCGATTTAATTGACTCTCTATCATATTTATAGTTTCTAGGGTCATTATTAACCTATTAGTTTCATGGGTTTCCTAATAACCTTTTCATAATTCATGGACACCCCGTCCTATTTCATAGTTTTCATGGGATCACTAAGAACCTATAGGCCCCTGCCAATTAAGTTAATCAATTCATGGGTTCCCCCGAACCTATTTGTCATTCCAATAACTCCATTATTATTCTAGTTTTCATGGGTTGACTAGGGACCTACTGATATCACCAATAACTTCTTTCTTATCCTAGTTTTCATGGGTTGACTAGGAACCTAATGGCTGATGTCAATTCTTAATCCGGATATAGTTTTCATGGGTTCACTACAAACCAATTAGCCCCTGCTAACCATCCTTAACAAATAGTTTTCATGGGATCACTATGAACCTATTAGTTACCCCCAACAACTTTCAAGTCATAGTTTTCATGGGTTTACGATAAACCTATTCCTCGGACAACTTCAAGGTTTAAGCATCCTATATTTTGGTCACCCTGACTTCCTGGATGCAATTCTACTCATTTAGGAGTTTACACAATTTATATTCACTACTGAGTTAACCTAACTAGTTCTTCTACCCCTTTATCCTCAAAATGCAGTTATGGGTCCTTCATTGTGTGAATATATTTATATTTAAAGAAGCAAACATAACAACCGAACAATACCACACTTGTGGGTTTAAGGTCGTTGAAATACTTTTCATATAAAACATAGTTAATCCCTTTAACCTATATTTTTATCAAGGCGTTACTTCTTCAAATTTACATACTTAAATTCATTTCAAAACTCCTTTATTTATCCATGGGTTTTTCCTTTTAAAAACGATTTTGGGTTTAAAACCTTTTGACACCTTCAAAACCTTGCTTTTGACCTCATAGGATGGCCCTCTTCAAAAGCATTAAAATCTATCTTCAAAACATTAGGCTCCTACTGTGACGACCGCCCATGACCCCTGCACCGAATCTAGAGATAGTGCGCTGTAAAGTGTGCCAGACGACCATGGACGATTGTCAAGGTAAATTAAAACAACAGAATCTATCGTATTACTCACAGCGCATGGACAAAATACAATAGAACATATATATAGTGAAGCTTCATAGAATAGAATCTCATCAATAAAACTTCATAATAGTTGGATACAAACATCTGAATAGTCAATACAACAAGCCTCACTACATATCACTCAGAGAATACAAAGCAGCGGAACGTCCAGTACATATAGTAAGAAGTAATATGCAATACTCCAGCTCGTCTTCGTCATCAGCATCGTGGAAAGCAAGAGCAGCACCTGTCACCTGCTACCTAGTCTTCCCATCCCAAAATGGACGAACAGCCCAAGGCAATAAGAGTTAAAACATAAAGCCTTGAGTCAGACAACAGTCTTAGTAAGCAGTAAATTAACTAACAACATACCAAAAGAGCATAAAGGAAAAGGAATAGGAATACAATTCTCCCACTCCAACCTCTTTCTACAGTGATAGCCCCCAGACACACACTAAGCAGAATCAAACATAGCAGAGCATACAATGTAAAGTAAAGAAATTATCACTCGAGTCAAGGACGATGTTTTCCAAGTACAAACCCCCAAGGCCTAAACCAAGATCAGATAAGCTCCCAGAAAATACCGCTCTTGAGACCGAATGACGATACAACCAAACATCCATGACTTTGGCTATCACTGTTATCATTGCTTCGATATCACCGTTAATTGAATGACTGGCACATTCTTTCAGCCGTCCGTCAAGGGCTAATGGAAACCCCGGTTCAAGACATAACTCCCGCACGTCATCGTGACCCGTGCCTAGGACTATCGAATCTGCCCAGAGTACTTGACTACCCAATCAGTAGCCTTCAGGGACTATCGAATCTGCCCAACGTACTCTTGCTTTGAGCATGCTAGAACCTTCAACAACGATGAGATCCCAGCCTTCTAGTCATCCTCCTCGACGACTATTTCCATACTAGCTCAAGCGCCTCTCGAGCATCCATTATCCTCAAACTCGAACCATATCACTGAGTTATCAACCTGCTTGGAATGATCCCATCTGGATTAGACCAAGACTATCTCATATCATGCTTCGCTTCATCACATCCTCGCAAAGTCTCATCTCAACATCATCATCAAATCTATGCATAAGAGCTTCATCATCCGCTACATATGCCACAAGCAGCTTTCCCAATTCAAGAGACTTTCTCTTAGCTTTTGAATCATCCTCGATCTAAATCAAATCATCAATCATCTAATTCATAGCAATCAATCAAATCAAACATTAATCCAAGCAATCAAGCATTTAAATATGATCTAAGTAGACAATTATGACAACAATGGCAATTTCGTAATTAAAGAGTCGAAAGTCAAATAAACATGAAAACATGAACAATATCTCTATAATCTTGATGAATGAACTTGCATAGGTTAACATGTAGTAAAATGGATGTAACATCATCATGAACAATGGATCTATATGGATCTACACTTAAGATGAAGAAAATGTATGGAAATCACTATTTTAACACCAAATCGAGCCAACAATCCGATATACTCCTTTGGATCCGTATGAGAGATAATCACCACTCACCAAATCACCTAAACAACCTCAAATCAACACGCTTCAGATCTGGACAGCGAAGGATCAAGCTTGATCTATCACGAATCCACTTCAAACGAAGAAATCTCACTTCAAAGGATGAAGATCTTCAATCCAAGCTCTTGAATCTTCAATTTGGATGGATAGAATCACTAGATTAGAGTGGAGAAAAGAAGTGAAGAAGTGTAGAAGTCGAGCTCTCAAAATGGCAGCACTTCGTCGCTTCGAAATCCGGATCCCAAAAATGGAGCAAAGCCCTCCTATTTATAGGCTGAAATCTTCCTTAAGTCGCTAGCTCGGAATTAGGTCGTCCACGACCTACGACCTAAAAACCCACCGACCTAAAGTCTTCGACCTAACAACCTCCGTCTCAACAAGATACGACTTAGCACATCAGCGCACCCAAGCGACCTAACAGATGCGCTTCCATGCGACCTATCAATCCAACGACCTACGCGCATCCGCGACCTACGACCTAACAGATCCAACGACTTAAAACAATGCGCGACTTAACTATGCGCGACCTAATTCTAAGCCAAAACCCAGCAACCTAACAACTCACACGACCTACGACTTAGCAAACACGTGACCTAACACATACGCGACCTAACTATCTTAGGTCGCCTACGACCTAACTCAACACAGAACCCACGACCTAACTCTTAGCTAGGATACAACCTAACATCTTAGGTCGCTCACGACCTAACTTCACTACCTCGCTAACTACTGTGCTATCCCTTAGGTCGCTAACAATTAGGTCGCTAACTCCTATAGGTCGCGAACTACTATAGGTCGCTAACTACTAGTTTCCTTAGGTCGCTGCCAACCTATCTCTTAGGTCGCTCAAAACCTTAGGTTGCCTATCCTATAGGTCGGTCAAATACTTAGGTCGGTCACACGACCTAACCTATCCCACAACCTAGGCTTATCACACGACCTATCTCCTATACGACCTATCCCAAACTCCTTAGGTCGTCTAACTCACTTAATCCCTTAGGTCGCTAACATCCTATAGGTCGTCCCAACCGACCTAACACTTAACCAGTTCACTTCCTTAGGTCGTCCCCGACTTACCACTTCAACTACTGATGTCAAGATGCAATGCTACTAGTAGTAAGTCGGAGCTGAAGCATCCTAAGTCGCACACGACCTACGACATACCCTAGGTCGTTAACGACCTATGACTTAGACTCAGGACGACTTATCACAAATGCGACCAAACATCAATTGTTTTACGATGTTTCGATCCGTGAAAATACGGGTCGTTACATTCTCTCCCCCTTAGGAATTTCGCCCCCGAAATTCCAAACAAACAAAGCAATCAAATACTATTCTGCATGCCTACCATCCATAGCAATCAACAGACCATGCATCCAATTCTAGCTTAGCATGCAGAATTCTAAAACTAGAACAAGTTACAATATCGTGAGATGACAAGACACCTTAGGGCCATACCTTGAAGAGTTCAGGATGAGCTGCCTTCATCCTCTCTTCCACCTCCCACGTACAGTCGTTATCATCATCACTCCATTGTATCTTGAGCAACTTAACTACCTTCCTCCTAAGTTGTTTTGTGTCGGTTTCCACAACACGAAGCGGCTTACGAGGTCTTCTATCGACTGGATCAACTTCGAAGTCTTCACAGCTATCAGCAGAAACCACCGTATTCGAGTCGTGCACATACTTCCGTAGATATGATACATGAAAAACATTGTGCACACTCGACATCTTTTCCGGTAACTCCAATCTATAGGCGAGCTTTCCAATTCGCTCGATGATCGGGAATGGTCCAACAAATCTCGGAGTCAATTTTCCTTTCTTCCCGAATCGAATAACATTCTTCAGTGGAGAAATCTTCACAAAAACCATATCACCTACGTCGAATTCCAAATCTTTACGACGCTTATCGGCATAACTTTTCTGACGATCTTGGGCTGCCTTCATTCGTTGCCGAATGATCTCTATGCAATCTGAAGTCTGTCGAATCATCTCTGGCCCAAGTAACAACTTTTCTCCCGTTTCCAACCAACATGTCGGAGAGTTACACGGTCTTCCATACAATGCCTCATACGGTGCCATACCAATGCTTGACTGGTAACTGTTGTTGTACGCAAACTCCACCAAATGAAGGTGATCTTCCCATGATCCTCCGAAATCCAAAACACAAGCTCTGAGGAGATCTTCCAAAACTCGGTTGACTCGCTCTGTCTGACCATCTGTTTGAGGGTGATAAGCTGTACTCAAACACAACTCGGTTCCCAAAACTTCTTGGAAGCTCTTCCAAAATCCGCTAGTGAACAATGGGTCTCGATCGCTCACTATACTCTTCGGAATACCATGGAATCAAACTATCCACTTAACATACAACTCAGCCAACTTTGATGCAGTCCTAGTCGATCGAACAGGAATGAATCTTGCACTCTTAGTCAGACGATCTATCATGACCCAAATCCCTTCATTTCCCGTTCTTGTTCTAGGTAATCCATCAATAAAATCCATCGATATCTGCTCCCACTTCCATGTAGGAACTTCTAATGGCTGAAGCAATCCACTAGGCTTCTTCTGTTCAGCTTTTACCAACTGGCAGTTCATACATTTGGAAATAAAATTTCCAACATCCTTCTTCATGTCTTCCTAGTAGTAGGTTCTCTTCATATCCCGATACATCTTATTTCCACCTGGATGAATTATCAACTTCGAGTGATGACTTTCCTTCAGAACTTCACTCCTCAATTCATCTATATTGGGAACAACTAGTCGTCCTTGCTTCCGAAGCCAACCTTCTTGATCGACCTCGAATTCTTTATCCTTTTCTGGTTCCAATCCAGATTCCAAATCATGGATAATCTTGACAAGCTTATCGTCTCGCTTTTGGCTCTCGCCAATCCTTTCCACAAGAGAAGGTCTTATCGATAAGTTTGCCAACATTTCAGGTTCCAATTCACATCTAGGCCTGAAGTCAAATCCAGCTAAATACTCGAGATTCTTCCATTCTGAAAACATGGCTCCCAATCCTGCATGTCTTCGACTTAACGCATCTGCCACTGCATTACCTTTTCCCAGAGTATAAGCTATACCAAAATCATATGATGCTAAAAACTCTAGCCAACGTTGCTGCCGAAGATTCAAATCCTTTTGGGAGAAAAGATACTTCAACGACTTATGATCTGTAAACAACTCAAATCGAACTCCCAATAGATAATGTCTCCACATCTTCAGAGCAAAAACAATCGCCGCTAACTCCAAATCATGAGTCGGGTAATTCCTTTCATGCGGCTTCAGTTGTCGACTTGCGTACGCAACAACTTTATCCCTCTGCATCAGCACTGCTCCAAGTCCAGTACCACATGCGTCGGTGTAAACCACCATCTCATCATTCCCACTTGGAATAGTCAAAACAGGAGCACTCGTCAATCGCTCTTTCAGGATTTCGAAAGCTTGCTCACACTTAGCTTCCCATCTGAACACTTGGTTCTTCTTCGTCAATCCTGTTAACGGTGCAGCTATCTTGGAGAAGTCCTTGATAAACCGACGATAATATCCTGCTAATCCAAGAAAACTTCTCACATCTGATGCATTCTTAGGTCTAACCCAATCCTGGATTGCTGCCACCTTAGCGGGATCAACCGCTATTCCACTACTAGAGATAACATGGCCTAAGAACCTCACTTCACTCTTCCAGAAGTGACACTTCGAAAACTTAGCCTTCAGCTGATGTTTCCGTAAGATTTCCAAAACAATACGCAAGTGCGTCTTGTGCTCTTCTTCAGTTCTGGAATAAATCAGAATATCATCCACGAACACAAGTACGAACTTGTTCAACTGATCTCTGAACACTCTATTCATAAGATCCACAAAATATGCTGGTGCGTTAGTCAATCCAAACGGCATTACCAGCCACTCAAAGAAACCGGATGGTGTTCGAAAAGCAGTCTTTGGCACACTATCCTTAGCCACTCTTAACTGGTGAAATCCCGTTGCCAAATCCATCTGAGAAAACACCTTAGCTTCGTGAAGCTGATCAAACAAGTCATCTATTCTCGGCAATGGATACTTGTTCTTCTTAGTCACCTTATTCAGCTCACGATAATCCACACACAATCTCAACGACCCATCTGCCTTGGTTGCAAACACAACTGGTGCACCCCACTCGGACACACTACGCCGAATGAATCCTTTCTGCAAAAGATCATCAACCTGCACCCTCAACTCTTGCTGTTCCCTAGGCGCCATCCGCCTAAGAGGCATCACAATGGGTCTGGCTCCTTCAACTAGATCTATACGAAACTCGATCTCTCTATGCGGCGGTAACCCTTTGACTTCCTCAAATACATCCTCGAATCCATTCGCGATTGGCACTAATGACAGTCCATCCCGTGGAACAACTAGCGAATACATGAAGCTCATGAAGACGCCTTCTTCATGCTTACATCGTATCACAATCTTTCGCCCCTCCACATTCTCGACTGTCACTTCCAGCCTCTCACAATCAACCTTTGCCGCATACTTCCTAAGCCAGTCCATACCCAAAATAATTCCGAACCCCGCAAAGTTCAGAACAAAACAATCACAAACAAAAGAGCAACCATGACTCGACACAATCAGACCACGGCATAGCATACACAAACAAGACGAACCCCCAACTGGATTAGTCACAACCAATGGCCTATCAACAATATCCGGTTCTAAACCCAACCGGTCTACAAGTTCACTACAAACAAACGAATGCGACGCCCCAGTATCGAACAGAACTCTAACTGGAACACCACATAGGAAAAGAGTACCTTGAACCACCACACTCTTTCCCTTCTCTTCAGCGGTAGGAGCTTTTAAAGACGACGGAACAGCTCCCAAAGCATAAGCTTGCACAATCTGCTTGTCCCTCCTTGGTTCTGGACAATTCTTCCTGAAATGCCCCGGCTTGTCACAGTTGTGACACTTCATCGGTGCCTTCGGATTCTTACAATCCTTCGAGAAATGGCCCTTCTGCTGACAATTGTAGCAGGTCACTTCGCCTTTCAGTTTCTTCTGACCATCCTTACCCTTCTACTGCAGCTGCTTCCTCTTCTTGTTTCCACCCTGCTGGGGTTTAGACTCTTCCCTGGTCACAGCAACAACAGATCCTTCCTTAGGAAACAGACTCTCATGCCTGAGAGCTTTCTCCACAAGCTTCTCAAATGAATCGTCCAAATGATCCACCAACTGTCTCCCAAGATAACTGTCCAAGCCTGTCACAAACTTCTCATTCTTCTGATATGCAGATTCAATATATGACCGAGCATACTTGGACAAAGCTTCAAACTCAGAAACATACTCAAGAACTGGTCTTCCTCCCTGCTTGAGCTCCACAAACCTCTTGAACAGAACAGACTTCTGAGCTGTAGAAATGAACTTAGCTTCAAATCTAACTTGGAATTGCTCCCAAGTAATCTCTTCCTCCGGAGTATTGATGGTAATAGAGTTCCACCAATCAGAAGCTCTCCCTTGAAGCTGTCTTGATGCCAACTTCCTCTTAGTTAAATCCTCAATTCCCAAATCACTAAAGATCCTTCTACAAGCATCTATCCATCTCTGGACTTCAATGGTTGATTCTGTTCCCAAGAAAACCTTCCCTCCAAGAGCAGTATAATCTTTGCACAACTTAGAAAAATCCACTAGTTTCGGAGTTTGGACTTGAACTCCAACATCTACTGATGCCCCCGGAACTGGTATCCTTCTCAAGATCGAAGTCATCATAGCTTCGAACATAGCTGCATAATCAGCAGCCCCCTCAGTAGCACGGCCTTCCCTAGCATCAGGTCTCCCTCTTCGACTCATTCTCAATATCTATAAAAAGGAATGATCAGAACATCTAGAGAAACAACTGCATAAAGGACTCAAACTCTACTAAGCTACTATATTACATATAGTGATCATCCATAAAAATACAATTACGTCTCTCATACGTAGTTACGTCAGCGAGCGTTGGGTAAAATCGATTAACCAATGCTCTGATACCAAATGTGACGACCGCCCATGACCCCTGCACCGAATCTAGAGATAGTGCGTTGTAAAGTGTGCCAGGCGACCATGGACGATTGTCAGGGTAGATCAAAACAACAGAATCTATCGTATTACTCACAGCGCATGGACAAAATACAATAGAACATATATATAGTGAAGCATCACAGAATAGAATCTCATCAATAAAACTTCATAATAGTTGGATACAAACATCTGAATAGTCAATACAACAAGCCTCACTACGTATCACTCAGAGAATACAAAGCAGCGGAACGTCCAGTACATATAGTAGGTAGTAATATGCAATACTCCAGCTCGTCTTCGTCATCAGCATCGTGGAAAGCAAGAGCATCACCTGTCACCTGCTACCTAGTCTGCCCGTCCCAAAATGGACGAACGGCCCAAGGCAATAAGAGTTAAAACATAAAGCCTTGAGTCAGACAACAGTCTTAGTGAGCAGTAAATTAACTAACAACATACCAAAAGAGCATTAAGGAAAAGGAATAGGAATACAATCCTCCCACTCCAACCTCTTTCTACAGTGATAGCCCCCAGACACACACTAAGCAGAATCAAACATAGCAGAGCATACAATGTAAAGTAAAGAAATTATCACTCGAGTCAAGGGCGATGTTTTCCAAGTACAAACCTCCAAGGCCTAAACCAAGATCAGATAAGCACCCGTAAAATACCGCTCTTGAGACCGAATGACGATACAACCAAACATCCATGACTCTGGCTATCACTGTTATCATTGCTTCGATATCACCGTTAATTGAATGACCGGCACATTCTTTCAGCCGTCCGTCAAGGGCTAATGGAAACCTCGGTTCTAGACATAACTCCCGCACGTCATCGTGACCCGTGCCTAGGACTATCGAATCTGCCTAGAGTACTTGACTACCCAATCAGTAGCCTTCAGGGACTATCGAATCTGCCCAACGTACTCTTGCTTTGAGCATGCTAGAACCTTCAACAACGATAAGATCTCAGCCTTCTAGTCATCCTCCTCGACGACTATTTCCATACTAGCTCAAGCGCCTCTCGAGCATCCATTATCCTCAAACTCGAACCATATCACCGAGTTATCAACCTGCTTGGAATGATCCCATCTGGATTAGACCAAGACTATCTCATATCATGCTTCGCTTCATCACATCCTCGCAAAGTCTCATCTCAACATCATCATCAAATCTATGCATAAGAGCTTCATCATCCGCTACATATGCCACAAGCAGCTTTCCTAATTCAAGAGCCTTTCTCTTAGCTTTTGAATCATCCTCGATCTAAATCAAATCATCAATCATCTAATTCATAGCAATCAATCAAATCAAACATTAATCCAAGCAATCAAGCATTCAAATATGATCTAAGTAGACAATTATGACAACAATGGCAATTTCGTAATTAAAGAGTCGAATGTCAAATAAACATGAAAACATGAACAATATCTCTATAATCTTGATGAATGAACTTGCATAGGTTAACATGTAGTAAAATGGATGTAACATCATCATGAACAATGGATCTATATGGATCTACACTTAGGATGAAGAAAATGTATGGAAATCACTATTTTAACACCAAATCGAGCCAACAATCCGATATACTCCTTTGGATCCGTGTGAGAGATAATCACCACTCACCAAATCACCTAAACAACCTCAAATCAACACGCTTCAGATCTGGACAGCGAAGGATCAAGCTTGATCTATCATGAATCCGCTTCAAACGAAGAAATCTCACTTCAAAGGATGAAGATCTTCAATCCAAGCTCTTGAATCTTCAATTTGGATGGATAGAATCACTAGATTAGAGTCGAGAAAAGAAGTGAAGAAGTGTAGAAGTCGAGCTCTCAAAATGGCAGCACTTCGTCGCTTCGAAATCCGGATCCCAAAAATGGAGCAAAGCCCTCCTATTTATAGGCTGAAATCTTCCTTAAGTCGCTAGCTCGGAATTAGGTCGTCCACGACCTACGACCTAAAAACCCACCGACCAAAAGTCTTCGACCTAACAACCTCCGTCTCAACAAGATACGACTTAGCACATCAGCGCACCCAAGCGACCTAACAGATGCGCTTCCAGGCGACCTATCAATCCAACGACCTACGCGCATCCGCGACCTACGACCTAACGGATCCAACGACTTAAAATAATGCGCGACTTAACTATGCGCGACCTAATTCTAAGCCAAAACCCAGCGACCTAACAACTCACACGACCTACGACTTAGCAAACACGCGACCTAACACATACGCGACCTAACTATCTTAGGTCGCCTACGACCTAACTCAACACAGAACCCACGACCTAACTCTTAGCTAGGATACAACCTAACATCTTAGGTCGCTCACGACCTAACTTCACTACCTCGCTAACTACTGTGCTATCCCTTAGGTCGCTAACAATTAGGTCGCTAACTCCTATAGGTCGCGAACTACTATAGGTCGCTAACTACTAGTTTCCTTTGATCGCTGCCAACCTATCTCTTAGGTCGCTCAATACCTTAGGTCGCCTATCCTATAGGTCGGTCAAATACTTAGGTCGGTCACACGACCTAACCTATCCCACAACCTAGGCTTATCACACGACCTATCTCCTATACGACCTATCCCAAACTCCTTAGGTCGTCTAACTCACTTAATCCCTTAGGTCGCTAACATCCTATAGGTCGTCCCAATCGACCTAACACTTAACCAGTTCACTTCCTTAGGTCGTCCCCGACTTACCACTTCAACTACTGATGTCAAGATGCAATGCTACTAGTAGTAAGTCGAAGCTGAAGCATCCTAAGTCGCACACGACCTACGACATACCCTAGGTCGTTAACGACCTATGACTTAGACTCAGGACGACTTATCACAAATGCGACCAAACGACAATTGTTTTACGATGTTTCGATCCGTGAAAATACGGGTCGTTACATCTGCCTTTCGAATACTTTAAAACTTCTATTTTGAAACCTTTCGATCGTGTTTAAGTATTATCATATAAGTATAGAAGCATAACTTCGAAATCATTTGAAAGTACCCCTTTCGAAACCATTGAAGGTTACCCTTCCGAAATCATTGAAAATATACCTTTTGAAGCCATTGGGTTTATGTTTAAAATAACATTTTTGGGTCAAAGTGAACATAAGCGAAAGCATCTCTTTCGAAACCATTCTTTATTTCAAAAAGTATTAAGGGAAGCTTGATGGTGTCGAAACCATCCTTTTGAAAGCACTAAAACATCTGGGTACAACAATTGAAGTTTGGCTTCAAAACCCCTTTCGAAACCATTGCCTTCAAAACCCCTAACCCCTTTCGAAAGCAGTAGGAAGCGGCTTATATTTATAAAAACAATAGTACCTTTCGACAACATTTATGTCTTCAACACCATCGAAAGGCTTCAATTCACAAAAGGGTTTCGACTTGGTCGAAACTACCCCTTCCGAAAGTTTCAATAAAAATCTAAGTAACTCCTTCGGAAGCTACTACTTTAAAACAAAGGCGGCAGCTCTCCTTCAAAAGCTTCTTTGAAAATACCCTTTTGAAACCATTGGTTTTGACTACTTCGAAACCCTTTTTGTAAACAGGCAAGAGATTTTTCTTTTAAAGACAAAACAAAACAAAGGAACCAACCCTTTCAGAAGCTACGTTTCGACAACCTACCTTCCTCCTTTCTCCAATCCACTACGTACCATCTAAATGACACCATGTGTATTGGTTTCATGGTAGAAGGTTTCGACTATGTCAAAGGCGGAAGCACTGGGTCAAAAACTCCTTACAAAAGAGGCGGAACCCACTTTTCTGAGCAAAAGGCTGTTTTTACTAAATAAAGAAAACTCTTTGTAACTAACTTGCCCACTTGTAAACACTTGATTGACTATCATAAACTTTCAAATCATTTTACTAATTTTTGCCGCATTTTCTCAAACCTAAAAACTGAATAACTTCTACAAATAAGCCCTTCCAATTAATAAAGTAATTAAATCATTTAGGTCCTCCTTTCAAAATAATTTAATTTCCATACTAAATCACTTATTAAAACTCCTCAAAAATTCTAGAAATTCACTTTAATCATGTTGTCTAATATATCAAAATTTCAGACCCAAATTCTTAACATAATTTCCAAAATAAATTTATAAACTCAAATAACTATATTTTCCTTTGAAAATTCATAATTAAATCTCCACGGCTTGGAAAATTATGAAAATTGAAACCCAACTCCAAAATCATGTTTCTCATAAAATAAAATTTTCTCATGGCATTTAAACATCATTAAATCTCGGTTTTCCCTAAAACTGTGCATTTCTCCTTTTAAACAATCTTGTTTAAACTAAATAAATCATAAATCAAGCATATCTTCATTCAATATATCATAAAAATGAATTTACCCTTAAATACGAAAACATATGATTATAAAACCAAAAATATAGATGTAGTGATTATTATTCACCTTAGATTGATAATGAAATTGAAGATTGACTGAGATTGATTTCTTCTAGTTTGAACCTAAGCTTTAGATTTGATTTTCTCTTCTTCTCTTCTTCTTAATGGGCGGCTCTCCTCTTTCTTATGTTTTGAAATTTTAGTTATGATAAATGAATGTGTATGACTTAGAGGTAATAGTATAAGGGTGGGAAATATGGGCGGTTATTTACCCTAATGCCCCTAGGTTTATTTTAGTTAGCACTTAACCTTTTATAAGTTCATTAATTTAAATAAGCATGACCTCTACATATTTTTACTAATCTCAATCCCATTATCACTCTACATTATTCTGTTTAATTTATTCTAATTAAATCGACTGAATAATGTTAACAAAATTAGGATTGTTACATAAACAATGTTTTTTCTTTCTATTATATACTTATTATTTAATTGAAGTATATTCAACAGGAATTCCATAAATGGCGTGTTTTATGATATTAATTAGAAGGTGTTATAATCATGAGCAATATATCACAATATAATAAACACAATATTTTAAATATTCCTAGCCAAGATGTATCAAGACTGTACGGATATATTCGTTGAGACTAGAGTATGTAATGCTCTCCAAATTTGGGCAATGTATTACTCATTGCTGCTAGAGACACCAAGGGGTTATGTACTGATAGTTTTTTACTAGTTAATACAACTAAAGTCAAATAGAAAATACCAATGTGATAATATTACGCAATTCTCTCGACTTGAAATGCCATTGAGCTTCAATGTAGAAACTCTGCTTTGGTTGTAGTTAAATCGCTGCATGGCGTCCACCGAACCACTATAGTTGGGTCGAGTGGAAACATTGGAAGTGAAACACTATTTAATAAATAATTCGTCTCCTCAACTATATGAGTTTAGTATCATCGTCAAATGAAGTCAAATCACAGTCGAAATCTCCGACTAGAGCAGTTCGGTTAATAAACACAATTGCTATTGAATCAAGGACTTTGTGTTTGGACTACAAATGAATATGGATGATATTGGAATTTTAACAATTACTAAATTTCATAAATCTTAATATGATATAGTTTTGATAAAGAAAATTAGTGTAAATAATTGTCACTATGTATAACACTTAAATAAGTAAAATTGGATATTGCCAAAGCTATGTAAATAATAAATTTGGCCATAATGTCACACCACTAGCTAAGGTGATGTGTGAACGTCAATATTCGAATTGTTTGATATTAAGCACTGACCAAATTTACACCTAAGACTTTCACTACTAAATGTTGAATACTCTAACTACTACATGATTTAATTAAACTATAATTATTGTAATCAATTAAATTAATTAATATCTTTGTAATATTAATTATAAAATATTACTTGATTTGGGTTGATCGGTATTAAAAATAGCGTGTATATAAAAGTTGTATACACATGTTTCAATATACGATATCGATGCACGTTTAAATTAGATTTAAATGCATATTTATCTAATTGGGCTTGAAGCAGCTTGGAGGACCAATTATGGTCATGCATCGCCAGCCATAGGGGTGGAACAAGGTGGTGAATATTTATTCCAAAAGGTTTGAAATAGCAAGAGGTAATAGTGGATCCAGATCCACTTTTAGCTCCTCTATCGTTCCGTTATTTAAACACCATTAGCCCCTACTTTTGTTCTTCTTGTATTAACTCCTACCTCTCCTATTTCTGGTCTGCCACTACTCCCTCCTCCTCCATTGTTTTAACCAATTAAAACACAAATTTAAATAAAAATAGGACATTGGTATGTGGTGCTTTTAGTTTGGTAGCTTGCTCTGGAAGGAATTGAATTCAAATTCTAGCAGAGTCAAATGATTCAATGTTCAAGGTGTAAACTCTAGGCCATAGTAAGGCACTAAATTTATTTACATTTATATATACATAGAACTATTTATTTTTACATTCTTTTGGTTTATATTGTATGTATATTATAACAAATCCAAATATATGTGCCATCAACATTAGATAAATATGTGTGTATACGTGTGTATATACATATGCATATATGAATGTATATAGCTCGTAGTAGTAAAAAAATTCAAATCAAATATTATTTTTAAAAGGTTTTTAATACATGATTTTTTAATGTATAAATAAATTACATATAATATTTTGTTAATATATGTACATAATAATATTCGCAATAAAAAATATATATATTATTTATAAACCATATATATATTTAAAATACTATGTTTTACATAATTCAATATATATATATATATATATATATTATAATATATATAATAAGTTTATTAAGTATAAATTTTTGAATATTACAAAATTATGCTTTAAGACAAAAATTATTTCATATATATATATATATATATATTTACAATTTTCATATGGAAATTGTTAAATTGAAAAAATTTAAAATTGCTAATCTCAAAAAAATATTATTTTGTATAGACCAATAGTATACACACACATATCTATGTAGTATTATATTTATTTTAAACATTAGTTTTAATATATACGTAAATATACATACGCACAAACACGTAGACACACACACATATATATATTTACATCATACACATTTATTTAATAATAGATATATATATATTAATTTCGTGTCAATTTATCATAAAATAGTTTTTAATTTGAAATTATAAGACATTTTAAAATTTAGATATATATTTAAATTTTGAATTTTGAATTTAAATTTAAATGTGAAATAACTAATATTTGAGTTTAGAAATATTGTAATCATACAAAGTTATATATACATATATGTTTATACAAATTTTATATTTTATAAATATAGTTTTATATCATATTATACTATACGCCCACAATTATATATGTATATATATTTATATGTATATGTATACGTATACGTGTGTATATATAAGTGTGTGTATATATATATATATATTAGACATCAGATATGTATATGGATGGGCTAATATGTCTGTTGCGGTGTTAATCTCTGCACTTGTATATGGGCATATTAAACCTTGTACACTATATATGTTGCACATGCACATATAAACATGTGTATATGATACACATGTTATATTATATACTACAAATATAACACTAAAATAAAACTTTATGTGACGCCCCACCCTGAGACCTACATTAACAAAGAGTATTACTAGGTAATACTATCTGCTAATGCAGAGAATATGGCTGGTTATGAGCGATCATCTATAGCCTTGTCTTAAATATCTATTGAATACGTCGACAAATGCTTTAAATTTTTTTCATCTCAAGTGGATCGACATATCCAATAAATACTTAATACAAAACCATAGGTGGCTGACGGATCTATCAGAACAAAATACAACAACTTGAATGCAAAACACATCACAAAACAGTATATCATCACATATATATGCATATACAGATACATCACAGAGTATACAAAATGATACATGTCAAGTGGTATAGCAACCACAATATATAAGCGAGTCAGAAGAATATACATATCAGAGTAGCAACTAAAAAGGACTACACAAAAAGCTATAACAAAAAGAGCTAGTAGAATAGAGTCAATGCGGAAGCAGAATAAGCTAAGTCCAAATGTACCTAACCTGAAACACTTCGGTCTGACCCGAGAATAAAATACACGGGTCAGTCTAGCTAAACAAATCAGTTAACAAGGATAAGCGATAATATGAGCATAAGGATAATGTGATATTTTTCTCGAGTGAGAAGAGACAACTAAAGTGTATGATTGCATCAAGTGATAATATGGTATCACTACACAAACATATAATCTCAAAAGAGATAAAATAACCCATAAAACGCTAAAAGTAGCGAGCCTCATATCATCGGCATTCATAAAACACCAAATATGGTTTAGGGGAAATCCTAAACCCGCCATCTTGGCAAACTGAAAACATGCATAAAGAGATCTCATATCAAACATGCCATAAGGCAAATATATCTCCAAAGAGGAGAATAAAATCTCAAGTAAACGCCAAAAGGGAAATCTCATATAACGCCAGTGTAGGCAATTCAAATCTCAAAAATAGAACTTCCAAGAGTTCGAATTTCCGAAAGGTAATCGTCACAAATATATATCGAATGGTTCAAAGGACCAATTCCAGAAAGGGGAGATACACTAGGGAAAATAGTCAAAGAAACCATCTCAAAAGTGTTTGCACGTGCATGTTGCCGAAGCCTTGCCAAGTACTGTTATCTCAAATAGGTAACTCGCCCGAAGGCAAAACGTCACAATGACAAGTACGCCGCAATAACAAATACGCCGCAATGGCAAATACGCCGCAATGGAAAACGTCTCGAAGACAAATACACCGCAATGGCAAGCACCACAATGGCAATGACCCGAAGGTCCAGTACTGGCATGCCACAATGGCAAATGTGTCACACACTCTCAAATAGGAACCCGAATAGTGTTAACGTGCGTCCCATACCACGCGTTTGCACTAAACGGTTTACTAATCGCCGGTAAATTTCACACTCAAAGCAGTAAAATTTTTACCTCATCTCATCGGTAAACTCGACCCGAAGGTCAAAACGATCAAACGGACAAGTCAGGAATTAACCGATAAGATAAACGCACGTGTCCCATACCACGTGTTTTACCAAACCATTTAATTTTCCTTCTCATTCTCTAGAATAGTGCAAAAACATGTATTTTATATATTAAATAATTTTTTTTGATAAAACAAGCTTTTAATACCAATTTTGAAAGCCATATATGAAAATTCCCTTATTATCGAGAATAAATAGATTCTATATTTCAAATTACTTAAAAATATCATATAACAATAATTTAAAATGCTCATTTATTTTAAAAATTAATTCAAAAAGTTTTGGAAATATCCGTGCTCGAAAACGAATAAAAAACCAAGTAATAACTCAAATCGATATTCGAATTCAATTCAAATTAAATTCAAATTTAATCCAAAATTTGAATTTCAAAATCTTTAAAATTTGGCTAGTCTACCAATAGACATCATGGCCTCAAAACATTTCAGAAATATCAAAAAAACATGAAGTAAAAGTCAAAAGTCAGACGGAAAACGAACATGAAAATGCATCGGCAACACAATACCCAGGTTTGAAATCTTCTCTGGGTTTAACTTTCGGACATGAAACAGGTGGCCAAACTACCTTTGATTGAACTAAAAATTGGTGTGCAAAAAGTAGAAAAATTCGGCTTTCAAACAAAAAAAGTATCAATGAATTTCGACTGGAAATGAAAAAGCTACACTGTCTCAAACATGGACTCAGGCCCTGTTTGCAACAGTTCAAAAATATATATATACCCAGACCTGAAAACCATCTTGGGTCCAACTTACAGGCCTGAAATAGAGGACCAAACAAACTCATATTAAGCAAAAAATTAGTATGCATATAGTAGAAAATTTCATCTTTGAAACAAAAAAAGAATCAATAAATTCCGACTGAAAATGAAAAGGTTACACTGTCTCAAACATGGACTCAGGCCATGTTTGCAACAGTTCAAAAAAACCGAAATGTACAGGCCTGAAAATCATCTTTTGTTCAACTTTCAGGCATGAAACAAAGGACCAAATTACATCGGATTGAGTTTAAATTCGGTGTGCATATAGTAGAAAACATTATCTTTCAAAAAAAACAATCGATGAATTCTGACTGGAAATGAAAAAATTACACGGTCTCAAACATGGACTCAGGCAATGTTTGCAAGTTTAAAAAAACCAAATGTACAGGCCTGAAACTCATCTCGGGTTCAACTTTCAGGCATGAAACAGAGGAACAAATTACCTCGGATTAAGCTGAAAATAGGTACGCATATAGTATAAAACTTTATCTTTCAAACAGAAAAATAATCGGTGAATTTCATTAAGAAACGAAATAGTTATGCTATCTCAAACATGGACTCAGGCCATGTTTGCAGCAACTCAGAAAACAAAATTTCTACAGGCAAAAATATGTGTTTGAGTTGATTTTCTACCACTGTTTTGAACATCCAAATGACATTATTTTTAAACCAAAATTTGCAAAAATGAAGATCAACATGCAAGCTACCAAATTCAAGAAATCTGGTAGCATTTCGTTGCCGGAATCAAAAGATATAAGCATGCAAAGAAGCAACCCAAATTAGATTCGCAGAAAAGAAAACTATCAATAAAAAACGATTACAAAAGCTCAGATTTTGATTTTTGAAGCTTTGCTTCAGCTAGAAATTGTGAGTTTATCACTCACCTTGCTGTAATGAAGATAAAAACTCAAATTTGTGTTGAAAGAGGCAAGCTTTGAGGTGGAATAGGCTTCAAATAACCTGTACAGTGAAAAGAATTAAACATCATGCAAAAGAAGTTTTACAGTAATTTAGAAAAACCCATCTCCCAAGCTAGGAATTGATGAAATCGTAGGGTTTAGAATTAGATTACCTTTTTATTTACTCTCTAGATTGCAAAAGATTTTAATTTGCAAAATGAATTGAAGGAATTTGCTTGAATTTGCTATACGGAGGAGTGGGTTTCTATTTCTCATTATCTGGTTTTGAGAAGGAAGAAAGTGAAGAATAGAATGTACAGGTGATTTCCTTTTCTCACTTTCTAAATATTTGCCTAAGTGCTAATGGGCTTTGGACCCATTAGTAAAAAGAAAATAAATAGCCTAAATCAATTACTTAACAAAAACCCAAATGCATTTCTATATGCACTAATTTACAAAACAAAACGCATTTTCTCTCTAGTTTCACAAAAGAAAAATTTGTAAACTTACAAAATAAAACATTTTCTATCATATAAAAAGATAAATTTATATTTAAAAAAAAATTATTATTAAAATCCTTTACTTCACAATAACACAAAATTTTCACCAAATAAATGTAAAAGTCTACATTTTTAACTTCTAAAATTCCACAAAACTTATTTTTTCACTTAGTAAAATATTTCAAACCATTTCAAAATATTATTTATAGCCAAAACTTATTTTTAAACCAATTTCCCTCTTTTTATTTAAATAAACACCTTTAAAAATCAACTACTTCTTTTAAAAATTAGTAAAAGAAGTAAATGGGCAATAATTAATATAATTATTGCATTTTCTCCAAATAAAACCCATTTTCCAATCATTATTAACCCAAATAAATAAGATAAATTTCCAAACTTTATTTTTTCTCATTTTATTTTCAAAATTCATTGTTTATTCCAAATAAACAATTACAATTTCATTTTTTTTTTAATTTACAATATTAAATTATAACTATCGTTATAATTTAATATTAACAGGTAATCTCCAAAACTAGGGTTGTTACACTTTATTTAAAAATTAAATAAAAAATTAATTTTATTTAAAATTAATTTAAATCAGATCTAAATAAGTTTAGACTTCATAAGCCCAATAAGATCCAAAATGGAGTTTTTTGAAATTTACCCATTTAACCCGCTGCATGCTGGCCTAGTTTGAACAATATCAATATATATGTTTTATCAATTAAATTTTAATTAATTAATTAATTTACTTTAATTAATTAATTAATTTACTTTAATTAATTAATTAATTAATTTACTTTAATTAATTATATTAGTTAAATATTAAATTTCAAATTTCAAAATTAATTAATTAGTTTCTCTAAACAATCTTTAAAAATTTGAATGCATTTTTTAAGTTTTATAAAATTTCCTTTTATATTTTAAACTTAACTTTCAAATCTAAAATATAATCTTAAATTTTAAACAAATTTTGAAAATTAGCCCAAGTCCTAAAAACAATTTGGGCCTTATATTAAGGATAGCCTTTGGGCCTAATTCATCCTTCGGGCCAGGCCAATAGCTAGGCAAGGTAGAGTAGTTGTTACTCAAATCAAACCTTGGACACTACCTTTCTAAACACCCTACAAAATGGGTATGCTTTGAACAATTAGCCATAACACTGTTAATTTAGGCCGCATAGACTATTGGGCTTTGATAGCACCGAAGGAACCAATTAAGTCGAAAGCGGGTTAAATGAGTGAATTTCAAAACGGATTCCATTTTGGAACTTGTTTGGGCCTCTGAATTATATATTGATCTTAAATCTAATCTGAAATATTTTAAATAAAGTATTTATTTTATTTAACTTGATTATAAAATGCTTTATTTAATTTATATGAGTTTTTATTTATAAGTGTATCAAATACACTTATATGTGTATGGTGTGGGTGCAACACGTATGATCACACATGGCTAATGTGACCGTGTGTAGGTGTTGAGATTTACACTGCAATGGACACATTTGTCTCTCTGTATATGCCTTTGTTGTCCAAAGTTTTTCTTAGATATGAAATAATAGTTGTAAATATATGTATAATAACAATTATACACACACAATGTTAATTTGACTATTTTATATGTTATGTATTCTAGAATTAACAAAGTTAAAACTAGTTTTAATCTGGAAAGGTTTTAAAATTAAATTTATAATTGTATTAAAAAAATCACTTTAATAAATGTTAAGTTGAAATAATACACAGACACACACATCAACAAACAAAAGTAAACAATGTTTTAAATTTAAAATAACATATTTATATATAATTCGTAATTTTATATGTCTTAAGTTCAACGTTGACAAACAGAGATCTATCTTTAACTTAGGAAAAATTAAAAGTAGGTTTATCACTTTGTATAAAGTCCACTTATGAAATTTTTAATTGGAACAAATTTTAAACATATGAAAACAAAACCCTAATAAATTTAAAACAAACAAACATTGCAAAATATGAATTTAATTTTCAAAATGATTTCAAGTAATCAACATATGTAGCGTATTATTGTTGTGTATATAATAAGTTACAAAATTATATCAATCGATTAAAATTGGTTTCCAAATCAAATAATTTTTTTAACATTAATATCCAAATCAATAACGAAATTAGATCGAACAACCCTGACATATACAAATTCGTTGTATAATATTTGGGATCTAAACTTTACGTACAAAGTGAACAAATAAACAAAAGAGAGTTGGAGTTTTCTTTTTCTTTTTTTCCTTCTCAAAATGGGGTCCCCGCCTTCTTCCAATTTTCTTCCCGCTGACCCGTCCCATCCCTCTACTTCTATTCAGCCGTGTCCTTCTTCTCCCATACTTGTACCACCTGCTGCTTCTTTTCCCTTGTCAGTCCCCTCCAATCCACATGCTCCAGAACCCATCCTTCCTTCTCCAACTTTGCTACCTCATGCTCCTGCTCCCATCCTTCCTTCTCCATCTTTGCTACCTCAACCATCTACAATCCCACCACGTTCATGGAACACTCTTTTTAAAGCCAAACCCAATAATGCTGGAAAATACATCCCTCGCGAAATTCAACTTAACTTCAATGGTGATGCAATTGTTCCACCTATTGATGTTGTCCAGGCTGGAAACGCTATGTGGAAGGAATATCTTATTGGATTTTTTCTTGACACCCCATTACCTTATGCTACAGTGCTTTACTACCTCAAAAAGGTATGGAAATTAAGTGGTTCCATATCAGTTAAGTCTGATGGCTTCTTGTTTTTGTTCAAATTCTCAAATGATGAAGATAGGACTAGAATTTCTGAAGCAGATCCTGTGGTGATGAGGAACAAGTTATTTATAGTGAAACCATGGGATGAAAACATAGGCAACAGTTGTAGTAGCATTAAATCAGTTCCAGTTTGGATAAAGCTAACTAACATTCCTTTGTATGTGTGGTCTCCAGTGGGAATTAACTGGTTAGCTTCTAGAGTTGGAAAGCTTCTTTGTTTGGATGCATCAACTGCAAAATTTGAACGAATCTCATTTGCGAAATGTTTAGTTGAAGTGAATCCAAATCAAGAATTGCCTGATAATTTTTCTGTTAAATTACTAGATGGTTTGGAACAAATTGTTAATGTTGTTTACTTGTGGAAACCAGAGATATGTACATTGTGCAAGGAATTTGGGCATCTTTTGAGTAACTGCAAAAAGGTGGAAAATAAAAAGAGTGTAGAACAAATTGTTAATAATGAGCAGCAGAGAAATGATGAAGTTGGTAGGAATATTATGAAAAAGGGGTTACAGACTGTTAAACAGAGCAAAGTGAAACAGATATGGCAGAAAGTCAACAAGTATAAAGGTAAAAAAATGAATAACTGTGAAGAAAAGGAAGAATCAAACATGAGGACATTAAGTGTAAATGAAAAAATTCTCCATGATAGAACTGCTGTAAACAATAAAGTTAATGGTAAGGTGAATAATCCACAAGGTGATGATCAGGTTGGTACTATAAGCACTAATAACATGTATAACATGCTCCAAACTGATGAGAATGAACAAGCTAAAATGGACATGCTATATCTAGAAGAAGGTGAAATACCTGATGAGTTAAATTGTAGAGAGCAACGCATAGAGACAACCAAGAAATCTACTACAACTGAAGATCAAACTAATTCTGATTCTCTGGTGCAGACTTTAAAACATGGTGTGCAGGAAACAATAATGTATGAAGCTACCCCAAGTAGGAGTAACAAGGAATATGGAAATGAAACAGCAGAAGTAATTGCTCCTACTGGTACTATTGCTTCTGATTTTGAAATAACATGGTGCAACTCTTTTGAAAACTAAATCTCTCAATTAATTTCCTCCATGCATGCAGAACTCTCTCAACCACCTGACCTACCCCATTACAATTTTTCCATTCAGCTTCTTGGATGGCCAACTACCAATCCTTCCAAACAACATCTATCTGTCCCTTTTGATCCTTCCACCTCCCATCCTAGCTCTCATCCACCCTCCCCCCCCCAGCTTGCCAAGAAGGAAGATTGAAACCAGATCTCTGTCTGCCCAGAGAAGGAACATCACCTCCCAATCTCAATAGTCATTTATGTATACAAAAATAGCAACATGGAACATTAGAGGAGCTCATAGCAAATTGAAACTTGATCAAGTCAAGAGCTATATCGCACAGTATAATATTTGTCTTATTGGTCTGCTAGAAACTAAGCTTAACCATACCTTGTCCCAAAAAGGAGCATCCTACATTAACCCAAATTGGAAAATACATCATAATCTTAATTATGCAGCCTATGGTAGAATTCTTGTCATCTTTGACCCTTCTGTTCTAACTCTTTCTCCCATTATGTCTTCTAGACAGTACATTCATTTTCATGTTCATCATACTCAAACTAGTACAACTTTCTACTTAACTTTTGTATATGCTGACAACTCTGTCAACTCAAGAAATGCCTTTCTCAAAACATTGCCACCCTTAAGACAATCTTCTCCCCCTTGGCTAGTCTTGGGAGATTTCAACTCCTGTTATAGTATTAACAACAAATTTGGTGGTGCTCCTCTTTCTCCCAGAGATCTTGATCCCCTTAATCTTGTTGTTTTTGACTCTGAGTTAATTTTAGTGAATAAATCAGGAGCCAAGTACTCTTGGAATAACAGAAGTAGAAGTGGTGTTCGAATTTTTACTACTATTGACCATGCATTTTGCAATTTACAATCTCTTATTCTATGGCCAACTCTCTCTGTCTTCCTTCCTCAACTGATTCTGTCTGACCACTACCCCCTCATATTGACTCTTGGGAACCATTTAAGAAGGGAAAAGAGAAGTTTTAAAATTTTTAATGCTTGGGTTAAACATGACCACTTTCTGGTTTTAGTCTCCCATGTTAACACTGAATTTTCATGTTTTGGTAACCCAATGTTTAAGTTTTGCAGGAAACTAAAGTGTATCAAGCAAGCAATCAAGCAGTGGGCTTCATCAACCTTTGGCAAAGGTGGCCTGCTGTCTACCACCCTAAAACAACAATTGAAGATAAAGTAAGAGTATATGATGGAACATCCACTTGATATACAAGCAGCTGATGAAGAAAGGAATTTATTTATGGAGGTTAATAAAGCGCTAAGCATGGAAGCAAACATGAAGAGGCAACAATTGCACAAAAGATGGATCGATGAAGGTGACAAAAACACTAAGTTTTATCATGATTCTCTTAAAGTTAAGCAAGCAAGAGAAAATATTTATAGTATTACTGATGAGCAAGGAACCCTGTTTACTACTCCTGACACAGTTGATCAAGCATTTATTCAATATTTCTCTAAACAATTTGGAAATCCTGATGGATTTCTTCCTGATCTGGAATTAATATCAAATATAGCTCTCCCTTGCATTTCAACTCAGGAAGCTTCATCTCTAATAAACCCTGTTACTGATGAGGAAATCAAGACTATCCTATTCTCCATGAACAAGCAATCATCTGTAGGACCTGATGGGTTAAATGTTGTATTTTTCATCTCCACATGGAGTATCCTTGGTAAAGAATTTTGTCAAGCTATACATAATTTTTTTAATAAATGCAAGCTTCTTGGAGAAATCAACTGCACCAATATTACTCTTATCCCCAAGGTCTCTCCTGCTACAAGTGTTACATCTTATAGGCCCATATCTTGCTGTAATGTTGTCTGCAAGTGTATCTCAAAAATTCTAGCAACTAGGTTGGTTGCTGTGCTTCCAACTGTTGTTTCAAACAACCAGTCTGCTTTTCTACCTAATAGAGACATTATTGATAATGTTCTTCTAGCTCAGGAACTTCTCAAAGGTTATGGTAGAAGCAATGTCCCCCCTGCATCAGCACTTAAATTAGATATATCAAAGTCATATGATTCAATTCATTGGGAATATATTGTCAGGATTATGGCTGTGATGGGATTCCCAAAAACATTTGTGTCCTGGATATATGTCTGTATATCCACACCATCATACTCTATAGTAATTAATGGTAGACCTGTTGGCTGTTTTAGGGGTAGTAAAGGTATACGTCAGGGGGACCCGTTATCTTCTTACATATTTTTGATGGTTATGGAAGTGTTAACCGTTATTCTCAGAACTAGTTACAACAATAAGATCATTAGGTATCACCCAAAGTGCTCACATCTACACATTACATCTATCATGTTTGCTGATGATGTAATGTTGTTCACTAAACCTGAGTTGAATTCCTTGATTGGTATTAAGGATGCTCTGCAGACTTTCAACAGTATGACAGGCCTAACAATAAATCAGGAGAAATCATCTATGCTTGTTGCTGGAGTTAGTCATAGTCTTGCTGATGATCTTCATCAACAGTCTGGATTCTCATGCATGACTAATGATATGAAGTACCTTGGCCTACCATTAATTTCTAAAAGAATAACCAAGGCTGACTGTTTACCTCTTTACCATAAAATAACATCTGTTATGTCTGCTTGGGATAGTAGGACCTTGACACAAAGTGGTAGGCTTGTGCTCATAAAATCTGTTGTCTCTTCTTCTATTGTTTACTGGGCTCGTACTCTCATCCTCCCAGTTAAATTATTACATCTTGTTAGGTCTGCAATGAACAGATTCTTTTGGACAAGTAGTATTCACAACAGAAAATTAGTGCCTTGTTCATTTTCAAAATTTGAGGCTCCTTTGAGATTGGGTGGGCTAGGAGTTTTTGATGTCAGGAAGTGGAACATTGCAGCAATTAGTAAACAGTTTGATGCCCTCATTAATAAAAGAGGTAGTTTATGGGTTGAATGGACGTGGCATTACAACATAAAGTACAGACATTTCTGGACTTTGGTAACCCCACAGCACTGTAGTTGGATTTGGAGAAGCTTACTGAAGTATAGAGAAGACTTCCTCCCAATGATACAATATCCTGTCAATGCCAGAGCAGATGTTAGTTTTTGGCATGATCCATGGGTAAGCAATGGCCAAATCTTATCTAAAATGTGTACTTACTCTCAGATTATTCAAACTGGAATCCATAATGAAGCTGCTGCTAATGACTATTTACATGGTCGCAAAATCCAGTTACCTTACTGCAGCAATCAAGTTATTAAGCAAATTTGGTATGATATACAACAAAAAACCTTCAGTGAATATCAAAATGACGCAGTGTTATGGCACATGAAGGCTCATTCTGTCAAAGAAGTGTACAAATATCTTACTGATACTGTTCCCCTGCCCGCATCAAAATGGTTTGAAGTTATATGGTCAAAGGATTCTGTGCCTAAGGATAATTTAATGATGTGGAAAGTGTTAAACAGTGCTTTGCTTACCAGAAGTTTACTACATAAGTATGGGTTAGCATGTACTACTCAGTGTTTGTTCTGTGAGCTGCATGAAGAAACAACTGACCACATATTTTTCGACTGTCCAGCCTTGCATCACTTGTTGGATAAGCTTGGCAGTTTAACAGGAATTAATCTATCTGGTACTACATCTTCCATATTATGGAGTATAATATACAAAGCAACTAGGTGGAGAACTGAGCATGGCAGAGTGTTGGCTGTCAGCTTAAAAGTTTACATGACAGTTATATGGAGTGAGAGAAATGCCATAGTATTTGAAAATGTAAGAAGGAATGATGATGTGCTCTGGAATGAAGTCAAGGCCCGTACTTATAGACATTTGAAGAACAATGATTGTATCTTCCCACAAGCTTTAGTTAGTGTTTGGGCTTGATATTGTTGTTTTTCATTGCATGTTTTCTTGTTATTCTCTTTATGTTTATCTCTGTAGTTCCTAATTTATTGTTTGCAATAAATCTGGTAGGGGTCCAGTTAACCCCGCTGGCTTTGCCAAAATAAACAAAAGAGATAATGCATGTGGGGATCAAAACTGCATTAGCACCATGTAATAAAATAAAATTTGAAATTTACCTTAAGATGAAGCCAAAAATCACACCTTGAGTGAAGAATAAAACTCCTAGATTTGATTAAAGCAGCTTTTGGATTTTGCAAGGATATAGATACAAATACCTCCACCTTGAATATTTTTTATTTTATTTGAATTTTAATTTAGGAATATTGTGCCAGGGAGGCCATGGATTTTTAACAAAAAAAGGAGGAAGAAAACGAGAGAGAGAGGAGAGCAGTTGAAAACGAATGTCATGAGGAATGAATGAATGAAAGAAATATTATTCTACAGGAATCATTGCGACATTTCCAATTCCTTCCTTGAAACCTTCCCTTTTTAATTCCTCATTAAATCCCAATCAAATCCCATCCCTCTATTACGCATGACCAGCAAAGTATATCCCTCGATAGGCCTTCAAATTTTTTTGATTCACTTAGTAATTAATTAATTAAAATCAAATTTAAATATTTGTCGATACTGTATATTGATACGTACATATATAACCTTTATATACGCAGTGTATTAAATACTAATGACATTAAAACAAATAAAATAAAATTTCCATCTCTTCGCTTGAGACCTTCCTTCTCTTCGCTCTCCATATCACCTCCAGTGATCTTCGACCTCCCTTTCCTCGCCTGATTCCGTCCTTTTCTCAACCGTGTATGGTGTCACCTATTCACGGCAGCAACCAATCGTCTTTAACTCCATAACCTCCACCAATTCCTATAGACCCTCCGCTTGGCTTTCCATCTCTCATGCAGAATGGTCCGCCTGATATCTCTGATGAAGGCTTCACCACAGTTAGGTCTAAGAAGTGGAAACGACAGACGAAATTTTCGAATCCATCCTCACAGTTAAAGCATCCACCCAATTCGGCCAATTCAACTTTATAGCACCTCCTCCTAAGACAATTCATATAAATTCTGAACCTAACAGTAGTAATTCAAAGCGATCCACACAAACTGAAAACAGAAGTTCTGCTAAGAGCTGGAATTTTTCAACTTCATCGAGTAGAGCATGGAATGAAGTTGTCAAGGGTAACAATATTCCCGTCTCCATTCCTTTAAAATTTTATCATCCTCGAGAATTCAACTCGCTGAGATGCGCCAAAATGTCTATTGAGGTGGTTCAGGGAGCGAGAAAACAGTGGGATAATGCTATTGTGATTTATGTGGTAGGACCCAAACCCTATTACCCGTTCTTCAAAGATTATATTTATAGATTATGGAAACCAGAGGATGAATTTTATATATATTCTAAGGAGAATGGGTTCTATGTCATTAAATTTAACAGTAAGAAAGATTGTGATCGTATTTTGGAAAATGGTCCATATTATTACAACAAGAAATTGGCATGATGAAAAGGTGGACTCTTGGTATGCAACTTAACAAAGAACTGCTTAACTCAATCCCAATTTGGTTCCGCTTTCCTAATTTACCACTTGATTATTGGACTGAAGAGGAGATTAGTAGAATCGCATCATTTCTTGGTTCTCATATTAAGCAAGATAAATTTACTGAAAGCATTATAAAGATAGCGTATGCTAGAGTATTGATTGAAATAAGTAATTCCTTTGAATTCCCGAAAAAAATCCCTATTTTATCTGAATAAGATGAAATTAACTGGTAAGAAGTGGAGTACGAATGGAAGCCGATTATTTATTCGAATTGTACTAGTTTTGGACACAACGAATCTCACTGCCAGTTTCAAAATGTAACATCCTGCCTTTTTGGACGTTTTAAGCAGACACACATGTCGACTCAAACCATACAGAAGGGCGGATTGTTATTAGGGTGAATAAGAAAAAGCAGAGAAAAAAAAACAGAATCTCGCAGCGGAATGACAAAATATAATAATCAAATAACAATTCATGAAGCTGTTTACAAATAAATTTGATTATACTTATACAACATAGAATTCAGAGTTACACATATCAGAGATAAATAAATAACAATGCAACGGAACAGTATGATGCAGTGGAATAATATAGTAAATAATAATACAATCTTCGTCTTCGTCCTCTAGAAACAAGTCTTCAAATCCTGAAAGGCTAAGGCTGACCCGAGCGAAGTGAAAAGACAAAACACTCGAGTCAGAACTAAAAGATCTTATGTAAGTTAAATCAACGGTAAATAAATATGAGTGCAAATGGCATCGGAGATGTTTATGAGGTTTGACATCTCCTATCCAGTGTCTAACATGAGTGCAGTAACTCAAGAAATGTTCGGGATTCACATCTCCTAAGGATCCATTAAACTATCTACTATGTAGTACAATACGCTATTATAATATGTCTACAGTAAAGTAAAGTATTAAAATAGCGTTAAGGCGTTACCCATATCCCCCTTAACACATTTTATATATTCCCGTAGTCTATATAATGTCGTACGCTCCTTCGTAAACTGGAAGTTTACCTAGAGGACATCACATAGGTACGGTACAAAACAAACTCATAGAAGGCGCGCT
Organism: Allium fistulosum; assembly: GCA_030737815.1. Classification (NCBI taxonomy): domain Eukaryota; kingdom Viridiplantae; phylum Streptophyta; class Magnoliopsida; order Asparagales; family Amaryllidaceae; genus Allium; species Allium fistulosum. The sequence goes on along the minus strand of CM060907.1, from coordinate 910,990,057 downwards.
AGGGCATGTGAACACGACACACGAGGAAATGCCAGGGTAGATATACCATTTGCGGATACGGACTGGTGGTAACGCATAGCAGCTACTACCGGCCACCTCGGAGCACACTCCCATATCAAAAATCGAGGGGTGGCCACCAAACAATCACAAAATCAGAATATAATATCGAAGAAATGTGTCCGATAGGATTAATGACCTCACTTGGCTCGGCGTAGCTCCTGATTTTAGTCACATCTAAGCTGACTCACGGGAGTCAGGGTTATGTCATACCTTACAGAAATCGTTCACCAAACCATCCTACTTCATTTCTGGAATCTCCACCACGTACACGGTTGTTAAAGTGGTTTTCGGTATTGGCAGAGAGTATGACAATATCCGATCCCGGTCTCTTTAACAACTAATCGCTTATTTCACACCGGATGATTCTTTTACATTGTAAAAGTCAATTTATAATTTATATCAAAATATCATATTCTCAAATCCATATCACTTCCGAATTTATATTCACTTGAAATCATATTCACCTTTGAAATCGTATCGTTTCCGAAATCATATTTTCTTTCAAAAGTCATATTTCCAATTACGTTAAATTCTTGCTTCAAAATCATCATATTCAATTAAATACAACATTTAAACCCCAACTGAGGTTGTAATATCACTTAACCATATTTACTTAAAAATCGAGAATTTGAATATAAACCCATCCATTTTACTTAGTTTGGAATTTAGAAGAAAATAGTTTTAAATAGTTATAAATAGTAATATAGATTTAAAATAGATTAAATATAATTAGTTTAAAAGTTGAAAATCTTAATAATTAAAATCTGTAAAATAATATATTTTTAAAACAGTTTATATAAAAATATGAATTTGAAATTTATATCAATTTAAACTATTTGTTTCATTCCAATACATTTGGACCATTTCAATATCCCAAAACCCAATTTCAAAATTTCCAATTCCAATTCTCAATAAAATATTTAATTCAATATCGCCTCCAATCCATGTTCGAAATTTCAATTTAAATTACTCCAAATTCAATTTATTTCAAAGTTATATTTCAAACAATTTAAAATAATTCAATTCTGAATTTTTTTACTTTTATTCCAAATTCAACTTTGAAATTTCAATTTAATTTCTTTAAACAATTCCTTTAAACCAATTCAAATTTCAACATAAACTTGATTTAAATAATAATTCAATTTTATATAAATCAAATTTTTATTTCAAAAATATCATTTAATTCAATTCAAAATTTAAGGATTCAAAAATCATTAAATTTAACCAATCTGGTATCCGTATATAATTCTCTACCCTAGGGTCAAGTGATACGGATATTTATCATTTCAATCCGCAATTTTAAAAAAATTATATTTACGGATATATATCATTTCAATCTGCAATCCTGAAAATATAAACATCCATAAAATCGCTCGAGTCTATCATTTCAACCCATAATGATTTTTCCTTAATCTATTGATCATTCGGGTATGTATCATTTCAATCCATAGTGAACTTGCAGTTTATAACGATATAAAATAAAACATCCATCCATCCAATATTCAACAATCAACATCCATTACAAACATCATCCAAATCAATCAATAAATATCAATATAGAACTGATAATCAGTAACAGGTATTTAACTGGCAATTTATATTCAATAATAAATTAAATAACGATTTAATTCAAATAAATTCAAATTAACTAAAATGATGATTTAAAATATACCAAACAGTCATAAATAAATTTCTAATCACATCATAAATTTAATTTAACAAACATAAGAAATTTTAGAAATTGTGAGTGGGTTAAAGCACTCACCTTTGAATTTAAATTCAAAATAAGCCCAAAATTTGAACGGTCTCAGAATTTGTTCAAACCCGTGTCAAAATGTCCTAAATTACGATACGATCCCAGCGGATCAAACCGCACGTGAATTGGAGTTTGTATGTAGAAGTTATGGGAATAAGAACATTGAAATCAAATTTTAAAATTTAAAATTAATAAAAATAGGAAAAGCAACTCACCCAGAACACCTCACCAACAACACATCCCTCACGTGAACACTGTTCAAAATGCCCTAACCCACGCTGAACGAACATGCCACCAACGCACGCCGCCACAGGTTATCATCGCGCGCCTTGGATCCTGCCGCCGCTGCACTGAGTTCGCCGCCACAACCCCACGTTCTCCGGCCTCCCACGCGACAAGTCACGTCCCCACAAAGCCCAGCAGCCGCCATTTACTAAGAACCCTAATCGAATTAATCGAGGCGATCTAGCCGTCGATTCGGCATGCGAACCTCTTTGATGTTTACTAATCAAACGATGAACCAAAACGAAAAACAAATCACAGAATTGAGATGCGCTCGTCGAGAGCTTCAAAACGGTATATAGTTTGATATAGTTTGAAGAGTTTGAATTTTGAAGTTAAAATTTTGATTCGAAATTGAATTGTGAAATTTAGGTCTGTTTTCCATTGAGAAAGAGGAGCAACAGAAATTTCTGTATGTACAGAAATGAGGAATAGAAACGCTACTAGGGTTTATAACAGGATATTTATAGATAGGTCAGAGAATAGAAAGAACGGATAAGATTTGATTATAACGTTGAACGATAAATGGCCCGAAAAGCCCGTTCCATCTCCGGAATGAAAAATGGGTCATCCCATATATCAAAATAGATGTTTTCAAATAATTTAAATTCAACGGAATAGGTTTCAAGTTCAAATCCAATCGTATGAAGAAGTTATGGTAAAATCAATTTATTTCAAATTGATTTCAAGGCATTTCGAGCTCGTACGCTCAAACGACAAGTCCGATCGTTACAAAACTTGAAATCCCATAATAATTCACTGTTACAGATCCGATGAAACTGGTTTCGTCGAAATCCGAGTCAGTGGTCAAAATGGCTATTTTCAGTTAATAAAATAAATTAATATTAAATTAATTAATCACATTTTCAGTTTTATATTTTTTATAATTTACAACTTCTATCATTTCGATTTCTTAATCAATTACAATAATTCAAACAAATTTAGATGTCAGTTTAAAGTTGGTTAATCCATCAATTTCAGTGTTTAATTTCAATTTCATTAAATTCAGAAATTACAAATTTAAATTTTCAATAATTCAATTTAATTGACCCTTCGTCCTATTATTCAATCCATTATTATCAAATGGATGAAATTAATATTGGTTCATGATTTATTACATTAATATCTTCAAATTTCATCTTAATTTCAACTAACGTAATATTTAAATGTCTAATTTCATTTAATTGCAATTAATCCAATTATTATAGTTTTAAATTTCAATAAATTGATAAATCTTGATTTCCATTCTTTTATTCAACCAATTGTCATAGTATGAATAGAATTAATATTATTTCCAATCATTAACTTAATTTACATTAACATAATAATTAATTACATTTATTGAAATTTATTTCCAATTTAAATTAACAAGGTAAATAAATAGGTAACATATAATAATTGTTACCGTTAACTTTTAATTACACTATAGGTTTATTACTTTCAAACAAATATTAAAATTACTTACAGAACATTGATTTTATTCCATTACCATTCATTATATTAATTCATTAATTAATTCAATGTTTACGTTTGTTTTTCTTATATTCAATTTATAGCCAAGTATAACATTTTACACTATTTCATTTATTGTAATTTCATTCAATTTATCAATAATTAGCTTTAATTATCATTTGTTACATTTCATTTCAGTATTCATTTCATTATTTCATTACAACTTTTTATTTCTTTCAAATTTAATTATCAAAATCTTATTAAATTAGCACTTTTAAATTATCGAAAATTACAGGTCGTTACACAAAAAATATGGATGCCAAAAGTATCTTAGCAGACTTATTCAAAAGAAAGCACTGACATGAACATAGACACAAATTCCAATGGTGAAACTAATGTGGGTAATAATTCAAATGATAATGTTTCTCACTTAAATTCAGACAATGCAATACATGATAGTTTGATTCATAACAACCATATGGAGGACGGAACAAATATGGAAAAAGCACAACAAATGCAAGAAAATCATAATGTCCAATCGAAGCCTTTGCTCACGACGGCTCATACATTCAGTTATCAGAATGAAAAATCTGTACAGTTAGAAATAGAAATACATCCAGTTTCAAATGATCCTAATGTGATAAGTTGTATTAATGCTGGAGAATCTGACGCCTTTCCTCCATTCCCAATCTGTCCAAACAATGATGATCTGAAGTCTACAAGCTTGAATGTTTCCAAAGCAAGAACAACCCGCAAAGTCAGAACGGAGGAAGTGCCTTTTGTATTCAAAGCCTCCTACCCAGCTGACGTGATCGAAAACCCTGCTTGGAACAGTTTAATTAGTCAGCTGAAAGGTAAAAACAAAAAAAAAGCAAATATTTCGGGGACTGCTACTTCCCCTTCTAATAGTAGCAACTCTGAATATATCAGTTAAATGCAGTTCCTATTTTGGAACATCAGGGGCATGAATGCCCCTGCCAAACAAATGGAAATTTTACAAATTTTGAACAGTAAATTTTTTTCTTTTCTGGGCATTATAGAAAACTATCGGCTGGAAATATAGACAGTTTTATGGCCAAAATTAATAACTTGTGGAAATTCTCCCATAATATTTCATCTGGTCAAAATTGTAGAATTTTAATTCTTTGGGATTCATCTCAATGGTCAAATATAATATTACACTCCTCTGAACAATTTATCTCCTGCATTTTACATAATGCAAGTGGACTTAGCATTTTATGTACCACGATTTATGCATTTAATGATGAAGGGAAGCGTAAGGATATATGGAGTTATTTGGTCGAACAATCAAAAAATTTCAACCTCCCTTGGCTAGTGGCAGATGACTTTAATGCTATCTTATCTACTAGAGATAGAATCAACAATGGGGTTTTGAATTATGTGGGAAAACATGAGTTTATAGATTTTGTACATTTAGCTAATCTAATTGAACCTGATTTTTCGGGTAACTTTTATACTTGGAGAGGTGGCCACAATTTTTCAATTCATAGTAAAATAGATCGGGTATTCGTGAACTCTTTATGGCTAGATAAATTCTCACACTTTGGAATAAACTTTGGAAATCATTCTCTAAGTGACCACTGTCCTATCCTTATTAATTTTATTATTCATAATAATTCAAAGTTTAGATTACCTTTCAAATATAATAATTCTTGGTACTTGCAAGAAGGAAACTCTTCCTCAATTCAAGATGCTTTGATGCTGAGTTTTCCTAGAAATCCCCTTTATTCCTTAAAGTGCAAACTGAAGGCTGTCAAGGTTGCACTGAAAAAATGAAGTAAAAGTAAAAGTAGTCTTCACAAATTGGCTGATCAAGTGAAAAATAAAGCAAATGATATTTACAAGACACTAGTTCAGAATCCTCTTAATGACAATCTCGTGGCTCATTATTCATTTTTAAATGATCAGATTCACTCTATTATAAGGAAGATTGCAATTGAAAATGACCAGAGAATGAAAATAAACTAGTTAATAAAGGGTGACAAACCTTCTACTTTCATTTATAACAAGGTTAATCCTACTTTACCAAACAGAAGGAGTAACATTATTCTTAATACTGATGGTGTTTCGGTTTCAGCATCAGGAAAACTTGCAGAGGACGCAATTAACTACTTCTCAGATTTATTTAATTCATCACGGGTTGCAAGTCAATTTCTAGACATTATTTGCAAGAAAATCCTTTCAGATCAAGCCATGAATAATTTAAGCCAACCATTTCAGTTAGAGGAAATTAAAAATGCTATTTTTCAGATTAATGACAATAGCACACCAGGTCCAAATGGTATCAATTGTAAATTTTATAAACTTCACTAGGAGCAATTGAAAACTGATATTTTGAATGCCATAAATGGAATCCTTTATTCAGGAAAAGTTATTAAAGAAATTAATCACTCTTTCATTTGCCTCATCCCAAAGAGGCCTGGAGCAGCTAATATCAATGATTTTAGGCCAATTTCTCTTTGTAATGTCATGTATAAAATATTAGCTAATCTACTATGCAACAGAATGAAAATTTATATGAATGATTTGATCTCATAGAATCAGAATGCTTTCATTCCTAGTAGATTAATCACTGAAAATTCTCTACTAGCTTATGAAATGGTGAGAGGCTTCAATAGGAAAAATTCCAACAATTTTTGTCTAAAAATTGATTTGCGAAAAGCCTATGATAAAATCAATAGATAATTTATTCATCATATGTTGATCTCGATGGGATTCCGTCTGATTTTTGCTAATCTTATTTTTGAATGTATCTCTACCCCATCATTTTCAGTGCTAATAGATGGTTCTCTTTATGGGTTTATCAAAAGTTCGAGAGGGTTAAGGCAAGGAGACCCTCTCTCACCATATCTTTTTTCTATTGCAATGGAATTTCTGACTATTAGCCTTGAAGTGGAATATCTGAAAGGTAATTTTTCTCCTATTTACAAAGTGGACCCTATGATCATACATTTATTGTATGCAGATGATATATTAATCATGGCCAAAGCTACTATCACTAATGCAGAGAAAATTCATAATATTTTTAGAAACTCAGGATCCTAATTGGTCTTGATCTTAATGAAAATAAGTCTACTCTGTACTTTAGTAAAGGAGCAACCTCCAAACAGCAAATTGCTGACATGTTACATATCAAAATTGGCCAACTTCTAGTCATGTATTTAGGCATCCTTCTATCTAATAATAAACTTAAAGCAAGAGATTATGGATGCCTAACTGACAAAATAAACAAAAAAATTAATCATTGGAACAACAAAATGCTCAATGTTAGTGGTAGATTGGAACTTATTAGAACTGTTATCTACCCAATGATTCAATTTTGGTTGCAATTCATGCAATTGCCTGCTAGTGTTATTCGGAAAATTAATTCGATATGTGCTAATTTCTTATGGAAATCAAAAGCACATAAAATGAGTTGGGATGACGTTTGTAAAACAACTAAAGAAGGTGGCCTTGGCATAAGGAAATTAGATGATATTGCTAAGGCAATTGCTGTTAAAATGGTGTGGAGATATATTCAGGGGAATTCTTTATTGGCCAAAAGCATAAGTAATAAGTACTGCAAAAATAAAAAAAATTGGTCAGTGGTTATGGATAATAATGCCTCCTATTCCTGGAAGACTCTTCTAAGAGCTAGGCAGTGGTGTAAAGGGGTAATTGACAGGAAAATTGAAAATGGGGAACACACTAATGTTTAGCATGACCCGTGGCTTAATAGTTACTCTCTGGTAGATATTGTGGGGGGTGGGGGAATTCAATGTCTCTATATGGTAGTCAGAACAGAAAAGTATCTTCTTTGATAAGTGGTAATGAATGGAAATCAAGTTTAGATGGTATTCCTACTCAAGTTCATAACACAGTTTATACCATCAAAATTCACAATCAGCTGCAGAAAGACTACTGGTTCTGGACTCCTACAAACAGTGGACAATTCACCCTGAACTTGGCTTGGAATCACATTAGGTGCAGAAACACAGAATTAAACTGGACTAACATTATCTTGGACAAATTATCTGCACCTAAGATGTCAATTTGTGCTTTATTAGCTAGATTGAACAAATTGAACACTAAAAGCAGAATTAGCAGGTGGAATACGGGTGTCAATCAATTTTGTGTGCTCTGTTCTAATCATATTAAAGATATGGACCATTTATTCTTCAATTGCAGTTATTCTAGACATCTTCTTAAAGATTTAATGATAAATCTCAAAATTACTTTCGGGAATGTTTTTGATGTTGAATGTATCCTAACTGTTATGTGCCACAACCAGAAAGGTAATCAATTTTACAACCATCTTATTGACACTTCTGTTACTACATTGATTTGGGATATATGGTGTGCGAGATATACTCGAATTTTCAAAGGAATTGAACTCCCAGTTCAAGTTCGAAACATGCTTATTATACAAGATTGTAAACATCTACTTCAACCTAAACTGGATGCTACAAAAATGAGTAAAGGGTTCGAACTTATCTTCTCCAAATTTGGAATCTCTGCTGACCGGTCTTTTAACTACCATCCTCCATGATTGTGCAGTAACTCTTGAGTTAAATCGTGAAGGCTCTGCTCTTTTTCTCCGGTTAGATTTGAAGACTTAGCGATTTTGCTTTCTCCGAGTCACCATGGATATTCCCAGATCTAAGTAATTTTTCTATGGTTCGTGAATGAGGACTCTCTCTCCTCAGAAGATGATTTGATGCCACCCACTCGTTCTTGCTGTCTTTTGTATTTTTTATTATTTTGGCTTTGCTTGCTACAAGTGTAATGGCTGATTTGTATTGTTTTTTTTTTCTGGTTTTTTTACTGGTCCAAGTTGCTCGTACGAATGGTTTTGAGTGTGTCCTGCTTTGTTTACTCCTCTATCTGTTTGACAACTTGGAATCCGGTTTGGCTAAGCACGTTGTATGGTTAATATACAGACACTATAGTACTCTTTTTCCTTGTAAAGTACCCATCTAGGTTAGGGGGTTGTAAGGTTTTAACGAGGCATATGATGGAAGTATATGTTTATATTTTGTTTAATAAAGTACCTTCTTCAAAAAAAAATTTAATAATTAATATTTCATAAATATCAATAAATTTACAACAATTTAGAAATTAATTAAATCGTGTGATTTTTCAGAGTATTCATCATTACGGTTGTGCGACTAAAAGGTGTTAATTCAATCATCGATTTATATTGAATAATTCAAATATTAACATTCACGCACCGCCTTAGCTAGTGGTGTGATAATTTAGCTAAATTTATAGCTTACACGTCTTCTTGGTAAAAATCTAATTTTACTATTATAGGTGGTGCCTATTCACATTAATTATTTACACCAATTCTCTTTGTTAAAACTATATCACTTTAGGACTTATGGAATTTGGTTTTGTCAAAATTTCAATACTGTTCGCATTCAACTTGATTAGTTCAAACACAAAATCATTGATTCAATAATAACAATAAATATTAATCATACTGCTCTGGCTAGAGACTTTGACTTTGAGTTGACTACGGTTGACCATGATACTGACCCCTTATAACCGAGGAGTCAAATTCTCCATTGAATAGTTTTTCACTTCCAATGCTTCAACTTAGACACAACTATAGTAAATCATTGGATCACCATGCCATGATTAAACTATAATCAAAATGGCATGTGCACATTGAAGTTCCACAGTATTCTTAAATTGAGGAAACCGTGTAACATTCTCACTTTGAGATTCTCTATTTGACCTTAGTCATATTAACCAATAGAAAACTCTCGAGTGAGTCATCCCATAGTTATCCAGTAACTATTAATACATAACCCGTTGGTATCTCCAATAGCCATGAGTATGTTTGAAGAGTATTGCATACTCTAGTCTCAACGGATGTAACAATATCATGTCTCAAAACATCCTAACTATGAATAATTAAAATAATATGTTATTCTAAAGTGATAAATTTCTCATGATTGTGACACATTGTAATTAATGTCACATAACATATCATTTAAGGATTTTCTGTTTAATATACTTTGGATTAGTTACTTAATTAGTTGTATCATAATATAACAAAGTATATTATAGAAATCAAACACCTTTATTATTGTAACGACCTGTATTTTTAACTATTTTAAATTGTAACGACCCGCTTTTCCGTATAATTTAAGCGGTAAATAAACTAAATATGACACACTCAAATTGAACAGAAAGGCAGATAGTTAGAAAAAAGAAAGAAGAAAGAAGAAAGAAGACAAGAAGAACCGAAAAACTCAGAATCTCACAGCGGATCGAATAATCTATAATATATAGAAATCCTTTACACAAAACAAATCTATAATATGAGTATATACAGACATCAATCAGAGTATACTAACCTATTCAGCACGGACAGTTATAACAACCTGTCCTCACAACTGCTGAATAATATACAACAATGTAAGCAACATGAATATAATCATCTACGCAAATACGTCTCTGGGTCTCCAAATCCTCTCCTGAAGCTCCAAAATATCCATCTAAACCTAGAAATATGCTCAGTCTGACCCGAGCATTATAGGAAAACCACGTTCGGGTCAGTCTGGTAAAACCAGCGTGAGATAACTCGAATAAGGGGAAACATATATAAAAATTTTGTGAGACCACACCGCTAACGCGGAATGGGTTTTTACCTCACAAGAATAACATCCATCCAAGAAAGAGGAGAAACAAATATCAGGAAACAAATCCAGATATGATTGAGCACAAATAATATTAAACCAGACTTGAAAGATTGGAAATAAACCGAGTAAAATCCAAACTGGACAGAATGGATAGAACAAGGAAAAACAGTCCAACTCGATAGAATGGACTAAATAAGGTAACAGTCCAAACTCGATATAATGGGCTAAATAAAGTAACAGTCCAAACTCGATAGAATGGGCTAAATGAAGTAACAGCCCAAACTTGATAGGATGGGCTAAATAAAGTAACAGTACAAACTCGATAGAATGGACTAAATAAACCCATAAATGTCGTGATGAGGAGTTGGCTCTACACATGGCAATTTTAAAGCTAAAACAGATTCAGGGATACAAATCAAATAAGGAAAGGAAATTTTCCAACAAATGACTAGGAGGGTGCACCCCCCTTACTCGAAGTCAACCTCTAGAAATATACTTGAAAAACTCTGATGGCTCTCGAAAACCTCCATGCCGGGTCCCGCCAACTATTACCGAGTATCCGAGTATTTCACATCTCAATGCGCAACACCGAATCCAATCTAGAGTGGATGTGTAGGTAACCTAATGGGAGCAAACCCACATAGCTTGGCCCATACTCGCTCTTTGGGTTTAGTCATTTCCGACAAAGGATAACAAAGCTCAAATGAGCAACATCATCTTAGAGTGACGAAATAAAGAGTCTGAAGTAACCGATAGCTGAGATACCAACTATCGAGGACATAAAACGATCGTATATGGAAATTAAGTCTTGTATACTTATCACCATTCATTGAATTCAAACTTGTATTATTTCTGGGTTAACAATAATACCAGACAAGTCAGGGTAGTGTTACCTCAAAGTCATGTCACACGATTATCCTTAACTTTCGAAATAGTGACAAGTCTACTTCTTCGATGTATAGTGCTAATTATACAAATAAAACATTTCCATATAAGTGATTCGCTTTACAGAAATAATTCATTTCCATAAACGAATTAAACTTTTTCTTTTTAAAAATGAACTGAACTTTTTGGTTTGATTTCCATATTGGTAAAACACTTTTAGAATTAGTTCCAGATTGTTAAAACGTTAAGAGAATAATTTTTCCAATTGCGCGACCCCGAAGGCCTAAACCAATATCATACCGAACACCCAGAAGATTATCCAACTTAACATCCTAATAATCGTGTTCCAATTCCATTTTAACTTTAAAAACAATATTAATTATCCCGGAAGATAATTAATCCCACTTAAAATCCCTTTAAATAAACAATTCATTATCTATAATAAAATAGATAATTATTTCGAAACACTTTTATAACATTGGTTAATTAACTTTAAAATCTTTATTAAATCAGTCTCTAAATCAGTTTATTAAAGCAATTTTTTATTATATTAGTTAACTTACTTTAATCACCTTTATTAAATCAACTAATTAAAAAGATTTATTAAATTCAAATAGTCATTAATTAAATGAATAATTAATCTCAAACATCATTAATTAAAATGATAAGTAATTCTAAATTCCATTGATTAAAAAAATTAGTTAAGTTCAAAATAATCATAAATTAATCGGATTAATTAAATCCAAACTTCATTAGTCAAACCGATTAATTAAAGCATCATTTGTTAAAATGATTTATTTAATTATCAAACATCATTAATTAAAATGATTTAAATAAATTCCAAAATCATTAGTTAAAACAATTAATTAAATTTGAAAACAATCATTAATTAAAATGATTAATTAAATTCAAATATCATTATTTGAAATGATTAATTGCTTTTAATCATTAATTAAAATGATTATTAATTTCAATTATCATTAACTGAAATATTTAATTTAATCCCTTCATCACTAATTAAAACAATTAACTTAGTTCAATAAATTAATTAAATTTCATTATTCTTAATTAAAAGAATTAATTAAACTCAAATAATCACTAGTTAAAATGATTGGTTAAGCATAAAACATCATTAGCAAAAACGATTAATTAAATCTAAAGATAACCTAATTTCTTAATCATCATTTATTAAATTGGCCAATTAATCTCAAATTAATTAATTAATTTAAAAGATTAATTAATTTGCAATATCATTAATCAAAATGATAAATAAATTTTCAATATTCTTTTTAGCGGAAATACAAGCTCAAGTTCATACGATAGGATTTTGGGAATGAAATCCAATAAACGATGGTACAGCGAAAATCGCTATACCATCGTTTAAACTATCGGAAAATAATTTCAATAAACCATAACTAAATAACTTAACCATCATTAGTAAATATATCACTAATTCAAAGTGGCGTATTATTTACGATATATAATCGAGTGTCCAAAACTATAAAATAACAGAACGGGGATTTATTCTGCTAGTTAATTGCCGAATTAATTTAATTAGCGAAACGGTGTTTTATTCCGCTAATAGGGGTCCAATTAACATATTCAATCCAATTTAACTCGACAGTAATTCATTTGGCCAAATAAACATCAATATTTAACGTATATAAATTTTAACGACGTTATTAAATTTAGTAATGAAATTTAAAACCTATCTGTTTAAATATGTCACAAATTGCCACATGTCCAAATCTAGAAACAAATTGCACTATAATGTTGAACTCGTTCATACGAGTACAACGCAAATAGAGTCATGTCGATCGGGTTTAAAACAGTCGCGATATGCCATTTCAAAGTCACTAGCTTTATGTATATAAATAAAAAAAATATAGTTTATTTCTCACCAAGGCAATTTGGGCCAAGCCCGCTTTCACAAACCTGCTACCCAAACCCACAGTTCCCCCTTCTTCTCCAATTCCATCTACAGATGAACCTTCTCTCCACCGTGCACGTGTGCTCATTCACGTGCACAAACATCCTACTCCAACGTTTGACGAACTACAACTACCCACAAACATCCCTTACCAAGCCTACCACCTCCGAGCTACCCCCACCCCCTCCACAGCCGTAAGGCGAAATGCGACCGCGAGCAAGCTACATGCAACATCCAGGCTCCGTTTGAATGCCTTTGTAACGACCACGACTTTCTCTCCATAGAAAGTCGTATCGCTAATAAGAAAGAAAGGGATAGAAAAGAGAAAAGAAGAGAAAGAAAACAAACACAAATACTCACAGCGGAAACGAACAAAATATATTATATCACATAAATATTACATAGTATCATATACAACACTTATCAGAGTTACACAGATTACACATCATATACTAGACAGTTATAAACATCTGTCTAGTTATTACATCTCAATACAAAACAAAGATCTAAACAAGATCAACACAGCGGAAACTACTATCTATATCTACAACGCTGAAGCCTCCTGCTCCATTGCTCCTCCACAATTCGTCAAGGCTAACCTGAATCCCTTGGCTACTCGTAAAAATTTGAGTACCCAAGAGTTTATAGAACAGAAATAAACAACTTGGGTCAGACATGGGTCTGGTGTGAGTAACAGGTTAAACTTGCTTAACTTCAAAACCTTTTGAAAGAAAAAGTATCACGTAAGACTCCCCACAAATAAACATGGGTAAGTTTTTACCTTACGTTAACCAAAACATTTGATAGGAAATTCGATTGTATTATAATAGGGTCTAGGGTTTTCAAGTAAATAAGAAATAACTGAAATTGTTACATTATTAAATTCCAGCATACTAGCCACAAAGTGGGTTATACAATCAAGTCCGTTGGCACTTATTGGATTTTGGATTCCATACAATGGCAGGGCTACCGGGGTACCGCCCGTCACAGTACGTGGCCTAGATCACCGTACCGAGGATCACTCCCAATCCCCTGCAACACAAGGTCGGAACATCCCTTACTGGATAATTCCCGCACAAGATACCTCACGGTTGGGATCAGCAACCGCACCACTAAGTCGAAAATAGAAAGGGACATCTAGACAGAGGTAATCTTGTCCTACTTGGGTGCTACCCACTAACCTTGCTGCACCTCCCCTGTTTTAGCCATTCCCGGTTTGTGAGGCTTGAGGTCACGATTACCTTAGAAAAGAACACATCACTTAGAATGCTCATCGTCCACCTGACGATGTTCTGAAAGCATTCAATCCATACAAGTTCGTTCCGGGTTCGAACGAAACCGAAGGCATTATCTCGTTACACTCGTTTTGGAATCACCCTCAGAGTTAACGACAATAACCCTTGCACTCTGAATCTTCATCTTCACTTGATTCACGACCTATCGTTAATTTGGATCGATGTGGTATTCGGGTCTCCAGACCTGGAAATCCGGTATACGGAAACCCGATCCCGGTCTCATCGAAATCCAAAGACGTATCTTTTAAGGCCAAGTTGTTTTAAGGTTAAAACAATTCAATTCTTATCTATATACACAGATAGATAACTCAATAGATAATCTATATTATCATTACAAACAGATAATTCACATTATCATTACAATTCAACCAAACATCCATATCATATATCAGCATATATCTCATCAGAGATATCAACCATGCATAACATTCAATACTATTTATCCATTCATAAGTAATGATTTATATCATCTCTAATTAATTTAAAGTGAATTAAATTAATTACTTCATTCTATAAATCCTTCTTACTTAATCATTAATTAAACCAATTAATTAATCATACTCTAAATATCAAGTCTTAATTAATCAATCCTGATTAGTTATCTTTAATTACTTTAAGTAATTAATTCTTAATTAATTTCACAAATTAATTATCTTAAACCATTACAGTAATTAATCTTTAATTACTTCATAAACTAATTAACTATAATTAATTACATTAATCCATAATTAATTACATTAATTAATTACTTTTTAAATTACTTATTATTGATTAATTAGTTTTAATTAATCAACCTTTAATTACATTATTAATTTATATTAATAAATTAATGATCCTTAATTACTTCTTAATTAATTATCCTATTTAAAATTAATTATTTTTAATAATTAATCTTTAATTAAACCACATTTATTAATCACCTTTGATTAATCTCATTTAGTAATTAACTTCCCTTAATTACTCCATTAATTAATTACTTCTTAATTAATTATCTTTAATTAATCCCTTGATTAATTACAATAACTCAAATTACTTCCATTCTTAAATCATTTTTCATTAATTACATCCAGTAATTTTTATTAATTACTTTACTAAGTAATTTCAATCCATTGATTAAATTAAGTAATTATTTATCAAATCATCAAATGTTTAAATTAATTAAACTTAATTAATTAACTTAAATGAATTACACTTAAACTAAATTAATTACATTAAGTAATTAATTCCTTAATTACTTCCTTTTTAAGAAATTAACCTTTTATTACTTCCATTAATTAACTCTAATTACTTATACAAAGTAATTATACTTTATTAATTATATTAAGTAATTATACTTAATCCATTTCAAAGTAATTATCCTTAATTAATCAAATTAATTAATTATCTTAAATTAATTTTATTAATTAATTATTTCTTAATCACTAGTTAATGATCTTTAAATTAATTACATTCATTAACTATTCATTAATTACTTAAAACTTTATTAGTTAAAGATAATCAACTTATCTTAATTAACTACTTTATTATCATTTAAACTTTATTAAAAAGCTTGAAATCAACTTATATAGAATCATTTGAGAATACACTTATCTTAATCACTTCTAATTACATCATTAATCCCATTTGAAAACAATTAGGATAAATGCATTTGAAAAACAATTATATTAAATCAAAACGAATTAAATTTCAAATTCATTTGACTTTACAATTTATTTTGAAACTTGTTTTTGAAAACTTGATAAATGCTTTTACTTCGAAAACTTGTTAACCAAATTACTTCAAAACTTAATCATGTTTTCTTTTAAAAACTTGGTTCATATTTCATTTATTTATTTATTTTAAACTTTGTTATTATACAAAGAAACCCGAGCCCAAGACTACAATTCCTCGAGCCAACTAACAAAATCTCCGAGCACTCATCTCGCTCTTCGTTTCCCCGAGGCAAACCATGTTTTACTTCGAGTTCGTCCCCAGAAACTCTCGTCTTCCCCAACCTTCAACAACAATGGATACAAACATACACGCGTGTACGTGTACGCCTGAACTGGCCATCTCCGACCAACCTCGCCACCCTCGACGCATCGACGACGACCTTGCCGAGCAACTCAAACACCCAGATCGACGAATACACCAGAGAATCAAAATCGAGTATCTCGATTACAAACTGGAACCCAACCTATCGACTAAATCTCATCGCCGTCGACGATCTCCACCACCAGAACTCACGCCGACCAACCCGAAGCTTCACTACGACTCCACGCTTCCATTCCTACCCTTGCGATCGAACACGAAACATCACCGACGTCCCAGTAACCTCGACTACCATCTCAACAAAACTGGGCATTTTAACCCTAAATTGTTGTCGTCCGGTCATCATAGTCGTTTGAAACCCCAGCGAGTATTTTTCAGATGAACTATGATTCTCTACCAAGCTATCACCTGAACCTCGAGACCCAAAATCATTTCGATCGCCAGGAATTGAACTAAACTCGATTTCTGTTCATCTTCGAATTGCTCCATCAATATTTAACTAAAAATCGAGATTCTTCTTCCTAAATTCAACATTTTACAATACTAATCTGAATATATAATCAAATTTAGAAATTATGATGATTTATTTCTGACCATTATTCATTTCCTACTGTAATGTATTAGTCTTGAAAACATCCACTGGGTATTTCTGCTTGCAATTGTTTAACAATGATGTGAATCCTACAGTCATTATTAAAATAAAAGATCTAAGCCTAAAATCAATTGGGTGTCGAGCAAATTAAATTTTTCCTAGGGAAGATGAGCCTGGAATATAAACAGAGCTCATATATGTATATATGTTCACAAGCATTCATAAGTAGATCATAGACATCATATATCTACACATGCATCTGCATACATAAACACATACAACCATCATCTATAGAAATTTTGTCACAAACATTTAAACCACATCACAGATTTTTAAAACTGTTTTTAATTTAGATGTTTACTCACCAGATTTGCATGGAACAGAGAGTAGTGCACTTAATATTTGAACTGCTTTTAAACTTTAGAATCCTGAATGCTTTTGCTTTAAAATGCTTGAGTTGCTAAAATGTTATTGCTCCTTGATTTAAAGACTTGAGTTGCTTGCTTTCAAACAGAATTTAAGTTGCTGGAATATGCTCCAGGTTGAAGAAATGCAGGCTTTTGAATTTCCAGTTTGAAGGATTTGATTTACAGGCTTTGATTTGAAAACAAATTACAGGTTTTAGATTTGATAAATCTCTGGTTTGAGGAGTTTTGATGATCAGATTGTTTTAGAGAATTGGTTATAGGATTTGGCTTTTGATTTTGGAAGATGTTTACAGTGTATTGATTTTTGGTTTTGAGGAATTGTTTGCACGCTTGGAATTTACTTTGTTTTCAGCTGAGAATAGGAAAAGAAGATTGAAGAGATGAAAAGTATACTTTTATAAATTTAGTTATGATTTATTTAAAATTAAAGAAAATAAAATTTAAAAGATGACACTTGTTTTAAAAACTTACATTTGTCAACTATGCCATTTAATTATACTACACATGTTACTAACATGTCTTAAGGTATTAACACATGTCCTTAAGTATTTTATTTATCTTAAATGTTAATATAAAAGCTTTTCATACTTAACTTATTAATTAATAAACACTTATCTTAATATATGTATATATATAATTACTTTAGAGAAAATATTATAAAACCAATTATATACAAATAAAATCTTATACACATATTTTTAAAATCCAAAATAATTGTCTTTTATTGTTTAAGAAATATAAATTAAGATTCCAAATACCCTTTTAAAAGTATTATATTAAATTATACTTCCAAATTACAATTTATATATATTAAAATTCGATAGCACTTTTATTAACCTCAAACCAAAACTTTTCCTATTTTCAATATATACAAATATATATATATATATATACATTTAAATAGAAAATAATTTCAACATTAGTTTTGAGAATTATTATATTGAATTTTAAAACAACCTTCAAATCATAATATATACATACATATATATTGCAATTTGAAAATACATCTTTTATTAACCAAAAGACTTCCTATTTATAATATATACACCAATATATATATACATTATAAATAGAAAACATTTATATAAGCTTTGAAAGGTAAATCTTACCAATTTTAAATTGTTAGAAAAGATATAAGCCAGATTAAATATTTATTAGCCTTTAAATGATTAAATTTACCAATTTAAATTAAAATTATATAAGAAAATTATCAATCCAATTTAATTTTAAATATAGATTATTAAATTGATATTGCCCCAAAATTCCGGGATATCACATTCCTCCACCCTTAAAAAAATTTCGTCCCCGAAATTTAAAACAAAGGTAGTTTAATAATCTCATTAAAGATTTAAATTTAAAACATAAGCATATACTATCATCCATATGCTAACAACCATAGCAACCAATTCATCCAATCAAACAATTCTAACTATCTAGACTAAATTCTAGATAAAATACCTCGAGTTTCCCCAAGTATATATATATACCGGGATACTCGCTCTACAAACAATCTAAACTACTAAGCTATAGATCTCCTACTCATCTAGATCTACAGAACTAAACAGAATATCAGACTACAGACGAGTCTGACTCAAAAACCAAACTTCCCAAAACTGCAGATTCTAAAACCAGAGATAGATCAAATACGTACTCCCTCAGAGATACGTAAAACTCCATGAATTTCAGTTATCCAAACTGACAATTCAACCAAGTAGACCAATTACCTATCCAAATCAGAACACAGACGAGATCCAAACATAACTCTACTTCACAACATCAGTAGATTCCAAACTTACTTCTCCTATCCAGAGATACACTCCAAACTGCTTTCGCTGCTCAACTTTGATCTGAGGTAGAACACAAGCACAGACTGGACAACTTATTCCAGAAATAAGGTTCACTGATCCATAAAGAAAACTCAGATACTCCAGCAAAACTTGAGCTGCTTCACCAACTCCATCTCTAGGAAACATCCTTCCACTAGATTGAACCACCGGTATCACTCCTGGAATCCAAGTCGATAAGAAAACTCAACCTTCAGATGCGGACAAACTTCTGACTTCTCTGAAGACATCCAGAAAAATTCTGACAACCCAAGAGAACACTCAGACAATCGCAAGTCACTTTTGCGATCAACCCAGCCTAATTCCAAACAGACTGTTTTCTCTTTACCAATCAGAACAGCTTACACTTATTTATCCAATTTATCGAAGAAATGGACCCACTCTTACTGCTTCTGAACTTCACCTTCAGAAAAACTGCTCAGCCAGAAAACTTCCTGCCATCACAGAATACTCCGAGCTGCACTGCTGATACTGATGCTCCTATCCAAAGCTCTTCGAGAAACTCGGACTCCAAACCAAACAGAAACACCATGCTGAACTCAGCCACAATACCAAAGCATACACACTTCCTTAATCTTGTTCCAAAGAAAACATCTTCAGGAACATCCATCATCACTGTATCTCATCATACAGCTACTATTACCTGAGGTATCAAGGTACCATCACTCGCTTCTGCCTCATCGACAGATCCAACTCTACTCATCCAAACTTCTAAGATAAACTCCGAACCATTACAGTTTCCTTCGGAGATCGATGAAATTCTACACCACAGCAAAGCTTACTCGAGACAGTATTAGGTCTACAGTCTCGACAGATACACTTCCAACCTCAACACTCAATCTCCAACCATTGGTAGTCGTGTTACACACACCACCACCCTATCTACCTTTATATCCTATATTGGAAAACCCGAACAGGTAACCCAACAAATAGGTAGAAATATATATATTTAAAATGATACTTTTTATATAGAAATTATTTCTGGGTAAAATTATTTCATTTACCTCTTTAAAACAATATTGTGTCCGTTGGCCTGGTTCAAGTGTTTAGAGATCCCTATCAATAACGTTAGCTACTCGTATTGACCAGAATCCATATACCACTCAACCGATCAATTAACACAATATAAAACCATTTTTATATAACTAACAATTACGCGCTCTCAAGATAGACACCACTTCAGAGCCTAGGTATTCACTCAACCTACTGCTCTGATACCACTGTAACGACCACGACTTTCTCTCCATAGAAAGTCGTATCGCTAATAAGAAAGAAAGGGATAGAAAAGAGAAAAGAAGAGAAAGAAAACAAACACAAATACTCACAGCGGAAACGAACAAAATATATTATATCACATAAATATTACATAGTATCATATACAACACTTATCAGAGTTACACAGATTACACATCATATACTAGACAGTTATAAACATCTGTCTAGTTATTACATCTCAATACAAAACAAAGATCTAAACAAGATCAACACAGCGGAAACTACTATCTATATCTACAACGCTGAAGCCTCCTGCTCCATTGCTCCTCCACAATTCGTCAAGGCTAACCTGAATCCCTTGGCTACTCGTAAAAATTTGAGTACCCAAGAGTTTATAGAATAGAAATAAACAACTTGGGTCAGACATGGGTCTGGTGTGAGTAACAGGTTAAACTTGCTTAACTTCAAAACCTTTTGAAAGAAAAAGTATCACGTAAGACTCCCCACAAATAAACATGGGTAAGTTTTTACCTTACGTTAACCAAAACATTTGATAGGAAATTCGATTGTATTATAATAGGGTCTAGGGTTTTCAAGTAAATAAGAAATAACTGAAATTGTTACATTATTAAATTCCAGCATACTAGCCACAAAGTGGGTTATACAATCAAGTCCGTTGGCACTTATTGGATTTTGGATTCCATACAATGGCAGGGCTACCGGGGTACCGCCCGTCACAGTACGTGGCCTAGATCACCGTACCGAGGATCACTCCCAATCCCCTGCAACACAAGGTCGGAACATCCCTTACTGGATAATTCCCGCACAAGATACCTCACGGTTGGGATCAGCAACCGCACCACTAAGTCGAAAATAGAAAGGGACATCTAGACAGAGGTAATCTTGTCCTACTTGGGTGCTACCCACTAACCTTGCTGCACCTCCCCTGTTTTAGCCATTCCCGGTTTGTGAGGCTTGAGGTCACGATTACCTTAGAAAAGAACACATCACTTAGAATGCTCATCGTCCACCTGACGATGTTCTGAAAGCATTCAATCCATACAAGTTCGTTCCGGGTTCGAACGAAACCGAAGGCATTATCTCGTTACACTCGTTTTGGAATCACCCTCAGAGTTAACGACAATAACCCTTGCACTCTGAATCTTCATCTTCACTTGATTCACGACCTATCGTTAATTTGGATCGATGTGGTATTCGGGTCTCCAGACCTGGAAATCCGGTATACGAAACCCGATCCCGGTCTCATCGAAATCCAAAGACGTATCTTTTAAGGCCAAGTTGTTTTAAGGTTAAAACAATTCAATTCTTATCTATATACACAGATAGATAACTCAATAGATAATCTATATTATCATTACAAACAGATAATTCACATTATCATTACAATTCAACCAAACATCCATATCATAGATCAGCATATATCTCATCAGAGATATCAACCATGCATAACATTCAATACTATTTATCCTACTATGATATTCATGCTAAAAATCATATTATCATTTATGTTTTCAATTTATAAATCTGACTTAATAAATTACAAAGTTCTAATTTTCACATTTATATAACATGCCTCTGTTGTTTTTGTTTACAGAGACACTCAGGTATGAATTTGACTTAACTAGGCTTTTAAACCTTAGTATATGATAATTAAACAATACTTACTTATAAGTTAAGTCCTAATAAAACTAAATCAAGTGGTAAAAGATAAAAAGACATTTTGGGTCTGGCAACAGAACAAAACAGAATTCATATACATCCATACACCACATCCATATGTACAAACAGGAGAATGCACTTATTCATACATCAATACTTATATATGTCACAGAGATTCAACATGCAATCCTATTTTATTTTAAGTTTAAAAGTTACTCACCATTAAAATGGAGACAGAGCCTATCTTTTGAAAACTGTTTTTGATTTTGAAACCTTTAAACTGAATGTTGGCTACTGAGTCTTGCATGCATGATAACATCTTGTTTGTTGAGATGTAATAACTAGACAGATGATTATAACTGTCTAGTATATGTAACTCTGATAAGTGTTGTATATGATACTATGTAATGTTTATGTGATATAATATATTTTGTTTCGTTCCGCTGTGAGATTCTGATGTGTTGATTTTCTTTCTTTCTCTTCTTTTCTCTTTTCTATCCCTTTCTTTCTTATTAGCGATGCGACTTTCTATGGAGAGAAAGTCTTGGTCGTTACAGTAAAAGTTTTTGGATTTTGGATTTGGATATATGTATATATTACTTAAAGTTGACTGTGCATAGTAATGTGAATCTATATAATAGGTTCTCTGTTTTACAAATTCAAGTGAGTAAACTTTCTTTTTAAAAACAGTTTTAATCTATGATTTTATGGATGCATGTGATAAATTCGTTTAGAAATGTTGTATTATGGTTTGCATGATTGTTTTTATCTGGAATGTATTTTGAATTGCTCTGATACCATATGTAACGACCCGACTTTCTATGCCCAGAAAGTCGCATCATTATGAAGAAAGAAAGGGGTAGAAAATAGAAAAGAAAAGAAGAAAGAAAGAAACAACAACAACGATCTCACAACGGAACGAATAAATTATATTAATAACATAAACTATTACATAGTATACAACAATTTACAGAGTTACACAGCATATACATCACTTACTAGACAGTTATAAACATCTGTCTAGACATTACAACTCAAATACAAGACAAGACACTATCACAGATATCAACACAGCGGAATACTATATCTACGAACGCCGAAGCCTCCTGCTCCATTGCTCCTCCAGAATATTCGTCAAAGCTAAACCTGAATCCCTTGGCTACTCGTAAAAATTTGAGTACCCAAGAGTTTATAAAACAGAAATAAACACTTGGGTCAGACATGGGTCTGGTGTGAGTAAACGGTTAGATGGCTTAACTTTGAAAACTTTTGAAAACAAAAGTATCACGTAAGACTCCCCACAAATAAACATGGGTAAGTTTTTACCTTACGCTAACTAAAACGTTTGATAGGAAATCTGATTGTATTATAATAGGGTCTAGGGTTTTCAAGTAAAATACAGAAATAGCTGAAATGCTTACATCTCACATTCCAACATAGTTGGGCACAACTAATACGTACGGCACTTATTGGAGTTTGGATTCCATACAATGGCAGGGCTACTGGGGTACCGCCCGTCACAGTACGTGATTAATCAATAGTGATTAATATAATTAAATATAGTTGATTAACTTAATAAATTTTAGTTAATTATTTAATGATGAGATTAATTACTTGTTAGGGTAATTAGTTAAGAGAGATCATTTAATGAAGTAATTAGAAGATAATTACTTATGTAAGTAATTAAGAGTTAATTACTTAATTATTTTAGTTAATTAATTAATGTGATTAATTAAATGTGTTTAATTTAATATTAATTACTAAGTGTAATTGATTAAAAAGTAATTAATTAATAAAGTAATTAATTAAGGATTATTTGTTAATATAATTGATTAATAATTACTTAATGAAGTAATTAAAGATTAATTAATTAGATTAATTAATCAAGGTTAATATAATTAATTAAGAAGTAATTAAAGGTTAATCACTGTATTTGATTAAGGATAATCAATTTGTAAAATTAATTAAGGATAATTACTTGAATGTAATTAAAGTATAATTAATCAAAGGAGATTAATTAAGGAAGATCATTAAGAAATGATTAATTAATTAATTTGGAATTAATTAATATTAGTAAGTAGGATTAAGATAATCCAAGTGATTAAAGGATAGTAATTAATTTAATTAAAGGTTAATTAAATTGATTTGGAATTAATGCTGTAACGACCACGACTTTCTCTCCATAGAAAGTCGTATCGCTAATAAGAAAGAAAGGGGTGAGAAGTAGAAAAGAGAAGAAGAGAAAAGAAACAAACACAAATACTCACAGCGGAAACGAACAAAATATATTATATCACATAAATATTACATAGTATCATATACAACACTTATCAGAGTTACACAGATTACATATCATATACTAGACAGTTATAAACATCTGTCTAGTTATTACATCTCAATACAAAACAAAGATTTAAACAAGATCAACACAGCGGAAACTACTATCTATATCTACAACGCTGAAGCCTCCTGCTCCATTGCTCCTCCACAATTCGTCAAGGCTAACCTGAATCCCTTGGCTTCTCGTAAAAATTTGAGTACCCAAGAGTTTATAAAACAGAAATAAACAACTTGGGTCAGACATGGGTCTGGTGTGAGTAACAGGTTAAACTTGTTTAACTTCAAAACCTTTTGAAAGAAAAGGTATCACGTAAGACTCCCCACAAATAAACATGGGTAAGTTTTTACCTTACGCTAACCAAAACATTTGATAGGAAATTCGATTGTATTATAATAGGGTCTAGGGTTTTCAAGTAAAATACAGAAATAGCTGAAATGCTTACATCTCACATTTCAACATAGTTGGGCACAACTAATACGTACGGCACTTATTGGAGTTTGGATTCCATACAATGGCAGGGCTACTAGGGTACCGCCCGTCACAGTACGTGGCCTAGATCACCGTACCGAGGATCACTCCCAATCCCCTGCAACACAAGGCCGGAACATCCCTTACTGGATAATTCCCGCACAAGATACCTCACGGTTGGGATCAGCAACCGCACACACTAAGCCGAAATAAGAAGGGACTTCTAGACAGAGGTAATCTTGTCCTACTTGGGTGCTACCCACTAACCTTGCTGCACCTCCCCTGTTTTAGCCATTCCCGGTTGATGAGGCTTGAGGTTACGATTACCTTTAATCAGAACATATCACTTAGAATGCTCATCGTCCGCCTGACGATGTGCTGAAAGCATTCAATCCATACAAGTTCGTTCCGGGTTCGAACGAAACCGAAGGCATTATCTCGTTACACTCGTTTTGGAATCACCCTCAGAGTTAACGACAATAACCCTTGCACACTGAATCTTCATCTTCACTTGAGATTCACGACCTATCGTAAATTTAGATCGATGTGGTATTCGGGTCTCCAGACCTGGAAATCCGGTATACGGAAACCCGATCCCGGTCTCATCGAAATCCAAAACGTATCTTTTAAGGCCAAGTTGTTTTAAAGTTAAAACAATTCAATTCTACTATCTATTTACACACAGATAGATAATTCACAAATTCACAATAGATAATCAACATTATCATTATAAGCAGATAATCCATATCATCATCACTATGCAACCAAAGCATCCAAATCATACAGTATCAATTATCTCATATCTGAGATTTCAAACCATTCAAGGTACACAATATCATCCATTCATAAGCAATGATTTATTTATCACCATCTACAATTAATTTAAAATGAATTAAATTAATTATTTCATCTTTAATTAATTTAAAGTAAATTAAATTAATTACTACATCTATAAATCCTGCTTAAATCATTATTAATTAATTATCAATCAATTAATCAATCATCATCCAATTATTCAATTTAATTAATCATCCTTGATTAATTATTTAATTACATTCAAGTAATTAGTATTAAATTAATTATACAAATTAATTATTCTTAACCACTTATAGTAATTAACCTTTAATTACTTCATTTATTAATTAACTATAATTAATTACATTACTCCTTAATTAATTACATTAATTAATCACTTCATTTATAATTATTACTTAATTAATCAATTCTTAATTACATCATTAATTATATAAATTAATGATCCTTAATTACATTTTATCATTAATTACTTTATTTAAATTAATTACATTGAGTAATTAATCTTTAATTAAACCATAATTATTAATCACTATTGATTAATCACATTCAGTAATTAACTACCCTTAATTACTTCTTTAAAATAAATTAATTATTCCTTAATTAATTATCTTTTAATTAATCCCTTTCTTTAAAATAATAGTTCTGTAATGACCCGCCACTCATTCCACAGAATGACGCATCGTTTTGAAGAAAAGAAGAGGTGAGAAAGTAGAAAAGAATAGAAGAAAGAAAGAACAATAACAGAATCTCAACAGCGGAACGAATAAATTATATTAATAACAAAAGTATTACATCATATACAATGACTATCAGAGTTACACAGATTATACAACACATACTAGACAGTTATAAACATCTGTCTAGTTATTACAACTCAACACAAAACTCTAATCAGAGATTAACACAGCGGAACTACTATCTATATCTACAACGTCGAAGCCTCCTGCTCCATTGCTCCTCCAGATAACTCGTCAAAGCTAACCTGAATCCCTTGGCTACTCGTAAAAATTTGAGTACCCAAGAGTTTATAAAACAGAAATAAACAACTTGGGTCAGACATGGGTCTGGTGTGAGTAACAGGTTAAACTTGTTTAACTTCAAAAACCATTTGAAAGAAAAAGGTATCACGTAAGACTCCCCACAAATAAACATGGGTAAGTTTTTACCTTACGCTAACCAAAACATTTGATAGGAAATTCGATTGTATTATAATAGGTCTAAGGTTTTCAAATAAATATGAAATAGCTGAAATTGTTACATTATTAAATTCCAGCATACATAGGTATACAATCAAGTCCGTTATCACTTATTGGAAGTTGGGTTTCCATACAATGGCAGGGCTACCGGGGTACCGCCCGTCACAGTACGTGGCCTAGATCACCGTACCGAGGATCACTCCCAATCCCCTGCAACACAAGGCCGGAACATCCCTTACTGGATAATTCCCGCACAAGACATCCCAGCAGTTGTTGCAATCAACTGCCCACACAACTGAATAATAAGAAGGGACCTCTAGACAGGGATAATCTTGTCCTACTTGGGTGCTACCCACTAACCTTGCTGCACCTCCCCTGTTTTAGCCATTCCCGGTTGATGAGGCTTGAGGCTACGATTACCTTTAATCAGGACATCACTTAGAATGCTCATCGTCCACCTGACGATGTTCTGAAAGCATTCAATCCATACAAGTTCGTTCCGGGTTCGAACGAAACCGAAGGCATTATCTTGTTACACTCGTATTGGAATCACCCTCAGAGTTAACGACAATAACCCTTGCACTCTGAATCTTCATCTCGAATCTGAAAGTACTATCTCCGTCAACTCATTACGGAATTACCCTCAGAGTTATATTGACAAAGAATAGTTCTTACACCTCGAGTCTTCCTTTGCTCCATTTGGATTTCACGACCTAACGTTAATTTGGATCGATGTGGTATTCGGGTCTCCAGACCTGGAATTCCGGTATACGGAAACCCGATCCCGGTCTCATCGAAATCCAAAACGTATCTTTTAAGGCCAAGTTGTTTTAAAGTTAAAACAATTCAATTCTATTATCTATTTACATACAGATAGATAATTCATAATAGATAATCGACATTATCATTAAAAGCAGATAATCCATATCATCATTATTATGCAACCAAAGCATCCAAATCATACAGTATCAATTATCTCATCTCTGAGAAACCATTCAAGGTAAATCAATATCATTCAGTATCCTTAAGCAATGATTTATTAATTACCATCTATAATTAATTTAAAATGAATTAAATTAATTACTTCCATCATTAACAATCTTACTTAAGTCACTATTAATTAATTATCAATTAATTAATCATTCACCATCCAATTATTCATTTTAATTAATCATCCTTGATTAATTACATTTAATTACATTCAAGTAATTAGCATTAAATTAATTCACAAATTAATTATTCTTAATTAATTATAGTAATTAACCTTTAATTACTTTATCTATTAATTAACTATAATTAATTACATTACTCCCTAATTAATTACATTAATTAATCACTCAGTTATTAATTATTTCTTAATTAATCAATTCTTAATTACATCATTAATTATATTAATTAATGATCCTTAATTACATTTTATCATTACTTAATTACATTAAGTAATTAATCTTTAATTAAACCATAATTTATTTATCACTATTGATTAATCACATTCAGTAATTAACTAACCTTAATTACTTCTTAAAATAAATTAATTATTCCTTAATTAATTTCTTAATTAATCTCTTGATTAATTCCATTAAGTAATTAACTTCCCTTAATTACTCTACTAATTACATCAGTAATTATCTATTAATTTCTTTCCTAAGTAATTAATCTTCATTAATTAAGTAATTTTACTTCACAAATCATTAAGTGATTATTTTAAATTAATTAAACTTAATTAATTAACTTAACTAATCAAAATAAACTCGATTAATTTCAATGAGTAATTTATTAATTACTTCCATTAAGTAATTATATTTAAGTAAACAATTTCACAAATAATTAACCTTAATTAATTAATCTATTTAATTAATAAAAAAATAATCACATCAATTAATTATTTTAATAATCCTTAGTTAATGATCTACATTAACTATTAACTATTCTTTAATTATCTTTCTTAACCATTATTAATTGCAACTTATTTATTTCTAATTATCAATAAATTAATCTCTAATTACTTAATTAATTAAGTACCTAACATCAACTTAATTCATCCTTAATTATTTGATTAATTTATTCCTATCCATTAATTAATAATCTTAACTTATCTAATTAATGATTCTTAATTCAAATTAATTAACTTTTAATTAATTTAATTAAACCTTAATTACCTTTTAAATCTCTTATTAATTAATGAATTACAAATCATTAATCTTAATTTACTTAAGATAAAAACATCATTCTTATTTACAACTAAATTATCATTTACAAGTCATTTGAAACTTTTTACTTTTAAATTTACTCTTTTAAATTTCATTTCAAATTATACTTTAAACCTTAACTTGTTTTAAATATTTGATTTTATAAAACTTTAATTTATCTCAAAACTAGGATACAAATTTCAATTTGAATCCATACTTAAACTTGATTTTAAAACCTGTTTTAAATCTGCTTCAAATTTTAAATACCATTTTAAATTTCTGAAACACTGACAGGTTTAAAAATCTGTAACCAAACTCGAGCCTACTCAACAACTTCGAGTCATTTCTTCCATTTCTTCGAACAACTCACGCAAGAATCTCGTGACAATCCCGAGAACAAAGCTTCTTCTCCTGTACCTATCAACTTCCAGATCACCCAGAAATTGATTTCCGGTGCCGCTCAACTCAGGAAGTTCAACTCCGATCGACTCAAACAACTATCAACGAACCACGGTGCAATCGAAGTAACCCAGCCTGAAACGAAACCCATTCTTCTCGCCTATCTCCAATTCATCCATGCCGAGATATCACGTGCACGCGGTGCACATGCACCATCCCTCCGATGATCCATCCGGCCTCGCGATCCCCTAATTCGATGCCTCTTCTTCTACTGATCGACACTGCCCTCTCGACGATGACGTGCATCTTTCCCGAACGAAAAACAGTTTTTGCTTGAACCATCGAAAATCAGTCCCGGCCCAAAATCGATGAACTGCTCCCACCACATTTCTCTGATCGAAGCCACACTACCACCGATCGAAAGCCTTATCCTGACGCCACCTCTCTGCCAAAAATTCACGCATTCCGATCATGTCACGAACTCCCAAATTGGTCGCGATTCCACCACAACTGAAACCAACACTAAACCCTAAAATCCATCGCCCAACCCAATCCAAGCCTTAATTCAACAAATGGCCACGGTCAAGCTCTTCACCATAACTATGCGCACCTCCCAGCGTTGCCGTCCCGATGTCTTCCCCACCCACGGTGGTGAAATTAATTTTTAAAGAGAAAATGGTCCTCTTAAAATTCCTTACATTATGAACTACTAAAAATCACAATTTTACTTCTAAAATTCTTATTTTTATAAATGAATTCAAATAGCGTGCTTGAATTCTTGTTTTAAATACGTTGAATTTTCACCAAATTTGGTTATTCACTGTAAAACTTACCATTAGTTAACTATACAACATAATCTATCCATAGAATTATTTTTAACTTAAACTACACACAAAAATAAACGTTTTCTTAGTTTATAATATCAACAGATTTGAATTCGATTTAGAGATATAGATTTTTAAACTTGGTTTAGTTTGTTAGAATCAAACAGAGGCCAGACAGACATGCACATATGTATATACTCAGTAATTCAGCTATTTTTCAAACAAATACATCCATGTATATAGGGTAGTTTCAATCATATTTCAGAATGAATCATTCATGCAAACATATTATATCATATCCATATTAATTTATCACATGCAATAGATTTGAACTGTTTTAACATTCGGGAAAACAAGAATAGAGAATATTACAGACATGCATACAATTTAATAGAATGATTTCTATTTATATATATATAATTGTATATATTGTAAATAGATGAGTTGATCTGAATTTAACAAATGAAATTATGTTTTTAAATATTTGGTAATTTGGAAATTTTGATTTAAATTAATATTAAGCTTTCCAAAGACATTTAAATAAATAACTATATAGTTTAAAATACATATTATAAATGTTTAATTGTTAAAATAGATTTTTAGCTTAAAGTTCAAATTTAAATAAAAAGGTTTGTTTATTTCTTTTTACATATTATTTGATATATATGATTTAAACATAGAAGTTTAAATACAATTTATATATGGTATTGATTCATTGAATAATAGAAGTAATTTATAATCTCTTTTATAAATTATTTAAATTTGTCAAATTTGATATTTTCAAATAATAATTATAATACTTTGTTTTTATAAACATAAATAGATAAAATTGTTATTTAAATGGTAGTTATATATGCATATATATAACTTGATTTTAAATTGGATTTTTATTAAATTGAATATGAATTTGGATTTATAATAGAAATTAAAAGAATAAACATTTTAAAAATATTTGGATAAGCTTTTAATTTTATATAATTTGTTTACTTACATTTTCTTCAAAAAGAGAAATGCATATATATACATTTAGGTAAGTATTTATAAATAGTAAACTAGTATAAAAGCTTTTATTTACAATTTAAAATAAATAAATATATGTATTAATTACTAAAAAGACAAGTGTAACAAAATTAAGACACATATATTACAAGTGTTAGATAATTAAAATGATTTGGGACAAGTGTCATGTTTCTTTGATTTTTAACAAACCATAAATAAATTCATAAAGCCTATTTTTCATTTCTCCCATTTCCTTTCAGCTGTAACAAAAAGAAGATTTCAAAACTAAAATCTTGTAAGAATTTCTCACAAACAAAATTTCAAACCAGTTAACATTTTCTCAAAACCCTGTACAAACTCCTCTCAAAACCAAATCAGTGTCTGTATAAATATGTAACTCTGATGTATAAAAATGTAATCGACAGATATAATATTGTTTTGTAAAACTGTTATCATTTATTATTATATTTTATCCGCTGCGAATGTGAGATGTTGATGTTTCTGATTCTTCTTCTTCTTCTTCTGTTTCTTTCTTCTATCTCTTTCTTTTTCTTCTAACTATCTGGAAATTTCGGGTTCGAAATTTCCGGGTCGTTACACTTTTAAAATAATTAATTGGTGAATTTATCTTTTAAAAGTTAATTAATTAAAAGATAATTAATACTATATCTTTCTTTAAAATAATAGTTGAGCAGCGAAAGTTTGGAAGTAGTTGTTCTAGAGTGGAAGCAACCAGAAGTTGCAGTGTTTGGATTAGAGGGTTCCTACAGGAAGCTTTTCAAGTTTTGAAGGTCAGATTGGTGAGAGCATCTGTTTTGTTTTTTTTCCGGATAGGAGAAGTATTTGGAATCTACCGATGATTGTGGAGTAGAGTTTGTGTTCTGGATTTCTGTAGATCTTGAGAGGATCCGTTTATTGGATTGTTTTTGGTCCTGTTTGTTTTGAGAAGCGTCAGCGAAGATTGAGCTGATCAGGAAAGATGAAGGCAACCCAGAATCGTCAAAAGAGTTCTGTGGATTAGAGATGGAAATTTTGGAATTCGAAGTTGGAGACTTCATTGTTATTTCTCCAGTAAAAGGGAGCAAATAAGATTGGGTAAGACTAGGAAGATAGCTCCGAGTATATTAGATCTTTCTGAGTTTTTGTGAGGATAAGTGTTTTGGCTTCGGTATTGAATTACCAGTTTGGATTTAGTAGAGCGAGTAACCCAGTATCTGTATCGGGGAAACTCGGGATAATTTTAGGTAGTTTATCCGGATCTATGTTCGGATAGCTAGAATTGTTGTTTGTATGAATTGTTGCTTGGATGAAATTGTTTGTTTGGATGAATGGTTGTTTGTTTGATAGTGTATGGCTGATAAGTATACTTAAATTGTTTTAAAATGGATTGAAATAAAATAAAAATTTGGATTATCTTTTGTTTTAAATTTCGAGGACGAAATTCTTTTAAGGGGGAAGGAATGTGATATCCCGGGATTTCGAGGAATTTAAAATGTGGTTTTTATTTTTTTATTATTTTTTTATTATTTTTTTTTCTTTATTTTATTTTTCTTTTTTTTTTATTTTATTTTTTTTCAATTTATAATTTTTTTTTATTTTTTTTTTATATTATATTTTTTTTTATACTTCTTTTTTTTAATTATTTATTCTTATTTTTTTTAATTTTTTTATATTTTTTTTTATATATTATTTAATTTTTTCAATTATTTTTTTATTTTTTTATTTCTTATATTATATATATATATTTTTTTCTATTATTATTTTTATTTTTTTTATTTATTTTTATTTTCTTTCTTTTTAATTTTTTTCTTTTTAATTTTTTTTTAATATTATATACTATATATTATATATTATTTTTATATTTTTTTTATTTTTATTTTATTATTATTATTTTCTATATTTTTTTTTATATATTATCTATATTTATTTTATATATTACATTTAAATATATTTTTTCTTATTTTTAATTATATTTATTAGTATATATTTTTATTTTTATCTTTTTTTTTTATTTTTATTTTTATTATTATTTTATTTTTTTTTTCATTTTTTTTTTATTATTTTTTTTATTTATTATTTTTTTAAAATTTTTTTTATTATATTTTATTTTTATTTTTTTTATATTTTTTATTTATCTATATATTTATATTATTATCAAGTTACAGATCTTATGTCAAAAACTGCTTGCATTCATTTTAAATCTGGAATCAACTCAAGAAAACCAGCCTGCAATTCTTTTTCAAAGCCTGCATGTTCTTTAGTCTGGAAGAAATTCTGGAATCTAAGCAACACACATCTCAACAAACAAGATGTTATCATGCATGCAAGATTCAGTAGCCAACAATTCAAGCTTTTAAATCAATGAGGCATTCCAGTTTAAGATTCCCAGTTTCAAGCTTTTCAAAATAAGGCTCTGCCTCTGTTTCATCTTTAATCTGGTGAGTAAACTTAAGTTTTAAAAACAGATTTAAATCTATAATAGATGTGATGATTTATTATCTGAAATGTTTGTAATGTATGCATGTTTGTATATTAGTGTTTGAAATGCATGTATAGTTAAATTTGAATGCCTGTACAGTTATATATTTAGCCTCTGTGAAGTGATAATAGTTTGATTTCTTAATAAAACCATTATATCATCATTTAATCCTTAATAGCCCTTGATTTATAAATGAAAGATGTGTGAAATCATATAATATCACTACTAAAAATAAGTTGTGGATTTTATATAAATTATTTGTCTGGGAAATTTATAAATAACAGTGGAAATATCATTTGGGTCAAAATTTATAAATTCAAATTTCTAGTTTTGATTTTATAATTGAATTACAATTGGGAAATGATGATTTTTAATGCTTGTATCATAATTTTTAATTGGGGAATTTCTGAGATATCTGGGTTTCTTTGTTTTTGGCATTTTAGTCAAATAGTGGCGAACGACGGCGAGTTTGACGTCGACGTTGAGCATGATGATCGAGGGAGTGTCGATGATTGTGGGAAAAATGTCCTGGAATTTTATTACTGAGTGTGTTGGTCAGAATTGTTCGAATTAGGGTTTAATACTCTGTGTATGACGTGAACGTTCATATGGGTTTTGCGATTTCGTGATGTAACTGGAGTCGATCGCGAGTTGTTTTGGAGATGGGGATAGGCGAGGCGAAACTATGGGGAAGATGGCGAGGTTCCTCGAAGCTGGGATCATCGAAGACGAACGTTTCCTAGTGATGTGCGTTTTTAGAGCTGATGGGTTGAGAGCTCGAATTCGAATTTCGTTCGAATCGAGGAGAAGAGGGTGGTCGATCGAGGTGCCGTGGTCGAAGATGACTTGTCAGAGGTCGGAGAAGGGATCGTCGTCGATCGGGGTTGATGTGCACGTGCACAAGCACGTTACGTATATCTGGAAAAGTAGAGTTGGGGAAGAAAGCTTATTCTCGGGTTTTACTTCGGGGAATAGTCGAGTTTGACTCGAAGTAAGGTAAAGTGGGTTTTGTCTCGAGAGTTGTTCGGGGATTCTACGAGTTTTACTCGGGTATGGGAAAAACAGGCTTAAAGAATTTTACAGGAAATGTTTTTGAAGTTTTAAAAACCAAAGAAATTTATATGGTTGTGTTTCTAAGTTTTAAAACAAAAGTAAAACAAGTTTTTTCTGTAAAACTAAATTGTTTTCAAGAATATAAGTTTAAATAAGTTGTGAGTATTTGTGTTGTTTTCTTTCTCTTTCTCTTCTTTTCTATTTCTCACCCCTTTCTTTCTTATTAGCGATACGACTTTCTATGGAGTGAAAGTCGTGGTCGTTACATTAACTATCTCTATCTTTAATTAATTTAAAGTGAATTAAATTAATCACTTCATCTCTTAATTAATTTAAAATAAATTAAATTAATTACTTCATTATAAATCTTACTTATATAATCATTAATTAATTACAAATAAATTAATTAATCTTTCTCTAATTATCCACTTTAATTAATCACCTTGATTAATCATTCTTTAATTACATTTAAGTAATTATCTTAATTAATTTCACAAATTAATTATCCTTAACCAAATACAGTAATTAACCTTTAATTACTTCATTAATTAATTAATTATAATTAATTACTTTAATCCTTAATTAATTACAATTAATCACTTATCATTTGATTAATTAATCTTAATTAATTAACTCTTAATTACATCATTAATTAATTATAAACTAATGATTCCTAATTACAATCTTTAATTATTTATTTATATTTAAATTAATTAAATAATTAATCTTAATTAAACCATAATTATTAATCATGTTATTAAGAGTTAATTAATTAAGATTAATCAATCAAATGATAAGTGATTAATTGTAATTAATTAAGGATTAAAGTAATTAATTATAATTAATTAATTAATGAAGTAATTAAAGGTTAATTACTGTATTTGGTTAAGGATAATTAATTTGTGAAATTAATTAAGATAATTACTTAAATGTAATTAAAGAATGATTAATCAAGGTGATTAATTAAAGTGGATAATTAGAGAAAGATTAATTAATTTATTTGTAATTAATTAATGATTATATAAGTAAGATTTATAATGAAGTAATTAATTTAATTTATTTTAAATTAATTAAGAGATGAAGTGATTAATTTAATTCACTTTAAATTAATTAAAGATAGAGATAGTTAATTTAAAATTCATTATTCACTTAATTACTTCAAGTAATTATTTATTATTAACTTCCCTAAATAATCTTACCTTAATAATTACATTAAGTAATTATTTATCAAATCAACTCTTGATTATTCTAAATTAATTAATGGAAGTAATTTGAGTTTAATTACTTGTGAATTAATCAAGGGATTAATTAAGAAATTAATCAAAGGAGTAATTAATTTAGTTAATGAAAGTAATTAAGAGTGGGTCCATTTCTTCGATAAATTGGATAAATAAGTGTAAGCTGTTCTGATTGGTAAAGAGAGAACAGTCTGTTTGGAATTAGGATGGGTTGATCGCAAAAGTGACTTGCGATTGCTGAGTGTTCTCTTGGGTTGTCAGATTTTTCTGGATGTCTTCAGAGAAGTCAGAAGTTTGTCCGCATCTGAAGGTTGAGTTTTCTTATCGACTTGGATTCCAGGAGTGATACCGGTGGTTCAGTCTAGTGGAAGGATGTTTCCTAGAGATGAAGTTGGTGAAGCAGCTCAAGTTTTGATGGAGTATCTGAGTTTTCTTTATGGATCAGTGAACCTTATTTCTGGAATAAGTTGTACAGTCTGTGCTTGTGTTCTACCTCAGATTAGAGTTGAGCAGCGAAAGCAGTTTGGAGTGTATCTCTGGATGGGAGAAGTAAGTTTGGAATCTACTGATGTTGTGAAGTAGAGTTATGTTTGGATCTCATCTGTGTTCTGACCTGGATAAGTATTTGGTCTTCGGAATTGAATGGTCAGTTTGGATAACTGGAATTCATTGAGTTTTACGTATCTCTGAGGGAATACGTATTTGATCTATCTTTGGTTGTAGAATCAACAGTTCTGGAAGTTGGGTAGTTGAGTCAGACTCGTCTGTAGTCTGATATTCTGTTTAGTTCTGTAGATCTAGATGAGTAGGAGATCTATAGCTTAGTAGTATTGATAGTTTAAATTGTTTATAGAGCGAGTTTCCCCAAGTATATATATATATACCGGGATACTTTGACTTATTAAATTAAATTTCGGGTTCGAAATTTCCGGGTCGTTACAGAACTATATATTAATTAACTGATACAATTTATTTTGAAACTTGTTTTTGAAAACTTGATAAATGCTTTTACTTCGAAAACTTGTTAACCAAATTACTTCAAAACTTAATCATGTTTTCTTTTAAAAACTTGGTTCATATTTCATTTATTTATTTATTTTAAACTTTGTTATTATACAAAGAAACCCGAGCCCAAGACTACAATTCCTCGAGCCAACTAACAAAATCTCCGAGCACTCATCTCGCTCTTCGTTTCCCCGAGGCAAACCATGTTTTACTTCGAGTTCGTCCCCAGAAACTCTCGTCTTCCCCAACCTTCAACAACAATGGATACAAACATACACGCGTGTACGTGTACGCCTGAACTGGCCATCTCCGACCAACCTCGCCACCCTCGACGCATCGACGACGACCTTGCCGAGCAACTCAAACACCCAGATCGACGAATACACCAGAGAATCAAAATCGAGTATCTCGATTACAAACTGGAACCCAACCTATCGACTAAATCTCATCGCCGTCGACGATCTCCA
The DNA here is from genome assembly GCA_030737815.1 of Allium fistulosum. Classification (NCBI taxonomy): domain Eukaryota; kingdom Viridiplantae; phylum Streptophyta; class Magnoliopsida; order Asparagales; family Amaryllidaceae; genus Allium; species Allium fistulosum. Next base: position 910,952,483 of record CM060907.1, on the reverse strand, counting down.
CCACCAGAACTCACGCCGACCAACCCGAAGCTTCACTACGACTCCACGCTTCCATTCCTACCCTTGCGATCGAACACGAAACATCACCGACGTCCCAGTAACCTCGACTACCATCTCAACAAAACTGGGCATTTTAACCCTAAATTGTTGTCATCCGGTCATCACAGTCGTTTGAAACCCCAGCGAGTATTTTTCAGATGAACTATGATTCTCCACCAAGCTATCACCTGAACCTCGAGACCCAAAATCATTTCGATCGCCAGGAATTGAACTAAACTCGATTTCTGTTCATCTTCGAATTGCTCCATCAATATTTAACTAAAAATCGAGATTCTTCTTCCTAAATTCAACATTTTACAATACTAATCTGAATATATAATCAAATTTAGAAATTATGATGATTTATTTCTGACCATTATTCATTTCCTACTGTAATGTATTAGTCTTGAAAACATCCACTGGGTATTTCTGCTTGCAATTGTTTAACAATGATGTGAATCCTACAGTCATTATTAAAATAAAAGATCTAAGCCTAAAATCAATTGGGTGTCGAGCAAATTAAATTTTTCCTAGGGAAGATGAGCCTGGAATATAAACAGAGCTCATATATGTATATATGTTCACAAGCATTCATAAGTAGATCATAGACATCATATATCTACACATGCATCTGCATACATAAACACATACAACCATCATCTATAGAAATTTTGTCACAAACATTTAAACCACATCACAGATTTTTAAAACTGTTTTTAATTTAGATGTTTACTCACCAGATTTGCATGGAACAGAGAGTAGTGCACTTAATATTTGAACTGCTTTTAAACTTTAGAATCCTGAATGCTTTTGCTTTAAAATGCTTGAGTTGCTAAAATGTTATTGCTCCTTGATTTAAAGACTTGAGTTGCTTGCTTTCAAACAGAATTTAAGTTGCTGGAATATGCTCCAGGTTGAAGAAATGCAGGCTTTTGAATTTCCAGTTTGAAGGATTTGATTTACAGGCTTTGATTTGAAAACAAATTACAGGTTTTAGATTTGATAAATCTCTGGTTTGAGGAGTTTTGATGATCAGATTGTTTTAGAGAATTGGTTATAGGATTTGGCTTTTGATTTTGGAAGATGTTTACAGTGTATTGATTTTTGGTTTTGAGGAATTGTTTGCACGCTTGGAATTTACTTTGTTTTCAGCTGAGAATAGGAAAAGAAGATTGAAGAGATGAAAAGTATACTTTTATAAATTTAGTTATGATTTATTTAAAATTAAAGAAAATAAAATTTAAAAGATGACACTTGTTTTAAAAACTTACATTTGTCAACTATGCCATTTAATTATACTACACATGTTACTAACATGTCTTAAGGTATTAACACATGTCCTTAAGTATTTTATTTATCTTAAATGTTAATATAAAAGCTTTTCATACTTAACTTATTAATTAATAAACACTTATCTTAATATATGTATATATATAATTACTTTAGAGAAAATATTATAAAACCAATTATATACAAATAAAATCTTATACACATATTTTTAAAATCCAAAATAATTGTCTTTTATTGTTTAAGAAATATAAATTAAGATTCCAAATACCCTTTTAAAAGTATTATATTAAATTATACTTCCAAAGTACAATTTATATATATTAAAATTCGATAGCACTTTTATTAACCTCAAACCAAAACTTTTCCTATTTTCAATATATACAAATATATATATATACATTTAAATAGAAAATAATTTCAACATTAGTTTTGAGAATTATTATATTGAATTTTAAAACAACCTTCAAATCATAATATATACATACATATATATTGCAATTTGAAAATACATCTTTTATTAACCAAAAGACTTCCTATTTATAATATATACACCAATATATATATATACATTATAAATAGAAAACATTTATATAAGCTTTGAAAGGTAAATCTTACCAATTTTAAATTGTTAGAAAAGATATAAGCCAGATTAAATATTTATTAGCCTTTAAATGATTAAATTTACCAATTTAAATTAAAATTATATAAGAAAATTATCAATCCAATTTAATTTTAAATACAGATTATTAAATTGATATTGCCCCAAAATTCCGGGATATCACAGCCTTCCACCACTCCTTCGGTCAACAATAGACTACGCCGCCTACACCATCTGCTTCATCCAAGCATACGCTCCCTTCGTTCCAAGCGCGAAGCCACTCGACCACTCGGCCTTGCCGCAGTTCGACGAAGTTCAAACACCTCCCTAACCACCTCCTTAAACCCTAACCGAAGCAATACACAACAAACCAAAGGCCAATTCAAAAATCGACCACGGTCATGACTCCGCCTCGATCCTACGCTCCTCCCCAACATCTCCGCTTGACCCCTCGACCACCGATTCGCCAAAAATTATTTTTTGAACATTTTTCGATCATTTCTTTCCCTACGACAAACCAAGCCAATAGAAATCACACGAACGCCTCAAAAATCCCACAAACCCATCCGTACCCTCCGTTCGCCAATCCGTGATCGTCGAAAACGATCGTTTTCTCGACCACTTACTGTTTTTTAAGAGATATCTCTCCAAACACATGCCAAAAATCCACGAAACTATTTTTAGAGGAAGGCAGATTTGATTACGAACAACTTTTGTGTTGGTCGCTGTGGCTAAAAGTGAATAGGTTGAAGTGTGGTGATTTTTGAAGAGAAGAAAAGTTTGGTTTTTGCTCTGTAAATAAAAATGAGAAGAAGAAGTAGTTTCATCTCTCTGTCCAGATAATGGTGTATTTATAGGTGGAGATGGTTTGGTAGTGAAGGGTTGAGGCATTTATGGTGAAGTGACGGAAGGTGATGGAGATGTTATAAGGTGGTAGGCTGCGGTTGAATGATGTTGTAAGGTGGCTGATGTGGGAATGAGGTGAAAAGAGTGGGAAGAGATTTGATTTGGATTTTATAAAATATCTTGATATTTATATCAAACATTTCGCGTTACGACGCTGTCCCATATTCCGACTACGTACGAACTGCTAATGACAAAATAAAATATAATCACTCACAACAATGTGACACAATCACGAAACGACAATAAGATAGACCGGTTGTCTTATTCGGTTAAATTTTAAAAATGCCGATGTCTAACGTAAAAAGAATCAAACAAAAATTTAATTATTTTCCAAATTTAAAATTATGGAAAAATAATTCTAAAAATTAAATTACAAATAGGTCATCAAAAATCAAATCTAGAAACATATATTTTATTATAATTTAATTAAAACCGAATATTTAAATAAATTAAATATTCAAATTTGAAGTCCCAAAATACGGGTTGTTACACTCTCCCCCCTTCAAAAAAAATTTGTCCTCGAAATTCCAGCACATGAACACTCAATGCTATTCATAAGCCCACATGATGTTCATAGATCATCTACATACAGAATTTGATTCGATCACTATTCGAATACATGACTCCACTTCTAAACCAGTATCGTTCACCCGATTTATTAGTGCGGACCTTGACCAGGCTCACGGATTAGGAACCTCTGTTCTCCTTACATAGTTGTAACTATGATAGAAAACCTTAGTTCCATATCAAGAACTCTCATCAAATGCTCGTCATCGGAAATCGAGTAATAGATCATTATTTGGAATGGTGTAAAACACCTCAAGCCTTGTACTCAAATATCAGATCAAAACTATATGGAAAGAGAAATGATCTACATCCATCCTACGTACCTATTCAATTGGTTACTCCTAGACCAATTGAAGTGACCCACTTTTCTTCACCTATATTTTAATGATTTTTAGTTGAGTTTTTTTTTAAAACAAGGGATCACTTCTTTTCTTGCGCGCCTCTTTTATTTCTTTTAATTAATTTTCCCAAGATCCAGAATTTACTAATATAAAAATATCAGTATTTAAATCAAGTCATATCATTTATATATGTGAAGATATATAAATGTTTCTTTGCCTATCAGAGTGTTAAAGTAGCAAAGAAATTTAATCACACAATATTTTCCATAATTGAGAGGTTTTGTGTCACATAGCTATTTCTACACTTTAATCTTTTTATTGACTCAAGATTGACTAATACATGATTCAAGTGTTACCACCTTAAAATGACTCAAGATTGACTAATACATTTTCAGGTATTAGCATCTAATATTCTCTTATTCATTTTCCAGATTACCCTATAAACCAGATTGATTAATTTGTGGATTTATAATCCATGTATTTGATCTTTGGGATTCAGGAATTCATACATGTTGTTTTAGAATGATAAAACATATTAAAACTTGGTTTGATCTATGGATCACTGGTTAGTCTAGCCCAGATTCAGGATTCAAACATAAACATGCACAAAACATGCACAAACATGCACAAGCAATTTAGGTCAAGCAAAATGCACATATCCAGGTTCAGAAAGCATGTAACGATCCTTTGAGTAATAGAGTTGTAAACTAATTTAAAGGTCATACAGATTCTGATATTTAGATTGGAAATAGTGTTGAATATGATTTTAGAAAGACCTTTGCATATTTCTGGCTAAAAACATATAAAGTGTGATGTTCTGGATTTTTAAACACTTAACAAAATTACTCTACATTCTTGTTTGAGTCTATATTGTCTATCCCTATTTCTGGCTTGCTACTTCAGTTTCATATTGAAGTCAGTTCCAGATTTTTACCAATTCCAATTCCTAAATCCTTATATACTTATGATTTTCAGGTTTTATGGTATCATAATCCTACTCTTGTTCTAGACATATCATAGGATTTAGATGCATTTCAAATTAGCTTACACTATGGTCTTGTTTGCTTCAGGAATCTGAAGACTATGACTTCAAGCTTTTGCATGTACTTGTATCAATTACAAGACATGTACAAGCCTTACTGGTTAGCCAAGACCATGTTCAACCCATCTACTTAATACTTTGGCATATATTTATTCAAAAACAACTTTAACTTTATAACTGAAATATAACAAACATGCCAAGGAGAATATATCCACATATCAGATTATATGGCATGTTCTCCTTCATTATAATCCACTGGATTATTTCCAGGGTCTACTACTTAAATCAACAACTCACAAGCACATATAATACTTAATTTTTTTTTCTTTTCATTGTTCTTTTCAAGAAAACAAAGCAAGTATCAATCCTGGAAATACACAAGACATAAGAGAGTTTGCCTAGATTATTTATTACAATTAAACTTCTACTTCTCTAAAGCATTTTAAAACCAGCAAGTTCTTCAAACATCCATACAAGCAAGCTACTCAAGCATCTTTCCCTGCAGCAACACTTTGAACTGCCTCAATGAAAATGAGACACTCCAAAGATTGCAAAGGCAACAAATAGGGTCAGAAAATATATTCTGGTGTGAGTGAAATCATAGATTATAAATAACTTGTAATTACTAAATACTGCGTAGAGATTCATATGTTTGATGCTTATTTAAATTCATACTAAAATCTGAGTATATATATACATATATAAGCTCTTACTAACATACATGCACACAAGCATTAATTCATCAACACAATTCAGTTATATGTACATATACTCCTATGGATTAACTCCCTTAATTCCATAGCTCAATTTCTCAATCCCCATTTATCATTTATTTGGTCTTAACTCTTGCCATTGAACACCATGTGTGCATTGCAAAGGGGCTCAATTCTGTTAACCCTTTACACAGAGGCCTACAGGACTTAAACAAGTCATGCACATACCCATCATCCACCTAATGATGAATAGATCAAGGCACTACTCCTAGATTAGCTTTATAATCTAGAGACCATTCTCATTTTCTTTCAGGAGAATTTTATTAATTCTTGAAATGCTTTATATTCTTTTCTTCCTTTCATAAATCAAAGGGTATTAAACTCACTCAGGGATTTCAGTCACACATACAAAGCATTCATGCAAAACACCATATCCTAATTTAAGGTCATTTTTATTCAATCATATTTTCTAAAACTTGCATATACTTATTTCCAGAAATATTCTCATTTCTTACATAAATCTAGTGAAGTCATATAAAACATTGCATTTATTTTACTGTGAACATAGGGTAAGGTTTTTCTTTGAAAAAAACCCATAAAAACATATTAACTTGTGATTTGAACAAATCAGCACACACACACACACACACACACACACACACATATATATATATATATATATATATATATAATATTGCATTGTTCATATCATTTTTAAAATGAACTAGACATAAGCATGAATCCCCTTATTCACACTGCCTACTTCATTCTTCATTAATACCCTATTTCTCAGTAAAAATATTCAACTCATCTCCATATAAAAACTGGATTATAAGTTACAAAATCCATTTCTATGATCAGGGTGTTTGACTTTTCAAAGCATTAATCAAAACAATCAAAACAGATCAAAACATCAACCAAAGACTCAGCCAAAACACCAACCATAATCAACATTTATTTATTCAGAGAACAAAATTAAACAAAAACATGATATGGTTTTATAAAAGTAATATGGCTGCCCTTAACTTGGGTCTTAATGCCTTAAATCTCATAAGATGATTAATCACTCACCTTCCTTCTTCTTTCCCTGAGAATGCTCTAACTTGAAAACAATGTGAGTTTGCTCTTCTTTTTATTTTTTAAAATATCTTTATGTTTTCAAAAGTAAACTGTTGCTTATCCTTTGATTTTTCAAACATTTAGCTAGGGTTTTAGTGGAGTGAAAAACCCATTTTATCCCCACACAAATAAGAGAATTATGTATATGTGTTTATGGCTAAATATGCCATTTTCTTTTTGATTCCGTTTCGGGTATTACAGTTGCTTTTCTTCTTTTTCTGTGTACATGCCATTTGCATGTTTCACATACACACTATTTTCATGGAATTTATCTACATTATTTATTTTCTTAAGACAAATCTGTAATGTTCACATATATATCTTTTTATCAATTAATTCCTTACTAATGTTTCAAACCATTTGTTTTCTCTTGATTTTAAAATGTATTTATACATATATAATACTAAACTGGTTTCATGTATTTTAATCATCATAAGAGTTTATTTTATCACTCTATACTCCTCTGGCTACTTATATACAATATATATGAGATATGCGAACATAAAACTCATTCATACTTAGTTATTTTCTTCTCATTATTATTTACTGAAAACAACTATCCTCTTCCTTATTTATTTCACTCATTCTTGATATTTATTTTCAAACTATTTTATTCTTTGAATATTTTCCATTAACTTATTTTTATAAAATTATTTTCATCTCAGTAATTTTGGTCTTCACATACTCTCCTCCTAAAAGAAATTGTGTCCCACAATTATTTTTCTCATACATTTCCATCCAAATGTATACAAAGCATAATTTCATTTCAGAAATTTCAGAAACTCATGCATCCAAAACCAATCAAACATACATAAGTAATGCTTAAGTTTATCATAATTTTAGGCATACCTTTAAGAAGAAAATAGATTAGGATATTTATCCTTCATCCTATCTTCATTCTCCCATGTACAATCATTCTCATCTAAACTCCACTGGATTTTAACCAATTTAATTATTTTATTTCTCAATTTCTTTTCTTCTCTAGCCACAATACCCACTGGTTCCTTTTTATAAACCAGATTTTCTTGAATTTCAACTTGTGTAGGAGATTCCAGAATAGTCTCCTTATCATGCACCCATTTTCTTAATTGAGATACATGAAATACATCATGTATATTACTCAATTCCTCTAGCAATTTCAACTTATAAGCCAAAGTTCCTACTCTTTGAATAATTTCATATGACCCTATATATCTTGGTGACAATTTTCCTGCCTTGCCCAACCTCAATATTTTTCTCATTGGTGAAACTTTGAGAAATACATAATTTCCCACTTCAAATTCCACCAGCCTTCTCCCTTTATCTGCATAGGCTTTTTGTCTCTCTTGTGCTGCTCTCATTCTCTGCCTTACAAGTTCAATCCTTGCAGAGGTCTCTTTCACATGTTCTGGTCCAAGCAACACTCTTTCACCTGCCTCCATCCAACATGCAGGAGATACACAAGGCTTCCCATACAAAGCCTCAAATGGAGCCATACCTATAGTGGACTGATAGCTATTGTTATAAGCAAATTCAGCTAAATAGAGATGATCTTCCCAGTTGCCTCCAAAATCAAGTATACATGCTCTAAGAAAATCCTCTAAAATCTTGTTAACAATCTCAGTTTGCCTATCTGTTTGTGGGTGGTAAGCTGTGCTTAAGCTTAATTCTGTCCCCATAGCCTCTTGAAAGCTACCCCAGAACCTTGAGGTAAACAAGGTATCTCTATCACTAATGATAGTCTTGGGGATTCCATGTAATCTCACTATCTCCTTCACAAATAATTGAGCTAATTTGTGAGCGTTTCTATTTGAATTCACTGGAATGAAGTGAGCTGTTTTTGTGAGTCTATCAACCACAACCCAAATACTATCATTGCCTCTTCTTGTTCTTGGCAAACCATCCACAAAATCCATTGAAATGCTTTCCCATTTCCAGGTAGGCACTTCCAGAGGTTGTAGTAGGCCTGAAGGTCTTTGATAATCTGCCTTGACCTGTTGACATGTTAAACACTTTGCCACATATCTTGCCACTGCCCCTTTCATTCCTGGCCACCAATAGTTTCTTTTAAGATCATGGTACATTTTTGTACCACCTAGATGTATAGTGTACTTTGTCTTGTGATGCTCATCCATAACCTCTTGCTTCAGTTCTTCTACATTGGGTTTGCAGAGTTTCCCTTTCTTTCTTAAGTAGCCTCTATCATCAACCTCATAATTTTCCACTGACATGCCTTGTGATACCATGTCCTTCTTTCCTTTTAAATTAGTGTCTTGATTCTGCATATTTCCTATTTTATCAACCAGGGTTGATCTTAAGGAGATGAGACTTAATTTTCCATATTCAATCATGTCACTATGTACATTGTCTGATGCACCAATTTCTTCCTTCATTTCTACTTCACTAAGGATTGTTAAATCCTTGAATTCAGTCATCATTAAGCTTGCCAATCTTGCTTGATGTCTACTCAAAGCATCTCCTACCTTGTTAGATTTTCCAGGAGTATATAATATATTAAGATCATAGGCAGCTAAAAACTCTACCCACTTATGTTGTCTCATATTCAAGTCTTTTTGAGAAAACAAATACTTAAGTGATTTATGATCTGTAAACAATTCAAATTTAGTACTTAACAAGTAGTGTCTCCATAGCTTCAATGCATAAACAATGGCAGCAAGCTCTAAATCATGAGTGGCATATCTGGTATCATTTGGCTTGAGTTGCCTTGATGCATATGCTATGACTCTTCCATGTTGCATGAGTACTGCCCCTAACCCAGACCCACTAGCATCAGTATAAACCACTAATCCTTCATTTCCCTCTGGAACTTGCAAGACTGGAGCTTCCATCAATGTCTTCTTCAATGATTCAAAAGCTTGTTCACATTTTTCTGTCCACACATATGGTTGCTCTTTTCTGGTTAGCTTGGTTAGTGGAATGGCTATCCTTGCAAAGTCTTTTATAAACCTTCTATAGTAGCCTGCCATTCCTAAAAATGACCTCACCTCAGTCACTGATTTGGGTCTACTCCATGATTGCACTGCCATGACTTTGTTTGGGTCTACACAAATCCCTTGTTGAGATATAATGTGTCCCAAAAATTTGACTTCATTCTGCCAAAATGTACACTTAATAAATTTTGCCTTTAAATCATGTGCTCTTAATCTTGACAAAACCATATGTAAGTGCTTTGGATGCTCCTCTTCTGATTTTGAATACACCAATATATCATCAATGAAAATAACTACAAATTTATCTAGAAAATCTCCGAATGTCCTATTCATTAAATCTACAAAATAGGATGGTGCATTTGTCAATCCAAAAGGCATTACTAAAAATTCATATAGCCCGTACCTTGTGTTGAATGCAGTGTATTTAATACTCTCCTCCTCAACCTTCAAGTGATGGAATCTAGAGGCTAAGTCTAGCCTTGAAAAGATTCTTGCTCCATTTAATTGATCAAACAAATCATCAATTCTGGGGAGTGGATATTTATTCTTGATGGTAACTTTGTTTAATTCCCTGTAATCAATACACATCCTCATTGTACCATCATGTTTCTTTACAAATACCACTGGAGAACCCCAGTTTGAACTACTAGGCCTTATGAAGCCTTTCTACTCCAATTCTTCCAATTGTTGTTTCAATTCCACTAATTCTTTAGGACCCATTCTAGTAGGCTTCTTGATGATAGGACTTGCTCCTGGGATTAATCTTATCTAAAATTCAACTTGCCTATTTTCTGGAACTCCTATAACCTCCCCAAAGACATCTGGTATTCATTTATTACTTTTATGTCTGCCAGAATTAATTCTTTTTCAGTCATGCTCCACATTTGATTAAGGCAATTTGTTTTGGTTATTTCACTCATGACTATAATATTTTTACCATTTTATGTTTTCAAAGAAATAGTAAAATTTTCCAAGTTCAAAATTGCTTTGAATTTACTCAACCAATCTACTCCTAGAATAATTCCTATTCCAGGATATTTTAGCACAAACAAATCAGAATTAAACATACTTCCTCCTATGTTTAATTCTACTCCAAAACATTTACTTCCTAGCATGCAAGAACTACCTAGGGGACTCTAAATAAACAAAGGTTTATCAACTAAATTGCATGTGAGAGCCAATTTATTCACTATGTCTTGTGATATTAAGGAATGTGTAGCCCCAGTGTCATATATAACTGAGATTGGATAATCTTTAATTAGGAGTACACCTTCCAATTGTCCAGAATTTCCCACTGCGTTTGCTTTTGCTTTGCCTTCCAATGCTCCTACCTTTGCTCCTTTCTTGAACTCTGGGCAATTCTTTTTGATATGACCTTCTTTCCCACAATTTTAGCAACTGAATGGGGTTTTATTAGCTGCTTGACACCTATTACTCATGTGTCCTTCCTTGCCATAGTCGTAGCAAATAATTTTCTTCTTAACTTCCCTACTGGTTGCTCCTTCAACCTTCTTGTCTGAATTCTTCTTGTCATAAGGATGTGCTCTATTTTTCCCCTTCTTGTTGTTGTTATTAGCTCTCATGTTCCTGAATTTCTCCCTTGCATTATCATGTTGTTCAAAAGAAAGAGTGAGATCTATGACTTGATCAAATGTTTTGTCTTTGTATGGTAGCATTGCTCTACTTAAACCAGCATTAAGTCCTTGAATAAATCTTGAATTCTTTGATTCCTCATTCCCTATGAGCATGGTTCCATACTTAGACAAGCTATCAAACTTTTGAGTGTATTCAGTCACACTCATTGATCCTTGCCTCAATCTTATGAACTCCTCGAGCAATGTTGCCTTAGCTGTTGCTGGGACAAATCTAGCCTTAAGCATATCCTTGAACTGATCCCATGTTATCTCATTTTCTGGTCTTCCTGTGATGATTACCTCCCACCAATCCAGTGTTGCTCCTTTGAGCCTTCTGGAAGCTATTTTCCTCTTCCTTTGGTCATTGATTTGCATGTCTACAAATATCCTTTCCAAAGTTCTTAGCCATGTTTTCACACCGATGACTCCTTCAGTGCCTTCAAAATCCTTGCCTCCTAAATTTAAGAATGTTTTCAGTAGCTTAGATAACTCCTCATGAGGATTTTCTTCCCTCTGCACTGCTCCTTCCCTAAATGCCCTCACCAAATCTTGCAAATTGACCAATGGTGTTGCATTAGAGGGTCCTGCTTTAGAGTTTGGTGGTCTTCCTACCATGATTCGCTATACAATTGTAACAACCCTAGATTTTGGCCTATATTTTAAAATGTGACTTTATTTTATTTTTGAAACTATTTTTAACTTGTTTGATTTCAAACATTTCATTTTTAAAATAAATGTTAATTATTATGTGAACTATAATTTCAAACTAGTATAAATTGGTTATTTTACTAAAAAGTGAATTTCTGGTCAAACCATTCAAACTTTAACTTTTAAAATTCAAATTCAAATTAATTTAAAATCTTAAATTTTATCTTTTATTATGAAAATAGATGTAATAACTTGAACACAGCTTTTCGTTTCGTTGAAAATGGAGTTAAACAGTGAAAGTTATGTATATTTCAATATTGACTGCAATTTGTTTATTCTGCAACTTTGTTATTTTTAAATTGTATAAATTATATTTTTATTGTCATATTTCATTTTAATCTGGGTCAATATGTAATTTTATGAATATTTTGACTTTCAAATATTTTTAAAATGATAATAGGATTTTTCAAAAATTTACTGTAATTATTCCCTATTTTTAAAAGGCTGTTTTCTATTCTTCTGCTAATTTCTTCATTTAAATTTTATTTAAATTAAAATTTATATATTTATTTGTGAATGCATTTTTACTTTTATGTTGTTATCTTTGTTATAAATATTTTTACAAGTCCATATAAATTTTCCAAAGTTGTAACGACCCCAGATTTTAATTTAATTTAAATTTATAATTTAATGAATTTTTGAATAAAAATTGTATAACTTATTTTAAATTGAAGCGAGTTTCCACGATTCAACTCGAAAAATATATATAAAGTCATTAGGATTTGAATTTAAATTGTAAATAAATGGTTTAATAATGATTGATAATAAATATTAAGTTATAAATAGAATTAAAATGAGTAAGATAACAATAAATATTTAAACTAGGAATAAAAAATAAATTTGACAAATTCAAATAGATATATATATATAAAAGGTGAACTATAAAAAATAAAAGTAACACTTATATAAATTCTAACAAACAACATATAGAATAAAATAGAAATCTACAAAATATATGCAAACTATCATCATAACAAAAACAATATAAAGTAATATACTTAAAACCTGGAAAACAAGTAAGCTAGGCTAGGCTGGAAATAATAAGAAAACATAAAGGACTCTAGCAACATCATCTCAGTACAAACTAAGTACAAAGCGAATTGACTTGCTGTAAACAAAAAAAATGAGAAACACATATGCAAATAAGGTAAGTGTGAACATAAGAAATAAACAAGGTACAAAATGTGGTCAAGCATGTATACTTGCAAACTGATAAAACATACAAAACAATGCACCAACCAGTAAAACAAAACACATACAAGAAATAGGAATTTATTTACAATACATAAGTTAAGTTTGATAACAACTAAAACAACATTTAATTCATTTATATTTGTACAAAATTAAATGAAACAAAAACATAAAGTATACAGCCTGTAGATAAGTAGACAAGGCAAGAACAAAGTTTAAAAGAAATAAGACAACTTTATCTACATATATTTAGCTTTCAAGCAAAAGAAGTACAAATAAACAAAGTATGTAAATTTAAAATGAAATATAAAACAAGACAAAGCTGCAGCCCATAACTCCAAATCACTTCAGCCGTGCTTGTTGTACAAAGCATTAAATACAAGTATGTAGGCTATATACTTCTTATATACTAAGATAATATCACCTTTTATAAACAAATACAACCCCCCTGTACAAAGCATGATATCAGCCGAGGGAAAAAAAGAATGCAAACATCTCAAACTTAAAAACAAAAGCAATTCAAAGTCTTCAAACCTGGGAAGATTTCAAAATCTGGAAATCAAGAGCAAAGTAACTAATTCAACTTCAAGCACAAGATCAAATCTATATCAAGCAAAGTTTTCAGATTTAAAAACTAAAAGCTCTGCTCTTCTTTCTCTGTTCTTCAAATCATGAAAAGTGAGCAAACTCACTTAAAACCTGTCTTTTATTTGATTGCTGGATTTACACTTGAAGTGTGCTATGAAAATGTGTTCATTTTGCCAGTATCTTTGAATATATAGATATATCTAGTAACTTCTCTACTTATATATGAATGTGTGTGTATGTGAATAAGTTATTGTCTGGAACATCTCTGTTACCAGATCCTCAAGCTAAAGCTTATTCAAAAATCACTACCTATTGATCCAATCTATATATGGATTTAAGTATTAAACGAAACATGTTTGTTATATCATAGATTTTAGTTTAAAGACTTGTTTAAGTTAAAAATAACTTAGTATTGTTCTGGAAATATAAAACACAGTGTAAACTTAATATAAGCCAAATTTCAAACACCCTGATTCATAAATTCAGGAATGTAAACTGAATTCTTAAACAAAAATATGATTTTTAAAACTGAAATCATGATTTTTAGTAATAGATTGAGGCTGCAGTTCTTGTTTGAACAGTAAGTGGGTTATAGGCAATTTCTAGTGATCCTCGGGTTTTGGAGTGGTCAGTTTGCTCTGAGGTGATGGAGGGGTGATCAGAGGGTTTGGGAAAAATAGTGGGTGGTGGTGCATATGGTCGTGGTGGCGACGACGTTCGTTGGAAGCTTGTAAACCTAATTTTATCGTAGCTCAGAGATTTGGTTCGTTCGTCTTCCCCAGTTGATCGAGTGCAACGAAACTCGAGGGGATGGACACAGGGAGGTAGGCGAAGGCTTGACCGGAATTTTAGCAACTCTGGTGGTCGGAGTATTGAAAACGAGATGTTTTCAGGTTGCGTTGGTTGTTCCAGTTTTGGGTTAGCCGGCTCGATTTTGATTTCGAGCGTGAATCGATGGGAATGGGGTTTGGATGGTCTGCGGTGGCGATAGTTGACTTGCTCGACATTGGGGCGTTGACTGGAGGTGATGGTCGACGATGTGCACGTGCACGGTGGCGCAGATATGTCAGAGGGGTCGTGTGATGACTTGACTCGAGTGATACTCGAGAAACTGGGATGGTTTCTTCGAGTGTGGTTTGGGTGCGTGTGTGAGTTAGTTGGGTACAGCAGTTTATAAAGATAGTTGAAAAAAAGGGAAGAAGAAGAGGGAGTGCGGGAGAATGGGTGAGTGTCACGGGAAAATGGGTGAGGTACTCGAAGTGATACTCGAGTTAACATGGTAGAGTATCGGGTTGGTTTTTCAACTACGATGATATAAAGGAATATAGTTGAACAAATTGTTTTCGAACAGGTTTTAAGCCCTGTATATTTAATAAGGGTTTAACAGTTTAAGTTAAGATTTTAATACAAGTTTTAATTTTTAGTTAATACTTTAAAATGTTTTAAACTCTTAATTATTATTTTAATTAAATAATTAAGTTAAGTTAAGTATGAAATTAATTAACATTAAAGTTTGTATTTGATATTAAATTGACTTCAAATATAAAAGAATTTTTTTTTATGATTAATTAAGTTGAATAATTAACACTAGTCAATTATTTCTATAAAGTAATTAAGAATAATTACATTATAAATTGTAATTAGAGATAAATTTATGATTAAGTGATAAGTAAATTTTAATTAACTACTTAAGTTAATTTATGAATAATTAATAGTTAATTAATTAAGGAATGTAATAAAGATTATAAATTGGATAAGATTAGATAAGTTAAGAGAATTAATTTTTGATTAGAAATAAATCCATAATGATCAATATAAGGGAATTTCTTTAGCAAAGTAATTAAAGAAATTTTAATAGTTAATAACGGTTATTAACTAAGATTTATTTAGAAGTTAAAGATCAATTGGTTCATAAATTAAGGATGGTTAGTTAATAATTAAAAGGAAATTTATCTCAGATGATTTGAAATTAACTTATGTTAAGTAACCAGAATTAATGACAAGTAATACATCTGACCCAGATTTATCAGTTGATTAATAAATTTTCCCTATGAATGTTTAGATCTTATTGAATGGTTGGATTGTTGATATCCCTGATATGTGATGATTTGTGATATACCCTGATTTATGTTGTGATCTGTAATTTCTTTATCTGTGATATTTATACATCTGTGATCTGTATGTGAAAGATAAGCGTTATAGTTTATATCGCTTATCAACTATATTTCTGTGTTTTAATCTGTGATGGTTGATTGATGTTGCACTATTGTGTGTAAAACCCCTGGACTACACCATACACACACAAATATGGATTTCACGTGGAAATCAATTAAGTCACAGATAATTTAAATTGATGTTTTTGAAATTGAAATTTTAATTTCAATTGATTTTGAAATTGGAAATTCGGGTTTAAAGTAAAAAGCTTTTGAAATGGAATTTTCAAAGATAAAAATTATTTTGAATAACTTAATCGAGTTTTGAAATTTAAATAATTTGATTTAAATTTAAATTCAAGATTTGAAATTGAATTCTATGATTTGAAACTAGGGATTAAAGATGTTATACCCGTTATATTAGGGTTAAACTATTTCAAAAGTATTGATTTCGGAATGTGAATATAATTCAAGGGCTTTAACTCGTGCAAGTAAAATTCTATTTTTCTTAAAACGAAAACTATTTGTTTTTGAATAATAACAGCTTTCATATAAGAAGTGAACTTTCAATTTGTATTGAAAGGTTTCAAATTTAAAATGAAATTGAAATGTTTTGAAAGGCTATGAATGAATTCTTTTTGAAAGCTATGAATTGAATTTGTTTATTTTTAACAGATTTAAAATGATGATTTATTTAAACCATTCGAAATGAAATTGTTTTGAAAGCTATAAGTTAAATCTTTGTTTTAAAGATTTAACGAGTTAATCCAATTAAATTGGAAATTGTTTTGAAATCTATGAATGTATCTTTGTGAATGGGGTTAACTTTGTGAAATAAATCTTTTTGTTTAAAGATTTGAAAATGGTAATTTGTTTTAAACATTCGAACGAAAAGTTTTGGGTTTTAAGCTGTGATTTAACTGAGACCCCATTATCCATTTGATTTTAAATATTGCGCTCATTATTCGGGTTAGCCGGGAAAAGACATTTGTGTCATATAACCCATTCTGAATAATGATACGTCGTATATGGATAGCATTTGAAGACCGGTGTTGAAGACCGGATATTTTCGAAAATGAAAGGACAACTCGTCGAATGTCTCTGCAACGACTGGCCCCGATATAGAGATTTTATCATCCTTTGTGATGGGAAGTCCGGATGGGATTGTGAATACCCGGAATTGCAAGGGCTTCGTAAGAAGTGCCTTCGGTTCTATTCGAACCCGGAACAGACTTGTATGGTTACATGTCTGACATTACACTTTGAGATATAAAGCAGATTTCTTTCAAATACATTTCTGTTGGTGGCGAAGAATTTATTCTTTTAGCTTAACACCCTTCTTTGAGACGTACGAGCTCAGAGGTTATGTAGTTGAAATTTATCAGCGATATATTCCCAATTTGGTAATGTGACATGCTGAGTGTTGCTGTGTGATGACCATTATTTGATCATTTATGATATGATCATTTATTTGATTTTATATCTTTGTGATTATTACTTTGATCATTTATTTGACCCGAAGCATGGCTTTGTGACAAAGCGTAGCTTTGTGGACGAGACTTCATCGGACCTCACACCCCGGAAATGGTCAAAACAGGAAAGATGCAGCAAGGTTATTAAGGGATAGCGCCCCTTTAGTGTATGTCATTCCTTCTGGATAGAGGTGGTATCATGGTATGGAGCCCAGATATTTAACCTATGTGGTTACTGCATTATTATTACTCTTATGTGGTTGTTGGAATCGAGGATCCTCGAGAAGATCGGTTACGATCGGGGGATGACATATTCGTGTCAGTAGTTACCCAGTTAGGGGTAACCCGGCCTTGTGTTGGCAGAGATCCGGTTAGGTTCTCGAGACGTCATTCCAGAGGCGTTTCCATGTGGCAATGGGAAGTTCCTTGGCCTGACCATTTGTTGGAAATCCAAACTCCAATACGAACCCTGTACGGTTTTAGTTGTAGAACCTGCCATTTACTTATGGTGGCGCCCCACTGTTTAGATGGTAGTTATAATAGGCATAGTTCGAAATGTCTATGCTGGCTAAGATTTATATTCTACTTTCGAAATGTTTTCCACTATGCACTAATAATAATATAAAAAATGATTTGATTTTGCATAGTAAGCATCTTTGACTATCATAAGAAGAAATCTCCTCCAATTCTGCGTTTGCATTGTGTGTGTGGCGGGAGGTCTTATGGTAGTTTCATTTTCAAAAAGCATTGCGAATTGACTTTAAAATCTTTTGCTATTTGTTTTAAAGATAAACTGTTTTTGTTGCTCACACTAGTCCCATGACTGATCCCGAGTTTATTGTTTATTTCCTAAACTCTGGATGCTCAAAATTTTTCTATACGAGCAGTCTAGAGTTGGGTTTTTCAGATAGTCAGATTAGTAGATTTTCTGGAGCTAGTTCAGTCTTTGGATATGGACTGCACTTGCTTATCTTTGTGCATCGTTATTGGGAGTTCAAGCTATTTCTAGATTGGCGCTTTGAAGACCGAGATTATCCGCTACTGATGTTATCGTTTTCTTTTCCGATGCTATTTGTTGTATCATATCTCTGATGTATATTGATATTCATTGTATCACTCTGTTGTATCAGATATTGTATCAGATATTGTATATCAATGTATTATTCATTTATTCCGCTGTGTTATTTACTTAATTGTTGTTATAAGCTCCGGCGACTCGGATTTGAACGATCGAATCTGTGGCATTCGAGTACGATGTAAAGTATGGATGTCGATTTTCGAGCGCGAAAATCCAGATCGTTACATTTGGTATCAGAGCTAAGGTTGAACTTTATCTTAGGAGTATAACACGTTAAGTAGCTCATTAGAGATAGAGTGAAGTAAACTCTAGAATGAGTATTCTCATATATCCGTTCGAACGTCTCAGTAAATTCTCTTACTATCCACTGATAGTGAGTATGAGTGCGAGAAGAAGACGAGATAGGGGACAGGGAAGTACGACTATAAATGGTCAATACCCTGCGACAGTGGAAACAACTTTCTTATCAATCTCCTTTGATTCGTTTCCAAATTCTTTTGACAGCTCCAGAAAGAAATTTCGGTGTGATGATGCCCTACGAATCGTTGTAGAAATTCTTACTTCGTATCTTCATCGATTTCTTATCAGTTTTTGATTTAAACTCTAATGAATATGAATTGGAATTTGGAATTGAAAATTTAAATAAATTGGAAATTTTAAATTGAGTTAAATTGATTAATAGAATATGAAGATAAAATTGAATTGTATCGATAAAATGATTTCGTTTGAAACCAAATTTGAAATTCTATTATAATTTCTGTGAATACCGAAGTCCGAAGAGGGACAAATTGGTATGTATTCTGAGATATTCCGACTTGAATTCGGAATCCGTATCTTGTGTTTGAGGAATTATAGGAGATCGAATCTGTCTATCTCTGTCTTTGTTTTCGTGCCTACAAATTTTGAGGACGAAATTCTTTTAAGGGGGAAGTTTGTAATGACCCCAGATTTTAATTTAATTTAAATTTATAATTTAATGAATTTTTGAATAAAAATTGTATAACTTATTTTAAATTGAAGCGAGTTTCCCCGATTCAACTCGAAAAATATATATAAAGTCATTAGGATTTGAATTTAAATTGTAAATAAATGGTTTAATAATGATTGATAATAAATATTAAGTTATAAATAGAATTAAAATGAGTAAGATAACAATAAATATTTAAACTAGGAATAGAAAATAAATTTGACAAATTCAAATAGATATATATATAAAAGATGAACTATAAAAAATAAAAGTAACACTTATATAAATTCTAACAAACAACATATAGAATAAAAAAGAAATCTACAAAATATATGCAAACTATCATCATAACAAAAACAATATAAAGTAATATACTTAAAACCTGGAAAACAAGTAAGCTAGGCTAGGCTGGAAATAATAAGAAAACATAAAGGACTCTAGCAACATCATCTCAGTACAAACTAAGTACAAAGCGAATTGACTTGCTGTAAACAAAAAAAATGAGAAACACATATGCAAATAAGGTAAGTGTGAACATAAGAAATAAACAAGGTACAAAATGTGGTCAAGCACGTATACTTGCAAACTGATAAAACATACAAAACAATGCACCAACCAGTAAAACAAAACACATACAAGAAATAGGAATTTATTTACAATACATAAGTTAAGTTTGATAACAACTAAAACAACATTTAATTCATTTATATTTGTACAAAATTAAATGAAACAAAAACATAAAGTATACAGCCTGTAGATAAGTAGACAAGGCAAGAACAAAGTTTAAAAGAAATAAGACAACTTTATCTACATATATTTAGCTTTCAAGCAAAAGAAGTACAAATAAACAAAGTATGTAAATTTAAAATGAAATATAAAACAAGACAAAGCTGCAGCCCATAACTCCAAATCACTTCAGCTGTGCTTGTTGTACAAAGCATTAAATACAAGTATGTAGGCTGTATACTTCTTATATACTAAGATAATATCACCTTGTATAAACAAATACAATCCCCCTGTACAAAGCATGATATCAGCCGAGGGAAAAAAAGAATGCAAACATCTCAAACTTAAAAACAAAAGCAATTCAAAGTCTTCAAACCTGGGAAGATTTCAAAATCTGGAAATCAAGAGCAAAGTAACTAATTCAACTTCAAGCACAAGATGAAATCTATATCAAGCAAAGTTTTCAGATTTAAAAACTAAAAGCTCTGCTCTTCTTTCTCTGTTCTTCAAATCATGAAAGGAGAGCAAACTCACTTAAAACCTGTCTTTTATTTGATTGCTGGATTTACACTTGAAGTGTGCTATGAAAATGTGTTCATTTTGCCAGTATCTTTGAATATATAGATATATCTAGTAACTTCTCTACTTATATATGAATGTGTGTGTATGTGAATAAGTTATTGTCTGGAACATCTCTGTTACCAGATCCTCATGCTAAAGCTTATTCAAAAATCACTACCTATTGATCCAATCTATATATGGATTTAAGTATTAAACGAAACATGTTTGTTATATCATAGATTTTAGTTTAAAGACTTGTTTAAGTTAAAAATAACTTAGTATTGTTCTGGAAATATAAAACACATTGTAAACTTAATATAAGCCAAATTTCAAACACCCTGATTCATAAATTCAGGAATGTAAACTGAATTCTTAAACAAAAATACGATTTTTAAAACTGAAATCATGATTTTTAGTAATAGATTGAGGCTGCAGTTCTTGTTTGAACAGTAAGTGGGTTATAGGCAATTTCTAGTGATCCTCGGGTTTTGGAGTGGTCAGTTTGCTCTGAGCTGATGGAGGGGTGATCAGAGGGTTTGGGAAAAATAGTGGGTGGTGGTGCAGATGGTCGTGGTGGTGACGGCGTTCGTTGGAAGCTTGTAAACCTAATTTTATCTTAGCTCAGAGATTTGGTTCGTTCGTCTTCCCCAGTTGATCGAGTGCAACGAAACTCGAGGGGATGGATGCAGGGAGGTAGGCGAAGGCTTGACCGGAATTTTAGCAACTCTGGTGGTCGGAGTATTGAAAACGAAATGTTTTCAGGTTGCGTTGGTTGTTCCAGTTTTGGGTTAGCCGGCTCGATTTTGATTTCGAGCGTGAATCGATAGGAATGGGGTTTGGATGGTCTGAGGTGGCGATCGTCGACTTGCTCGGCATTGGGGCGTCGACTGGAGGTGATGGTCGACGATGTGCACGTGCACGGTGGCGCAGATATGTCAGAGGGGTCGTGTGATGACTTGACTCGAGTGATACTCGAGAAACTGGGATGGTTGCTTCAAGTGTGGTTTGGGTGCGTGTGTGAGTTAGTTGGGTACAACAGTTTATAAAGATAGTTGAAAAAAAGGGAAGAAGAAGAGGGAGTGCGGGAGAATGGGTGAGTGTCATGGGAAAATGGGTGAGGTACTCGAAGTGATACTCGAGTTAACATGGTAGAGTATCGGGTTAGTTTTTCAACTACGATGATATAAAGGAATATAGTTGAACAAATTGTTTTCGAACAGGTTTTAAGCCCTATATATTTAATAAGGGTTTAACAGTTTAAGTTAAGATTTTAATACAAGTTTTAATTTTTAGTTAATACTTTAAAATGTTTTAAACTCTTAATTATTATTTTAATTAAATAATTAAGTTAAGTATGGAATTAATTAACATTAAAGTTTGTAGTTGATATTAAATTGACTTCAAATATAAAAGAATTTTTTTTTATGATTAATTAAGTTAAATAATTAACACTAGTCAATTATTTCTATAAAGTAATTAAGAATAATTACATTATAAATTGTAATTAGAGATAAATTTATGATTAAGTGATAATTAAATTTTAATTAACTACTTAAGTTAATTTATGAATAATTAATAGTTAATTAATTAAGGAATGTAATTAAAGATTATAAATTGGATAAGATTAGATAAGTTAAGAGAATTAATTTTTGATTAGAAATAAATCCATAATGATCAATATGAGGGAATTTCTTTAGCAAAGTAATTAAAGAAATTTTAATAGTTAATAACGGTTATTAACTAAGATTTATTTAGAAGTTAAAGATAAATTGGTTCATAAATTAAGGATAGTTAGTTAATAATTAAAAGGAAATTTATCTCAGATGATTTGAAATTAACTTAAGTTAAGTAACCAGAATTAATGACAAGTAATACATCTGACCTAGATTTATCAGTTGATTAATAAATTTTACCTATGAATGTTTAGATCTTATTGAATGGTTGGATTGTTGATATCCCTGATATGTGATGATTTGTGATATACCCTGATTTATGTTGTGATCTGTAATTTCTTTATCTGTGATATTTATACATCTGTGATCTGTATGTGAAAGATAAGCGTTATAGTTTATATCGCTTATCAACTATATTTCTGTGTTTTAATCTGTGATGATTGATTGATGTTGCACTATTGTGTGTAAAACCCCTGGACTACACCATACACACACAAATATGGATTTCACGTGGAAATCGGTTAAGTCACAGATAATTTAAATTGATGTTTTTGAAATTGAAATTGAAATTTCAATTGATTTTGAAATTGGAAATTTGGGTTTAAAGTAAAAAGCTTTTGAAATGGAATTTTTAAAGATAAAAATTATTTTGAATAACTTAATCGGGTTTTGAAATTTAAATAATTTGATTTAAATTTAAATTCAAGATTTGAAATTGAATTCTATGATTTGAAACTAGGGATTAAAGATGTTATACCCGTTATATTAGGGTTAAACTATTTCAAAAGTATTGATTTCGGAATGTGAATATAATTCAAGGGCTTTAACTTGTGCAAATAAAATTGGATTTTTCTTAAAACGAAAACTATTTGTTTTTGAATAATAATAGCTTTCATATAAGAAGTGAACTTTCAATTTGTATTGAAAGGTTTCAAATTTAAAATGAAATTGAAATGTTTTGAAAGGCTATGAATGAATTCTTTTTGAAAGTTATGAATTGAATCTGTTTATTTTTAACAGATTTAAAATGATGATTTATTTAAACCATTCGAAATGAAATTGTTTTGAAAGCTATAAGTTAAATCTTTGTTTTAAAGATTTAACGAGTTAATCCAATTAAATTGGAAATTGTTTTGAAATCTATGAATGTATCTTTGTGAATGGGGTTAACTTTGTGAAATAAATCTTTTTGTTTAAAGATTTGAAAATGGTAATTTGTTTTAACCATTCGAACGAAAAGTTTTGGGTTTTAAGCTGTGATTTAACTGAGACCCCATTATCCATTTGATTTTAAATATTGCGCTCATTATTCGGGTTAGCCGGGAAAAGGCATTTGTGTCATATAACTCATTCCGAATAATGATACGTCGTATATGGATATCATTTGAAGACCGGTGTTGAAGACCGGATATTTTCGAAAACGAAAGGACAACTCGTCGAATGTCTCTGCAACGACTGGCCCCGATATAGAGATTTTATCACCCTTTGTGATGGGAAGTCCGGACGGGATTGTGAATACCCGGAATTGCAAGGGCTTCGTAAAAAGTGCCTTCGGTTCTGTTCGAACTCGGAACAGACTTGTATGGTTACATGTCAGACATTACACTTTCGTTTTCCCGCTTTACTTTTCATACCATTTCGTTCTCACCCTCAATTTCCAAATCCCCAATTTCCAAATCCCCAATTTTCAAATCCCTAATTTCCAAATCATATTTTCGTTCCCATTTTGTTCTCACCCCAATTTCGCTGCTGCTTGCCAACATGTCGATACGCAACCTCTCCCAATACCGTTTTAGGGAGCCCTTTGTTTGATTCTCAATCACCATCAATCAGGCCTAAATTACCCAATACCCTTCCAATATCCCCTCTGATACGTAAGTCTTAGGGTTCAGCAGAAGATTAAGGCAGCACGAATCTTAATCAAATTGAAATTCATGAAGACCCTCAAGTATGTTCCGTATATTCCAGTCGAAATCCTAGACGAAATCTTTAAACACCTTCCTATCGAATCTCTATTCAAATTCCAATGCACATCCAAAACGTGGCTTCAACAAATTGCAAAATTAATCGAGGATTTGCCAGCAGAAAAGGAGTATGAACTGCAATCCAAAGAGCATCGATTCTTGTGTCGACAATTTCTCCGCTTACAGTTGAAGATGATCGACTGGCGCATGCTTGGTGTTCTAGATGACGAGTTTGTTGCTGATCAAGCCATGGATTTGTCTAAGAGAATAGAGTCTAACTTGCTATGTTTGCAGAAATTGGTTGGTGGTCTCTGCGATGAAAATGCTAGTGTTTTGCATAGTGGAAGGACAGGGCTTCTGAAATACTTCCAGGAATCCACTAAATCATTTGTTGTGAGAAAACCGCAAGGGAATAAGGTTGGTCGTATTTTTTTATTATTTATTTGGTATGTTGGATTTTGGTTCACTGGCTTGTTTTTTATTTCTGATATGAGCTTGTTAGCTCCTTTCTGCTGCATTTGTTAAACCAGAACATGAACTGATGCTCCAAGTCCTCTGTATATCATATTACTGCCTATGTTTCTCTTGTACATGCCTGATGCATTCACTATTTTTTCTTGATGGGCTGCCTATGTGTACTGCTGTGATTCTTGCACTGGCTTGTCTATATTTTGCTGAACCTGGTTCTTGTTTGTTTTGTTGGTTGCTTGGCCCTGAGTTGAATCCAGTCGATGACTCGGGTTTGACCTTGTGCCGTGTCCTTGTATCCATGTGTTGCATTCATATTTGGCTTATGCACTTATGAAAAGAAACAACCCAAATACCTGAGGCAATTATTATAACAAAAATATTTTCATTTTCTGTTTGAGTTAAATATTATTTTCCAGATTACTGCTTTTGAATTATATGTGACAGGTATTGAAGACTGGACAGCTGGATACAAGCTTGAAGACAGAGTCAAATCAAATGTGCATGAGTGTATGAGTGCCCCGGACCCCCGCCGGCGCTGCGCCCGGACCCGCTTCTCGGCTCGCCTTTGGCTCGGCACTCGGCTCGCCTTCGGCTCGGCACTCAACTCGTCATATGTTTGTCGGTGTCGGTGTCTGTATAAATTGAAACTGCATATGTCATGAGTGAACTGAGTGATGTAGTGAGGAATATCTGTATATGTGAATATCAGTGTTATATATCATTGAATTGTAAAATAGTGGAGTCAGGAATTTGTACTATTTTAAATGTTGAAATAAAATAATTATTTAAATAAATTACTGTTTGAATATCAAATTATGTGCGGTAGCATTTTATTAAATAAATATTTATTTCTATTAAAAAATCAAATATGCTCTACATTGTGGGCCCCACAAATTCAGAAAGTTAATATCTATAGCAACATTTTGGAATGTTGGTACAGACACCTATGGATGTTGCTATAGACCCAAATAGGGTTCTATTGCAACAATATTTCTTATGTTGCCTTAGATAGTCAAAATGTTGCCTTTGAGGTCTGCGGCAACGCGGCAAAATGCAACACCGAGAAAGTGTTGTCTTTACCCTTTTTTAGCCTACAACAACATTTTTTGGCACTTCCTGCATCACTTCTTTGGTGTTGCAGTATGCAATCTATGGCGTAGTGATTATTTGATCATTTATGATATGATCATTTATTTGATTTTATATCTTTGTGATCATTACTTTGATCATTTGTTTGACCCGAAGCATGGCTTTGTGACAAAGCGTAGCTTTGTGGACGAGACTTCGTCGGACCTCACACCCCAGAAATGGTCAAAACAGGAAAGATGCAGCAAGGTTATTAAGGGATAGCGCCCCTTTAGTGTATGTCATTCCTTCTGGATAGAGGTGGTATCATGGTATGGAGCCCAGATATTTAACCTATGTGGTTACTGCATTATTATTACTCTTATGTGGTTGTTGGAATCGAGGATCCTCGGGAAGATCGGTTACGATCGGGGGATGACATATTCATGTCAGTAGTTACCCAGTTAGGGGTAACCCGGCCTTGTGTTAGCAGACATCCGGTTAGGTTCTCGGGACGTCATTCCAGAGGCGTTTCCATGTGGCAATGGGAAGTTCCTTGGCCTGACCATTTGTTGGAAATCCAAACTCCAATACGAACCCTGTACGGTTTTAGTTCTAGAACCTGCCATTTACTTATGGTGGCGCCCCACTGTTTATATGGTAGCTATAGTAGGCATAGTTCGAAATGTCTATGCTGGCTAAGATTTATATTCTACTTTCGAAATGTTTTCCACTATGCACTAATAATAATATCAAAAATGATTTGATTTTGCGTAGTAAGCATCTTTGACTATCATAAGAAGAAATCTCCTCCAATTCTGCGTTTGCATTGTGTGTGTGGCGGGAGGTCTTATGGTAGTTTCATTTTCAAAAAGCATTGCGAATTGACTTTAAAATCTTTTGCTATTTGTTTTAAAGATAAACTGTTTTTGTTGCTCACACCAGTCCCATGACTGATCCGGAGTTTATTGTTTATTTCCTAAACTCTGGATGCTCAAAATTTTTCTACACGAGCAGTCTAAAGTTGGGTTTTTCAGATAATCAGATTAGTAGATTTTCTGGAGCTAGTTCAGTCTTTGGATATGGACTGCACTTGCTTATCTTTATGCATCGTTATTGGGAGTTCAAGCTATTTCTGGATTGGCGCTTTGAAGATGGAGATTATCCGCTGTTGATGTTATCGTTTTCTTTTCCGCTGCTATTTGTTGTATCATATCTCTGATGTATATTGATATTCATTGTATCACTCTATTGTATCAGATATTGTATCAGATATTGTATATCAATGTATTATTCATTTATTCCGCTGTGTTATTTACTTAATTGTTGTTATAAGCTCCGGCGACTCGGATTTGAACGATCAAATCTGTGGCATTCGAGTACAATGTAAAGTATGGATGCCGATTTTCGAGCATGAAAATCCAGATCGTTACAAAAGTTCATTCTGTTTATTTTCCATTTTTGTAGACTAGGTTTGCAATTTTGCGCTATTTTCTTATTTTTACCTTATATAATTAATAAATATTTATATATATTTTATATTTTGTTATATTTTCGAATTTGTAACTGAAATTATTATTATTTTCAGTAAGGTAAACTTATATAAATAAATTAAGGAAATTTGAAAGGTTTTAAAAGCTTTTGAAACGTAAAGTCGTTTCACCTCCTAAGTCGTTTCTTTTACCGTTTCCTATTTACTCCTCTTTAGTCGTTCAAATCTTTTCTTGCCATCCACACCACTTCATAATTCACGTTCACATTTACTTCACATTTCATTTCTAGAAAGAAATGTATGCAAATATATGGCTTGGAGAAATTTAAGAGGCATACGTTTCATTGTTTAAACACTGTCTTTTCATTTGCATTTAGGAATAAATGATATATTGATTTGGGTTTGGATTTAAATGATTTCTATATTTTTTTTTCTATGTTTATTTCCCTAACTTTTATTTTTTTATTTTTATTTGTATAAACTTTGAATATATTCATTTGATTTTTGATGGGTTTTCTTTTTAATAATAGCTTAGAAATTGCAAGAGATATAGGTTACTTGTTTGTTTATTTGTTGCCTTTTCCTTTTCCCTTGCCTTTCCATTTGCATAGCCAATTACTTCCCACATTCATTAACCATGAATTCTTCTCATAATTCACGTACGTATTGTTCCTCAAACTCCTCTTTTCGTTGCATGCAAACAAAGGAAAAAAATTAATAAATACATCAAGTTATTTGTTGCCTTTTTATTTCCCAAACCATTAAAACTCCTACCTTAAATTGCCTTGCCTCTCTATTGATTTAGCCGTTTACCATTTGCTTAGCCATGTATTACTCCCATCAAATTTCACGCAAAATATTTCCCAACATTTCCTTCCTCGTTTCACTCTTCTGAATTAAAGATCTTTGCATACGTTTCTTTTATTAAATAGGAATTAAATCCCCTTTATTATTTTCTTACCATTTATTCTCGTAGACGTTTTTTCCATAACCCTAGCCGCCTATTACTCTTTCAAATCACGTACAAATATTCTCATCTCACATCTCATTCTCATTTTATTTCCTAAGAGAAAAAATTATAGATCTAAATATCCATGGCTTCTTCTTCCTCTTCTTCTTTTTTTTCTCTTCTTCTTTCTTTCTTCTTTTTCTTTCTTTGTTTCCTTCATGAATAGGCTCGGCCTCTACCTCCTATTGCTAACCCCATCACCACTTACATAAGATAGAGCAAGGTTATGCCATCTTATCTCAATCATTTTCATTGTTTATTTCATCTAATCTTTTGTATTAAATATACTTATGTATTTTGTATTTGTTTGTGTACATAAGTTGAAATCTTAGCTCTCCTATCACTCAAGTTTTGATCGTGCTTTGTCATGCCTCTTGTGTTTTCCGGAGTTTGATCTTTGTGTTTGAATTGTTGTCTTCAGCTTTAAAAAGGTGAGTAAATCTCACCAGACATTTATACTTATACAAATGTGAATTGACACCATTTGAATGTGTAGAACTATTATGTGATGTTATAACTGCCTGTGATCATTTATATATGATGTTAAATTGTTAATTTACCTGTCATCTTATCTGTTACTGTTATATGATGCTATTCTGTTCATTTATATCTGTTTATCACACTGCAAGTTCCCTGTAGATTAGATTCACTATGGGTTGAAATGATACATACCCGAACGGACTTTAGAATAGGGAAAAATCGTTATGGGCTGAAATAATAGGCCTGAACGATTTTTATTTATTTTATTTAACTTGGGATTGCGGGTCTGAAATGATAGAACCCGGATTTTTCTTTTTAAACTGCGGATTGAAATGATACATATCCGTATCACTTGACCTAGGTTAGAAAACTATATACAGGCCCGTGGTTATTTTATAAAGTGTTTTGGATATTTTTAAGTATTTTAAAAATATAAATTTATGAAATGTGATTTAAATAGATTTTGAAATGTTTTAAAATAAGGAAATTATGATTTTTCTATGAGTTAAAAATGTAATTAATGAATGGTTAAATTGGATCTTTGAAATATAACTTAAGTTTGGAATTTGGAATTTTGGTTAAAAATGATATTTAACTTATATGAATAAAAATGGAAATTTAATTATATTTGGAAAATGGTAAATATGATAATTTGATTTAAATTTGAATTTACGTGATTTATTAAAGTATTATTGATTTTTCTATGAATTTAAGTGGTTAAATAAATGAATGCTTAAATTGTAATTTTAAAATATAACTTGACTGGGAAATGTAAATTTGGTTTTAATTAAAGGTTTAAATTAATTAAATAAAATTGGAAATTTAGTTAAATTTGTGAAATGGTAATTTAAATTTGAAGTGTTAAGTTTATTTATTGAAAGTGAAGAAAAGGAAATTATACACTTGAACTAATAAGTGGAATTATTGAAATTTGGATTTATTTATAAGAAATTGGTTTTATAAAAATCAATATGTTTAATGATATGTTAATGAACATTTTTAATGTTAAATTATGATTTTTAAAATGTATAAAGAGTTTAAAATGAAGTTATTTATTTGCTGGAAATACACTAAAATCTGGAATTCACTTTTAATAGCATTCAGAAATGCTATGATTTCTGAATTGAACTAAAACTAGGTAGAAAGTGCTATTATAGCATTTCTGTAATGCTGTAGTTGAACTTATAGGCTAAATTGAACTCAGGTCTATTACAGCATTTTCTGGAAATGCTGTAGTGGTCTGCAGTCTTTGCTGAAATCATATAAAACCTTTGTTTTGAAATCTGAGCTATCGCAGCATTTTTAGAAATGTTGTCTTTGCTATTTTGAACTAAAATTTAACTAAAAGTGAGTTTTAACAGCAGTTTTAAATGCTGTCTTTGCTGAATTGAAAGTTTCAAATATAACTTATAACAGTTTTTTTTAAATGCTGTAAGGCTGAAATTTTAATAATTATGGTTTTTGACTTAGTAAACGAACTCAGAATTGTTTGAAACTTTGGAAACTGAATACTTGAATTGAAATAATAATAATTACACTTTTAAAGGGTTTAAATGAAGTAATGTAATTGAAATATGAATCATTTAAAGGGTGGTTTGAATTGAAAATGAATGAATGTTATCTTTGAATTTAATGGGGTGTTTAAGATAAAATATTTTGATATATTAAATTAATTTGAAATGAAGCTTTGGAAAGATAAGATATTTTGGTATATTAAAATGATTTGAAATGAAGCTTTGGAAAGATAAGATATTTTGATATATTAAAATGATTTGAAATGAAGTTTTGAAATGATATGATATTTTGATATATTGAAATGATTTGAAATGAAGTTTTGGAAAGATATGATATTTTGATATATTAAATGGTTTGGAAATGATTTGATCTTTATTTTGATAAAGATTTGGATTTGAAATGATATTCTATTTTGAAGTATAAACTGTTTTTAAATTATAACCACGGGTTAGAATAACGATTGGTTGTTAAAGAGACCAGGATCGGATATGGACATACTCTCTGTCGATACCGAAAACCACTTTGACAACTGTGTACGCGGTGGAGTTTCCAGAATGAAGTAGGATGGTGACGACGATCCTAAGGTATATACGTGGACCCAACTCCCGTGAGTTGGAATAAGGTGGCTAAAACAGGAGCGATCGACGGGCCAAGGAGGTAGCACCTCTAATCGGACACACTTCTTCGATACCATTCTATTACTTGTGATTGATTTGGTGCGCACCCTTGATTTAGGAGTGTTGTTCGAGGTGGGCGGTAGTGGATGCTATGCGTTACCACCAGTCCGGATGCGTAATTTGTATATCTACCCTGGCATTGCCTTGTGTGCCGTGTCACCTACCATATCGAGCTTTACTACGATTTGTGATTTCTCCCGTAGCCTGTGGAGTATCGAGGGTAGCCCCTATTTTGGGAGTATGCTAATGGGACAGTTTGGCACAGGTCCCTAATAAGTTTCAAAATACACAAAAACCCCAGTAAAATAAAGTTTGTAAATTAGGTCCCTAGAATTAAGTTACTGAATAATGACATACACTTATGCAATTATTCAGTGAATAATTGCAGACATTTATGCAATTATATCAAAAAATTGCGGAAAATTCCGTAATTATTCATCCAAAAAATTGCGGAAATTTAAGAAATTTTTTCAAAAAATTGCGGAAAATTCCGCAATTATTCACCCAAAAAATTGCGGAAATTTACGCAATTTTTTCAAAAAGTTGCGGAAAATTCCGCAATTATTCACCAAAAAATTGCATAACTATATGCAATTACTTAGTAACTTAATTCTAGGGACCTAATTTACACACTTTTTTTTACTGGGGTTTTTGTGTATTTTGAAACTAACTAGAGACCTAAGCCAAATATTCACTATACTAATACTGGATAGACTACTGGGACTATTACGTGTTAAGGTGGAAAATGTAAAGCCTTAATGCTATTTAAAAGTATGTTTATTTTATATTAGACATTATTATAATAGCGAATATTGCTACATAGTAGATAGTTTAACGGATCCTTAAAGAATGGGTGATCCCAAGCATTCTTTAAGTTACTTGTACTTTTATTACATTTCACTTGAGTTGGTTTACATTGTATAAGTATGTATGTCCTGACTCGAGTGTTTGTATTTTTTATTTACGCTCGGGTCAGCCTGAGTTATTCACAGATTTGGATTTCCGCTCTCTTGGAGATTTGAATCGCTGGAAATTATCTGCTTGTCTTGTCCTATCTATTTCAGTTATGTTGTTCTATTCAGCTTGTACTTGGTTATTTTATTGAGACATCTGTTGTACTATATTTCACTGTTATATCTTATGTAACTCTGATATATTTATATAGTAGCTTCATGAACTACTATTTCCTTTACTTCCGCTGCACTTCTTACTCTGTGTCTGTGATTTGTGATTTTTTTATTTACTGTATATTATGAGATTTGCATAAATTTATTTACAACGCGGTATTTTGAGCAATTCAAGTCCGAC
Source organism: Allium fistulosum (assembly GCA_030737815.1). Lineage (NCBI taxonomy): Eukaryota > Viridiplantae > Streptophyta > Magnoliopsida > Asparagales > Amaryllidaceae > Allium > Allium fistulosum. The sequence goes on along the minus strand of CM060907.1, from coordinate 910,920,206 downwards.
ATGTGCAGATGCGAATGGTTGAAAATATCGGGTCGTTACAGTTGGTATCAGAGCTTTGGCTTTGAGGCAAAACTTAGAATGTATGGTAAATTTAGTTACAGAATCACTTTCATTCGAGCTTGAATCTCTTCATTTTTATTTGATTTCCTTGGAATTTTGGAACGTTCCCTGCGGTTCCAAAATCCATTCTTGTCCCTCACTATTCATCTTCTTGTCATTCTGGAGTATCCCATAACTCCGCTTCAAATGAGTTTTATAGTGAATTGGCGGTCTCGCCAATACTCTAATGACTTGTAAAGGGGGAAACTCCTTTACAAATTAGCATCGATTCACCAGAGATTTATATCTATCCTTGGTTTAGATGCTAATATCTTTTGTTATTCCAAACTCTAACTCTTGAGATCCAATGTAGATTTACCTCAGAAAAATCCACATTGATCTTATTCTTTAAGTCACGGTTGACCCGGTTAAGGTTGCTCGTGATATATATAAGCTTATCCGTCTTCCTATTCTGTTATTTAATCATGTCATTCTTGTTTCCAACTTATTTCCAAATCAGAATTTCCTTTGATTTGAGCTAATCATATTTGAATCTCTATCTTTCTTTGAAAATCTATTCATGTATAGTGTATTTGTAAACTAATATTTAAAATTAAAATGTTTTATATATTGTGTTGTTTGAGTTGTTGATGTTGATTTGGGTTTCCGATCGATTCGTCTAATCAACGCTATCGATAAGATTTCCAAAACACTTTGACAGAACAAACTGACACAATATTATTTTAAAATTTGGTTAATGAAATAAAATTTGGATATATATATTTATGGAACTTAATAAAATGATTTAAATTGATAATTTGAAATGATAATACTTGATTTATCATTTATTGTTCTACAAATGAATCTATAAATAGTTGTTTATAAATTGATTTGGGAACTCAAATGAATTTAAAACAAGAATTTGAGAATTTAAATTCCGATTATTTCGAACTTTGGTTTAAAGTTTTAAAAAGGGATATATTATTTAAAGTATTTTCAAATAGAATTTGTTTCCAAAGAATTTTAAAGTGCTCTTCTCTTTGTCGCTGGAAAATAACTTCGGTGATGATCGCGACATCATCGACGTTCATTTTCGAGTTTCGAAGTTAAGAGGCTGTTCTGTAGTCTTGCTACAGTTCTATTTTGGGGAATTTAATTGATTTGAATTTCTAAAATATGACTTGATTTATAATATATATAGATATATGATTTAAATTTGATTTGATAAGTTATGTACATACATTTATTTATCTCTAAATGGTTTGAAGAAATCAGAAATTTAATTCTTCAATTCAATTATAAAAAGAAAATCAAAAATTTGGATAAATGATTCAAACTTGAGATAATTGAATTGGAAAGTTTTATTTGTATAATACACCATTGCATTCCATTATAACTTACCTTAATTTTTATAAGTTAACGATGTAACTGGATAATATACAATATAAAAGATTTTATAAATAAAATTTAAGTGTATAACATTTATTATAACTACTCAAATTTTATTTAACATAGGTGATAAAATATATTGAGAGGGATAAAATTAATTTTAATTAGGAATAAAGAGGAATTAAATTTATTAAGTACATTATGAGTATAATGAATAATGAATTTGCAAATCCATGATTTTTTGAAATTGTTAGTTTAAGAAAAATTGGATGAAAAGGTAATGAAATTAGAGATAGTTAAGATTTATTTAACTTGTGTAAAATTAATTATCATGAAGCTGATCAAACAAGTCATCTATTCTTGGCAATGGATACTTGTTATTCTTAGTCACTTTATTCAGCTCACGATAATCCACACACAATCTCAACGACCCATCTGCCTTGGTTGCAAACACAACTGGTGCACCCCACTCGGACACACTACGCCGAATGAATCCTTTCTGCAAAAGATCATCAACTTGCACCCTCAACTCTTGCTGTTCCCTAGGCTCCATCCGCCTAAGAGGCATCTCAACAGGTCTGGCTCCTTCAACTAGATCTATACAAAACTCGATCTCTCTATGCGGCGGTAACCCTTTGACTTCGTCAAAGACATCCTCGAATCCATTCACGATTGGCACTAATGACAGTCCATCCCGTGGAACAACTAGCGAATACATGAAGCTCATGAAGACGCCTTCTTCATGCTTACATCGTATCACAATCTTTCGCCCCTCCACATTCTCGACTGTCACCTCCAACCTTTCGCAATCAACCTTAGCCGCATACTTCCTAAGACAATCCATACCCAAAATAATTCCGAACCCCGCAAAGTTCAGAACAAAACAATCACAAACAAAAGAGCAACCATGACTCGACACAATCAGACCACGGCATAACATACACAAACAAGACGAACCACCAACTGGATTAGTCACAACCAATGGCCTATCAACAATATCCGGTTCCAAACCCAACCGGCCTACGAGTTCACTACAAACAAACGAATGCGATGCTCCAGTATCAAACAGAACTCTAACTGAAACACCACATAGGAAAAGAGTACCCTGAACCACCACACTCTTTCCCTTCTCTTCAGCGGTAGGAGCTTTTGAAGACGACGGAACAGCTCCCAAAGCATAAGCTTGCACAATCTGCATGTCCTTCCGCGGTTCTGGACAATACTTCTTGATGTGCCCCGGCTTGTCACAGTTGTGACACTTTATCGGCACCTTTGGATTCTTGCAATCTTTGGAGAAATGGCCCTTCTACTGACAATTGTAGCAGGTCACTTCGCCCTTCTGCTTCTTATGGCCACCCTTCCCCTTTTTCTGCTGCTGCTTCCTTTTCTTGTTTCCATCCTGCTGGGGTTTAGACTCTTCCCTGGTCACATCAACAACAGATCCTTCCTTAGGAAACAGATTCTCGGGTCTGAGAGCTTTCTTTACAAGCTTCTCAAATGAATCGTCCAAATGATCCACCGGTCTTGGAGCCTGAACTTGATCTCCAACATCTACTGATGGCCCCGGAGCTGGCATCCTTCTCATGATCGAAGTCATCATAGCTTCGAACATAGCAGCATAATCAACAGCCCCTTCAGTAGCCCGGCCTTCCCTAGCAGCTGGTCTCCCTCTTCGACTCAATCTCAATATCTATAAAAAGGAATGGTCAGCACATCATGAGAAACAACTGCATAAAGGACTCAACTCTACTAAGCTACTATATTATATATAGTAATCATCCATCAAAATACAATTACGTCTCTCATACGTAGTTACGTCAGCGAGCGTTAGGTAAAATCGATTAACCAAAGCTCTGATACCAAATGTGACGACCGCCCATGACCCCTGCACCGAATCTAGAGATAGTGCGCTGTAAAGTGTGCCAGGCGACCATGGACGATTGTCAGGGTAGATCAAAACAACAGAATCTATCGTATTACTCACAGTGCATGGACAAAATACAATAGAACATATGTATAGTGAAGCTTTACAGAATAAAATGCCATCATATAAAACTCCATAATAGTTGAATACAACCATCCAAATAGTCAATACATCAAGCCTCACTACATAACACTCAGAGATTTTACAAACAGCGGAACATCCAGTACATATAAGAAGATAATATGCAACCCTCCAGCTCGTCTTCGATATCAGCATCGTGAGAAGAAAACAACACCTGTCACCTACTACCTAGTCTGCCCATCCCAAAATGGACGAACAGCCCAAGGCAATAAGAATTAAAACATAAAGCCTTAAGTAAGACAACAGTCTTAGTGAGCAGTAAATTAACTAACAACATACCAAAAGAGCATAAAGGAAAAGGAATAGGAATACAACCCTCCCACTCCAACCTCTTTCTACAGTGATAGCCCCCAGACACACACTAAGCAGAAACAAACATAGCAGAGCATACAATGTAAAGTAAAGAAATTATCACTCGAGTTAAGGGCGATGTTTTCCAAGTACAAACCCCCAAGGCCTAAACCAAGATCAGATAAGCACCCAGAAAATACCGCTCTTGAGACCGAATGACGATACAACCAAACATCCATGACTTTGGCTATCACTGTTATCATTGCTTCGATATCACCGTTAGTTGAATGAATGGCTCCTTCTTTCATCCGTCAGTCAAGGGCTAATGGTAACCCCGGTTCTAGACATAACTCCCACGCGTCGTCGTGACCCGTGCCTAGGATTATCGAATCTGCCCAGAGTACTCGACCATCAACGGTTAGTCTTTTGGGCGTCCCCATGTACTCTTGCTTAGAGCATGCTAGAACCTTCAACAACGATGAGATCTCAGCCTTCTAGTCATCCTCCTCGACGACTATTTCCATACTAGCTCAAGCGCCTCTCGAGCATCCATTATCCTTAACTCGAACCATATCACCGAGTTACCAACATGCTTGGAATGATCCTGTCTGGATTAGACCAAGACTAACTCGAACCATATCACCGAGTTACCAACATGCTTGGAATGATCCCGTCTGGATTAGACCAAGACTAACTCGAACCATATCACCGAGTTACCAACATGCTTGGAATGATCCCGTCTGGATTAGACCAAGACTATCTCATATCATACTTCGCTTCATCACATCCTCGCAAAGCTTCATCCCAACATCATCAGCATCAAATCTATGCATAAGAGCTTCACCATCTGCTACATATGCCACAAGCAGCTTTTCCAATTCAAGAGCCTTTCCCTTAGTTTTTTGAATCATCTTCGGTCTAAATCAAATCATCAATCATCTAATTCATAGCAATCAATCAAGTCAAACATTAATCCAAGCAATCAAGCATTCAAATATGATCTAAGTAGACAATTATAACAATAATGGCAATTTCGTAATTAAAGAGTTGAAAGTCAAATAAGCATGAAAACATGAACAATATCTCTATAATCTTGATGAATGAACTTGCATAGGTTAACATGTGGTAAAATGGATGTCAAATCATCATGAACAATGGATCTAAATGGATCTACACTTAGGATGACGAAAATGCATGGAATCACTATTTTAACACCAAATCGAGCCAACAATCTGATATACTCCTTTGGATCCGTGTGAGAGATAATCACCACTCACCAAATCACCTAAACAACCCCAAATCAACACGCTTCAGATCTGGACAGTGAAGGATCAATCTCGATCTATCACCAATTCGCTTCAAACGATGAATTCTCTCTTCGATGGATGAAGATCTTCAATCTAAGCTCTTGAATCTTCGATTTGATCTTCAATATGGATGGAAGGAATCACTAGATTAGAGTGGAGAAAAGAAGTGAAGAAGTGTAGAAGTCGAGCTCTCAAAATGGCAGCACTTCGTCGCTTCGAAATCCGGATCCCAAAAATGGAACAAAGCCCTCCTATTTATAGCTGAAATCTTCCTTAAGTCGTTGCCTCGGAGTTAGGTCGTCTCCGACCTACGACCTAAGACCCCCACCGACCTAAGTCTTCGACCTAACAACCCATACGACTTAACAGCTGCTCCGCCTAACACATGCGCATACGACCTAACGACTTACGACCTAGTAGCTTAACTCCTAAGTCGCTCGCGACTTAACACATAGCCTAAGCGTGCGACCTAACAACAGCTCCGATCTAACAGGGTCTCCGACCTAACTATAAGGCCACAACTCAGCGACTTAAAGTCCACACGACCTAATACTTAGGTACGACTTAAGACAATGCGACCTAACACTTAACGACTCATCACCCTATCTCCTTAACTCGGCCACGACTCAACGACCTACGACTGAAGAATGCGCGACTTAACTGGGTAACTGACCTACGACTTAACACTTAGCAGATCATCGCCTTCTACGACTTAACAACTCTGGGACCTAATAGGGGGATACGACTTAACCCCTAACGACCTAACTCCTCAGTCTTCTACGACTTACGACCTAACACCTAAGTCGTCTACGACTTAGTACAAACGACCTAAACTTCAACGACTTATGCCATAACCCTTAAATTGTTAACTCTGCTAGGTTGGTAACTCTTAGGTCGGTCAATTCCTTAAGTCGTCTAACCGACCTAACTTCTATACAACCTAACTTCTATACGATCTAACTCCTAAGGTCGTCTATCCCTTAGGTCGTCTACTACCATAAGTTGCCAGACCCTATAGGTCGTCCCAAACCGTCATACGACCTAAACCACTACCCCTCTTCCTTAGGTCGTCGCCGACCTACCCCTTAGGTTGTTACCTCGCCAAAACTCATAAGTCACCAAATTTTTCTTAAGTCGTCTATGTCTTAAGTCGGTCACTACCTTAAGTCGGTCACTCGACCTAAGCCACCCTATGTCTTAACTTCTATAACTCGTACCTTCCTTAGGTCGCTCCAAAACTCCGATACGACCTAGGACTTAAACTCAGGACGACTTATCACAAATGCGACCAAATGTCAACTGTTTTACGATGTTTCGATCCGTGAAAATACGGGTCGTTACATTCTCTCCCCCTTAGGAATTTCGCCCCCGAAATTCCAAACAAACAAAGCAATCAAAGACTATTCTGCACGCCTACCATCCATAACAATCATCAAACCATGCATCCAATTCTAGCTTAGCGTACAGAATTCTAACAATGGAACAAGTTACAATATTGTGAGATGACACGACACCTTAGGGCCATACCTTGAAGAGTTCAGGATGAGCTGCTTTCATCCTCTCTTCCACCTCCCACGTACAGTCGTTATCATCATCACTCCATTGTATCTTGAGCAACTTAACTACCTTCCTCCTAAGCTGTTTCGTGTCAGTTCCCACAACACGAAGCGGCTTACGAGGTCTTCTATCGATTGGATTAACTTCGAAATCTTCACAGCTATCAGCAGAAACCACCGTATTCGAGTCGTGCACATACTTCCGTAGATATGATACATGAAAAACATTGTGCACACTCGACATCTTCTCCGGTAACTCCAATCTATATGAGAGCTTTCCAATTCGCTCGATGATCGGGAATGGTCCAACAAATCTCGGAGTCACTTTTCCTTTCTTCCCGAATCGAATAACATTCTTCAGTGGAGAAATCTTCACAAAAACCATATCACCTACGTCGAACTCCAAATCCTTACGACGCTTATCTGCATAACTTTTCTGACGGTCTTGGGCTGCCTTCATTCGTTGCCGAATGATCTCTATGCAATCCGAAGTCTGTCGAATCATCTCTGGCCCAAGTATCAACTTTTCTCCAATTTCTAACCAACATGTCGGTGAGTTACACGGTCTTCCATACAATGCCTCATACGGTGCCATACCAATGCTTGACTGGTAACTGTTGTTGTATGCAAACTCCACTAAATGAAGATGATCTTCCCATGATCCTCCGAAATCCAAAACACAAGCCCTGAGGAGATCTTCCAAAACTCGGTTGACTCGCTCGGTCTGACCATCTGTTTGAGGGTGATAAGCTGTACTCAAACATAACTCGGTTCCCAAAACTTCTTGGAAGCTCTTCCAAAATCCACTAGTGAACAATGGGTCTCGATCGCTCACTATACTCTTCGGAATACCATGGAATCGAACTATCCACTTAACATACAACTCAGCCAACTTTGATGCAGTCCTAGTCGATCGAACAGGAATGAATCTTGCACTCTTAGTCAGACGATCTACGATGACGCAAATCCCTTCATTTCCCGTTCTTGTTCTAGGTAATCCATCAATAAAATCCATCGATATCTGCTCCCACTTCCATGTAGGAACTTCTAATGGCTGAAGCAATCCACTTGGCTTCCTCTGTTCGGCTTTTACCAACTGGTAGTTCATACACTTGGAAATAAAATTTCCTACATCCTTCTTCATGCCTTCCCAGTAGTAGGTTCTCTTCATATCCCGATACATCTTATTTCCACCTGGATGAATTGTCAACTTCGAGTGATGACTATCCTTCAGAACTTCACTCCTCAATTCATCTATATCGGGAACAACTAGTCGTCCTTGCTTCCGAAGCCAACCCTCTCGATCGACCTCGAATCCTTTATCCTTTTCTGGATCCAATCCAGATTCTAAATCATGGATAATCTTGACAAGCTTATCGTCTCGCTTTTGGCTCTCGCCAATCCTTTCCACAAGAGTCGGTCTTATCGATAAGTTTGCCAACATCTCATCATTCCCACTAGGAATAGTCAAAACAGGAGCACTCGTCAATCGCTCTTTCAGGATTCCGAAAGCTTGCTCACACTTAGCATCCCAACTGAACACTTGGTTCTTCTTCGTCAATCCTGTTAACGGTGCAGCTACCTTGGAGAAGTCTTTAATAAACCGTCGATAATATCCTGCTAATCCAAGAAAACTTCTCACCTCCATTGCATTCTTAGGTCTAACCCAATCCTGGATTGCTGCCACCTTAGCGGGATCAACCGCTATTCCATTTCCAGAGATAACATGGCCTAAGAACCTCACTTCACTCTTCCAGAAGTGACACTTCGAAAACTTAGCCTTCAGCTGATGTTTTCGCAAGATTTCCAAAACAATACGCAAGTGCGTCTTGTGCTCTTCTTCAGTTCTGGAATAAATCAGAATATCATCCACGAACACAAGTACGAACTTGTTCAACTGATCTCTGAACACTCTATTCATAAGATCCACAAAATATGCTGGTGCGTTAGTCAATCCAAACGGCATTACCAGCCACTCAAAGAAACCGGATGGTGTTCGAAAAGCAGTCTTCGGCACACTATCCTTAGCCACTCTCAACTGGTGAAATCCCGTTGCCAAATCCATCTGAGAAAACACCTTGGCTTCATGAAGCTGATCAAACAAGTCATCTATTCTCGGCAATGGATACATGTTATTCTTAGTCACTTTATTCAGCTCACGATAATCCACACACAATCTCAACGACCCATCGGCCTTGGTTGCAAACACAACTGGTGCACCCCACTCGGACACACTACGCCGAATGAATCCTTTCTGCAAAAGATCATCAACTTGCACCCTCAACTCTTGTTGTTCCCTAGGCGCCATCCGCCTAAGAGGCATCTCAACAGGTCCGGCTCCTTCAACTAGATCTATACGAAACTCGATCTCTCTATGCGGCGGTAACCCTTTGACTTCGTCAAAGACATCCTCGAATCCATTCACGATTGGCACTAATGACAGTCCATCCCGTGGAACAACTAGCGAATACATGAAGCTCATGAAGACGCCTTCTTCATGCTTACATCGTATCACAATCTTTCGCCCCTCCACATTCTCGACTGTCACCTCCAACCTTTCGCAATCAACCTTAGCCGCATACTTCCTAAGCCAGTCCATACCCAAAATAATTCCAAACCCCGCAAAGTTCAGAACAAAACAATCACAAACAAAAGAGCAACCATGACTCGACACAATCAGACCACGGCATAACATACACAAACAAGACGAACCCCCAACTGGATTAGTCACAACCAATGGCCTATCAACAATATCCGGTTCCAAACCCAACCGGCCTACGAGTTCACTACAAACAAACGAATGCGACGCTCCAGTATCAAACAGAACTCTAACTGAAACATCACATAGGAAAAGAGTACCCTGAACCACCACACTCTTTCCCTTCTCTTCAGCGGTAGGAGCTTTTGAAGACGACGGAACAGCTCCCAAATCATAAGCTTGCACAATCTGCATGTCCTTCCGTGGTTCTGGACAATACTTCTTGATGTGCCCCGGCTTGTCACAGTTGTGACACTTTATCGGCACCTTTGGATTCTTGCAATCTTTGGAGAAATGGCCCTTCTGCTGACAATTGTAGCAGGTCACTTCGCCCTTCTGCTTCTTATGGCCACCCTTCCCCTTTTTCTGCTGCTGCTTCCTTTTCTTGTTTCCATCCTGCTGGGGTTTAGACTCTTCCCTGGTCACATCAACAACAGATCCTTCCTTAGGAAACAGATTCTCGGGTCTGAGAGCTTTCTCTACAAGCTTCTCAAATGAATCGTCCAAATGATCCACCGGTCTTGGAGCCTGAACTTGATCTCCAACATCTACTGATGGCCCTGGAGCTGGCATCCTTCTCATGACCGAAGTCATCATAGCTTCGAACATAGCAGCATAATCAACAGCCCCTTCAGTAGCAAGGCCTTCCCTAGCAGCTGGTCTCCCTCTTCGACTCATTCTCAATATCTATAAAAAGGAATGGTCAGCACATCATGAGAAACAACTGCATAAAGGACTCAACTCTACTAAGCTACTATATTATATATAGTAATCATCCATCAAAATACAATTACGTCTCTCATACGTAGTTACGTCAGCGAGCGTTGGGTAAAATCGATTAACCAAAGCTCTGATACCAAATGTGACGACCGCCCATGACCCCTGCACCGAATCTAGAGATAGTGCGCTGTAAAGTGTGCCAGGCGACCATGGACGATTGTCAGGGTAGATCAAAACAACAGAATCTATCGTATTACTCACAGCGCATGGACAAAATACAATAGAACATATGTATAGTGAAGCTTTACAGAATAAAATGCCATCATATAAAACTCCATAATAGTTGAATACAAGCATCCAAATAGTCAATACATCAAGCCTCACTACATAACACTCAGAGATTTTACAAACAGCGGAACATCCAGTACATATAAGAAGATAATATGCAACCCTCCAGCTCGTCTTCGATATCAGCATCGTGAGAAGAAAACAGCACCTGTCACCTGCTACCTAGTCTGCCCGTCCCAAAATGGACGAACAGCCCAAGGCAATAAGAATTAAAACATAAAGCCTTAAGTCAGACAACAGTCTTAGTGAGCAGTAAATTAACTAAAAACATACCAAAAGAGCATAAAGGAAAAGGAATAGGAATACAACCCTCCCACTCCAACCTCTTTCTACAGTGATAGCCCCCAGACACACACTAAGCAGAAACAAACATAGCAGAGCATACAATGTAAAGTAAAGAAATTATCACTCGAGTTAAGGGCGATGTTTTCCAAGTACAAACCCACAAGGCCTAAACCAAGATCAGATAAGCACCCAGAAAATACCGCTCTTGAGACCGAATGACGATACAACCAAACATCCATGACTCTGGCTATCACTGTTATCATTGCTTCGATATCACCGTTAGTTGAATGAACGACTCCTTCTTTCATCCGTCAGTCAAGGGCTAATGGTAACCCCGGTTCTAGACATAACTCCCGCGCGTCGTCGTGACCCATGCCTAGGATTATCGAATCTGCCCAGAGTACTCGACCATCAACGGTTAGTCATTTGGGCATCCCCATGTACTCTTGCTTAGAGCATGCTAGAACCTTCAACAACGATGAGATCTCAGCCTTTTAGTCATCCTCCTCGACGACTATTTCCATACTAGCTCAAGCGCCTCTCGAGCATCCATTATCCTTAACTCGAACCATATCACCGAGTTACCAACATGCTTGGAATGATCCCGTCTGGATTAGACCAAGACTAACTCGAACCATATCACCGAGTTACCAACATGCTTGGAATGATCCCGTTTGGATTAGACCAAGACTAACTCGAACCATATCACCGAGTTACCAACATGCTTGGAATGATCTCGTCTGGATTAGACCAAGACTATCTCATATCATACTTTGCTTCATCACATCCTCGCAAAGCTTCATCCCAACATCATCATCATCAAATCCATGCATAAGAGCTTCACCATCTGCTACATATGCCACAAGCAGCTTTTCCAATTCAAGAGCCTTTCCCTTAGTTTTTTGAATCATCTTCGGTCTAAATCAAATCATCAATCATCTAATTCATAGCAATCAATCAAGTCAAACATTAATCCAAGCAATCAAGCATTCAAATATGATCTAAGTAGACAATTATAACAATAATGGCAATTTCGTAATTAAAGAGTTGAAAGTCAAATAAGCATGAAAACATGAACAATATCTCTATAATCTTGATGAATGAACTTGCATAGGTTAACATGTGGTAAAATGGATGTCAAATCATCATGAACAATGGATCTAAATGGATCTACACTTAGGATGAAGAAAATGCATGGAATCACTATTTTAACACCAAATCGAGCCAACAATCCGATATACTCCTTTGGATCCGTGTGAGAGATAATCACCACTCACCAAATCACCTAAACAACCCCAAATCAACACGCTTCAGATCTGGACAGCGAAGGATCAATCTCGATCTATCACCAATTCGCTTCAAACGATGAATTCTCTCTTCGATGGATGAAGATCTTCAATCTAAGCTCTTGAATCTTCGATTTGATCTTCAATATGGATGGAAGGAATCACTAGATTAGAGTGGAGAAAAGAAGTGAAGAAGTGTAGAAGTCGAGCTCTCAAAATGGCAGCACTTCGTCGCTTCGAAATCCGGATCCCAAAAATGGAACAAAGCCCTCGTATTTATAGCTGAAATCTTCCTTAAGTCGTTGCCTCGGAGTTAGGTCGTCTCCGACCTACGACCTAAGACCCCCACCGACCTAAGTCTTCGACCTAACAACCCATACGACTTAACAGCTGCTCCGCCTAACACATGCGCATGCGACCTAACGACTTACGACCTAGCAGCTTAACTCCTAAGTCGCTCGCGACTTAACACATAGCCTAAGCGCGCGACCTAACAACAGCTCCGATCTAACAGGGTCTCCGACCTAACTATAAGGCCACAACTCAGCGACTTAAAGTCCACATGACCTAATACTTAGGTACGACTTAAGACAATGCGACCTAACACTTAACGACTCATCACCCTATCTCCTTAACTCGGCCACGACTCAACGACCTACGACTTAAGAATGCGCGACTTAACTGGGTAACTGACCTACGACTTAACACTTAGCAGATCAGCGCCTTCTACGACTTAACAACTCTGGGACCTAATAGGGGGATACGACTTAACCCCTAACGACCTAACTCCTCAGTCTTCTACGACTTACGACCTAACACCTAAGTACAGATGACCTAAACTTCAACGACTTATGCCATAACCCTTAAATCGTTAACTCTGCTAGGTTGGTAACTCTTAGGTCGGTCAATTCCTTAAGTCGTCTAACCGACCTAACTTCTATACAACCTAACTTCTATACGATCTAACTCCTAAGGTCGTCTATCCCTTAGGTCGTCTACTACCATAAGTTGCCAGACCCTATAGGTCATCCCAAACCGTCATACGACCTAAACCACTACCCCTCTTCCTTAGGTCATCGCCGACGTACCCCTTAGGTTGTTACCTCGCCAAAACTCATAAGTCACCAAATTTTTCTTAAGTCGTCTATGTCTTAAGTCGGCCACTACCTTAAGTCGGTCACTCGACCTAAGCCACCCTATGTCTTAACTTCTATAACTCGTACCTTCCTTAGGTCGCTCCAAAACTCCGATACGACCTAGGACTTAAACTCAGGACGACTTATCACAAATGCGACCAAATGTCAACTGTTTTACGATGTTTCGATCCGTGAAAATACGGGTCGTTACACCGAAACCATGGAAATTTAAAACCTATTATCTTATTTTGTTTTTCAAACTTATTATCTTATTTTGTTTTCAAACTGTCTGTTAGTTGTCCTTATTTTCCTTATCGTGCTACAGACTGGTATAGGTATCTTTCTATAATCTTTCTATTTAGACATCTTTCTATAATCTTTAATAATCTTTGGTACTTATTTTAATCTGAGCATTGCTTGCCATCCACCTTGTTAAACTTACCTATAACAACAGTTATCAAGTATAGTTTCAATCTTCTTATCATCTTGTCTTCATCTTATTTCACTCAATCTTTTTCTTGTGCTTTCCCGTACCTCATTCCTTTTCGGGGACGAAAAGTTTTGAGTGGGGGAGAGTGTAACAACCCTAGATTTTGGCCTATATTTTAAAATGTGACTTTATTTTATTTTTGAAACTATTTTTAACTTGTTTGATTTCAAACATTTCATTTTTAAATTAAATGTTAATTATTATGTGAACTATAATTTCAAACTAGTATAAATTGGTTATTTTGCTGAAAAGTGAATTTCTGCTCAAACCATTCAAACTTTGACTTTTAAACTTCAAATTTAAATTATTTTAAAATCTTAAATTTTATCTTTTATTATGAAAATAGATGTAATAACTTGAACACTGCTTTTCGTTTCGTTGAAAATGGAGTTAAACAGTGAAAGTTATGTATATTTCAATATTGAGTGCAATTTGTTTATTCTGCAATTTTGTTAATTTTAAATTGTATAAATTATATTTTTATTGTCATATTTCATTTTAATCTGGGACAATATGTTATTTTATTAATATGTTGACTTTCAAATATTTTTAAAATGATAATAGGATTTTTCAAAAATTTACGGTAATTATTCCCTATTTTTTAAGACTGTTTTATATTCTTCTGCTAATTTCTTCATTTAAATTTTATTTAAATTAAAATTTATATATTTATTTGTGAATGAATTTTTACTTTTATGTTGTTATCTTTGTTATAAATAGTTTTACAATTCCATATAAATTTTCCAAAGTTCATTCTGTTTATTTTCCATTTTTGTAGACTAGGTTTGCAATTTTGCGCTATTTTCTTATTTTAACCTTATATAATTAATAAATATTTATATATATTTTATATTTTGTTATATTTTCGAATTTGTAACTGAAATTATTATTATTTTCAGTAAGGTAAACTTATATGAATAAATTAAGGAAATTTGAAAGGTTTTAAAAGCTTTTGAAATGTAAAGTCGTTTCACCTCCTAAGTCGTTTCTTTTACCGTTTCCTCATTTACTCCTCTTTAGTCGTTCAAATCTTTTCTTGCCATCCACACCACTTCATAATTCACGTTCACATTTACTTCACATTTCATTTCTAGAAAGAAATGTATGCAAATATATGGCTTGGAGAAATTTAAGAGGCATACGTTTCATTGTTTAAACACTGTCTTTTCATTTGCATTTAGGAATAAATGATATATTGATTTGGGTTTGGATTTAAATGATTTCTATATTTTATTTTTTTAATTTTTTTTCTATGTTTATTTCCCTAACTTTTATTTTTTTATTTTTATTTGTATAAACTTTGAATATATTCATTTGATTTTTGATGGGTTTTCTTTTTAATAATAGCTTAGAAATTGCAAGAGATATAGGTTACTTGTTTGTTTATTTGTTGCCTTTTCCTTTTCCCTTGCCTTTCCATTTGCATAGCCAATTACTTCCCACATTCATTAACCATGAATTCTTCTCATAATTCACGTACGTATTGTTCCTCAAACTCCTCTTTTCGTTGCATGCAAACAAAGGAAAAAAATTAATAAATACATCAAGTTATTTGTTGCCTTTTTATTTCCCAAACCATTAAAACTCCTACCTTAAATTGCCTTGCCTCTCTATTGATTTAGCCGTTTACCATTTTCTTAGCCATGTATTACTCCCATCAAATTTCGTGCAAAATATTTCCCAAAATTTCCTTCCTCGTTTGACTCTTCTGATTTAAAGATCTTTGCATACGTTTCTTTTATTAAATAGGAATTAAATCCCCTTTATTATTTTCTTACCATTTATTCTCGTAGACGTTTTTTCCATAACCCTAGCTGCCTATTACTCTTTCAAATCACGTACAAATATTCTCATCTCACATCTCATTCTCATTTTATTTCCTAAGAGAAAAAATTATAGATCTAAATATCCATGGCTTCTTCTTCCTCTTCTTTTTTTTTCTCTTTTTCTTTCTTTGTTTCGTTCATGAATAGGCTCGGCCTCTACCTCCTATTGCTAACCCCATCACCACCTCCATCACCACTTACATAAGATAGAGCAAGGTTATGCCATCTTATCTCAATCATTTTCATTGTTTATTTCATCTAATCTTTTGTATTAAATATACTTATGTATTTTGTATTTGTTTGTGTACATAAGTTGAAATCTTAGCTCTCCTATCACTCAAGTTTGGATCGTGCTTTGTCATGTCTCTTGTGTTTTCCGGAGTTTGATCTTTGTGTTTGAATTGTTGTCTTCAGCTTTAAAAAGGTGAGTAAATCTCACCAGACATTTATACTTATACAAATGTGAATTGACACCATTTGAATGTGTAGAACTATTATGTGATGTTATAACTGCCTGTGATCATTTATATATGATGTTAAATTGTTAATTTACCTGTCATCTTATCTGTTACTGTTATATGATGTTATTTTGTTCATTTATATCTGTTTATCACACTACAAGTTCCCTGTAGATTAGATTCACTATGGGTTGAAATGATACATACCCGAACGGACTTTAGAATAGGGAAAAATCGTTATGGGCTGAAATGATAGGCCTGAACGATTTTTATTTATTTTATTTAAATTGGGATTGCGGGTTTGAAATGATAGAACCCGGATTTTTCTTTTTAAACCGCGGATTGAAATGATACATATCCGTAATACTTGACCTAGGTTAGAAAACTATATACAGGCCCGTGGTTATTTTATAAAGTGTTTTGGATATTTTTAAGTATTTTAAAAATATAAATTTATGAAATTTGATTTAAATAGATTTTGAAATGTTTTAAAATAAGGAAATTATGATTTTTCTATGAGTTAAAAATGTAATTAATGAATGGTTAAATTGGATCTTTGAAATATAACTTAAGTTTGGAATTTGGAATTTTGGTTAAAAATGATATTTAAGTTATATGAATAAAAATGGAAATTTAATTATATTTGGAAAATGGTAAATATGATAATTTGATTTAAATTTGAATTTAAGTGATTTATTAAAGTATTATTGATTTTTCTATGAATTTAAGTGGTTAAATAAATGAATGCTTAAATTGTAATTTTAAAATATAACTTGACTGGGAAATGTAAATTTGGTTTTAATTAAAGGTTTAAATTAATTAAATAAAATTGGAAATTTAGTTAAATTTGTGAAATGGTAATTTAAATTTGAAGTGTTAAGTTTATTTGTTGAAAGTGAAGAAAAGGAAATTATACACTTGAACTAATAAGTGGAATTATTGAAATTTGGATTTATTTATAAGAAATTGGTTTTATAAAAATCAATATGTTTAATGATATGTTAATGAACATTTTTAATGTTAAATTATGATTTTTAAAATGTGTAAAGAGTTTAAAATGAAGTTATTTATTTGCTGGAAATACACTAAAATCTGGAATTCACTTTTAATAGCATTCAGAAATGCTATGGTTTTTGAATTGAACTAAAACTAGGTAGAAAGGGCTATTATAGCATTTCTGTAATGCTGTAGTTGAACTTATAGGCTAAATTGAACTCAGGTCTAGTACAGCATTTTCTGGAAATGCTGTAGTGGTCTGCAGTCTTTGCTGAAATCATATAAAACCTTTGTTTTGAAATCTGAGCTATCGCAGCATTTTTAGAAATGTTGTCTTTGCTGTTTTGAACTAAAATTTAACTAAAAGTGAGTTTTAACAGCAGTTTTAAATGCTGTCTTTGCTGAATTAAAAGTTTCAAATATAACTTATAACAGTTTTTTTTTAAATGCTGTGAGGCTGAAATTTTAATAATTATGGTTTTTGACTTAGTAAACGAACTCAGAATGGTTTGAAACTTTGGAAACTGAATACTTGAATTGAAAGAATAATAATTACACTTTTAAAGGGTTTAAATGAAGTAATGTAATTGAAATATGAATCATTTAAAGGGTGGTTTGAATTGAAAATGAATGAATGTTATCTTTGAATTTAATAGGGTGTTTAAGATAAAATATTTTGATATATTAAATTAATTTGAAATGAAGCTTTGGAAAGATAAGATATTTTGGTATATTAAAATGATTTGAAATGAAGCTTTGGAAAGATAAGATATTTTGATATATTAAAATGATTTGAAATGAAGTTTTGAAAAGATATGATATTTTGATATATTGAAATGATTTGAAATGAAGTTTTGGAAAGATATGATATTTTGATATATTGAAATGATTTAAAATGAAGTTTTGGAAAGATATGATATTTTGATATATTAAATGGTTTGGAAATGATTCGATCTTTATTTTGATAAAGATTTGGATTTGAAATGATATTCTATTTTGAAGTATAAACTGTTTTTAAATTATAACCACGGGTTAGAATAACGATTGGTTGTTAAAGAGACCGGGATCAGATATGGACATACTCTCTGTCAATACCGAAAACCACTTTGACAACTGTGTACGCGGTGGAGTTTCCAGAATGAAGTAGGATGGTGACGACGATCCTAAGGTATATACGTGGACCCAACTCCCGTGAGTTGGCATAAGGTTGCTAAAACAGGAGCGATCGACGGGCCAAGGAGGTAGCACCTCTGATCGGACACACTTCTTCGATACCATTCTATTACTTATGATTGATTTGGTGCGCACCCTTGATTTGGGAGTGTTCTTCGAGGTGGGCGGTAGTGGCTGCTATGCGTTACCACCAGTTCGGATGCGTAATTGGTATATCTACCCTGGCATTGCCTTGTGTGCCGTGTCACCTACCATACGAGCTTTACTACGATTTGTGATTTCTCCCTTAGCCTGTGGAGTATCGAGGGTAGCCCCCATTTTGGGAGTATGCTAATACTGGATAGACTACTGGGACTATTACGTGTTAAGGTGGAAAATGTAAAGCCTTAATGCTATTTAAAAGTATGTTTATTTTATATTAGACATTATTATAATAGCGAATATTGCTACATAGTAGATAGTTTAACGGATCCTTAAAGAATGGGCGATCCCAAGCATTCTTTAAGTTACTTGTACTTTTATTACATTTCACTTGAGTTGGTTTACATTGTATAAGTATGTATGTCCTGACTTGAATGTTTGTATTTTTTATTTACGCTCGGGTCAGCCTGAGTTATTCACAGATTTGGATTTACTTGTTTGTTTATTTGTTGCCTTTTCCTTTTCCCTTGCCTTTCCATTTGCATAGCCAATTACTTCCCACATTCATTAACCATGAATTCTTCTCATAATTCACGTACGTATTGTTCCTCAAACTCCTCTTTTCGTTGCATGCAAACAAAGGAAAAAAATTAATAAATACATCAAGTTATTTGTTGCCTTTTTATTTCCCAAACCATTAAAACTCCTACCTTAAATTGCCTTGCCTCTCTATTGATTTAGCCGTTTACCATTTTCTTAGCCATGTATTACTCCCATCAAATTTCGTGCAAAATATTTCCCAAAATTTCCTTCCTCGTTTGACTCTTCTGATTTAAAGATCTTTGCATACGTTTCTTTTATTAAATAGGAATTAAATCCCCTTTATTATTTTCTTACCATTTATTCTCGTAGACGTTTTTTCCATAACCCTAGCTGCCTATTACTCTTTCAAATCACGTACAAATATTCTCATCTCACATCTCATTCTCATTTTATTTCCTAAGAGAAAAAATTATAGATCTAAATATCCATGGCTTCTTCTTCCTCTTCTTTTTTTTTCTCTTTTTCTTTCTTTGTTTCGTTCATGAATAGGCTCGGCCTCTACCTCCTATTGCTAACCCCATCACCACCTCCATCACCACTTACATAAGATAGAGCAAGGTTATGCCATCTTATCTCAATCATTTTCATTGTTTATTTCATCTAATCTTTTGTATTAAATATACTTATGTATTTTGTATTTGTTTGTGTACATAAGTTGAAATCTTAGCTCTCCTATCACTCAAGTTTGGATCGTGCTTTGTCATGTCTCTTGTGTTTTCCGGAGTTTGATCTTTGTGTTTGAATTGTTGTCTTCAGCTTTAAAAAGGTGAGTAAATCTCACTAGACATTTATACTTATACAAATGTGAATTGACACCATTTGAATGTGTAGAACTATTATGTGATGTTATAACTGCCTGTGATCATTTATATATGATGTTAAATTGTTAATTTACCTATCATCTTATCTGTTACTGTTATATGATGTTATTTTGTTCATTTATATCTGTTTATCACACTACAAGTTCCCTGTAGATTAGATTCACTATGGGTTGAAATGATACATACCCGAACAGACTTTAGAATAGGGAAAAATCGTTATGGGCTGAAATGATAGGCCTGAACGATTTTTATTTATTTTATTTAAATTGGGATTGCGGGTTTGAAATGATAGAACCCGGATTTTTCTTTTTAAACTGCGGATTGAAATGATACATATCCGTAATACTTGACCTAGGTTAGAAAACTATATACAGGCCCGTGGTTATTTTATAAAGTGTTTTGGATATTTTTAAGTATTTTAAAAATATAAATTTATGAAATTTGATTTAAATAGATTTTGAAATGTTTTAAAATAAGGAAATTATGATTTTTCTATGAGTTAAAAATGTAATTAATGAATGGTTAAATTGGATCTTTGAAATATAACTTAAGTTTGGAATTTGGAATTTTGGTTAAAAATGATATTTAAGTTATATGAATAAAAATGGAAATTTAATTATATTTGGAAAATGGTAAATATGATAATTTGATTTAAATTTGAATTTAAGTGATTTATTAAAGTATTATTGATTTTTCTATGAATTTAAGTGGTTAAATAAATGAATGCTTAAATTGTAATTTTAAAATATAACTTGACTGGGAAATGTAAATTTGGTTTTAATTAAAGGTTTAAATTAATTAAATAAAATTGGAAATTTAGTTAAATTTGTGAAATGGTAATTTAAATTTGAAATGTTAAGTTTATTTGTTGAAAGTGAAGAAAAGGAAATTATACACTTGAACTAATAAGTGGAATTATTAAAATTTGGATTTATTTATAAGAAATTGGTTTTATAAAAATCAATATGTTTAATGATATGTTAATGAACATTTTTAATGTTAAATTATGATTTTTAAAATGTGTAAAGAGTTTAAAATGAAGTTATTTATTTGCTGGAAATACACTAAAATCTGGAATTCACTTTTAATAGCATTCAGAAATGCTATGGTTTTTGAATTGAACTAAAACTAGGTAGAAAGGGCTATTATAGCATTTCTGTAATGCTGTAGTTGAACTTATAGGCTAAATTGAACTCAGGTCTAGTACAGCATTTTCTGGAAATGCTGTAGTGGTCTGCAGTCTTTGCTGAAATCATATAAAACCTTTGTTTTGAAATCTGAGCTATCGCAGCATTTTTAGAAATGTTGTCTTTGCTGTTTTGAACTAAAATTTAACTAAAAGTGAGTTTTAACAGCAGTTTTAAATGCTGTCTTTGCTGAATTAAAAGTTTCAAATATAACTTATAACAGTTTTTTTTTAAATGCTGTGAGGCTGAAATTTTAATAATTATGGTTTTTGACTTAGTAAACGAACTCAGAATGGTTTGAAACTTTGGAAACTGAATACTTGAATTGAAAGAATAATAATTACACTTTTAAAGGGTTTAAATGAAGTAATGTAATTGAAATATGAATCATTTAAAGGGTGGTTTGAATTGAAAATGAATGAATGTTATCTTTGAATTTAATAGGGTGTTTAAGATAAAATATTTTGATATATTAAATTAATTTGAAATGAAGCTTTGGAAAGATAAGATATTTTGGTATATTAAAATGATTTGAAATGAAGCTTTGGAAAGATAAGATATTTTGATATATTAAAATGATTTGAAATGAAGTTTTGAAAAGATATGATATTTTGATATATTGAAATGATTTGAAATGAAGTTTTGGAAAGATATGATATTTTGATATATTAAATGGTTTGGAAATGATTCGATCTTTATTTTGATAAAGATTTGGATTTGAAATGATATTCTATTTTGAAGTATAAACTGTTTTTAAATTATAACCACGGGTTAGAATAACGATTGGTTGTTAAAGAGACCGGGATCAGATATGGACATACTCTCTGTCAATACCGAAAACCACTTTGACAACTGTGTACGCGGTGGAGTTTCCAGAATGAAGTAGGATGGTGACGACGATCCTAAGGTATATACGTGGACCCAACTCCCGTGAGTTGGCATAAGGTTGCTAAAACAGGAGCGATCGACGGGCCAAGGAGGTAGCACCTCTGATCGGACACACTTCTTCGATACCATTCTATTACTTATGATTGATTTGGTGCGCACCCTTGATTTGGGAGTGTTCTTCGAGGTGGGCGGTAGTGGCTGCTATGCGTTACCACCAGTTCGGATGCGTAATTGGTATATCTACCCTGGCATTGCCTTGTGTGCCGTGTCACCTACCATACGAGCTTTACTACGATTTGTGATTTCTCCCTTAGCCTGTGGAGTATCGAGGGTAGCCCCCATTTTGGGAGTATGCTAATACTGGATAGACTACTGGGACTATTACGTGTTAAGGTGGAAAATGTAAAGCCTTAATGCTATTTAAAAGTATGTTTATTTTATATTAGACATTATTATAATAGCGAATATTGCTACATAGTAGATAGTTTAACGGATCCTTAAAGAATGGGCGATCCCAAGCATTCTTTAAGTTACTTGTACTTTTATTACATTTCACTTGAGTTGGTTTACATTGTATAAGTATGTATTTCCTGACTTGAATGTTTGTATTTTTTATTTACGCTCGGGTCAGCCTGAGTTATTCACAGATTTGGATTTCCGCTCTCTTGGAGATTTGAATCGCTGGAGATTATCTGCTTGTCTTGTCCTATCTATTTCAGTTCTGTTGTTCTATTCAGCTTGTACTTGGTTATTTTATTGAGACATCTGTTGTACTATATTTCACTGTTATATCTTATGTAACTCTGATATATTTATATAGTAGCTTCATGAACTACTATTTCCTTTACTTCTGCTGCACTTCTTACTCTGTGTCTGTGATCTGTGATTTTTTATTTACTGTATATTCTGAGATTTGCATAAATTTATTTACAACACGGTATTTTGAGCAATTCAAGTCCGACATGTGCAGATGCGAATGGTTGAAAATATCGGGCCGTTATAGTTGGTATCAGAGCTTTGGTTTTGAGGCAAAACTTAGAATGTATGGTAAATTTAGTTACAGAATCACTTTCATTCGAGCTTGAATCTCTTCATTTTTATTTGATTTCCTTGGAATTTTGGAACGTTCCCTGCGGTTCCAAAATCCATTCTTGTCCCTCACTATTCATCTTCTTGTCATTCTAAAGTATCCCATAACTCCGCTTCGAATGAGTTTTATAGTGAATTGGCGGTCTCGCCAATACTCTAATGACTTGTAAAGGGGGAAACTCCTTTACAAATTAGCATCGATTCACCAGAGATTTATATCTATCCTTGGTTTAGATGCTAATATATTTTGTTATTCCAAACTCTAACTCTTGAGATCCAATGTAGATTTACCCCAGAAAAATCCACATTGATCTTATTCTTTAAGTCACGGTTGACCCGGTTAAGGTTACTCGTGATATATATAAGCTTATCCGTCTTCCTATTCTGTTATTTAATCATGTCATTCTTGTTTCCAACTTATTTCCAAATCAGAATTTCCTTTGATTTGAGTTAATCATATTTGAATCTCTATCTTTCTTTGAAAATCTATTCATGTATAGTGTATTTGTAAACTAATATTTAAAATTAAAATGTTTTATATATTGTGTTGTTTGAGTTGTTGATGTTGATTTGGGTTTCCGATCGATTCGTCTGATCAACGCTATCGATAAGATTTCCAAAACACTTTGACAGAACAAACTGACACAATATTATTTTAAAATTTGGTTAATGAAATAAAATTTGGATATATATATTTATGGAACTTAATAAAATGATTTAAATTGATAATTTGAAATGATAATACTTGATTTATCATTTATTGTTCTACAAATGAATCTATAAATAGTTGTTTATAAATTGATTTGGGAACTCAAATGAATTTAAAACAAGAATTTGAGAATTTAAATTCCGATTATTTCGAACTTTGGTTTAAAGTTTTAAAAAGGGATATATTATTTAAAGTATTTTCAAATAGAATTTGTTTCCAAAGAATTTTAAAGTGCTCTTCTCTTTGTCACTGGAAAATAACTTCGGTGATGATCGCGACATCATCCACGTTCATTTTCGAGTTTCGAAGTTAAGAGGCTGTTCTGTAGTCTTGCTACAATTTTGTTTTGGGGAATTTAATTGATTTGAATTTCTAAAATATGACTTGATTTATAATATATATAGATATATGATTTAAATTTGATTTGATAAGTTATGTACATACATTTATTTATCTCTAAATGGTTTGAAGAAATCGGAAATTTAATTCTTAAATTCAATTATAAAAAGAAAATCAAAAATTTGGATAAATGATTCAAACTTGAGATAATTGAACTGGAAAGTTTTATTTGTATAATACACCATTGCATTCCATTATAACTTACCTTAATTTTTATAAGTTAATGATGTAACTGGATAATATACAATATAAAAAGATTTTATAAATAAAATTTAAGTGTATAACATTTATTATAACTACTCAACTTTTATTTAACATAGGTGATAAAATATATTGAGAGGGATAAAATTAATTTTAATTAGGAATAAAGAGGAATTAAATTTATTAAGTACATTATGAGTATAATGAATAATGAATTTGCAAATCCATGATTTTTTGAAATTGTTAGTTTAAGAAAAATTGGATGATAAGGTAATGAAATTAGAGATAGTTAAGATTTATTTAACTTGTGTAAAATTAATTATCAATTTAAGCCGAAACCATGGAAATTTCAAACCTATTATCTTATTTTGTTTTTCAAACTTATTATCTTATTTTGTTTTCAAACTGTCTGTTAGTTGTCCTTATTTTCCTTATCGTGCTACAGACTGGTATAGGTATCTTTCTATAATCTTTCTGTTTATAAATCTTTCTATAATCTTTAAAATCTTTGGTACTTATTTTAATCTGAGCATTGCTTGCCATCCACCTTGTTAAACTTACCTATAACAATAGTTATCAGGTATAGTTTCAATCTTCTTATCATCTTGTCTTCATCTTATTTCACTCAATCTTTTTCTTGTGCTTTCCCATACCTCATTCCTTTTCGGGGACGAAAAGTTTTGAGTGGGGGAGAGTGTAACAACCCTAGATTTTGGCCTATATTTTAAAATGTGACTTTATTTTATTTTTGAAACTATTTTTAACTTGTTTGATTTCGAACATTTCGTTTTTAAAATAAATGTTAATTATTATGTGAACTATAATTTCAAACTAGTATAAATTGGTTATTTTGCTGAAAAGTGAATTTCTGGTCAAACCATTCAAACTTTGACTTTTAAACTTCAAATTTAAATTATTTAAAATCTTAAATTTTATCTTTTATTATGAAAATAGATGTAATAACTTGAGCACTGCTTTTCGTTTCGTTGAAAATGGAGTTAAACAGTGAAAGTTATGTATATTTCAATATTGACTGCAATTTGTTTATTCTGCAATTTTGTTATTTTTAAATTGTATAAATTATATTTTTATTGTCATATTTCATTTTAATCTGGGTCAATATGTTATTTTATGAATATGTTGACTTTCAAATATTTTTAAAATGATAATAGGATTTTTCCAAAATTTACTGTAATTATTCCCTATTTTTTAAAGACTGTTTTCTATTCTTCTGCTAATTTCTTCATTTAAATTTTATTTAAATTAAAATTTATATATTTATTTGTGAATGAATTTTTACCTTTATGTTGTTATCTTTGTTATAAATATTTTTACAAGTCCATATAAATTTTCCAAAGTTCATTCTGTTTATTTTCCATTTTTGTAGACTAGGTTTGCAATTTTGCGCTATTTTCTTATTTTAACCTTATATAATTAATAAATATTTATATATATTTTATATTTTGTTATATTTTCGAATTTGTAACTGAAATTATTATTATTTTCAGTAAGGTAAACTTATATGAATAAATTAAGGAAATTTGAAAGGTTTTAAAAGCTTTTGAAACGTAAAGTCGTTTCACCTCCTAAGTCGTTTCTTTTACCGTTTCCTCATTTACTCCTCTTTAGTCGTTCCAATCTTTTCTTGCCATCCACACCACTTCATAATTCACGTTCACATTTACTTCACATTTCATTTCTAGAAAGAAATGTATGCAAATATATGGCTTGGAGAAATTTAAGAGGCATACGTTTCATTGTTTAAACACTGTCTTTTCATTTGCATTTAGGAATAAATGTTATATTGATTTGGGTTTGGATTTAAATGATTTCTATATTTTATTTTTTTTATTTTTTTCTATGTTTATTTCCCTAACTTTTATTTTTTTATTTTTATTTGTATAAACTTTGAATATATTCATTTGATTTTTGATGGGTTTTCTTTTTAATAATAGCTTAGAAATTGCAAGACATATAGGTTACTTGTTTGTTTATTTGTTGCCTTTTCCTTTTCCCTTGCCTTTCCATTTGCATAGCCAATTACTTCCCACATTCATTAACCATGAATTCTTCTCATAATTCACGTACGTATTGTTCCTCAAACTCCTCTTTTCGTTGCATGCAAACAAAGGAAAAAAATTAATAAATACATCAAGTTATTTGTTGCCTTTTTATTTCCCAAACCATTAAAACTCCTACCGTAAATTGCCTTGCCTCTCTATTGATTTAGCCGTTTACCATTTTCTTAGCCATGTATTACTCCCATCAAATTTCGTGCAAAATATTTCCCAACATTTCCTTCCTCGTTTGACTCTTCTGATTTAAAGATCTTTGCATACGTTTCTTTTATTAAATAGGAATTAAATCCCCTTTATTATTTTCTTACCATTTATTCTCGTAGACGTTTTTTCCATAACCCTAGCTGCCTATTACTCTTTCAAATCACGTACAAATATTCTCATCTCACATCTCATTCTCATTTTATTTCCTAAGAGAAAAAATTATAGATCTAAATATCCATGGCTTCTTCTTCCTCTTCTTTTTTTTTCTCTTTTTCTTTCTTTCTTCTTTTTCTTTCTTTGTTTCCTTCATGAATAGGCTCGGCCTCTACCTCCTATTGCTAACCCCATCACCACATCCATCACCACTTACATAAGATAGAGCAAGGTTATGCCATCTTATCTCAATCATTTTCATTGTTTATTTCATCTAATCTTTTGTATTAAATATACTTATGTATTTTGTATTTGTTTGTGTACATAAGTTGAAATCTTAGCTCTCCTATCACTCAAGTTTGGATCGTGCTTTGTCGTGCCTCTTGTGTTTTCCGGAGTTTGATCTTTTTGTTTGAATTGTTGTCTTCAGCTTTAAAAAGGTGAGTAAATCTCACCAGACATTTATACTTATACAAATGTGAATTGACACCATTTGAATGTGTAGAACTATTATGTGATGTTATAACTGCCTGTGATCATTTATATATGATGTTAAATTGTTAATTTACCTGTCATCTTATCTGTTACTGTTATATGATGCTATTTTGTTCATTTATATCTGTTTATCACACTGCAAGTTCCCTGTAGATTAGATTCACTATGGGTTGAAATGATACATACCCGAACGGACTTTAGAATAGGGAAAAATTGTTATGGGATGAAATGATAGGCCTGAACGATTTTTATTTATTTTATTTAAATTGGGATTGCGGGTTTGAAATGATAGAACCCGGATTTTTCTTTTTAAACTGCGGATTGAAATGATACATATCCGTAATACTTGACCTAGGTTAGAAAACTATATACAGGCCCGTGGTTATTTTATAAAGTGTTTTGGATATTTTTAAGTATTTTAAAAATATAAATTTATGAAATTTGATTTAAATAGATTTTGAAATGTTTTAAAATAAGGAAATTATGATTTTTCTATGAGTTAAAAATGTAATTAATGAATGGTTAAATTGGATCTTTGAAATATAACTTAAGTTTGGAATTTGGAATTTTGGTTAAAAATGATATTTAAGTTATATGAATAAAAATGGAAATTTAATTATATTTGGAAAATGGTAAATATGATAATTTGATTTAAATTTGAATTTAAGTGATTTATTAAAGTATTATTGATTTTTTTATGAATTTAAGTGGTTAAATAAATGAATGCTTAAATTGTAATTTTAAAATATAACTTGACTGGGAAATGTAAATTTGGTTTTAATTAAAGGTTTAAATTAATTAAATAAAATTGGAAATTTAGTTAAATTTGTGAAATGGTAATTTAAATTTGAAGTGTTAAGTTTATTTGTTGAAAGTGAAGAAAAGGAAATTATACACTAGAACTAATAAGTGGAATTATTGAAATTTGGATTTATTTATAAGAAATTGGTTTTATAAAAATCAATATGTTTAATGATATGTTAATGAACATTTTTAATGTTAAATTATGATTTTTAAAATGTGTAAAGAGTTTAAAATGAAGTTATTTATTTGCTGGAAATACACTAAAATCTGGAATTCACTTTTAATAGCATTCAGAAATGCTATGGTTTCTGAATTGAACTAAAACTAGGTAGAAAGGGCTATTATAGCATTTCTGTAATGCTATAGTTGAACTTATAGGCTAAATTGAACTCAGGTCTAGTACAGCATTTTCTGGAAATGCTGTAGTGGTCTGCAGTCTTTGCTGAAATCATATAAAACCTTTGTTTTGAAATCTGAGCTATCGCAGCATTTTTAGAAATGTTGTCTTTGCTGTTTTGAACTAAAATTTAACTAAAAGTGAGTTTTAACAGCAGTTTTAAATGCTGTCTTTGCTGAATTAAAAGTTTCAAATATAACTTATAACAGTTTTTTTTTAAATGCTGTGAGGCTGAAATTTTAATAATTATGGTTTCAGAATGGTTTGAAACTTTGGAAACTGAATACTTGAATTGAAAGAATAATAATTACACTTTTAAAGGGTTTAAATAAAGTAATGTAATTGAAATATGAATCATTTAAAGGGTGGTTTGAATTGAAAATGAATGAATGTTATCTTTGAATTTAATGGGGTGTTTAAGATAAAATATTTTGATATATTAAATTAATTTGAAATGAAGCTTTGGAAAGATAAGATATTTTGGTATATTAAAATGATTTGAAATGAAGCTTTGGAAAGATAAGATATTTTGATATATTAAAATGATTTGAAATGAAGTTTTGAAAAGATATGATATTTTGATATATTGAAATGATTTGAAATGAAGTTTTGGAAAGATATGATATTTTGATATATTAAATGGTTTGGAAATGATTCGATCTTTATTTTGATAAAGATTTGGATTTGAAATGATATTCTATTTTGAAGTATAAACTGTTTTTAAATTATAACCACGGGTTAGAATAACGATTGGTTGTTAAAGAGACCGGGATCGGATATGGACATACTCTCTGTCGATACCGAAAACCACTTTGACAACTGTGTACGCGGTGGAGTTTCCAGAATGAAGTAGGATGGTGACGACGATCCTAAGGTATATACGTGGACCCAACTCCCGTGAGTTGGCATAAGGTGGCTAAAACAGGAGCGATCGACGGGCCAAGGAGGTAGCACCTCTGATCGGACACACTTCTTCGATACCATTCTATTACTTATGATTGATTTGGTGCGCACCCTTGATTTGGGAGTGTTGTTCGAGGTGGACGGTAGTGGCTGCTATGCGTCACCACCAGTCCGGATGCGTAATTGGTATATCTACCCTGGCATTGCCTTGTGTGCCGTGTCACCTACCATATCGAGCTTTACTACGATTTGTGATTTCTCCCGTAGCCTGTGGAGTATCGAGGGTAGCCCCCATTTTGGGAGTATGCTAATACTGGATAGACTACTGGGACTATTACGTGTTAAGGTGGAAAATGTAAAGCCTTAATGCTATTTAAAAGTATGTTTATTTTATATTAGACATTATTATAATAGCGAATATTGCTACATAGTAGATAGTTTAACGGATCCTTAAAGAATGGGCGATCCCAAGCATTCTTTAAGTTACTTGTAATTTTATTACATTTCACTTGAGTTGGTTTACATTGTATAAGTATGTATGTCCTGACTCGAGTGTTTGTATTTTTTATTTATGCTCGGGTCAGCCTGAGTTATTCACAGATTTGGATTTCCGCTCTCTTGGAGATTTGAATCGCTGGAGATTATCTGCTTGTCTTGTCCTATCTATTTCAGTTCTGTTGTTCTATTCAGCTTGTACTTGGTTATTTTATTGAGACATCTGTTGTACTATATTTCACTGTTATATCTTATGTAACTCTGATATATTTGTATAGTAGCTTCATGAACTACTATTTCCTTTACTTCCGTTGCACTTCTTACTCTGTGTCTGTGATCTATGATTTTTTTTATTTACTGTATATTCTGAGATTTGCATAAATTTATATACAACGCGGTATTTTGAGCAATTCAAGTCCAACATGTGCGGATGCGAATGGTTGAAAATATCGGGTCATTACAACAATTTACATAGCTAGTTAGTCTTGTTTCTGATTTAATTGTTTCGGTAATTTATTCCTACTGAAAATATTTTTATGTGGTTTGTTCCTTAGGATTTTATCCATATAAGTAAATTAGATTTTTTTTGCTATGTTTTTGGTAACATAGCTCTGATACCAACTGAAGTGACCCACTTTTCTTCACCTATATTTTAATGATTTTTAGTTGAGTATTTTTTTTAAACAATGGATCACTTCTTTTCTTGCCTCTTTTATTTCTTTAAATTAATTTTCCCAAGATCCAGAATTTACTAATATAAAAATATCAGTATTTAAATCAAGTCATATCATTTATATATGTGAAGATATATATAAATGTTTCTTTGCCTATCAGAGTGTTAAAGTAGCAAAGAAATTTAATCACACAATATTTTCCATAATTGAGAGGTTTTGTGTCACATAGCTATTTCTACACTTTAATCTTTTTATTGACTCAAGATTGACTAATACATGATTCAAGTGTTACTACCTTAAAATGACTCAAGATTGACTAATACATTTTCAGGTATTAGCATCTAATATTCTCTTATTCATTTTCTAGATTACCCTATAAACCAGATTGATTAATTTGTGGATTTATAACCCATGTATTTGATCTTTGGGATTCAGGAATTCATACATGTTGTTTTAGAATGATAAAACATATTAAAACTTGGTTTGATCTATGGATCACTGGTTAGTCTAGCCCAGATTCAGGATTCAAACATAAACATGCACAAAACATGCACAAACATGCACAAGCAATTCAGGTCAAGCAAAATGCACATATCCAGGTTCAGAAAGCATGTAATGATCCTTTGAGTAATAGAGTTGTAAACTAATTTAAAGGTCATACAGATTCTGATATTTAGATTGGAAATAGTGTTGAATATGATTTTAGAAAGACCTTTGCATATTTCTGGCTAAAAGCATATAAAGTGTGATGTTCTGGATTTTTAAACACTTAACAAAATTACTCTACATTCTTGTTTGAGTCTATATTGTCTATCCCTATTTCTGGCTTGCTACTTCAGTTTCATATTGAAGTCAGTTCCAGATTTTTACCAATTCCAATTCCTAAATCCTTATATACTTATGATTTTCAGGTTTTATGGTATCATAATCCTACTCTTGTTCTAGACATATCATAGGATTTAGATGCATTTCAAATTAGCTTACACTATGGTCTTGTTTGCTTCAGGAATCTGAAGACTATGACTTCAAGCTTTTGCATGTACTTGTATCAATTACAAGACATGTACGAGCCTTACTGGTTAGCCAAGACCATGTTCAACCCATCTACTTAATACTTTGGCACATATTTATTCAAAAACAACTTTAACTTTATAACTGAAATATAACAAACATGCCAAGGAGAATATATCCACATATTAGATTATATGGCATGTTCTCCTTCATTATAATCCACTGAATTATTTCCAGGGTCTACTACTTAAATCAACAACTCACAAGCACATATAATACTTAAGGTTTTTTTTCTTTTCATTGTTCTTTTCAAGAAAACAAAGCAAGTATCAATCCTGGAAATACACAAGACATAAGAGAGTTTGCCTAGATTATTTATTACAATTAAACTTCTACTTCTCTAAAGCATTTTAAAACCAGCAAGTTCTTCAAACATCCATACAAGCAAGCTACTCAAGCATCTTTCCCTGCAACAACACTTTGAACTGCCTCAGTGAAAATGAGACACCCCAAAGATTGCAAAGGCAATAAATAGGGTCAGAAAATATATTCTGGTGTGAGTGAAATCATAGATTATAAATAACTTGTAATTACTAAATACTATGCCGAGATTCATATGTTTGATGCTTATTTAAATTCATACTAAAATCTGAGTATATATATACATATATAAGCTCTTACTAACATACATGCACACAAGCATTCATTCATCAACACAATTCAGTTATATGTACATATACTCCTATGGATTAACTCCCTTAATTCCATAGCTCAATTTCTCAATCCCCATTTATCATTTATTTGGTCTTAACTCTTGCCATTGAACACCATGTGTGCATTGTAAAGGGGCTCAATTCTGTTAACCCTTTACACAAAGGCCTATAGGACTTAAACAAGTCATGCACATACCCATCATCCACCTAATGATGAATAGATCATGGCACTACTCCTAGATTAGCTTTATAATCTAGAGACCATTCTCATTTTCTTTCAGGAGAATTTTATTAATTCTTGAAATGCTTTATATTCTTTTATTCCTTTCATAAATCAAAGGGTATTAAACTCACTCAGGGATTGCAGCCAGACATACAAAGCATTCATGCAAAACACCACATCCCAATATAAGGTCATTTTTATTCAATCATATTTTCTAAAACTTGCATATATTTATTTCCAGAAATATTCCCATTTCTTACATAAATCTGGTGAAGTCATATAAAACATTGCATTTATTTTACTGTGAACATAGGGTAAGGTTTTTCTTTGAGAAAAACCCATAAAAACATATTAACTTGTGATTTGAACAAATCGGCACACACACACACATATATATATAATATTGCATTGTTCATATCATTTTTAAAATGAACTAGACATAAGCATGAATCCCCTTATTCACACTGCCTACTTCATTCTTCATTAATACCCTATTTCTCAGTAAAAATATTCAACTCATCTCCATATAAAAACTGGATTATAAGTTACAAAATCCATTTCTGTAATCAGGGTGTTTGTCTTTTCAAAGCATTAATCAAAATAATCAAAACAGATCAAAACATCAACCAAAGTCTCAGCCAAAACACCAACCATAATCAACATTTATTTATTTAGAGAATAAAATTAAACAAAAACATGATATGGTTTTATAAAAGTAATATGGCTGCCCTTAACTTGGGTCTTAATGCCTTAAATCTCATAAGATGATTAATCACTCACCTTCCTTCTTCTTTCCCTGAGAATGCTCTAACTTGAAAACAGTGTGAGTTTGCTCTTCTTTTTATTTTCTAAAATATCTTTCTGTTTTCAAAAAAAAACTGCTGCTTATCCTTTGATTTTTAAAACATTTAGCTAGGGTTTTAGTGGAGTGAAAAACCCATTTTATCCCCACACAAATAAGAGAATTCTGTATATGTGTTTATGGCTAAATATGCCATTTTCTTTTTGATTCCATTTCGGGTATTAAAGTTGCTTTTCTTCTTTTTCTGTGTACATGCCATTTGCATGTTTCACATACACACTATTTTCATGGGACTTATCTACATTATTTATTTTCTTAAGACAAATCTGTAATGTTCACATATATATCTTTTTATCAATTAATTCCTTACTAATGTTTCAAACCATTTGTTTTCTCTTGATTTTAAAATGTATTTATACATATATAATACTAAACTGGTTTCATGTATTTTAATCATCATAAGAGTTTATTTTATCACTCTATACTCCTCTGGCTACTTATATACAATATATATGAGATATGTGAACATAAAACTCATTCATACTTAGTTATTTTCTTCTCATTATCATTTACTGAAAACAACTATCCTCTTCCTTATTTATTTCACTCATTCTTGATATTTATTTTCAAACTATTTTATTCTTTGAATATTTTCCATTAACTGATTTTTATAAAATTATTTTCATCTCAATAATTTGGGTCTTCACACCAATTTTATTCCCATTAAAATATTTATGAAAAACATTTCATATAACTCCATAGGATTTGTAAAATGTATAAAACACTTCACCTCATTACAAAGGTATACACAACTACAAATTCAAACCCTTATTTTTAATTCATTTAAGAATTTTAGACACTCGGTTTTTATTCAAAATACGTTTTGAAATTGCAGCATATACTTTGGAAACATAAGGGTCAAATACTTGAATATTCATATCCAAAAACCTTTGAAATTATATTATATATATTTAATCCATAACAAATATATATATAGAGAGCCCAAGTAACCCCAAAATTATACCAAGGAACTGGGTACTACCAAACAGTATTATATATTCCTTACGATAAGGATAATACTCAAGAGAAACGTTTTCCATTCGAGCGTGTCTCTTACCCATTTTTAGTTATTTCCGAGCCACTCGAACTAGTTAACTTAAAAACAATTTTTTAATTTTCAAAATCTCCATTTCGAAACCATACCAAATATATTTCCAAATAAATAGTTTTTAATGAAATTCCAATTTACTTTGGATTCGTCTGGATTCAAACTCGTCCCAACTGTACAATGACAAAGAGAATAATTTACTAAGTGCACAATACGTTTGCTTGAGCAACATCCGATCATTACTTAGAAGATTATTCTGATCATCACAAAACAAATCGGAACTCATTACCCGAACCAATCTAAAGAAGTACACATTTTTTATATAATTTTATCTTCCAAAAGTATTTATTACTTGAAAATGGTTTTAAGTAAACTATTTTACCATTTCCACAAGCATTTATATTCTAAAACTGTCTCAAAATAAAATATTATTTCCTTTCTCCCAAAATCATTTGAAACAGTAATACACCCATTTACTTTAGTAAATCAAACCATACTTTTGGAATCAAATCAAAATTTGTTTCATCTAAACAATTATGTAGCAAATTCCTAATGGTAGTAATTACTTATTTAGAAACTTGAAACCATTTTCCGATATTATTATTAACTTGTAAACCTTGAAAACTATTTTCCAAAACATCGGGATTTAAACTCTCGAATTGCTTTTATTTATAGAACACATTTGTATAAATCAAATTTATAAAATATCTCCTTATAAACGAAATCATTTCTAAAATATTCGTCGCCAAAATATTCTAGCTTCCTTATATAAATCATTCTTCAAGTATTTACTTAAGTAATATTTAAGTTTCTTTTTAATAAATTTCTTTTATTAATCCTAAATTTAAAACAACTAACTTTTATATTCAACATTTCCAAATATTATTTCAAAATATTCCAAATTTCCCTTTAAATAAAACAACATTTATTTAAACTTTAATCAAATTAATTTTTTTATATTTCTAAAATATTCATTCCAAAATATTCAAAATTTTCTTTTAAATAAACATACTTAGAACTCAGATTTTAACACAACATTATTAACGAATGCCTTGTATTCAAATTGTGAAACTTAATTCACAAGGTATTCGTTTCAATGTTCCCAAAATTACTATCTATCCAATCCAAGTTTCAAAAAGAAAGATTCAAGATAGATTAATGGATAATAGTCAATGCTCAGAAACGGGCGAGTATGACCGATCAAATCCTAGATGATAACGATGGAATACTATCGTTTTCTATCAACCAAGCACAACCAAGAATAACTATATTAAATTTTTGAAAAATTATTCTTTTATATATATAAAGTATATTTCTAGGTAAAATTATTCCATTTACCCATTTTTAAAACAATATTGTTTCAATTGGTCTTGTTCGAGTGTTTAGGAAATCTCTATCGATAACGTTGGCAAAACGCATTGACTAGAATTCTTAAGGCACTCAACCGATCAAACAACACAATATAAAACATTTTTATGAAAATAACAAATACGCGCTCTTATATATACTCTCAAACTCATCCTAGGGTCTTACTTACCCAATCTCAAATGAGTCAACCCTACCAGGCCTAGGTGTTCGCTCAACCTAAGCTCCGATACCACTTGTAATGACCTGCTTTTCCATTCAGTTTAAGCAGTTAATAAACTATGCATGACGCACTCAAATTGAAAAGAAAGGCGGATAGTTAGGGAAAAGAAAGAAGAAAGAAGACAAGAAGAACTGAACAACACAGAATCTCACAGCAGATCGAAAACTTTATAATATATAACAATCCTTTACACAAAACAAATATGTAATATGAGTATATACAAACATCAATCATAGTATACTAACCTATTCAGCACGGACAGTTATAACAACCTGTTCTCACAACTGCTGAATTATATACAACAATGTAAGCAGCGAAAATATAATCATCTACGTGAATACGTCTCTAGGCCACCAGCTCCTCCCCCGAAGCTTCAAAATATCAATCTAAACATGGAAATATGCTCGGTCTGACCCAAGCATTATTGGAAAACCATGCCTGGGTCAGTCTGGTAAAACCAGCATGAGATAACTCGAATAAGG
The DNA here is from genome assembly GCA_030737815.1 of Allium fistulosum. NCBI lineage: Eukaryota > Viridiplantae > Streptophyta > Magnoliopsida > Asparagales > Amaryllidaceae > Allium > Allium fistulosum. Next base: position 910,883,915 of record CM060907.1, on the reverse strand, counting down.
GGAAACATATATAAAATTTTTGTGCCACGCCACTAACGTGGAACGGGTTTTACCTCACAAGAATAACATCCATCCAGGCAAGAGCAGAAATAATTATTAGGAAACAAATCCAAATATGATTGAGCATAAATAATATTAAACTAGACATGAAAGAATGGAAATAAACCGAGTAAAATCCAAACTGGACAAAATGGATAGAACAAGGAAAAACAGTCCAACTTGACAAAATGGACTAAATAAGGTAACAGTCCAAACTCGATAGAATGGGCTAAATAAGGTAACAGTCCAAACTCGATAGAATGGACTAAATAAAGTAACAGTCCAAACTCGATAAAATGGATTAAATAAACACTTAAATGCCGTGATGAGGAGTTGGCTCACCTCGTGGCAATTTTAAAGCTAAAACAGATTTAGGGGTACGAATCAAATAAGAAAAGGAAATTTTCTAGCAAATGACTAGCAGGGTGCTCCCCATTTATCGAAAGTATACCTCTAGAAATATACTTGAGAACTCCAATGGCTCTCGAAAACCTCCAAGCCGGACCCCGCCAACTGTTACCGAGTATCCGAGTGCTTCACATCTCAATGCGCAACACCGAATCCAATCTAAAGTGAATGTAAAGATACCCTAATAGGAGCAACCCCACATTCCTTGGCCCCCACTCGCTCTTTGGGTTTACTCATTTCGGACAAAGGATAATAAAGCTCAAATGAGCAACACATCGTCTTACATTGATGAAATAAAGTGGCTGAAGTAACCGATAGTTGAGATACCAACTATCGAGGACATAAAACGATCGTATATGGAAATTAAGTCTTGCATACTTTTCACCACTCATTGAATTCAAACTTGAATTATTTCTGGGTTAACAATAACACCAGAAAAGTCAAGGTAGTGTTACCTCAAAATCGTGTCACACGATTATTCTTAACTTTCGTAATAGCGACAAGTCTACTTCTTCGATGTTTAGTGCTAATTATACAAATAAATCGTTTCCATATAAGTGATTCACTTTACAGAAATAATTCATTTCCATAAACGAATCAAACATTTTCCTTTTAAAAATGAACTGAACTTTTTGGCTTGATTTCCATATTAGTAAAACACTTTTAGAATTAGTTTCAAATTGTTAAAATGTTAAGAGAATAGTTTTTCCAAGTGCGCGACCCCAAAGGCCTAAACCAACATCAGACCGAACACCTAGAAGATTATCCAACTTAACATCCCAATAATCGAGTTCCAAATCCATTTTAACTTTAAAAACAATATTAATTATCCCGAAAGATAATTAATCCCACTTAAAATCCCTTTAAATAAACAATTCATTATCTATAATAAAATAGATAATTATTTCCAAACACTTTTATAACATTGGTAAATTAACTTTAAAATCTTTATTAAATCAGTATATTAAATTTAAATCAGTTTATTAAAGCAATTTTTTATTATATTAGTTAACTTACTTTAATCACCTTTATTAAATCAATTAATTAAAAAGATTTATTCATGGCTGCTCCCGCCCATCCCCTATACCATACCCCATCTATTCTCTTTGTCCCGCCCATCTCTTCTTCTGTCCTTCCTCCCCCTACTCCAACAGCCCCACTACCTAACTCTCCTCTCACCTTACCACCGCCTGTACCGCCTCCTCTCAAGCCTAATCCATCTTCTGACCCTTCTCCCTTTTCAACTGCCTGGTCCTCTCTTTTCAAAACCAAACCTCGCAATGCTGGTCTCTACTCCCCAATTGATATTCCACTTGTTTATGATGGCAATGCTATAGTTCCTCCGAGTGAAGTGATTAAAGCTGGGAATGCTATTTGGGGTGAATGGCTGGTAGGCTTCTTTCTTGATAAACCACTATCTTATCTAACTGTAATCAATCATTTGAAGAAGCTTTGGAAGCTTAAAGGTGAAATTTTAGTTAAATCTGATGGAATCCTGTTCCTTTTCCATCTGTCCTATGCAGAAGACAGAAGGAAAATTATTGAATCTGACCCTATAATTCTTAGGAACAAGATTTTCATTGTTAAGGCATGGGATCCATCTATTGGAAACAGCTGCAGTACGATAAGATCCGTTCTAGTATGGTTTAAATTAACCAATATACCACTGTATGCGTGGTCTCATTTAGGTATAAACTAGCTTGCCTCAAGAATTGGAAGACTTTTATGTATGGATTCTTCCACAGAAAGAATGGAGAGGATTGGATTTGCTAAGTGCTTGGTAGATGTCACCCCAGATTTTGAATTGGTTAATGAGTTTCCTATGAAACTTCTTGATGGATCTACACAAATGGTGCAGGTTAGCTACCTCTGGAAACCTGAAATATGTACATACTGTAAGGAATTTGGCCATTTGACAAATAATTGCCTGAAGGAAAGTGGGGAAAATGATAGGAATGAGAAAGCTAAAGTTTTAAAGAAGAAAATCCAAGAAGGAAAGAGTGCAGAGCATGGGGTAGGCAAGCAGGTAAACAAAAGCAAACAAGTCCGGATGAAAGTTGCAAATAAAAAAGCAATAGATAGGGTAAGTAACAAACAGAAATTACCAGGACTGAATGAGACTGAGGTGTTTGATGAGAGAGTTGATGGAAATATTGAAGTGCAGCAACAAATAGTGAATAAAAAAATGTTGAGAATAGTAGAAATGAAAATTATGTGGAAGTTGGTATAGCAGACAATGACCATGTTTGTGTCCAGACATATAATAAATTTGAAGTTTTAAATGATGTGAATGATGCTATCAATGTGGAGATTGAAATAACTGATGAGGAGGAACTTGAGGAGGGGGGAATAAATGTAGTTGAGCAAATTATATCAAATAAAGGAGATATGGTTGATAAGCAAGTTGGAAATGAGCAATTAGCATGCAGACTTGATGAAGCTCAATTAATGCAAATTCAATCTGTTGTGCAAGGAATCAGAAGTTGCATGCTTCATTTTCTAAATAGCAAATGCATGCAAATCCATCTGAACAAAACAAGCATATTCATGCCCAAAGTCCACAAACAACCCACATCATGCCAAATTCCTTAACCACATATCAATCAAAATCCAAACCCACCCAAGAACCAAATGAAGATGAGTTATTCTATAGTTTATTGCAATGACAAGTATCTGATCTAATTTTCTCCATGCATCCCTCATCTCATGCCTCGGATCCTACAACCATTTCATTTTCTTCACCTCCAATTAAACCTCCCTCAGTTCAACCTTATGCTTTCAAGGGTATAATACTAGGATGGGTTACTCCCCCTTCATCTCCTAAAGTTCCATCACATGACAACCAATTATCTACAAAAAATGACAAATCCAAGAAGAATAAAAAAACCAAGAATCAGAACCCAGTCATAACAAGACTACATTCTCCCATTACTAGGAGCATGAAAGAAGCTGATCTCCTCTCTCTTGTTTAATCAATGACACACAATATTGGTGCATGGAATATTAGAGGAACTCATAACTTCCTCAAGTTAGATCAGGTGAAGCATTTAATAACCACTCATCATCTTACCATATTTGCAATCCTTGAAACTAAGTTGAACCTTCCCCTAACAATATCTGCTGCCAAGTACATAAATCCATCTTGGACCCTTTCCCACAATCTTCCTGAAGCAAGCTATGGTCGCATTATGGTGCTTCACAATCCTTCTGAGCTCTCCCTTGAACTCCTTCTTGCTACACCACAAATAATGCACTTTCATGCTAAGTATTTCAATCCCTCCTCTTCATTCTACATTTCTTGTAAGGACCCGATTCTTCGACTTCCGAATATCGACATTAATACATCCACTGTATCAACTGCCGAGCCATCGAATGCCGGAAAACCGAATTCTTAGGGTTTTAGAAAGAAGAGGTAGAAGAAAAGATAGAAGAAAAAGAAAGAAGAACAACAGAACAACATCAGATATAGAAACAATATCAGAATCTCACATATCGCAGCGGAACAACATATAATAGATAAATGAATAATCTTTAAATCAAAGAACTATATCATTTTATACATTACATCAACATCAGAGTTTACAACAACAATACAACACTGGACAGTTATATAAACTTGTCCTCATACAGAATACACAGCGGAATAAATAATATCATATACAAGTGGTACGTCTCGCCATCCAGCTCGCCACTAAGCTCCATAGCACTCCAAAATCCAGAATAACCTGATAACCTGACTCTAGACTGCCCGTGTGGAAATTGGTGGGCACCCAGAGTTTAGGAAGGAAACAATAAATTCTAGGTCAGTCATGGTGACTGGTGTGAGAACTTAAAACAGTTTATCTTTAAAACAAATACCAGGAAGATTTTAAAGTCAATTTCGCAATGCTTTTGGAAAATGAGACTAACATAAGACCTACCGCCACACACACAATGCAAACGCAGAATTGGAGGAGATTTCTTCTTATGATAGTCAAAGATGCTTACTACGCAAAATCAAATCATTTTTGATATTATTATTAGTGCTTAGTGAGAAAGACATTTCGAAAGTATAATATAAATCTTAGCCAGCATAGGTACCATTATATTATGCCTGCTATAGCTGCCATTTTAAATGACAGGTTCTACAACTAATACCGTACAAAGTTCGTATTGTTTCTTTGGATTTCCAACAAATGGTCAGGCCAAGGAACTTCCCATTGCCACATAGGTACGCCTTTGGAAAGACGACCTGAGACCCAAACCGGATCTCTGCCAACACAAGCCCGGGTTACCCCTAACTGGGTAACTACTGACATGAATATGTCATCCCCCGATCGTAATCGATCTATATCCGAGGATCCTTGATTCCAACAACCACATAAGAATAATAATGCAGCAACAACATAGGTTAAGTATCTGGGCTCCATACCATGATACCACCTCTATCCAAAAGGAATGACATACACTAAAGGGGCGCTACCCCCTAATAACCTTGCCGCATCCTTCCTGTTTTGACCATTTCCGGGGTGTGAGGTCCGACGAAGTCTCGTCCACAAAGCTACGCTTTATACAAAAGCTACGCTTTATACAAAAGCTATGCTTTGGGTCAAACAAATGATCAAAGTAATGATCACAAAGATAAATGATCAAACAAATGATCATATCACAAATGATCATACAATGATCATTTCACAGCAACACTCAGCATGCCACGTTACCAAATTGGGAATATATCACTAGTAACCATCAACTACATAACCTCTGAACTCGTATGTCTCAGAGAAGGGTGTTAAGCTAAGAGAATAAATTCTCCGCCACCAACAGATATGTATTTGAAAGAAATCAGCTTTATATCTCAATTTGTAACGTCAGACATACAACCATACAAGTCTGTTCCAGGATCGAACAGAACCGAAGGCACTTCTTACGAAGCCCTTGCAAATTTGGATAATTTTCTAATCACGTCCGGACTTCCCGTCACTAAGGGTGATAAAACCTCTATATCGGAGATCAGCCGATGTAGAGTAACTCGACGGTAATCCTTCCGTTTTCAAAAATAACCGGTCTTCAACACTGGTCATCAAATGCGATCCATTATGACATATCACATATTCGGAATGGGTTATATGACCCAAAGGTCCTTTCCCGGCTAACCGAAATAGTGAGCGCTTATTCAAAAATAAGTGTGGCATTCAAATTCATCTAATTCACAACAAATACCCATTCAAGGTAATTATTGATAGTCGGTTATTTAACTATCAATAAAGATGCGCAACATCATCATATTCCAAATAATTTTCCAAATTATTTAATTTCCAAAAATATCTTTACAAGATATATAATTTTCCACACTTAACTGTTTGAAACAAATTTCAAATATTCACTTTTCAATTTATCTTTAAAAGATAAAATTTCAAACCTTTCATTTCATATTGGAAAAGCATTTCCATACTTATTTAATAATAAGTAATTCACAAATCTTATTTTCAACACTTGGAAAATATTCGATATACTTAAATCAAAATTAAGTATATATTTCATTCTTTAAGGAAATCATTCTCTTTCACAAATTTTATTTGAGTCAAAATGAATGTTGCGTAAAACATCGTTACGACGACTCAAAATCACTAGTATAGGGATTCGAAATTTAGATAGATATATAAATCCCAATACTATATAAAACATTTCCTTTCGAAAATCATTTACTATAACAACAGTGTTATAGTCCACCATTTCCTTATTTCTCGAAAACGTCTATTTCAACAATGAATTATGAAATCTATGTTTTCGATACTTAACACGTTTTATAACATCTTTTTAAAACAATTACTTCATTTCATAATATCACTTCTCCAAAACATAACCATTTTATTCAATAATGTATTCACTGTCCAAAATCATGAATATACTTCATTAACCAATTTCAACATTTCTACGCATTTTACTTAAAGAATTATCCACTGTCCAAAATCATGAATAAAATTCCCATCCAAACTCTCCATTACTACACCTATCATATAATTGACAATTCGCTATCCAAAATCGCGAATATATCCCCTTTTATAAACTTCTATGTTTAATTTATCAAATTCAATTGATTTCGGATTTTATAAAACAACGTTTATAAATTCCATTTCTATTTATAAAAACTTCAACTTATAAATCTCATTATTAACAAATTCCATTCATATCTCATTTAAATGCCAAAATCCGATTTATAAGATAATTACTTATAAATCTTTTATTTTACAAAATCTATTCATTTAATAACTTCACAATTTATAAGTCTATAAATTTCGTTCACTTATGAAATCCATTTATACTTCATTCTAACACTTATAAAAACTCGTTTTATAATTCCAATATTTTAATTTATAAAATATCAATTTTGTACATCTTTTATATAAATCATTCATAATAATTCAAAAATCTCAATTTAAAATCAAAATCGTTATTTTTAAACTTCAAAAATGGATCCGATGATGGAACAGCACCAATCATCAATCACGACAACAAAACATCACATATCATTATATGATAACAGAATATATCACAATATCTGTAAATAAATCAATACGGTGAGGAATCCAGTCGGATCCCTCCAACCTGTTTCCCTGCATCCACAGATGTTAGCACAATACCAATTCCGCTCCAGTACGGAATATCGCGGTATATAGGATTTATAAATATTATCCGCTATTATGCGGCGCAATAGGGTCTCATCCGCTATACAATGCGGGAAATCAACTCCAATATATACATATGCCAATATATATATATATATTGCTATATACATAAATAATACCAATTCCACTTCAATGTGGAATATTCGCGGTATATGTTTTTAATAAATAACCTCCGCTTAATAACGGCGTATAATGTCTATTTAAACAATCAATAGATAACAATCATCATTCAGGCATACAATCAAGCAATTTTAAATCTAACTATTTAAAATTAACATCGAACAATTCGATTGAGTGAGAAATTCTTACCTTGATTTCAATTCAGTTTCAGCGTTTATTTCGAATAAAATTAAACGGATGTTTAATTTTACCCGAAATTTTTGCTAGCTCCAAACGACTCCAATCCAGCTCTATTGCGTAGAGCTCGACCATACGATTCCAACACAAAAAGTTTCTACAGAAACGGACCTAGTATGACAAAGTTATGGCTTTTTAAACACTGAACGAATTTTAAATAAAATAATTTTAACATTTTATACACATTTTATAACCTAGATTCCATCAGGGCCCTTCGTTTTGAACAAGCAAATCTGGGCCGTTCCACGTCTTCATCTCCTTCTTCCAGTATACGCGAACGAGAACCCATCATCGTGTTCAAAACCCTCCAAGTCGCGCCCCCCTCCACTCGATTAGACGCTGATCAACCACCACCAACAGACGCGCCATCACCCCCTACACCCCCGACGTGAACAGCACGAAACTCGGCCCTCTCTATCTCTCGGAATTTGTGCCCAAACGTGATGGCTTTGGTCGAGATTTGCCGTCAATCCACTCAATGAAAATCCATCACAACCGTTGAATTACTAGATCTCATTGTCCTCTCCAATATTGTAGTTGACATCTTTCGTTAATACTGAGTGGATCGAGAGGAAAATGAGGAAAAACGTGGGAGTTTTCTGGCCATCGAAACCATATAGGCGACGGCTGAAGATAGAGGAGCTAGGGTTTTGCAAATGAAAGAGCGATGGTCCTTTTATAGAAAATTACGCAAAACACTATTCACTCTAAATTTTCCGAACTCCAAACGAAGCGTGCCGGCTGGCGTTTCTAAGGTTTACCCCGCGTTCCGAACACAATGGAATAGGTTTCGGGAGCTAATTCGATCATCTGTGCGAGTTACGGAATTAAACGATCAAATTTAAATTAAACCGATTTAAACCGATTCCGATGCGTTTTGGCTTGCCCCGGACAAACGGTACATCCGATTGACACGAAATTTGAAACTATACAATACTATCACATTTCGGATCTGATGAAACAGGTTTCTTCGAAATACGACACTTTTTGAAAAATGACTATTTTAACTCGCCAAATTAATATTAAAACAATTTCGATGCGTTTCGAGCTGCCACGGTCAAACGACAACTTCGATTGCTACGAAAATTGAAATCCGATAATAACAAACTATTACGGATCCAATGGAACTAGTTTCGTTCAATTCTGAGACTATTCGAAAAATGGCTAATTTCACTAGTCGATTAAATATTAAAATATTCAATATTCACAATTTAACTTTTAATTCAATTTTAAAAGTTCTATACCATCACTATAACTCCAATATGATTTAATATAACTTCATAAATCATTTTCATTCACATTTAATCCAGATTTCAATTATTTCTGGAATTTCAACTATTAAATTATCGATTTAATTACCCAATTAAATCCAAATATTCAAATTTTAAATTATTCGACTTATTAATTTCACTTATTAATATTTAAAATTAATTAAATATTCAAATTTTAATTAATATAAATTTTGGGTCGTTACAAATTTCCCCCCTTAAAAGAATTTCATCCTCGAAATTACCAAGTAAGAAGAAGATACAAAATCTATTAATTTTCAAAAACAAACCGTTCAAATTAGATTTACAAATCTCTTAAGTGTTTAACTTTCTCCAAAATCCATAGTTAAACTTCTTATAAAATGTTTACTAAGTTTCCAAAATTTTCAAATTTTCTCAAAAATATTCTAACGCCTTAAATTTTCGGAAAATTTCGCCATAGCCTCCTTTGCGCTGCTCGATCCGAAAAAAGAAAAAAATGACAGTGTATATATATCACAAATATACATCTCATCAAGTGATGAGGCATCCCGTAGGAAAAAAGTGTAAAAGTACGATATTTAATTCGAGATATGTACCTTATTTATAATTAGCGAGCGTATACGGCTAATATAGTGCAAAAGCGAGCTCCAAAAGCGAAGCAAGCGCAATCCGCACCTACTAAACACTCAACAAACAATGAGAAACATGCATATAGAAAATAATATCGATATACATCATATAGCAACACAATAACTACATATGTGTCATATATAGCAAATGCAACAAACAACAAATGCAACCATCAAACAAATATCATCCAATAACATCCAACAAATCCATACCAAATCAATATTGATTCACTTCTCATTAATATTCAATGAATTGGTTTTCAAATTTAAATCACATTTGATTCATTAACATTGGATGTTTTTACTAACATTCATTCATATTCAATTAGTTTACATTCACTAATTTACATTCACATTAGTTCACTTTCTATTCAATCAAATTCAATTCTATTCAAATTTACATATTATCAATTTGAATTCAATCATTTTAGCTTCCAAATTTGCTAATTCAATTTCATTAATACTTAATGAATTATACACAATCAACTAACAATCAAATAACAACCAATGTATATTCAACACAACCAAATTATTAATTTTACATTCGATTTGGTTCAACACTTTTAATTCCAATTGGTTTAATATTAAATTGAATTCCATTCAATTATTCAACTTTCAATTTCATTTACTTTTAATGAATTAACACTTACATTCATTACTTCATATCAATTTACTTTCATTAGATTGATTAACATTCAATCCATTTATTCAATTCAATTGCTACTTCATTTTACAAATAAAATTGAATTTCATTTATATAACTCAAGTTCACATTCATCACTTCATTTCATTAATTAATTTTGATACCCAAAATCAAATTCGTTCACCATTACTTAAGTTATATTCCAATTAAACATCATTCGTTTAACTTCTTAACTTAAGTTTTCACTTATAAATTAAATTTAGATTCCCATTCTAAATAAATTCTATTCAACTTTTACCAAAGTCAAATTTTATTTCATATTATAAGTATAAACTTATTTCACTTATATTTATCAACTACAACTTGGATTTTAAATCAAATCTGTTTATCACAACAAAACTTCAATTTCCAATTTACTATGGGTAGCAAATCAATCACACAGAAACTCGAAAATGATACTAATGATGCTGCAGTCATCACCGTACTATTTTCCAGCAACAATAGTGAATTCAGTGCTTTAAATTCTTTCAAAAAATTTCCTTGATTTATAAATCACATTACAAATCTTTTACTTATAAAATTTCACTATTTATATATAAGATTATTTTACCATTGTAAATCATTTTAATTATAACTTCATACTTATAATTTATTTGCTTATACAATTTACTCTTTCACAATTGTTGTTTTATTTGGATCATTCAAACAACTTTTATTAACTTATATATATTTACATTTTCAACAATCAAACAATCAATTATATAGACTTTAACATTGAAAAATTATTTCTTTATATACAAAATATAATCAAGGTAAAATTATTTCATTTACCCAATTTAAAACAATATCGTGCCGAATTGTTCTATATAAGTGTTTAGAGATCCCTATCGATAGAGTTGTATGGACAATACCGACCAGAATCCATATACCACTCAACAAACCAATCATCACAATATAAAACAATTTAATATTAACTAACAAATACGCGCTCATATCTATTATTACACTCAAACTCATTCTAGAGTACTACTGACTCTATTTCTAATGAGTAACACCCAACAGAGCAGGGTTGTTGCTTAACCATATGCTCTGAAACCACGTTGTAAGGACCCGATTCTTCGACTTCCGAATATTGACATTAATACGTCCATTGTATCAACTGCTGAGCCATCGAATGCCGGAAAACCGAATTCTTAGGGTTTTAGAAAGAAGAGGTAGAAGAAAAGATAGAAGAAAAAGAAAGAAGAACAACAGAACAACATCAGATACAGAAACAATATCAGAATCTCACATATCGCAACGGAACAACATATAATAGATAAATGAATAATCTTTAAATCAAAGAACTATATCATTTTATACATTACATCAACATCAGAGTTTACAACAATAATACAACACTGGACAGTTATATAAACTTGTCCTCATACAGAATACACAGCGGAATAAATAATATCATATACAAGTGGTACGTCTCGCCATCCAGCTCGCCACAAAGCTCCATAGCACTCCAAAATCCAGAATAACCTGATAACCTGACTCTAGACTGCCCGTGTGGAAATTGGTGGGCACCCAGAGTTTAGGAAGGAAACAATAAACTCCAAGTCAGTCATGGTGACTGGTGTGAGAACTTAAAACATTTTATCTTTAAAACAAACAACATGAAGATTTTAAAGTCAATTTCGCAATGCTTTTGGAAAATGAGACTAACATAAGACCTCCCGCCACACACACAATGCAAACACAGAATTGGAGGAGATTTCTTCTTATGATAGTCAAAGATGCTTACTACGCAAAATCAAATCATTTTTGATATTATTATTAGTGCTTAGTGAGAAAGACATTTCGAAAGTATAATATAAATCTTAGCCAGCATAGGTACCATTATATTATGCCTGCTATAGCTGCCATTTTAAATGACAGGTTCTACAACTAATACCGTACAAAGTTCGTATTGTTTCTTTGGATTTCCAACAAATGGTCAGGCCAAGGAACTTCCCATTGCCACATAGGTACGCCTCTGGAAAGACGACCTGAGAACCAAACCGGATCTCTGCCAACACAAGGCCGGGTTACCCCTAACTGGGTAACTACTGACACGAATATGTTATCCCCCGATCGTAATCGATCTATATCCGAGGATCCTTGATTCCAACAACCACATAAGAATAATAATGCAGCAATAACATAGGTTAAGTATCTGGGCTCCATACCATGATACCACCTCTATCCAAAAGGAATGACATACACTAAAGGGGCGCTACCCCCTAATAACCTTGCCGCATCCTTCCTGTTTTGACCATTTCCGAGGTGTGAGGTCCGACGAAGTCTCGTCCACAAAGCTACGCTTTATACAAAAGCTATGCATTGGGTCAAACAAATGATCAAAGTAATGATCACAAAGATAAATGATCAAACAAATGATCATATCACAAATTATCATACAATGATCATTTCACAGCAACACTCAGCATGCCACGTTACCAAATTGGGAATATATCACTAGTAACCATCAACTACATAACCTCTGAACTCGTATGTCTCAGAGAAGGGTGTTAAGCTAAGAGAATAAATTCTCCGCCACCAACAGATATGTATTTGAAAGAAATCAGCTTTATATCTCAATTTGTAACGTCAGACATACAACCATACAAGTCTGTTCCCGGATCGAACAGAACCGAAGGCACTTCTTACGAAGCCCTTGCAAATCTGGATAATTTTCTAATCACGTCCGGACTTCCCGTCACTAAGGGTGATAAAACCTCTATATCGGAGATCAGCCGATGTAGAGTAACTCGACGGTAATCCTTCCGTTTTCAAAAATAACCGGTCTTCAACATTGGTCATCAAATGCGATCCATTACGACGTATCACATATTCGGAATGGGTTATACGACCCAAAGGTCCTTTCCCGGCTAACCGGAATAGTGAGCGCTTATTCAAAAATAAGTGTGGCATTCAAATTCATCTAATTCACAACAAATACCCATTCAAGGTAATTATTGATAGTCGGTTATTTAACTATCAATAAAGATGCGCAACATCATCAGATTCCAAATAATTTTCCAAATTATTTAATTTCCAAAAATATCTTTACAAGATATATAATTTTCCACACTTAACCGTTTGAAACAAATTTCAAATATTCACTTTTCAATTTATCTTTAAAAGATAAAATTTCAAACCTTTCATTTCATATTGGAAAAGCATTTCCATACTTATTTAATAATAAGTAATTCACAAATCTTATTTTCAACACTTGGAAAATATTCGATATACTTAAATCAAAATTAAGTATATATTTCATTCTTTAAGGAAATCATTCTCTTTCACAAATTTTATTTGAGCCAAAATGAATGTTGCGTAAAACATCGTTACGACGACTCAAAATCACTAGTATAGGGATTCGAAATTTAGATAGATATATAAATCCCAATACTATATAAAACATTTCCTTTCGAAAATCATTTACTATAACAACAGTGTTATAGTCCACCATTTCCTTATTTCTCGAAAACGTCTATTTCAACAATGAATTATGAAATCTATGTTTTCGATACTTAACACGTTTTATAACATCTTTTTAAAACAATTACTTCATTTCATAATATCACTTCTCCAAAACATAACCATTTTATTCAATAATGTATTCACTGTCCAAAATCATGAATATACTTCATTAACCAATTTCAACATTTCTACGCATTTTACTTAAAGAATTATCCACTGTCCAAAATCATGAATAAAATTCCCATCCAAACTCTCCATTACTACACCTATCATATAATTGACAATTCGCTATCCAAAATCGCGAATATATCCCCTTTTATAAACTTCTATGTTTAATTTATCAAATTCAATTGATTTCGGATTTTATAAAACAACGTTTATAAATTCCATTTCTATTTATAAAAACTTCAACTTATAAATCTCATTATTAACAAATTCCATTCATATCTCATTTAAATGCCAAAATCTGATTTATAAGATAATTACTTATAAATCTTTTATTTTACAAAATCTATTCATTTAATAACTTCACAATTTATAAGTCTATAAATTTCGTTCACTTATGAAATCCATTTATACTTCATTCTAACACTTATAAAAACTCGTTTTATAATTCCAATATTTTAATTTATAAAATATCAATTTTGTACATCTTTTATATAAATCGTTCATAATAATTCAAAAACCTCAATTTAAAATCAAAATCGTTATTTTTTAACTTCAAAAATGGATCCGATGATGCAACAGCACCAATCATCAATCACGACAACAAAACATCACATATCATTATATGATAACAGAATATATCACAATATCTGTAAATAAATCAATACGGTGAGGAATCCAGTCGGATCCCTCCAACCTGTTTCCTTACATCCACAGATGTTAGCACAATACCAATTCCGCTCCAGTACGGAATATCGCGGTATATAGGATTTATAAATATTATCCGCTATTATGCGGCGCAATAGGGTCTCATCCGCTATACAATGCGGGAAATCAACTCCAATATATACATATGCTAATATATATATATATATATATATATATATATATATATTGCTATATACATAAATAATACCAATTCCACTTCAATGTGGAATATTCGCGGTATATGTTTTTAATAAATAACCTCCGCTTAATAACGGCGTATAATGTCTATTTAAACAATCAATAGATAACAATCATCATTCAGGCATACAATCAAGCAATTTTAAATCTAACTATTTAAAATTAACATCGAACAATTCGACTGAGTGAGAAATTCTCATCTTGATTTCAATTCAGTTTCAGCGTTTATTTCGAATAAAATTAAACGGACGTTTAATTTTACCCGAAATTTTCGCTACCTCCAAATGACTCCAATCCAGCTCTATTGCATAGAGCTCGACCATACGATTCCAACACAAAAAGTTTCGTCTGAAACAGACCTAGTATGACAAAGTTATGGCTTTTTAAACACTGAACGAATTTTAAATAAAATAATTTTAACATTTTATACACATTTTATAACCTAGATTCCATCAGGGCCCTTCGTTTTGAACAAGAAAATCTGGGCCGTTCCACGTCTTCATCTCCTTCTTCCAGTATATGCGAACGAGAACCCATCATCGTGTTCAAAACCCTCCAAGTCGCGCCCCCTTCCACTCGATAAGACGCTGATCAACCACCACCAACAAACGCGCCATCACCCCCTACACCCCCGACGTGAACAGCACGAAACTCGGCCCTCTCTATCTCTCGGAATTCGTGCCCAAACGTGATGGCTTTAGTCGAGATTTGTTGTCAATCCACTCAATGAAAATCCATCACAGCCGTTGAACTACTAGATCTCATTGTCCTCTCCAATATTGTAGTTGACATCTTTCGTTAATACTGAGTGGATCGAGAGGAAAATGAGGAAGAACGTGGGAGTTTTCTGGCCATCGAAACCATATAGGCGACGGCTGAAGATAGAGGTGCTAGGGTTTTGCAAATGAAAGAGTGATGGTCCTTTTATAGAAAATTACGCAAAACACTATTCACTCTAAATTTTCCGAACTCCAAACGAAGCATGCCGACTGGCATTTCTAAGGTTTACCCCGCGTTCCGAACACAATGGAATAGGTTTCGGGAGCTAATTCGATCATCTATGCGAGTTACGGAATTAAACGATCAAATTTAAATTAAACCGATTTAAACCGATTCCGATGCGTTTTGGCTTGCCCCGGACAAACGGTACATCCGATTGACATGAAATTTGAAACCATATAATACTATCACATTACGTATCCGATGAAACTGGTTTTGTCGAAATCCGAGACTTTTTGAAAAATGACTATTTTAACTCGCCAAATTAATATTAAAACAATTTCGATGCGTTTTGAGCTGCCACGGTCAAACGACAACTCCGATTGCTATGAAAATTGAAATACAATAATAACAAACTATTACGGATCCAATGGAACTAGTTTCGTTCAATTCTGAGACTGTTCGAAAAATGGCTAATTTCACTAGTCGATTAAATATTAAAATATTCAATATTCACAATTTAACTTTTAATTCAATTTTAAAAGTTCTATACCATCACTATAACTCCAATATGATTTAATATAACTTCATAAATCATTTTCATTCACATTTAATCCAGATTTCAATTATTTCTGGAATTTCAACTATTAAATTATCGATTTAATTACCCAATTAAATCCAAATATTCGAATTTTAAATTATTCGAATTATTAATTTCACTTATTAATATTTAAAATTAATTAAATATTCAAATTTTAATTAATATAAATTCTGGGTCGTTACATTTCTTTTGTCTATGCTTCTAACTCTGCTACCTCAAGACAAACCCTTTTCAACCTTTTACCTGCTCTTAGGCAAGAATCTCATCCTTGGGTTATTATTGGTGATTTCAACTGTTGCTTATCCTTGTCTGATAAGCATGGGGATCTGCCTCTGTTGCCAAGGGATATACACCCTTTGATTTCTGCCGTTAAATATTCTTCATTAATCCCCATTCACAAAGTTGGTGCTCTCTACTCTTGGAACAATAGGAGTAGGAGTGGAGCTAGAACATTTACTAACATTGATCATTCCTTTTCCAACTTCAAAGCCCTTTCCACATGGCCAAAAATAACCACTTTCCTGCCCCAGCCTATCCTTTCTGACCATTCTCCCTTCATCTTAACCACCGGGAAGCTGCTCCATGGAGTCAAAAGAGGATTTAAATTCTATAATACTTGGGTCCTTGAGCTCGAGTATAATAATATTATTAAATTAGCTTGGTCTTATGAATTTTTTGGAAACCCTATGTATATTTTTTGCAGGAAGCTCAAGGCTACAAAAGAAGCTTTAAGGGCTTGGGCAAGAGCTAAGTTTGGCAATGGAAATCTAAAATCAACCAACCTAAAGGAACAGCTAGCTTAAGGAAGCTTAGGATCAGATGATGGCTCAACTAGACAATGTTGATCTAGCTGAAAAGGAAGCCGTTCTCTTCAATGATCTCAACCAAGCCCTTGCTGCTGAATGTGATATGTAGAGATAGCAGCTAAGGAACAAATGGGCAGCTGAAGGAGATAGGAACACTAAATTTTTTCATGCCTCCTTAAAGGTCAAACAGTCAAAAAATAACATCAATTCCATATATGATGAAGCAGGAACCTTGCACACTACCCCTGAGACAGTTGACAAAGCTCTTCTTCTGTATTATACTGCTCTCTTTGGAAATGAAGCTAATTTTGACCCAGACCTGGACCAACTCTCTAATATTTGTCTGCCAAGAGTTAATGATGATGAAGCTATAAGGCTGGTGGAAAAAGTGACAAATGAAGAAATAAAGAACACGCTATTTTCTATGAATAAGAGCTCTAGTGGTGGACCAGATGGATTCAATGTGGTTTTTTTACATCTAGTTGGGATATTATAGGTGGGCATTTCTGCAAGGCTGTGCATAATTACTTTGATAAATTTAAGCTTCTTAAATCTGCGAATGCAACAAATCTGGTTCTTATCCCCAAAGGTACACCTGCATCTACTGTATCTTCTTTCAGACCCATATCCTGTTGCAATGTTGTTTATAAGTGTATATATAAAATAAATTCTTCGAGGCTTGTTACTGTTTTAGAGAGAATTATATCCAAAAACCAGGTAGCTTTTTTACCTAAGAGAAATATTCTAGATAACATTATGCTGGCCCATGAGCTTTTAAAGGGATATGGTTGTGTTAACACCTCTCCAGGAACTATGCTAAAAGCTTGATTTAAAAAAAGCATATGATAGCATACAGTGGAAATCTGTTGTTAGAATTATGTCTCTTACGAGATTTCCAAAAGTCTTTGTTGCTTGGATTTATGAGTGCATCTCAACTCCCTTTTTTTCTCTGATTTTTAATGGTACTAACTCTGGTTACTTTACTTCTAAGCAAGGTATTAGGAAGGGAGACCCGCTATCCTCTTATATCTTTATCATGGTTATGGAAGTATTTACTTGCTTGTTAAGTCCTCTGTATCATAACAACCAAATTCTTTATCATCCCAAATGTAAAGACCTCCAAATATCTTCCCTTCTTTTTGCTGATGATATCATGATATTCTCCAAGCCAAACCTTCCATCCATTAATTGTATTAAAAGTGCACTTCATAATTTCTACTTGATGACTGGTCTAAAGCTTAATCTCAATAAATCAAGTATTTTTTTCTCTGGGATAACAAGCTTGCAGGCTCAAAATCTTACCTCTTTTACTGGAATGCAGCATATGAATCAAGATATGACTTACCTAGGGCTGCCTCTTTGTACATCTAGGGTAATAGAAGCTAACTGTCTTTCTCTTTATCATAAAATTACTATTGTCATGGAGTGTTGGGCAAATAAATTCTTGTCTCAAGCTGGCAGATTAATTCTCATCAAATCAGTTAGCTTCTCCATGATGGTCTATTGGGCAAGAGCATACATTCTTCCTATTAAGCTTCTGAAAATGGTTAGAAGAGCCATGATGAGATTTTTCTGGTTTGGTTCTATTCATTCAAAGAAAACAGTCCCATGTTCCTTCTCAACTTTTGAAAAACCTAAAAGCAAAGGAGGCTTGGGCTTGTACAGCATAGGAGTATGGAACAAGGCTGCTTATAGTCATCATTTTAATGCACTTTTGCAAAAGAAGGATACTTTATGGGTCAGGTGGACACTCAGGCATAATGTTGGGACTAAGAATTTTTGGCTTATGGAGGTTCCACAATCTTACAGCTGGATATGGAGAAGTATTTTGAATTTTAGAAACACGTTTAAACCTTTTGTTCAGATCCATCTATCTGACAGAAGCACTTGTAGTTTTTGGAATGAGCCATGGATAAGTAAGGGTGTTATTCAAGCTCAGCTCTTCACTTTACAGCAAAAATTTCAATCTAGTATTGGTTCTAATGCTCTTGCAGTTGACCACATTGATAATGGCGTGCTTGTCCTACCTTACTCTAGCAATCAAAATGTCAGAGCTATCTGGAACTTATATTTTCTTAACAAATATGAGTACCAGGATGTGGACACAGTGCAATGGAATGGTAAAGCTCACAATATCTCCTGTATATATGAGGCCTTAATGGGAATGGGATCATTGCCCAACTGTAGGTGGAGCAAGGTTACATAGGCAACCACTTCTAGCAGCAGTGATAACCTGATGCTCTGGAAGGTTAGGAACAAGGCCTTGTTGACAAGAGATAAGCTGATTGCATTTGGTATGACAGTGCCTAATATTTGTGAGTTATGCTATATTCACAGTGAAAGTATCCAACACTTGTACTTTGAGTGTCCTTATGTTCATCATCTTTGGAGTAAATCGATGAGTATTATTGGGAGGGTGGATGTTTCTTCTGTATCTGCTGTACAATGGGGCATAATTGAGAAAGCAACTAGGTGGAATGATGAGAAAAAGAAACTTCTTTTTTTCTTCATTTTGAAAAAGTTTTTGAAGGCAATATGGAATGAAAGGAACGAGAGGTGTTTTGATGGAATCAAGAGGAGCTATGAAGTGATATGGAATGACTTAAGACAACAAATATTGATGAGAATGAGGGCTAGCGTTCATGCTTTTCTAGATGACTAGATTGAACCATGGATCCCTTAGTTTCTGTGCTTTTTTCCGAGTGTTTTTTTCTTTGCTTTTGTTCTTTGTTTCCCTTGTGTGGTTGTTTTTCCTTTTTCTGAGTTTTTTTTCTATCCTTTTCTGGACATATCCTTTTGTGTCCATTATTGTAGCTTTTCCTTTTTATTTAATAAATCTGGTAGGGGACTAGTTTTAACCCCGCTTGATATGCCAAAAAAAATATTCAAATAATCATTATTTAAATGAATAATTATTCTCAAACATCATTAATTAAAATGATAAGTAATTCTAAATTCCATTGATTAAAACAATTAATTAAGTTCAAAATAATCATAAATTAATCGGATTAATTAAATCCAAACTTCATTAGTCAAACCGATTAATTAAAACAACATTTGTTAAAATGATTTATTTAATTATAAAACATCATTAATCAAAATGATTTAACTAAATTCCAAAAATCATCAGTTAAAACAATTAATTAAATTTGAAAACAATCATTAATTAAAATGATTAATTAAATTCAAATATCATTATTTAAAATGATTATTTACTTTTAAATATCATTAATTAAAATGATTATTAATTTCAATTATCATTAATTGAAATAATTAATTTAATCGCATCATCACTAATTAAAACAATTAACTTAGTTCAATAAATTAATTAAACTTCATTATTCTTAATTAAAAGAATTAATTAAACTCAAATAATCACTAGTTAAAATGATTGGTTAAGTATTAAACATCATTAGCAAAAATGATTAATTAAATCTAAAGATAAACTAATTTCTTAATCATCATTTATTAAATTGGTAAATTAATCTCAAATTAATTAATTTAAAAGATTAATTAATTTGCAATATCATTAATCAAAATGATAAATAAATTTTAATATTCTTTTTAGCGGAAATACAGCTTAAGTTCATACGATAGGGTTTTGGGAATGAAATCCAATAAATGACGGTATGGCGAACATCGCTATAGCAACATCTAAACTATCAAAAAAAATTCAATAAACCATAACTAAATAACTTAACCATCATTAGTCAATATATCACTAATTCAAAGTGGCATATTATTTACAATATATAATCGAATGTCCAAAACTATAAAATAGCAGAACAGGGATTTATTTTGCTAATTAATTGTCAAATTAATTTAATTAGTGGAATGGTTTTTTATTCCGCTAATAGGGGTCCAATTAACATATTCAATCCAATTTAACTCAATAGTAATTTATTTGGCCAAATAAACATCAATATTTAACGTATATGATTTTTAACGACTTTATTAAATTTAATAACAAAATTCAAAACCTGCCCGTTTAAATATGTCACAAATTCGTACATGTCCAAATCTAGCAACAAATTGCACTATAATGTTGTACTCGTTCATACGAGTACAATGCAAAAACAGTTGGGTTGATCGGGTTTAAAATGGTCGCGATATGCCATTTCAAAGTCACTAGCTTTATGTATATAAATAAAAAAATATATAGTTTATTTCTCACCAAGGCAATTGGGGCCAAGCCCGCTTCCACAAACCCGCTACCCAAACCCACAGCTCCTCCTTTTTCTCCAATTCCATTTGCAGATGAATCTTCTCTCCACCATGCACGCGTGCACGTTTACGTGCACAACCATTCTACTCCAACGTTCGACCAACTACAGCTACCCACAAACTTCCCTCACCAAGCCTGCCACCTCTGAGCTACCCTCATCCCCTCCACTGCCGTAAGGCGAAATGCGACCGCAAGCGAGCTACACAGGACATTTAGGCTCCGTTAGAACACCATCCACCACTCCTTCGGTCAACGATAGACTACGCCACCTACACCATCCGCTTCGTCCAAGCCTACAGTCCCTTCTTTCCAAGCGCGAAGCCACTCGACCACTTGGCCTTTTCGCAGTTCGACGAAGTTCGAACACCTCCCTAACTGCCTCCTTAAACCCTGACCTAAGAAATCCATGACAAACCAAAGGCCAATTCAAAAATCGGCCACGGTCACGACCTCAGCCTCGATCTTACACTCCTCCCCGACATCTCCGCTCGACCCCTCAACCACCGATTCGCCGGATATTATTTTTTGAACGCTTTCGATCATCCCCTTCCCTACGACAAAACAAGCCACTAGAAATCACACGAACACTCTAAAAATCTCCAATCGCCGCTACAAACCCATCCGTACCCTCCGTTCGCCAATCCGTGATCATCGAAAACGGTCGTATTCTCGACCACTTACTATTTTTTAGAGATATCTCTCTAACCACTTGCCGAAAATCCACGAAACTATATTTAGCGGAAGGTAGATTCGATTAAGAACAACTTTCGTGTTGGTCGCTGAGGCTAAAAGTGAATAGGTTGAAGTGTGGTGATTTTTGAAGAGAAGAAAAGTTTGATTTTTGCTCTGTAAATAAAAATGAGAAGAAGAAGTAGTTTCATCTCTCTTTCCGGATGATGGTGTATTTATAGGTGGAGATGGCTTAGTGGTGAAGGGTTGAGGCATTTATGGTGAAGTGACGGAAGGTGATGGAGATGTTATAGGGTGGTAGGCTGCGGTTGAATGATGTTGTAGGGTAGCTGATGTGGGAATGAGGTGAAATGAGAGGGAAGAGATCTAATTTGGATTTTATAAAATATCTAGATATTTAAATCAAACATTTCAAGGTACGACGCTATCCCATATTCTGACTGGGTACGAACTACTAATGACAAAATAAAATATAATCGCTCACAACAATGTGACACGATCATGAAACAACAATAACATAGACTAGTTGTCTTATTCAGTTAAAATTTTAAAATGCCGATGTTTGACATAAAAAGTGTCAAACAAAAATCTAATTATTTTCCAAATTAAAAATTATGGAAAAATAATTGTAAAAATTAAATCACAAATACGTCTTCAAAAATCAAATCTAAATTTGAAACATATATTTTATTATAATTTAATTCAAATCCGAATATTTAAATAAATTAAATATTCAAATTTGAAGTCCCAAACTACGGGTTGTTACATAAATTTTTAAATTTAATATAATTATTGGATAAAAATGGTTAAAACTAAAAAAATTATAATGTATTAATGTAATTTATTGAATATGAACCTTATTATGATTTTGAAATAAACAATTTCAAAGATTTTGGCAATAACAACTATGGAAATGAAATTTTAGATATTGAATGTGTTTATAATCAATAACTAGACTTGAATAATAAATGTTGAATTATTTAGATGAAAATAAAATAATTGTTGATATAAAATTTCAATTGAAATTTTATGATTTATTAATGTCATTTATTTAATAATTGAATTGTATAAATTTAATATTGGGAATTATTTAAATGATTGAATTCTGAGCTTAATGTGAATGAAAATGATGTCGGAAGTTGATTTAAATTTTATTTAAATAACAATGAAGATTGTTAACATTTAAAATTGAATTTAAAAGTGAATAAATTAAAATTTTGGAATTACGTGTTTTAATTAACGAGTAAAAATAGCCATTTCGGCCACTGTCTTGGATCTCGTCGAAACCAGTTTCATCGGATCCGTAATAGTGAATTATTGTACGATTTCAAGTTCCATAGCGATTGTACTTATCATTTGGTCGTGCGAGCTTGTAACGCGTAAAAATCAATTAATGTAATTTAAATTAATATAATTTGATTTTAAATGCTAACTTCAATATACTTTTGAATTAGGGTTTGAAACTGGTTTCATTTAATTAAAAATATTGAAAACCTATATTTCGATATATTGGATGACCAATTTTCGTTTCGGGAACGGAATGGGCTTTTCGGGTCGTTGTTATCGTTTTGATCCAAATCGATCTATCCATCCATTCTTATCCATCTCTGTCTATATGAATAGATTTTTCCTCTAAACCTAGCAGTCAATTTCTGTACGTACTTGTATTCTCATCTGCTCCTTCCTTCCTTCCCAATGTCAGACTATCAAAACCCTAAATTCCCAATTCCAAATCAAATCGAAAATCCAAACTCCTCAAACCACATCAAATTATATATCATTAGAAAGATCTCGACAAACTTAATCTACTTATGTAATTCATTTTTTGATTGGAGGCTTTGTTTGGCCAAAAATTTGAAAAGTACTCTCGGCCGTCCATTCTAGGTTTTCGATTACAATGGTAGATCTTCACCCATTCATCGATCTGGAGGTGCTGCGTCGTAGAGGGCGTCAAGGGCTTTCGATCGATGGGTTTGTAACGCCCCACCTCTATACTCACGCTAGCCAAGGACACTACAGGGTAATGCCGTCAACTAGCACGAAGAATAAGGCTGTTGAGGAGCGACCATCTGTGTAATTACTTTGTGCGAGTACCGATATGTCAGATAATATAGCTTACATTTCATTTCAATAGGAAATTCGACATATCAAATACAAACTCAAAGCTACCACACAGTGGCTATGTGGACTTCGGAAACAAATATAGAAATAAATATAACACAAATCAGTCACAGATAATCATATCACTAAGGCAGAAACAAATATGAATATAACACATAAAAGTGTACATCAAAGTAGTGGTCAAACTAGATCCACTACATCACAAAAGAATAGGTACAAGTGCTAGACAAAAGAATATATATACATCAAGGAGTCTCTATCTCGAATGTATAACAACAAAAACTACTAATCTAAAGTAGTTAGCCAAAAGTCAGGTGACGGACCCTGATAAGTCAAGCAGGAGCACCTGAAATTTCTCGGTCTGACCCGAGTATTATTTAAGAAGAAAATAATAAACGGATTAGTCTAGCTATAAATATCAGATAAAATGACATAGGATAAGAGATATGACCAAAAACGTATGATAACAAAAATGCCAAACTTTGTCAAGTATACATCAATAACAACGAAAATCATACAATATCTCTGTAACGACCCGTAAATTTTAACTGTTAAATAACGTAATTAGTTAAATTTTGTGAAATTTAAACAGTAAAATTTTGAAATATAAATTTGATAGTTGGAATGCGTCTAATTAAACATAGCAACTGGTAAATTTTCGTCCGAAAATATGAAAATTTATTTCGAGCGTAAATTCACTTCAATTTAATCAGTAAAAAAATAGGTGATAATAAAATGGTTTCCAAACCTGAATATTTTTACATAGAAAATTTGTAAATCATCTTCTGAGTGAGACGTCATCTTTCGTTTCGTCAAATTTGGACTTCTGTTGCTCCGTTTATCTTAATTCGGTTAGAATAGCAGCATTTCTGGTACCGGTTATCGACTTTTGATCGGATAACCGTACCACTGATATCTGTGTACCGTTTTGATCGTATCGTCGTGCTGATCCCAACGGTATATTTATTTCTTTGTTTTGTGGTCCGGTACGCGACGGAAATAATAAAACGTTCCATTTTAACGGTACAAAAATTTGTGACTTTCCACTTTCTTACCTTTTCAAATTCAACGTGTTATCCGTACCCTTTTATTTTAGTCTGACCTTTTCAAATTCAAGTGTGCTATTCGTTTGGAAACTCCTTTCTTTAATCAAGATCCGTTCATATTTTTACTTGGTCCTCGCGTCTGTTAGTTTACATTATTCAAAGGGACAGCTCATTTGCCTAAACCAATTCATTTTCTCCTACCCACTTGGTACTGTTCCCTTCTTTTATTTCCTTCAATTCTTCTTCCAATAGAACAACACCAGATCCAACTGCCACCTCGTCGAACTCCTCCGCCTTTCCAGCCTCCACGTCAACACCGAACCCACCAGCACCCACCACCCCACCGAATCCATTCGCCTCCAATACGACTCCAGACCACCACCAACTTCATGCCTTCGCCACCATTCCACCACTCACGTGCCAGGCCAGACCACCGAACCTTCCTCCTTGGACCCGAAGTGCCTCCATCACCACAGTTTTCGGTCGCAAGCCACCATGCCTTTCCCAACCGCCCTCTGCCGTGAAAGCCTTCAACCCACGACCGCCACGCCTCCTACTTCCCCAACCGAACCCCACGCCTATCTCCACCCAAGCAACCCCATGCCGAGACCAGCAGCCAACGCACTTGCTCCTCCCTCCGCCTTGGCTGGACACAACCCACTATTCCCACATCTGCAGCCGTGGTTCCCATTCGAGCCAGCGATCTCCGACCCGCCTGGCGCATCAACCGCCGCTTGAACCCCATACCTGAAGCCGAACCTTCCTGACCCGCGTCAGACTTCGTATAGCAGCCGGGTATTACATCATCTCTACGTTGAAATTTGCATTTGATCCATGTTTTCCTTTACCGTGTATATAGCTGCATTGATTTCCTTTTCTCTCTGGCACTTAGTTGTATAAGGCATGTGTGCACTGATATATCTTTGGGTTTTCATATTTGCGTTTTTTTCAACTTACAGTTTTGCTTATTTAATTACTCCGCATATGTGTGAATATTTTAGCTCTAAAGTATATATTACATTATATATATATGTGTATTATTATAAGGGTTGTTTAAAATATATTTTTGTTGTATGTATATATTTACAAAAAAATATTGCCAGTATTTAAATAAGTGATTCATATATATATAACATGACGTTAGTTGTTGTAAATGACTTAGTAATGACATTGTAAATAATACGTGTAGATTTTTTTTTTCTTTCTTTTTCTTTTCGAAGATGGATTTGAATTAAATATTGATATTAGTAGAGATAAAGAAATGGTTTTGACATGTGTTTTAATTTGAAACGAAAATTTTGAATACTTATACATATATATAATTTAATATGTGTTGTGTATATATAAAGTATGTTTGAAAACATAGTAAATTTATAATATATTAAGGTGTTGTAAAATATATATGTTGCGTCATTGGCCTATGTGCGTCATTGGCCTATGTGTATATATCAGGGACAGCGAGTGATTTACTTCCCCTGCAGCATCTGTATTACGTATAATGTATATGCCTAGATGTATTTTAGATTTTTTATAAAGATTTGGTTACTGTTAGTTTATATGTAGTCTATAAAGTTCCTCATAGTCTGTTATAGTTGAAATTATATAGGTTATATATATATTAGTATACATATATTTAGATCTCATAGTATTTTACGTATGAAAATCATGTATATTATTTTTATGTATTCCGAAACTTATTGGCATAGTGTTTATATATGCCTTAATAAAACATTTATTTCAAGTGAATAGTAGTTTATACGTGGACATTTAGTTTATATATATATTACTTTATAATAAAGTTGGATTTATGTACATTTTATTTTTTTTAGAAACGTAAGTATTTTGCAAGTGGAATTCTTTATCTCAAAATATAATGAATATATATATGTTTGATTTTTTTTTTAGTTTATGTGTTTAATTTGAAACAATAGATTTTGAAAAATATATATATTATATACTTTCGCTTCGATTTTTATCAGCATCAATCCAGTTCTGATTTGATTTATTCCATTTCATATCTATCAGCTTGACCGTCGAATTCATGTCAATCTCGCTTTGCTTTGAAATTCGTACTTGGATTCGTAACTCAATTTCATCGTCTGTTTCTCTAGCCTCGAAAGGTGAGCAATCACTCACGATTAATGTTTTTATATTTATTAAATTTGATTTCAATTGAAATGTCAATTGAAATATGCTGATGTTAGTTGTTTACATTGTTATATATGTCATCATCTATATCTGTTCACCTGTGACATCTGACACCATTATATGTTATTTATTATTGTCGATATATGCCTGTTACTGTTGTTATTTTATTTCCATACCTGTTATCACTCTGCAAGTTCCCTGATAGCATAGAATCACTATGGGTTGAAATGATACATACCCGAACGATCTGTAGAATAGGAGGAAATCGTTATGGGTTGAAATGATAAACCCAAGCGATTTTCAATTGAATTGAATTTGGGATTTCGGGTTGAAAAGATATATACCCGAATATGTTTAAATTGCGGATTGAAATGATAAATATCCGTATCACTTGACCATAGGATAGAAAATTATATACAGGCACCGTTGGTCTATATATAAACGTTTTGAAAATGATTTCTATGGTTTTGAAAAAAAAAAGAAATATATAGTTTTGATTAATATTGATTTTTAAAGATTTATTAAAGTTGATTTAATAAAGTTGATAAATAATATGTTTAAGTATTTAATATCTATATTTTAAAAATAGAATTTGTAATGATAAATAATATTAAAATTGTATTTATTTAAGAATTATACTTAAATAAGTCTGATTTGAAATGTATTGAATTTGAAATTTAAAGAAGTGATTTACAACTTGAAATTTGAAAGGGTGACTTAATTGGATATTTCAAACGTATAAATATTTAAATGAGATCTTTTGTTTATTTAAATTGTAAATTGAAATTGTATTTAGATGTTATGAAAATGATTAAGTTAATATTTTAAAACTAAATAATTGTAAAGTGAGTTTGATATGTATATAAATTTATCGAATTTAGTTTTGAAATGATGAATATTTAAAAGCTTTGAAATATATTCAAATTGAAATGGCTTATTTATGGTTTAGATACGTATTTGAAATTGATAATTTGAAATGGTTTATTTAGAAGCTAAATCGAGTTGAAACGAATGATTTGTGATTTGATTTAAAATAAATTAAATTTTTGGAATTCGAGTTAATTTGAATGGATTTGTGAAATTTGAGGAAACTAATTTATTTTATAACGAAATTTTTATATCTAAACTGTTAATAGGAAAGTGTTAAAATTTCCAAAATACTGTGATTTCCAGACTTTGATTTCGAAAGCATTATAACTTTGGAAAGTAATATGATTTTGAAAAATGGATATATTTGAAGTGAAATGATATCGTATTAAATTGGGTTTTGAAAGGATAATGATTTTGGTTTGAAGTATAAACTATTTTGAAATGACCACGGTGTTATAATAACGATTGGTTGGCAAAGAGACCGGGATCGGATATGGACATACTCTCTGTCGATACCGAAACCACTTTGACAACCGTGTACGCGGTGGAGATTCCAGAATGAAGTAGGATGTGGCGACGTCCTTAAGGTATTACGTGGACCCAACTCCCGTGAGTTGGCATAAGGTGGCTAAAACAGGAGCGATCTCGGACCAGTGAGGTAGCACCTCTTCTCGGACACATTCTCTTCGATATTATACTCTTACTGTTTTGACTAGATGGCCATCCTCCGATTTGGGAATGTTGTTCGAGGTGGAACGGTAGTGGCTGCTATGCGTATCCATCAGTCCGTGTGCGTAATTGGTATATCTACCCTGGCATTGCCTAGTTGTGCCGTGTCACCTACCATACCGAGCTTTACTACGATTATGATTTTAAGATCCGACCGCGTTAAGGTTCTCCATCCCCTTAACGCTATTTTCCGATATGATTATACTTTACTTATTTAGACACTACTGTATATAGCGTATATTACTACATAGTAAATAGTTTAACGGACCCTTAGGGGATGGTTATCCCAAACATCCTTTAAGTTACTTGTATTTCAGTTGATATTTCACTTGAGTTGGATTTATTAATATAAGAATGTTAATCCTAACTCGAGTGTTTTGTGTTTTGCTTTACGCTCGGGTCAGACTGAGTGATACAGCATTTGAGACTCACCTTTGGAGTTGGAGCTTCGCTTAGAGATCCAGCTATCTATCGATCCTGCTTTCAGTTATTCCGTTGATTCCAGAGATGTATTCAGATCTGGTATTTGATTATTGTATTGAGACATCTATTGTATTCGAGACCTCTGTTGTATCTTGTTTAACTCTGTTATATATATATATAGTAGCTTCATGAACTACTATCCTTTGTTTCCGCTGCATTGTTTTTATATTACTCTGTGTCTGTGATCTGTAATTATTTTATTTACTGTATATGATGAGTTTTGCCAAATTTTATTTACAACGCAGTATTTTGAGCAATTCAACTCCGGCATGAGTGTCTACCTATACACTTATAATGGATGCGAATGGTCCAAAATACTGGGTCGTTACATGTGGTATCAGAGCTCTGGTTTTAGGCAAAACTCAGCATATGTAGTAAATTCGATTACAGAATCACTTTCGTTCAAGCTTGAATTCCTTCTTCTTTGACTCGGTTCCTTTGAATTTGGAACGTTCACTTCGGTTCCAAAGTCCATTCGTGTCTCCCATTCGTGTCTTTTGATTCTGGAGTATCCCATAACTTCACTTCGAATGATCTCTATAATAAATCGGCGGTCTCGCCAATATCTGAATAATTGATAAAAGAGTGAAACTCCTTTACAATAGCATTGATTCACCGGAGATTTCTATATCCTCGGTTTACGATGCTGCTATCTTAAGCTATACCCGAATTCTACCTCTGGTAATCGAATGTCGATTTGCTTCAGAATTCTACATCGATCTTATCTATGAAGTCACGGTTGACCCGGTTAAGGTTGCCCGCGATTTATACAACTTTATCCATCTTCCTGTTTGAAATACAATCATCTAACCTTCGTCTCGAGCCTATCTATTTTAGATTAGAATTCTCTTTGATTTGGGTCCCTCTATATTTGGATCTCTATCCTTGTGTTGGAATCCAATTCTGGAATCATCGTGTGAGGGAGCGTATTTGAAATTAATATAAAATAGTTTATGTTTATAGTGTGTTGTTTGAGTTGTTGATGTTGATTTGGATTTTCGATCGATTCGTCTGATCAACGCTATCAATAGGATTTCCAAAACACTTGAACAGAGCAAACTGACACAATATAAATTTTAAATTTGATAAATGAAATAAATTGGTATGATTATATTATAAATATATAGGAAAAAAAATTTATGGAATTAAAAGTTAAATAATTTGGTTGTTGAAATGATAATATTTTATTATCGTTTTATTGTTTTGTAAGTCATTGACTATTGCAAAATGATAACTGTTTTGAATTTATTTGGAATTGAAATGAATTTAAATTGATAATTTAAGAATTAAATTTCTGGTGATTTCAAACTTTGTTTAAAGCCTAAAATGTATATTATTTAAAGTATTTTCGAATAAAATGGTTTGCAAAGAATTTTAAATGTTGAAATCTGTGCTCTTCTCTTTGTCGCTAGAAAATAATTTCGGTGATGGCGGCCGCATCATCGACATTCATTTTCGAGTTTCGAAGAGGAGAAACCATTCTGTAGCTTTGCTACGGTTTTGAAAAAAAAATATTCGATTTGAATTTCTTCAATATAATTCGATTTATATATATATATATATATAAGTATCTGATTTTAAAATTTAATTTGATTTGATATAAATATATTATATATATCTCTAAATTGTTTGAAGTAAATCGGAGATTTAAATTCTTAAATTTTAGATTTAAGGTGATTTCAATTATAAACTAAAGTCAAAATTCTTGGATAAATAGTTAACTAGGAATAACTGAATTGTAAAATCTTATGTGTATAATACTCAATTACATCTTAGCATAACTTACCTAAAATTTTCAGAAGTTAAAAATGTAATTGGATAATATACAATATAAAATGACCTTATAAGGAAAGATTTGGGTGTTATAATAAATGTTATACACTTAAATTTTATATAAAGATGTTAATAGAGATAAATAGGATAATAAGTTAATTGAATAATAGATGAGACAAATAAAATTTGTTTTGAAGGAATTAATAAATTTAAATTTGATTAAAGTATGAAAATACCTTGAATCTAAAAATTAATTATTGAATATAAATTTATTTAAACTGAAATATATGGTTTAAATTAATTTGTATGGTTTAAATATATGTGATAAGATATATTAAGTGGAATAAGGTTAATAATAATTTGGAATAAAAGAATTTAATTTGTTGAATAAACATGTGTATAATAAATGATTATACAAATTTGATGATTTAGAAATTGTTAACTTAGGATGACTAGATAATAAGACAATGAATTCAGAAATAGATGAAATAAGTTAACTTAAGTGAACTCAGTGGATTAAATCAAATTGTTAAATATTAATTAGTTTAATTTGAAATTTATACGGTTAATTTAATTGTTTTACTTGTCTTTTAATCTATTTTTCTTTCTGGTTGTTTCCATTCTCCTACTTCCTTCCTTTTCGGGGACGAAAAGTTTTGAGTGGGGGAGAGTGTAACGACCCGTAAATTTTAACTGTTAAATAACGTAATTAGTTAAATTTTGTGAAATTTAAACAGTAAAATTTTGAAATATAAATTTGATAGTTGGAATGCGTCTAATTAAACATAGCAACTGGTAAATTTTCGTCCGAAAATATGAAAATTTATTTCGAGCGTAAATTCACTTCAATTTAATCAGTAAAAAAATAGGTGATAATAAAATGGTTTCCAAACCTGAATATTTTTACATAGAAAATTTGTAAATCATCTTCTGAGTGAGACGTCATCTTTCGTTTCGTCAAATTTGGACTTCTGTTGCTCCGTTTATCTTAATTCGGTTAGAATAGCAGCATTTCTGGTACCGGTTATCGACTTTTGATCGGATAACCGTACCACTGATATCTGTGTACCGTTTTGATCGTATCGTCGTGCTGATCCCAGCGGTATATTTATTTCTTTGTTTTGTGGTCCGGTACGCGACGGAAATAATAAAACGTTCCATTTTAACGGTACAAAAATTTGTGACTTTCCACTTTCTTACCTTTTCAAATTCAACGTGTTATCCGTACCCTTTTATTTTAGTCTGACCTTTTCAAATTCAAGTGTGCTATTCGTTTGGAAACTCCTTTCTTTAATCAAGATCCGTTCATATTTTTACTTGGTCCTCGCGTCTGTTAGTTTACATTATTCAAAGGGACAGCTCATTTGCCTAAACCAATTCATTTTCTCCTACCCACTTGGTACTGTTCCCTTCTTTTATTTCCTTCAATTCTTCTTCCAATAGAACAACACCAGATCCAACTGCCACCTCGTCGAACTCCTCCGCCATTCCAGCCTCCACGTCAACACCGAACCCACCAGCACCCACCACCCCACCGAATCCATTCGCCTCCAATACGACTCCAGACCACCACCAACTTCACGCCTTCGCCACCATTCCACCACTCACGTGCCAGGCCAGACCACCGAACCTTCCTCCTTGGACCCGAAGTGCCTCCATCACCACAGTTTTCGGTCGCAAGCCACCATGCCTTTCCCAACCGCCCTCTGCCGTGAAAGCCTTCAACCCACGACCGCCACGCCTCCTACTTCCCCAACCGAACCCCACGCCTATCTCCACCCAAGCAACCCCATGCCGAGACCAGCAGCCAACGCACTTGCTCCTCCCTCCGCCTTGGCTGGCCACAACCCACTATTCCCACATCTGCAGCCGTGGTTCCCATTCGAGCCAGCGATCTCCGACCCGCCTGGCGCATCAACCGCCGCTTGAACCCCATACCTGAAGCCGAACCTTCCTGACCCGCGTCAGACTTCGTATAGCAGCCGGGTATTACATCATCTCTACGTTGAAATTTGCATTTGATCCATGTTTTCCTTTACCGTGTATATAGCTGCATTGATTTCCTTTTCTCTCTGGCACTTAGTTGTATAAGGCATGTGTGCACTGATATATCTTTGGGTTTTCATATTTGCGTTTTTTTCAACTTACAGTTTTGCTTATTTAATTACTCCGCATATGTGTGAATATTTTAGCTCTAAAGTATATATTACATTATATATATATGTGTATTATTATAAGGGTTGTTTAAAATATATTTTTGCTGTATGTATATATTTACAAAAAAATATTGCCAGTATTTAAATAAGTGATTCATATATATATAACATGACGTTAGTTGTTGTAAATGACTTAGTAATGACATTGTAAATAATACGTGTAGATTTTTTTTTTTCTTTCTTTTTCTTTTCGAAGATGGATTTGAATTAAATATTGATATTAGTAGAGATAAAGAAATGGTTTTGACATGTGTTTTAATTTGAAACGAAAATTTTGAATACTTATACATATATATAATTTAATATGTGTTGTGTATATATAAAGTATGTTTGAAAACATAGTAAATTTATAATATATTAAGGTGTTGTAAAATATATATGTTGCGTCATTGGCCTATGTGCGTCATTGGCCTATGTGTATATATCAGGGACAGCGAGTGATTTACTTCCCCTGCAGCATCTGTATTACGTATAATGTATATGCCTAGATGTATTTTAGATTTTTTATAAAGATTTGGTTACTGTTAGTTTATATGTAGTCTATAAAGTTCCTCATAGTCTGTTATAGTTGAAATTATATAGGTTATATATATATTAGTATACATATATTTAGATCTCATAGTATTTTACGTATGAAAATCATGTATATTATTTTTATGTATTCCGAAACTTATTGGCATAGTGTTTATATATGCCTTAATAAAACATTTATTTCAAGTGAATAGTAGTTTATACGTGGACATTTAGTTTATATATATATTACTTTATAATAAAGTTGGATTTATGTACATTTTATTTTTTTTAGAAACGTAAGTATTTTGCAAGTGGAATTCTTTATCTCAAAATATAATGAATATATATATGTTTGATTTTTTTTTTAGTTTATGTGTTTAATTTGAAACAATAGATTTTGAAAAATATATATATTATATACTTTCGCTTCGATTTTTATCAGCATCAATCCAGTTCTGATTTGATTTATTCCATTTCATATCTATCAGCTTGACCGTCGAATTCATGTCAATCTCGCTTTGCTTTGAAATTCGTACTTGGATTCGTAACTCAATTTCATCGTCTGTTTCTCTAGCCTCGAAAGGTGAGCAATCACTCACGATTAATGTTTTTATATTTATTAAATTTGATTTCAATTGAAATGTCAATTGAAATATGCTGATGTTAGTTGTTTACATTGTTATATATGTCATCATCTATATCTGTTCACCTGTGACATCTGACACCATTATATGTTATTTATTATTGTCGATATATGCCTGTTACTGTTGTTATTTTATTTCCATACCTGTTATCACTCTGCAAGTTCCCTGTTAGCATAGAATCACTATGGGTTGAAATGATACATACCCGAACGATCTGTAGAATAGGAGGAAATCGTTATGGGTTGAAATGATAAACCCAAGCGATTTTCAATTGAATTGAATTTGGGATTTCGGGTTGAAAAGATATATACCCGAATATGTTTAAATTGCGGATTGAAATGATAAATATCCGTATCACTTGACCATAGGATAGAAAATTATATACAGGCACCGTTGGTCTATATATAAACGTTTTGAAAATGATTTCTATGGTTTTGAAAAAAAAAGAAATATATAGTTTTGATTAATATTGATTTTTAAAGATTTATTAAAGTTGATTTAATAAAGTTGATAAATAATATGTTTAAGTATTTAATATCTATATTTTAAAAATAGAATTTGTAATGATAAATAATATTAAAATTGTATTTATTTAAGAATTATACTTAAATAAGTCTGATTTGAAATGTATTGAATTTGAAATTTAAAGAAGTGATTTACAACTTGAAATTTGAAAGGGTGACTTAATTGGATATTTCAAACGTATAAATATTTAAATGAGATCTTTTGTTTATTTAAATTGTAAATTGAAATTGTATTTAGATGTTATGAAAATGATTAAGTTAATATTTTAAAACTAAATAATTGTAAAGTGAGTTTGATATGTATATAAATTTATCGAATTTAGTTTTGAAATGATGAATATTTAAAAGCTTTGAAATATATTCAAATTGAAATGGCTTATTTATGGTTTAGATACGTATTTGAAATTGATAATTTGAAATGGTTTATTTAGAAGCTAAATCGAGTTGAAACGAATGATTTGTGATTTGATTTAAAATAAATTAAATTTTTGGAATTCGAGTTAATTTGAATGGATTTGTGAAATTTGAGGAAACTAATTTATTTTATAACGAAATTTTTATATCTAAACTGTTAATAGGAAAGTGTTAAAATTTCCAAAATACTGTGATTTCCAGACTTTGATTTCGAAAGCATTATAACTTTGGAAAGTAATATGATTTTGAAAAATGGATATATTTGAAGTGAAATGATATCGTATTAAATTGGGTTTTGAAAGGATAATGATTTTGGTTTGAAGTATAAACTATTTTGAAATGACCATGGTGTTATAATAACGATTGGTTGGCAAAGAGACCGGGATCGGATATGGACATACTCTCTGTCGATACCGAAACCACTTTGACAACCGTGTACGCGGTGGAGATTCCAGAATGAAGTAGGATGTGGCGACGTCCTTAAGGT
Organism: Allium fistulosum; assembly: GCA_030737815.1. Classification (NCBI taxonomy): domain Eukaryota; kingdom Viridiplantae; phylum Streptophyta; class Magnoliopsida; order Asparagales; family Amaryllidaceae; genus Allium; species Allium fistulosum. The sequence goes on along the minus strand of CM060907.1, from coordinate 910,848,111 downwards.
ATTACGTGGACCCAACTCCCGTGAGTTGGCATAAGGTGGCTAAAACAGGAGCGATCTCGGACCAGTGAGGTAGCACCTCTTCTCGGACACATTCTCTTCGATATTATACTCTTACTGTTTTGACTAGATGGCCATCCTCCGATTTGAGAATGTTGTTCGAGGTGGAACGGTAGTGGCTGCTATGTGTATCCATCAGTCCGTGTGCGTAATTGGTATATCTACCCTGGCATTGCCTAGTTGTGCCGTGTCACCTACCATACCGAGCTTTACTACGATTATGATTTTAAGATCCGACCGCGTTAAGGTTCTCCATCCCCTTAACGCTATTTTCCGATATGATTATACTTTACTTATTTAGACACTACTGTATATAGCGTATATTACTACATAGTAAATAGTTTAACGGACCCTTAGGGGATGGTTATCCCAAACATCCTTTAAGTTACTTGTATTTCAGTTGATATTTCACTTGAGTTGGATTTATTAATATAAGAATGTTAATCCTGACTCGAGTGTTTTGTGTTTTGCTTTACGCTCGGGTCAGACTGAGTGATACAGCATTTGAGACTCACCTTTGGAGTTGGAGCTTCGCTTGGAGATCCAGCTATCTATCGATCCTGCTTTCAGTTATTCCGTTGATTCCAGAGATGTATTCAGATCTGGTATTTGATTATTGTATTGAGACATCTATTGTATTCGAGACCTCTGTTGTATCTTGTTTAACTCTGTTATATATATATATAGTAGCTTCATGAACTACTATCCTTTGTTTCCGCTGCATTGTTTTTATATTACTCTGTGTCTGTGATCTGTAATTATTTTATTTACTGTATATGATGAGTTTTGCCAAATTTTATTTACAACGCAGTATTTTGAGCAATTCAACTCCGGCATGAGTGTCTACCTATACACTTATAATGGATGCGAATGGTCCAAAATACTGGGTCGTTACAATCTCAAATCATCTCAAAACACCAAAAAGAATCACATTCTTTAAATTATTCACCAAAACACAAATATTGATAGAGCTTATCAATGCAATCCACGAAAATTGGTGAAACACAAATTCTAGAAATCATCAATTAGAAATCCAGAAATCACAAAGAGGGGAGGCCTATCACAAACAGGAGCATGAAAACTCACCAACACGTGCATCACAAACGGAGCGCTATTCCATGGTCACTAACCATCAATTTTGAGCCGAAGCTCCACAAATGTCTCGAAGACCATGGGTCGCTACCCCACCAAATTGAACTGAAGTTCCACAAACGGGGTTTTTAGTCCCCACACAAACAAATAGACATCGCACATCGCTAGTCTAAATCACAAAATGATCATCATCGATCAATAAAAAGTGTGAATCACACTAAGCTAGTAAATAGATGAGTTTAGCCTCATATCCCATAACCACTGGCTTAACTTAAATATTTACGAACAGATTGTAGATTTCCACTCGAAAATTGTCACAAGATTTCAATCGAACAAGTCCAAAAATTAACCGACGAAGTAAACGCAAGCGTTTCATACCACTTGTTTTGCTAAGTCGTTTAATTAGATTTTCTCATACGAATGAGGTAAAGGTTTGTATATACTAATAGATTAGAAAACAGTTTTATAAACGAGCTTTGTATTAAAAATAGAGTTGAAATCATCTTTGTGAAAGAGTTTGAATATTTACTACTAGTATAGAAAACCTTTATATTTTAAAGTGACAAATCACAGAAATGATTGCAGAAACAATCAATCACCAAAATCCACATTCGAAGACGTGAATTAAAACCATAAAAATCGATATCAATTCCATCAAAAATGGATATTCCCCAAAAATCCCGAACAAGAAGTCATCAAAGTCAATAATGACTGATAAAAACAAATCGGATCAACAAAATCGATTAAAAATTGGAAATCCACACAAAAATTGCCTAAACTAGGCAAAAATGCAACTTCCCAGATTCAGTTGACTGGGCTCAGAGTTCAGTCGACTGATTCAATGCCTGGAAACTCTCTGTTTCCAGGTTCAGTCGGCTGAACTCAGAGTTCAGTCGGCTGAACTCAGAGTTCAGTCGACTGACACATGCCTAGAAACACTCGGTTTCCAGGCTCAGTCGATTGAACTCAGAGTTCAGTCGACTGACACAGGGACCAGGTTCAGTCGACTAAACTCAGAATTCATTCGACTGAATCTGCAAACTTCAGTGTTCTCAACCTAGCCCTACCAAGGGCAAAATCCAAACAAATTACGATCGGATGAGCGATGGGCGCTAGGGGATTATGCCAATCGGCAACCCAGCCCTATAGGCTCTTTGATACACCACCAAAAACATGTTCAAATGTCAAAACTAGGATTTTTAAAGATTTTGACTTCAAAACACCAAAAATTGAAATATTCACCAAATCAATTCAAATCAAAAGCAAATGAACATGAATAGATGTTAGGCATTTATACCTCACAACAATGATAGCTATAGACGTAGATGTGAGTTCAAAAACTCACCTTTAAACCCAAAAACAAAGAAGGAGAAGCTTTAAAAACAAGGCAAGATCAATTCCTCTTCATAACACCTCTAGAATCTTCAATCTATTATCAAAGGTGAAGTTTTTCCTAAGTTAGGTTATAGGAGATTTCTGAAATTGAAGAGGAATGGAGATGGAGAAGAAGAAGAGGATACTTACCTAAGCTTCTCTTGGATTTTGGAGCTAGAACTTGAATTTGCAAAGGAAACTAGGGCTTAGGATTTTAGTTTCCAATCTCTTCCCCCATTTTTACTAAAGCTTGAAGTGTTAGGAAAATAATAGAATGAATGAACAGGAAAGGGGGTGGAGTTAGGATATAAGATGAGTTGGGTTAGTGGGTTGAAACCCAAACCCAAGCCCAAAGCCCTAAGTGAAAATGTCAAAATTCTACTCAACTCCAAACATATCGATGTTTATACTCAAAAAGGTCGCAAACGCCATTTTGGACTCAATGAAGTGGTCTTGAGTCCCAATTCGACTGTTTGCAAAAAGTGACATTTTGGACTTGAATCCGACTAACGATGCTATATTTAAATAAAACATTTAAATATACAATCATAAAATATGCGGGTTGTTATAGGGTTCGTTCATGTCAGAAGTGTCTCGAGTTGGGTAGAAATATCGAAAATGGGGAGCAACGGTGCACCGCCGCTGGTGGCTTTGAGATGGTCGCGCGACCATGGTGAGGCGCGCCTTGGCGTAGGCAACGTGGCTGCGCTCTCTGATGGGGTCAGAGACAAACGTGATGGCGGCGGTGATAGACGTTTGAAGGTGGCGGCACATGATAGGTTGCGTGCTCGAGTCTGTGCTAGGGTTTCGTGGGAAGGAGGTAAATGAATTACTATTTTACCACTATATTATTTTTTTAATTTAAAATTTAAATTTTGAATGTTCTAACTTCAATAACTTCTGCATACGAACTCGGATTGACGCACGATTCTTCCATTGGGATCGTATCGAATTTCCGAACGATATGGAACTAGATTGACTACATTTGGAGACTATTGGAATTTGGGCGTTCTTTTGAATATTTAATCGACTATAAATCAAAGGTGAGTGATTTAACCCACTCACACAATACTAAATATTCTTATGTTAGTTGAATTAAATTTATGATGTGATAAGAATTTTATTGATTGCTGTTTAGTAATTTAAATTGTCATTTGAATTTAATTTGAATTTTTTTCGAATTAAATTTCTATTTAAATTGATATTGAAATTAAATTGCTTGTTAAATACTTGATATTTGATAACCAATTGATTGTTGTGATTTATTGACTGATTTTGATGTTGATTGTGATGGATGCCTATTTGTTGACATTTTGGATGATTGGATGTTTATTTATTTTTATATATCCTTGATATGTTAGCTAGGAAAATCACTATGGGTTTAAATGATACTTACCTGAATGATCTTATAGATTAGGAAAAATCGTTATACGTTGAAATGATACATACCCGAGCGATATTATTGATTTGAAAATTTATTGATTCGGGATAAGGGTTCAAGTGAAATATACCCGGAAAATTTAACTATTTTAGGTTGAAATGATACATACCCAATCACTTTACCATAGGGTAGAAAATTATATATAGACACCGTTGGTCAGTTTTAATTTTTTTTCTAAATTGTAAAGTGTTAGATTTATAAATTTAATTTTTAAATTTAATTTAATGATTTTATTTAAAAATTTATATTTGCTGAATAATTTATTTTATATGTTAAAGTTTCAAATTATAAGTTAATATATGGTTTTAATTTTTTTTTTCTAAATTGTAAATTATTGTTGATTTATAAATTTGATTTTTAAATTTAATTTAATGATTTTATTTAAAAAATTATATTTGGAAAATAAATTATTTTATATGTTAAAGTTTCAAATTATAAGTTAATATATGTTTTTAAATTTCTTTTCTAAATTGTAAAGTATGTTTTGATTTAATAAATTTGATTTTAAAATTTAATTTAAAGATTTTATTTGAAATTTGTATTTTAGTTAATATAAGTTTTAAAAATCTAGATTTTAAGATTTTAACTTATAATTTTATTCAGTTTTAAAATATATAATTTAAATAATGTAATATAATAAAAACACTTTAAAATTTAATTTAATAAATTATTTAATATAGATTTAAAAGATTTATTTAAAAATTTAATTTAAGAAATTAAATATAGACTTTTATAATAACTTTAATAGATAAAAGATTTTTGTATAATATTTTAGAATTTTGTAAAATATTTTATAAGGAATTTATAAAATTTTTGTAAGAGATTTTATAATGGATTTTATAAAGGATTTTTATAAAAGGTTTTTATAAAGGATTTTATAATGGTTTTATATAGGAGTTATAATGGTTTTAAAGGATTTTATAAAGGGTATTTGTAACGACCCTAGATTTTAATTTAATTTAAATTGATGATTAAATGAATTTTTGAATAAAAATTGTAAAATTAATTATAAATGGAAGCGAGTTTCCCCGATTCAAATTGAAAATATATATAGTCATATGGATTTGAAAATTTGTATATATGTGAATATATATGTGTATATTGGATTTGAAATAAAATCTTAAATAAATGGTTTTAAAAATAAATATAGAGTTAAATAATAATAGATGTTAAACTGGAAATAAAAATATATATAAGATAACTATAAAGTAAATAAATTAGATAAGATTTAACGACAAAAATTAAATCTAGAAATTCATCTATATTTTGAAATGAATATATATATATATAGTTTTATAAAATATAAAGTAAGTAAATAAACCTTAACATCATAGTACGAATATTAACAAACAAATGAAGATAAGATGAATTGTGTAAAGTAAAACTAATAACAAATATAAAAGTTAGAAATAGAAATTGATTTATATCACCACAAAGTAATAAAGCATAAGACAAAGAAAAATAAAACAAATTAAGGCAAGTAAAAGAAGACAAAGAAAATAGGCAGCCTGTAGAGTTAGAAAAACAAATATATTAGCATATAAACAAGGACAAGTAGGTATGGAATGAAGTAAGGCAAAAGCAATATGTATACAAGTATGTAAAAGCAAGATATCAGCCGAGTTATCTTCAGCATGGACAAAAACACCTCAGCCCATACCTTTAGTATAGGGAAAAGATAACATCACCCTATACAAAATATTATAATAACCATTTTGTACAAACAAAACATAACATGTAACTTCATATATCAACTTCCTCACTTCTGTTCGTTCCTTCAAGCTTGAGCAAAACTAAAATGAATACTATTTCCAAACTTAAACCAACTTCAATTTAAAACTTCAACTGGAATAGCAATGCAATCAACTACAACCTGATAATCAAGATGAAGGCTTTTCTCTGGAGATCTAGTATGCGATGTTCTTTAATACTTAAAGTGCTGAGCAAAGAAACTTAAAGAAAAATAAAACATCTTCATGCGAACATTTTTAACTTAGGATTCAAAAACAAAACAAGTTTGTTTCAACTAGAATCATAGCCTAGGATTTTTGGTGAGTTTGATTATGAAGAGTTAACCCTGTAATTAAAATTTTACAACAAAAACAAGATTTTATGATTAATTCAAGTATTTCAAACCATTGATTTGATTTTATAACTCGAATGAACATACAAAAATAGGATTTTTAAAACAAAAATGATGATTTTTAGTTAAGTACTTCTAGTGAAATTCACGTTTGAACAAAACTTGCATTTCTACAAATATCTCATGATCGAATCAACTATAAATGCTGAAACTTGTTATGTAGCAAGTTTAATCCTCCATGAATCCAAGAAAAATGCTTAAAGATTTTTCGAATGCAAGGATTTTGAGTTCGAGACAAATAGGGTTAGAATTGAAGTTTTGCAGTGGGTTGAAAACAGGGTGATTTCATCACCTAGGAGTGATCGAGTTCATCGAGGTCGAGGGGGAGGTTAGCTTAGGTTGTTGACGTGGTATGGCCGGAAGCGTGGGTTTTTCTAGTGAACTGAGACGTGGTGACGAGGCGAGTTTCTCTGGTACGATCGAGTTTGCAGTTCGACGAAATGGTGAAAATTCGATTCCAGGTTTCTTGAGTCGAATGGAAGATGGATTTCGTAATTGTGTGGATTTTATGACTAGCCGATGATCGTGGCGATCATCGGAGTCGCGGAGCCACGTCGTGCACGTGCACGACGTGATTTAAGTGTCAGTGAATTGCCATGGGAAGCTCGAGAGGAAACTCGAGAAAATCCGTGAAATGCTTTGGGTTCCTCTCGCGTTCGAATGGTTTGGCCCTGTAGTAATCAAGTTTTAAACTTAGCAAACAGAAAAAAAAAGAAACTGGAGGAAGAAGAGAACACGGGGAAGAAAGGAGATGGCTCGGGGAAAGGATGAAAAGTCCTCGGGTTGGGCTCGAGTAAAGCCTGGGGTTCACTCGGGTGTGTTTTAAACGGGTTAAGTCCAATCAAAAATTTCAAATCACACTGTTAAGTTAATTTCTTCATTTGCAAAGAAAACAATATTAATTTATGATAAGTGAAAGAGAAAAACTTTTTAACCCAAGTTTTAAATAAATAGTAATGACTTAAGTTTTGATTAATAAAGATTTAATGATGATTTATTTATGATTTGGATTAATTGAAGATTTTGATATTAATGAAGATAATTAAGAATAATCACTTAATAAAGTAACTAGTGGAAATTAATGTGATTAAGACATAATTAATGATAAATTAATTAATGTAATTAAATAAAGGGTAATTAACTAAGGGTTAATTAATTTTAAATTTATTATTAAAGGTTAATTAAATTAATGTGATTTGGTAAGAAATAATTAATGATAATTAATTAAGGAATAATTAATTCGATATTAATTAATGATTTAAGTTTGATTAACCAAGTAATTAAGGAATGATGAATTAAGGATAATCAATTTATTAAAGGTTAATTAAATTAATGTGATTTATTAATGGTTAATTAATAAATGATTAAAGAATAATTAATTAAAATGGGTTGTAATTAATTAATGTAATTAAACCAGGATTAGTGACTAACCTAATTTAATTTAATCAGATAAATAAATTGACCTTACTTATGGATGATTGGATTTGACTGAATGATTGAATTGTTTGATATCCCTAATTTGTGATGCATTGTGATACATGATGATTTATGTTGTGATCTGTAATTTACTTATCTGTGATATATATCCGTGATCTGTGAATGAACGATAAGCGAGATAGTTAATACCGCTTATCAACTATGTTTCAGTATTTTGATCTGTGATGATTGAATGATGTTGCACTATTGTGTTAAACCCCTGGACCACACTTTTACACACACAAATATGGATTTCACGTGGAAACCGGTTAAGTCACAGATGATTTAAATTTAATGTTTTTTTGAAATTGAAATTTTAATTTCAATTGATTTTGAAATTTGAAATTTGGGTTTAAACTGAAAAGCTTTTGAAATAGGATTTCAAAGATGAAATTTATTTTTAAATAACTTGATTGAGTTTTGGAATTTAAATACTTTGATTTAAATTTGAATTCAATATTTGAAATTGAATTCTATGATTTGGAAACTAGGGATTAAAGATGTTATACCAGTTATATATGGGTTAAACTATTTTAAAAATATTAATTTGGGAGTGTGAATAAAATTAAAAGGCTTTACCTCATGCAAATATAAAATTGGATTTTTCGGAAACGAAAACTGTTTGTTTTCAAATAATAAAAGCTTTCACATAAGAAATGAATTTCCAATTTGTGTTAAAAGAATTCCTAGTTTGAAATAAAAATGAAAATGATTTCCAAGTTATGGAAATGGTTTGAAAGCTATAAGTTAAACCTTTAATTTAAAGATTTTAAATGAGTTAATCCAATCGAAATGGAAATTGTTTTGAAATCTATGAATGAATCTTTGTGAAACTGGGTGAACTTGTGAAATGAATCTTTTTGTTTAAAGATTTGGAAATGGAAATTTGTTTAAACCATTTGAAGAAAAGTTAAGGTTAATAAGTTGTGACTTAATTGAAATCCCATTATCCATATATTTTTAAATATTACGCTCACTATTCGGGTTAGCCGGGAAAAGACCTTTGTGTCATATAACCCATTCTGAATAGTGATACGTCGTATATGGATAGCATTTGAAGACCGGTGTTGAAGACCGGGTATTTGCGAGAACGATAGGATAACCTATCGATTGTCTCTGCACCGAGTAGCTACGGTATAGAGATTCCTTAAGTGATGGGAAGTTCGATTGGGATTGTGAATACCCAGATTGCAAGGGCTTCTTTGGAAGTGCCTTCGGTTCTGTTCGAACCCAGAACAGACTTGTATGGTTACATGTCTGACATTACACTTTGAGATATAAAGCAGATTTCTTTCAAATACATTTCTGTTGGTGGTGGAGAATTTATTCTCTTAGCTTAACACCCTTCTCTGAGACGTACGAGCTCAGAGGTTATGTAGTTGAAGGTTATCTGCGATATATTCCCAATTTGGTAATGTGACATGCTGAGTGTTGCTGTGTGATGATCATTGTTTGATCATTTGTGATATGATCATTTGTTTGATCATTTATCTTTGTGATCATTACTTTGATCATCTTTGACCCAAAGCATGGCTTTGTGACAAAGTGTAGCTTTGTGGACGAGACTTCGTCGGACCTCACACCCCGGAATGGTCGAAACAGGAAAGATGCAGCAAGGTTATTAGGGGTAGCGCCCCTTAGGGTATGTTCATTTCCTTCTGGATAGAAGTGGTATCATGGTATGGAGCCCAGATACTTAACTTATGTGGATGTCGCAAATATATATATATATATCTTACTTTGTGATTTGTTGTTGGGGCCCCGGTTAAAGGTTGGTTACAACCAGGAGATGGCATACTCGTGTTAGTAGTTACCCAGTAGGGGTAACCCGGCCTTGTGTTGGCAGAGATCCGGTTAGGTTCTCGGGACGTCCTTCTAGAGGCGTTTCCATGTGGCAATGGGAAGTTCCTTGGCCTGACCATTTGTTGGAAATCCAAAGAAACAATACGAGCCTTGTACGGTTTTAGTTGTAGAACCTGCCATTTAATATGGTAGCTATAGTAGGCATACTATAATGGTACCTATGCTGGCTAAGATTTATATTCTACTTTCGAAATATTTTCTACACAATGCACTAATAATAATATAAAAAAAAAAGATTTGTTTTGCGTAGTAAGCATCTTTGACTATCATAAGAAGAAATCTCCTCCAATTCTGCGTTTGCATTGTGTGTGTGGCGGGAGGTCTTATGGTAGTTTCATTTTCTAAAAGCATTGCGAATTGACTTTAAAATTCTCTTGTTGTTCGTTTTTAAAAAAAAAATAAACTGTTATTGTTGCTCACACCAGTCCCATGACTGATCCGGAGTTTATTGTTTCTTTCCTAAACTCTGGATGCTCAAAATTTTTCTACACGGGCAGTCTAGAGTTGGGTTTTTCAGATAGTCAGATTAGTAGATTTTCTGGAGCTAGTTCTGTCTTTGGATATGGACAGCACTTGCTTATCTTTGTGCATCGTTATTGAGAGTTCGAGCTATTTCTGGATTGGTGCTTTGGAGATGGAGATTATCCGCTGCTGGTGTTATCTATTTTCTTTTCCACTGCTATTTCTTGTATCATATCTCTGATGTACATAGATATTCATTGTATCATCATTGTATCTGGATATTGTATTAGATGTTATATATCTATATTCTTTTTTTCTTTTCCGCTGTGTTGTTTACTTAATATTGTTATAAGCTCCGGCGACTCGGATTTGAACGATCGAATCTATGGCATTCGAGTACGATGTAATGTATGTGTGACGCCCCACCTCTATACCCATGCTAACCAAGAACACTACGGAGTAATGCTGTCAACTAGCATGGAGAATAAGGCTGTTTAGGAGAGACCATCCGTGTAATTTCTTTGTGCGAGCACCGATATGTCAGATAGTATAGCATGCATTTCATTTAAGGAGGAAATCCGACATACCGATACAAACACAAAGCTATCACACAGTGGCTATATATAATCTTCGGAAATGAACATAGAAATAAACATAACACAAGTCAGTCATAGACATCCATATCACAAAGGCGGAAAAAAAAGATATGAATATATAACACATGAAAGTGTACATCAGAGTAGTGGTCTGAAAGATCCACGATAATACAAAAGAGTAGCTACAAGCTACACAAAAGAATAAGTATACATCACGGAGTCTATATCTCAAATGTATACAACAACAAATACAATCTAAGTAGCTAGCCAAAAGTCAGAGTAATCCCAGAAGAGAAGTCAAGCAGAAGCACCTGTAACATCTCGGTCTAACCCGAGTATTATTTATAAGAAAATAATAAACGGATCAATCTAGCTATAAATATCAGATGATATGGTATAAAATAAAAGACATGGCATGAACAGGTAATCACCATAATAGCATACTACTATAAGTATGTAATTGAAAATCAACAAGAGATTAATCAATATCACAAGAATCTTCTCAAAGATAAAATAGGGTATCATACCCTAAACTTGTATTCATAACAAGTCAATGACACACAAATTCACCAATGCACAAAAATTGATAAAACTTATCAATGGAAACCATGAAAATTGGTGAAGCACAAAATTCCAAAAATCATCACAAGAAATCCAGAAATTACAAGAAGGGGGAGGCCTATCACAAAACGGGAGTATGAAAACTCACCAACACGTGTAACACAAGACGAGATGCTATCTCATGGTAGCTAACCATAAATTTTGAGCCGAAGCTCCACAAGAATGGCCCGAAGACCGTGGGGCGCTACCCCACATATGTGATGTAGAAACATCACACAAACGGGGTTTAGTCTCCCTCGTAGACAAAGAGACATCGCATAATTGCTAGTCTAAATCGCAAAAATGACCATCATGATCATCGAGAAGTGTCAATCACACCAAGCTAGTAAATATATGAGTTTAGCTTCATGTCCCATAACCACTTGCTTAACTTAAATATTTACGAACAAACTATAGATCTTCACTAAGAAATTGTCACAAAAGGTTCAGTCGAACAAGTCCAAGAATTAACCGACGAAGTGAACGCAAGCATTTCATACCACCTGTTTTACTAAGCCGTTTAATTAGATTTCTCACTCGAGTGAAGTAAAGGCTTGTATATACTAATAGATTGGAAAATGGTTTAGGAAAAAGAGCTTTGTAATAAAATAGTGTTGAAATCGCTTTGGTGAAAGAGTTTTGATATTTACTACTAGTATTGAAACCTTCATATTTTTAAAGTGACGAATCACAAAACGATTGCAGAAACAATCAGTCACAAAAATTCACATTCGAAGATGTGAGAAAAATCCAAGGAATTCAACTCCAAATCCATCAAAGTAGAAATGCAGACTAAACTCCACGGCCTACGACCTAGGAAATCTGCGACCTAATATGGCCGACCTAAGGTGCAAGCGACCTAAGGAGCTACGGCCTAGGAGTAGCACGCGACTTAAAAGATGGCGCGACCTATGGAGCTAGCAGGTCGAGCGACCTAAAGTGATGGAACGACCAAAGCATGGTGCGACTTAACGTAGTCGAGCTAAAGTGCAATGACCTAAGGATGGCATGGTCAAGCGACTTAAGGCATAGCGCGACCTAACGATAGAATGGCTGAGCGACTTAACGTATTGCGCGACCTAACGATAAAATGGCAGAGCGACTTAACGTATTGCGCGACCTAACGATAAAATGGCAGAGCGACCTAAATGGTTGCGAGCTAACCGAGCGACTTAAGCGCGGAACGACCTAATGGTGGCGCGACCTAAGGAGATCGTAAGCAGGTCGAACGACTTAAGGTAGTGAGACTGAGCGACCTAGGGGTTTACGACCTAACGAAAGCAGGCCGAGCGACCTAGGGACAGAACGACCCAACGAGTCACGACCTACTGTGGCACGACCTAAGCCTTAGCGACCTAAGTGTGGGACGAACTAGGTAAGCGACCTAGTGATGTTTTTAGATCGCCGAGCGACCTAAGGAGTAGACGAGCTAAGCGGCGAACGACCTAAGCCCAGAACGTGCTATATGCAGGTAGAGACTTTTCCACGCGAGCGACCTAATTGCCAGCGACCTAAATGGAACGAGCCAGTTCCGAGACAGTGCGACCTAAGCCCAGGAATTTTGCTGAAGCACACTAAAAATTGGGGTTTTTCATAATCCAATCCAAACCAAATGTACATGCACAAGTGATAGGGAATCATTCCCAACAATCCAATGACAGTTATAGGCAAGAATGTGAGATAAAAATATCACCTTTTCACGAAATTGATGAAGGTGAAGCTTGGAAGCAAAGCAAGAATCAACAACAAGCTTGAATCAATGTCTTCTCTTTGAATTTGGAGTTGAATGATGGATTTGCAAGTGAACTTGAGCTTGGAGTTTTAATTTCCCATTCCCTCCTCCATTTTTGATGAAGCTTCAAGTGTTAGGAAAATGAAGAATGAATTAATGAAGAGGAGAAGGGGTTGGGCTGAGTTAGTAAGTGGTTCAGCCCAAACCAAAGTCCTAAGCGAAAAAGTGACAAAATTCCACTTTCTCCAAACGTATCGAAGTTTATACTCAAAAAGACCGCAAACGTCATTTTGAACTCAATAGAGGTGGTTTCGAGTCCTGATTTGACCGTATGCAAAAAGTAGCTTTTCAGACTAAAATCCGACTAACGATAAGATATTTAAATAAAATATTTAAATATGAAATCGACAAATATGCAGGTTGTTACAGACTCCCCTCCTTAAAGAAATTGCGTCCTCGCAATATATATATAAGATGGAAATAAAAAGTAACAACCATAAAAGCATATTAACACAAAAGAAATTTTGAAAATAAGAAGTTCACCTCAAAGAGCATGAGAAAGTAAGTCCGGATGTGTACGCTCGATGAATTCTCTAGATTCCCAAGAGCAATCCTTAGGATTTGAGGACCATTGAACTTTAATAAGCGGAACTTCTTTATTTCGAAGTCGTTTGACCTCCGAAGAAATAATTCGAATAGGATGCTGTTCATAAGTTAAATTCGGTGAAACTTCAATCTCTTCCACAACACTGGGCTCAAGAATAGAATCGAAATCCCGAAGGCACTTCCGTAATTGAGAAACGTGAAACACGTCATGCATGGCAGAAAACTGAGCTGGTAATGAAAGGCGATAAGCCATGGAACCAATACGTTCGGTGATAGGAAATGGCCCAATATATCGAGGTGCTAACTTTCTCGATTGACTGAAACGTACAACGCCCTTCATAGGAGAAACATGAATAAATACAAGATCACCAACAGAAAATTCTAATTTCCTTCTTCGATTATCGACATAGGATTTTTGTCTACTTTGGGCTTCTTTCATCCTATGACGAATAAGATCAATCTTTTCTGTGGAATCTCGAATAAAATCTGGACCTAAAACCAGCTTCTCACCGGCCTCAAGCCAACAAGAAGGAGATCGGCATGGCCTTCCATAGAGTGCCTCAAAAGGTGCCATACCAATACTAGATTGGAAGCTGTTATTATAGGAAAATTCAACGAGAGAAATATGATCTTCCCAACTTCCACCGAAATCAAGCACACAAGAACGAAGAAGATCTTCAAGAGTTTGATTCACACGCTCGGTTTGTCCATCAGACTGGGGATGATAAGCAGTGCTAAAATTAAGCTTCGTTCCCAAAGCTTTTTGAAGACTCTTCCAGAATCCACTAGTAAACAATGGATCATGATCACTAACAATGGAAGTAGGAACTCCATGTAATTTAACAATTTCTTTGATAAAGAGTTTGGCCAGGAGAGGAACGGTTCGGTTCGACCGAACGGGAATAAAATGGGCGGATTTAGTAAGTCTATCAACGATCACCCATAAGCTATCATGACCCGAACGAGAACGGGAAGGCCATCAATGAAATCCATGGAAATTTGATCCCACTTCCAAATTGGAATTTCCATTGGTTGCAATAACCCACCAGGCCTTTGATGTTCAGCCTTGACAAGTTGGCAAGTCATGCAACATTTAACAAAGTTAGCAATATCAGATTTCATTCCCTCCCAGTGATAAAGTCGCTTCATATCCGCGTACATTTTACTACTACCGGGATGAATGGAAAATTTGGAACGATGAGAATCTTCTAGAATATCTCTACGAAGATCACTGATATTTGGCACTATAAGTCTACCAAATTTACGAATGCCGCCACGAGAATCAATATCAAAGTCTTTCAAACCTTCAATATCAATTTTATCCCTAACATTTTGGCCAAGAAGAGCCAATCCAGGATCTAGCCTTTGAGCTTCAAGAATGCAGTCCAAAAGAGAAGGATGAGCCTCAAGGCTACATAGAACAAGAGATGAACATAGATCGGAGACACGATCTCGAATTTCACAAGTGGATAAAACCTCGAGATCTTTCCATTCGGATATCATCATAGAAACGACCGCTTGTTGCTTACGACTAAGAGCATCAACAACTCGATTTCCCTTTCCGGGAGTATAAAGAATATCAAGATCATAAGAGGCAAGGAATTCGAGCCAACGTTGTTGACGCAAATTAAGTTCCTTTTGAGAAAATAAATATTTCAAAGACTTATGATCAGTATAAAGTATGAATTTCTCTCCCAAAAGATAATGTCGCAAAATTCGAAGGGCGAAAACGATAGCCGTGAGTTCTAAATCATGTGTGGCATATCTAGTCTCAGCCGGCTTCAATTGTCTAGAAGCATAAGCAATAACACGTTCTTTTTGCATAAGAACGGCACCCAAACCAACGCGACTAGCATCGGTATAAACAACAAAATCTTGATTCCCTTCGGGAATAACAAGAATACGAGCATCTGAAAGGAGTTCTTTTAATTTCTGAAAAGAAGTTTCACATTTGTCCGACCAAATGTATTTAACACCTTTCTTCGTTAAGCCAGTAAGAGGCACGGCAATCTTAGAAAAGTCTTTTATAAAATGGCGGTAATAACCTGCCAATCCGAGAAAGCTACGGATTTCAGTCACGCTCTCCGGTCTCTTCCAATTTTGAATCGCTTCAATCTTTGAAGGATCCACTGATATTCCGGATTCGGAAATAATATGACCGAGAAACTTCACACTAGATTGCCAAAAGTGGCATTTTGAAAATTTTGCTTTTAATTGATTTCTCCTAAGAGTTTCCAATACAATCCGAAGATACTTTTCATGTTCCTCCTCGGTTTTAGAATACACAAGAATATCATCAATAAAGATGAGAACGAACCGATCGAGGAAATCTTTGAAAACTCGATTCATAAGGTCAACGAAATAAGCCGAAGCATTCGTTAAACCAAATGGCATAACCAGCCATTCGTAAGATCCATAACGAGTACGGAACGAAGTCAAAGGAATACTATCCTCTGCAATACGAAGCTAATGAAAACCGGTAGCCAAGTCCAATTGTGAAAAGACTCTAGAACCACTAAGTTGATCAAATAGATCATCAATCCGAGGCAAAGGATATTTATTCTTAATAGTAAGATCATTAAGCTTGCGGTAGTCGACGCAAAGCCTAAGTGTACCATTGGATTTCTTCACGAAAATTGCTGAAGCTCCCCAAGGCGAGGAACTAGAGCGAATAAATTGCTTCGTCTCCAATTCGGATAACTGTTTGCGCATCTCTTCATTCTCCTTATTGGTCATGCAATAAGGAGGACGAGTAATAGGTTGAGCTTCAGGTGTAAGATTAATTCTGAACTCAATTGCTCGCTTAGGTGGTAATCCTAAAACGGGCTTAAATAAGTCGGAAAATTCACGAACGACGTGAATACGAGAAATGACATCTTCCTCGTCATCATTATCATCATCAAGAGGATTTAGAGAATATAAAGATGCCATCAATGTGGAATCCGAATCTTTAAGAACAATAGAAATCTGCTTAACAGATAGTGGATGTCGAAGATAAATAGTCCGCTCAGGACATAGGATATGAGCTTCATAACGGCTAAGCCAATCCATACCCAAAATCATTCCATAGCCTAAGTAATGCATGACATGCAAATCGGCTAGGAAAGGGAAATCACACAAAATAATCTCCACATCTTTATAAAGCAAACTAAGAGTTGCGAATCTACCAACCGGATTCGCAATTCTTAAAGAAGTCATTAAAGCAACAACACTTAAGGAAAAAGTATCGACAAGTTCCTTTGATATAAAAGAATAGGATGCACCCGTATCAAAGAGAACTCTAATAGGTTGATCATGAAATATAATAATGCCATCAAGGACAGAATGAGACATACCTTGACCGCGAGATGTGTTACCAGGGGCTTGAGCCACGTTTAACTTTCCCTCCTTCTTGCCTTGAAGTCTGGGACATAAATGTATATAATGATCCGGGCTCTTACAATAGCGACAAGAATGGGGCTTTGAACACTTGTTCGCAAAATGGTCCTTAGAACCACAGTTATAGCATTGCCCGCTACTAGGGGAAGGAGTCTTTTCTACCGGAGGTGCAGGTTTCCCCTTTTTGTTGGGATAAGGACCTTTAAATTTGTTTGGCCTCTTCTTGTTGTTGAAGTTTGGTTTGGAACCCACCACTTCAACATCACTTTCCCTATCCGCCTCTTCAAGATGAAGAGCGATATCAATGAGTTGATCGAAAGAAACTTCTAATTTTAGAAGTAATGGCTTCTTGAGATTCTTGTTTAAGCCATAGATGAATCTTTGGTTCTTCTTCAATGGGGTGTTGATGTATTCAACCCCATATTTAGACAGTGACTCGAAGGATGCGACATAATCTGTCAGAGAGGATTCACCTTGAACAAGGTCTATGAAACAACGAGCCAATGTCACTTTCTCTGCTTCTGGTACGAATTTTAATTCGAAGCGTTCCCGGAATTGCTCCCAGGTGAGATCCGCTTCATTAATTTCAGAAATAAGAAGTTCGTACCAATCCAATGCTCTTTCTTGGAGCATACTGGAGGCCACCTGAACACAGTGAAGATCAATAAGATACATGCGAGAAAAGATTCGATCGCATGTTCTTAACCAAGCCTGGACCTCAATAATAGTTTCGGAACCTTTGAATGGTTTCCCACCCAAGTTGGTATAATCGTTGCACAAGCGTGCAAATCCAGACTTAGGATGAGTAAGTTCCTGATTAGGACCAGCTGCTTGAGCATTCTTCACTAAATCAAGAAGCTGTTGAGCGGTCATAAAAACTCCATCCTGGGGAGTAACAGTAGATGGTCCGGCTCTGGGACGGCCTGGTCTAGACATTCTCTCTTTTTTTTTAAGAAAGAGAAGAAGAAAAGTTATTCTCCAAATAAATATCAAGCAAATCTTGATAGATAAAACAAGGATACACAAAGGAAATAGGATGAATCGGTACGAAGACTCGAATTAAATCCTAAGGCACGACTCCTAAGTTGGACTTAGGACGATGATCCTTGTTAAGTTATTCTACATTGTTCTGAAGTTTCGCTCTGATACCAAGCTGTGACGCCCCACCTCTATACCCATGCTAACCAAGAACACTACGGAGTAATGCTGTCAACTAGCACGGAGAATAAGGCTGTTGAGGAGCGACCATCCTTGAAATTTCTTTGTGCGAGCACCGATATGTCAGATAGTATAGCATGCATTTCATTTAAGGAGGAAATCCGACATACCGATACAAACACAAAGCTATCACACAGTGGCTATATATAATCTTCGGAAATGAACATAGAAATAAACATAACACAAGTCAGTCACAAACATCCATATCACAAAGGCGGAAAAAAAAGATATGAATATATAACACATGAAAGTGTACATCAGAGTAGTGGTCTGAAAGATCCACGATAATACAAAAGAGTAGCTACAAGCTACACAAAAGAATAAGTATACATCACGGAGTCTATATCTCAAATGTATACAACAAAAACTACAATCTAAGTAGCTAGCCAAAAGTCAGAGTAATCCCAGAAGAGAAGTCAAGCAGAAGCACCTGTAACATCTCGGTCTGACCCGAGTATTATTTATAAGAAAATAATAAACGGATCAGTCTAGCTATAAATATTAGATGATATGGTATAAAATAAAATACATGGCATGAACAGGTAATCACCATAATAGCATACTACTATAAGTATGTAATTGAAAATCAACAAGAGATTAACCAATATCACAAGAATCTTCTCAAAGATAAAATAGGGTATCATACCCTAAACCTGTATTCATAACAAGTCAATGACACACAAATTCACAAATGCACAAAAATTGATAAAACTTATCAATGGAAACCACGAAAATTGGTGAAGCACAAAATTCCAGAAATCATCACAAGAAATCCTGAAATCACAAGAAGGGGGAGGCCTATCACAAAACGGGAGTACGAAAACTCACCAACACGTGTAACACAAGACGAGACGCTATCTCATGGTACTTAACCGTAAATTTTGAGCCGAAGCTCCACAAGAATGGCCCGAAGACCGTGGGGCGCTACCCCACATATGTGATGTAGAAACATCACACAAACGAGGTTTAGTCTCCCTCGTAGACAAAGAGACATCGCACAATTGCTAGTCTAAATTGCAAAAATGACCATCATGATCATCGAGAAGTGTCAATCACACCAAGCTAGTAAATATATGAGTTTAGCTTCATGTCCCATAACCACTTGCTTAACTTAAATATTTACGAACAAACTATAGATCTTCACTAAGAAATTGTCACAAAAGGTTCAGTCGAACAAGTCCAAGAATTAACCGACGAAGTGAACGCAAGCGTTTCATACCACCTGTTTTACTAAGCCGTTTAATTAGATTTCTCATCCGAGTGAAGTAAAGGCTTGTATATACTAATAGATTGGAAAACGGATTAGGAAAAAGAGCTTTGTAATAAAATAGTGTTGAAATCACTTTGGTGAAAGAGTTTTGATATTTACTACTAGTATTGAAACCTTCATATTTTTGAAGTGACGAATCACAAAACGATTGCAGAAACAATCAGTCACAAAAATTCACATTCGAAGACGTGAGAAAAATCCAAGGAATTCAACTCCAAATCCATCAAAGTAGAAATGCAGACTAAACTCCACGGCCTACGACCTAGGAAATCTGCGACCTAATATGGCCGACCTAAGGTGCAAGCGACCTAAGGAGCTACGGCCTAGGAGTAGCACGTGACCTAAAATATGGCGTGACCTATGCAGCTAGCAGGTCGAGCGACCTAAAGTGATGGAACGACCAAAGCATGGTGCGACTTAACGTAGTCGAGCTAAAGTGGAACGACCTAAGGATGGCATGGTCAAGCGACTTAAGGCATAGCGCGACCTAACGATAGAATGGCTGAGCAACTTAACGTATTGCGCGACCTAACGATAAAATGGCAGAGCGACTTAACGTATTGCACGACCTAACGATAAAATGGCAGAGCGACCTAAATGGTTGCGAGCTAACCGAGCGACTTAAGCGCGGAATGACCTAATGGTGGCGCGACCTAAGGAGATCGTAAGCAGGTCGAACGACTTAAGGTAGTGAGACTGAGTGACCTGGGGGTTTACGACCTAACGAAAGCAGGCCGAGCGACCTAGGGATAGAACGACCCAACGAGTCACGACCTACTGTGGCGCGACCTAAGCCTTAGCGACCTAAGTGTGGGACGAACTAGGCAAGCGACCTAGTGATGTTTTTAGATCGCCGAGCGACCTAAGGAGTATACGAGCTAAGTGGAGAACGACCTAAGCCCAGAACGTGCTATATGTAGGCAGAGACTTTTCCACGCGAGCGACCTAATGGCCAGCGACCTAAATGGAACGAGCCAGTTCCGAGACAGTGCGACCTAAGCCCAGGAATTTTGCTGAAGCACACTAAAAATTGAGGTTTTTCACAATCCAAACCAAATGCAAATGCACATGCACAAGTGGTAGGGAATCATTCCCAACAATCCAATGACAGTTACAGGCAAGAATGTGAGATAAAAATCTCACCTTTTTATGAAATTGATGAAGGTGAAGCTTGAAAGCAAAGCAAGAATCAACAACAAGCTTGAATCAATGTCTTCTCTTTGAATTTGGAGTTGAATGATGGATTTGCAAGTGAACTTGAGCTTGGAGTTTTAATTTCCCATTCCCTCCTCCATTTTTGATGAAGCTTCAAGTGTTAGGAAAATGAAGAATGAATTAATGAAGAGGAGAAGGGGTTGGGCTGAGTTAGTAAGTGGTTCAGCCCAACCAAAGTCCTAAGCGAAAAAGTGACAAAATTCCACTTTCTCCAAACGTATCGAAGTTTATACTCAAAAAGATCGCAAACGTCATTTTGAACTCAATAGAGGTGGTTTCGAGTCCTGATTTGACCGTATGCAAAAAGTAGCTTTTCGGACTAAAATCCGACTAACGATAAGATATTTAAATAAAATATTTAAATATGAAATCCGACTAACGATAAAATATTTAAATATGAAATTTTCGGACTAATGCAGGTTGTTACAGTATGGATGTCGATTTTCGAACGCGAAAAATCCAGGGCGTTACATTTGGTATCAGAGCTAAGGTTGGACTTTAGCTTAGGAGTATAACACGTTATGTAGCTCATTAGAGATATGGTGAAGTATCCCTAGAATGAGTGTATCCCTAAGATATTCGCCTGAATGTCTCAGTAAATTCTCTTACTATCCACTGATAGTGAGTATGAGTGCAAGAAGAGGACGAGATTGGGGACAAGGGAATACGACTATAAATGGTCAATACCCTGCAACAGTGGAAACAACTTTCTTGTCAATCTCCTTTGATTTGTTTCCAAATTTTTTTTGATTGCTTTGTATCAGCTACAAGAAGAAGTTTCGGTGTGATGGTGGCCCTACGAATCGTTGTAGAAAATCCTTACTTTGTATCTTCATCGGTTTCTTATCAGCTTTTTGATATAAACCTTAATGAATATGAATTGGAAATTCTAAATAAATTGGAAATTTAGAATTAATTGAAGATTTTAAATTGTTGATAGTCTGATTTAATGAGCCAAATACAAAATGGATATACAGTTTGATCTGGAAAGATATTTCACTATCTTTGTATATCTATCTGTGTTATTTTTCGTGCCTGTAAATTTCGAGGACGAAATTCTTTTAAGGAGGGAAGTTTGTAACGACCCTAGATTTTAATTTAATTTAAATTGATGATTAAATGAATTTTTGAATAAAAATTATAAAATTAATTATAAATGGAAGCGAGTTTCCCCGATTCAAATAGAAAATATATATAGTCATATGGATTTGAAAATTTGTATATATGTGAATATATATGTGTATATTGGATTTGAAATAAAATCTTAAATAAATGGTTTTAAAAATAAATATAGAGTTAAATAATAATAGATGTTAAACTGGAAATAAAAATATATATAAGTTAACTGTAAAGTAAATAAATTAGATAAGATTTAACAACAAAAATTAAATCTAGAAATTCATCTATATTTTGAAATGAATATATATATATAGTTTTATAAAATATAAAGTAAGTAAATAAACCTTAACATCATAGTACGAATATTAACAAACAAATGAAGATAAGATGAATTGTGTAAAGTAAAACTAATAACAAATATAAAAGTTAGAAATAGAAATTGATTTATATCACCACAAAGTAATAAAGCATAAGACAAAGAAAAATAAAACAAATTAAGGCAAGTAAAAGAAGACAAAGAAAATAGGCAGCCTGTAGAGTTAGAAAAACAAATATATTAGCATATAAACAAGGACAAGTAGGTATGGAATGAAGTAAGGCAAAAGCAATATGTATACAAGTATGTAAAAGCAAGATATCAGCCGAGTTATCTTCAGCATGGACAAAAACACCTCAGCCCATACCTTTAGTATAGGGAAAAGATAACATCACCCTATACAAAATATTATAATCACCATTTTGTACAAACAAAACATAACATGTAACTTCATATATCAACTTCCTCACTTCTGTTCGTTCCTTCAAGCTTGAGCAAAACTAAAATGAATACTATTTCAAAACTTAAACCAACTTCAATTTAAAACTTCAACTGGAATAGCAATGCAATCAACTACAACCTTGTAACGACCCGTCTTTTTACGGATCGAAAAGTTCGTTGAAATCTGGAATTTTTAGCGTTGTTAAGTCATTTCAGGTTTTGGCAGAATTTTGCTTAAGTCCTAAGTCGTAGCCGACTTAGGAGTTGTGGACGAGTTAAGAAAGTTAAGTCGTGGTAGCTTAGGTCGTAGGGTGTTGGAGCGACCTAAGGTAGTGGACGACTTAAGGGGAGTATGTTGTAGGCGACCTAAGGATTTGGATAAGTCGTATGTTGAGGCTTAGATCATTTGGGGCTTAGGTCGTATAACAGTTAAGTCGTAGACGACTTAAGGAAGTTGGTGACCTAAGAGTTTTGGTGAGTTAAGTGTTAGGTCGGCAGGGCGAGTTAACGACCTAAGGAACTGACCGACTTAAGGAGATGGCGACTCAAGGGTAGGCAGACTTAGTAAGTGACCGACCTAGTAGAGTTAGCGACCTAGTGGTTACCGGGTTAGCATAGTTAGGTCGGCAACGACCTAAGGAAGCTGGGGTAATAGTGAGCGACCTAAGGAGTAAGTCATAGACGACTTAGGAGTTTGGTCGTGGGTTGTTAGGTCGCTAAGTATTAGGTTGCTAAGGGTTAAGTGAGTCGGTCGTATGTCTATTAAGTCGTATCCCAGTAAACTGTTAAGTCATAGAAGGTGATTGAGTTGCTAAGTCGTAGGTCGGCATGCTAAGCAGTTAGG
Source organism: Allium fistulosum (assembly GCA_030737815.1). Taxonomy (NCBI): domain Eukaryota; kingdom Viridiplantae; phylum Streptophyta; class Magnoliopsida; order Asparagales; family Amaryllidaceae; genus Allium; species Allium fistulosum. Next base: position 910,824,868 of record CM060907.1, on the reverse strand, counting down.
TAGTGGCATTGTTAGGTCGCAAGGTTTTATAAGTCGTAAGTCGTATACACTGTTAGATCGGAGACTTTGTTATGTCGTGTAGTGTTAGGTCGTAACACTGTTAGGTCGCATAAGTGTTAAGTCGCGCATATTAGTTAAGTCGTAGGTCGGCTTAGTAGATAGGTCGTATGCGCATGTGTTAGGCGAAGCAATTGTTAAGTCGTGTGAGTTGTTAGGTCGGTGAAGGCTTAGGTCGGTGGGGAGTCTTAGGTCGTAGGTTGGAGACGACCTAATTCCGAGTTACGACTTAAGGGATTTTCGCCTATAAATAGAAGGGGGTTGGCTTCATTTTTGGGATCCGGATTTCGAAGCGACGAAGTGCTGCCATTTTGAGAGCTCGACTTCTACACTTCTTCACTTCTTTTCTCTACTCTAATCTAGTGATTCTAATCATCCAAATCGAAGATCAAGATTGAAGATCTTCATCCTTTGAAGTGAGATTTCTTCGTTTAAAGCGGATTCGTGATAGATCAAGCTTGATCCTTTGCTGTCCAGATCTGAAGCGTGTTGATTTGAGGTTGTTTAGGTGATTTGGTGAGTGGTGATTATCTCTCACACGGATCCAAAGGAGTATATTGGATTGTTGGCTCGGTTTGGTGTTAAAATAGTGATTTCCATACATTTTCTTCATCCTAAGTGTAGATCCATATAGATCCATTGTTCATGATGATGTTACATCCATTTTACTAAGTGTTAACCTATGCAAGTTCATTCATCAAGATTTTAGAGACATTGCTCATGTTTTCATGCTTATCTGACTTTCGACTCTTTAATTACGAAATTTCCATTATTGTGATAATTGTCTACTTAGATCATATTTGAATGCTTAATTGCTTGGATTAATGTTTGATTTGGTTGATTGCTATGAATTAGATGATTGATGATTTGATTTAGACCGAAGATGATTCAAAAGCTAAGAGAAAGGCTCTTGAATGGGAAAAGCTGCTTGTGGCATTTGTAGCGGATGATGAAGCTCTTATGCATAGATTTGATGATGATGTTGAGATGAGACTTTGCGAGGATGTGATGAAGCAAAGTATGATATGAGATAGTCTTGGTCTAATCCAGACGGGATCATTCCAAGCAGGTTGAGGATAATGGATTGCTCGAGAGGCGCTTGAGCTAGTATGGAGATGGTCGTCGAGGAGGATGACTAGAAGGCTGAGATCTCATCGTTGTTGAAGGTTCTAGCATGCTCAAAGCAAGAGTACGTTGGGCAGATTCGATAGTCCCTGAAGGCTACTGATTGGGTAGTCAAGTACTCTGGGCAGATTCGATAGTCCTAGGCACGGGTCACGATGACGTGCGGGAGTTATGTCTAGAACCGGGGTTTCCATTAGCCCTTGACGGACGGCTGAAAGAATGTGCCGGTCATTCAATTAACGGTGATATCGAAGCAATGATAACAGTGATAGCCAGAGTCATGGATGTTTGGTTGTATCGTCATTCGGTCTCAAGAGCAGTGTTTTTTGGGTGCTTATCTGATCTTGGTTTAGGCCTTGGGGGTTTGTGCTTAGAAAACATCGCCATTGACTCGAGTGATAATCTCGTTACTTTACATTGTATGCTCTGCTATGTTTGCTTCTGCTTAGTGTGTGTCTGGGGGCTATCACTGTAGAATGAGGTTGGAGTGGGAGGGTTGTATTCCTATTCCTTTTTCCTTTGTACTCTTTTGGTATGTTGTTAGTTAATTTACCGCTCACTAAGACTGTTGTCTGACTCAAGGATTTATGTTTTAATTCTTATTGCCTTGGGCTGTTCGTCCATTTTGGGACGGGCAGACTAGGTAGCAGGTGACAGGTGCTGTTCTCTTCTCACGAAGCTGATATCGAAGACGAGCTAGAGGGTTGCATATTATCTTATTATATGTACTGGATGTTCCGCTGTTTGTATAATCTCTGAGTGTTATGTAGTGAGGCTTGATGTATTGACTATTCAGATGTTTGTATTCAACTATTATGAAGTTTTATTGATGAGATTCTATTCTGTGAAGCTTCACTATATATATGTTCTATTGTATTTTGTCCATGCGCTGTGAGTAATACGATAGATTCTGTTGTTTTAATTTACCCTAACAATCGTCCATGGTCGCCTGCACACTTTACAGCGCACTTTCTCTAGGTACAGTGCAGGGGTCATGGGCGGTCGTCACATGATAATCAAGATGAAGGCTTCAGTTTGAAATTACATAAGGCTGTTCAAATAAAAGCAAACTCTGTTCTTTCCTACCACGATGAGCAAACTTCTAAAAAAATCCTTCTTCCTGTGAGTAAACTTACAGTTTTCTTTTAAATCTTAAGTTTGGTAATTAGTTTATAAACATTGTGTGTAACAACCCTACATTTTAGGCTTATTTTATTTTATATTTTATTTCTGTTAAATTGAATTTCCTGATTGAAAAACTTTATTTTAATTTGAAATTATTTTAAACTTGTTTTGTTTCAAATATTTCATTTCTAAATATATATTTTGATTGTTATGCAAATTATAATTTCAAACTGGTAAAAATTGGATATTTTACTGTAAAGTGAATTTCTGTTCAAACTGGTCAAACTTTGACTTTTAAACTTTAAATTTAAATATTTAAAATTCTTAAATTTTATCTTTTATTATGAAAATAGATTTAATTCCATGAATACTGCTTTTCGTTTCGTTGAAAACGGACTTATATTGTAGAAGTTATGAAATTTTCAATTTTGTGTATAAACTGTTTATTTTGCAATATTATTTATTTTAAAACATATAAATTATATTTTTTTTGTCATATTTTGTTCTAATATATGTTAATATTTTATTTTATGTATAATTTTGTCTTTTAATAATTTTAAAGTGATTATAAAATTTTTCCAAAGCTTGTTGAATTTATTTCGTAATTTTAAAGCCTAATTTCTATTTTCTTTGCTATTTTCTTAATTTAACTATATATAATTAAAATTTATTTATTTATTTTATACATTCACTTTATTTTCTTTGTTTTACTTTATTAATATTCACTTTACATGTATTTAGATTAGAATAGATTTTTCCAAAGATTATTTGAATTTGTTTCAGTTTATTTAACCTAGTTTGTATATAGTGTTATTTTTCTTCATTTAATTTAATTAATATAAAATTTATTTATTTATTTTTCTTATTTACTTTATTTCTGAGTTTATTTATCTTTAATTTCAGCTATTTTCATATTTATAAATATATATATAAATATATAATGGAAATTTGAAAAGTTTATGTCTCTTTAGTTGCTTAAGGTCCTTTAATCTTCCGACCTTTCATTTTCTCAACCTCCACCTTAATGATTTTTTTTGCCGTGCTTTTTTTTTCTTTTCCAGAAACATCTTCCTCATTTTTCACGTGAATTCTCACCTCTAACTTGAAAAAAAATGACGGCCTCTCCCTTGTTCAAAGATTTGGTAAAATTCCCTTTCTTTTCCATTGTTTTCTACTTGTTTTGTTGATTTTGCACTTGCTCTCTTCTCCTTTTAGGCTCGGCTCCTCTCAACTCCAGCACCTTGGCTTCCTCCACCACCACCTGAACCTATCACTACCTCCTCCAGCCCAACCCCAAGCCCAAGCCGTGGCCTCCCATGATGTTGATCCACACAAAAATGAGCAAACTTCACCTATATCTTCCTAGTCGAGCACCATACATCACCACCACCTCCAACTCCTCCTTGGCCGCCACCTACATCACCACCACCTGCCATAGTGGACCCTGACACCACTGCCACACCTGTACCTAACCCACTACAGACCTGACCATGACTTGTATTGCCTTAGCCGTGACCTTATGTGGCTTAGAAACCATGTAGTTTGCCTTTGTGTTGTAGTTCATGCTCACATATCTTTGCACCATCACCATACATGTTTGGCCAACCCTATGGAACCCAAAACCAGATCCAAACCCACCCCTTAGCCATGCATTTCAGATCTGGAGCTGAAGCATAGATGGTAGAAAGCATGTGCAATCACTTTGGCTTTGGTTCATGCATTCATTTCTAACATTGTTTTATTGAATTTTGAGTTAAAAACTCATGTTGTCTGTATTTGTTTTGTTTGAATGTGACAAGGGAATTTATTTTTGGCTCTCCCATATCAAATCATATTCGTATTATCGTGCTTGTTTGGATCCCATTCGTGCAGTCGTCGTCGTTTCTCCAGCACAAAACGGTGAGTTATTCTCACCAGACAATATGTACCTATATAACTGATAAACCGACACCATTTGAATCTGTAATGTATATCATCATGTTATATATGTTTATATTATTATCATATGATGTTCACACCTGTTATTACACTTATTATATCATATGTTACTATTATTTAATGTTATTCTGTTATTTATATCTGTTATCACCATTGCAGGTTCCCTGTAGATTAGAATCACTATGGGTTGAAATGATACATACCCGAACGGACTTTAGAATAGGGAAAAATCGTTATGGGCTGAAATGATAGGCCTGAATGATTTTTATTTAAATTATTTTAACTTGGGATTGCGGGTTTGAAATGATAGAACCCGGATTTTTCTTTTTTAACTGCGGATTGAAATGATACATATCCGTATCACTTGACCTAGGTTAGAAAATTATATACAGGCCCGTGGTTATTTTATAAAGTGTTTTGAATATTTTTAAGTATTTTAAAAATATAAATTTATGAAATTTGATTTAAATAGATTTTGAAATGTTTAAAATAAAGAAATTATGATTTTTCTATGTGTTAAAAATGTAATTAATGAATGGTTTAACTGGATTTTTGAAATATAACTTAAGTTGGAAATTTGGAATTTGGTTAAAAATGATATTTAAGTTATATAAATAAATGGATATTAAATTTTATTTGGAAATGGTAAATATGATAATTTGATTAAATGTGAATTTAAGTGATTTATTAAAGTATTATTGATTTTTTTCTATGAATTTAAGTGGTTAAATAAATGAATGTTTAAAAGTGATCTTTTAAAATATAACTTGACTTGGAAATGTGAAATTTGGTTTTAATTAAAGGTTTTAGTTAATTAAATAAAATTGGAAATTTAGTTAAATTTGTGAAATGGTAATTTAAATTTGAAGTGTTAAGTTATTTGTTGAAATGTGAAGAATTGGAAACTTTTACACTTAAATTTATTAAGTAAATTGTTGAAAATTGGATTTAATTATAAGAAATTTATTGTGAAAAAGATACATGTTAAATGATATGTAAATAAACATTTTAAATGTTAAATTATGATTTTTAAAATGTTTAAAGAGTTTAAAATGAAGTTATTTAATTGCTGGAAATACACTAAAAAGCTGGAAATCACTTTTAATAGCATTCAGAAATGCTATGGTTCTGAATTACACTAAAATTTGTATAAAAGGGCTACTACAGCATTTCTGAAATGCTGCAGTTGCTGCAGTTGAACTTATAGGCTAATATTGAACCCAGGTCTATTATAGCATTCTCTGGAAATGCTATAATGGTCTGCAGTCTTTGCTGAAACCAAATTTAACCCTTGTTTTGAAATCTGAACTACCGCAGCACTTCTGAATTGCTGTCTTTTCTGTTTTGAACTATAATTCAACTAAAACTGAGTTTTAACAGCAGTTTTAAGTGCTGTCTTTGCTGAATTAAAAATGTTTTCAAATATAACTTATAGCAGTTGTTTTTAAATGCTGTGAAATGCTGAAATTTTAATAATTAGGGTTTTTGACTTAGTAAACGAACTCAGAATGGTTTGAAACTTTGGAAATTGAATACTTGATTTGAAAATATAATAATTACACTTTTAAAAGGTTTAAATGAATTATTTTGATTGGAATATAAACTATTTAAAGGTGATTTGAAATGATAGTAAATGAACGATATCTTTGAATTTAAAAGGTATTTAAAGTTGAATATTGGATTTGAACTGATAGGATATTTTATTTTATTAAAATGATTTGAAATGAAGTTTTGTAAGGATATGATATTTTATTATATTAAAATGATTTGAAATGAAGTTTTGAAATTATATGAAAATTTAAATATATGGAAATGGTTTGGAATTGATTTAATCTTTATTTTGATAAAGATATGGTTTGAAATGATATTTTATTTTGAAGTAAAGTATTGTTTTTAAAAGTTATAACCACGGGTTATAATAACGTTGGGTTGTTAAAGAGACCGGGATCGGATATGGACATACTCTCTGTCTTACCGAAAACCACTTTGGCAACCGTGTACGCGGTGGAGATTCCAGAATGAAGTAGGATGGTGGCGACGATCCTAAGGTATATACGTGGACCCAACTCCCGTGAGTTGGCATAAGGTGGCTAAAACAGGAGCGATTGACGGACCAATGAGGTAGCACCTCTGATCGGACACACTTCTTCGATACCATTCTATTACTTGTGATTGATTTGGTGCGCACCCTTGATTTGGGAGTGTTGTTCGAGGTGGGCGGTAGTGGCTGCTATGCGTCACCACCAGTCCGGATGCGTAATTGGTATATCTACCCTGGCATTGCCTAGTTGTGCCGTGTCACCTACCATATCGAGCTTTACTACGATTATGATTTTAAGATCCGACCACGTTAAGGTTCTCCATCCCCTTAACGCTATTTTCTATATGATTATACTTTACTGATTAGACACTACTGTATATAGCGTATATTACTACATAGTAGATAGTTTAACGGATCCTTAGAGGATGGGCGGTCCCAAGCATCTTCTAAGTTACTTGTACCCTTATTACAGTTCGCTTGAGTTGGTTTACATTATATAAGTATATATTGTCCTGACTCGAGTGTTTTGTGTTTTGCTTTACGCTCGGGTCAGCCTGAGTTATTCACAGATTTGGATTTCCACTCTCTTGGAGATTTGAATCGCTGGAGATTATCTGCTTGTCATGTCCTATCTATTCCAGTTCCGTTGTTCTACTCAGCTTGTACTTGGTTATTTTATTGAGACTTTTGTTGTACTCTATTTCTTCTGTTGTATCTTATGTAACTCTGATATATTTATATAGTAGCTTCATGAACTACTATTTCTTTTACTTCCGCTGCATTATTTTACTCTGTGTCTGTGATCTGTGATTATATTTATTTACTGTATATTCTGAGATTTGCCAAATTTTATTTACAACGCGGTATTTTGAGCAATTCAACTCCGGCATGAGTGTCTACCTATACACTTATAATGGATGCGAATTGTTGAAAATATCGGGTCGTTACAGTTGGTATCAGAGCTTTGGCTTTGAGGCAAAACTTAGAATGTATGGTAAATTTATTTACAGAATCACTTTCGTTCGAGTTTGAATCTCTTCCTTTGATTCGTTTTCCTTTGAATTTTGGAACGTTCCCTGCGGTTCCGAAATTCATTCGTGTCCCTCACTATTCATCATCTTTTGATTCTGGAGTATCCCATGACTCCACTTCCAATGATCTTTATAGTGAATTGGCGGTCTCGCCAATATTCTAATTTTCTTGTAAAAGGGTGAAAATTCTTTATAATCAGCATCGATTCACCAGAGATTTATATTTATCCTTGGTTTAGATGCTAATATCTTTTATTATTCCAAACTCTATCTCTTGAGATTGAAGGTAGATTTACCCCAGAAAATCCACATTTGATCTTATCCATTGAGTCACGGTTGACCCGGTTAAGGTTGTCCGCGATTTATCTAAGCTTACCCATCTCTCTACTCTGTTTAATCATCTTGTCTTTTGTTCCAATCTATCTTCCAAACATTTTGAACTGTACTTGTAAATTAATGTTTTGTTTTATATTGTGTTGTTTGAGTTGTTAATGTTGATTTGGGTTTCCGATCGATTCGTCTGATCAACGCTATCGATAGGATTTCTAAAACACTTTGACAGAACAAACTGACACAATATTATTTTAAAATTTGGTTTATGAAATAAATTTGGATATATAATTTTATGGAACTTAATAAATTGATTTAAATTGATAATTTGAAATGATAATACTTGATTTATCATTTATTGTTCTACAAATGAATTTATAAATAGTTGTTTATAAATTTATTTGGGAACTGAAATGAATTTAAAACAAGAAAGTTAAAGAATTTAATTTCCGATGGTTTCAAACCTTGTGTTTAAAATTTTTAAAAGGATATTATTTAAAGTATTTTGAATAAAAATTTGTCTCTAAAGAATTTTAAAGTTTAAAAATTTAGTGCTCTTCTCTTTGTCGCTGGAAAATAATTTCGGTGATGACTGCAGCATCATCGACGTTCATTTTCGAGTTTCGAAGTGAAGAAACCATTCTGTAGTCTTGCTACAGCTTTGTTTTGGAAAATCTGATTGATTTGAATTTCTAAAATATGACTGGATTATAATATATATAAAGATATATGATTTAAATTTGATTTAACATATTATGTATATATAATTACTTATCTCCAAATGGTTTGAAGATGTTCGAAGATTCAAATTCTTATATTTTTTCTTAAAGAATAATTTCAATTATAAAAAGAAAAATCAAAATTTTGGATAAATGATTCAAACTTGAGATAATTGAATTGGATAGTTTTATTTGTATATTACAATTGCATTCAAATATAACTTACCTTAAATTTTTTTTTAGAAGTTAACAATGTAATTGGATAATATACAATATAAAAAGGATTTTTATACACTTAAATATTAGTTATAAAAGATTAACAGAGGTAAATAGTGAAAAAGGAATTTAAAGAGATTTTATTTAAATAACTTAATAATCAAATTGATTTAATATGGAACCTTAAGTCTAACCTAGGAATTTTAATAAAGGTTATTTCCTGAAATGAATATGTTGTATAATAAATAATGTATCTTTGAATAGATAAAATAAAATACATTTGAATTGGACTTTTGGTAATAAAGTTTATTTAACTTGAATTCATAGTTTAATTGATGTCTAAATGAATAAATGTGTAAAGAAATTTGATTGTTATATTTGCTATATAAATGTTTATTTATGAAATAGATATGTCTTGGAAATTGAATAATTATGATTTAAATAGTTAAAATGTATTTTAACATCACTAAAATTTGATAATTGAAAATTTGGTTTTCAAATGGAATTTTAAGTGTAACTTATTAAAGGAATATCTATTTATGAAATGGGTATTTTAAATAAGTGTTAGGTTATGTGTTAAATTAAGAGCTAACTAAAATAGTGAGCTTTTGACTTAATAAATGAAGTATAGTTTATTTGGATATTTCATTCATAAAGGTTTGTTTTAATAAGTCATAAGTTAAATGATATCCAAATGAATATTTCTGAAATTAAACTGATTTGAAATATTAATATATCTACTGTAGCATTTTATAAGTGCTGCTGTTTTGAAAATACAATGTTTTGGAAATTTATAATTGAATGAACTTAGAAATGTTACAGCTTTGAAACGAATATTATTTGACATTGGATTTAAATGGTTTAAATGAAGATTATTTTTAAAAAGGTGTTATGATTTTCAAAGTATTATGTTTTTTTTTAGAATAACATTTCCAAAGTGTTATGATTTTAAGTAGTACGATTTCTAAATGATAACATCTCTAAATTGTTATGATTTCAAAACATTATGGTTACAAATCTATTATCTTATTTTGTTTTTCAAACTACCTTTTGGTTGTCCTTATTTCTCTTATCTTGTTACAGAATGGGAAGGCTATTGCTTATACTAGTCTGTTTAGAAATCTTTCTGTAATCTTTGATAACCTTTGTTACTCATCTGGATCTGAACACTGTTTTTCCATTCATAGACCGTCAGTCAAGTGAAAAGGGAGATTCAGACTCTAGAGGATCTTTTTCGTGCTTATATTCTTGATTTGATCACCTCCATCTTGTCAAACTTACCTATAACAATAGTTATCAGGTGTAATTCCAATCTTCTTATCATCTTGTCTTAATTCTATTTCATTTTTTTTTTCTTTTTCTGTGCTTTCATGTACCTCATTCCTTTTCGGGGACGAAAATTTTTGAGTGGGGGAGAGTGTAACAACCCTACATTTTAGGCTTATTTTATTTTATATTTTATTTCTGTTAAATTGAATTTCCTGATTGAAAAACTTTATTTTAATTTGAAATTATTTTAAACTTGTTTTGTTTCAAATATTTCATTTCTAAATATATATTTTGATTGTTATGTAAATTATAATTTCAAACTGGTAAAAATTGGATATTTTACTGTAAAGTGAATTTCTGTTCAAACTGGTCAAACTTTGACTTTTAAACTTTAAATTTAAATATTTAAAATTCTTAAATTTTATATTTTATTATGAAAATAGATTTAATTCCATGAATACTGCTTTTCGTTTCGTTGAAAACGGACTTATATTGTAGAAGTTATGAAATTTTCAATTTTGTGTATAAACTGTTTATTTTGCAATATTATTTATTTTAAAACATATAAATTATATTTTTTTTGTCATATTTTGTTCTAATATATGTTAATATTTTATTTTATGTATAATTTTGTCTTTTAATAATTTTAAAGTGATTATAAAATTTTTCCAAAGCTTGTTGAATTTATTTCGTAATTTTAAAGCCTAATTTCTATTTTCTTTGCTATTTTCTTAATTTAACTATATATAATTAAAATTTATTTATTTATTTTATACATTCACTTTATTTTCTTTGTTTTACTTTATTAATATTCACTTTACATGTATTTAGATTAGAATAGATTTTTCCAAAGATTATTTGAATTTGTTTCAGTTTATTTAACCTAGTTTGTATATAGTGTTATTTTTCTTCATTTAATTTAATTAATATAAAATTTATTTATTTATTTTTCTTATTTACTTTATTTCTGAGTTTATTTATCTTTAATTTCAGCTATTTTCATATTTATAAATATATATATAAATATATAATGGAAATTTGAAAAGTTTATGTCTCTTTAGTTGCTTAAGGTCCTTTAATCTTCCGACCTTTCATTTTCTCAACCTCCACCTTAATGATTTTTTTTGCCGTGCTTTTCTTTTCTTTTCCAGAAACATCTTCCTCATTTTTCACGTGAATTCTCACCTCTAACTTGAAAAAAAATGACGGCCTCTCCCTTGTTCAAAGATTTGGTAAAATTCCCTTTCTTTTCCATTGTTTTCTACTTGTTTTGTTGATTTTGCACTTGCTCTCTTCTCCTTTTAGGCTCGGCTCCTCTCAACTCCAGCACCTTGGCTTCCTCCACCACCACCTGAACCTATCACTACCTCCTCCAGCCCAACCCCAAGCCCAAGCCGTGGCCTCCCATGATGTTGATCCACACAAAAATGAGCAAACTTCACCTATATCTTCCTAGTCGAGCACCATACATCACCACCACCTCCAACTCCTCCTTGGCCGCCACCTACATCACCACCACCTGCCATAGTGGACCCTGACACCACTGCCACACCTGTACCTAACCCACTACAGACCTGACCATGACTTGTATTGCCTTAGCCGTGACCTTATGTGGCTTAGAAACCATGTAGTTTGCCTTTGTGTTGTAGTTCATGCTCACATATCTTTGCACCATCACCATACATGTTTGGCCAACCCTATGGAACCCAAAACCAGATCCAAACCCACCCCTTAGCCATGCATTTCAGATCTGGAGCTGAAGCATAGATGGTAGAAAGCATGTGCAATCACTTTGGCTTTGGTTCATGCATTCATTTCTAACATTGTTTTATTGAATTTTGAGTTAAAAACTCATGTTGTCTGTATTTGTTTTGTTTGAATGTGACAAGGGAATTTATTTTTGGCTCTCCCATATCAAATCATATTCGTATTATCGTGCTTGTTTGGATCCCATTCGTGCAGTCGTCGTCGTTTCTCCAGCACAAAACGGTGAGTTATTCTCACCAGACATTATGTACCTATATAACTGATAAACCGACACCATTTGAATCTGTAATGTATATCATCATGTTATATATGTTTATATTATTATCATATGATGTTCACACCTGTTATTACACTTATTATATCATATGTTACTATTATTTAATGTTATTCTGTTATTTATATCTGTTATCACCATTGCAAGTTCCCTGTAGATTAGAATCACTATGGGTTGAAATGATACATACCCGAACGGACTTTAGAATAGGGAAAAATCGTTATGGGCTGAAATGATAGGCCTGAATGATTTTTATTTAAATTATTTTAACTTGGGATTGCGGGTTTGAAATGATAGAACCCGGATTTTTCTTTTTTAACTGCGGATTGAAATGATACATATCCGTATCACTTGACCTAGGTTAGAAAATTATATACAGGCCCGTGGTTATTTTATAAAGTGTTTTGAATATTTTTAAGTATTTTAAAAATATAAATTTATGAAATTTGATTTAAATAGATTTTGAAATGTTTAAAATAAAGAAATTATGATTTTTCTATGTGTTAAAAATGTAATTAATGAATGGTTTAACTGGATTTTTGAAATATAACTTAAGTTGGAAATTTGGAATTTGGTTAAAAATGATATTTAAGTTATATAAATAAATGGATATTAAATTTTATTTGGAAATGGTAAATATGATAATTTGATTAAATGTGAATTTAAGTGATTTATTAAAGTATTATTGATTTTTTTCTATGAATTTAAGTGGTTAAATAAATGAATGTTTAAAAGTGATCTTTTAAAATATAACTTGACTTGGAAATGTGAAATTTGGTTTTAATTAAAGGTTTTAGTTAATTAAATAAAATTGGAAATTTAGTTAAATTTGTGAAATGGTAATTTAAATTTGAAGTGTTAAGTTATTTGTTGAAATGTGAAGATTTGGAAACTTTTACACTTAAATTTATTAAGTAAATTGTTGAAAATTGGATTTAATTATAAGAAATTTATTGTGAAAAAGATACATGTTAAATGATATGTAAATAAACATTTTAAATGTTAAATTATGATTTTTAAAATGTTTAAAGAGTTTAAAATGAAGTTATTTAATTGCTGGAAATACACTAAAAAGCTGGAAATCACTTTTAATAGCATTCAGAAATGCTATGGTTCTGAATTACACTAAAATTTGTATAAAAGGGCTACTACAGCATTTCTGAAATGCTGCAGTTGCTGCAGTTGAACTTATAGGCTAATATTGAACCCAGGTCTATTATAGCATTCTCTGGAAATGCTATAATGGTCTGCAGTCTTTGCTGAAACCAAATTTAACCCTTGTTTTGAAATCTGAACTACCGCAGCACTTCTGAATTGCTGTCTTTTCTGTTTTGAACTATAATTCAACTAAAACTGAGTTTTAACAGCAGTTTTAAGTGCTGTCTTTGCTGAATTAAAAATGTTTTCAAATATAACTTATAGCAGTTGTTTTTAAATGCTGTGAAATGCTGAAATTTTAATAATTAGGGTTTTTGACTTAGTAAACGAACTCAGAATGGTTTGAAACTTTGGAAATTGAATACTTGATTTGAAAATATAATAATTACACTTTTAAAAGGTTTAAATGAATTATTTTGATTGGAATATAAACTATTTAAAGGTGATTTGAAATGATAGTAAATGAACGATATCTTTGAATTTAAAAGGTATTTAAAGTTGAATATTGGATTTGAACTGATAGGATATTTTATTTTATTAAAATGATTTGAAATGAAGTTTTGTAAGGATATGATATTTTATTATATTAAAATGATTTGAAATGAAGTTTTGAAATTATATGAAAATTTAAATATATGGAAATGGTTTGGAATTGATTTAATCTTTATTTTGATAAAGATATGGTTTGAAATGATATTTTATTTTGAAGTAAAGTATTGTTTTTAAAAGTTATAACCACGGGTTATAATAACGTTGGGTTGTTAAAGAGACCGGGATCGGATATGGACATACTCTCTGTCTTACCGAAAACCACTTTGGCAACCGTGTACGCGGTGGAGATTCCAGAATGAAGTAGGATGGTGGCGACGATCCTAAGGTATATACGTGGACCCAACTCCCGTGAGTTGGCATAAGGTGGCTAAAACAGGAGCGATTGACGGACCAATGAGGTAGCACCTCTGATCGGACACACTTCTTCGATACCATTCTATTACTTGTGATTGATTTGGTGCGCACCCTTGATTTGGGAGTGTTGTTCGAGGTGGGCGGTAGTGGCTGCTATGCGTCACCACCAGTCCGGATGCGTAATTGGTATATCTACCCTGGCATTGCCTAGTTGTGCCGTGTCACCTACCATATCGAGCTTTACTACGATTATGATTTTAAGATCCGACCACGTTAAGGTTCTCCATCCCCTTAACGCTATTTTCTATATGATTATACTTTACTGATTAGACACTACTGTATATAGCGTATATTACTACATAGTAGATAGTTTAACGGATCCTTAGAGGATGGGCGGTCCCAAGCATCTTCTAAGTTACTTGTACCCTTATTACAGTTCGCTTGAGTTGGTTTACATTATATAAGTATATATTGTCCTGACTCGAGTGTTTTGTGTTTTGCTTTACGCTCGGGTCAGCCTGAGTTATTCACAGATTTGGATTTCCACTCTCTTGGAGATTTGAATCGCTGGAGATTATCTGCTTGTCATGTCCTATCTATTCCAGTTCCGTTGTTCTACTCAGCTTGTACTTGGTTATTTTATTGAGACTTTTGTTGTACTCTATTTCTTCTGTTGTATCTTATGTAACTCTGATATATTTATATAGTAGCTTCATGAACTACTATTTCTTTTACTTCCGCTGCATTATTTTACTCTGTGTCTGTGATCTGTGATTATATTTATTTACTGTATATTCTGAGATTTGCCAAATTTTATTTACAACGCGGTATTTTGAGCAATTCAACTCCGGCATGAGTGTCTACCTATACACTTATAATGGATGCGAATTGTTGAAAATATCGGGTCGTTACAGTTGGTATCAGAGCTTTGGCTTTGAGGCAAAACTTAGAATGTATGGTAAATTTATTTACAGAATCACTTTCGTTCGAGTTTGAATCTCTTCCTTTGATTCGTTTTCCTTTGAATTTTGGAACGTTCCCTGCGGTTCCGAAATTCATTCGTGTCCCTCACTATTCATCATCTTTTGATTCTGGAGTATCCCATGACTCCACTTCCAATGATCTTTATAGTGAATTGGCGGTCTCGCCAATATTCTAATTTTCTTGTAAAAGGGTGAAAATTCTTTATAATCAGCATCGATTCACCAGAGATTTATATTTATCCTTGGTTTAGATGCTAATATCTTTTATTATTCCAAACTCTATCTCTTGAGATTGAAGGTAGATTTACCCCAGAAAATCCACATTTGATCTTATCCATTGAGTCACGGTTGACCCGGTTAAGGTTGTCCGCGATTTATCTAAGCTTACCCATCTCTCTACTCTGTTTAATCATCTTGTCTTTTGTTCCAATCTATCTTCCAAACATTTTGAACTGTACTTGTAAATTAATGTTTTGTTTTATATTGTGTTGTTTGAGTTGTTAATGTTGATTTGGGTTTCCGATCGATTCGTCTGATCAACGCTATCGATAGGATTTCTAAAACACTTTGACAGAACAAACTGACACAATATTATTTTAAAATTTGGTTTATGAAATAAATTTGGATATATAATTTTATGGAACTTAATAAATTGATTTAAATTGATAATTTGAAATGATAATACTTGATTTATCATTTATTGTTCTACAAATGAATTTATAAATAGTTGTTTATAAATTTATTTGGGAACTGAAATGAATTTAAAACAAGAAAGTTAAAGAATTTAATTTCCGATGGTTTCAAACCTTGTGTTTAAAATTTTTAAAAGGATATTATTTAAAGTATTTTGAATAAAAATTTGTCTCTAAAGAATTTTAAAGTTTAAAAATTTAGTGCTCTTCTCTTTGTCGCTGGAAAATAATTTCGGTGATGACTGCAGCATCATCGACGTTCATTTTCGAGTTTCGAAGTGAAGAAACCATTCTGTAGTCTTGCTACAGCTTTGTTTTGGAAAATCTGATTGATTTGAATTTCTAAAATATGACTGGATTATAATATATATAAAGATATATGATTTAAATTTGATTTAACATATTATGTATATATAATTACTTATCTCCAAATGGTTTGAAGATGTTCGAAGATTCAAATTCTTAAATTTTTTCTTAAAGAATAATTTCAATTATAAAAAGAAAAATCAAAATTTTGGATAAATGATTCAAACTTGAGATAATTGAATTGGATAGTTTTATTTGTATATTACAATTGCATTCAAATATAACTTACCTTAAATTTTTTTTTAGAAGTTAACAATGTAATTGGATAATATACAATATAAAAAGGATTTTTATACACTTAAATATTAGTTATAAAAGATTAACAGAGGTAAATAGTGAAAAAGGAATTTAAAGAGATTTTATTTAAATAACTTAATAATCAAATTGATTTAATATGGAACCTTAAGTCTAACCTAGGAATTTTAATAAAGGTTATTTCCTGAAATGAATATGTTGTATAATAAATAATGTATCTTTGAATAGATAAAATAAAATACATTTGAATTGGACTTTTGGTAATAAAGTTTATTTAACTTGAATTCATAGTTTAATTGATGTCTAAATGAATAAATGTGTAAAGAAATTTGATTGTTATATTTGCTATATAAATGTTTATTTATGAAATAGATATGTCTTGGAAATTGAATAATTATGATTTAAATAGTTAAAATGTATTTTAACATCACTAAAATTTGATAATTGAAAATTTGGTTTTCAAATGGAATTTTAAGTGTAACTTATTAAAGGAATATCTATTTATGAAATGGGTATTTTAAATAAGTGTTAGGTTATGTGTTAAATTAAGAGCTAACTAAAATAGTGAGCTTTTGACTTAATAAATGAAGTATAGTTTATTTGGATATTTCATTCATAAAGGTTTGTTTTAATAAGTCATAAGTTAAATGATATCCAAATGAATATTTCTGAAATTAAACTGATTTGAAATATTAATATATCTACTGTAGCATTTTATAAGTGCTGCTGTTTTGAAAATACAATGTTTTGGAAATTTATAATTGAATGAACTTAGAAATGTTACAGCTTTGAAACGAATATTATTTGACATTGGATTTAAATGGTTTAAATGAAGATTATTTTTAAAAAGGTGTTATGATTTTCAAAGTATTATGTTTTTTTTTAGAATAACATTTCCAAAGTGTTATGATTTTAAGTAGTACGATTTCTAAATGATAACATCTCTAAATTGTTATGATTTCAAAACATTATGGTTACAAATCTATTATCTTATTTTGTTTTTCAAACTACCTTTTGGTTGTCCTTATTTCTCTTATCTTGTTACAGAATGGGAAGGCTATTGCTTATACTAGTCTGTTTAGAAATCTTTCTGTAATCTTTGATAACCTTTGTTACTCATCTGGATCTGAACACTGTTTTTCCATTCATAGACCGTCAGTCAAGTGAAAAGGGAGATTCAGACTCTAGAGGATCTTTTTCGTGCTTATATTCTTGATTTGATCACCTCCATCTTGTCAAACTTACCTATAACAATAGTTATCAGGTGTAATTCCAATCTTCTTATCATCTTGTCTTAATTCTATTTCATTTTTTTTTTCTTTTTCTGTGCTTTCATGTACCTCATTCCTTTTCGGGGACGAAAATTTTTGAGTGGGGGAGAGTGTAACAACCCTACATTTTAGGCTTATTTTATTTTATATTTTATTTCTGTTAAATTGAATTTCCTGATTGAAAAACTTTATTTTAATTTGAAATTATTTTAAACTTGTTTTGTTTCAAATATTTCATTTCTAAATATATATTTTGATTGTTATGTAAATTATAATTTCAAACTGGTAAAAATTGGATATTTTACTGTAAAGTGAATTTCTGTTCAAACTGGTCAAACTTTGACTTTTAAACTTTAAATTTAAATATTTAAAATTCTTAAATTTTATATTTTATTATGAAAATAGATTTAATTCCATGAATACTGCTTTTCGTTTCGTTGAAAACGGACTTATATTGTAGAAGTTATGAAATTTTCAATTTTGTGTATAAACTGTTTATTTTGCAATATTATTTATTTTAAAACATATAAATTATATTTTTTTTGTCATATTTTGTTCTAATATATGTTAATATTTTATTTTATGTATAATTTTGTCTTTTAATAATTTTAAAGTGATTATAAAATTTTTCCAAAGCTTGTTGAATTTATTTCGTAATTTTAAAGCCTAATTTCTATTTTCTTTGCTATTTTCTTAATTTAACTATATATAATTAAAATTTATTTATTTATTTTATACATTCACTTTATTTTCTTTGTTTTACTTTATTAATATTCACTTTACATGTATTTAGATTAGAATAGATTTTTCCAAAGATTATTTGAATTTGTTTCAGTTTATTTAACCTAGTTTGTATATAGTGTTATTTTTCTTCATTTAATTTAATTAATATAAAATTTATTTATTTATTTTTCTTATTTACTTTATTTCTGAGTTTATTTATCTTTAATTTCAGCTATTTTCATATTTATAAATATATATATAAATATATAATGGAAATTTGAAAAGTTTATGTCTCTTTAGTTGCTTAAGGTCCTTTAATCTTCCGACCTTTCATTTTCTCAACCTCCACCTTAATGATTTTTTTTGCCGTGCTTTTCTTTTCTTTTCCAGAAACATCTTCCTCATTTTTCACGTGAATTCTCACCTCTAACTTGAAAAAAAATGACGGCCTCTCCCTTGTTCAAAGATTTGGTAAAATTCCCTTTCTTTTCCATTGTTTTCTACTTGTTTTGTTGATTTTGCACTTGCTCTCTTCTCCTTTTAGGCTCGGCTCCTCTCAACTCCAGCACCTTGGCTTCCTCCACCACCACCTGAACCTATCACTACCTCCTCCAGCCCAACCCCAAGCCCAAGCCGTGGCCTCCCATGATGTTGATCCACACAAAAATGAGCAAACTTCACCTATATCTTCCTAGTCGAGCACCATACATCACCACCACCTCCAACTCCTCCTTGGCCGCCACCTACATCACCACCACCTGCCATAGTGGACCCTGACACCACTGCCACACCTGTACCTAACCCACTACAGACCTGACCATGACTTGTATTGCCTTAGCCGTGACCTTATGTGGCTTAGAAACCATGTAGTTTGCCTTTGTGTTGTAGTTCATGCTCACATATCTTTGCACCATCACCATACATGTTTGGCCAACCCTATGGAACCCAAAACCAGATCCAAACCCACCCCTTAGCCATGCATTTCAGATCTGGAGCTGAAGCATAGATGGTAGAAAGCATGTGCAATCACTTTGGCTTTGGTTCATGCATTCATTTCTAACATTGTTTTATTGAATTTTGAGTTAAAAACTCATGTTGTCTGTATTTGTTTTGTTTGAATGTGACAAGGGAATTTATTTTTGGCTCTCCCATATCAAATCATATTCGTATTATCGTGCTTGTTTGGATCCCATTCGTGCAGTCGTCGTCGTTTCTCCAGCACAAAACGGTGAGTTATTCTCACCAGACATTATGTACCTATATAACTGATAAACCGACACCATTTGAATCTGTAATGTATATCATCATGTTATATATGTTTATATTATTATCATATGATGTTCACACCTGTTATTACACTTATTATATCATATGTTACTATTATTTAATGTTATTCTGTTATTTATATCTGTTATCACCATTGCAAGTTCCCTGTAGATTAGAATCACTATGGGTTGAAATGATACATACCCGAACGGACTTTAGAATAGGGAAAAATCGTTATGGGCTGAAATGATAGGCCTGAATGATTTTTATTTAAATTATTTTAACTTGGGATTGCGGGTTTGAAATGATAGAACCCGGATTTTTCTTTTTTAACTGCGGATTGAAATGATACATATCCGTATCACTTGACCTAGGTTAGAAAATTATATACAGGCCCGTGGTTATTTTATAAAGTGTTTTGAATATTTTTAAGTATTTTAAAAATATAAATTTATGAAATTTGATTTAAATAGATTTTGAAATGTTTAAAATAAAGAAATTATGATTTTTCTATGTGTTAAAAATGTAATTAATGAATGGTTTAACTGGATTTTTGAAATATAACTTAAGTTGGAAATTTGGAATTTGGTTAAAAATGATATTTAAGTTATATAAATAAATGGATATTAAATTTTATTTGGAAATGGTAAATATGATAATTTGATTAAATGTGAATTTAAGTGATTTATTAAAGTATTATTGATTTTTTTCTATGAATTTAAGTGGTTAAATAAATGAATGTTTAAAAGTGATCTTTTAAAATATAACTTGACTTGGAAATGTGAAATTTGGTTTTAATTAAAGGTTTTAGTTAATTAAATAAAATTGGAAATTTAGTTAAATTTGTGAAATGGTAATTTAAATTTGAAGTGTTAAGTTATTTGTTGAAATGTGAAGAATTGGAAACTTTTACACTTAAATTTATTAAGTAAATTGTTGAAAATTGGATTTAATTATAAGAAATTTATTGTGAAAAAGATACATGTTAAATGATATGTAAATAAACATTTTAAATGTTAAATTATGATTTTTAAAATGTTTAAAGAGTTTAAAATGAAGTTATTTAATTGCTGGAAATACACTAAAAAGCTGGAAATCACTTTTAATAGCATTCAGAAATGCTATGGTTCTGAATTACACTAAAATTTGTATAAAAGGGCTACTACAGCATTTCTGAAATGCTGCAGTTGCTGCAGTTGAACTTATAGGCTAATATTGAACCCAGGTCTATTATAGCATTCTCTGGAAATGCTATAATGGTCTGCAGTCTTTGCTGAAACCAAATTTAACCCTTGTTTTGAAATCTGAACTACCGCAGCACTTCTGAATTGCTGTCTTTTCTGTTTTGAACTATAATTCAACTAAAACTGAGTTTTAACAGCAGTTTTAAGTGCTGTCTTTGCTGAATTAAAAATGTTTTCAAATATAACTTATAGCAGTTGTTTTTAAATGCTGTGAAATGCTGAAATTTTAATAATTAGGGTTTTTGACTTAGTAAACGAACTCAGAATGGTTTGAAACTTTGGAAATTGAATACTTGATTTGAAAATATAATAATTACACTTTTAAAAGGTTTAAATGAATTATTTTGATTGGAATATAAACTATTTAAAGGTGATTTGAAATGATAGTAAATGAACGATATCTTTGAATTTAAAAGGTATTTAAAGTTGAATATTGGATTTGAACTGATAGGATATTTTATTTTATTAAAATGATTTGAAATGAAGTTTTGTAAGGATATGATATTTTATTATATTAAAATGATTTGAAATGAAGTTTTGAAATTATATGAAAATTTAAATATATGGAAATGGTTTGGAATTGATTTAATCTTTATTTTGATAAAGATATGGTTTGAAATGATATTTTATTTTGAAGTAAAGTATTGTTTTTAAAAGTTATAACCACGGGTTATAATAACGTTGGGTTGTTAAAGAGACCGGGATCGGATATGGACATACTCTCTGTCTTACCGAAAACCACTTTGGCAACCGTGTACGCGGTGGAGATTCCAGAATGAAGTAGGATGGTGGCGACGATCCTAAGGTATATACGTGGACCCAACTCCCGTGAGTTGGCATAAGGTGGCTAAAACAGGAGCGATTGACGGACCAATGAGGTAGCACCTCTGATCGGACACACTTCTTCGATACCATTCTATTACTTGTGATTGATTTGGTGCGCACCCTTGATTTGGGAGTGTTGTTCGAGGTGGGCGGTAGTGGCTGCTATGCGTCACCACCAGTCCGGATGCGTAATTGGTATATCTACCCTGGCATTGCCTAGTTGTGCCGTGTCACCTACCATATCGAGCTTTACTACGATTATGATTTTAAGATCCGACCGCGTTAAGGTTCTCCATCCCCTTAACGCTATTTTCTATATGATTATACTTTACTGATTAGACACTACTGTATATAGCGTATATTACTACATAGTAGATAGTTTAACGGATCCTTAGAGGATGGGCGGTCCCAAGCATCTTCTAAGTTACTTGTACCCTTATTACAGTTCGCTTGAGTTGGTTTACATTATATAAGTATATATTGTCCTGACTCGAGTGTTTTGTGTTTTGCTTTACGCTCGGGTCAGCCTGAGTTATTCATAGATTTGGATTTCCACTCTCTTGGAGATTTGAATCGCTGGAGATTATCTGCTTGTCATGTCCTATCTATTCCAGTTCCGTTGTTCTACTCAGCTTGTACTTGGTTATTTTATTGAGACTTTTGTTGTACTCTATTTCTTCTGTTGTATCTTATGTAACTCTGATATATTTATATAGTAGCTTCATGAACTACTATTTCTTTTACTTCCGCTGCATTATTTTACTCTGTGTCTGTGATCTGTGATTATATTTATTTACTGTATATTCTGAGATTTGCCAAATTTTATTTACAACGCGGTATTTTGAGCAATTCAACTCCGGCATGAGTGTCTACCTATACACTTATAATGGATGCGAATTGTTGAAAATATCGGGTCGTTACATTGTGTTTTCTGTATGATGTAAATATGTGTTTCTGAGATGTTCTCTGGAGATCTAGTATGTGATGTTCTTTAATACTTAAAGTTCTGAGCAAAGAAACTTAAAGAAAAATAAAACATCTTCATGCGAACATTTTTAACTTAGGATTCAAAAACAAAACAAGTTTGTTTCAACTAGAATCATAGCCTAGGATTTTTGGTGAGTTTGATTATGAAGAGTTAACCCTGTAATTAAACTTTTACAACAAAAACAAGATTTTATGATTAATTCAAGTATTTCAAATCATTGATTTGATTTTATAACTCGAATGAACATACAAAAATAGGATTTTTAAAACAAAAATGATGATTTTTAGTTAAGTACTTCCAGTGAAATTCACGTTTGAACAAAACTTGCATTTCTACAAATATCTCATGATCGAATCAACTATAAATGCTGAAACTTGCTATGTAGCAAGTTTAATCCTCCACGAATCCAAGAAAAATGCTTAAAGATTTTTCGAATGCAAGGATTTTGAGTTCGAGACAAATATAGGGTTAGAATTGAAGTTTTGCAGTGGGTTGAAAACAGGGTGATTTCATCACCTAGGAGTGATCGAGTTCATCGAGGTCGAGGGGGAGGTTAGCTTAGGTTGTTGACGTGGTATGGCCGGAAGCGTGGGTTTTTCTGGTGAACTGAGACGTGGTGACGAGGCGAGTTTCTCTGGTACGATCGAGTTTGCAGTTCAAAGAAATGGTGAAAATTCGATTCCAGGTTTCTTGAGTCGAATGGAAGATGGATTTCGTAATTGTGTGGATTTTATGACTAGCCGATGATCGTGGCGATCACCGGAGTCGCGGCGCCATGTCGTGCACGTGCACGACGTGATTTAAGTGTCAGTGAATTACCATGGGAAGCTCGAGAGGAAACTCAAGAAAATCCGTGAAATGCTTTGGGTTCCTCTCGCGTTCGAATGGTTTGGCCCTGTAGTAATCAAGTTTTAAACTTAGCAAAAAGAAAAAAAAAAGAAACTGGAGGAAGAAGAGAACACGGGGAAGAAAGGAGATGGCTCGGGGAAAGGATGAAAAGTCCTCGGGTTGGGCTCGAGTAAAGCCTGGGTTCACTCGGGTGTGTTTTAAATGGGTTAAGTCCAATCAAAAATTTCAAATCACGCTGTTAAGTTAATTTCTTCATTTGCAAAGAAAACAATATTAATTTATGATAAGTGAAAGAGAAAAACTTTTTAACCCAAGTTTTAAATAAATAGTAATGACTTAAGTTTTGATTAATAAAGATTTAACGATGATTTATTTATGATTTGGATTAATTGAAGATTTTGATATTAATGAAGATAATTAAGAATAATCACTTAATAAAGTAACTAGTGGAAATTAATGTGATTAAGACATAATTAATGATAAATTAATTAATGTAATTAAATAAAGGGTAATTAACTAAGGGTTAATTAATTTTAAATTTATTATTAAAGGTTAATTAAATTAATGTGATTTGTTAAGAAATAATAAATGATAATTAATTAAGGAATAATTAATTCGATATTAATTAATGATTTAAGTTTGATTAACCAAGTAATTAAGGAATGATGAATTAAGGATAATCAATTTATTAAAGGTTAATTAAATTAATGTGATTTATTAATGGTTAATTAATAAATGATTAAAGAATAATTAATTAAAATGTGTTGTAATTAATTAATGTTAATTAAACCAGGATTAATGACTAATCTAATTTAATTTAATCAGATAAATAAATTGACCTTACTTATGGATGATTGGATTTTACTAAATGATTGAATTGTTTGATATCCCTGATTTGTGATGCATTGTGATACATCCTGATTTATGTTGTGATCTGTAATTTACTTATCTGTGATATATATATTTGTGATCTGTGAATGAACGATAAGCGTGATAGTTAATACCGCTTATCAACTATGTTTCAGTATTTTGATCTGTGATGATTGAATGATGTTGCACTATTGTGTTAAACCCCTGGACCACACTTTTACACACACAAATATGGATTTCACGTGGAAATCGGTTAAGTCACAAATGATTTAAATTTAATGTTTTTTTGAAATTGAAATTTTAATTTCAATTGATTTTGAAATTTGAAATTTGGGTTTAAAGTGAAAAGCTTTTGAAATAGGATTTCAAAGATGAAATTTATTTTTAAATAACTTGATTGAGTTTTGGAATTTAAATACTTTGATTTAAATTTGAATTCAATGTTTGAAATTGAATTCTATGATTTGGAAACTAGGGATTAAAGATGTTATACCAGTTATATATGGGTTAAACTATTTTAAAAATATTGATTTGGGAGTGTGAATAAAATTAAAAGGCTTTACCTCGTGCAAATATAAAATTGGATTTTTCGAAAACGAAAACTGTTTGTTTTCAAATAATAAAAGCTTTCACATAAGAAATGAATTTCCAATTTGTGTTAAAAGAATTCCTAGTTTGAAATAAAAATGAAAATGATTTACAAGTTATGGAAATGGTTTGAAAGCTATAAGTTAAACCTTTAATTTAAAGATTTTAAATAAGTTAATCCAATCGAAATGGAAATTGTTTTGAAATCTATGAATGAATCTTTGTGAAACTGGGTGAACTTGTGAAATGAATCTTTTTGTTTAAAGATTTGGAAATGGAAATTTGTTTAAACCATTTTAAGAAAAGTTTTTGGTAATAAGTTGTGACTTAATTGAAATCCCATTCTCCATATATTTTTAAATATTACGCTCACTATTCGGGTTAGCCGGGAAAAGACCTTTGTGTCATATAACCCATTCCGAATAGTGATACGTCGTATATGGATAGCATTTGAAGACCGGTGTTGAAGACCGGGTATTTGCGAGAACGATAGGATAACCTATCATTTGTCTCTGCACCGAGTAGCTACGGTATAGAGATTCCTTAAGTGATGGGAAGTTCGATCGGGATTGTGAATACCCGGATTGCAAGGGCTTCTTTCGAAGTGCCTTCGGTTCTGTTCGAACCCGGAACAGACTTGTATGGTTACATGTCTGACATTACACTTTGAGATATAAAGCAGATTTCTTTCAAATACATTTCTGTTGGTGGCGGAGAATTTATTCTCTTTGCTTAACACCCTTCTCTGAGACGTACGAGCTCAAAGGTTATGTAGTTGAAGGTTATCAGCGATATATTCCCAATTTGGTAATGTGACATGCTGAGTGTTGCTGTGTGATGATCATTTGTGATATGATCATTTATCTTTGTGAACATTACTTTGATCATCTGTTGACCCAAAGCATGGCTTTGTGACAAAGCGTAGCTTTGTGGACGAGACTTCGTCGAACCTCACACCCCGAAATGGTCGAAATAGGAAAGATGCAGCAAGGTTATTGGGGGTAGAGCCCCTTAGGGTATGTTCATTTCCTTCTGGATAGAAGTGGTATCATGGCATGGAGCCCAGATACTTAACTTATGTGGATGTCGCAAATATATATATATATATATATATATATATATCTTACTTTGTGATTTGTTGCTGGGGCCCCGGTTAAAGGTTGGTTACAACCGGGAGATGGCATACTCGTGTCAGTAGTTACCTAGTTAGGAGTAACCTGGCCTTGTGTTGGCCGAGATCCGGTTAGGTTCTCGGGACATCCTTCCAGAGGCGTTTCCATGTGGCAATAGGAACTTCCTTGGCCTGCCCATTTGTTGGAAATCCAAAGAAACAATACGAGCCTTGTACGGTTTTAGTTTTAGAACCTGCCATTTAATATGGTAGCTATAGTAGGCATACTATAATGGTACCTATGCTGGCTAAGATTTATATTCTACTTTCGAAATATTTTCTACACTATGCACTAATAATAATATCTAAAAAAAAGATTTGTTTTGCATAGTAAGCATCTTTGACTATCATAAGAAGAAATCTCCTCCAATTCTGCGTTTGCATTGTGTGTGTGGCGGGAGGTCTTATGGTAGTTTCATTTTCTAAAAGCATTGCGAATTGACTTTAAAATTCTCTTGTTGTTCTTTTTTTTTTAAAAGATAAACTGTTTTTGTTGCTCACACCAGTCCCATGACTGATCCGGAGTTTATTGTTTCTTTCCTAAACTCTGGATGCTCAAAATTTTTCTACACGGGCAGTCTAGAGTTGGGTTTTTCAGATAGTCAGATTAGTAGATTTTTTGGAGCTAGTTCAGTCTTTGGATATGGACTGCACTTGCTTATCTTTGTGCATCGTTATTGAGAGTTCGAGCTATTTCTGGATTGGTGCTTTGGAGATGGAGATTATCCGCTGCTGGTGTTATCTATTTTCTTTTCCGCTGCTATTTCTTGTATCATATCTCTGATGTATATAGATATTCATTGTATCATCATTGTATTTGGATATTGTATCAGATGTTATATATCTATATTCTTTTTTTCTTTTCCGCTGTGTTGTTTACTTAATATTGTTATAAGCTCCGGCGACTCGGATTTGAACGATCAAATCTATGGCATTCGAGTACGATGTAAAGTATGGATGTCGATTTTCGAACGCGAAAAATCCAGGGCGTTACAGTATTATAAAAGAACTTGTGTAAAGGAATTTGGAAGCATTTTAAAGGAATTTGCATAGAGGTTTATGAAAAGGAGAAGAGTGGTAAACTATTTTGGAATTTATAAATAGCTTTATAAATGATTCTAAACCATATAAATATTATAAATGGTTTAAGAGAGATTTATAAATTATTTTCAAAATTAATTGAAACAAATCTTCCTCGGTATTTATGTAACGATACGATTTTTCGACGCTCAAAAGTCGACATTAATATGACCACTGTATCAAATGCCGAGCAATCGAATGCCGGAAAACCGAATTGTTATGGTTAAAAAGAAGAGGTAGAAGAAGACAGAAGAAAACGAATGAAGAAGCAACAAAAACAATATTAGAATCTCACATTCGCTGCGGAACAACATATAATAGATAAATGAATAATCTTTAAATCAAAGAACTATATCAGTTTATACATTACATCATCATCAGAGTTTACAACAACAATACATCAATGGACAGTTATACAAACTTGTCCTCATACAGAATACACAGCGGAATAATAATATCACATACAAGTGATACGTCTCGCCATCCAACTCGCCACTAAGCTCCACAGCATCTCAAGAATCCAGAATGACCTGATAACCTGACTCTAGACTGCCCGTGTGAAAATTTGTGGGCACCCAGAGTTTAGGAAGGAAACAATAAACTCCAGGTCAGTCATGGTGACTGGTGTGAGAACTAAAAACAGTTATTTTCACAAAGAGAATAAAACAGATTCGCAATGCTTTCGGAAAATGAAACTACCATAAGACCTCCCGCCACACACACAATGCAAACGCAGAATTGGAGGAGATTTCTTCTTATGATAGTCAAAAATGCTTACTATGCAAAATCATTCGATATTATTATC
Organism: Allium fistulosum; assembly: GCA_030737815.1. Classification (NCBI taxonomy): domain Eukaryota; kingdom Viridiplantae; phylum Streptophyta; class Magnoliopsida; order Asparagales; family Amaryllidaceae; genus Allium; species Allium fistulosum. The sequence continues at coordinate 910,796,936 of CM060907.1, read as the reverse complement.
ATTAGTGCATAGTGTCGAAAAACCATTTCTAAAATATAATATTAATCTTAGCCAGCATAGACATTTCGCACTTATGCCTACTATAGCTACTATGTTCAATAGCAGGTTACCGCCACATTCCATAGCAGGTAATACAACTAAAACCGTAAAAGGTTCGTATTGTTTCTTTGGATTTCCAACAAATGGTCAGGCAAAGGAACTTCCTTACACTGAAATAGAAACGCCTCTGGAAAGACGCCCCGAGAACCTAACCGGATCTCTACAAACACAAGGCCGATGCTACCTCACGCTGTACAGCTGTAACTAGGTAACTAACACACTGACTCTACCTCACGCTATACAGCTGTAACTAGGTAGCTAACACACGAGCTATGTCATCCCCCGGTCGTCACCGACCTTTATCCGAGGATCCTCAATCACAAATCAACAACCACAAAGTATAATAAATTTGCAGCATCAACATAGGTAAAATATCTGGGCTACATACCATGATATCACCTTTTATCCAGAAGGAAATGACATACCCTAGGGGCGCTACCCCTAAAAACCTTTGCCGCAACATTCCTGTTTCGACCATTACCAGGTTGTGAGGCTCGACGAAGTCTCATCCACAAAGCTATGCTTTTTCACAAAGCCACGCTTTGATCAATAAATGATCAACAGCACTTCGTATGCCACATTACCAAATTGGGAATGTATCACTAGTAACCATCAACTACATAACCTCTGAGCTCATACGTCTCAGAGAAGGGTGTTAAGCTAAAAGAATAAATTCTCCACCACCAACAGAAATGTATTTGATAGAAACCAGCTTTACATCTCAAAGTGTAACGTCAGACACACATCCATACAAGTCCATTCCGGGATCGAACGGAACCGAAGGCACTTCCAAAGAAGCCCTTGCAATCCGGATAATTTCTAATCACGTCCGGACTTCCCATCACAAGAAGAGTGATATTAATCTCTATACCGGAGCAACTCGATGCAGAGACATTCGACAGGTTGTCCTTTCATTTTTGAAAATACCCTGTCTTCACACCGGTCTTCAAATAATGTCCATTCACGACGTATCACTATTCGGAATGGGTTATATGGCACAAAGTCATCTCCCGGCTTAACCGAATAATGAGCGTTTGTTTTAAAAACAAATCAAGTGTCATTTCAAAGGCAAATATTGATAGTCGGTTATTTAACTATCAACAACATCCACAACAATCAACCAATTTAAATAATTTTTCCCAAATTATTAAATTTCAAAATATCTTCGCAAGATATATAATTTCCACACTTCAACATTTGAAAACCAATTTCAAATCAATTTCCCTACACGGGATATATTTCCAAATATTTATTCATTCTCATTGGAAATCTGCCGAGTTAAAATATTTTAAAATGATTTATATCACTATCCAAAAATATATTTGGAAACCATTTTTCTCCGAAATATTCCTTTCAAAAACCAACTTTAGAACCTTAAATTTATATTTTAAAAGCTACTTTGGAAATATACACGGCTTTATAGTGAGAATACACTTTCACTTCATGTAACGACCCGTAAATTTCTACAATTAAATTTGTTAATTTAATAGGATTTTGTAATTAAAATTTAGTAGAAATAATAAAAGGTGATAAATTTATATTGGAGTGAACGCTAAATTAAAATGTAGCAATGGTAATTAAAACCTATTTATAGTAATTTGAATAAATTCAAATGTAGGACTTAGTTATAAGTGTAAATTTATGGGTATGATAACAAATTTGTATAAATTACCTAATTAAATGGTCAATTAACTTATTAGAAATCAAACTCATTTAAATGGTATGTAATTATAATGTGTTATTGATACAAACGTTACTTTAATGATTATTAATAAAGTAACGCAAGAGTAAATGAAAACTTAATAAAAACATAAATTTATTTTAAGGAAACAAGAGATATATTGTAACGTCCCAGATTTTCGCGTTCGAAAATCGACATCCATACTTTACATCGTACTCGAATGTCGTAGATTCGAGCGTTCAAATTCGAGTCGCCGGAGCTTATAACAACATTAAGTAAACAACACAACGGAAATAAAAGAATATAGATATACAATATCTGATACAATATCCAGATACAATGATGATACAATGAATATCTATATACATCAGAGATATGATACAACAAATAGCAGCGGAAAAGAAAATGATAACATCAGCAGTGGATAATCTCCATCTTCAAAGCACTAATCCAGAAATAGCTTGAACTCCCAATAACGATACACCAAGATAAGCAAGTGCAGTCCGATCCAAAGACTGAACTAGCTCCAGATAACCTACTAATCTGACTATCTGAAAAACCAAACTCTAGACTGCTCGTGTAGAAAAATTTTGAGCATCCAGAGTTTAGGAAAGAAACAATAAACTCCGGATCAGTCATGGGACTGGTGTGAGCAACAAAAACAGTTTATCTTTAAAACAAATAGCAGAGAATTTTAAAGTCAATTCGCAATGCTTTTTGGAAAATGAAACTACCATAAGACCTCCCACCACACACACAATGCAAACGCAGAATTGGAGGAGATTTCTTCTTATGATAGTCAAAGATGCTTACTACGCAAAATCAAATCATTTGATATTATTACTAGTGCATAGTGTAGAAAACAATTTCGAAAGTAGAATATAAATCTTAGCCAGCATAGACATTTCGCACTTATGCCTACTATAGCTACCATGTTCAATAGCAGGTTACCACCACATTCCATGGCAGGTAATACAACTAAAACCGTACAGGGCTCGTATTGTTTTGTTTGGATTTCCAACAAATGGTCAGGCTAAGGAACTTCCTATTCCATGAAAGAAACGCCTCTGGCGGGACGTTCCGAGAACCAACTGTTCTCTGCCAAACAAGGCCGGCAACCCCTTTTCCCAAGGGATAAAAGAAACCTCAGATATGCCACCCCCGGTCCTTTGGGACCTTTATCCGAGCGCTCGATAACCAACATCACACATCATAAAGAAAGTGTATCCACATGAGTAAGTATCTGGGCTCCATACCATGACACTACCCTTTTCCAGAAGGAATGGTCATACCCTAGGGGAGCTACCCCTGAAAACCTTGCCGCACAATTCCTGTTTCGACCATTACCGGGTTGTGAGGCTCGACGAAGTCTCGTCCACAAAGCTACGCTTTTTCAAAAAAAGCCACGCTTTGGGTCAACAGATGATCAACCTATGATCACAAAGATAAATGATCAAACAAATGATCGTATCACAAATGATCAAACACTGATCATCACACAGCAACACTCAGCATGTCACATTACCAAATTGGGATATATCACTGATAAATTTCAACTACATAACCTCTGAGCTCGTACGTCTCAGAGAAGGGTGTTAAGCTAAGAGAATAAATTCTCCGCCACCAAACAGAAATGTATTTGAAAGAAATCGGCTTTATATCTCAAAGTGTAATGTCAGACATGTATCCATATAAGTCTGTTCCGGGTTCGAACAGAACCGAAGGCACTTCTCACGAAGCCCTTGCAAATCCGGATAATTCTCAATCACGTCCGGACTTCCCGTCACAAAAGAGTGATATAAATCTCTATACCGGCGCGACTCAATGCAGAGACATTCGATAGGTTGTCCTTTCATTTTTCGAAAAATATCCGGTCTTCAACACCGGTCTTCAAATGCGATCCATATACGACGTATCACTATTCAGAATGAGTTATACGACCCAAAGGTCCTTTCCCGGCTAACCCGAATAGTGAGCGTAATATTCGAAAACATATGGATATTGGGATTTCAATTAAGTCACAACTTAAACCCAAACTTTCTTTACAAATGGTTTATCAAATTACCATTTTAATCCTTTAAACAAAAAGATTCAATTCACAAAGTTCACTTAATTTCACAAAGATTCATTCACAGATTTTCCAAATCGATTTCCATTTCAGTTTAATTAACTCGTTAAATCTTTAAATCAAAGATTTAACTAATAGCTTTCAAAACAATTCCATTTCAAATGGTTTAAACAAAACATCATTTTAAATCTGTTAAAAATAACAGATTTGATTCATAGCTTTCAAAACAATTCATAACTTGGAAAATCCATTTTTCAATTCACTTTCCTTTAATTTAAACTGGAATTTCTTTTCTTATCTAAAAGCTTTTATCATTTGAAAACAACAGTTTTTACTTTGGAAATCCGATTCATTCATACTAGCTGAAATCCTTGGGTTAAATCCAAATTCCCAAGTTATACTTTTTAAAATGGTTAAATTCATACAAACACATTTTATATCATCTTTAGTCCCTAGTTTCAATCATAGATTTAATTTCAAACTTGAATTCAAATTTAAATCAAATTATTTAAATTTTCAAAACTCGATTAAGTTATTCGAAAATAAGACTTATCTTTGAAATTCCATTTCAAAAGCTTTTCACTTTAAACCCAAATTTCCGATTTCAAAATCAATTGAAATTAAAATTTCAATTTCAAAAACATCAAATTTAAATTATCTGTGACTTAACCGATTTCCACGTGAAATCCATATTTGTGTGTGTATGGTGTAGTCCCGGGGTTTCACACAATAGTGCAACATCAATCATCACAGATATATCGATAAGCGGTAAAATCGATAACGCTTATCTCCATTCACAGATTCATAGATAAAATAAATTTATCGGTCACAAAGATTCATTAATACAATTTGATGTGGGTTTCGGATAGCCAACTGGAATCCGACTCCCTGTCGCATCGAAATTCAAGTGTCGTTTTACGGGTCAAAGGTTTCATATTCACATAGTAATATATCACAGAAACAGAAATCACAGATCACGACATAAATCAGGACGTATCACAAAGCATCATATATCAGGGATATCAAACAATTAGTATCATTCAACAGAATTCAAACATCCATAAGTGAGATCAATTAATTGTCTGATTTGATAAGTCATCAATCGTGGTTAATTAACATAAATTAATTTCAAATCATTTGATTGATTATCCTTTAATCATTTATTAATTAAATTAATTAACCTTAAATTATTTAAAAATTAACTTTTAATTTATCAATTTACTTAATCAATTTAATCATTTATTAAATTTCCTTTAATTAAGAAATTAACTTTAATTATCCAATTAATAATTCTTAATTACAAATTAATTACCCTCAAATAACCTTATTTATAATCTTTTAACTATTAATTCATTCTTTAAAATAATTAATTACACTTTAATTACTTTATTTAAAAATCTTAATTTCATCATTAAAACAGTAACCTCTAATGATATTTATAAAAATTTAAGTTGAAAATATCTTAAAGTTTTGACTTAACAAACTTAAGTTAACAACCCTATGAATTCTTAATTAAGGTTTAAGAGACATTAAAAAGGGAAAGAATTTTTATAAGAAATGATTAAAACATTTTCATTTTTAAATTTTCAAAAGAAACGTTATTAAATCAGGTTTAAAACTTGATTTCTTCCTTTATGTTTGAAACTGTCTTTCTGAAACACATCTATAAACCCGAGCAACAACACGTTCTACCCGAGCTTACCCCTAGGCAAAACCACGATCAAAAACAATTCCAACCCGAGACAAAACAAAGAATACCTGAGTTCTTTCCCCTCTTATATATTAAAAACTTGTTTTAATTTAAAAGTTTAAAATCTAGAAATTCTCATGCCCACGCGAACACACCCTGATCGACTCGAGCCCAACCTTCTTTTACCCGAACCCCTCTTCGTTCCCAAACCAAACCTCTTCGCTTGACACCAAAACGTGCATGCTGTGCACGTACACCCGCATCGCCGACCACTGGTGATCGTCGCGACCACCTTCAATGACCACACGAACCCCTACAAACTCAAGCGAGAACCCAGATCAAAAGCAACATCTCCGAGACGAAGTCGAACCCATTTTTTTGACCAAGTCCAGAAACCATCGCTGCCAGTAATTCGCACCCCACCATCGCCTCCGACCATGAGAAGTCCTGCCATCATCGACAAAGCTTCGTCGAACCCTCCAGCGGCCATCCCCATGATTGCGATCAACTCCGATTCCTAATGGGCATCGCCATTTGCCCTGCAAACCACCTCGTTCCCAAACGACCACCGAACCCTAAATCACCAAAAATCCATTGCCTCGACCAACGATAAAATCCACCTGTATTTTTCCCGCACTCCCCATCGATCAGACCACCTCTAGTCCAAAAATCGAATCGCTCTACCATGTCGTTCATCGGAAATCAACCCAAATGCCAAAAATGGATAACACGCGAATGCCCAAGAATTATTGAACTAAAAATCATGGAATGAGTATTAAAATTCATGATTTCCAGTCACGAATTCATCCATGTATCCCAATTTAGAAATTAAAAGAGTTGATTTTAACCCATATAAGGCTTCCACTGTTATTTAAGATTAAAAAAAAGATAGTTAGTTAAATTTAAAACCCTGGAACTATTTTTAAATCCATTATCATACAATAACAAGCAACTTTCATTTAGACATCAAAGTCTAAGATTGATTGGATTGGGAAGATACTAATTTTATTCCTACTGAGTTTGAATTTACAACTTTAAACAGAGGAGAACATGTGCATGAACATTTCTCAGACACTCACATGCATACACAAATTCATACAAGCAAAACATTATCCACTATTCTAATTCAAGAATAAATCACAACGTCAAGACATAAAAGTGTGTTCAGGTCTAGTTTGCTCACCTGTCACGACTCGAAGAACAGAGAAGCTTGGATTTGCTTGAATTTGAAAACCGGAAACTTGTTTATGAATTTGATCTTTTTGAAACTGTTTTGCTTTGAACTTTGATTTTTAAAACTGCATGCTGATGAACTTTGATGAAGATGATCCTAGACTTAAATGTATGCAGATGATCTTGAGTTTGAAGAAGAATACATATGCTATATTTTTTTTTTCTTCTGGTTTGCTTAGTCTTGAGAACGAGAATGAAACAAAGGGGATGTACATATAAATTGAATGTACAGGTGATCATTTGTTTATACAAAGCAGGTACAAGATTTTGTTTTTTTTTTTTAAAATCTTTGGCCAGAGATATTGGTATGTTATGGTGGCTGCATTTATGAGTTTGTACAAAGTTTATTTTATTTTATAGATTTTTCTTTGCTATGGACAAATGGAGGTGATGTACAGGTTTTATTTTAGCTCGGCTGATATGATATCTTTTGTATGCTAGAGGTACTTGCATTAAATACCTATGTACCTTATGCTTCATATGCCATGCTTGTTGACTTCAGCTAGTATGAAGTTGTGATGATATTTGTATCTATCCATTGTCTCATTTTACAGGCATACTTTATTTGTTTACTGGAATGAAGCTATCATCTCGGCTGATATGATAATGTTGTGGTGCTAGCATTAATTAAGGTGTACAAATTTACATATTTATATTTTCTTTTCTCTTTCATTTCGGCTGATGAGATATGGTGTTGTGTACTTAGGATATTTGCATTTATTTTACTTGGTGGCTGCAGCTAAGTTTTGGGTGGCTGAGAATCTTATTATGGTATCTTGTTAACACTTTGTATTTCATTTGCCTAGCTTGCTTTAGATTTACTTAGTTGTTATACTTATATGGTTTTATTTGTTTTCTTTTTTACTTTGTCTTTGTAATACTACTTTATAATATAAACGATTTCTATTTTACAAATATATATAATTTATCTTACTTTAATTATTATTATTAAACCATTTAAACTTAGATTTTAAACTCGAATTCAATATACATATACATTAACTTCAAATTTTCTCATATATCACGTATACATATATATATTCACATATATGTACAATATTTACAATATTATTAAATTTAAATGATTCATTCCAAAATTTATTCGAAGATCGGGGAAACTCGCATTACTTAAATCGATTTATTTCACAAATTTTATTCAAAAATTCTTTAAATTATCAATTTAAATTAAATTAAAATTCGGGGTCGTTACAAACTTCCCCCCTTAAAAGAATTTCGTCCTCGAAATTACCAGGGAGACACAAAGATATATGAAGAATATTTCATCAAATCAAACTGAACATCTATTCTGCATCTGGCTTATCAAATTAGAATATCAATAATAGATAAAAGAACGAATCTGTTTAATTTTTCACAGGATACTCGGGTTATCCAGATCTACGAAATATACAGTGGCATCGGTTAGTTCAAAGGAATAACTAACTATTCGTAGAACATATCCGGACCCAAGGAATAGATAGATAGATGGATACAATTTCAAAACTTTTAGTTTAGAAACTAAATTATACCTATCAACTATAACAATCAAAGCAACCAATACATTCAAACAAACAATTTTGGCTTATCCGGAGTTTACGTCCCATATTAATATATCAAATTTCTTCCTGGATCTACCAGAAATCATCGAAGAATTGAGAAAAGATGCTGAACAAAAGAGATTGATAGAAAAAAGATTACTTCCTTGTTGTTACAGAGTATTGACCATTTATAGTCGTATTTCCCTGTCCCCTATCTCGTCCTCTTCTTGCACTTATACTTACTATCAGTGGATAGTAAGAGAATTTACTGAGGCATACGGATGGATATCTGAGGAATACTCATTCTAGAGTTTACTTCACTCTATCTCTAATGAGCTACTTAACGTGTTACACTCCTGAGCTAAAGTTCTACCTTAGCTCTGATACCAAATGTAACGTCCCAGATTTTCGCGTTCGAAAATCGACATCCATACTTTACATCGTACTCGAATGTCGTAGATTCGAGCGTTCAAATTCGAGTCGCCGGAGCTTATAACAACATTAAGTAAACAACACAACGGAAATAAAAGAATATAGATATACAATATCTGATACAATATCCAGATACAATGATGATACAATGAATATCTATATACATCAGAGATATGATGCAACAAATAGCAGCGGAAAAGAAAATGATAACATCAGCAGCGGATAATCTCCATCTTCAAAGCACTAATCCAGAAATAGCTTGAACTCCCAATAACGATACACCAAGATAAGCAAGTGCAGTCCGATCCAAAGACTGAACTAGCTCCAGATAACCTACTAATCTGACTATCTGAAAAACCAAACTCTAGACTGCTTGTGTAGAAAAATTTTGAGCATCCAGAGTTTAGGAAAAAAACAATAAACTCCGGATCAGTCATGGGACTGGTGCGAGCAACAAAAACAGTTTATCTTTAAAACAAATAGCAGAGAATTTTAAAGTCAATTCGCAATGCTTTTTGGAAAATGAAACTACCATAAGACCTCCCACCACACACACAATGCAAACGCAGAATTGGAGGAGATTTCTTCTTATGATAGTCAAAGATGCTTACTACGCAAAATCAAATCATTTGATATTATTACTAGTGCATAGTGTAGAAAACAATTTCGAAAGTAGAATATAAATCTTAGCCAGCATAGACATTTCGCACTTATGCCTACTATAGCTACCATGTTCAATAGCAGGTTACCACCACATTCCATGGCAGGTAATACAACTAAAACCATACATGGCTCGTATTGTTTTGTTTGGATTTCCAACAAATGGTCAGGCTAAGGAACTTCCTATTCCATGAAAGAAACGCCTCTGGCGGGACGTTCCGAGAACCAACTGTTCTCTGCCAAACAAGGCCGGCAACCCCTTTTCCCAAGGGATAAAAGAAACCTCAGATATGCCACCCCCGGTCCTTTGGGACCTTTATCCGAGCACTCGATAACCAACATCACACATCATAAAGAAAGTGTATCCACATGAGTAAGTATCTGGGCTCCATACCATGACACTACCCTTTTCCAGAAGGAATGGTCATACCCTAGGGGAGCTACCCCTAAAAACCTTGCCGCACAATTCCTGTTTCGACCATTACCGGGTTGTGAGGCTCGACGAAGTCTCGTCCACAAAGCGTGGCTTTTTCAAAAAAAGCCACGCTTTGGGTCAACAGATGATCAACCTATGATCACAAAGATAAATGATCAAACAAATGATCATATCACAAATGATCAAACACTGATCATCACACAGCAACACTCAGCATGTCACATTACCAAATTGGGATATATCGCTGATAAATTTCAACAACATAACCTCTGAGCTCGTACGTCTCAAAGAAGGGTGTTAAGCTAAGAGAATAAATTCTCCGCCACCAAACAGAAATGTATTTGAAAGAAATCGGCTTTATATCTCAAAGTGTAATGTCAGACATGTATCCATATAAGTCTGTTCCGGGTTCGAACAGAACCGAAGGCACTTCTCACGAAGCCCTTGCAAATCCGGATAATTCTCAATCACGTCCGGACTTCCCGCCACAAAAGAGTGATATAAATCTCTATACTGGCGCGACTCAGTGCAGAGACATTCGACAGGTTGTCCTTTCATTTTTCGAAAAATATCCGGTCTTCAACACCGGTCTTCAAATGCGATCCATATACGACGTATCACTATTCAGAATGAGTTATACGACCCAAAGGTCCTTTCCCGGCTAACCCGAATAGTGAGCGTAATATTCGAAAACATATGGATATTGGGATTTCAATTAAGTCACAACTTAAACCCAAACTTTCTTTACAAATGGTTTATCAAATTACCATTTTAATCCTTTAAACAAAAAGATTCAATTCACAAAGTTCACTTAATTTCACAAAGATTCATTCACAGATTTTCCAAATCGATTTCCATTTCAGTTTAATTAACTCGTTAAATCTTTAAATCAAAGATTTAACTAATAGCTTTCAAAACAATTCCATTTCAAATGGTTTAAACAAAACATCATTTTAAATCTGTTAAAAATAACAGATTTGATTCATAGCTTTCAAAACAATTCATAACTTGGAAAATCCATTTTTCAATTCACTTTCCTTTAATTTAAACTGGAATTTCTTTTCTTATCTAAAAGCTTTTATCATTTGAAAACAACAGTTTTTACTTTGGAAATCCGATTCATTCATACTAGCTGAAATCCTTGGGTTAAATCCAAATTCCCAAGTTATACTTTTTAAAATGGTTAAATTCATACAAACACATTTTATATCATCTTTAGTCCCTAGTTTCAATCATAGATTTAATTTCAAACTTGAATTCAAATTTAAATCAAATTATTTAAATTTTCAAAACTCGATTAAGTTATTCGAAAATAAGACTTATCTTTGAAATTCCATTTCAAAAGCTTTTCACTTTAAACCCAAATTTCCGATTTCAAAATCAATTGAAATTAAAATTTCAATTTCAAAAACATCAAATTTAAATTATCTGTGACTTAACCGATTTCCACGTGAAATCCATATTTGTGTGTGTATGGTGTAGTCCCGGGGTTTCACACAATAGTGCAACATCAATCATCACAGATATATCGATAAGCGGTAAAATCGATAACGCTTATCTCCATTCACAGATTCATAGATAAAATAAATTTATCGGTCACAAAGATTCATTAATACAATTTGATGTGGGTTTCGGATAGCCAACTGGAATCCGACTCCCTGTCGCATCGAAATTCAAGTGTCGTTTTACGGGTCAAAGGTTTCATATTCACATAGTAATATATCACAGAAACAGAAATCACAGATCACGACATAAATCAGGACGTATCACAAAGCATCATATATCAGGGATATCAAACAATTAGTATCATTCAACAGAATTCAAACATCCATAAGTGAGATCAATTAATTGTCTGATTTGATAAGTCATCAATCGTGGTTAATTAACATAAATTAATTTCAAATCATTTGATTGATTATCCTTTAATCATTTATTAATTAAATTAATTAACCTTAAATTATTTAAAAATTAACCTTTAATTTATCAATTTACTTAATCAATTTAATCATTTATTAAATTTCCTTTAATTAAGAAATTAACTTTAATTATCCAATTAATAATTCTTAATTACAAATTAATTACCCTCAAATAACCTTATTTATAATCTTTTAACTATTAATTCATTCTTTAAAATAATTAATTACACTTTAATTACTTTATTTAAAAATCTTAATTTCATCATTAAAACAATAACCTCTAATGATATTTATAAAAATTTAAGTTGAAAATATCTTAAAGTTTTGACTTAACAAACTTAAGTTAACAACCCTATGAATTCTTAATTAAGGTTTAAGAGACATTAAAAAGGGAAAGAATTTTTATAAGAAATGATTAAAACATTTTCATTTTTAAATTTTCAAAAGAAACGTTATTAAATCAGGTTTAAAACTTGATTTCTTCCTTTATGTTTGAAACTGTCTTTCTGAAACACATCTATAAACCCGAGCAACAACACGTTCTACTCGAGCTTACCCCTAGGCAAAACCACGATCAAAAACAATTCCAACCCGAGACAAAACAAAGAATACCTGAGTTCTTTCCCCTCTTATATATTAAAAACTTGTTTTAATTTAAAAGTTTAAAATCTGGAAATTCTCATGCCCACGCGAACACACCCTGATCGACTCGAGCCCAACCTTCTTTTACCCGAACCCCTCTTCGTTCCCAAACCAAACCTCTTCGCCTGACACCAAAACGTGCACGCTGTGCACGTACACCCGCATCGCCGACCACTGGTGATCGTCGCGACCACCTTCAATGACCACACGAACCCCTACAAACTCAAGCGAGAACCCAGATCAAAAGCAACATCTCCGAGACGAAGTCGAACCCATTTTTTTGACCAAGTCCAGAAACCATCGCTGCCAGTAATTCGCACCCCACCATCGCCTCCGACCATGAGAAGTCCTGCCATCATCGACAAAGCTTCGTCGAACCCTCCAGCGGTCATCCCCATGATTGCGATCAACTCTGATTCCTAATGGGCATCGCCATTTGCCCTGCAAACCACCTCGTTCCCAAACGACCACCGAACCCTAAATCACCAAAAATCCATCGCCTCGACCAACGATAAAATCCACCTGTATTTTTCCCGCACTCCCCATCGATCAGACCACCTCTAGTCCAAAAATCGAATCGCTCTACCATGTCGTTCATCGGAAATCAACCCAAATGCCAAAAATGGATAACACGCGAATGCCCAAGAATTATTGAACTAAAAATCATGGAATGAGTATTAAAATTCATGATTTCCAGTCACGAATTCATCCCTGTATCCCAATTTAGAAATTAAAAGAGTTGATTTTAACCCATATAAGGCTTCCACTGTTATTTAAGATTTAAAAAAAAATAGTTAGTTAAATTTAAAACCCTGGAACTATTTTTAAATCCATTATCATACAATAACAAGCAACTTTCATTTAGACATCAAAGTCTAAGATTGATTGGATTGGGAAGATACTAATTTTATTCCTACTGAGTTTGAATTTACAACTTTAAACAGAGGAGAACATGTGCACGAACATTTCTCAGACACTCACATGCATACACAAATTCATACAAGCAAAACATTATCCACTATTCTAATTCAAGAATAAATCACAACGTCAAGACATAAAAGTGTGTTCAGGTCTAGTTTGCTCACCTGTCACGACTCGAAGAACAGAGAAGCTTGGATTTGCTTGAATTTGAAAACCGGAAACTTGTTTATGAATTTGATCTTTTTGAAACTGTTTTGCTTTGAACTTTGATTTTTAAAACTGCATGCTGATGAACTTTGATGAAGATGATCCTAGACTTAAATGTATGCAGATGATCTTGAGTTTGAAGAAGAATACATATGCTATATTTTTTTTTTCTTCTGGTTTGCTTAGTCTTGAGAACGAGAATGAAACAAAGGGGATGTACATATAAATTGAATGTACAGGTGATCATTTGTTTATACAAAGCAGGTACAAGATTTTGTTTGTTTTTTTTTTCTAAATCTTTGGCCAGAGATATTGGTATGTTATGGTGGCTGCATTTATGAGTTTGTACAAAGTTTATTTTATTTTATAGATTTTTCTTTGCTATGGACGAATGGAGGTGATATACAGGTTTTATTTTAGCTCGACTGATATGATTTCTTTTGTATGCTAGAGGTACTTGCATTAAATACCTATGTACCTTATGCTTCATATGCCATGCTTGTTGACTTCAGCTAGTATGAAGTTGTGATGATATTTGTATCTATCCATTGTCTCATTTTACAGGCATACTTTATTTGTTTACTGGAATGAAGCTATCATCTCGGCTGATATGATAATGTTGTGGTGCTAGCATTAATTAAGGTGTACAAATTTACATATTTATATTTTCCTTTCTCTTTCATTTCGGCTGATGAGATATGGTGTTGTGTACTTAGGATATTTGCATTTATTTTACTTGGTGGCTGCAGCTAAGTTTTGGGTGGCTGAGAATCTTATTATGGTATCTTGTTAACACTTTGTATTTCATTTGCCTAGCTTGCTTTAGATTTACTTAGTTGTTATACTTATATGGTTTTGTTTGTTTTCTTTTTTACTTTGTCTTTGTAATACTACTTTATAATATAAACGATTTCTATTTTACAAATATATATAATTTATCTTACTTTAATTATTATTATTAAACCATTTAAACTTAGATTTTAAACTCGAATTCAATATACATATACATTAACTTCAAATTTTCTCATATATCACGTATACATATATATATTCACATATATGTACAATATTTACAATATTATTAAATTTAAATGATTCATTCCAAAATTTATTCGAAGATCGGGGAAACTCGCATTACTTAAATCGATTTATTTCACAAATTTTATTCAAAAATTCTTTAAATTATCAATTTAAATTAAATTAAAATTCGGGGTCGTTACAAACTTCCCCCCTTAAAAGAATTTCTTCCTCGAAATTACCAGGGAGACACAAAGATATATGAAGAATATTTCATCAAATCAAACTGAACATCTATTCTGCATCTGGCTTATCAAATTAGAATATCAATAATAGATAAAAGAACGAATCTGTTTAATTTTTCACAGGATACTCGGGTTATCCAGATCTACGAAATATACAGTGGCATCGGTTAGTTCAAAGGAATAACTAACTATTCGTAGAACATATCCGGACCCAAGGAATAGATAGATAGATGGATACGATTTCAAAACTTTTAGTTTAGAAACTAAATTATACCTATCAACTATAACAATCAAAGCAACCAATACATTCAAACAAACAATTTTGGCTTATCCGGAGTTTACGTCCCATATTAATATATCAAATTTCTTCCTGGATCTACCAGAAATCATCGAAGAATTGAGAAAAGATGCTGAACAAAAGAGATTGATAGAAAAAAGATTACTTCCTTGTTGTTACAGAGTATTGACCATTTATAGTCGTATTTCCCTGTCCCCTATCTCGTCCTCTTCTTGCACTCATACTTACTATCAGTGGATAGTAAGAGAATTTACTGAGGCATACGGATGGATATCTGAGGAATACTCATTCTAGAGTTTACTTCACTCTATCTCTAATGAGCTACTTAACGTGTTACACTCCTGAGCTAAAGTTCTACCTTAGCTCTGATACCAAATGTAACGTCCCAGATTTTCGCGTTCGAAAATCGACATCCATACTTTACATCGTACTCGAATGTCGTAGATTCGAGCGTTCAAATCCGAGTCGCCGGAGCTTATAACAACATTAAGTAAACAACACAACGGAAATAAAAGAATATAGATATACAATATCTGATACAATATCCAGATACAATGATGATACAATGAATATCTATATACATCAGAGATATGATACAACAAATAGCAGCGGAAAAGAAAATGATAACATCAGCAGCGGATAATCTCCATCTTCAAAGCACTAATCCAGAAATAGCTTGAACTCCCAATAACGATACACCAAGATAAGCAAGTGCAGTCCGATCCAAAGACTGAACTAGCTCCAGATAACCTACTAATCTGACTATCTGAAAAACCAAACTCTAGACTGCTCGTGTAGAAAAATTTTGAGCATCCAGAGTTTAGGAAAGAAACAATAAACTCCGGATCAGTCATGGGACTGGTGTGAGCAACAAAAACAGTTTATCTTTAAAACAAATAGCAGAGAATTTTAAAGTCAATTCGCAATGCTTTTTGGAAAATGAAACTACCATAAGACCTCCCACCACACACACAATGCAAACGCAGAATTGGAGGAGATTTCTTCTTATGATAGTCAAAGATGCTTACTACGCAAAATCAAATCATTTGATATTATTACTAGTGCATAGTGTAGAAAACAATTTCGAAAGTAGAATATAAATCTTAGCCAGCATAGACATTTCGCACTTATGCCTACTATAGCTACCATGTTCAATAGCAGGTTACCACCACATTCCATGGCAGGTAATACAACTAAAACCGTACAGGGCTCGTATTGTTTTGTTTGGATTTCCAACAAATGGTCAGGCTAAGGAACTTCCTATTCCATGAAAGAAACGCCTCTGGCGGGACGTTCCGAGAACCAACTGTTCTCTGCCAAACAAGGCCGGCAACCCCTTTTCCCAAGGGATAAAAGAAACCTCAGATATGCCACCCCCGGTCCTTTGGGACCTTTATCCGAGCGCTCGATAACCAACATCACACATCATAAAGAAAGTGTATCCACATGAGTAAGTATCTGGGCTCCATACCATGACACTACCCTTTTCCAGAAGGAATGGTCATACCCTAGGGGAGCTACCCCTGAAAACCTTGCCGCACAATTCCTGTTTCGACCATTACCGGGTTGTGAGGCTCGACGAAGTCTCGTCCACAAAGCTACGCTTTTTCAAAAAAAGCCACGCTTTGGGTCAACAGATGATCAACCTATGATCACAAAGATAAATGATCAAACAAATGATCGTATCACAAATGATCAAACACTGATCATCACACAGCAACACTCAGCATGTCACATTACCAAATTGGGATATATCGCTGATAAATTTCAACTACATAACCTCTGAGCTCGTACGTCTCAGAGAAGGGTGTTAAGCTAAGAGAATAAATTCTCCGCCACCAAACAGAAATGTATTTGAAAGAAATCGGCTTTATATCTCAAAGTGTAATGTCAGACATGTATCCATATAAGTCTGTTCCGGGTTCGAACAGAACCGAAGGCACTTCTCACGAAGCCCTTGCAAATCCGGATAATTCTCAATCACGTCCGGACTTCCCGTCACAAAAGAGTGATATAAATCTCTATACCGGCGCGACTCAATGCAGAGACATTCGATAGGTTGTCCTTTCATTTTTCGAAAAATATCCGGTCTTCAACACCGGTCTTCAAATGCGATCCATATACGACGTATCACTATTCGGAATGAGTTATACGACCCAAAGGTCCTTTCCCGGCTAACCCGAATAGTGAGCGTAATATTCGAAAACATATGGATATTGGGATTTCAATTAAGTCACAACTTAAACCCAAACTTTCTTTACAAATGGTTTATCAAATTACCATTTTAATCCTTTAAACAAAAAGATTCAATTCACAAAGTTCACTTAATTTCACAAAGATTCATTCACAGATTTTCCAAATCGATTTCCATTTCAGTTTAATTAACTCGTTAAATCTTTAAATCAAAGATTTAACTAATAGCTTTCAAAACAATTCCATTTCAAATGGTTTAAACAAAACATCATTTTAAATCTGTTAAAAATAACAGATTTGATTCATAGCTTTCAAAACAATTCATAACTTGGAAAATCCATTTTTCAATTCACTTTCCTTTAATTTAAACTGGAATTTCTTTTCTTATCTAAAAGCTTTTATCATTTGAAAACAACAGTTTTTACTTTGGAAATCCGATTCATTCATACTAGCTGAAATCCTTGGGTTAAATCCAAATTCCCAAGTTATACTTTTTAAAATGGTTAAATTCATACAAACACATTTTATATCATCTTTAGTCCCTAGTTTCAATCATAGATTTAATTTCAAACTTGAATTCAAATTTAAATCAAATTATTTAAATTTTCAAAACTCGATTAAGTTATTCGAAAATAAGACTTATCTTTGAAATTCCATTTCAAAAGCTTTTCACTTTAAACCCAAATTTCCAATTTCAAAATCAATTGAAATTAAAATTTCAATTTCAAAAACATCAAATTTAAATTATCTGTGACTTAACCGATTTCCACGTGAAATCCATATTTGTGTGTGTATGGTGTAGTCCCGGGGTTTCACACAATAGTGCAACATCAATCATCACAGATATATCGATAAGCGGTAAAATCGATAACGCTTATCTCCATTCACAGATTCATAGATAAAATAAATTTATCGGTCACAAAGATTCATTAATACAATTTGATGTGGGTTTCGGATAGCCAACTGGAATCCGACTCCCTGTCGCATCGAAATTCAAGTGTCGTTTTACGGGTCAAAGGTTTCATATTCACATAGTAATATATCACAGAAACAGAAATCACAGATCACGACATAAATCAGGACGTATCACAAAGCATCATATATCAGGGATATCAAACAATTAGTATCATTCAACAGAATTCAAACATCCATAAGTGAGATCAATTAATTGTCTGATTTGATAAGTCATCAATCGTGGTTAATTAACATAAATTAATTTCAAATCATTTGATTGATTATCCTTTAATCATTTATTAATTAAATTAATTAACCTTAAATTATTTAAAAATTAACCTTTAATTTATCAATTTACTTAATCAATTTAATCATTTATTAAATTTCCTTTAATTAAGAAATTAACTTTAATTATCCAATTAATAATTCTTAATTACAAATTAATTACCCTCAAATAACCTTATTTATAATCTTTTAACTATTAATTCATTCTTTAAAATAATTAATTACACTTTAATTACTTTATTTAAAAATCTTAATTTCATCATTAAAACAGTAACCTCTAATGATATTTATAAAAATTTAAGTTGAAAATATCTTAAAGTTTTGACTTAACAAACTTAAGTTAACAACCCTATGAATTCTTAATTAAGGTTTAAGAGACATTAAAAAGGGAAAGAATTTTTATAAGAAATGATTAAAACATTTTCATTTTTAAATTTTCAAAAGAAACGTTATTAAATCAGGTTTAAAACTTGATTTCTTCCTTTATGTTTGAAACTGTCTTTCTGAAACACATCTATAAACCCGAGCAACAACACGTTCTACCCGAGCTTACCCCTAGGCAAAACCACGATCAAAAACAATTCCAACCCGAGACAAAACAAAGAATACCTGAGTTCTTTCCCCTCTTATATATTAAAAACTTGTTTTAATTTAAAAGTTTAAAATCTGGAAATTCTCATGCCCACGCGAACACACCCTGATCGACTCGAGCCCAACCTTCTTTTACTCGAACCCCTCTTCGTTCCCAAACCAAACCTCTTCGCCTGACACCAAAACGTGCACGCTGTGCACGTACACCCGCATCGCCGACCACTGGTGATCGTCGCGACCACCTTCAATGACCACACGAACCCCTACAAACTCAAGCGAGAACCCAGATCAAAAGCAACATCTCCGAGACGAAGTCGAACCCATTTTTTTGACCAAGTCCAGAAACCATCGCTGCCAGTAATTCGCACCCCACCATCGCCTCCGACCATGAGAAGTCCTGCCATCATCGACAAAGCTTCGTCGAACCCTCCAGCGGCCATCCCCATGATTGCGATCAACTCCGATTCCTAATGGGCATCGCCATTTGCCCTGCAAACCACCTCGTTCCCAAACGACCACCGAACCCTAAATCACCAAAAATCCATCGCCTCGACCAACGATAAAATCCACATGTATTTTTCCCGCACTCCCCATCGATCAGACCACCTCTAGTCCAAAAATCGAATCGCTCTACCATGTCGTTCATCGGAAATCAACCCAAATGCCAAAAATGGATAACACGCGAATGCCCAAGAATTATTGAACTAAAAATCATGGAATGAGTATTAAAATTCATGATTTCCAGTCACGAATTCATCCCTGTATCCCAATTTAGAAATTAAAAGAGTTGATTTTAACCCATATAAGGCTTCCACTGTTATTTAAGATTTAAAAAAAAATAGTTAGTTAAATTTAAAACCCTGGAACTATTTTTAAATCCATTATCATACAATAACAAGCAACTTTCATTTAGACATCAAAGTCTAAG
Organism: Allium fistulosum; assembly: GCA_030737815.1. Lineage (NCBI taxonomy): Eukaryota > Viridiplantae > Streptophyta > Magnoliopsida > Asparagales > Amaryllidaceae > Allium > Allium fistulosum. The sequence goes on along the minus strand of CM060907.1, from coordinate 910,776,905 downwards.
ATTGATTGGATTGGGAAGATACTAATTTTATTCCTACTGAGTTTGAATTTACAACTTTAAACAGAGGAGAACATGTGCACGAACATTTCTCAGACACTCACATGCATACACAAATTCATACAAGCAAAACATTATCCACTATTCTAATTCAAGAATAAATCACAACGTCAAGACATAAAAGTGTGTTCAGGTCTAGTTTGCTCACCTGTCACGACTCGAAGAACAGAGAAGCTTGGATTTGCTTGAATTTGAAAACCGGAAACTTGTTTATGAATTTGATCTTTTTGAAACTATTTTGCTTTGAACTTTGATTTTTAAAACTGCATGCTGATGAACTTTGATGAAGATGATCCTAGACTTAAATGTATGCAGATGATCTTGAGTTTGAAGAAGAATACATATGCTATATTTTTTTTTCTTCTGGTTTGCTTAGTCTTGAGAACGAGAATGAAACAAAGGGGATGTACATATAAATTGAATGTACAGGTGATCATTTGTTTATACAAAGCAGGTACAAGATTTTGTTTTTTTTTTTTAAATCTTTGGCCAGAGATATTGGTATGTTATGGTGGCTGCATTTATGAGTTTGTACAAAGTTTATTTTATTTTATAGATTTTTCTTTGCTATGGACGAATGGAGGTGATGTACAGGTTTTATTTTAGCTCGGCTGATATGATTTCTTTTGTATGCTAGAGGTACTTGCATTAAATACCTATGTACCTTATGCTTCATATGCCATGCTTGTTGACTTCAGCTAGTATGAAGTTGTGATGATATTTGTATCTATCCATTGTCTCATTTTACAGGCATACTTTATTTGTTTACTGGAATGAAGCTATCATCTCGGCTGATATGATAATGTTGTGGTGCTAGCATTAATTAAGGTGTACAAATTTACATATTTATATTTTCTTTTCTCTTTCATTTCGGCTGATGAGATATGGTGTTGTGTACTTAGGATATTTGCATTTATTTTACTTGGTGGCTGCAGCTAAGTTTTGGGTGGCTGAGAATCTTATTATGGTATCTTGTTAACACTTTGTATTTCATTTGCCTAGCTTGCTTTAGATTTACTTAGTTGTTATACTTATATGGTTTTGTTTGTTTTCTTTTTTACTTTGTCTTTGTAATACTACTTTATAATATAAACGATTTCTATTTTACAAATATATATAATTTATCTTACTTTAATTATTATTATTGAACCATTTAAACTTAGATTTTAAACTCGAATTCAATATACATATACATTAACTTCAAATTTTCTCATATATCACGTATACATATATATATTCACATATATGTACAATATTTACAATATTATTAAATTTAAATGATTCATTCCAAAATTTATTCGAAGATCGGGGAAACTCGCATTACTTAAATCGATTTATTTCACAAATTTTATTCAAAAATTCTTTAAATTATCAATTTAAATTAAATTAAAATTCGGGGTCGTTACATATATTGTACAAATTGATGTATTAGTATAAATTAAATGGTGATTGGATAAATTAATATCATATGAGTTAGTGCAACATTTATGGGAAACTATAAACCCATAAATGTGATTTAGGGAAATTAGTGACCACTATTAATGGTTAATAGTTTACTTAGGTTATTAAACGGTGTGTGGGAATCATTTGAAATTATTTAAAATATTGATTTAGGGAAATTGAATGTAAATTGAGGTAATAAAGTAATGCAGGACAATAAATAATTTATTTAGTACAATCCCCATTTTTTTTGTAAACAATTGTAAGGTTTCATTTTATTGAAATTTGAAAAATTAGGAAATAGATTCAAAACTTATATTACATAATGAATTGCAATAATTAAAGATAATAATTAATGGATTAAATGGAATACCAATTTATTTATAAAGTGAATGTAACAAAATGAATAGGAAATGCTATTTTATTCATAAAGTTATAGTTGGTGTGAAAAAGGAATAGAACCAAGATGGAATGATTAATGGGATTTAGGATCTTAATTTGTATGTGTGCATTAATTTATAATGAATGGGAAAAACGAATCAATTAAGATATGTGTTTATTTCTTTAGTATGTTGCATAAAATTTGGAAATCAGTTTGCAATCAAAGGAGATTAAGTAGCACGTTAAATGGGAAATAAATAAATTAATACATTAATGATGTGTAATATAATTCATTGTTAATTATACCCATACAATGTCAATTTATTAGATAGCAAGATTTTAAATCAATAAACGAATTTATTTAGATTTCAATATATAATTTATAACGTTTAAGGTGAAATCAATTGCCATTTATTGTCCTAACTTGTGCAGTTAGGGTAGGTTTGATTTGTCATTAAAGATAGTTAATTACATAAGATGTAAAATGTTAATTTTATTTATGATATGAAGATTGGTTGATTTAAGGAGTGAAAACCAAGATTTATTAATTTATTTATAATTTGAAACTTTTAAGTGGATTAATTGCAAATAAGTGGAATATAATTTTAAAACATTACACAAATGAAAATTTAGGTGAAAATTGAGAATGTTAATATAATGGGTTTTGATTCCAATATGTATTTAATCTGTTTGTAATAATAAATTTGAATAATATGAATAAAAATTTAATTCAAAGAAATTATTAAAATTTAATTTATAATTTCTAAATTTAACAAAACTGTAATTTAACGCTGAAATTGTTAATGTATTAACATTTAATTTGACATCTAAATTTGTTTAAAATTATTGTGAATGATTAAGAAAATAAAAGTGTTAAAGATTGTCAATTTCAGAATTTAAATAGGAAATTTGATTTAATTAATTTATTTTAAATTTATTTACTAAATGGAAAAATAGCCATTTTGGCCACTGACTCGGATTTCGACGAAACCAGTTTCATCGGATCCATAACGGTGAATTATAATAGTGTTTCAAGTTTTGTAGCGATCGGACTTGACGTTTGATCGTACGAACTCGAAACGCCTTGAAATTTATGCAATTGAAATCAATTGAAATCAAGTTGGAAAATATTGTTTTTAGCATAACTTCTTCATACGACGGAATTTGAACCTGAAACCTTTTCCATTGAGTTTAAAATATTTTAAAACATCTATTTTGATATATGGGTTGACCCAATTTCGTTCCGGAGTCGAAACGGGCTTTTGAGCCATTCATCGTTCAGCGCGTTTATAGATCGGGTCCATCTATCCTATTTCGACTTTGCCTATATATATCCAGTTATAAACCCTAGTAGCCTCTATTCCTCATTTCTATACGTACAATTTCTTTTGCTCTTCCTCATTCCAATGGCTGCAAACCCTAATCTTTCCAATCCAATTTCAATTTTTTTAAAAAAAAAGAAAAAACAAAAAAAAATTGCAAACCTACAGCACGAGTCGCGCTTTGGGTTTTAGAGGCAAAAACCCTGGAGATACTTCGGGTCAGGATGAAAATGACTCGAGTCTCCGGGTCGTTTTCACAAAAAATCCAAGCAAGCACCGGGGATTTGAGGTTGTGGACCGAAGTTGAACCCGAAGTCAACAAAGGACCAGAATTTTCCAATCTTCAAATTTTCATAACTTTTTCATACGAGCTCGGATTCATGCGTGGTTTGTTTTGCCGGGATCGTATTGAAATTTCGGACTTGATGACGCTGGTTTGGATGAATTCTGAGACGGTCAAATTTTTGGATTTAAATTGAATTTAAATTCAAAAGGTGAGTGTTTTAACCCACTCACAACTTCTAAGATTTTTATGTTTGTTAAATTAAATTTTGATGTGATTTAAAATTTATCTATGATTGTTTGGGCATATATTAAATCATCATCTCAGTTAGATAGCATTTATTTAAATTAAATTGTTATTTAATTTTATTATTGCATATAATTTGACAGTTAAATTTATTTATTATTGCATATAAACTGCCAGTTAAATAGTTATTAATTTTTATTGAATATAAACTATTCGTTGATGCTTGTTATATTTTATATGCTTTATATTGATGTTTTGTTTAAATTGGATGATGATTGTAATAAATGGTTGTTTATTGATATTTGAATGAATGGATGCTATATTTTATATTGTATAAACTGCAAGTTATTATGCATTTTCATTCCTTCGGGATTGCGGTTTGAAATGATATATAACCGTAAACTTTTATTTTTAAATTACGGATTGAAATGATAAATATCTGTATCACTTGACCATAGGATAGAAAATTATATACAAGCACCGTGGTCTATATATAATATATTTTAAAGTGATTTCTATGGGTTTTGGAAAATAAGGGTTTATATATATACTAATTTTGATATTATATAAATATTATTTTATATATGGTTAAATTTTAAAAATTTAATCTATGTATAACTTGATGATGTTTTAAGTTTGATTTACAAATATTTCATGTTTGAGCTTTATTTAAGTGATATTGAATTTATTAAATAAATATTTCTAAACTAAATAATAGTAAATTGAATTAAGGTATATATAAGATTATCAGATTTGGTTGGGAATTTTGGAAATATTTAAAGTCTTGAAATATATCAAAATTGAAATGTTTTATTGAAATTAAGGTATTATTGTTTTCAAAGTATTGGTTTTCGAAATTGTTATAACTTTGAAAGTAATATGGTTTGAAAAATGAATTTATTTGAAATAGAACTTATTTAAGAATTATCTGTGAATATATGGATTTGAAACCTATTGAAATTGAAAATTTAGAAATATGACTTCAAAATGTGGTTTGGGTTTAAGATGATTTAAAAGAATATTTCAAGTTATCTAAATTTAAGAAAGATTAGTGATTGGAAATTTGGATTTATTTAAACAAGATATTATTGAATTGTTTTGGAAATGGAAATGATATATTATTGAATTGGGTTTTGAAATGGAAATAATACATTGATAATTTGGGTTTGAAATAGTAATAATATTTTGGTTTAAAGTATATACTATTTTGAAGTAAAGGATATGTTTTGAAATGGCAAAAATATTTTGGTTTTAAAATATATACTATTTTGAAATAAAGAATATGTTTTGAAAGGGCAATGATTGTGTTTTAAAAGTATATATATTTTTAAATGACCACGGTGTTATAATAATGTTTGGTTGTTAAAGAGACCGGGATCGGTTATGGACATACTCTCTGTCGATACCGAAAACCACTTTGACAATTGTGTACGCGGTGGAGTTTCCAAAATGAAGTAGGATGGTGGCGATGATCCTAAGGTATATACGTGGACCCAACTCCCGTGAGTTGGCATAAGGTGGCTAAAACAGGAGTGATCTCGGACCAGTGAGGTAACACCTCTTATCGGACGCACTTCTTCGATTCCATTCTATTACTTTGTGATTTTTGGTGGCCACCCTTTGATTTGGGAGTGTTGTTCGAGGTGGACGGTAGTGGCTGCTATGCGATCCATCAGTCCGTGTGCGTAATTGGTAAATCTACCCTGGCATTGCCTTGTGTGCCGTGTCACCTACCATATCGAGCTTTACTACGAGTTTCTATTAGTGTCGTACCTATGGAGTATCTTCTCGTAGCCTCTCGGGGTATGCAGGTACTGTATAGACTATTGGCATTATTTTGTGTTAAGGGCTATATGGGTAACCCCTTAACGCTATTAAAAAGTAAGTTTATTTTATATTAGACATTATTATAATAGCGAATATTACTACATAGTAGATAGTTTAACGGATCCTTAAGAGATGTGAATCCCGAACATTTCTTAAGTTACTGCACTCACGTTAGACACTGGATAGGAGATGTCAAACCCCGTAATCATCTCTGACGCTGTTTACACTCATATTTATTTCATTGATTTAACTTACATAAGATCTTTTAGTTCTGACTCGAGTGTTTTGTCTTTTCAATTCGCTCGGGTCAGCCTGAGCATTTCAGGATTTGAAGGCTCTATTTCTGGAGGACGAAGACGAAGATTTTATTACTACTATTTATTATATTCCACTACACCCTTGTATTCCGCTGCATTAATTATCATTCTCTGGTATGTGTAACTCTGATATGTATTGTATAAGTATAATCAAATGTTTTGTAAAACAGCTTCATGAACTGTTATTTGATTATTATATTTTATCGTTCCGCTGCAAGATTCTATTTTGTTTCTTTTATTTCTCCACTTTTTCTTATTTACCCCATAACAATCCACCCTTCTGTATGGTTTAAGTTGACATGTGTGTCTGCCTATGCACTTGGCGGGTGTAGCATGATAGGGGGTTCTCGCATTTGGTTTGGTAGTGAGCGGATGACTCTTACTCCTACATGTCCCTGCGGGGTTGGTGCAGTCGAGAGGCTGGCTGTAAAGGCAGAACACAGGTACTGTTGTATGCTACGGTGGGCGTTACCCCATTGACGCGGTCCATTACAGTTGGTATCAGAGCTTTGGTTTAGCGATAAACCTTAGCTTTGTGGAGTCTGACCCTTTATTAATAGGGTAGTAATACCCTATGGGAGTCGTTGAGCGTATATATATATGAGAGAGCGTATTTGTTAGTGTTATAAAAATGTTTTAATATTGTGTTAATCAGTTCCATTTTGTATTTATAAATTCTAGTTGGTGCATGGGACGCTATGACATCAATAGGGATTTCTAAACACTTAATAGGACAGATCGACACAATATTTGTTTTAAAATATAGGTGAATGAAATAATTTTGCCTATTATATTTTCTATATATAAAATAAAATTTATAAATGATATATGTATTTGGTTGCTATATATTGGTTGTTAGGTAATGAAATTTATAAATAATAGTTGAAATAAGATTGAAAATAAAATAAATCAAATTGGAAATTTTAGAACTTAAGTTCCGGGATTTTTGGAAAAATTTCATTGAATGATGGTTGGAATATAATAATAATATTATTTAGAAGTATTTTCTGATATAAATATTTCAACATAATTTGAAAGAATTGTTTTAAAGAAAATTTTGGAAAGAGATAAGTTCTGTACTCCCCTCTCTGTCGCTGGAAAATAATTTTGGTGATGAGTGCACGCATCATCGACATTCATTTCCGAGTTTCGAAGAGGGAAGGCCACTGTAGTAGTTTTACTGCAGATTTATTTTGATAAACAAATATAAATTTTAAATTGTTTTAAATATAATTAGAGACATATGTTGCATGTATATACATCAATCTATTATTTTAAAATGATTTTTAAATAAAATCCGGTATTTAGTTCTTTAGTTTCCGTTAATTAATAGTTTCAATTATGTTAGTGAAATGAAATATAAGTAATTAATAATTGGAACCTTTAATGAAATATGAAATTTAATGCTAAGTTATAAATGAGTTTAAAAGAAAGTTGAAATGTGTAACTTAAAAACTAAAGAAAAAGTATTGAACAATGAATTAATTGAAAGAAATGAGATAAACTTGTATAACTTTTAATTACATCCTTAAAAGCATATGTAACTTACCAAATATTTAAAAGTTGAAATGTAAATAAATGTAAATAAATGAAATCAAGTCATGAATGAATAAATATAATACAATAAGAAGAGAATTGACATGATGTGAATAAATTAAATGAAGATGAGTATAAATTGAATGAAGAGGAAATCAAGCAACAATATATGGAATGAAATTAATAATAATGAACTTGATCTATTGTTTGAATTTGTTGTTTGTTTAATTTATGGTTGTTTGGGCAAGGATACTTTACAATTGTTTGGATGAATAAGTAATCTATTTAATTAATTAAAAAAAAATAGATTTAATAGTTATAAAGTGGTATATTTTATCTAAATTAATTAATTTTATAAATTTAATTGGTTATAAAGTTTTAAATAAAATATATATAGATTTCTTAATTCTTCTTTTCCCTTCTTTTCCTTTTCGGGGACGAAAAGTTTTGAGTGGGGAAGAGTGTAACGACCCGTACATTTCTACAATTAAATTTGTTAATTTAATAGGATTTTGTAATTAAAATTTAGTAGAAATAATAAAAGGTGATAAATTTATATTGGAGTGAACGCTGAATTAAAATGTAGCAATGGTAGTTAAAACCTATTTATAGTAATTTGAATAAATTCAAATGTAGGACTTAGTTATAAGTGTAAATTTATGGGTATGATAACAAATTTGTATAAATTACCTAATTAAATGGTCAATTAACTTATTAGAAATCAAACTCATTTAAATGGTATGTAATTATAATGTGTTATTGATATAAACATTACTTTAATGATTATTAATAAAGTAACGCAAGAGTAAATGAAAACTTAATAAAAACATAAATTTATTTTAAGGAAACAAGAGATATATTATACAAATTGATGTATTAGTATAAATTAAATGGTGATTGGATAAATTAATATCATATGAGTTATTGCAACATTTATGGGAAACTATAAACCCATTAATGTGATTTAGGGAAATTAGTGACCGCTATTAATGGTTACTAGTTTACTTAGGTTATTAAACGGTGTGTGGGAATCAATTGAATTTATTTAAAATATTGATTTAGGGAAATTGAATGTAAATTGAGGTAATAAAGTAATGTAGGACAATAAATAATTTATTTAGTACAATTCCCATTTTTTTTTGTAAACAATTGTAAGGTTTCATTTTATTGAAATTTGAAAAATTAGGAAATAGATTCAAAACTTATATTAGATAATGAATTGCAATAATTAAAGATAATAATTAATGGATTAAATGGAATACCAATTTATTTATAAAGTGAATGTAACAAAATGAATAGGAAATGCTATTTTATTCATAAAGTTATAGTTGGTGTGAAAAAGGAATAGAACCAAGATGGAATGATTAATGGGATTTAGGATCTTAATTTGTATGTGTGCATTAATTTATAATGAATGGGAAAAACGAATCAATTAAGATATGTGTTTATTTCTTTAGTATGTTGCATAAAATTTGGAAATCAGTTTGCAATCAAAGGAGATTAAGTAGCATGTTAAATGGGAAATAAATAAATTAATACATTAATGATGTGTCACTACAACAAAAATATCATTTTACATCACTGAATAAATGTAGTCAATATATTTTAACAACGTTTATCATTATGTTGTTATATCCACAGTTGTCAAAAATGGGGTTTTTTACAACGTTTACTTAAATGTTGTATAAAACGTTGTAGAAAAGTTAATTATAACAAAATATCTCTACTAATAATACAAATACTTTCATTTGGTGAAGCTTTTTCAAACTTCCCAAAAACCCCTTCCCCCAAATCTACGTTCAAGGTGACAGACAGGGCAAATCCGTCTTCTGCGCGCGCACGTTCTATTCCACAACATCATCCGTTTAGTCCTCTTCCCACTTTCTCCTCCCCCTGTCTTCCACAACTTTTCAACCGCCTTTTCCCTCAAATATTCTCCTCCCACACACTTTCTCATCGGCTGTTCTTCCTCCCCCGTACTGTTCCCTTTCCATTCTGCCTCCCTAAAATCCAGATCCGATGCCTTCCGCTGTAGGTCGGAGAACAACGGTCAATACTGTCCAACTTCCCCCACCCCTTCAACATCTTCAACCACAATTGAGCCCCATGTCGCCTCGCCATCTAAATCTACCAACTTCTCCTCGGTTTCCGCTCTTCCATGCTATCATCCAGATCTGATGCCTCTCGAGGTAGCTTGCAGCCTACGGTTAGGGTTTTGTTTTCATTCTCTTAAGATCGAATTAATTTTTTTTAAGGGATTTATTTTCCAATTTGACTCCTTTTTGTCATTTCTCTGATTTCCAAATTTTGATTTTACAGAACTAACTACATCTTTATTTCTTCTTCGTTTTTCTATTAAAACAAATTCCAAATTGTCAAAGTTATCTGTTGTTATTATTACTGGACGTTTCTTTCCTATTTGCCAATTATATTCATTGGTTATGCTAATGAGTTTCTTTACTTCAATACGACTGTTTATTAATTATATCATGTGAGTGTAGGCAAGTACTTGCATATTTATATCAGTTATATCATGTTAGTGATGCATACCTAGGATATTTGTATACTGTATTTGTTCTATAAAGCACATGTGTTCTATGTTGTTGGTTACTTTAGTGATAAATGAACAGTGATATTTATGCATGAAGTTGATATTATTGATAGAGAATGTTGTTTATTTTGTGCATTATGTATAAGATTCTTTAAGTTTATAGTTGTTACTGGGATTTAATGGTGCATAGTGCCACACTTTCGTTTATTCCTTCAGGAAAATGAACGCTTTTCAATATTTTGACCAATTCATCATTTTTGGAACTGACATGGGAGACATCACCATGATTGTGTGCACCTGGTATAAATATGATTTACCATTCGGTGGTTGTCATGAGCACTATCTAAACTGTTATTTCCACCATCAAATGGTCAAATGAGTGTTGGGGATGCTCTTTTGGATAGGATGCAGTTGAAAACGCCACATTTATATACTTGGCATTTGTATACGACTCTGACAATAAGGACATATGCCCTTAATTAATTGGTACTCTCGTATTTGACTTATATGCATCAGCTACTTATTCATACTTCCCATAGTACGAGGTATGAGAGGGAGACCTAATACATACTACCTTCTTAATAATCAATGGTAAAATAGTTAGGAAAAAAAATAATAATAGTCTTATTACCCTATACTCAACAGTATGTTTGATCTCTCAATCATCTTAAACCTAGACATGAGGATACCTAGGTGCTTCTTAACATTGCAAAGTAATGGAAGAGATGGTTCTTCATTCTACATCACCAAACATTATTGTTCATGTATGAATAGAAAATTGTGGATACAATTGCGAGTATTTTTGTGCTGCATAGGCCAATTCATGAAACAAGTTAGTTTGATGTACCCTGATATTCTTCAGTAATGATGTAGGTATATAAAAATAACAAACCATTTTTCACTGCATAATGATTTTTCAAGCTCCTTCTACTACTTAGTTGGAGATGTTTCATCTTTTCTTGCCTCTGTTTTTGATGTAGGTCTGTGAACTATGGTTCCTATTTTGAAAATATATTTGTTTTTAAAAATTGTACCATTAGTATTTTGAACCACTTTTAAATGATGCACTATAGCAATTGAAATTACACATATTAGTTTATTTCAAAGTCGTTACGTTATTTAGCTGTCAATCCTGTAGAACAACCATTGTTCGGATTATTTGCCAACCAAATTACATTTTGAACACATGCTAAAACTAAATTTGCACAATTAACATATATCTTGAAATATTTCCTATTCAACTAAATTAAGAGTAAATGAATTTTTATCCACTTTGCCATCATTATCTTATTATTTGCATATATAGCTTTCACTGTCAAAGATTCATCTCATTAATAGTCAAACTAATTTTTTTTCAATCATGTTGTTGATGTGACATTCCTATTTGATTAAAACTAAACTTACGTAACTGTATCTGGATAATTATGTTAATAGGGAGATGGATATCACTTTTTTATTGAAGGTGATTCTTCCTTGATTGTTTCCTAGATCTTAATGGATAGGTAGAAGATTAAGTGCTTCACATATTAATTGGTACCATTTTAATTATTGTGATCTTTTACTTCACCATTAGCCTAAGGTATATCACTTCGACCTTTAAATTTTGCAGTTTCTTGCTCCTCTGTAGACCGACAATAAGAGATTTTATGATTTGGGGTTATTCCTTTAGATAAAGGCATAGATGTTTAGCATTAGACATGTTTGTTTATATGATTAATTATTAAGGCATGTTTAGCATTATATTATTAATATTTGATTACCATGATAGCAGCTATTGCAATACACTCAATTTGAAAGAGCCACACACTCAGCTCAACAAGCAATGTAACAAAGCCATACACTAAGTAAAGTTTCCTCTAAGTCTCTTGAAGGAGGTTATTCTTTACCGGTGCATGCTAGCTACTGTTATGGTTGATCATTGGGCTCCCAGATTGGTTGGACGAGTTGTTGCACCTGCAGAAGTGGTCGGTCAGAGCTGTCTTTATGGATATCATTGTGTTGTCTTACTTCTTAGCAAGAGGTATGCTTTATATTGTCTTAATTTTGACTGTTTATTTGAATTTTTTAATCTTTTGGTTGCTAGAAGTTTAGCATATAATCTTTACTAATATGATTTTCAACTGTATCTAAATGATCAGTACCTTATTTTTTAACACAAAAAATCTTAATTTTATTACAGCTAATATGCGGAACACTTTCCCAACTTCTCTACCAATCAAGTATTTGATTAAATTCCTCATAATTTGTATCGAAAAAGGTGAGTAGTAATGATAAGATTATTATAGTTATAGATGGAGCATGACATTGTATTCTTATGGAGTCCAATAATGAAGTTGGATATTACATGTATCTTTTTTGCATCCTTTGAGAAGATTTATTTTTTCTAAACTAAAGTTGTAACAAGTCATTACTTGATTATATAGTTTTGCATATGTGTTGTGTGTCTGTACATTGAAAATTAAATATTTTTGATGTGTATTTGTTGAAGTATGAGTATAAAATGATCTGTTTCAATATTCTACACATTTGCTGTTGGCATGTCAATCCATATTTTTACGTTGAAGTTGCATGTATTCCTCATGAATAGTTGTAGCGCAAGGAAATGTATCTTAAAAGAATTGTAATTTCAGGTCGAAAATATAAAAAATCTACAAAAATGTTTATACGAGTATGTATTCATTTACTTATCACTGAGTTATGCTCTCTTAGGTGCACTAGAATATATTTAGCATCACTTTGCTGCTAATGTTGATGTATGGACATAATTAGTGTCTACATTTGGTTATTCTCCATTATCTCTTTTGCTCAGGTCCATGGAGATTAGCGGTGTGAATTAAAGCCTACGACCATGACCGGGTACTGTCTATTTGATGTGATCACGATGTTTTAATTGATTGCTTCAGTTACTGAAATGGATTCATTCTGTTATGTAAGTGCAGTACTTGGATTAACATCTCTGTTCTTATGACTTTTCAATAGTTTGTACGAAAACCACCACAGCAATTCCAAGTAAAATTGTGCCTGTGTATGCACTGCAGCACACTTTTTGTTAATATGCATTACAATTGGTCTATAATTCATAAACATAGTTGATTCTTTATTTTTTTATTCAGTAACGAATACATGCATTTGGGTAATCATTGTTCAAAACATATGTTTATTTTCAACAAATATACTATTCATTTCCTAGATCATTTCTTTATTTGCTTTTCAGCTGTCATTCAAATCCGTAATACTGCTCTCTTTGATACCTCAACCTATACAACACAGACGAAGTTAGCGAATCTAACGTGGACAAAGACAAAATTGGAGAACTGAATAGATTTGAGATGGAGCTAAAATGGAGCCACGTTAACCAAGTTGCTGCATTACAAACTTTTGACCCTGTAATTCATTTTATGTTATTTTGTTGCTGACAGTAAACAGTACTCAGTAATTGATGACTGTTACCGTACAGTATATGTACTTTTGCACCGTTTTTAACATGTACGAATGCTACTGTTTTTAACTTTCTAATTTAATGTCCATCTGCCTTTCTCTTACTTCTACCTTTGCATATAATTTTACCCAATGCTGAACTGACAACACATACTATAACACTGCAGGCATTAACACCACCCCATTTAAACACGGCTGTCATAATGCACCACGCAACCCCATATTTTGCATCCACTTTTTACCAATTGTTCAAATCTACGCATTTACCAAATTAATAACCAATTCAACAAGTCCTATTCCACCTCCACTACTTACTCCCACCACATGGTCCATCTTCAACTTGCACTTAAAATTCCATTGCGCACATTTTGTATACCCCATAGTTTAACTTTATCTCCCCACTAACATACACTTTTTACCTCGCAGTGGTTATCTGTCCTTCAACAAAAAGACGCTGCAACAACCATCGGCACAGAAAAACTAGAACGTAAAAGTGCACGTCACACAAAACAGACGCACTCATTTACTAATGCTACGGTTGGAGTTTCAAACACCGTCAAAACCCATTTTTCTTCCCCATCAAACATTTCCACCAGCTCTCTTCACACCCTACCAATTTAACAACAACTTGACTTACTCACGTCCATCGGACGTGCCTTCATACTTGTATAAATATAGTGAAAACACTAAAAAATAAATGGAAAACTATTTACCATGTTTTTTGGATGTTGTGAGATAGCCAATTAAAACATATTTCAAATATTGTGACACGCTTTTTTACGATAATATTTATACGTTGTATATCTGTTTTTTCAATGATTTCCATATGTTATAATTTTATATCAACAATGTTAATCATCTGCTATAGAACCATCATTGACGTCTTTTGGTAAAAATTATGTTTTACTTTTATACAACTATTTTCGACTGTAATATTTTATATTTTAATCATGTTTGTTCAACGTTGTAAATACAAACTAGACAATGTTGTTTAAATGTTAACCAAACTTCATTTGCATCGGTTTTGAATATTGCGAAACAAAATTCATACAACTATTTTTAACAGTTATATTTTGTATTACCACCATGATTGTGAATCATTGTAAACAAGTTTTTTACAACATTGCTTTAACATAAATAAAAATACATTTAATTCGTACGATAAACGTTGTGCATAAACATTTTACAACTAATAAAAACGTTGTATATAAATTATTTCAACGGTTTTCACATGTCGTATCTTATGTTTCAAAAATATTTATAAAGTATCGTAGAAATATGTTTATTACAGGCACAAAATGTTATTAAATGTCCAACTTCAACTACGCACTAACATCGTAATATATGTATATGTACACATGCACGACAAAATTCATTAATTTATTAAATTTCAATGAGAAACAAGTACATGATACATACAACAATATGTTGGAACAACTAGCGATTTACTAATAGAAAAAACCATTACACGAGTCATCAAAAAGTATAGTGTAGTTTGGAAGACATACATTACAAATGAGAATCTAAATATAAATTAAAATAGAATGCCAGTAGCAAAAATCTTCTTCCTAGAAGCACCATTTTTATTCCTGCATTATATGTAATGCAAAAATTTAATTAAACGCCGATTAGTGTAATGTACCGCGATGATAAAAAAACGAGGAGATAAACCATAGGGAAAAAAATAAAGTGACTATTGAGAATATCTATGTTAACTTGATCGCTTTCTACTAGCTTGGTCATGCTTCCAGCATTTCTAATACCCTTGCAAAAATACATCACTATGTGAAAAAAAATAGTTTCCATGTTTGAATTTTACACCATACGCAATTTTGTTTAAAAAATATCTATAATATTGTACATTAGTTTAGTATTTTGTTGGCTGCACTAATTGAGCATTGTTATATTGAAAATCACAGTACACTGTTTAAGTACTGTTATAATTTCACATTTCTCATGTTGTCCCTTTTTTTCCAAAGTAATAATTTTCATATTGAAATTAGTTTATCATCCATTTTCCACGATGCTAATAAAATTTAAATCCATCATTTATCTTGTATTTCTATGTTTCTTTCTAACTATCGATTTTTTTAAATATCATTGATTCTAAAATAGCATTGCTTGAAACTTAAATCATACAACTGTTGCACATCTTAAGAGACAATTTTGTATTTCAAGATTAGAAACATCAAACGTCCCTTCCCTTTCAGGAAAATGACTATTTCCTTCTTTCAATTTCAGTCGTGTTTACTGCACGCCTTTTCTAAATACAAACATCACATTAACATTTACTTTTTTTCTCTCTCTAAGTAATTTTACTTATATTGTCTTTTATACTTTATAGTTTATAACAATCTTGTAGCAGTAATTTAAGTACATACAAATTAACAAAAATTGCAAAACAATTATTGAACATCGATCATTGCCTATTCTTACTTTGAAATCTTAAGGAATAATTCAAGTTCTATTTTCAAGAGATAAATGTGTTCTGACAAATATGCTTGCCAAGTTATGTTTACTTATCAAAACAAATCATCATGCTAATGATGCATGAAAATTTATTAGGTACACAGGCGAAACATAACGTTATCAAAGGGAGAGAAAGCAAATTAGATGACCACATACAGAAAACAAATACAAACAATCCTAAGATAACCTACAGTTACAGAGTCTAAATTCATGTATTGTAAAAAGATACTTAAAAAAACATTTGCGGCTTTTGTAGGTCCTAACTGACCAGCTTTCATCCCTCTTTTTCCATTATTTTTCAAGGTTGTAAATGATGAGGTATAATTTGCTAAAAGATTATTTACCAACTTTAATTTATGATTCTGAGAATAATACGATAGTTGACAGGAAAATAAAAACATTCTAAACATGGATAATTATCTCAAATTTGAGAACCATAAACATCAACTTTAATATATAGTTTATCACATATGTTATAGTTAATGTCAAATAAACATTTTAAACTGAACTCGTTTCATATATTAAGTGCAACCTAAATTATTTAACTAATACAGACATGAATTTAAAGTAAATATCCCAAATTCATAAGGAAGGACAACTTAATGAATACTCATAACATCAATGTTAACAATAATGAAAACCAAATTTATTGACAAAAAATATATGTTGGAAATTTAAAAATTTATGTTGCTGGCCAATAATTTCCTGATGATATTTATCAACATTCACTTTACCCAAATTTTTGCAAGTATCATGACCAGTATCGCTTCAATTTCTTACTAATGATCATTAGAATTTTTTTTAAGAAAATACCATAAATCATAATAACATATTATGATCAATCATTCACATAGCAATTATGGCAGCCCAAACTTTCACATTTACATCAGAATACAATAAGGACTACACCAGTTGAATCTGTACAAATTCAGATAGCTACTTTGAAAATCTTAAGAATTACTGAAGGAGAGAACACATCACTGGGTGGTAGACCAATTTCTTCAAGTAATATGTTGTTAAAATATACATGCCTACATCAGTTATTCATATTTTCTTCAAATTTTCCAATGCTATTTTTCAGTTTGAGAAAAGCGATGATGGATGAAAATTTCTGTTTAGAAGAAGAGAGGAAAAAACATGGGGAAATGAAGATAATAGCAACCGTCTTTGGAATTTTTATTGAGGTGAAAATAGTTATTTTTTATAATTTTAAAATGAAAGTCAGGGGGCTATTGTAGGCTAACATATGGAAGAAATCTAGAGCTATGGTTTCTGCATCCTAATTTAAATAATAGATTTGTAAATGAGTTCATTTAATGATAATTATCACATATATGGTTCGACGTAGTCAAAATAAGTACAATTTTTTTTGGAAAAAACGGATAGTCTCCTTTGTAGAACCTCCCGGCAAAATACAATCACAAAACACACAAACTCAAACACTCAAAACATGATTGGCTTCACACAAAAATACCAAAATATAGTACCTCATAGGTATAATACATATATAATTCATATAAGCATAAAAACGTACCTTCTTTTTGCAATTTCAGCGAGCTTACTAAACTTCAATGTGAATGCCAACAATGAGCATCATAGAATAAATCAAAAGTTCTCATGTACCTACACTTTCTGCGAACATGGTATAAGTTCATAAATAAAAGCATAACAATATACTTCTTACAATAAGTTATGTTATGATTGGTTTTAACGTATCTAAATCACAGTATCTCATATGTGTTCATATCTAATATCGAGCAGTGATTCAATATGCGTCTTATTTATGTACTATTGTGGGTAGATATGATTTGGAAGACATCTCCATATAGTGTTACTTATGAAATTTATGGTGGTTGATACACCTATTATATTACTCGATGGGAGACAAATAGTTTTATGGGAATTAAATAGATTATCGGTTATAAGAACTTACAGTAAAGAGGTCTCTAACTTATATCAATATCCAGTTTTCCAGTGGTCTACTACTGCTGCAAGCCTACAAACATGAAACAATGAATCCATCAGTATAAACAATAATAGCTATTATTGTCACATATAGGCAACAAAAAACTTAGCAATAAAAGATCACATGAGTCAACCTTTAACTTGTAATTTTTACTCTTAGTTGCCTTTTATAAAATACTGAAGGAGAACCATAAGAATAAGTCCACTAAAAGATACAGTTGCAAATTGACATTATTTAAATGAAGTAAAATAGAATTAACAATAAAATAAAAGGAAATAATCTACAGCTGTCATAATGTAGATCTATGGTATTGTTAATGCATGAGACGTGAATGCTTGTATTGATTAGTGCCTGCATTGACACTATTAATCAAATAAAATGAACTTCCAATAAGAACATAAAGCTTGCATTGATTAGTGAAAGGAATAATAATTAAACTTCAATTATATTTAGAATTGAGTCTCTAGGAAAAGCAATTGAATTTACTCCAATAGGCAAATTGTTTCGACCGGACATGGTCTCGATGGGTGCTTCCGTTCTTTACTTCTATTGTGTGCTGATAAAGGAACTAATCTCTTAGTAAAATTAAAAGCTTGAACCGCCCAGAAGCAAGACAGTTAAAAAGAATATTCCTTCACATTTCAAATAGTACAAAGACAAATACAACTCCCCTAATTTCTTTCATTGGTTATGCTACATCAGTTGACGATCACTCAGATAGAATAAATGGCTCAAATGAGTAAATTTCATCAGTAATATAGGTTATTTTTTGCCAAGAATTCTAATTAATGGCACCATCAGAATCCTTTTAGATTAACCTAAACTACTTGGTTCTCTAAGAACTCAACCATACATCCAAAGTAATAGTTTGATTGAATCAACTAAGGAACGCATTAGCATAAACAATAATAGCTATTATTGCCATGTATAGGAAACATAATACTTAACAGTAAAAGTATTTTACTCTTAGTTGCCTCTTATAAAATACTAAATGAGAAGCATAAGAATAAATCCACTAAAAGACCATCACTTTCATGATCCATGAAATGTGAATGGCAAATACAAGCAAAGAAAAAGATATGTACAGCCCTTAAGATGATAAAAACGGACAAGAGACTATAGTAAATGCTTGAAAGATCATTGGAATGAATCACTGCTGGGCTTAAATGGTAGATGCACTGCCTAACCCATTGGATACCCTGCAAAAGGAGGACAAGTGACTAAAGAGAGAGGCTGTAAGATAGGACGTTCATAAGTGATATGCTGCAGTTGGGCTTAAGTGACAAAAGCTGCTGAAATATTGATATTGCATTTTGCATTACATGATTGCCATGCTGATAGAACACAGAGAAAATAGGTGACTGTCAGGAAAATTCAAATGTGATATATGAAGGAAAGCGCAATCTTAGGATATATAATGTGCCTAATGGATCTCAGAGGGAGCGCGAGGCAGCTGATTGGCCGTCCTGGCTTACAAAATTTGTGAAGGAAGCAGTAGAAGGATGGTTTCCTAGAAGAGAAGATTCCTTTCAAAACTGAATAAGGTTTATTTAGTTTTACGGTGCCAATTTTTTAGTACAGTTCTATCCTTCTTCCTCCCACAACATGAAGTTTACCATGAATTTTATCCTTCACACTCACAAAATATGCATAACTATAGCAAATATGAATTTTACCATGAATTTTATCCTTCTTACTCACAAAATATGCATAACTTCAGCAAACTTGAATTTTACCATGAATTTTATCGAAGAAAAAAAATTCATGAATTTTAATGCAACGCTAATATTGAACTTGAAGGCAGAACTTACTAAGCTACAAATCCAGTATTAAGTCAAACTAAAATTTAATTTTTTTTAAGGCTTTAAAACTTAGACCTTTGTATGTGTTCTTACTGATTTTGAGTTATTTTTTGAATTCAAAATAAATTTAAATAGCCGAAAGGTAATAATGTCAAATTATTGGCGTGCGAAGCAAATTTGATAATTTAAGTTTTCTATAAATATTGAAGGTAGGCAATTTCAGGTGTAAATGTAATTTTCCAGTAAAATGAAAATTGAGAAATGTGCAAGTTGTGATAGGTACTACTAAATAGCTCAATGTAGAACAAATGTTTATCCTCGAAAAATTGTGGATGGACAATGTGAACTAAGAATTGGAACGAACAATTGGAAAAGATGAATAAGTTTTCTTGACTCCTAGTGAATGGTTGTCATCGGTGATACAGATACATGTAGTCAATAATTTAAATTTTTTTGGATCTCTATTACTGAATTAAATTATAAATTTAATTATTATTGTTGTATGACGTGAGGTTGCATCTAGTGCGTAGTTATGGACTTGTAGTTTTAGATAGGATGTATGCTTAAAAAAGAGCCATTTAAGTGCCAGCGACAGATGCAAAATTGTGTCTGACAATTGTTTTTGCTAGGATTTGCACAAAATGCGGCTGATAGACATTGTGTCCATTGTGGCGACCATATAATATTTGATTACCAAAAATATTTAAAATTATTCATTTGTTATTTCATTTCTCAATGTCTTAAACAAGCAGCAGTATGTTTTTTCCCACTTAAATATATTTTCCATACAGGCTAATCTTTTCTGCGTAAGCTAAAGCAATGTTTGAGTTTTTCAGATAAGCTTAGATTTTCTTAAGAGGAATCAGTTGCTCCTTTTACAACCTACCATAGTACTTCAGTACGACATGTGAGAATGATTACACCGCATCATCTTCCAAGCATTCTGTCAATATATCCTTTCCGTGTCCCATACATCCCTAGGATGCGACCCTTGTTTGACACCACGATCAATGTAGACACTCGATCAGATACTTATCTGCATTACATATACCTTTCTATGTCACATGCATCCCTAGGGTGTTAAACATGTACGATTAAATACATGTGCACTAATTTAAAATCAATATTAATATAGACACTCAAAAGAGTGTGTGTGTGTTTGTATTGCAATAGAAATTTAGTGCTTACCCAATTTATTGTTCGGCGTAAAGTTCCAAGACTCTGGTAACTGGTTGACCTTGAAATGATTATTAATGGCACAAATTGAACAAACCCATGTGCTCTTTGTTATTTAAAAAATTGTTTATTAAAATACATAAGAATTAAGCGCTATATGAGGCTTGAACTTGCTTGATGGCAGTCATTCACAGTCATTGCAACAAATTATATTCGCAGGTAGAATTAAAGATTTAAAAAATGAAGTACTTGAAAATTAGTCAGCATTCAATTAATTATATTGAAAACATAATTTGAATTGTTTGAGAAACTATCAACAGAAAAGAGATTAAATTGAAAGTTGCTAAGGGTTCTCACAATCTTCATTAATTTTTAGAACGAGACATGATATTACGGTCCTATGCATATATCGCCAAAGATTTACATGCGCAAACATAAACATTTTGAACTAGGATCTGTGAATATTGAAAAGTGTACAATAAGAAGTTGAATACGGTTCACCCTCAGGTAAAGGGATAAACTGAGCAAATGAACCGCATAACCAAAGTTGCCAAGGACATTTTTAAATAATTTCAACAAACTGCATAGGCAAATTAGATATGCATAATAGAATCGCAAGTTACTTTCTGCCAAAGTTGCAACAGAATCGTGATGTGGGAACTGCGGTGGACTTGAGATGCGCGGCAGAGCTTGAGCGGCAGAGTTTAAAAGGTCATATGCGGTGCAATGCGGCTGAGCTTATCGTTGTTCGCCTCGATTTGAGCTGCCGATGGTCGCCTCATTGATTTTTGAGGTGGTGAGTTTGATGAAGAAAAAATTAGGGCAAAATTTGGGGGCGACTGATTTGCGTGGATAACTATGCTAGAACATATTTTCACGCCATATTTGTTTTGTTCATTTAACTTTGTTTTATAAGCGGTATAAGATAATTCATTTTATAAGTTTATATCATTGTACAGATTTAAGATTAAATAGTGTTTTATGTTTAAAAAATTTTGTTTTAGTAAAAGTTATGAGACACCATATATATTTAATTTATGTTACACGTCAGAATGGATAAAAAAAAGGGGAAATTAGGAAGGCATCCCTATCATACTTTCATATTGTAAAGCGGGTCCCTGTCAAAGTTTCATTGTTAATCCGGTCCCTATTTTCTAGAAAATGTCAGCAACTTTTATAAATAAGTGCTGATATTTCAACAACTTTTCCTGTCAAAGTTTCATTGTAAATCCGGTCCCTATTTTCTAGAAACAAAGAAAATTTATTGCTGAAATGTCAGCAACTTTTATAAATAAGTGCTGATATTTCAGCAACTTTCATACATTGTATTCACAGTGTACATAAATGTTGCTGAAATGTCAACAACTTTTATAAATAAGTGCTGATATTTCAGCAACTTTCATACACTATGTTCACAGTGTATAGAAAAGTTGTGGAAATGTCAGCAACTTTTATGAAAAGTTGCATCATGCTCTGCAATAATCGTGAATAAAAAACAGGGACCTAATTTACACTGAAATTTAGTGAATGACTTTTCGTGTATTTTGAACCTTAATAAAGATCTATGTCAAAAGTACCCTAAAAAAAATTAAGTAGTCATAGGTTTGAGATTGGAATATTTTTTTGTGTATTACTAAAGGCATCCAAAAAAACTCTTCCGACTACCATAGCTAATGACCACCATATAAACTTTGTTTACATGCTTACTAATACTATATGTTGTTTTGTTTTATCAAATAGGCACTCAAATACCATTCAGTTGTTTATCGCCATAAGGCCGTGAATGACCCTTGAAAATAAAAGTTACATAATTATTTATTACAGTACAACGGTGAACGACCATTGAAAGTCAAAGAGGCACCATCGTTTATGACCGAATAAAATATTGAATTTGGTGTGTGAAGTATCATATAAAAGAACAGATATCTATTAAAAATTAAACTGAATTAACCAATATAATATTGAATATCAAATTAAATTATTAGTAAATTTATGTTTCGTTTCTTAGATTGCATGACACATGTTGCACTTATTATCATCTATTATCATATAGTTTATAAAATTTCAGTATTCAAGAGAATGATTATGGACAATCTTACTCAATATTTTAAACATTTTTTCCTTTTTGTGTTAACTGTAAGAATTAATTGTCGCCTTTGCACTAGAGTGGGACAAAGTGGGTTGGCATTTAGGCGACCAAGGGAGGAGGTTTATCGCCATGAAAAACACAGTAGTCTGATGTGATCGATCACCCGATGCACATGATAATGGATCTGGAAGACTCAAAAATAACATTAGATATGCCCATGTATTCTGCCTCTAATGATTTACGTCGCCGCATCGTGGCTCTTCTCAGTTCAGAATTTGCTATGAAAGATTTAGGTCCTCTCAGTTATTTTCTGGGCATTGCAGTAACTCGACATCCTAATGGTCTATTTCTTTTGCAACGCAAGTATGTAGAAGAGATCATTGAGAGAGCAGGTATGTCATCTTGTGCACTGGCTCCTACTCTCGTTGATGCTAATTCTAAATTGAGTGCATCTCGGGGTCTCAGTATAAGGATCGTAAAAATTATTCCAGTCTTGCAGGTGCCTTACGGTATGTCACTTTTACGAGACCAGATATTTCTTATGTTGTTCAATAGGTCTGTTTACATATGCATGATCCTCGGGATGAACACATGTGTGCACTAAAACGCATTGTTCGGTATATTCAGGGAACTCTTTCTTTTGGCCTACATCTATATAAGTCATTTGTTTTTTGTCATCTCTTATACTGATGCAGATTGGGGTGGATGCCCAGACACTAGACGATTTACATCAGGTTACCGCGTTTTTTCTTGGCGATAACCTCATCTCTTGGTCGTCTAAACGACAACCCACTTTGTCCCGCTCTAGTGCAGAGGCAACCATCAATTCTTACATTAACAAGTAATTTTTTACCGAACCAGTTTATTTAGGTTTTATTTTTAATCCATTCTAAAAGAATTGATTTGGTTCGATCCGCTTTTGTTATATCTCGATATATATTTTGAAAATTTTGTAATTGTTTAAACCGATCCAATTCCATCCCTAGCTATATTGACCGTGCTCCTACATTTTTTGAAAGAACATTATTGAATCCTACCTAAAAGTAAAAAGGAAGTTTGAAAATTGAAATTCACAATTAAGTCCTATTAAGGGGAGGGAAGTTTCGTATAATTCAACACTTGTACTCTAGTTTGTGTTATGTGCCTCGGCAATAAATAAAATCGGCTTTAAAAAAGTTATCTTAGTATTTACATTAATTTGAAATTACTACAAACCAATGTATTTAGGACAACATTGTTTAGATGAAGTTAAACTACATTGCTTCATTGCTCTTTAAACTGTACCATTTTGATGCAACTAAAATTGCATAGGTTCTATGCATTTAGAACTATGTTTAAAAAAATTATGATTTTGAAATTATATTTCTTATCTATTAAAAGCTGTATTGTAAGAAAGTTTATAAATTTTTTGATTTGTGTGGATGATATATATAAATATCGTTGAAACATTAAAATACATAATAATCTATTCAAATAAGTAAAAAAGAATTTCATCAATAATATATTAAATGTGATGTACTTTACAATATCAAAAACATGTTGTAAAATGCAAAATATTTTATGTTACAAGACATTACAATGTCAAGTGGAAGTTGTTAAACATATGCTTTTACAATATTTATAATTCGTTGCCTTTACTATGAACTTTAACAATATCATATTAAAGTTATGAAATATACTTATGACAGTGTTAGTGAAATATTGTTGAAATACAATAATGAAACATAGTTATCGATGGTTCTCAAACATAATATCATGAACAACGTTAAAAAAATATTGTCCTAAATATGAAATGTCATAACATTATACGAATGTTGTAAAAAAAGGAATATACAGTGGTCGTCTATTGTTGTTTACCATTGATTTTACAACGTTTGATAAATATTGTTTAACACTATGAAACTATAATTTTTAGAAAGCATTGTTTGATTTACAAATTTCAATGACTAAAAATATGTTGTGAGAAACCAAATTTAATACAATGTAAAGAAATCGTTGTTGAAAATAGTTTTCTACAACAATCTAGACAAACGTTGTAGATAATTTTTGTTTTACAACATCAGTACAAAGAACGTTGTTTAGAGAAACCTAGCACAACATTCTTTTTAAAAAACGTTGTGAAAGATCTATCATTTTTACAACACTTTACCCAACTGTTGCAGAATCTGCGTTGTAAAATGGTATTTTCGTTGTAGTGTGTAATATAATTCATTGTTAATTATACCCATACAATGTCAATTTATTAGATAGCAAGATTTTAAATCAATAAACGAATTTATTTAGATTTCAATCTATAAATTATAACGTTTAAGGTGAAATCAATTGCCATTTATTGTCCTAACTTGTGTAGTTAGGGTAGGTTTGATTTGTCATTAAAGATAGTTAATTACATAAGATGTAAAATGTTAATTTTATTTATGATATGAAGATTGGTTGATTTAAGGAGTGAAAACCAAGATTTATTAATTTATTTATAATTTTAAACTTTTAAGTGGATTAATTGCAAATAAGTGGAATACAATTTTAAAACATTACACAAATGAAAATTTAGGTGAAAATTGAGAATGTTAATATAATGGGTTTTGATTCCAATATTTATTTCATCTGTTTGTAATAATGAATTTGAATAATATGAATAAAAATTTAATTCAAAGAAATTATTGAAATTTAATTTATAATTTCTAAATTTAACAAAACTGTAATTTAACGCTGAAATTGTTAATGTATTAACATTTAATTTGACATCTAAATTTGTTTAAAATCATTGTGAATGATTAAGAAAATAAAAGTGTTAAAGATTGTCAATTTCAGAATTTAAATAGGAAATTTGATTTAATTAATTTATTTTAAATTTATTTACTAAATGGAAAAATAGCCATTTTGGCCACTGACTCGGATTTCGACGAAACTAGTTTCATCGGATCCATAACGGTGAATTACAATAGCGTTTCAAGTTTCGTAGCGATCGGACTTGACGTTTGATCGTACGAACTCGAAACGCCTTGAAATTTATGCAATTGAAATCAATTGAAATCAAGTTGGAAAATATTGTTTTTAGCATAACTTCTTCATACAACGGAATTTGAACCTGAAACCTTTTCCATTGAGTTTAGAATATTTTAAAACATCTATTTTGATATATGGGTTGACCCAATTTCGTTCCGGAGTCGAAATGGGCTTTTGAGCCATTCATCGTTCAACGCGTTTATAGATCGGGTCCATCTATCCTATTTCGACTTTGCCTATATATATCCAGTTATAAACCCTACCAGCCTCTATTCCTCATTTCTATACGTACAATTTCTTTTGCTCTTCCTCATTCCAATGGCTGCAAACCCTAATCTTTCCAATCCAATTTCAATTTTTTTTTAAAAAAAAGAAAAAACAAAAAAAAATTGCAAACCTGCAGCACGAGTCGCGCTTCGGGTTTCAGAGGCAAAAACCCTGGAGATACTTCTGGTCAGGATGAAAATGACTCGGGTCTCCGGGTCGTTTTCGCAAAAACTCCAAGCAAGCACCAGGGATTTGAGGCTGTGGACCGAAGTTGAACCCGAAGTCAGCAAAGGACCAGAATTTTCCAATCTTCAAATTTTCATAACTTTTTCATACGAGCTTGGATTCATGCGCAGTTTGTTTTGCTGGGATCGTATTGAAATTTCGGACTTGATGACGCTGGTTTAGACGAATTCTGAGACGGTCAAATTTTTGGATTTAAATTGAATTTAAATTCAAAAGGTGAGTGTTTTAACCCACTCACAACTTCTAAGATTTTTATGTTTGTTAAATTAAATTTTGATGTGATTTAAAATTTATCTATGATTGTTTGGGCATATATTATATCATCATCTCAATTAGATAGCATTTATTTAAATTAAATTGTTATTTAATTTTATTATTGCATATAATTTGACAGTTAAATTTATTTATTATTGCATATAAACTGCCAGTTAAACAGTTATTAATTTTTATTGAATATAAACTATTCGTTGATGCCTGTTATATTTTATATGCTTTATATTGATGTTTTGTTTAAATTGGATGATGATTGTAATAAATGGTTGTTTATTGATATTTGGATGAATGGATGCTATATTTTATATTGTATAAACTGCAAGTTATTATGCATTTTCATTCCATTCGGGATTGCGGTTTGAAATGATATATAACCGTAAACTTTTATTTTTAAATTACAGATTGAAATGATAAATATCTGTATCACTTGACCATAGGATAGAAAATTATATACAGGCACCGTGGTCTATATATAAAATATTTTAAAGTGATTTCTATGGGTTTTGGAAAATAAGGGTTTATATATATACTAATTTTGATATTATATAAATATTATTTTATATATGGTTAAATTTTAAAAATTTAAGCTATGCATAACTTGATGATGTTTTAAGTTTGATTTACAAATATTTCAAGTTTGAGCATTATTTAAGTGATATTTAATTTATTAAATAAATATTTCTAAACTAATTAGTAGTAAATTAAATTAAGGTATATATAAGATTATCAGATTTGGTTGGGAATTTTGGAAATATTTAAAGTCTTGAAATATATCAAAATTGAAATGTTTTATTGAAATTAAGGTATTATTATTTTCAAAGTATTGGTTTTCGAAATTGTTATAATTTTGAAAGTAATATGGTTTGAAAAATGAATTTATTTGAAATAGAACTTATTTAAGAATTATCTGTGAATATATGGATTTGAAACCTATTGAAATTGAAAATTTAGAAATATGACTTCAAAATGTGGTTTGGGTTTAAGATGATTTAAATGAATATTTCAAGTTATCTAAATTTAAGAAAGATTAGTGATTGGAAATTTGGTTTTATTTAAATAAGATATTATTGAATTGTTTTGGAAATGGAAATGATATATTATTGAATTGGGTTTTGAAATGGAAATAATACATTGATAATTTGGGTTTGAAATAGTAATAATATTTTGGTTTAAAGTATATACTATTTTGAAGTAAAGTATATGTTTTGAAATGGCAAAAATATTTTGGTTTTAAAATATATACTATTTTGAAATAAAGAATATGTTTTGAAAGGGCAATGATTGTGTTTTAAAAGTATATATATTTTTTGTGACAACCCGACTTTTTATCCACAGAAAGTCGTATCATCATGAAGAAAGAAAGGGATAGAAGAAGAAAGGATAGAAAAGAAGAAACAACAACACAAAAGAATCTCACAGTGGAAACGAATGAAATATAATATATCATATAGAATATTACATAGTATCATATACATCGGAGTTACACAACTTATACAACACACATTAGACAGTTATAAACATCTGTCTAATTCATACAACTCAAGTATCACAGATACAGACACAACATATACACAGCGGAATCATCATATATCTACACGGTGAAGCCTCCTGCTCCAAATCTCCTCCATAATTCGTCAAAGCTAACCTGAATCCCTCGACTACTCAATACAATATTGAGTACCCAAGAGTTTAATAAAACAGAAAATAAACACTTGGGTCAGACATGGGTCTGGTGTGAGTAAACGGTTAGATTGCTTAACTTTGAAAACCTTTGAAAACAAAAGTATCACGTAAGACTCCCCACAAATAAACATGGGTAAGTTTTTACCTTACGCTAACTAAAACATTTGATAGGAAATCCGATTGTATTATAATAGGGTCTAGGGTTTTCAAATAAATACTCATATAGCTGAAATTGTTACATTATTAAATTCCAGCATACTAGCCACAAAGTGGGTTATACAATCAAAACCGTAAGGGCACGTAGGAAGAATGGGTTTCCATCAATGGCAGGGCTACTGGGGTACCGCCCGTCACAGTACGTGGCCTAGATCACTGTACCGAGGAGTACGCCCGCTCCCCTGCAACACAAAGCCGGAACCATCCCTTACTGGATAATTCCGAACAAGACAATCCCGTAGTTGGCGCGACCAACCACACACTAAGCCGAATAAAAGAAAAGGGACCTCTAGACAGGGATCTATCTTGCTCTCAGTGGGTGCTACCCACGAAACCTTGCTGCACCTCCCCTGTTTTAGCCATTCCCGGTTGATGAGGCTTGAGGTTACGATTACCTTTAATCAGAACATATCACTTAGAATGCTCATCGTCCGCCTGACGATGTGCTGAAAGCATTCAATCCATACAAGTTCGTTCCGGGTTCGAACAAAACCGAAGGCATTATCTCGTTACACTCGTTTTGGAATCACCCTCAGAGTTAACGACAATAACCCTTGCACTCTAAATCTTCATCTTCACTTGAGATTCACGACCTATCGTTAATTTGGATCGATGTGGTATTCAGGTCTCCAGACCTGGAATTCCGGTATACGGAAACCCGATCCCGGTCTCATCGAAATCCAAAACGTATCTTTTAAGGCCAAGTTGTTTAAAGGTTTAAACAATTTAACTTATCTATATTCATACAGATAGATAATTCACACATCACAATTGATAATCACATTATCATTTAAACAGATGATTCATAATCAAATAGGTAATCCATATCAACATCACAATAGTTAATCTATATTACCATTATAATGCAACCAAGCATTCATACCACACAACATTACTTATCTCATTTCTGAGATAACATTCATTCTAGTCAATCAATGTCATTCATTCTTATATAAGCAATGATTTACTTAATCATAACATAATTAATTTAAAATGAATTAAATTAACTATCTCTATCTTTAATTAATTTAAAGTGAATTAAATTAATTACTTCATCTCTTAATTAATTTAAAGTAAATTAAATTAATTACTTCATTATAAATCTTACTTATATATAAATAAATTACAAATAAATTAATTAATCTTTCTCTAATTATCCATTTTAATTAATCACCTTGATTAATTATACTTTAATTATCTACTTTAATTAATCACCTTGATTAATCATTCTTTAATTACATTTAAGTAATTATCTTTAATTAATTCACAAATTAATTATTCTTAACCAAATATAGTAATTAACCTTTAATTACTTTATAAATCAATTAACTATAATTAATTACATTAATCCTTAATTAATTACATAAATCAATTACTCTTTAATTACTTATTATTGATTAATTAATCTTAATTAATCAATCCTTAATTACATCATTAACTATATTTAATTAATGATTTCTTAATTACTTCTTTATTTAATTACTCCATTTAATTTAATTACTTTATTTAAATTAATTATGTTTACTAATCACTCTTGATTAACTACCCTTAGTAATTAACTACCTTTAAGTACTTACATAATTTAATTACTTACCCTTAATTAATTATCTTTAATTAATCCCTTGATTAATTACAAAAAGTAATTAAACTCAAATTACTTCCATTCATAAATCATTTACCATTAATTACTTCCAGCAATTATCATTAATTACTTAACTAAGTAATTACAGTCCATTAATTAATCACATTAATTAATTAGTCTTAATTAATCTTATTTATTAATTAACTTAAATTAATCACATTAATTAATTAACTATTTAATTAACCCTTAATTACCTTTCATTAATTTCTTCCATAAGTAATTATCTTAAAATAATTAAACCAATTAATTATCTTAAAATAATTACCTTAATTAATTATTCCTAATCACTAGTTAATGATCTCATCATTAACTACCCATTAACATCCCATTTATTATTTTCCCTAAGTAATTATCTTTAATTAATCTCATCACTAATTAATTATACCAATAAATTTTATTAGGTGATAATCTTTTTAATTAATTCACTAATTAATTATCACAACTTTAACTAACTTTTAAAGATAAATTCTTTATCTTTATTAAATTCTTAATTACATCATTAAATTTCCATTTGAAAACATTTTGCAAATTTATTTTAGAATTGAAAGATTTGAAAACATTTTATAAATCAATTATATAATTTCTTTGACCCAAAACAATTTAAACATTAAATTTAAAAAAACTTAAATAAACATTCCTTTAAAACGTTTCACTTTAAATTTACTTTAAAACTTAGTTAAATAACTTACTTTGAAAACATATTCATTTAAAACATTCTATTAAACTTAGCTAACATGTATTTGGAAAACTTAATTAATTAAACTTGCTTTCAAAAAAACTGTACTTGATTTCCTTATAAAATTGAAACCTGTTTTCTAAAAACAAACCCGAGCAAATCCTTGATTTCCCCGGGTAAAACACGAGATTCCCAACTTCACAACTCCTTCGAGTCGAAACCCAATCCACCCGAACTCTTACTCGAGCACGATACTTCCTTCCCAATTCCAAACTCCAGATACACACAAACATGTACGTGCACATGCACGCCAATTCCGGCCATCTTCGATCATCACTGCGACCCTCCTCCAGTCACCCACGACCTCCCTGACCCATTCGAACACAGAGTACCACGAGATCGCCAGTAAAACAAAATCGAGTCACTCGATCGAAAACTAAAAAAAAAAACAACCCATCGGAAAATTTACCATTGCCGTTGATCTCATCCACGAGTTTCCTCACCGACATCACTAGACCTTCGTCTCGACTTCCCACTCCTGATCCCCACCTTGCGATCACCTCCGATCCCCTATGGCCATCGCGAAAACTTCGAGAACGTCATCATTCCAAACTGTCTTTAGAACCCTAGTTCGCCGTCCCTCGACCACCACAGTCACCAGAAAATTATCCCACTATTTTTCCTATAACCGACCACACTTCGGCCACCTCCAACCCAAATCTCATCAGACGCTACCATGCCGATCGCCAGAAATCGGCGATAAACCCAATTCCAAACATCCTCTATTTCCTCCCGAATTACTATATTCAAAATTGTGATTTTAATACCCAAATTCATTATTTCACAATTCGATTTTGGTTACATAATCAAGAATATAAATTAGCTTGATCGATTTATAACTCACTTTTGATTTTCCTCTGTCATTTTCAAATTTTGATATCATTACTGCATTTGAATTCTTGAAATTATTTTTAAAATTTATAATACCTTATTATAGTCATTTCCCATTTACTAGTCCTAGCCTAAAATCAAGTGTATTAAGAGTAATGAATTTTTGTTTGGTGTGAACTTGAAACTGTGCATGTTACAGAACAGATTTTTATATATATACATTCACAGGCATACAAACATTTCAAATATATATACATGCATCCATTCTATATACTAAGCAACACAATATACTAAAATCATTCATCACATGCATCCATAACAAAACATTTTAAAACTGTTTTTAAGTTAAAATGTTTACTCACCAGATAATTGATGAACAGAGCTTAAATTTGAAAACTTCTTTTGAAAAATTTAAAACTGGAATACTTTAACCCCAAGAACCTTGCATGCTACTGAAGTTTGATTCCAGATTAAAGAATTTGCATTTGAACTTTAGATTTTGAATGCTGCTTCAAAACTCAGGTTGAAAGGAAATGACTCCAGGCAGGTTTTTGATTTCCAGGTTGAAGAAAACTTTGCAATCATGTTTGAAAATGAACTACTGGTTTTGCATTTGAGTTTGAGAAACGAATTTCAGGTTTAAATGACAGAGTTGCTCCTTGCTCAGGTTGATCTTTGAAATAGTTGTTTGGTTTAGTTGCTTGGATTTCTCACAGCTTGTTTTTTTATTTCAGTTTGGTTTTCAGTTTATATTTTAGTTTAGGAGGAAGAAAATGTTTTTGACAGAAAAAGATTTGTACAGAGAACTTTGAACGGGAAAGAAAATAGAAGCCAGGTTTCTCTAATTACTTATTTATAAAATTTAATTGACAAAGAAAAAGAATTGCCACTTGTTATTAGATTGATTATCAAGCTTACACTTGTTATTACCATGTGTTAAGATGTTAACACATGTCCTAAGTAATTAAATAAATTTTTATTTAATTTAAATGTTAATATAAAACTTTTCATACTTACTTTATTAATTAATAACATTTATCTTAGTATATGTATATATAAACTATTTTTAGAGAAAATATTATAAAACCAATTACCCTTTGAAAAAGTATTTATATTTTTATTAATTATGTAATATGGATTTATATAAAGTCATGTTTTATTTATTTGTAAACTATTTTTAGTTCAAAAGATATTTAAAAAGAAAGCTTATTTTAAACCAATTTAGTTTAATTATTATTTTTTTTAAAAGAAAACAAATTAAAACCTTTATTAAATCTTATCTTTTGAATTTACATTATAAATCCAATTTAAAGTCAATTTAAAACAACACATTCAAATTTGAAATAACAATCTTATTTAAAACCATATAATTATTTAAATTACAAACCCAAGCTTATCTATCTACAATATATACAATTATATATATATTATAAATAGAAATCATTTTATTAGTTTTTAAAAGATAAATTCATTAATTAAATATTTATTCAATTAGATTATTAAACCAATTTAAATATTTATTATCAAAAATTATCAATCAATTTAATTATTTAAACAGATTATTAAATTGATATTGCCCCAAATTTCCGGGATATCACATTCCTCCCCCCTTAAAATAATTTCGTCCCCGAAATTTAAAACAAAGGTAATTTAATAATCTATTTAAATCACAATCATATATTATCATCCATATGCTAACAACCATAGCAAACAATTCATCTAATCAAACAATTCTAATTATCCAAACAAAATTCTGAATACAATCTCCTCGAGTTTTCCCAAGTATAAATATACCGGGATACTCGCTCTACAAAATCCAAACAATCAACAATACTAAGCTATAGAGTTCTTACTCATCTAGATCTATAGAACTAAACAAGATATCAGACTACAGACGAGTCTGACTCAACAACCAAATCTTCCAGAACTGCTGGTTCCAAAACCAGAGATAGATCAAACACGTACTCCCTCAGAGATACGTAAAATACATTGAATTCTAGTTATCCAAACTGACAATTCAACCTTGTATATCAAAGCACTTATCCAAATTAGATCACAGAAAAGATCCAAAATAACTCGGAGCTAACTTCCCAGACTTACCCAATCTTATAGCTCCCTTTAATCAGAGAAAAACTTCACAACAACGAAGTCTCCAACTTCGAATTTCAAATTCCTTCGTCTCTTATCCACAAAATCTTCAGACGATCTCGAGCTGACTACATCCTTCCTGATCAGTTCAACCTTCGCTGATGCTTCTAGAAATAAACCGGGTTAAAAATAACTCAACCAAATGATCCTCCAAGATCTACCCAAATCCAAAACACAAACTCTACTACCATTAGTAGACTGAACTAACTTCTCTTATCTGGAAAAGACAAACAGGAGCACTTGCCAAACTGCTTCCGCTACACCACTCTGATCTGGAATAGATAAGAATGCTGATGAAGAACACAAGCACAAACTGGACAACACATCCCAGAAAATCTCAGATAACTCAAAAGAATACTCAAACTATCGCAAGTCACCTTTGCGATCAACCCAGCCAAAATGTAAAGAAACTGTTCTCTCTTTACCAATCAGAATAGCTTACACTTATCTATCCTATCTATCGAAGAAATGGATCCACTCTGCTGCTTCTGAACTTCACCTTCAGAAAACTGCTCAGCCAGAAAACTTCCTGCCAATACAGAACACTCCGAGCTGCACTGCTGCCACAGATGCCAAAGATTTCCTAACCAAAGCTCTTCGAGAAACTCGGACCCAAACTAAACAGAATCACCATGCTGAACTCAGCCACAACACCGAAGCAGACATACTTCATTAACTTGTTCCAAAGAAAACATCTTCGGGAACATCCATAGTCACTGCATCTCATCACACAGTTACTTCTTCCTGAAGTTACCAACATTAACTTCTGCCCATCCGACAGATCCAACTCTACTCATCCAACTTCAAAGATAAACTCCGAACCTTAACAGGTTTTCTTCAGAGATTGTGAAATCCTTACAATTGCAAAGTTCACTCGAGACGGTATTAGGTTTACAGTCTCGACAAATACACTTCCAACCTCAACACTCAGACTCCTAATCTTAGATGATAAATTATTATCATCTCAACCAATCATCACAAATACCATATACATTTAAAATGATACTTTTTTATATAGAAATTATATCTGGGTAAAATTATTTCATCTACCTTTTTAAAACAATATTGTGTCTGTTGGCCTGGTCCAAGTGTTTAGAGATCCCTATCAATAACGTTAGCTACTCGTATTGACCAGAATCCATATACCACCCAACCGATCAATTAACACAATATAAAATCATATTATATAACTAACAAATACGCGCTCTCGTATATATATATACACTCAAACAGGTTGCTACAGATCCTATCTCTAATGAACAACCCTTCCAAACCTAGGTATTCACTCAACCTAGTGTTTTGATATTCACTTAACCAAAAGCTTAGGCATTCGCTCAACCTATGCTCTGATACCACTGTGACAACCAAACTTTTTATCCACAGAAAGTCGTATCATCATGAAGAAAGAAAGGGATAGAAGAAGAAAGGATAGAAAAGAAGAAACAACAACACAAAAGAATCTCACAGCGGAAACGAATGAAATATAATATATCATATAGAATATTACATAGTATCATATACATCGGAGTTACACAACTTATACAACACACATTAGACAGTTATAAACATCTGTCTAATTCATACAACTCAAGTATCACAGATACAGACACAACATATACACAGCGGAATCATCATATATCTACACGGTGAAGCCTCCTGCTCCAAATCTCCTCCAGAATTCGTCAAAGCTAACCTGAATCCCTCGACTACTCAATACAATATTGAGTAACCAAGAGTTTAATAAAACAGAAAATAAACACTTGGGTCAGACATGGGTCTGGTGTGAGTAAACGGTTAGATTGCTTAACTTTGAAAACCTTTGAAAACAAAAGTATCACGTAAGACTCCCCACAAATAAACATGGGTAAGTTTTTACCTTACGCTAACTAAAACATTTGATAGGAAATCCGATTGTATTATAATAGGGTCTAGGGTTTTCAAATAAATACTCATATAGCTGAAATTGTTACATTATTAAATTCCAGCATACTAGCCACAAAGTGGGTTATACAATCAAAACCGTAAGGGCACGTAGGAAGAATGGGTTTCCATCAATGGCAGGGCTACTGGGGTACCGCCCGTCACAGTACGTGGCCTAGATCACCGTACCGAGGAGTACGCCCGCTCCCCTGCAACACAAAGCCGGAACCATCCCTTACTGGATAATTCCGAACAAGACAATCCCGTAGTTGGCGCGACCAACCACACACTAAGCCGAATAAAAGAAAAGGGACCTCTAGACAGGGATCTATCTTGCTCTCAGTGGGTGCTACCCACGAAACCTTGCTGCACCTCCCCTGTTTTAGCCATTCCCGGTTGATGAGGCTTGAGGTTACGATTACCTTTAATCAGAACATATCACTTAGAATGCTCATCGTCCGCCTGACGATGTGCTGAAAGCATTCAATCCATACAAGTTCGTTCCGGGTTCGAACGAAACCGAAGGCATTATCTCGTTACACTCGTTTTGGAATCACCCTCAGAGTTAACGACAATAACCCTTGCACTCTAAATCTTCATCTTCACTTGAGATTCACGACCTATCGTTAATTTGGATCGATGTGGTATTCGGGTCTCCAGACCTGGAATTCCGGTATACGGAAACCCGATCCCGGTCTCATCGAAATCCAAAACGTATCTTTTAAGGCCAAGTTGTTTAAAGGTTTAAACAATTTAACTTATCTATATTCATACAGATAGATAATTCACACATCACAATTGATAATCACATTATCATTTAAACAGATGATTCATAATCAAATAAGTAATCCATATCAACATCACAATAGTTAATCTATATTACCATTATAATGCAACCAAGCATTCATACCACACAACATTACTTATCTCATTTCTGAGATAACATTCATTCTAGTCAATCAATGTCATTCATTCTTATATAAGCAATGATTTACTTAATCATAACATAATTAATTTAAAATGAATTAAATTAACTATCTCTATCTTTAATTAATTTAAAGTGAATTAAATTAATTACTTCGTCTCTTAATTAATTTAAAGTAAATTAAATTAATTACTTCATTATAAATCTTACTTATATATAAATAAATTACAAATAAATTAATTAATCTTTCTCTAATTATCCATTTTAATTAATCACCTTGATTAATTATACTTTAATTATCTACTTTAATTAATCACCTTGATTAATCATTCTTTAATTACATTTAAGTAATTATCTTTAATTAATTCACAAATTAATTATTCTTAACCAAATATAGCAATTAACCTTTAATTACTTTATAAATCAATTAACTATAATTAATTACATTAATCCTTAATTAATTACATAAATCAATTACTCTTTAATTACTTATTATTGATTAATTAATCTTAATTAATCAATCCTTAATTACATCATTAACTATATTTAATTAATGATTTCTTAATTACTTCTTTATTTAATTACTCCATTTAATTTAATTACTTTATTTAAATTAATTATGTTTACTAATCACTCTTGATTAACTACCCTTAGTAATTAACTACCTTTAAGTACTTACATAATTTAATTACTTACCCTTAATTAATTATCTTTAATTAATCCCTTGATTAATTACAAAAAGTAATTAAACTCAAATTACTTCCATTCATAAATCATTTACCATTAATTACTTCCAGCAATTATCATTAATTACTTAACTAAGTAATTACAGTCCATTAATTAATCACATTAATTAATTAGTCTTAATTAATCTTATTTATTAATTAACTTAAATTAATCACATTAATTAATTAACTATTTAATTAACCCTTAATTACCTTTCATTAATTTCTTCCATAAGTAATTATCTTAAAATAATTAAACCAATTAATTATCTTAAAATAATTACCTTAATTAATTATTCCTAATCACTAGTTAATGATCTCATCATTAACTACCCATTAACATCCCATTTATTATTTTCCCTAAGTAATTATCTTTAATTAATCTCATCACTAATTAATTATACCAATAAATTTTATTAGGTGATAATCTTTTTAATTAATTCACTAATTAATTATCACAACTTTAACTAACTTTTAAAGATAAATTCTTTATCTTTATTAAATTCTTAATTACATCATTAAATTTCCATTTGAAAACATTTTGCAAATTTATTTTAGAATTGAAAGATTTGAAAACATTTTATAAATCAATTATATAATTTCTTTGACCCAAAACAATTTAAACATTAAATTTAAAAAAACTTAAATAAACATTCCTTTAAAACGTTTCACTTTAAATTTACTTTAAAACTTAGTTAAATAACTTACTTTGAAAACATATTCATTTAAAACATTCTATTAAACTTAGCTAACATGTATTTGGAAAACTTAATTAATTAAACTTGCTTTCAAAAAAACTGTACTTGATTTCCTTATAAAATTGAAACCTGTTTTCTAAAAACAAACCCGAGCAAATCCTTGATTTCCCTGGGTAAACACGAGATTCCCAACTTCACAACTCCTTCGAGTCGAAACCCAATCCACCCGAACTCTTACTCGAGCACGATACTTCCTTCCCAACTCCAAACTCCAGATACACACAAACATGTACGTGCACATGCACGCCAATTCCGGCCATCTTCGATCATCACTACGACCCTCCTCCAGTCACCCACGACCTCCCTGACCCATTCGAACACAGAGTACCACGAGATCGCCAGTAAAACAAAATCGAGTCACTCGATCGAAAACTAAAAAAAAAACAACCCATCGGAAAATTTACCATTGCCGTTGATCTCATCCACGAGTTTCCTCACCGACATCACTAGACCTTCGTCTCGACTTCCCACTCCTGATCCCCACCTTGCGATCACCTCCGATCCCCTATGGCCATCGCGAAAACTTCGAGAACGTCATCATTCCAAACTGTCTTTAGAACCCTAGTTCGCCGTCCCTCGACCACCACAGTCACCAGAAAATTATCCCACTATTTTTCCTATAACCGACCACACTTCGGCCACCTCCAACCCAAATCTCATCAGACGCTACCATGCCGATCGCCAGAAATCGGCGATAAACCCAATTCCAAACATCCTCTATTTCCTCCCGAATTACTATATTCAAAATTGTGATTTTAATACCCTAATTCATTATTTCACAATTCGATTTTGGTTACATAATCAAGAATATAAATTAGCTTGATCGATTTATAACTCACTTTTGATTTTCCTCTGTCATTTTCAAATTTTGATATCATTACTGCATTTGAATTCTTGAAATTATTTTTAAAATTTATAATACCTTATTATAGTCATTTCCCATTTACTAGTCCTAGCCTAAAATCAAGTGTATTAAGAGTAATGAATTTTTGTTTGGTGTGAACTTGAAACTGTGCATGTTACAGAACAGATTTTTATATATATACATTCACAGGCATACAAACATTTCAAATATATATACATGCATCCATTCTATATACTAAGCAACACAATATACTAAAATCATTCATCACATGCATCCATAACAAAACATTTTAAAAACTGTTTTTAAGTTAAAATGTTTACTCACCAGATAATTGATGAACAGAGCTTAAATTTGAAAACTTCTTTTGAAAACTTTAAAACTGGAATACTTTAACCCCAAGAACCTTGCATGCTACTGAAGTTTGATTCCAGATTAAAGAATTTGCATTTGAACTTTAGATTTTGAATGCTGCTTCAAAACTCAGGTTGAAAGGAAATGACTCCAGGCAGGTTTTTGATTTCCAGGTTGAAGAAAACTTTGCAATCATGTTTGAAAATGAAATACTGGTTTTGCATTTGAGTTTGAGAAACGAATTTCAGGTTTAAATGACAGAGTTTCTCCTTGCTCAGGTTGATCTTTGAAATAGTTGTTTGGTTTAGTTGCTTGGATTTCTCACAGCTTGTTTTTTTATTTCAGTTTGGTTTTCAGTTTATATTTTAGTTTAGGAAGAAGAAAATGTTTTTGACAGAAAAAGATTTGTACAGAGAACTTGAACGGGAAAGAAAATAGAAGCCAGGTTTCTCTAATTACTTATTTATAAAATTTAATTGACAAAGAAAAAGAATTGCCACTTGTTATTAGATTGATTATCAAGCTTACACTTGTTATTACCATGTGTTAAGATGTTAACACATGTCCTAAGTAATTAAATAAATTTTTATTTAATTTAAATGTTAATATAAAACTTTTCATACTTACTTTATTAATTAATAACATTTATCTTAGTATATGTATATATAAACTATTTTTAGAGAAAATATTATAAAACCAATTACCCTTTGAAAAAGTATTTATATTTTTATTAATTATGTAATATGGATTTATATAAAGTCATGTTTTATTTATTTGTAAACTATTTTTAGTTCAAAAGATATTTAAAAAGAAAGCTTATTTTAAACCAATTTAGTTTAATTATTATTTTTTTTAAAAGAAAACAAATTAAAACCTTTATTAAATCTTATCTTTTGAATTTACATTATAAATCCAATTTAAAGTCAATTTAAAACAGCACATTCAAATTTGAAATAACAATCTTATTTAAAACCATATAATTATTTAAATTACAAAC
The DNA here is from genome assembly GCA_030737815.1 of Allium fistulosum. NCBI lineage: Eukaryota > Viridiplantae > Streptophyta > Magnoliopsida > Asparagales > Amaryllidaceae > Allium > Allium fistulosum. Next base: position 910,736,416 of record CM060907.1, on the reverse strand, counting down.
CCAAGCTTATCTATCTACAATATATACAATTATATATATATTATAAATAGAAATCATTTTATTAGTTTTTAAAAGATAAATTCATTAATTAAATATTTATTCAATTAGATTATTAAACCAATTTAAATATTTATTATCAAAAATTATCAATCAATTTAATTATTTAAACAGATTGTTAAATTGATATTGCCCCAAATTTCCGGGATATCACATTTTTAAATGACCACGGTGTTATAATAACGTTTGGTTGTTAAAGAGACCGGGATCGGTTATGGACATACTCTCTGTCGATACCGAAAACCACTTTGACAACTGTGTACGCGGTGGAGTTTCCAGAATGAAGTATGATGGTGGCGACGATCCTAAGGTATTTACGTGGACCCAACTCCCGTGAGTTGGCATAAGGTGGCTAAAACAGGAGCGATCTCGGACCAGTGAGGTAGCACCTCTTATCAGACGCACTTCTTCGATTCCATTCTATTACTTTGTGATTTTTGGTGGCCACCCTTCGATTTGGGAGTGTTGTTCGAGGTGGACGGTAGTGGCTGCTATGCGATCCATCAGTCCGTGTGCGTAATTGGTAAATCTACCCTGGCATTGCCTTGTGTGCCGTGTCACCTACCATATCGAGCTTTACTATGAGTTTCTATTTGTGTCGTACCTATGGAGTATCTTCTCGTAGCCTCTCGGGGTATGCAGGTACTGTATAGACTATTGGCATTATTTTGTGTTAAGGGCTATATGGGTAACCCCTTAACGCTATTAAAAAGTAAGTTTATTTTATATTAGACATTATTATAATAGCGAATATTACTACATAGTAGATAGTTTAACGGATCCTTAAGAGATGTGAATCCCGAACATTTCTTAAGTTACTGCACTCACGTTAGACACTGGATAGGAGATGTCAAACCCCGTAAACATCTCTGACGCCGTTGACACTCATATTTATTTCATTGATTTAACTTACATAAGATCTTTTAGTTCTGACTCGAGTGTTTTGTCTTTTCAATTCGCTCGGCTCAGCCTGAGCATTTCAGGATTTGAAGGCTCTATTTCTAGAGGACGAAGACGAAGATTTTATTACTACTATTTATTATATTCCACTACACCCTTGTATTCCGATGCATTAATTATCATTCTTTGGTATGTGTAACTCTGATATGTATTGTATAAGTATAATCAAATGTTTTGTAAAACAGCTTCATGAACGGTTATTTGATTATTATATTTTATCGTTCCGCTGCAAGATTCTATTTTGTTTCTTTTATTTCTCCACTTTTTCTTATTTACCCCATAACAATCCACCCTTCTATATGGTTTAAGTTGGCACGTGTGTCTGCTTAAGCATACAAAAAGGTGGGATGTTACACTTCAAAATGGTCCATTTAAACCAATTTAATAAATCCTTATTGATTTATTTCAAATTTACATTCCAAATTGTAAATTTATTTCCACACTTTAAAATAAATCAGTGTTTATTTTTAAAACAAATTTCCCTTTCCTTTATAAATTCCATATGAATTTAAATCCCAAATATTCACTTATATACGATTTTCAAATCGATTTCTCAAATATTCACTTTCAATTCCAAATCAATTTTTTAAATTGATTTCCAAATTTACTTCAACACCAAATCAATTTTTTTTTTCATTCAACATCAAATAAATTTTCATATCGATTTCCCAAAGATTTATTTTTCAAAAACCAAATCAGTTTTTTAAATTGATTTCTAGAAATTAATCACCTTTTAAAATAAATCCATTTATCTCTTCCAAACCATTTAAAATTCCATTTTAAATAAATTTTCCAACTTTCGAATAATACTACTCAAAATCCATTTATAAAAATCTTTTACCATATTTTAGAAAATAATTCGATAAGATTTCGAAAATCAACTCTATGCTTTTAAAATTCCTTCTTTTAAATCCACCCAATTCTTTCAAAAGAATTTACCTAAAATTTCATACTTTAATTTCAAAAATCCAATTTTATTTATTTCTGGTATCCAACGATACCAAAAATACATTCGGCTAAATTATAGCGTTCAACAAATTCAATCACATATATAATCATACACAGATTATAAATTAATTATCACACAGCATATGAAACAAATTCATATAAATTTGAGAAATCCAGTTGGATCCCTCCAACCTGTTTCCCTGCATCCACAGATGTTAGCACAATACCAATTCCACTTCAATATGGAATATCGTGGTATATAGGATTTATAAAATACTATCCGCTATTATGCGGCGCAATAGGGTGTCATTCGCTATATAATGCGGGAAATCAACTCCAAATACATATATAATACCAATTCCACTTCAATATGGAATTATCGCGGTATATGTTTTTAATAAATAACCTCCGCTTAATATACGACATATAGGGTCTATTTAACACAATAGATAACAATTTATCATCCAATCATTACAATCAACACTATCAACAATTTGAAATCTCAACTATTTAAAATTTAAATCGAAACAAAATATTCGATTGAGTGAGAAGTTCTCACCTCGCATTTTATAACGGTTACTGTATTTTGTTTCGAATAAAATTAAACAGCCGTTTAATTTTACCCAAAATTTTCACTGACTCCAATTGACTCCAAACCAGCTCCATTTCATAGTGCTTGACAAAACGATTCCAATGCAAAAAGTTTCGTCAGTTTTCGACCTTGTATGACAAAGTTACGATATTTTAAACATTATACGAATTTATAATACAAAAATTTTCAGTTTATTTTTATTTTATATTTCCACAAACCATCCTGGCCGTTCGTTCTTTGCCCTAGGATTTGGGCCGTGAGCCTCTTCTCCCCTCTTCCATTTTTTTTTAACGTGAACAAGAACCCATAGCCGCCCATACTTCACGAATTTATTCGCCTCCATCCTTCGTCGAGAAGATGATCAACCACCTTCATTTCGAAGCTCGAACTCCACCACACCAACTCCCAAAACCATATGAAGCTCGGCCCCCTATTCCTTGAGAAAAACGCATGCAACTCAATGACAAACGCGGCCCATTGCCCTCCTCCACGACGCGCCAAATTCGATCATCTCCATATAGATTTGAAGCTCTCGTCTAGATCCACAACTTTGTAGTTGAACGTTTCTGCTGAAAGTCGATGGATTGGAAGAGATTAATGGAAGAAGAAGGAGAATTTCTGGCCATTGAAACTGAAAATGGTGGCCAGGCTTTGTAATGAAACCCTAGCTAGGTTTGTTTGCAGATGGAGAAAACTAGGTCCTTTTATACAAAATTCTCAAATCACTATTCATCTTGAAAATTTCCGAACTCGAAATCGAGCGTGTCGGCTGGCGTTTTTAAGGTTTTACCCATGTTCCGAACACAATGGAACATGTTTCGGGAGCTAATTCGGTCATATGTGTGAGTTACGGAAATAAATGATCAATTTTAAATTAAATCGATTTAAAACGATTTCGATGCATTTTGGCTTGCCCCGGACAAACCGTACATCCGATTGACACGAAATTTGAAACACTACAATAATTTCACATTACGGATCCGATGAAACTAGTTTCGTCGAAATCCGAGACTGTTTGAAAAATGACTATTTTTACTAGCCAATTAAATATTAAAATATTCAATTTTCACAATTTAACTTTTAATTCAATTTTAAAAGTTTACAAACATCATTATAACTCCAATATGATTTAATATAACTTTATAAATCATTTTTATACACATTAAACCCGATTTCTAATTATTTCTGGAATTTCAAATATTAATTTATCGATTTAATTAAACAATTAAATCCTATATTCGAAATTTAAGTTATTCGACTTACAAATCTTACTTGTTAATATTTATAATCAATTAAATATCTGAATTTCAAATGACAGAAATTCTGGGTCGTTACAAACTTCCCCCTTTAAAAGAATTTCGTCCTCGAAATTGCAAAATAAGAAAAATGCCCCAAATTCATTAACTTTTCAAAAATCCACTTAGTGAAAATTTTATATTCTCCTTTTCCAAAACCTTTAACTTCAACCAAAACAATGGTTTCCATTTTCTAGTTCAATTCCTATATTTTCATTACAATTTAGAAATTGACTTTTCCGTTAACAAAAATTTTCCAAAATTTCTCGAAAATTTTCTAACGCCTTAAATTTTCAGAAAAATTCACCAGCGTCTCCTTTGCGCGGTTCGATCGTAGTAGGATCACAATAGACATAAATATATATACATCGACCCACCCGGTCGGAAAAGCAGAAAAACAATTCATATTTCCTATTTTTATTGCGTAGGCGTACCTTTTTAGCATTTTAAGAAAAGCAGTTATTAATTAGCTTATTAGCGCAACCAAACCAACCGAACGGCAGCCACGGCACCTATACTTACTCAATTTAAACACGTAAGTGACATATATATAAAGTTATTAACAATTTACTCTTTTAAACAACTACAACATATGCATATTAAAAGAAATGCATACTAAACAAGATTTATAAGCAACTTATATAATTTCGAAATCACTTGTAATTGTTTACAACCAATTCATATACAATGACATTCATTTCTTCATTTTCAATTAGTTTACATTCACTAATTTAAATTCAAGTTGGTTCACTTTCAATTTAAATCCAACTACATAGCTTTCAATTTCACTAATTCAATTTCATTAACACTTAATGAATTATATATACTATATACAATCAACCAACAATCATATAACAATCAATGTATATTCAACACAACTAAATTATTAAATTTACATTACTTACATTCAATTTGGTTCAACACTTTTAATTCCAATTGGTTTAATATTAAATTGGTTTCCATTCAATTCATTCAAATTCCAATTACATTAGCTTTAATGAATTAACACTTATATCCATTATTCCATATCAATTTTATTAACATTCGATTGATTAACATTCAATCCATTTATTCAATTCAATTGCTAATTCATTTTACAAATAAAGTTGAATTTCCTTTACATAACTCAAGTTCACATTCATTTAATAAATTCACTTTATTATTTACTTCGATATCAAAATCAACTTCATTCAACATTACCTAAGTTATATTCCAATTAAACATCATTTGTTTAACTTCACTTAATTTTCCACTTACATTTGTTTAACAAAATTCGTTTAACCATTTTATCATTTGGTTTCACTTACATCTTCTCATTTTATAAGTTATACAACTTATTAAACTTCCAAATCATATTAAAGAATCACCTATCAAATTCAATTCAATTTATTTAACTTTACCAAAGCTGAATTTATTATCTCATGTTATAAGTTCAAAACTCATTTCACTTATATTCATCAATTTTAATTTGGATTTTAATTTAAATTTTGTTTATCACAACAAAACTTCAATTCCTCAATTTATTATGGTAGCAAATCCATCACACAGAAACTCAAAAATGATACTGATGATGCTGCAGTCATCACCCTTATTATTTCCCAGCAACAGTAGTGAATCCAGTGTTTTAAATTCTTTCGAAAATTTCCTTTTATTTATAAATTACATTTATAAATCCTTTTCTCATATAATTTCACTATTTTACTTTACTTATACCATTGTTGCTTTTATTTAGATTATTTAACCTACTTTTATTGACTTATGTATATTCTTACATTTTCAACAACCAAACAATTAATTTATATATACCTCAACAATTTCTGGAAAATTATTTCCTATATATACAAAATATAATCGAGGTAAAATTATTTCATTTACCCAATTTAAAATGATACTATGTCGGTTTATCTCGTTTAAGAGTTTAGAAACCTCTATCGAATTACAGTTAGCTAGACTGCACCGATCAGAATCTATAAACAATCAACTGATAAGTCAACACAATACAAAACAATTTCATATTCACTAACAAATACGCGCTCATATCTATTATTACACTCACACTCATTCTAGAGTACTACTGACTCTATCTCTAATGAGTAAACACCCAACAGAGCCAAGGTTATCATTTAACCATATGCTCTGATACCACATGTAACGATACGATTTTTCAACGCTCGAAAGTCGACATTAATACGAACATTGTATCAAATGCCAAGCAATCGAATGCCGGAAAACCGAATTGTTATGGTTAAAAAGAAGAGGTAGAAGAAGACAGAAGAAAAAGAAAGAAGAAGCAACAGAAACAATATCAGAATCTCACATTCGCAGCGGAACAACATATAATAGATAAATGAATAATCTTTAAATCAAAGAACTATATCAGTTTATACATTACATCATCATCAGAGTTTACAACAACAATACATCAATGGACAGTTATACAAACTTGCTATCATACAGAATACACAGCGGAATAATAATATCATATACAAGTGATACGTCTCGCCATCCAACTCGCCACTGAGCTCCACACAATCTCCTGAATCCAGAATGACCTGATAACCTGACTCCAGACTGCCCGTGTGGAAATTTGTGGGCAACCAGAGTTTAGGAAGGAAACAATAAACTCCAGGTCAGTCATGGTGACTGGTGTGAGAACTAAAAACAGTTATTTTCACAAAGAGAATAAAACAGATTCGTAATGCTTTCGGAAAATGAAACTACCATAAGACCTCCCGCCATACACACAATGCAAACGCATAATTGGAGGAGATTTCTTCTTATGATAGTCAAAAATGCTTACTACGCAAAATCATTCGATATTATTATCATTAGTGCATAGTGTCGAAAAACCATTTCGAAAATATAATATTAATCTTAGCCAGCATAGACATTTCGCACTTATGCCTACTATAGCTACTATGTTCAATAGCAGGATACCGCCACATTCCATAGCAGGTAATACAACTAAAACTGTACAAGGTTCGTATTGTTTCTTTGGATTTCTAACAAATGGTCAGGCAAAGGAACTTCCTTACACTGAAATAGAAACGCCACTGGAAAGACGCCCTGAGAACCTAACCGGATCTTTGCAAACACAAGGCCGACGCAACCTCACGCTGTACAGCTATAACTAGGTAACTAACACACTAACGCTACCTCACGCTATACAGCTGTAACTAGGTAGCTAACACACGAGCTATGTCATCCCCCGGTCGTCACCGACCTTTATCCGAGGATCCTCAATCACAAATCAACAACCACAAAGTATAATAATTTTGCAGCATCAACATAGGTAAAATATCTGGGCTCCATACCATGATATCACCTTTTATCCAGAAGGAAATGACATACCCTAGGGGCGCTACCCCTAAAAACCTTTGCCGCAACATTCCTGTTTCGACCATTACCGGGTTGTGAGGCTCGACGAAGTCTCGTCCACAAAGCGACGCTTTTTCACAAAGCCACGCTTTTTCACAAAGCCACGCTTTGATCAACAAATGATCAACAACACTTCGTATGCCACATTACCAAATTGGGAATGTATCACTAGTAACCATCAACTACATAACCTCTGAGCTCGTACGTCTCAGAGAAGGCTGTTAAGCTAAAAGAATAAATTCTCCGCCACCAACAGAAATGTATTTGATAGAAACCAGCTTTACATCTCAAAGTGTAACGTTAGACACACATCCATACAAGTCCGTTCCGGGATCAAACGGAACCGAAGGCACTTCCAAAGAAGCCCTTGCAATCCGGATAATTTCTAATCACGTCCGGACTTCCCATCACAAGAAGAGTGATATAAATCTCTATACCGGAGCAACTCGGTGCAGAGACATTCGACAGGTTGTCCTTTCATTTTCGAAAATACCCGGTCTTCAGACCGATCTTCAAATAGTGTCCATTCACGACGTATCACTATTCGGAATGGGTTATATGGCACAAAGTCCTCTCCCGGCTTAACCGAATAATGAGCATTTGTTTTAAAAACAAATCAAGTGCCATTTCAAAGGCAAATATTTATAGTCGGTTATTTAACTATCAACAACATCCACAACAATCAACCAATTTAAATAATTTTTCCCAAATTATTAAATTTCAAAATATCTTCGCAAGATATATAATTTCCACACTTCAACATTTGAAAACCAATTTCAAACCAATTTCCCTACACGGGATATATTTCCAAATATTTATTCATTCTCACTGGAAATCTGCCGAGTTAAAATATTTTAAAATGATTTATATCACTATCCAAAAATATATTTGGAAAACATTTTTCTCCGAAATATTCCTTTCAAAAACCAACTTTAGAACCTTAAATTTATATTTTAAAAGCTACTTTGGAAATATACTCGGCTTTATAGTGAGAATACACTTTCACTTCAAAATGGTCCATTTAAACCAATTTAATAAATCCTTATTGATTTATTTCAAATTTACATTCCAAATTGTAAATTTATTTCCACACTTTAAAATAAATCAGTGTTTATTTTTAAAACAAATTTCCCTTTCCTTTATAAATTCCATATGAATTTAAATCCCAAATATTCACTTATATACGATTTTCAAATCGATTTCTCAAATATTCACTTTCAATTCCAAATCAATTTTTTAAATTGATTTCCAAATTTACTTCAACACCAAATCAATTTTTTTTTTCATTCAACATCAAATAAATTTTCATATCGATTTCCCAAAGATTTATTTTTCAAAAACCAAATCAGTTTTTTAAATTGATTTCTAGAAATTAATCACCTTTTAAAATAAATCCATTTATCTCTTCCAAACCATTTAAAATTCCATTTTAAATAAATTTTCCAACTTTCGAATAATACTACTCAAAATCCATTTATAAAAATCTTTTACCATATTTTAGAAAATAATTCGATAAGATTTCGAAAATCAACTCTATGCTTTTAAAATTCCTTCTTTTAAATCCACCCAATTCTTTCAAAAGAATTTACCTAAAATTTCATACTTTAATTTCAAAAATCCAATTTTATTTATTTCTGGTATCCAACGATACCAAAAATACATTCGGCTAAATTATAGCGTTCAACAAATTCAATCACATATATAATCATACACAGATTATAAATTAATTATCACACAGCATATGAAACAAATTCATATAAATTTGAGAAATCCAGTTGGATCCCTCCAACCTGTTTCCCTGCATCCACAGATGTTAGCACAATACCAATTCCACTTCAATATGGAATATCGTGGTATATAGGATTTATAAAATACTATCCGCTATTATGCGGCGCAATAGGGTGTCATTCGCTATATAATGCGGGAAATCAACTCCAAATACATATATAATACCAATTCCACTTCAATATGGAATTATCACGGTATATGTTTTTAATAAATAACCTCCGCTTAATATACGACATATAGGGTCTATTTAACACAATAGATAACAATTTATCATCCAATCATTACAATCAACACTATCAACAATTTGAAATCTCAACTATTTAAAATTTAAATCGAAACAAAATATTCGATTGAGTGAGAAGTTCTCACCTCGCATTTTATAACGGTTGCAGTATTTTGTTTTGAATAAAATTAAACAGCCGTTTAATTTTACCTAAAATTTTCACTGACTCCAATTGACTCCAAACCAGCTCCATTGCATAGTGCTCGACAAAACGATTCCAACGCAAAAAGTTTTGTCAGTTTTCGACCTCGTATGACAAAGTTACGATATTTTAAACATTATACGAATTTATAATACAAAAATTTTCAGTTTATTTTTATTTTATATTTCTACAAACCATCATGGCCATTCGTTCTTTTCCCTAGGATCTGGGCCGTGAGCCTCTTCTCCCCTCTTCTAGTTTTTTTTAACGTGAACAAGAACCCATAGCCGCCCATACTTCACAAATTTATTCGCCCCCATCCTTCGTCAAGAAGATGATCAACCACCATCATTTCGAAGCTCGAACTCCACCACACCAACCCCCAAAACCATATGAAGCTCGGCCCCCTATTCCTCGAGCAAAACGCACGCATCTCAATGACAAACGCAGCCCATTGCCCTCCTTCACGACGCACCAAATTCGATCATCTCCATATAGATTTGAAGCTCTCGTCTAGATCCACAACTTTGTAGTTGAACGTTTCTGCTGAAAGTCGATGGATTGGAAGAGATTAATGGAAGAAGGAGGAGAATTTCTGGCCATTGAAACTGAAAATGGCGGCCAGGCTTTGTAACGACCCAGAATTTTTGATAAATAAAATTCGAATATTTAATTGATTTTAAATATTAATAAGTCGGATAATTTAAAATTCGAATATTGAGTTTAATTGGATAGTTAAATCAATAATTTAATAGTTAAATTCCAGAAATAATTTAAATCGAGTTTAAAATGATTGAAAATGATTTGGAAAATTTTATTTAATCGTACTGGAGTTATAGAAATATTTTAGAACTTTCAGAATTGAATTTGGAGTTAATCTGTGAAAATTGAATATTTTAATATTTAATTATCGACTATAAAAATAGCCAAATTTCGAACAGTCTCAGAATTGAACGAAACCAGTTCCATTGGATCCGTAATAGTTAGTTATTATCGGATTTCAATTTTCGTAGCAATCGAAGTTATCGTTTGACCGTGACAACTCGAAACGCATCGATATCGTTTTAATTTTAAATCGTCGAGTAAAAATAGTCATTTTTCAAAAGGTCTCGGATTTCGACGAAACCAGTTTCATCGGATCCGTAATGTGATATTATTGTAAGGTTTCAAATTTCGTAATTTTTGGAATTACCGTTTGTCCGGGGCAAGTCAAAACGCCTCGAAATCAATCTAAATCGGTTTAATTTAAATTGATCGTTTTATTGCATATCTCGCACAGACGATCGAATTAGCTTTCGAAACCTGTTCCATTGTGTCCGGAACGCAGGGTAAACCCCAGAAACGCCGGTCACGGCGCGTAAATCGGAGTTTGGAAATTCTGGATGAATAGTGAATTGAGAATTTTTCTATAAAAAGGACCCATCTTCTTCAATTTTGTCAAAAACCCTAGTTCTAAGCAGCAGCCGCCAGTTCTTGAAATCAATGGCTGAAAATTTCGTAATTTCTTTCTTTAATCTCTCCAAATCCACAAATAATTAACAAAAGTGTTCAACAACAAAGTTAAAGAGCGTAAGGAGAGCTTCGAATCTATTCGGGGATGATCGGAAATGGCGCATCGTAGGGGAAGATAACGACTCACGTTCCCCTGGGTTTCGCACGCGTTTCGAGAGGAGTGGGGACCACCGAGCTTCAAGGTGGTTCGGCCGTGGGTGGCACACGTAGAGGGGTTTCCGGTGGTGGTCTCTGATCAGCGTGAAGTGGTTCGTGTTGATGGCGATTTGAAACCCTAGTGGCGGTTGTGGTTGGGTTCTCGCGTACGTTCATTTACCTGGGTATAACGTGAGGGGAGATGATGAAAAGCAAGGCCCAGATTGCTTGGAAAGAAAATCAACGGTCTGATTGGAAATAGGGTTTTTTTTATCAAAAGAAAATTGTAAATATTATATTTGTAAATTATATTAACTTTATAATGCCATAACTTGTTCATACGTGATCAGAAATTGACGAAATGAAAAGCGTTGGCTTCATTTTGTCGAACACTATGCGATGAAACTGGATTGGAAGCAATCGGGGTCAGTGAAAATTTTGAGTGAAATTAAACGACCGTTTAATTTCATTCGAAATAAACGCTATAAATTGCTATCAGAGAATCACGGTGAGATTTTTCTCACTCAAGAATTGATTGCAGTTATTGATTGTTTGATATGATTGCTATGTTGATTGTGATATTAGATATTTTAGGATATATCTATATATAGCAATATATACATATTGGCATATGTATATATTGGATTGATTGATTTCCCGCCTCGTATAGCGGATGAGACCCTATTGCGCCGTTAGTAAGCGGATTTTTATAAAACCCATATACCGCGATAATTCCGTACTGGAGCGGAATTGGTATTGTGCTAACATCTTTGGTTGCAGGGAAACAGGTTGGAGGGATCCAACTGGATTCCTCACCCGTATTTATTTATTTACAGATATTGATGTATATTCTGTTACCATATTGATATATGATGTCTGCTGTTGTGATTGACGAATTTGTGCTGTTGCATCATCAGATTTAAATTTTGAAATCTAAAAATAACGATGTTGATTTTAAAAGAGAATTTTTTAAAAGTGATCTTTGAAAATATACGTTTATTTAAATTGTTGAATTGATTTATTTTAAATAAATAAACGTTAAAAACTTTAAAGTTATAAAGGTTAGGATTTTGTGAATTTTAACAAAAAGGTATTTCTTTTGAAATAAAGAATTAAGAAATTTATAAAATGGAAACGATGTTAAAATGATTTATAAAGGAATAAACATTTCAGTTGTAAAGTTTTAAAAGAACGATTTTTGAAAATAAAGGAATTATAAGTTATTAACTTATAATATGGATTGTTGGTATAAAGTTTGAGTTATGAATCGAATTGTGAATAAAATGAGATTTATAAAACGAAGTTGTTATAAAATGGAAATAGAATTTATAAACGTTGTTTTATAAATTCGAAATCAATTGGATTTGATTAATTAAATGTAGGAGGTTATTAAAGAAGATATATTCGCGATTTTGGATAGCGAATCTTTATTGAAATAAAAAAAATGTGTAGAGATGATTGAAATTTGGTTAAGTGAATTATATTCACGATTTTGGACAGTGAATATATTATTAAATAAAAATGGATTTATTTTTGAAGAAGTGATATTAAAAATGAAGTTAAACATTTTAAAGATGTTTTAAAATGTATTATGAATCGAAAGCATAGATTTCAACATTTTATTGTTGAAATAGACGTTTTCGAAAAATAAGGAAAATATGGACTATAACACTGTTGTTATAGTAAATGATTTTCGAAAGAAAATGTTTTATATAGTATTGGGATTTATATATACCTATCTTAATTCCGAATCCCTATACTATTGATTTCGAGTCGTCGTAACGATGTTTTACGCAACATTCGTTTTGACTCAAATAGATGATAAAAGAATGTTTTCCTTAAAGAATGAATATATACTTAATTTGATTTAAGTATATCGAATATTTTCAAATGTTGAAAATAAATAGATTTGTGAAACACTTATTTTTAAAATAAGTATGGAAATGCTTTTCCAATATGAAATGAACTGTTTGAGAATTTATCTTTGTAAAGGTAAATTGAAATTGAATATATTTGAAATCGATTTGAGAATCGTATATCAGTAGATATTTTGAAAATATAAATTCACTATGGAATTTATAAAGGAAAGGGAAACTGTTTAGAAAAATAAATATTGATTTATTTTCGAAGTGTGGAAATTTTATATCTAGTAAAGATATTTTTGGAAATTAAATAATTTGGAAAATTATTTGGAATCTGATGATGTGCGCATCTTTATTGATAGTTAAATAACCGACTATCAATAATTACCTTGAGTAGTTATTTGTTGTGAATTGGATGAATTTGAATGCCACACTTATTTTTGAATAATCGCTCACTATTCGGGTTAGCCGGGAAAGGACCATGGGGTCGTATAACCCATTCCGAATATGTGATACGTCGTTATGAATTGCATTCGAAGACCGGTGTTGAAGACCGGATATTTTTGAAAACGGAAGGATTACCGTCGAGTTACTCTACATCGGCTGATCTCCGATTTAGAGGTTTTATCACCCTTAGTGACGGGAAGTCCTGACGTGATTGAAATTATTCGGATTTGCAAGGGCTTCGTGAGAAGTGCCTTCGGTTCTGTTCGATCCCGGAACAGACTTGTATGGATTGTGTGTCTGACGTTACAATTTGAGATATAAAGCTGATTTCTTTCAAATACATTTCTGTTGGTGGCGGAGAATTTATTCTCTTAGCTTAACACCCTTCTCTGAGACGTACGAGCTCAGAGGTTATGTAGTTGAAATTCATCAGCGATATATCCCAATTTGGTAACGTGGCATACTGAGTGTTGCTGTGAAATGATCAGTGTTTGATCATTTGTGATATGATCATTTGTTTGATCTTATATCTTTGTGATCATAGGTTGATCATTTTGTTTGACCCGAAGCAGGGCTTTTTGAGAAAGCGTAGCTTTGTGGACGAGACTTCGTCGAGCCTCACACCCCGGAAATGGTCGAAACAGGAAGGATGCGGCAAGGTTCTAGGGAGTAGCGCCCCTTAGTGTATGTCATTCCTTCTGGATAAAGGTGGTATCATGGTATGGAGCCCAGATACTTAACCTCTGTGGTTGCTGCACAGTTATTATTACTTTGTGGTTTGTTGGAAATCGGGGATCCTCGGGAAGATCGGTGACGATCGGGGGATGGCATACGCGTGTCAGTAGTTACCTATTTTTGCAGAGGTAACCCGGCCTTGTGTTGGCAGAGATCCGGTTAGGTTCTCGGGTCGTCTATTCCAGGGACGTACCCATCGTGGATAGGAAGTTCCTTAGCCTGACCATTTGTTGGAAATCCAAAGAAACAATACGTGACTTGTACGGTTTTAGTTGTATTACCTGCTATGGAATGTGGCGGTAACCTGCTATTGAACATAGTAGCTATAGTAGGCATACGATACTGGTCGTATGTTGGCTAAGATAAATATTATACTTTCAAAATGTTTTCTACACTATGCACTAATAATAATATCAAAAATGATTTGATTTTGCGTAGTAAGCATCTTTGACTATCATAAGAAGAAATCTTCTCCAATTCTGCGTTTGCATTGTGTGTGTGGCGGGAGGTCTTATGGTAGTTTCATTTTCCAAAAGCATTGCGAATTGACATTAAAGTTTTTCTGTTGTTTATTTTAAAGATAAATAACTGTTTTACGATCTCACACCAGTCACCATGACTGACTCGGAGTTTATTGTTTCCCTTCTAAACTCTGGGTGCCCACCAATTTCCACACGGGCAGTCTAGAGTTAGATTATCAGGATATTCTGGATATTCTGGAGCTTGGAGATAAGATGGATGACGAGACGTAGTATTTGTATCTGATAGTATTTATTCCGCTGTGTATTCTGTATGAGGACAAGTTATATAACTGTCCATTGTTGTATATTGACTCTGATGATTGATGTATGTATAAAATGATATAGTTCTTTGTTTTAGAGATTATTCATTTATCTATTATATATTGTTCTGCTGCGATGTGTAAGATTCTGATATTGTTCTGTTTTTCTGTTGTTGTTCTGTTGTTCTTCTCTTCTTTCTTCTTCTTCTGCCTTTTTCTTCTTTCTTAAACCCTCACTATTGGAGTTTTCCGGCACTCGATTGCTCGGCAGTCGATAAAGTGAGTATCGATGTCGAATTTTCGAAAGTCGAAAATTTCGGTATGTGACAGCGTGGTATCAGAGCATATGGTTAAGCGACAACCCTGCTATGTTGGGTGTTACTCATTAGAGATAGAGTCAGTAGTACTCTAGAATGAGTTTGAGTGTAATAATAGATACGAGTGCGTATTTGTTAGTGAATATAAAATTGTTTTATATTGTGATGATTGGTTTGTTGAGTGGTATATGGATTCTGGTCGGTAGTGTCCGTACAACTCTATCGATAGGGATCTCTAAACACTTGAATAGAACAATTCGGCACAGTATTGTTTTAAATAGGGTAAATGAGATAATTTTGCCCAAAATTATATTTTGTATATAAAAGAAATGATTTTTCTGTAAATTATTACAGTATATGGTTGCATGGTTGTTCGAAGTGATAATATTAAACTATTATCATTGAAATTAAATGAGAAATTAAAATAATAACCAAAGATTTGGAAATAAATCCATTTAACGAATGAAATTTATAAATGTGAATTGAAAGATAAAGAGATGAATTCACATATAAATGAAATTTTAGAATATAAATTATAAATGTGACTTATAATTGGAAAACGGAATTCCAGAGAAGTTTTTGGAAATGTTTTGAAAAGAATTTGAAAATTTTGAGGATTGGAAAGTTTAAATCATTTTTTGATTTGAAAATGAATTTCAAAGGATTTTGGAAAAATGTTTTGAAGAGATAAAAGCTCTAAACTCTTTTAGGTCGCTGGAAAATAATCCTGATGATGATGGCCACATCATTAGAATTCATTTTCGGGTTTCCAAAAGAGGAATTGCTGCCAAATTGTTTTAAATGGAAGTTGTTTGGAAAATTTGGGTTTTTGTTTTGGAAATTCAAAGGATGATTTGAATTGTTTTCAAAAATGGTTTTGAAAAGATTGAAAAGACTCTGGAATACTATATAAAAATACTTATGAAATAAGAAATAAGTTGATAACATATACAATTGGAATTTTGATAGAATAATTTAACTTAAAGAATGAAGTTAAATCAAAGTAAATATAAGTGAATAAATTTGAATAAATGGAAGTGAGATTGAATGTTGAAATTCATTTCGAATTTATAAGCAAATAAATTGAATTGAATAATTATCAATGAAAGATAAATTAAAATTCGTATGAAATTGAAACAGAATGTTGAAAATGAATTAGAATTTGTAATGAATTAGTAATTAAAACTAATTTAAAATAAGCAGTTGTAAACGAAAGTTAATCGATGAAATTCAATATTTCAGAATTGAAGATGAATAGAATTGAAATTGAATTGAAATTGTGAATTGAATTCAAATGAATGTGAACTGTAAAATTGAAGGAAAATGAATAGGTGTAACTTCAACAGTGAAGTAAAAATGATATAAGAAGTACATATTGAAATTTTGTAATCGAATTTGCAAAATGTTTGAATGTTGTAACTAGATATAATGGCTAGTAGGATATACAGGTATAAAGGAATTGGAATTTAATTTCGAAGATAAATTTGAATGGCTCGACAAAAGGTAAGTATTTGAATTCGAATATGAGATTTGATGACTTATTTCTCTAGCCGCTTGGCTTTTTCTTTTTCTTTTTGAAATCTGAGAGTCCGTAGGGACGTTTTGTAGTCGTGCCGTATTAGCCGCGCAAAGGAGACGCTAGCAAATTTTTTCGGAAATTTAGGGCGTTAGAAAATTTTTGAGAAATTTTGGAAGTTAAAATTTTGAATTTGAATTTAAATTTGAATTTTGAAGTAAACAATATTGTTTGGAAACTATGAAAATGTTTAGAAAGTTAGTTGAATAATAACGAATCTTTAGTAGAGAGATTTGTTTTGATGAATTGATAAGACTATTAAATTGTGAAAAATAGTAGACGAGTTAAGGACATTTTTTTCCTAACTTGTAATTTCGAGGACGAAATTCTTTTAAGGGGGGAAGTCTGTAACGACCCAGAATTTTTGATAATTAAAATTCGAATATTTAATTGATTTTAAATATTAATAAGTCGGATAATTTAAAATTCGAATATTGAGTTTAATTGGATAGTTAAATCAATAATTTAATAGTTAAATTCCAGAAATAATTTAAATCGAGTTTAAAATGATTGAAAATGATTTGGAAAATTTTATTTAATCGTACTGGAGTTATAGAAATATTTTAGAACTTTCAGAATTGAATTTGGAGTTAATCTGTGAAAATTGAATATTTTAATATTTAATTATCGACTGTAAAAATAGCCAAATTTCGAACAGTCTCAGAATTGAACGAAACCAGTTCCATTGGATCCATAATAGTTATTTATTATCGGATTTCAATTTTCGTAGCAATCGAAGTTATCGTTTGACCGTGGCAACTCGAAACGCATCGATATCGTTTTAATTTTAAATCGTCGAGTAAAAATAGTCATTTTTCAAAAGGTCTCGGATTTCGACGAAACCAGTTTCATCGGATCCGTAATGTGATATTATTGTAAGGTTTCAAATTTCGTAATTTTTGGAATTACCGTTTGTCCGGGGCAAGTCAAAACGCCTCGAAATCAATCTAAATCGGTTTAATTTAAATTGATCGTTTTATTGCATATCTCGCACAGACGATCGAATTAGCTTTCGAAACCTGTTCCATTGTGTCCAGAACGCAGGGTAAACCCCAGAAACGCCGGTCACGGCGCATAAATCGGAGTTTGGAAATTCCGGATGAATAGTGAATTGAGAATTTTTCTATAAAAAGGACCCATCTTCTTCAATTTTGTCAAAAACCCTAGTTCTAAGCAGCAGCCGCCAGTTCTTGAAATCAATGGCTGAAAATTTCGTAATTTCTTTCTTTAATCTCTCCAAATCCACAAATAATTAACAAAAGTGTTCAACAACAAAGTTAAAGAGCGTAAGGAGAGCTTCGAATCTATTCGGGGATGATCGTAAATGGCGCATCGTAGGGGAAGATAACGACTCACGTTCCCCTGGGTTTCGCACGCGTTTCGAGAGGAGTGGGGACCACCGAGCTTCAAGGTGGTTCGGCCGTGGGTGGCACACGTAGAGGGGTTTCCGGTGGTGGTCTCTGATCAGCGTGAAGTGGTTCGTGTTGATGGCGATTTGAAACCCTAGTGGCGGTTGTGGTTGGGTTCTCGCGTACGTTCATTTACCTGGGTATAACGTGAGGGGAGATGATGAAAAGCAAGGCCCAGATTGCTTGGAAAGAAAATCAACGGTCTGATTGGAAATAGGGTTTTTTTTTTATCAAAAGAAAATTGTAAATATTATATTTGTAAATTGTATTAACTTTGTAATGCCATAACTTGTTCATACGTGATCAGAAATTGACGAAACGAAAAGCGTTGGCTTCATTTTGTCGAACACTATGCGATGAAACTGGATTGGAAGCAATCGGGGTCAGTGAAAATTTTGAGTGAAATTAAACGTCCGTTTAATTTCATTCGAAATAAACGCTATAAATTGCTATCAGAGAATCACGGTGAGATTTTTCTCACTCAAGAATTGATTGCAGTTATTGATTGTTTGATATGATTGCTATGTTGATTGTGATATTAGATATTTTAGGATATATCTATATATAGCAATATATACATATTGGCATATGTATATATTGGATTGATTGATTTCCTGCCTCGTATAGCAGATGAGACCCTATTGTGCCGTTAGTAAGCGGATTTTTATAAAACCCATATACCGCGATAATTCCGTACTGGAGCGGAATTGGTATTGTGCTAACATCTTTGGATGCAGGGAAACAGGTTGGAGGGATCCAACTGGATTCCTCACCCGTATTTATTTATTTACAGATATTGATGTATATTCTGTTACCATATTGATATATGATGTCTGCTGTTGTGATTGACGAATTGGTGCTGTTGCATCATCAGATTTAAATTTTGAAATCTAAAAATAACGATGTTGATTTTAAAAGAGAATTTTTTAAAAGTGATCTTTGAAAATATACGTTTATTTAAATTGTTGAATTGATTTATTTTAAATAAATAAACGTTAAAAACTTTAAAGTTATAAAGGTTAGGATTTTGTGAATTTTAACAAAAAGGTAATTTCTTTTGAAATAAAGAATTAAGAAATTTATAAAATGGAAACGATGTTAAAATGATTTATAAAGGAATAAACATTTCAGTTGTAAAGTTTTAAAAGAACGATTTTTGAAAATAAAGGAATTATAAGTTATTAACTTATAATATGGATTGTTGGTATAAAGTTTGAGTTATGAATCGAATTGTGAATAAAATGAGATTTATAAAACGAAGTTGTTATAAAATGGAAATAGAATTTATAAACGTTGTTTTATAAATTCGAAATCAATTGGATTTGATTAATTAAATGTAGGAGGTTATTAAAGAAGATATATTCACGATTTTGGATAGCGAATCTTTATTGAAATAAAAAAAATGTGTAGAGATGATTGAAATTTGGTTAAGTGAATTATATTCACGATTTTGGACAGTGAATATATTATTAAATAAAAATAGATTTATTTTTGAAGAAGTGATATTAAAAATGAAGTTAAACATTTTAAAGATGTTTTAAAATGTATTATGAATCGAAAGCATAGATTTCAACATTTTATTGTTGAAATAGACGTTTTCGAAAAATAAGGAAAATATGGACTATAACACTGTTGTTATAGTAAATGATTTTCGAAAGAAAATGTTTTATATAGTATTGGGATTTATATATACCTATCTTAATTCCGAATCCCTATACTATTGATTTCGAGTCGTCGTAACGATGTTTTACGCAACATTCGTTTTGACTCAAATAGATGATAAAAGAATGTTTTCCTTAAAGAATGAATATATACTTAATTTGATTTAAGTATATCGAATATTTTCAAATGTTGAAAATAAATAGATTTGTGAAACACTTATTTTTAAAATAAGTATGGAAATACTTTTCCAATATGAAATGAACTGTTTGAGAATTTATCTTTGTAAAGGTAAATTGAAATTGAATATATTTGAAATCGATTTGAGAATCGTATATCAGTAGATATTTTGAAAATATAAATTCACTATGGAATTTATAAAGGAAAGGGAAACTGTTTAGAAAAATAAATATTGATTTATTTTCGAAGTGTGGAAATTTTATATCTAGTAAAGATATTTTTGGAAATTAAATAATTTGGAAAATTATTTGGAATCTGATGATGTGCGCATCTTTATTGATAGCTAAATAACCGACTATCAATAATTACCTTGAGTAGGTATTTGTTGTGAATTGGATGAATTTGAATGCCACACTTATTTTTGAATAATCGCTCACTATTCGGGTTAGCCGGGAAAGGACAATGGGGTCGTATAACCCATTCCGAATATGTGATACGTCGTTATGAATTGCATTCGAAGACCGGTGTTGAAGACCGGATATTTTTGAAAACGGAAGGATTACCGTCGAGTTACTCTACATCGGCTGATCTCCGATTTAGAGGTTTTATCACCCTTAGTGACGGGAAGTCCTGACGTGATTGAAATTATCCGGATTTGCAAGGGCTTCGTGAGAAGTGCCTTCGGTTCTGTTCGATCCCGGAACAGACTTGTATGGATTGTGTGTCTGACGTTACAATTTGAGATATAAAGCTGATTTCTTTCAAATACATTTCTGTTGGTGGCGGAGAATTTATTATCTTAGCTTAACACCCTTCTCTGAGACGTTACAATTTGAGAATTCATCAGCGATATATCCCAATTTGGTAACGTGGCATACTGAGTGTTGCTGTGAAATGATCAGTGTTTGATCATTTGTGATATGATCATTTGTTTGATCTTATATCTTTGTGATCATAGGTTGATCATTTTGTTTGACCCGAAGCAGGGCTTTTTGAGAAAGCGTAGCTTTGTGGACGAGACTTTGTCGAGCCTCACACCCCGGAAATGGTCGAAACAGGAAGGATGCGGCAAGGTTCTAGGGAGTAGCGCCCCTTAGTGTATGTCATTCCTTCTGGATAAAGGTGGTATCATGGTATGGAGCCCAGATACTTAACCTCTGTGGTTGCTGCACAGTTATTATTACTTTGTGGTTTGTTGGAAATCGGGGATCCTCGGGAAGATCGGTGACGATCGGGGGATGGCTTACGCGTGTCAGTAGTTACCTATTTTTGCAGAGGTAACCCGGCCTTGTGTTGGCAGAGATCCGGTTAGGTTCTCGGGTCGTCTATTCCAGGGACGTACCCATCGTGGATAGGAAGTTCCTTAGCCTGACCATTTGTTGGAAATCCAAAGAAACAATACGTGACTTGTACGGTTTTAGTTGTATTACCTGCTATGGAATGTGGCGGTAACCTGCTATTGAACATAGTAGCTATAGTAGGCATACGATACTGGTCGTATGTTGGCTAAGATTAATATTATACTTTCAAAATGTTTTCTACACTATGCACTAATAATAATATAAAAAATGATTTGATTTTGCGTAGTAAGCATCTTTGACTATCATAAGAAGAAATCTTCTCCAATTCTGCATTTGCATTGTGTGTGTGGCGGGAGGTCTTATGGTAGTTTCATTTTCCAAAAGCATTGCGAATTGACATTAAAGTTTTTCTGTTGTTTATTTTAAAGATAAATAACTGTTTTACGATCTCACACCAGTCACCATGACTGACTCGGAGTTTATTGTTTCCCTTCTAAACTCTGGGTGCCCACCAATTTCCACACGGGCAGTCTAGAGTTAGATTATCAGGATATTCTGGATATTCTGGAGCTTGGAGATAAGATGGATGACGAGACGTAGTATTTGTATCTGATAGTATTTATTCCGCTGTGTATTCTGTATGAGGACAAGTTATATAACTGTCCATTGTTGTATATTGACTCTGATGATTGATGTATGTATAAAATGATATAGTTCTTTGTTTTAGAGATTATTCATTTATCTATTATATATTGTTCCGCTGCGATGTGTAAGATTCTGATATTGTTCTGTTTTTCTGTTGCTGTTCTGTTGTTCTTCTCTTCTTTCTTCTTCTTCTGCCTTTTTCTTCTTTCTTAAACCCTCACTATTGGAGTTTTCCGGCACTCGATTGCTCGGCAGTCGATAAAGTGAGTATCGATGTCGAATTTTCGAAAGTCGAAAATTTCGGTATGTGACAGGCTTTGTAATGAAACCCTAGCTAGGTTTGTTTGCAAATGGAGAAAACTAGGTCCTTTTATACAAAATTCTCAAATCACTATTCATCTTGAAAATTTTAGAACTCGAAATCGAGCGTGCCGGCTGGCATTTCTAAGGTTTTACCCGCATTCCGAACATAATGGAACGTGTTTCGGGGGCTAATTCGGTCATATGTGCAAGTTACGGAAATAAACGATCAATTTTAAATTAAATCGATTTAAAACAATTTCGATGCGTTTTGGCTTGCCCCGGACAAACCGTACATCCGATTGACACGAAATTTGAAACTCTACAATAATTTCACATTACGGATCCGATGAAACTGGTTTCGTCGACATCCAAGACTTTTTGAAAAATGACTATTTTTACTAGCCAATTAAATATTAAAATATTCAATTTTCACAATTTAACTTTTAATTCAATTTTAAAAGATTACAAACATCATTATAACTCCAATATGATTTAATATAACTTTATAAATCATTTGTATACACATTAAACCCGATTTCCAATTATTTCTGGAATTTCAAATATTAATTTATCGATTTAATTAAACAATTAAATCCTATATTCGAAATTTAAGTTATTCGACTTACAAATCTTACTTGTTAATATTAAAATCAATTTAATATCTGAATTTCAAATGATAGAAATTCTGGGTCGTTACAATTTATGAATATATTTATACTTTTGAAATAAGTATATGGATATCTTGATATGAATGTGTAACGACCCTAGATTTTAATTTATTAAAATTAATAATTAAATGAATTTTTGAGAAAAAAAATTGTAAAATTAGTTGTAGTTAGATACGAGTTTCCCCGATCGTAGTAAGTGTTTGTTTCGAACAAATATTTGAAACAAATTTTAGTTATATAAAATAGAAATTATTAAGTATTTAAAATAATGTGATAAACAATGACAATAAATTATGTACCAACAAAACAAAGTAAACATACAAATGAACATCTATGTGATAAAACAATAACAAAAGTAAATACACCTAAATAAAATCTAACAACAAACTAAATTAGAAACTCATTTATCTTATAAAGTAATATTATAAAGACAAAGAAAAAGGGAAATAAAAAGAACTATGTAATTCAAGTGTAAACAAATCAGGATATATGTGAATAATAAAATGAAACAAGATAGAAATAAAACAAAGGCAAGTTAAATATGTATGCTTGCAAAATGAAGGAGCAAGGAATAACAAAATGTCGTCTAAGTATCAAAAACAAAAAGAAAAGGAATCAAAGCCTGCAAAGGTGTTTATGTACTAAAAAGAATAGAATAAGTAGGTATGGAATGAAGTATGGCAAATCATCTCAGCCACAATACAAGATGTTCAGCCACCACAACATAATAAATGCCATTACTCTTCATCATGTACGAGCAAGATCATCTCAGCCATACCCTGTCAACTTCTCTCCTATATACCAACTCCTCATCATCAGTTCAATCGTTTTATAAATCTGAGTAAACCTCCTTTATATCAGCCTCCAATACATTTCCAGGCCTTACTTCTTTGGTTCCTGTGCTCTGTTTCTGTTGTTGTTCTGTTCTTCTTCTCTATTCTCTTCTTTGTTTTTCTTCTTCTTTCTTCTTCTTCTGCCTTTTTCTTCTTCTTAAAACCCTCACTATTGGAGTTTCCGGCACTCGATTGCTCGGCAATCGATAAAGTGAGTATCGATGTCGAATTTTCGAAAGTCGAAAATTTCGGTATGTGACAGCGTGGTATCAGAGCATATGGTTAAGTGACAACCCTTCTCTGTTGGGTGTTACTCATTAGAGATAGAGTCAGTAGTACTCTAGAATGAGTTGAGTGTAATAATAGATATGAGCGCGTATTTGTTATTGAATATAAAATTGTTTTGTATTGTGTTGACTTATCGGTTGATTGTTTATAGATTCTGGTCGGTGCAGGGTGGCCAGCTGTAATCGATAGGAATTTCTAAACTCTTAAACAAGATAAACTGACACAGTATTGCTTTAAATGGGGTAAATGAAATAATTTTTGCCCAAAACTATTTTTGTATAGAAAAGAAACGATTTTCTATCAATTATCATAGTAAATGGATGTTTGGTTGTTAGGAAGTGATAACATTGAATTATTATCATTGTTATATTGAAATTGAATAAGAAATAAAATAATAACCAAAGATTGAAGATAAATTCATTTGACAAATGAAATTTATAAATGTGAATTGGAAGATATTTGAAAATAAAATTCATATCGTAAGTTTGAGGGATTATAGGAGATCGAATCTATCTATCTCTGTGTTATTTTCGTGTCTGCGAATTTCGAGGACGAAATTCTTTTAAGGGGGGAAGTTTGTAACGACCCTAGATTTTAATTTATTTAAATTAATAATTAAATGAATTTTTGAGAAAAAAAATTGTAAAATTAGTTGTAATTAGATACGAGTTTCCCCGATCGTAGTAAGTGTTTGTTTCGAACAAATATTTGAAACAAATTTTAGTTATATAAAATAGAAATTATTAAGTAATTAAAATAATGTGATAAACAATGACAATAAATTATGTACCAACAAAACAAAGTAAACATACAAATGAACATCTATGTGATAAAACAATAACAAAAGTAAATACACCTAAATAAAATCTAACAACAAACTAAATTAGAAACTCATTTATCTTATAAAGTAATATTATAAAGACAAAGAAAAAGGGAAATAAAAAGAACTATGTAATTCAAGTGTAAACAAATCAAGATATATGTGAATAATAAAATGAAACAAGATAGAAATAAAACAAAGGCAAGTTAAATATGTATGCTTGCAAAATGAAGGAGCAAGGAATAACAAAATGTCGTCTAAGTATCAAAAACAAAAAGAAAAGGAATCAAAGCCTGCAAAGGTGTTTATGTACTAAAAAGAATAGAATAAGTAGGTATGGAATGAAGTATGGCAAATCATCTCAGCCACAATACAAGATGTTCAGCCACTACAACATAATAAATGCCATTACTCTTCATCATGTACGAGCAAGATCATCTCAGCCATACCCTGTCAACTTCTCTCCTATATACCAACTCCTCATCATCAGTTCAATCATTTTATAAATCTGAGTAAACCTCCTTTATATCAGCCTCCAATACATTTCCAGGCCTTACTTCTTTGGTTCCTGTGCTCTGTTCAAACTGGTTTTCAAGTGAGCTAACATTTGAGCTCATTTGTTTATTTCTTGGGGTTGGCAGCTGATGATCTGTGAATGAATGATGAATATGAACCTTTGTATAGAGGTGTATGCTTGTGCCAGGCTGTGATAAATGCCTCTGTTCTTCTCCTAAAAACAATGGTGAGTGAACATATTCCCCCAAAATGTTTTCATCTACCTACTTTATAGCTTTGAGTTTAAAACAAAATATGTTGTTTAAACATAAATCAAGCTTGTAAGATTTGTTTTCAACCTGTTGGTGAAGTATATTAACTGACGTCTTGTTGTACAGTTCAACATCCAGATTTTCTATTGAATTCAAGTATTTTAAATTGCTAATTAAATTTTACAACTTGAATCCACAAAGCAAAACAAGATTTTTGAAACAAAATTTGTGATTTTTAGTGAAATATTCTCAGAGAAATTTGTATATGAACAAAAATGGTATTTTTGCGAATTTCTGATGATCAAATCAATTATAAATATTGAAATTCGTACTGAAGCATGCTTTAACATCAGGGATGTTGGAAAAATTGTTGAAATATTTTTCAAAAACAAGAATGGGTTGAACGAGATGGATTTAGGGTTTTACTTCAAGTCTTTACACTTGTCTGTAATGTGTCGAGTTCGTTTTCATCACACGATCGAGTTGTAAATGCTTTTGGGAAATGGTAGTACGAAGTGTCGACGTGCTTTGGCCTGAATCGTGGGCTTTCTGGTGAACTGTGCGAGGAGGACGAAGCGTTTAGGCTGGTGGGTTTCGAGATACAGTTCGACGAGATGGTGAAACTTTGATTTCGAGACGATGGCTTTGAATTAATGTTTGAATTCGAGTGTTTGTGAGTTTCTCGACTTGTCGAGAGTCACGACGTTGGCCGGAACGGCGGCGCGTTGATGTGCACGTCTAAATTTTGGTGTCAGGGTGTGTTGATGATTAACGCGAGATGATTCTCGAGTAAAGTGGCGATTACTTCGGTTCGTACGCGAGCACGAGGACCTACTTACCTGATGCTTTCGAATTAAGATTTTAGAGTTGATCTTACTGAAGAAGAAAAAAAAACAGAAGAGAAGGATGCGTAGAAGGAGGATACAGGGGAATGACGTGGGGAAATTGTTGGGAAAACTCGAGCTCTACTCGAGTTATTATCATGGTTGCTCGGGATTTAGTTTAAATACTGAAAGGCTAATAGTTTTAATACAAACAGTTTATTTAAATGTAAGATACAAGCTTTGATTTAAATCAATGGCAAGATGATTAAGAGTTTGTGAAGTAACTTAAGATTTGAAATTTAAGATCAAATAAATTAGTAGTTAAATTTTTTTATTTTTTTATTAAATGGTTAATAGGTTTGAAATTAAGAAATATTAACTAATGGGTTAAGTAATAAAATAAGTAATTTAAATTAAAATTAATTGATAACAATTTAATGTTTAAATTAATTTGTAATTGAGAATTTGTTAAATAGACAAATTAAGTTAATTAATTTAAATGGATAGCTAATTAAATTAACGAATTAAGAAACAATTAATTTAAGTTAAGTATAAAGTTAATTTACACTTAAGTTTGTAGTTAATAGAAAATTCGTTTAAAATAAATCATTCGATAAAATGAAATTATTTGTTTAACTGAAAATCTTAGTTAAATTAAGATTTTAAAATGGCAGATTTAATTATTCGGTTTATTTCGAATATTAACCGATTGTATTAAATTGTCTATACAAGGTCAAATAAAGTCGAGAAAACAAACTGGAATGGAAATTGGATTGCAAATAAAAGCTAAGGTGAGATTTTTCTCACTCGAATAAATTTTTGTTTGACAATTATTGATTTGACTGATATGATTGCTATTTGAATGTGATATTAGATATAGTAGGATATATCTATATATATATATAGCAATATATACATATTGGCATATGTATATATTGGATTGATGATTTCCCGCCTCGTATAGCGGATGAGACCCTATTGCGCCGTTAGTAAGCGGATATTTTTATAAAACCCATATACCACGATATTCCACCTCGAAGTGGAATTGGTATTGTGCTAACATCTGTGGATGTAGGGAAACAGGTTGGAGGGATCCAACTGGATTCCTCACCAGTACTTATTTATTTACAGATATTGATGTATATTCTGTTATCATATGTTGATATATGATGTTTGATGTTGCGATTGACAAATTGGTGCTGTTGCATCATCGGATCCATTTTTGAAGTTTAAAAATAACGATATTATTTTTAAAAGGATTTCAAAGTGAATTTTTGAAAGTATACGTTTTATTAAATTTTGGAATTGATTCATTTTAAATAAATAAGTGTTATAATTTTTATGTTATAAAAAAAATTAAGAATTTTGTGATATAAAACCAAAATTTGATGTTTGGGAATATGAAATGAACTATGTTGAAGAATAGTATGAATGAAGATTTTTGAATTTTTTTATAAATGGTTTATAGATAAGATTTATAAAGAATTGAATTTTTATAAATCGGAAAAATGGAATTATAAAAGGAGTTTTTGTTAATGTTGAAAAAGGGTTTATAAATGGAATTTTTCAAGAAGTAGGATTTATAAAATTTGTAAAGTTATTAAAGGAATGACTTAAGTATAAAAATTGAGTTATAGATTGATTCGATTAATAAAATTGATTTGTAAGTTGAAGTTGTTATAAATTATAAATGGGATTTATAAACGTTGTTTATAAATCCGAAATCACTTATTTTGATAAGTGAATTGTAGAAGTTAATTAAAGGACTTATATCCACGATTTTGGACAGTGGATAAGCCTTTAAATAAAACGTGTAGGAATGTTGAATTTGGATAACGAAGTATATTCATGATTTTGGACAGTGAATATATTATTAAATAAAATGGATATGTTTTGGAAAAGTGATATTACGAAATGAAGTAATTGTTTTAAAAGATGTTTTAAAACGTGATAAGTATCGAAATCATAGATTTCAACATTCATTGTTGAAATAGACGTTTTCGAGGAATAAGGAAATGATGGACTATAACACTGTTGTTATAGTAAATGATTTCCGAAAGGAAATGTTTTGATGTAGTATTGGGATTTAAATATCTATCAAAATCCGAATCCTTATACTAGTGATTTTGAGTCGTCGTAACGATGTTTTACGTAACATTCGTTTTGACTCAAATAAATGTTGTTATAGTAAATATTTTCCTTAAAGAGTGAATATATACTTAATTTTGATTTAAGTATATCGAATATTTTCAAATGTTGAAAATAAAAGATTTGTGAAACACTTATTATTAAATAAGTATGGAAATGCTTTTCCAAAATGAAATGAAACGTTTTGAGATTTTATCTTCTTAAAGATAAATTGAAAATGAATATTGGAATCGATTTGAAAATCGTATATCAGTAGATACTTTTGAAATATAAATTCACTATGGAATTTATAAAAGAAAGGGAAGTTGTTTAAAAATAAACGTTGATTTATTTTTGAAGTGTGGATATTTTATATCTAGTAAAGATATTTTGGAAGATAAAATAATTTGGGAAAATTATTTGGAATCTGATGATGTTGCGCATCTTTATTGATAGTTAAATAACCTACTATCAATAATTACCTTTAGATAGGTATTTGTTGTGAATTGGATGAAATTGAATGCCACACTTATTTTTGAATAATCGCTCACTATTCGGGTTAGCCGGGAAAGGACCATGGGGTCGTATAACCCATTCCGAATATGTGATACGTCGTTATGAATCGCATTTGAAGACTGGTGTTGAAGACCGGATATTTTTGAAAACGGAAGGATTACCGTCGAGTTACTCTACATCGGCTGATCTCCGATTTAGAGGTTTTATCACCCTTAGTGACGGGAAGTCCGGACGTGATTAGAAAATTATCCGGATGTGCAAGGGCTTCGTGAGAAGTGCCTTCGGTTCTGTTCGATCCTGGAACAGACTTGTATGGATTGTGTGTCTGACGTTACAGTTTGAGATATAAAGCTGATTTCTTTCAAATACATTTCTGTTGGTGGCGGAGAATTTATTCTCTTAGCTTAACACCCTTCTCTGAGACGTACGAGCTCAGAGGTTATGTAGTTGAAATTTATCAGCGATATACTCCCAATTTGGTAACGTGGCATACTGAGTGTTGCTGTGAAATGATCAGTGTTTGATCATTTGCGATATGATCATTTGTTTGATCTTATATCTTTGTGATCATAGGTTGATCATTTTGTTTGACCCGAAGCATGGCTTTGTAGAAAGCGTAGCTTTGTGGACGAGACTTCGTCGAGCCTCACACCCCGGAAATGGTCAAAACAGGAAGGATGCGGCAAGGTTCTAGGGAGTAGCGCCCCTTAGTGTATGTCATTCCTTCTGGATAAAGGTGGTATCATGGTATGGAGCCCAGATACTTAACCTCTGTGGTTGCTGCACAGTTATTATTACTTTGTGGTGTGTTGGAAATCGGGGATCCTCGGGAAGATCGGTGACGATCGGGGGATGGCATACGCGTGTCAGTAGTTACCTATTTTTGCAGAGGTAACCCGGCCTTGTGTTGGAAAAGATCTAACCGTAATGTTAGGTTATTTCTCGGTTCGTCTATTCCAGGGACGTACCCATCGTGGAAAAGGAAGTTCCTTAGCCTGACCATTTGTTGGAAATCCAAACTCCAATACGCACCTTGTACGGTATTAGTTGTAGAACCTGCCATTTACGTACGGTGGTCACCACTGTTTAGATGGTAGCTATAGTAGGCATACGATACTGGTCGTATGCTGGCTAAGATTAATATTTTACTTTCGAAATGTTTTCTACACTATGCACTAATAATAATATCAAAAATGATTTGATTTTGCGTAGTAAGCATCTTTGACTATCATAAGAAGAAATCTCCTCCAATTCTGCGTTTGCATTGTGTGTGTGGTGGGAGGTCTTATGGTAGTTTCATTTTCCAAAAGCATTTCGAATTGACTTTAAAATTATTTTGTTGTTATAAAGAATAACTGTTTTACGATCTCACACCAGTCACCATGACTGACTTGGAGTTTATTGTTTCCCTTCTAAAATCTGGGTGCCCACCAATTTCCACACGGGCAGTCTAGAGTTATGTTATCAGGATATTCTGGAGCTTTGGAGATAAGCTGGATGACGAGACGTAGTATTTGTATCTGATAGTATTTATTCCGCTGTGTATTCTGTATGAGGACAAGTTTATAAAACTGTCCATTGTTGTATATGACTCTGATTGATGTATGTATAAGCTGATATAGTTCTTTGTTTTAAAAGACTAGTGTTATCTATTATATATTGTTCCGCTGCGATATGTGAGATTCTGATATTGTTTTCTGTCTCTGTTCTGATGTGTTGTTCTTCTTTTCTTTTTCTACTCTCTTCCTTCTGTCTTCTTCTTCTTCTACCTTTTTCTTCTTCTTAAACCATCATAGTTCGTATTTCCGTTCATTTTTAGCTAATCAATGGAGATTAGTGGTTAATCAAGAGGTACGGATTTGCGGGCCATGACAGAATGTATAAACTGTTTTCTGGATTTATTATTAAAAATGTTTTATTCAAAGACTACGGTGTGAAATAAGCGCTTGGTTGTTAAGGCGATCGGGGTCAGATATTGTCATACTCTCTGCCAATTTTGAAACCACTTTAACAACTGTGCACATGGTGGAGAATCCAGAATGAAGCAGGATGGTTTGGCCAACGTTAATGGTAAGAGGTAAGAATGTAGCCCTGACCTTCGGATCAGCTTGATATGACTAAAAGAGGAGCTATCCCCGGCCAAGTGAGGTCGCTCCTCCCAACGGACACGCATCTTCGATACCATATCTGTTACTTTTTGATTTATTGGTGGCCACCCTCGATTTGATTATGGGAGTGCGTCTCGAGGTGGGCGATAGTAGCTGCTATGCGTTACTACTAGTCCGGGCGTGCAAAATGGTAGAATCCTACCCTGGGCATTGTCTAGCATGCCTTGTCATATGCCTTATCGATCCAACTACTATTTCGGTTTATGTCATACCTATGGAGTGCTCCCTGATAGCCCACCAATTTACGGTGGAGTTTACAATACTGTATAGAACAATGCCTATAAAATGTGTTCAGTGGGATATGGGTAACGCCTTAGTGCTATTTTCAATATTATACTTTACTGATAAACACTACATATATAGCGTATACTACTGCATATAAATAGTTTAACGGATCCTTAGGAGATGGAAAATCTTGAACATCTCATAAGTTATTGCACACACGTTATACACTGTATAGAAGATGTACAATCCCGTAAACATCTCTGAAGCTATCATACTCATATTCACTTGTTGATTTAACTTACATAAGATCTTTTAGTTCTGACTCGAGTGTTTTGTCTTTTCATTACGCTCTGGTCAGTCTGAGCTTTTTAGTGTACTGAAGACCATTTTATTTTTGGAGGATGAAGATGGAGATGGGTATATTATTTATTATATATATATATTCCACTACATCATAATGTTTTGATGCATTATCCTATTATACCTGCTATATCTATAACTCTGATTTTATTGTAAAAGTATAACCAAATGTTATTTGTAAAATAGCTTCATGAATTGTTTATTTATATTTTGTCATTCTGCTATGAGATTCTGTGTTTTGTTTTCATTTCTTTCTCTTATTTTCTAATTTACCCTGTTGACAATCCTCACTTTTGAATGGTTTGAGTTCGACATGTGTGGTTTATTGTCGATTTAAACCGTTCAAAAAGGTGGGTCGTCACAATTGGTATTAGAGCTTTGGTTTAGCGATAACCTTAGCTTTGTGGGGTTTGACTCATTAGAGATAGGGTAGTAATACCCTAGATTGAGTTTGTTTGAGCGTATATATATGAGAGCATTTATTTGTTAGTGTTATAAAATGTTTTATATTATGTTTACTTTTCCGTTGAGTTGTTTATGAATTCTGGTCGGTGCATGGGATGTCATGTTATTGATAGGGGTTTCTAAACACTTAAACGAGGCTAGTCGACATAATATTGTTTTAAAATCAAGTAAATGAAATAATTTTACCTAAATTATATTATATAGACATAAAATGATAATTTTCAATAGATGATAGTTGTTAGGAGATGATAATATTTAATTATCATCAATTATTGGTTGAATTAAATTTAAATATGAATACTTTGTAAATTCCATTTCATGAAGTGTTCGATAATTAAATTGAATTGAAATCAATTAAAATAAGAATTGGTTAAAATGAGAAAGATGTAAATTAATGAAATATTTTCCTAATAAGGTAATGAAATTATATAAGTATATTTATAATATGTCTTATAAATAGAAAGGATTTAAAAGTCGAGAATTTTGAATTTCAAAGCTGTTGCTTTCAAAATTGTTTTGAAAGGCACCAAAATTAATAAGAATATTATTTGAAAGTGTTTGACGAGAAATATATTTTGAAAGAAATAAAAGCATTGAACTCACTTTGGTCGCTGGAAAATAATTCTAGGGATGATTGCAGCATCGCTAGTATTCATTTTCGAGTTTCAGAGTGAGAATTGCTACCAAAAGGAATTTATTTTCGATTAGAACAAGTTTTGATTGTGAGAAAATATTCTAAGTATGATTTTGATAAATATATGAAAATAGTTTTGAACTTATAATTGAAAATAGCAAATATAAAAATAAGTTATAACTTATAGATTTGAATAGGAAAGTAAAAATTTTAATTTTAAAATTGTTGAATATTTTGGTTTAGCAAACAAAAGAAAAATTGAATTTGAGGTATGAAATAAAATAATTAACATAAGAAATGTTAAATAATTGAGTTAGTATAATGAAGAAAATAAAATGAGGTTTAACACAAGAAAGCTTAAATAAAAGTGAATGTTATTTGAAATGAATTAAATAAAATAACGAAATGAATTTTAAGTGAATATATAACTTATAGATTTGAGAAATATTAAGGTAAAAAAATTCAAATTTGTTCAATGTGAATGATAAGAAGAGAATGTTTTTTTAAAAAATAGAGTTAAATAAACTAAGTAATGGATTAAATGAATTGAATTGGATTTGAATGGAACTAGATAAATTAGTAAAGTAAATTTAATCCCACTTAAGCTTTAAAATGAATTAATAGAATGAATACAACTTGAATTATATAATAAAATGCAATTTGGGTGTGAAAGAAATTGAATGAAAAAAAATGAGTGTTTGTAAAAGTAATATGAGTAATTGAATTTAATTTGAATTGGATGTAAATAAATTAAATGCAAATAGAATGAGTTTCAATAAAATTGAATGGTAACTAATTGAATATGAAATAAGTTAATGGAATAAATTGTAAATCGAAGTTAACTTAAGAGTAGTTGAATGAAGTGATTGTGATAAAAATAAAATTATTAATCAGAATTGAGTTATAAAATAAAATTTACTTAAGTAAAATTATTAATATGAACTTGAATGAATGAAATTAACTAATGAAGTGAACCGATGGATTAATATGAACTTAAGCTATGAAATAATAATAATAACAATGAGTAGCATTTTATAAAATGTTTATAATAAATTTAAATGGTTTTAAGAAATGATTTATAAATGATATTGGTATTAAAGAGAATATACCAAGTGATAGTGAAATAAAATTTAACTTAAAACAAGGTTAAATGGAATAATTTTATAAATGGTTCATAAATGAATTTATATGAAATACGTTAAACAAAAAGTGAAACAATTGAAATTTTATAAATTGAATTGAATAAGTTGAATGTAAATGAAATAGATGTGAATAAGTTTGAAGTAAACCGATTAAATGTTAATAAAAATTGGATGTAATAAGAATGAAATATATAAATTTAATATTGACATTTGAAATGTAAATTTTGATAGATTGGATTAATTAGATGAATATTAATAATTATTGAATGGTTTCTTGTGTTGCAAACCATTGTTATTACTATTTTGATTGCATATGATTGTGTATGTTGTGTATTTGTGCTTATGTTTATGATTTGGATTCAAAATTCATGCTCCGTGGTTCTGTTTCACTCATACATGTTTTATATCTTATTATAAGTGACTAATATTCTAAATTGAGTTGAGATAGGTACATTCGAGGACCGTTTGGACATATACACAGATTATATTTAGCTTTTGCTTGCTTAGTACGAGCAAACTCGCTCGTATTAATAACAATAAGGTACACATCTCGGATTACATACAGCACTTTTATATTTTTCTCTTCGGGATGCCTCATCATTGAGGTGAGATGTATATTTGATATATTTGATACATATTTGGGTTATATATTATATTGTAAAAAATTTCCGATTGAGCCGCACAAAGGAGACTTTGTCGAAATTTTCCGTAAATCTGGGTGTTAGAAAAATTTTGGGGTTCTAAATAATTTACAACTTGTTTTTATAAGTAAGTTATAATTTCCGTAAACCGGTTTCGGAGTGGCATAATATAAGCGTAGTAAAAGTTTTGTTAATAAGATTTTAATGTTTATAAGGATTATTTTGAATAAAATATATCGAACGTTAAATTCCGTACTTAACCCCTTTTCGAGGACGAAAAGTTTTAAGTGGGGGAGAGTGTAACGACCCGTATTTTTAACTATTTAAAATTTTTAAGTTTAATATAATTATTGGATAAAAATGGTTAAAATTTTAAAAAAATTATAATGTATTAATGTAATTTATTGAATATAAACCTTAATAAGATTTTGAAATAAACAATTTTGAAGATTTTGGCAATAACAACTATGGAAATGAAATTTTAGATATTGAATATGTCTATAATCAATAACTAGACTTGAATAATAAATGTTGAATTATTTAGATGAAACTAAAATAATTGTTGATAATTAAATTTCAATTGAAATTTTATGGTTTATTAATGTCATTTATTTAATAATTGAATTGTTTAAATTTAATATTGGGAATTATTTAAATAATTGAATTCTGAATTTAATGTGAATGAAAATGATGTCGGATGTTGATTTCAATTTTATTTAAATAACTATGAAGATTGTTAACATTTAAAATTGAATTTAAAAGTGAATAAATTAAAAATTTGGAATTACTTGTTTTAATTAACGAGTAAAACTAGCCATTTCGGCCACTATCTCGGATCTCAATGAAACCAGTTTCATCGGATCCGTAATAGTGAATTATTGAAGGATTTCAAGTTTCGTAGCGATCGGACTTGTCGTTTGGCCGTGCGAGACGTGTAGAAATCAATTAATGGAATATAAATTAATATAAATTGATCTTAAATGCTAACTTCTATATAATCTTGAATTAGGGTTTGAAACTAGTTTCATTGAGTTTAAAAATATTGAAAACCTATATTTCGATATATTGGATGACTCATTTTCGTTTCGGGAACGGAACGGGCTTTTCGGGTCGTTGTTATCGTTTCGACCCAAATCGATCTGTCCATCCATTCCTATCCATCTTTGTCTATATAAATAGATTTTTCCTCTAACCCTAGTAGTCAATTTCTGTACGTACTTGTATTCTCATCTACTCCTTCCTTCCTTTCAATGTCAGACGTATCAAAACCCTAAATTCCCAATTCCAAATCAAATCGAAAATCCAGATTCTTCAAACCATATCAAATTATATATCGTTGGAAATCTCTCAACAAACGTAATATACCTAAGCAATTCGTTTTTAGACTGGAGGCTTCGTTTGGCCAGAAATTTGCGAAGTACTCTCGGCCTTCCATTCTAGGTTTTCGATTTCAATGGTGGATCTTCACCCATTCGTCGATCGAGAGGTGCTGTGTCGTAGAGGGCATCAAGGGCTTTCGATCCATGGGCTTGTTCATGTCAGAAGTGTCTCATTTGGCTAGAAACGGCGAAGAAGGCGAGCGACGGTGCACCGCTGCTGGTGGCTTCAAGATGGTTATGCGACCATGGTGAGGCGCGCCTTGGCGTGGGCGACGTGGCGGGGCTCTCTGATGGGGTCGGAGACGAACGTGGTGGCGGCGGTAGAAGTTTGAAGGTGGCAGAATGTGATAGGTTGCGTGCTCGAGTCTGTGCTAGGGTTTCGTAGGAAGGAGGTGAACGAATTACTATGTTACCCCTATATTATTTTTTTAATTTAAATTTAAATTTTGAACGTTCTAACTTCAATAATTATTGCATACGAACTCGGATTGATGTGCGGTTTCTTCCGTTGGGTTCGTATCGAATTTTTGGACGATATGGAACTAGTTTGGCTACATTTGGAGACTGTTGGGCGTTCTTTTGGATTTTTAATCGACTATAAATTAAAGGTGAGTGATTTAACCCACTCACACAATACTAAACCTTCTTATGTTAGTTGAATTAAATTTATGATGTGATAAGAATTTTATTGATTGCTGTTTGGTAATTTAAATTGTCATTTGAATTTAGTTTGAATTTTTTTCAAATTAAATTGCTATTTAAATTGATATTGAAATTAAATTGCTAGTTAAATACTTGATATTGATAACCAGTTGATTGTTTTAATTTATTGACTGATTTTGATGTTGATTGTGATGGATGCCTATTTGTTGACATTTTAGATGATTGGATGTTTATTTGTTCTTATATATCCTTGATATGTAAGCTAGGAAAATCACTATGGGTTGAAATGATACATACCCGAATGATCTTATAGATTAGGAAAAATTGTTATAAGTTGAAATGATAAATACCCGAGCGATTTTATAGATTTGAAAATTCACTGATTCGGGATACGAGTTGAAATGACATATACCCGGAAAATTTAACTATTTTGGATTGAAATGGTACATACCCAATCACTTGACCATAGGGTAGAAAATTATATACGGACACCGTTGGTCGGTTTTTTTTTACTAAATTGTAAAGTATGTTTGATTTATAAATTTGATTTACAAATTTAATTTAATGATTTTATTTATAAATTTATATTTGTAAAATAATTTATTTTATATGTTAAAGTTTCAAATTATAAGTTAATATATGGTTTTAAATTTTTTTTCTAAATCGTAAAGTATGTTTTATTTCTAAATTTGATTTTTAAATTTAATTTAATGATTTTATTTAAAAAATTATATTTGGAAAATAATTTATTTTATATGTTAAAGTTTCAAATTATAAGTTAATATATGGTTTTAATTTTTTTCAAAATTGTAAAGTACGTTTTGATTTAGTAAATTTGATTTTAAAATTTAATTTAAAGATTTTATTTAAAATTTATATTTTAGTTAATATAAGTTTTAAAAATCTAAATTTTAAGATTTTAACTTATAATTTTATTTATTTTTAAAGTATATAATTTAAATAAGGTAAGATAATAAAAACACTTTAAAATTTAATTTAATAAAATATTTAATATAGTTTTAAAAGATTTATTTAAAAATTTAATTTAAGAAAATAAATATAGACTTTTATAATAACTTTAATAGATAAAAAAAATTTGTAAAAGATTTTAGAATTTTGTAAATGGTTTTGTGAGGAATTTATAAAAGTTTTGTAAGAGATTTTATAATGGATTTTATAGAGGATTTTTATAAAAGATTTTTATAAAGGATTTTCTAATGGTTTATAAAGGAGTTATAAAGGTTTTGAAGAATTTTATAAAGGGTTTTATAAAACAACTTATGTAAATGCATTTGGAAGCGTTTTAAAGGAATTTGCGTAGAGGTATATAAAAAGGGGAAGAGTTGTAAACTGTTTTGAAATTTATAAATAGCTTTATAAATGGTTCTAATGCATATAAATGGTTTAAGAGAGATATTTAAATTATTTTTGAAATTGATTGAAAGAAATCTTCCTCGGTATTTATGAATATATTTATACTTTTGAAATAAGTATATGGATATCTTGATATGAAGGTATAAACTGTTTTCTGGATTTATTATTAAAAATGTTTTATAAAATGACCACGGTATGAAATAAGCGTTTGGTGGTTAAAGAGACTGGGGTAGGATATTGTCATACTCTCTACCAATTCTGAAACCACTTTAACAACTGTGCACGTGGTGGAGAATCCAGAACGAAGCAGGATGGTTTGGTGAACGCTACTAGTATGAGGTAAGAACGTAGCCCTGACCTTCGGTTCAACTTCGCTCCTCCTATTGGACACGCTTCTTTGATACCCTATCCGTTACTTTGTGATTGATTAGTGGCCACCCTCAATTTGATATAGGAGCGTGTCTTAAGGTGGGCGGTAGTAGCTGCTATGCGTTACCACCAGTCCGGACATGCAAAATGGTAGAATCCTACCCTGGGCATTGCCTCACGTTCCTTGTCATATGCCTTATCGAGCCCACTACGATTTTGGTTTGTGTCGTACCTATGGAGTGCTCCCTAATAGCCCACCAATTTACGGTGGAGTTTACAGTACTGTATAGACTACGATGCCTATAAAATGTGTTAAAGGGGATATGGGTAACGCCTTAATGCTATTTTCAATATTATACTTTACTGATAGACACTACATATATAGCGTATACTACTACATATAAATAGTTTAACGGATCCTTAGGAGATGGAAAATCCCGAACATCTCTTAAGTTATTAAACGCACGTTATACACTGGATATGAGATATAAAATCCCGTAAACATCTTTGAAGCTATCACACTCATATTTACTTGTTGTTGATTTAACTTACATAAGATCTTTTAGTTCTGACTCGAGTGTTTTGTCTTTTCATTACGCTTCGGTCAGTCTGAGCTTTTCAGTGTATTGAAGACCATTTTATTTTTGGAGGATGAAGACGGAGATGGGTATACTATTTATTATATATATATTCCACTACATCATGTTGTTCCGCTGCATTATCCTATTATACCTGCTATATGTATAACTCTGATTGTATTGTAAAAGTGTAATCAAATGTTATTTGTAAAACAGCTTCATGAACTGTTTAATTTATTATTATATTTTGTCATTTTGTTGTGAGATTTTGTGCTTTGTTTTCATTTCTTTCTCTTATTTTCTTATTTACCCCATTGACAATCCTCCCTTTTGAATGGTTTGAGTTCGACATGTATGGTTTATTGTCGATTTAAACCATCCAAAAAGGTGGTTCGTCACAATTGGTATCAGAGCTTTGGTTTAGCGATAACCTTAGCTTTATGGGGTTTGACTCATTAGAGATAGGGTAGTAATACCCTAGAATGAGTTTGTTTGAGCCTATATATATGAGAGCACATACATGTTAGCGTTATAAAATGTTTTATATTATGATTACTTATCCATTGAGTTGTTTATGTATTCTGGTCGGTGCGCGGGACGCCATTTTATTGATAGGGGTTTCTAAACACTTAAGCAAGGCAAGTCGACATAATATTGTTTTAAAATCAGGTAAATGAAATAATTTTACCTAAATCATATTTTATATATACAAAATGGTAATTTTCAATGGATGTTAGTTGTTAGGAGATGATAACATTTAATTATCATCGATTATTGGTATAATTAAATTTAAAAACGAATACTTTGTGAACTCCATTTCATGAAGTGTTGATAATTAAACTGAATTGTAATATGTTAAAATAAAAATTGGTTAAAATGACAAAGATGTAAATTAATGAAATATTTTCATAATAATAAGGTAATGAAATTATATAAGCATATTTATAATATAGCCAATAAATAGAAAGGATTTAAAAGTCGAGAAATCTTGAATTTAAAACCTGTTGCTTTTAAAATTGTTTTCAAAGCCTCCAAAATTAATAAGAATATTATTTGAAAGTGTTTGACGAGAAATATAAAAAGAATTTTGAAAGATATAATAGCATTGAACTCTCTTTGGTCAC
This sequence comes from Allium fistulosum, assembly GCA_030737815.1. Lineage (NCBI taxonomy): Eukaryota > Viridiplantae > Streptophyta > Magnoliopsida > Asparagales > Amaryllidaceae > Allium > Allium fistulosum. The sequence goes on along the minus strand of CM060907.1, from coordinate 910,696,146 downwards.
TGGAAAATAATTCTGGGGATGACTGGAGCATCGTCAATATTCATTATTGAGTTTCTGAGTGAGAATTGCTATCGAAAGGAATTTATTTTCGATTAAAACAAATTTTGATTATGAGAAAATATTCTAAGTATGATTTTGATAAATATATGAAAATTGTTTTGAACTTATAATTGGAAATAGCATAGATAAAAAATAAGTTATAACTTATAGATTTGAACTAGAAAGTAAAAATTTAAAATTTAAAACTGTTGAATATTTTGGTTTAGCAAGCAAAAGAAAATTTGAATTTGAGGTATGAAATAAAATAATTAACATAAGAAATGTTAAATAAATTGAGTTAATATAATGAAGAAAATAAAATGAGGTTTAACTCAAGAAAGCTTAAATAAAAGTGAATGGTATTTGAAATGGATTATATAAAATAACGAAACGAATTTTAAGTGAATATATAACCTATAGATTTGAGAAATATTAAGGTAAAACAAACTCAAAATTTTCAATGTGAATGATAAGAAGAGATTTTTTTTAAATAGAGTTAAATAAACTGAGTAATGGATTAAATGAAATAAATTTAGCTTAATAAAGATTAAATGAATTGAATTGGATTTGATGGAACTAGATAAATTAGTAAAGTGAATTTAATTCCACTTAAGTTATAAAATGAATTAATAGAATGAATACAACTTGAATTATATTATAAAATGCAATTTGGGTGTCAAAGAAATTGAATGAAAAAAATGAGTGTATGTAAAATTAATATGAGTAATTGAATTTAATTGGAATTGGATGTAAATAAATTAAATGCAAATAGAACGAGTTTCAACAAAATTGAATGGTAACTAATTGAATTTGAAATAAATTAATGGAATAAATTATGAATTGAAGTTAACTTAAGACAAGTTGAGTGAAGTGATTGTGATAAAAAGAAAATTATTAATATGACTTGAGTTATAAAATAAACTTTACTTAAGTAAAATTATTAATATGAACTTGAGTGAATGAAATAAACTAAAGAAGTGAACCAATGGATTAATGTGAACTTAAGCTATGAAATAATAATAATTACAATGTGTAGCATTTTATCAAATGTATATAATAAATATAAATGGTTTTATGAAATGATTTATAAATGATATTGTATTAAAGAGAATATACCAAGTGATAGTGAAATAAAATTTAACTTAAAACAAGGTTAAATAGAATAATTTTATAAATGGTTTATAAATGAATTTATATGAAATATGTTAAACAAAAAGTGAAACAATTGAAATTTTAAAAATTGAATTGAATAAATTGAATATAAATGAATTAGATGTGAATAAATTTGAAGTAAACCGATGAAATGTTAATAAAAATTGGGTGTAATAAGAATAAAGTATATAAATTTAATATTGACATTTGGAATGTAAATTTCGATAATTTGGATTAATTATATGAATATTAATTATTGTTGAATGGTTTCTTGTGTTGCAAACAATTGATATTACTATTTTGACTGCATATGATTGTGTATGCTGTGTATTTGTGCTTGTGTTTATGATTTGAATTCAAAATTCATGCTTCGTGGTTCTATTTCACTCTTACATGTTTTATATCTTATTATAAGTGACTAATGTTCTAAATTGAGTTGAGATAGGTATATACGAGGACCGTTTGGACGTATACGTGGATTATATTTTGCTTTCGCTTGCTTAGTACGAGCGAACTCGCTTGTATTAATAACAATAAGGTACACATGTCGGATTACATACCGCACTTTTATATTTTTCCCTTCGGGATGCCTCATCATTGAGATGAGATGTATATTTGATATATATTTAGGTTATATGTTATATTGTAAAAGTTTTCCGATCGAGCCGTGCAAAGGAGACTTTGATGAAATTTTCCGTAAATCCGGGCGTTAGAAAATTTTTGGGGTTTTTAAAATTTTTATAACTTGTTTTTAGAAGTAAGTTGTAATTTCCGTAAACTGGTACCGGAGTGGCATAATATAAGCGTAGTAAAAGTTTTGTAAATAAGATTTTAATGTTTATAAGGATTATTTTGAATAATATATCGAATGTTAAATTCCGTACTTGACCCCTTTTTGAGGACGAAAAGTTTTGAGTGGGGGAGAGTGTAACGTCCCGTATTTTTAACTATTTAAAATTTTTAAGTTTAATATAATTATTGGATAAAAATGGTTAAAATTAATAAATTTTTTTAATGAATTGATCTAATTTACTGAATATGAACCTTAATACGATTTTGAAATAAACAATTTAAAAGATTTTGGCTATAACAACTATGGAAATGAAATTTCAGATATTGAATGTATCTATAATCAATAACTAGACATGAATAATAAATGTTGAATTATTTAGATGAAAATAAAATAATTGTTGATAATTAAATTTAAATTGAAATTTTATGATTTATTAATGTCATTTATTTAATAATTGAATTGTTTAAATTTAATATTAGGAATTATTTAAATAATTGAATTATGAATTTATTGTGAATGAAAATGATGTCGGAAGTTGATTTAAATTTTATTTAAATAATAGTGAAGATTGTTAACATTTAAAATTGAATTTAAAAGTGAATAAATTAAAATTTTGGAATTACTTGTTTTAATTAATGAGAAAAAATAGTCATTTCGGCCACCGTCTTGGATCTGGACAAAACAAGTTTCATCGGATCCATAATAGTGAATTATTGTAGGATTTAAAGTGTCCTAGTGATCGAACTTGTCGTTTGATCGTGCGAGCTTGAAATGCGTAGAATCAATTAACGAAATTTAAATTAATATAATTTGATTTTAAATGCTAACTTCTATATAATTTTGAATTAGGGTTTGAAACTAGTTTCATTGAGTTTAAATATATTAAAAACCTATATTTCGATATATTGGATGATCCATTTTCGGGTCGTTGTTATCGTTTCGACCCAAATCGATTTGTCCATCCACTCTTATCTATCTCTGTCAAGATTTTTCCTCTAACCCTAGCAGTCAATTTCTGTATGTACTTGTATTCTCATCTGCTCCTTCCTTCCTTTCCAATGTCAGACGTATGAAAACCGTAAATTCTCAATTCCAAATCAAATCCAAAATCCAAAATCCAAAATCCTCAAACCATATCAAGTCATATATCGTTGGAAAGCTCTCAACGAACGTAATCTACTTATGCAATTTGTTTTTCGATTGGAGGCTTCGTTTGGCCAGAAATTTGCGAAGTACTCTCGGCCGTCCATTATAGGTTTTCGATTTCAACGGTGGCTCTTCACCCATTCGTCGATCGGGAGGTGCTGCGTCGTAGAGGGCGTCAAGGGCTTTCGATCCATGGGTTCGTTCATGTCAAAAGTGTCTCGAGTTGGCTAGAAATGGCAAAGAAGGTGAGCGACGGCGCACCGCCGCTGGTGGCTTCGAGATGGTGGCATGACCATGGTGAGGTGCGCTTTGGCGCAGGCGACGTGGCAGCGCTCTCTGATAGGGTCGGAGATAAACATGGCGGCGGCGACAGAAGTTTGAAGGTGGCGGTGCGTGATAGGTTGCGTGCTCGAGTCTGTGCTAGGGTTTTTGGAAAGGAGGTAAACGAATTACTATTTTACCCCTATATTATTTTTCTAATTTAAATTTAAATTTTGAACATTCTAACTTCAATAACTTTTTCATACGAACTTGGATATTGACGCGCGGTTTCTTCCATTGGGATCGTATCGAATTTCCGGATGATATGGAATAGGATTGGCTGCATTTGGAGACTGTTCGAATTTGGGCGTTCTTTTGGATTTTTAATTGATTATAAATCAAAGGTGAGTGATTTAACCCACTCACAAAATACTAAACCTTCTTATGTTAGTTGAATTAAATTTATGATGTGATAAGAAATTTATTGATTGCTGTTTGGTAATTTAAATTTTCATTTGAATTTAATTTGAATTTTTTCGAATTAAATTGCTATTTAAATTGATATTGAAATTAAATTGCTAGTTAAATACCTGATATTGATAACCAGTCGATTGTTGTGATTTATTGACTGATTTTGATATTGACTGTGATGGATGCCTATTTGTTGACATTTTGGATGATTGGATGTTTATTCATTCTTATATATCCCTGATATGTTAGCTAGGAAAATCACTACGGGTTGAAATAATACATACCCGAATGATCTTATAGATTCGGAAAAATCGTTATGGGTTGAAATGATATATACCCGAGAGATTTTATAGATTTGAAAATTTATTTATTCGGGATACGGGTTGAAATGACATATACCCAGAAAATTTAACTATTTTGCGTTGAAATGATACATACCCAATCGCTTGCCATAGGTTAGAAAATTATATACGGACACCGTTGGTCGGTTTTAAATTTTTTCCTAAATTGCAAAAGTATGTTTGATTTACAAATTTGATTTATAAATTTAATTTAAAGATTTTATTTAAAAATTTATATTTGGAAAATAATTTATTTTATATGTTAAAGTTTCAAATTATAAGTTAATATCTGGTTTTAATTTTTTTCTCTAAATTATAAGGTATGTTAGATTTATAAATTTGATTTTTAAATTTAATTTAATGAATTTATTTAAAATTTTATATTTGGAAAATAATTCATTTTATATGTTAAAGTTTCAAATTATAAGTTAATATATGGTTTAAATTTTTTTTTCTAAATTGTATAGTATGTTTTGATTTAATAAATTTGATTTAAAATTTAATTTAAGGCTTTTATTTAAAATTTATATTTTAGTTAATATAAGTTCTAAAAACCTAAATTTTAAGATTTTAAGTTATAATTTTATTTAGCTCTAAAGTATATAATTTAAATAATGTAATATAATAAAAACACATTAAAAATTAATTAAATAAAATATTTAATTAGTTTTAAAAGATTTATTTAAAAAATATAATTTAAGAAAATAAATATAGACTTTTATAATAACTTTAATAGATAAAAGATTTTTGTAAAAGATTTTAGAATTTTGTAAAAGGTTTTGTAAGGAATTTATAAAAGTTTTTTAAAGGATTTTATAATGGATTTTACAAAGGATTTTTATAAAGGATTTTTATAAAGGATTTTTATAAAAGATTTTTATAAAGGATTTTATAATGGTTTTATAAAGGAGTTATAAAGGTTTTAAAGGATTTTATAAAGGGTTTTATAAAAGAGCTTATGTAAAGGAATTTAGAAGCGTTTTAAAGGAATTTGCGTAGAGGTTTATGAAAATGGGAAGAGTTGTAAATTGTTTTGGAATTTATAAATAGCTTTATAAATGGTTCTAAAGCATATAAATAGTTTATAAATGGTTTAAGAGAGATTTATAAATTATTTTCGAAATTGATTGAAAGAAATCTCCTCGGTATTTATGAATATATTTATACTTTTGGAATAAGTATATGGATATCTTGATATGAAGGCATAAACTGTTTTCTGAATTTATTATTAAAATGTTTTATAAATTGACCATGGTGTGAAATAAGCGTTTGGTTGTTAAAGAGATCGGGTCGGATATTGTCATACTCTTTGCCAATTTCGAAACCACTTTAGCAACTGTGCCATGGTGGAGAATCCAGAACGAAGCAGGATGGTTTGGAGAATGCAACTGGTATGAGGTAAGAGCGCAGCCCTGACCTACGAGTCAGCTTGATATGACTAAAACAGGAGCTATCCTGGGCCAAGTGAGCTCGCTCCTCCTATCGGACACGCTTCTTCGATACCATATTGTTACTTTGTGATTGATTAGTGGTCACCCTCGATTTGATTATGGGAATGTGTCTGAAGGTGGACGGTAGTAGCTGCTATGCGTTACCACCAGTCTGGGTGTGCAAAACGGTAGAATCCTACCCTTGGAATTGCCTCGCGTGCCTTGTCATATGCCTTTTCGAGCCCACTACGATTTTGGTTTGTGTTATACCTATGGAGTGCTCTCTGATAGCCCACCAGTTTACGGTGGATTTTACAGTACTGTATAAACTACGATGCCTATAAAATCTGTTATAGGGGATATGGGTAACGCCTTAACGCTATTTTCAATATTATACTTTACTGATAGACACTACATATATAGCGTGTAACAGCCCAAAATTTTTAACAAATTTTTATTTAAAAAAATAAACATTTTGAAATATTGATTTGAATTAAAATGTAATAATTAGTGTAAAACGGGAAATTTAAACTTTACATTTTACGTATAATTTCATCCGTTCTTAACTTTATATTAAAATCAAATTTATTAATTGTGATAATAGCTATTTAAATTTTGGTTTAAATGATACGTTTTTTTATTTAAAGAAACGTTATCATTTTTAAATTTATTAAATAAAAGAAACAAGTAACGGTTGTACGTTACTTTGGGCGTTACACTTTACGTTCGTTGTTCCGTTGTCCATTTGATTTTTATGCGTTGGCTTTGAAAAATTTCAGCTGTATATTTTCAGTTTGAAAATTTCAAAAAAAAATAAAAATCTTGCATTGAATCGTTCATGTGAGAATTAGTCCATTTCCCTCTTTGCATTCCTTACGTTTCTTTCCAGCCTTGAATATAATTTAATTGCTTTAACTTCCTACCGTTCAAAACTTTACCCTTTTTCCTTCTCTCATAAAGTAATAAGCAGCTGTCATCTTCCATTTTTGAAATTCTGCAAATCTCCTTTGCAAATCTCGTGAGCTTTTTCTTCTGTCAGGTAATGGCCACGTGCCTTCTTTAAATTTTGTTTTCATTTTGCTCTGCTTTGTTACAGCTCATCCCTGTTTGCTGTTGTCCAACCCCATGCCTTTTACTCAATTTCATTTTTTTGTTTCATTTTGTTCCTCTGCCCACGCCTCCACCCAGACAACCCCACATTCCTCCACCTGACCATGCCAACCACGCCTACCCCAGTCAGCAGACCCAGGCCGAGAACCCACCGACGTTCCTCCACCAGACCGCCACCAGCCCACCACCACGACGTGCCAGTCCACCACCACGCCAATCCCCACGCCCAACCCCTAACCCACGTGTAACGACCCGTATTTTTACGGATCGAAACATCGTAAAACAGTTGACATTTGGTCGCATTATTGATAAGTTGTCCAGAGTTTAAGTCTAAGGTCGTATGGTGGTTAGGTCGTAGTAGACGACCTAAGAAGTGGAGCGACTTAAAAGGTTGGAACGACCTAAGCAGTTAGGTCGAATGATAGATAAGTCGTATGTTGAGGCTTAGGTCGTAGACGACTTAAGGAAATAGGCGACTCTTAGAAACTGGCGACCTAAGGATTTTGGGGATAGGTCGTATAGGAGTTGGGTCATGTGATAGCTTAGGTCGTAGAATAAGTTAGGTCGTAGACGACCTAAGAGATAGGAGCGACCTATAGAATTAGACGACCTAAGGATTTCCGACCTAAGAGTTAGTGACCTAAGAGGGTAAGCGAGTTAGCAATCTAAGGAAGTTAAGTCGTGAGCGACTTAGGAGCGTGATAAGTCGTGAGCGACTTAGGAGCGTGTCAGGGTTAGGTCGTAAGATCTATTAAGCCTTAAGTCGGAGACAGTTGAGTCATTGAGTCGCTGTAGCATCAGTAGTTAGGTCGTGGATGTGCATTGTTTTAAGTCGCGTAAAGGTTTAAGGGGTTAGGTCGCTGAGTCGTGAGCGACCTAGGAGTTATAGAGATATTCCGTGTTGAGTCAAATGTGCGTTAAGTCGCGCGTGCATGTTAGGGCGTAGGTCGCTGGGTATGTTAAGTCGTAGGTTGGAGAGGCTTAAGTCGCAACCCTGTTAAGTCGCGTGGGTGTTAGGTCGGAGATGTTGCTAAGTCGTAGGTCGTGGACGACCTAAGTAAGGCGGAAGACTTAGGGGGGTTTTCAGCCTATAAATACACGCCATTTTCCTCACTTTTTGGGATCCTGATTTCGAAGCGACGAAGTGCTGCTATTTTGAGAGCTCGACTTCTACACTTCTTCACTTCTTTTCTCCACTCTAATCTAGTGATTCCTTCCATCCATATCGAAGATCAAATTGAAGATCGAAGAGCTTTGATTGAAGATCTACATTCTTCGAAGAGAGATTTCATCGTTTAAGGCGGATTTGTGATAGATCGAGTTAGATCCTTCGCTGTCCAGATCTTAAGAGTGTTGTTTTAGAAGTGTTTGGGTGATTTGGTGAGTGGTGATTATCTCTCACACGGATCCAAAGGAGTATATCAGATCGTTGGCTTGATTTGGTGTTAAAGTAGAGATTTCCATGCATTTCCCTAATCATATGTGTAGATCCATATAGATCCATTGCTCATGATGATTTGACATCCATTTTACTACATGTTAACCTATGCAAGTTCATTCATCAAGATTATAGAGACATTGCTCATGTTTTCATGCTTGTTAGACTTTCGACTCTTTAATTACGAAATTGCCATTATTGTTATAATTGTCTATTTAGATCATATTTGAATGCTTGTTTTACTTGGATTAATGTTTAACTTGACTGATTGCTATGAATTAGATGATTGATGATTTGATTTAGACCGAAGATAATTCAAAAGCTAAGAGAAAGGCTCTTGAATTGGGAAAGCTGCTCGTGGCATATGTAGCGGATGATGAAGCTCTTATGCATAGATTTGATGATGATGTGGAGATGAGGCTTTGCGAGGATGTGATGAAGCGAAGCATGATATAAGATAGTCTTGGTCTAATCCAGACGGGATCATTCCAAGCAGATTGATAACTCGGTGAAATGTTCGAGTTGAGGATAATGGTTTGCTCGAGATGCGCTTGAGCTAGTATGGAAATAGTCGTCGAGGAGGATGACTAGAAGGCTGAGATCTCATCGTTGTTGAAGGTTCTAGCATGCTCAAAGCAAGAGTACGTTGGCCAGATTCGATAGTCACTTAAGGCTACTGATTGGTAGTCAAGTACTCTAGGCAGATTCGATAGTCCTAGGCACGGGTCACGACGACGTGCGGGAGTAATGTCTAGAACCGGGGTTTCCATTAGCCCTTGACGGACGGATGAAAGAATGAGCCGGTCATTCAATTAACGATGATATCGAAGCAATGATAACTGTGATAGCCAGAGTCATGGATGTTTGGTTGTATCGTCATTCAGCCTCAAGTGCAGTGTTTTCTGGGTGCTTATCTAATCTTGGTTTAGGCCTTGGGGGTTTGTGCTTGGAAAATATCGCCCTTGACTCGAGTCATAATTGCTTTACCTTAAATTGTATGCTCTGATATGTTTGCTTCTACTTAGTGTGTGTCTGGGGGCTATCACTGTAGAAAGAGGTGGAGTGGGAGGGTTGTATTCCTGTTCCTTTTTCCTTTATGCTCTTTTGGTATGTTGTTAGTTAATTTACCACTCACTAAGACTGTTGTCTGACTCAAGTCTTTATGTTTTAACTCTTATTGCCTTGGGCTGTTCATCCATTTTGGGACGGGAAGACTAGGTAGCAGGTGACAGGTGTTGTTCTTGCCCTCCACGTTGCTGATGTCGAAGAAGAGCTGGAGGCTTGCATATTATTTCCTTATCATATGTACTGGATGTTCCACTGCTTTGTATAATACTCTGAGTGTTATGTAGTGAGGCTTGATGTATTGACTATTCAGATGTTTGTATTCAACTATTATGAAGTTTTATTGATGAGATTCTATTCCGTGAAGCTTCACTATATATATATATATTCTATTGTATTTTATCCATGCGCTGTGAGTAATACGATAGATTCTATTGTTTTTAATTTACCCTGACAATCGTCCATGGTCGCCTGGCACACTTTACAGCGCACTTTGTCTAGGTTCAGTGCGGGGGTCATGGGCGGTCGTCACATTTGGTATCAGAGCATTGGTTAATCGATTTTACCCAACGCTCGCTGACATAATTACGTATGAGAGACGTAATTGTATTTTGATGGATGACCACTATATGTAATATAGTAGATTAGAAGAGTTTGAGTTCTTTATGCAGTTGTTTCTCCAGGTGTGCTAATCATTCTTTTTTTTAGATACTGAGAATGAGTCGAAGAGGGAGACCAGCTGCTAGGGAAGGCCGTGCTACTGAGGGGGCTGCTGATTATGCTGCCATGTTCGAAGCTATGATGACTTCGATCATGAGAAGGATGCCAGCTCCAGGGCCATCGGTGGATGTTGGAGTTCAAGTTCAAACTCCAAAACCGGTGGATTTTGCTAAGCTATGTAAGGATTATACTGCCTTGGAGGAAAGGTTTTCTTGGGAACAGAATCAACCATTGAAGTCCAGAGGTGGATAGATGCTTATAGAAGGATTTTTGGTGATTTGAGAATTGAGGATGCAACTAAGAGTAAGTTAGCATCAAGACAGCTTCAAGGAAGAGCTTCTGATTGGTGGAACTCTATCACCATTGATACTCCGGAGGAAGAGATTACTTGGGAGCAATTCCAAGTCAGATTTGAAGCTAAGTTCATTTCTACAGCTCAGAAGTCTGTTCTGTTCAAGAAGTTTATGGAGCTCAAGCAAGGTGGAAGACCAGTTCTTGAGTATGTTTCTGAGTTTGAAGCTTTGTCCAAGTATGCCCGGTCGTATATAGAATCTTCGTATCAGAAGAACGAGAAGTTTGTGACAGGCTTGGATAGTTATCTTGGGAGGCAGTTGGTGGATCATTTGGACGATTCATTTGAGAAGCTTGTGGAGAAAGCTCTCAAGCATGAGAATTTGTTTCCTAAGGAAGGATCTGTTGTTGTTGTGACCAAGGAAGAGTCTAGACCACAGCAGAGTGGAAACAAGAAGAGGAAGCAGCAGCAGCAGAAGGGTAAGGATGGCTAGAAGAAGCCGAAGGGCGAAGTGACCTGCTACAATTGTCAGCAGAAGGGCCATTTCTCCAGGGATTGCAAGAATCCGAAGGTGCCAGTGAAGTGTCACAACTATGAAAAGCCGGGGCATGTTAAGAGGAATTGTCCAGAACCGAGGAAGGACAAGCAGATTGTGCAAGCTTATGCTTTGGGAGCTGTTCCATCATCGTCGAAAGCTCCTACCGCTGAAGAGAAAGGAAAGAGTTTGGTGGTTCAAGGTACTCTTTCCATATGTGGTGTTCCAGTTAGAGTGTTGTTTGATACTGGGGCGTCGCATTCGTTTGTTTGTAGTGAACTTGTAGGCCGGTTGGGTTTAGAACCGGATATTGTTGATAGGCCATTGGTTGTGACTAATCCAGTTGGGGGTTCGTCTTGTTTGTGTATGTTATGTCGTGGTCTGATTGTATCGAGTCATGGTTGCTCTTTTTTTTGTGATTGTTTTGTTCTGAACTTTGCGGGGTTCGGAATTATTTTGGGTATGGACTAGCTTAGGAAATATGCGGCAAAGGTTGATTGTGAAAGATTGGAGGTGACAGTCGAGAATGTGGAGGGGCGAAAGATTGTGATACGATGTAAGCATGAGGAAGGCGTCTTCATGAGCTTCATGTATTCGCTGGTTGTTCCACGGGATGGACTGTCATCGGTGCCAATCGCGAATGGATTTGAGGATGTCTTTGACGAGGTCAAAGGGTTATCGCCGCATAGAGAGATCGAGTTTCGTATAGATCTAGTTGAAGGAGCCAGACCTGTTGTGATGCCTCTTAGGCGGATGGTGCCTAGGGAACAACAGGAGTTGAGGGTGCAGGTTGATGACCTTTTACAGAAAAGATTCATTCGGCGTAGTGTGTCCGAATGGGGTGCACCAGTTGTGTTTGCAACCAAGGCAGATGGGTCATTGAGATTGTGTGTGGATTATCGTGAGCTGAATAAAGTGACTAAGAAGAACAAGTATCCATTGCCGAGGATAGATGACTTGTTTGATCAGCTTCACGAAGCTAAGGTGTTTTCTCAGATGGATTTGGCAATGGGATTTCACCAGTTGAGAGTAGCTAAGGATAGTGTGCCGAAGACTGCTTTTCGGACACCATCCGGTTTCTTTGAGTGGCTGGTAATGCCGTTTGGATTGACTAATGCGCCAGCATATTTTGTGGATCTTATGAATAGAGTGTTCAGAGATTAGTTGAGTAAGTTCGTGCTTGTGTTCGTGGATGATATTCTGATTTATTCCAGAACTGAGGAAGAGCACAAGACGCACTTGCGTATTGTTTTGGAAATCTTACGAAAACATCAGCTGAAGGCTAAGTTTTCGAAGTGTCACTTCTGAAAGAGTGAAGTGAGGTTCTTAGGCCATGTGATTTCTGGAAATGGAATAGCGGTTGACCCCGCTAAGGTGGCAGCAATCCAGAATTGGGTTAGACCTAAGAATGCATCGGATGTGAGAAGTTTTCTTGGATTAGCAGGATATTATCGACGGTTTATCAAAGACTTCTCCAAGGTAGCTGCACCGTTAACAGGATTGACGAAAAAGAACCAAGTGTTCAAGTGGGAAGATAAGTGTGAGCAAGCTTTCAGAATCCTGAAAGAAAGATTGACAAGTGCTCCTGTTTTGTCTATTCCAAGTGGGAATGATGAGATGGTGGTTTACACCGACGCATGTGGTACTGGACTTGGAGCAGTGCTGATGCAAAGGGATAAAGTTGTTGCGTATGCAAGTCGACAACTGAAGCCGCATGAAAGGAATTATCTGACTCATGATTTGGAGTTAGCGGCGATTGTTTTTGCTCTGAAGATGTGGAGACATTATCTATTGGGGGTTCGATTCGAGTTGTTTACGGATCATAAGTCGTTGAAGTATCTTTTCTCCCAAAAGGATTTGAATCTTTGGCAGCAACGTTGGCTAGAGTTTTTAGCATCATATGATTTTGGTATAGCTTATACTCCGGGAAAGGGTAACGCAGTGGCAAATGCGTTAAGTCGAAGACATGCAGGATTGGGAGCCATGTTTTCAGAATGGAAGAATCTCGAGTATTTAGCTGGATTTGACTTCAGGCCCAGATGTGGATTGGAACCTAAAATGTTGGCAAACTTATCGATAAGACCTACTCTTGTGGAAAGAATTTGCGAGAGCCAAAAGCGAGACGATAAGCTTGTCAAGATTATCCGTGATTTGGAATCTAGATTGGACCCAGAAAAGGATAAAGGATTCGAGGTCGATCGAGAGGGTTGGCTTCGGAAGCAAGGACGACTAGTTGTTCCCGATATAGGTGAATTGAGAAGTGAAGTTCTGAAGGAAAGTCATCACTCGAAGTTGACAATTCATCCAGGTGGAAATAAGATGTATCGGGATATGAAGAGAACCTATTACTGGGAAGGTATGAAGAAGGATGTTGGAAATTTTATTTCCAAGTGCATGAACTACCAGTTGGTAAAAGCCGAACAGAAGTAGCCAAGTGGATTGCTTCAGCCACTAGAAGTTCCTACATGGAAGTGGGAGCAAATATCGATGGATTTTATTGATGGACTACCTAGAACAAGAACGGGAAATGATGGGATTTGGGTCATTGTAGATTCTCTGACTAAAAGTGCAAGATTCATTCCTGTTCGATCGACTAGGACTGCATCAAAGTTGGCAGAGTTGTATGTTAAGTGGATAGTTCGATTCCATGGTATTCCGAAGAGTATAGTGAGCGATCGAGACCCATTGTTCACTAGTGGATTTTGGAAGAGCTTTCAGGAAGTTTTGGGAACCGAGTTGTGTTTGAGTACAGCTTATCATCCTCAAACAGATGGTCAGACCGAGAGAGTCAACCGAGTTTTGGAAGATCTTCTTAGTGCTTGTGTTTTGGATTTCGGAGGATCATGGGAAGATCACCTTCATTTGGTGGAATTTTCATATAACAACAGTTACCAGTCAAGCATTGGTATGGCACCGTATGAGGCATTGTATGGAAGACCGTGTAACTCTCTGACATGTTGGTTAGAGACAGGAGAAAAGCTGATACTTGGGCCAGAGATGATTCGACAGACTTCGGATTGCATAGAGATCATTCGGCAGCGAATGAAGGTAGCCCAAGACCGTCAGAAGAGTTATGCCGATAAGCGTCGTAAGGATTTGGAGTTCGACGTAGGTGATATGGTTTTTGTGAAGATTTCTCCACTGAAGAATGTTATTCGATTCGGGAAGAAAGGAAAATTGACTCCGAGATTTGTTGGACCATTCCCGATCATCGAGCGAATTGGAAAGCTCGCCTACAGATTGGAGTTACCAGAGAAGATGTCGAGCGTGCACAATGTTTTTCACGTATCGTATCTACGGAAGTATGTGCACGACTCGAGTACAGTAGTTTCTGCTGATAGCTGTGAGGATTTAGAGGTTGATCCAGTCGATAGAAGACCTCGTAAGCCGCTTCGTGTTGTGGAAACCGACACGAAACAGCTTAGGAGGAAGGTAGTTAAGCTGCTCAAGATACAATGGAGTGACGATGATAACGACTGTACGTGGGAGGTGGAAGAGAGGATGAAAGCAGCTCATCCTGAACTCTTCAAGGTATGGCCCTAAGATGTCGTGTCATCTAACGACATTGTAACTTGTTCTAATTTCTAGAATTCTGCATGCTAAGCTAGAATTGGATGCATGGTTTGTTGATTGCTGTGGATGATAGGCATGCAGAATAGCCTTTGTTTGCTCTTGTTTGTTTGGAATTTCGAGGGCGAAACTCCTAAGGGGGAGAGAATGTAACGACCCGTATTTTTACGGATCGAAACATCGTAAAACAGTTGATATTTGGTCGCATTGTTGATAAGTTGTCCAGAGTTTAAGTCTAAGGTCGTATGGTGGTTAGGTCGTAGTAGACGACCTAAGAAGTGGAGCGACTTAATAGGTTGGAATGACCTAAGCAGTTAGGTCGAATGATAGATAAGTCGTATGTTGAGGCCTAGGTCGTAGACGACTTAAGGAAATAGGCGACTCATAGAAACTGGCGACCTAAGGATTTTGGGGATAGGTCGTATAGGAGTTGGGTCATGTGATAGCTTAGGTCGTAGAATAAGTTAGGTCGTAGACGACCTAAGAGATAGGAGCGACCTATAGAATTAGACGACCTAAGGATTTCCGACCTAAGAGTTAGCGACCTAAGAGGGTAAGCGAGTTAGCAACCTAAGGAAGTTAAGTCGTGAGCGACTTAGGAGCGTGATAAGTCGTGAGCGACTTAGGAGCGTGATAAGTCATGAGCGACTTAGGAGCGTGTCAGGGTTAGGTCGTAAGATCTATTAAGCCTTAAGTCGGAGACAGTTGAGTCGTTGAGTCGCTGTAGCATGAGTAGTTAGGTCGTGGATGCGCATTGTTTTAAGTCGCGTGAAGGTTTAAGGGGTTAGGTCGCTGAGTCGTGAGCGACCTAGGAGTTATAGAGATATTCCGTGTTGAGTCAAATGTGCGTTAAGTCGCGCGCGCATGTTAGGGCGTAGGTCGCTGGGTATGTTAAGTCGTAGGTCGGAGAGGCTTAAGTCGCAACCCTGTTAAGTCGCGTGGGTGTTAGGTCGGAGATGTTGCTAAGTCGTAAGTCGTGGACGACCTAAGTAAGGCGGACGACTTAGGGGGGTTTTCAGCCTATAAATACACGCCATTTTCCTCACTTTTTGGGATCCGGATTTCGAAGCGACGAAGTGCTGCTATTTTGAGAGCTCGACTTCTACACTTCTTCACTTCTTTTCTCCATTCTAATCTAGTGATTCCTTCCATCCATATCGAAGATCAAATTGAAGATCGAAGGGCTTTGATTGAAGATCTACATTCTTCGAAGAGAGATTTCATCGTTTGAGGTGGATTTGTGATAGATCGAGTTAGATCCTTCGCTGTCCAGATCTGAAGAGTGTTGTTTTTGAAGTGTTTGGGTGATTTGGTGAGTGGTGATTATCTCTCACACGGATCCAAAGGAGTATATCGGATCGTTGGCTTGATTTGGTGTTAAAGTAGAGATTTCCATGCATTTTCCTAATCATATGTGTAGATCCATATAGATCCATTGCTCATGATGATTTGACATCCATTTTACTACATGTTAACCTATGCAAGTTCATTCATCAAGATTATAGAGACATTGCTCATGTTTTCATGCTTGTTAGACTTTCGACTCTTTAATTACGAAATTTCCATTGTTGTTATAATTGTCTATTTAGATCATATTTGAATTCTTGTTTTACTTGGATTAATGTTTGACTTGATTGATTGCTATGAATTAGATGATTGATGATTTGATTTAGACCGAAGATAATTCAAAAGCTAAGAGAAAGGCTCTTGAATTGGGAAAGCTGCTCGTGGCATATGTAGCGGATGATGAAGCTCTTATGCATAGATTTGATGATGATGTGGAGATGAGGCTTTGCGAGGATGTGATGAAGCGAAGCATGATATAAGATAGTCTTGGTCTAATCCAGACGGGATCATTCCAAGCAAATTGATAACTCGGTGAAATGTTCGAGTTGAGGATAAT
This sequence comes from Allium fistulosum, assembly GCA_030737815.1. NCBI lineage: Eukaryota > Viridiplantae > Streptophyta > Magnoliopsida > Asparagales > Amaryllidaceae > Allium > Allium fistulosum. The sequence goes on along the minus strand of CM060907.1, from coordinate 910,679,880 downwards.
GGTTTGCTCGAGATGCGCTTGAGCTAGTATGGAAATAGTCGTCGAGGAGGTTGACTAGAAGGCTGAGATCTCATCGTTGTTGAAGGTTCTAGCATGCTCAAAGCAAGAGTACATTGGGCAGATTCGATAGTCCCTGAAGGCTACTGATTGGTAGTCAAGTACTCTGGGCAGATTCGATAGTCCTAGGCACGGGTCACGACGACGTGCCGGAGTAATGTCTAGAACTGGGGTTTCCATTAGCCCTTGACGGACGGATGAAAAAATTAGCCGGTCATTCAATTAACGATGATATCGAAGCAATGATAACAGTGATAGCCAGAGTCATGCATGTTTGGTTGTATCGTCATTCGGCCTCAAGAGCAGTGTTTTCTGGGTGCTTATCTGATCTTGGTTTAGGCCTTGGGGGTTTGTGCTTGGAAATATCGCCCTTGACTCGAGTCATAATTGCTTTACCTTAATTTGTATGCTCTGATATGTTTGCTTCTACTTAGTGTGTGTTTGGGGGGCTATCACTGTAGAAAGAGGTGGAGTGGGAGGGTTGTATTCCTATTCCTTTTTCCTTTATGCTCTTTTGGTATATTGTTAGTTAATTTACCGCTCACTAAGACTGTTTTCTGACTCAAGGCTTTATGTTTTAACTCTTATTGCCTTGGGCTGTTCGTCCATTTTGGGACGGGCAGACTAGGTAGCAGGTGACAGGTGTTGTTCTTGCCCTCCACGTTGCTGATGTCGAAGACGAGCTGGAGGCTTGCATATTATTTCCTTATCATATGTACTGGATGTTCCGCTGCTTTGTATAATACTCTGAGTGTTATGTAGTGAGGCTTGATGTATTGACTATTCAGATGTTTGTATTCAACTATTATGAAGTTTTATTGATGAGATTCTATTCCGTGAAGCTTCACTATATATATATATATATTCTATTGTATTTTATCCATGCGCTGTGAGTAATACGATAGATTCTATTGTTTTTAATTTACCCTGACAATCGTCCATGGTCGCCTGGCACACTTTACAGCGCACTTTGTCTAGGTTCAGTGCGGGGGTCATGGGCGGTCGTCACACCACGTCACCAACTCATCCAACCGAGACCGGCCACACCACCACGTCACCGCCTTCAATCCGCCTCTCCAGACCTACCTCGTTCGCCACCACCCGCTACACCATGCTCCTACCCATGTCAGCCCACCACAGTCACGGCCGAGAACCACCACGATAGCCCCTACCCCATGCTACCACCAACGAACCCAGACCGAAATCCCACTCCTCTAACCCATGCCAGATCCACCGTGAGCAGCCCTAACCCACGTCAGCACCACGCCATGCCTTCACCTCTCTAACCCCATGCCTACTCCATCATACCCGACCGAGCCTTTGTATATAATATTTTTTGTCTATATTGTGAACCTCTGGCCTTTGTATTTGAAAACAAGGAATGAGAAAAATGGATTTGCCACCTTTGTATTTTGGTATTTGAATATATATATTCCACTGAGCCTTTGTTTGGAACCAGAAAATGAGAACATTGTTTGGCCACCCTTTGCATTCTTTCATTTTTGTTGAATTTGCCAGATGGAGCCATTGTACTTAAACCTGAAAATGAATAGAATTGTGTTCCATCACTCTGTATTTTTGTAGTAAAGAGTTCTGTCACCTTGTACTTTTATTTTTATGTTGTATTGCTTCCACTGACCTTCGTTTTAAAAAAATGTTTTTGTCACTTTGCAAATTTAAAGTTATAATCTATATTTTAAAGGTGGTCGTGCTATTGTTTCCGATTTTCAACATGTTTCTTTTTCGTTTGTTTGCTTCATTTGAAAATTCGTTATTCGTGCAATCTCAGATTTGATTATTTATTGTGCTTTTGGTTTGAATCTAGTTGGCGCATCCGCTAACAACTGATCGTGCTTTCCGCGTGCGTTCGATAGACATCGTATTTCTTTTTCCGAATCTCCAGCTCCGTAGAGGTGAGTAAATCTCACACGAATATTCATACCTATATGATTGTGAAACGACCGCAACTGAATGTGTAGAAATAAATAAATAAATAAATGATGTTATAATTACCTGTGATTTATTTATAGTTGATGTTAATTGTTAAAACTGCATATCGTATCATCTGTTATATTTTGTTCTTATTTTACTGTTATTCTGTTCTGTTAAATCACACTGCAAGTTCCCTGTAGAATAGAATCACTATGGGTTGAAATGATACATACCCGAACGGACTTTAGAATAAGGGAAGGTCGTTATGGGCTGAAATGATAGGCCTGAACGATTTTCAATTAAATTTTATTTACTTGGGATTGCGGGTTTGAAATGATAAAACCCGGATTTTTCTTTGTAAATTACGGATTGAAATGATATAGTATCCGTATCACTTGACTTAGGCTAGAACATATTATACAGACCCGTGGTTATTTTTCTGTATTTTTCTGGATACCTTTAAATGTTTTAAATATTGTAATAATATTAAATTGATTTAAATCGAATTTTTAAATGATGTATTTAGAATAGAAATGATTTTTCTATGAGATAAATATAAATAAATGGAAAAATATTGATTTTAAAATGAAACTTAAATTTGATGTTTTGACTAAAAGAAAAGATGGAAACTTAAGTTAATTAAATTGAAATGAAAATTTAGTTTTAAAATGATGGAAAATGGAGTTTAAGTTTAAATGTTGAAATGAATTTAATAAGCGAACTTGTAAGTTTTTGGTTTTGATTTGTAAAATTTCTCTTTAAAATAAATTAGTTAAAGGATTTAAATGAACATTTTAATGTATGATTTTATAAGTTCTGAACTAGGTAGAATCTGTAGCACTTGTTAAGTGTTGTGGTTATATAAGTGAACCAAAAGACTAAAATGAACTAAGGCTATGATAGTACTTGGTAAGTGCTGTTGTAGCAGAAACTAAAATTGAACCTGAACAAATAAATGGGCTACTGTAGCACTTGTTAAGGACTGCAGTAGGCTGAAATATGATTTTGTTTAAAACTGAACTGTTATGGCAGTTTATAAATGTGGTTTTTCTGAATAAAATTGTTTTCAAATATAACTTACCGTCGCACTTTTTAAATGCCGTGAAAGCTGAAAATTTTAATGTTTTGTTTTTAAGTAAATAAATGAACTCCGAAAAGGTTAAATTTTTGGGAATTTAATATTTGATTTAAAAGAATAATGACTTTGTTTTAAATGGTTTAATTTGAAGTATATTTGATAAATTATTAAAATCTATAACCACGGGTTATAATAACGATTGGTAGGCAAAGAGACCGGGATCGGATATGGACATACTCTCTGTCGATACCGAAAACCACTTTGATAACCGTGTACGCGGTGGAGATTCCAGAATGAAGTAGGATGGTGACGACGTTCTTAAGTTATGTTACGTGGACCCAACTCCCGTGAGTTGGCATAAGGTGGCTAAAACAGGAGCGATCTCGGACTAGTGAGGTAGCACCTCTTCTCGGATACATTTCTTCGATATTATACTCTTACTTGTGATTTGACTAGATGGCCATCCTCCGATTTGGGAATGTTGTTCGAGGTGGAACGGTAGTGGCTGCTATGCGTATCCATCAGTCCGTGTGCGTAATTGGTATATCTACCCTGGCATTGCCTAGTTGTGCCGTGTCACCTACCATATCGAGCTTTACTACGATTATGATTTTAAGATCCGACCGCGTTAAGGTTCTCCATCCCCTTAACGCTATTTTCCGATATGATTATACTTTACTTATTTAGACAATATTATAATAACGAATATTACTACATAGTAGATATTTTAACGGATCCTTAGAGGATGGGCGGTCCCAAGCATCTTCTGAGTTACTTGTACCTTTACTATAGTTCACTTGAGTTGGTTTACACTGTATAAGTATGTATATCCTGACTCGAGTGTTTATGTTTTATTTTACGCTCGGGTCAGCCTGAGTATCAGTTGGACTTCATCTTCATGGAGCTAGGACTACTGGAGATCATCTTTATCAAGCTGCTATCTGTTTTGCTATTCAGTCTTTTATTTTTGCTTATGTAATTGAGACAAATGAATTTGGGATTTTCTGTGGTTATTCAAACTGTATTGGTTTAGACTATGTAATTTGTACTTGTTTTGAGACTATGTATTTTAGTGGCTTCATGAACCACTATGGTTATTTTTAAATTCCACTGCGAGTTATTCTGATATTTCTGTGTCTGTGATTCTGTGAATGATTTTATTTGCTCCAAATTTTATTACAATCTGTTATTTTTCATTATTCAAGTCCGACATGTGTGGATTATTGTCGATTTGAATGGTCCAAAATAGTGGGTCGTTACATTTGGTATCAGAGCTTTGGTTTTAGGCAAACCTTAGCCTATGGAGCAAAAACTCATTAGAGATTGGGTAGAAATACCCTAGAATGAGTGAAATCAAACTCAGAATCAATTCTTTGTGAGTGAACGTATTTTCAAAGTATAAAATGATTTTAAAATGATTTCTCAAATGATTTTTCAAAGATTATTTTGATATAAAGTTTTCTTGTTTTAAGAAGAAATTTTTCTAAACTTCCTTCTTTCCGTATCTACCTTGTTAGAAATTTTGTTATTAGGATATTCATCCAAGTGATCTTATCGTGTCTTATCTTAACTTATCTTTGTCTTCTCTGTACCTTGTCCTAAATTTATTCCTGATATTTCCAGGATGAATCGTGGAAATGCTAGAGGTTGGGGTCGTGGTATTGCCCCAGTTCCTCCACCTGTTGCACCCATTAGGTTTACTGTTCTTTGCAAGGAATTCTCTCAGCTCGGTGGCACTAGGTTCACCGGTTCAGAGAGTATTATCGAATCCCAGCAATGGCTACGAAGTTTGGAGAGAATTTTTACTGGTCTAGAGATCACTGATGCCCATAAGCGTCAGTTAGCAGCATGGCAGCTGCAAGAGTCATCCTTAGATTGGTGGGAGTCTGTTACGACTCACACTAACGAAGGTGATCTTTCGTGGGAGCAGTTCAGGTATCCTTTGTGTTAACTTGAATTTTCCCCATTTCCTTTCCTTTTGAATCTATCTTAAGTTTGGTTTCTGTATCTTCTTTCCAGGGAGGCTTTTGTGGCAAAATGGATGCCCGAAGCCGGAAAATCTCAGCTTTATCGTGAATTCATGGACCTCAAGCAGGGTACCATGTCTTTTTCAGAGTATGAGCGGAAGTTCAATGAACTTTCCAAATTTGGTCCTGGTCTTATCGACACTCAGCTAAAGAAGAATGAGAAGTTCATTTCTGGAGCTCGCCCCGAGTTCTACGATCGCCTTATTTCACATGTTCATGGCACATTTACTGAGCTCATGGATATGGCTATTCGCTATGAGAACCCTACTTCCAAGGGTCCGCTGCTTCTGGTGCTCATGTCTCACAATCTTCCTCTGCAAATTCCAAGAAGAGAAAGCCCAACTTCCACCAGCAGAAGAAGAATTGGATCAAGCATGCAGGCTTGGGATCTTCAGCATCTGCTCCTTCCCAGAGACACCCTATTGATCTTCCCTCCATTACTTGCTTCAAATGTGACCAGAAGGGACACTATGCCAATAGTTGCCCTACTCCGTCCGGTGCTGCTGTTCCTCCACCTTAGGTTTCCAGGAACGATCTATGTCATGTTTGTCTTCAGCCGGGTCATTTTAGGAAGGACCGTCCTTTATATCAGAAGGGAAAGCCATCTGGTGTATTTGCTGTCACATCTGCTTCATCACCTGCTGCACCTACTCCTGCTCCTAGCGATGATCAAGGTACTCTTCAGGGCACCTTTACTTTATTTCATCATCCTGTTCGTGTTTTGTTTGATACTGGGGCTTCGCACAGTTTTATTTCTGATGATTTGTGTAATAAGTTTGAACATCTCCTTTCTCCTGAGTATGCTTCTGTTCCTCTATGTGTTTCAAATCCTATTAGTGGTCCCGCAAATCTTAATAAGATTTGTAAACATGTGAAACTCCACCATTCCGATCATCGTTTTAGTGGAGATTTCTATATTCTTGGTTTTGATACTTTTGATTTGTTGCTTGGAGATGATTGGTTAAAGAATCACGATGCCCATATCTCTTGTAAATCCCGAATTGTTTCTCTTGAGGATGATCGGGGTAATTCTTTGGTTATTCAGTGTTGTTTGCCTCATGATTGTGCTGGTAGCTTTATCTACTCATTGGATTCTTCTCCTGTTGATCTTCAGTCGACTCGGGTAGTTAATCACTATCCGGATGTATTTGGTGAAGTTACTGCTTTACCACCCAAGCGGGAAATTGATTTCCACATTGATCTCATTCCTAGAGCTCGACCTGTAGTTCTTCCTCCTAGAAGAATGGCACCCCGCGAGAAGGTTGAGATAGGAAAGCAAATTGAGGACCTATCTTCCAAGGGTCTAATCAGACCTAGTTTTTCTGAATGGGGAGCAGCGGTGGTTTTCGTCACCAAGTCCGATGGTTCTCTCCGGATGTGTGTTGATTATAGGGAGTTGAACAAGCTCACTATGAAAAATAGATATCCAATGCCTTGCATCAATGACATGTTTGATCAGCTTTATGGTGCTACTGTTTTCTCTCAGCTTGATCTTGCCACAGGTTTTCACCAACTCAGAGTTGCCGAGGAAAGTATTCCCAAGACTGCTTTCCGTACTGAAAATGGATTCTTTGAATGGTTAGTCATGCCTTTTGGTTTGACTAATGCTCCTGCTTTCTTTGTTGACCTGATGAATCGTGTTTTCCGTGATGTGCTTAATAGATTTGTTCTAGTCTTTGTGGATGATATCCTCATTTTCTCTAAGTCTGAAGAAAAAAAAAGAGTCACATTTGAAATCTGTTCTCGAGACTCTTCGAAACCATCAGTTAAAGGCTAAATTTTCCAAATGCCATTTCTGGAAGGATGAAGTCCGTTTCCTCGGGCATATTGTTTCTAGTAATGGAGTTTCTATTGATCCAGTCAAGATCGCTGCGATCAATGTAAGTCCTTCTTTCCTTCTCTTTCCTTGTTTCATTTCAATTTACTCTATCCTTCCTATTATCCTTCTTTTTCCCTATTCTGTGCAGGATTGGGAAACTCCTAAGACTCCTACTGATATCCGTAGTTTTCTGGGCCTCGCCGGTTATTACCGGAGATTCATTGAGAATTTCGCTCGGATTACTGCACCTCTCACTGCTTTAACTCGGAAGAATGCTAAGTTTATTTGGAGTAACGGGTGTAAGGCCGCATTCAATGAGTTAAAAGACAAGCTTACTTCCGCACCTGTTCTTACCGTTCCAAATGGAAATGAGGGATTAACGGTATACACTGATGCTTGTCGAGAAGGTTTGGGAGTTGTTCTGGTGCAGGATGGTAGAGTGATTGCTTATGCTAGTCGACAGTTGAAGACCCATGAAGTAAATTATGCTGCCCATGATCTAGAGTTGCTTGCCATTGTTTTCGCTTTGAAGCTTTGGAGACATCATCTGTTGGGTACCAAGTTTGAGCTTTTCACAGATCATCAGTCTTTGAGGTATATTTTCTCTCAAAAGGATATGAATCAGAGACAAGTTAGGTGGTTAGAGTTCCTTGCTTCTTATGACCTCGACATCAACTATACACCGGGGAAAGTTAATGTTGTGGCTGATGCTTTGAGTAGGAAGAAGGCTTTGTTGTGTCAGATTGTTGTTTCTTCACCTCTTGTGGATCGTATTATGGTTAGACAGGATGAGGATCAGATGCTTAGATTGATCAAGGAGAGTGTTCGAAGCAGAGTTGGAGGTAGTAGTCTTGATGGCAGTGGAGCTCAGATTGACGATAAGGGTGTATTGAGGATTAGTAATAGGATTTGTGTCCCGAATGTTGATGGTTTGAGACAGGAGTTACTTCGGGAGAATCATCAGTCCAGACTTTCTATTCATCCAGGCGTGACCAAGATGTACCAGGACATGAAGAAGTTATATTGGTGGAAAGGTATGAAGCGAGATATTTCCATTTTCGTTAATAGGTGTGCGACTTGTCAGCAAGTCAAGGCAGATCATCAGAAGACCCCTGGTTTATTGCAGCCTCTTGAGATTCCCAATTGGAAGTGGAAACAAGTTTCTATGGATTTCATTGATGGTTTACCGAGGACTAGGAAGGGTAACGAGAGTATCTGGGTTATTGTGGATAGATTGACCAAATCAGCTCATTTCATTCCGGTCAAGTCTACCCGTTCAGCTTCTAGTTTGTCTGAGATTTACATGAGGGAGATTGTTTGTCTCCATGGGGTTCCTCTCAGTATCATTTGTGATCGTGATCCTATCTTTACTAGTAGGTTTTGGAAAGCCTTTCAGGATTCTTTGGGTACTCATCTAAATCTGAGCACTTCTTACCATCCACGGACCGACGGTCAAACGGAAAGGGTGAATCAGATTTTAGAAGATCTTCTTCGTGCTTGTGTGCTTGATTATGGAGGATCGTGGGAAGATCATCTCCATCTTGTCGAATTCACTTATAACAATAGTTATCAGGCCAATATTGAGACATCTCTGTTTTCTGCTCTTTACGGACGACCTTGTAGATCTCCTTCTTGTTGGATTGAATCCGGTAATCGTTTGGTTCTTGGTCCTGAGATGGTTCTGCAAGCTTCAGAGAGAGTTGAAGAGATTAAGAGGAAGATGAGGATTGCTCAAGATAGACAGAAGAAGTATGCTGATCGTCGAAGACGGAGTTTAGAGTTTGCTGTTGGCGATTTGGTTTTCCTCAAGGTTTCTCCCTTAAGGAATGTTATTCGTTTTGGTCGTAGAGGAAAGCTTTCTCCTAGATTTGTAGGTCCTTTCCACATTTTGGAAAGAATTGGCTCTCTTGCTTATCGTCTGGATTTACCCGAGAAATTTTCTGGAATACACAATGTCTTTCATGTATCTCATCTTCGTCGCTATCTGCATGATCCATCTCTTATTATTCAGCCTTCTGCTCTTGATAGTTTGGATATTGAGCCAAATCTGACTGTTGAGAGGATGCCACTTCGTATCGTCGATCGAGGTACGAAGCAGCTAAGAAGAAAATCTGTCAACCTGGTCAAAGTGCAGTGGAGCACTGATGAATGGGATTGCACCTGGGATACGGAGGAGAGCATTCGTGCTTCGAATCCGGGATTGTTTATTTCAATTACTTTTGCTATTCTGTCTTATCTTTCTTTGTTTCCTTTTTCGTTCCTTTTCGAGGACGAAAAGTTTTGAGTGGGGGAGAGTGTAACAGCCCAAAATTTTTAACAAATTTTTATTTAAAAAAATAAACATTTTGAAATATTGATTTGAATTAAAAATGTAATAATTAGTGTAAAACGAGAAATTTAAACTTTACATTTTACGTATAATTTCATCCGTTCTTAACTTTATATTAAAATCAAATTTATTAATTGTGATAATAGCTATTTAAATTTTGGTTTAAATGATACGTTATTTTATTTAAAGAAACGTTATCATTTTTAAATTTATTAAATAAAAGAAACAAGTAACGGTTGTACGTTACTTTGGGCGTTACACTTTACGTTCGTTGTTCCGTTTTCCATTTGATTTTTATGCGTTGGCTTTGAAAAATTTCAGCTGTATATTTTCAGTTTGAAAATTTCAAAAAAAAAAAAAAAAATCTTGCATTGAATCGTTCACGTGAGAATTAGTCCATTTCCCTCTTTGCATTCCTTACGTTTCGTTCCAGCCTTGAATATAATTTAATTGCTTTAACTTCCTACCGTTCAAAACTTTACCATTTTGCCTTCTCTCATAAAGTAATAAGTAGCTGTCATCTTCCATTTTTGAAATTCTGCAAATCTCCTTTGCAAATCTCGTGAGCTTTTTCTTCTGTCAGGTAATGGCCACGTGCCTTCTTTAAATTTTGTTTTCATTTTGCTCTGCTTTGTTACAGCTCATCCCTGTTTGCTGTTGTCCAACCCCATCACTACAAGAAAAATTGTGTTTAACAGCTCTATATAACAGCCTTTAAGCTAAAAAGCTGTAATTATTCAATTTTACTTCTATTATATACAATAAAAATCGCTGTTTAATTACAAAAATCGCTGCCTTATTGATTTGGCGCTGCGTCTGCAAATTTTCGCTCCATGTTTTTGGCCTTTTTTCATTTCCCCTCCCAAACCCTTCCTTGTTCATTTCCAAACGAAATACCTTCCCTCCTCAGATACTTTCGCTCACGCTGTTAATTGCTTCCTTCATTTCATTGCCGACCTACCCTCCCTCCTCAGATACGTTAGCTCGCACTGTTAATTGCTTCTCCGACCTCCACATCACATCGATGACACTTCGTAGATTCGTGTAAAAGCTCCATCCGTAATCTTGAATTCGGTCCACTCACGTCGCTACGAGTTCTCAGTTGCAATCCTTTTTTAGGTTAGAATTTGTGAATTTCTTTCTGCTCAATTCAGAATTAATTTTTTTTACTATTGTACTGTTAGGTTTACTATTGTACTGTTAAGGAATCCGACTATTATGTAGGCAAATGAATAATTCATGTTTACTTTTTCTAATTGATGTTTCTCTATTAATGTTTTTCAAATTCATTTCCCTTGATAAATTAGGTTTATGTTTTTGCTAGTCAGTTATTACATGATATTATTCTTCACTAAATAGTTATCAGTGGTAGGATTCATTATATTATTGTCAAACTCTTTAAAAGAGTTTATGTTGTTACCATATCCTAGTTTAGATGAAATTGTCATATTATTTTAGTCTCATGGGATCCTCCAAAAAAATGCATGTTCAGAATTTGGGAGATGAAGTCCAATATTTCAGACTAAATGTTTGAAATTTTGTCCAAATTAGGAATGACTGATTTTGGTATTTCACTCAATTACTGTCAAAATATTCCAGCTTCCAATCCCATGATTATTTCAAAAACATAAATTAACAAAAATTATCAAACAATGGATTAAAATTAAACACTTTTTTCATATTATTGAATATGCCATTGTCATGTGCCTCTGATGAACTTTTTGTCATTCATATTTTACCTTTTGGTTTCTCTTTAATCAATATTGCAACTCTTTGAGATATGGGGCATTAAGCAGTTGGGTGTTAGATTGGCATATCTCTCACCGCTTATAGGAGTTATTCCTTCCCAAACGAAAATGATTATCAGAAGAGAGATTGGTCATAAAATCTATAAGTGGCATGAATATTGAAGTTTTGAAGTTTAATCACTAGCTGTGAACTTGTATCTCATCAGTTATGGTGTAGATTAACTTTAGATTATAAATATTTGGTCACAGTTTTAAAACTGTTGTAGGAGAGAGAGAAAATAGCAGAGGAACACAAGCAATGTATTGCTGAATTCAGATCGTTTCTCGAGTCATGTGATTTCATTAAGGTGCTGAACATAGACCATAGTTATTCTTTATTTTTGTATTTTTTTATATTATAGCACTGATTATTTCACTTTCATGCTTAGTTCAACACTACATGGAGGAAAGTTCAGGTTCACATGATGGATGAGGATAATGATAGATGTCGTCAACTTGAATTACTGGACCAATTGGATGTTTTCCAAGTAAGCCAAATTTATTTATTTTCATTTGTAATATCACTTATAATGTGATACTTCCTCTAACTTGCATATGTTTTCAGGAGTACATATATGATCTTGAGAAAGAAGAGGAGCAGCACAAAAAAGTACAAAAAAGTAAGTTTATATCATTATTAATATTTTAACAAAATGGTGATTACAAAAAAGGATAGCTATATTTTGTTTTCAGTTCTGAATATAATTGGAATGTTCTCATTAACCCTTAAAATTCTATTAAGGTGCAACTAAGGCGTGAAGAGCGTAAAAACCGCGACGCATTCCGCAAAATAATGGAAGAAGATGTTTTGTTTGGTTGGCTTACAACTAAAATGCATTGGCGTGATTATTGTGTTAAGGTATGTTAGAAATAACATAGAAATTAGTATTCAAATATATTCCTTTATTTGGAAACATCTTTTTGTGTATTATGATTTTCAAGGTCAAGAATTCAACACCCTATCTGGCAGTAGCATCAAATACTTCAGGTTCTACACCAAAAGACCTTTTTGAGGATTATTCGGAGGATCTTGAAAAGCAGGTACTCTTTACATTAAGTTCGCATACTCTGCAACTTTATGATAAGTTAATTAAAATTATTTTTCTTGGCTTTTGACTGGAAAATGCTATCGGTTTAATTGTACATGTTAGAAAAACTCATCATGGTTTCTTATTTTATTTTATTTTTCTTAGTTTCTTATTTTATTTTATCGCTCAGCTTTATAAACTTTATAACGAAGGTAGACCATTCTTTTTAACTGTTTTCGAGAGGGAACTTTTTTTGTGTTTTGATCTAGTGACCATTTGTATCTATAAGTGCATTCTATACTAAGGGTCGGTAATGATTTGTTGTGTGGTTTCACCTTTTTATTTTACCTTAAATAGCATTCAGACTTCATCGATTGGAAAGGAGATGTTCCTTTCCGGTACATCTTATTCCATTCTTGTATTTTGGTATTTAACTCAATTTTCTTGTCTTTTGGAAAATAATTATCATTCTTAACTTTTCTATAGCTTGAAACTGCTGAATACTAAGTTGAATTTTTTTCAAGAAAAAAAAACAATCATTCATTCACATTAGATGACTCACCAATATTGTTATCTAACAAATTTATGACCTTTAGTTTAAGGGTGTTAACTACAAGTCTACAATCTACCTCCAGAGATAATTTATTCATAAACATGGAATGAATGACCCACAATATTTTCGAAGCTCGGTCTGCATGTATGCTTATATATTTAGAGCTTCTTTAGTTTTTTTTTCTTGAAAACAAAATGGGTGAAAAGGGAACTGTTTGTGTGACAGGAGCCTCTGGTTTCGTAGCTTGATGGCTCATAAAGAGACTTCTCGAATCTGGGTATAGCGTCAAAGGAACCGTTAGAAATCCAGGTTTCCTTATATTCCTCTTGTTAATTTTAGTTATTTGTGATTACCAGGTTTTTCTTCTTTTGTACAAACATCGACCAAAAGCTTCTAAACTGACCTTCATATTACATTATGTTAATTATTATACAGGAGATCACAAAAAAGTAGCACACTTATGGGAGCTAGAAGGAGCAAAGGAAAGGCTTCAGTTGGTAACTACTGATCTCATGAAAACAGGTAGTTTTGAAAGGGCACGATGATAAGGCCTTGATAAATGAGGCGATGAAAAATGAAAAGGGGATGCATTTTGGAGTTTATCATTACAATAACCTAGTGTAAGTGGTATCGGTATCCAAACTTTAGATTGAGCTGACATTGACATGGGCATATGATAGTTTTAAGGATGTTGTTCTGAAAGATGAAAAAATGAAATAGCTTTAAGCAATACATCATGTTGTCTCTTATAAATTTCATAAAATAGCTTGATAAACTGTAGGTTGAGTTTGTGAAATCACTCAATGATGCAGATAGGCCTCAATGGAAGCATTCTCCTTTTGGGAATCCAACCGATCCAGAAACTTTCAGGTTTGGAAGTTTGCATTGTCTTTACTTCCATATTTATTCCAAGTAACCTCATCATTTGACCCACACACATCTCCATTTTAAATATGTTGGACTCAATTATTATGTATTTATTTTCCTTTTACATGGTCCCCAAATCTGTTGTTGTGTTTTACTTTACAATTTTCAAGCGGTTGAGATCTATGCAAGTGTAGCTACTTCCCTTGCTGATAGAAAAAAAGGCAGTCAATTGCCTGAGTTTTTAGGGAATATTAAAGGCACTATAGATGAGGATAATATAGATCAGGTAAGTATAGATTTACTTTATCACTATAGATTTACTTTATCACTCAGACGAGGTACTTTTAAATTGTTTTAACTGCTGTGGATTTTATGATATATTTCATCGTGAGAAGTATAAATGATCAATAATTTGATGTTGAATTTGTGATAGAGGTGGCTTGAGTTGGAGGCAGCGGTTCAGTCTGGTCCTATGTCTGAGTTTGGTAAAAGACTTGGTTCTGTCCTTGATATGTATTTGTCTCAGTAAGTACAAATTGTACTGAATTTGTGCTATAATACAACATTGTATAAATATCCAAAACTATGCTTGAACTGTTATATGAATTGGTAATTTTCTATGTTATAACTCTTAATGTTCAAATGCAAATCTTTCATTTATACAGTCATAATGATGTTTATAAAAATGAACTAATTTGAATAACATTGATTTTTCTTACAGGTATGATGCTGAAGCAGCGTACTTCGATGAAACTGTTAGGGCTGCAAAAAGACAGCAGTTAGAAACACGAACATTGCAAGTAACTCTTCCAGCAACATACATTTAGTTATTCATTGCTCGTAATTAAGAAGCTTGATTTCTTGTTTGCTTTCGTACTTTTTACAGCTTGTGCATCCTGCATTCCAAGCAATGCTAGGACATATTCGTGCAAGATCATTAGACAAATTCAAAACTAATTTAGAAAATTCTTTAAAATGTGGGGAAGGTTTTGCAGAAGCCGTTAATACATGTACACAGTCTGCAATGGTTGATTTTGATGAACAATGCACAGGTAAATTTTCAAGAAATTATTGAAGTAACTCTTTAGTTTTTTTTTCAAAATAAAATTTCTTGTTTTCTGCTTTGAAGTTTGAAAATTATATGTTTATTTATTTATTTTTGTAGATATTGTAATCAAGCAAACAGACTGGGACAATTCCAAAGTTAGGGACAAGCTTCGTCGTGATATTGAAGAATACTCCGTGTCTATTCGTACTGAGAAATTATCTGAGCTTACAGCTGCTTATGAGGTTCAATATTTTCAACCTTTCTTTATCTTTTTCCAATTTATTTAGTTAATGTTGTTTAACCTAAAGAAATTGTGTTGTTAAACAGAAACAACTAACAAAATCATTATCTGAGCCTGTGGAGTCATTATTTGATGCTACTGGAATTGATACATGGGCTTCTATAAGAAAAATTTACAGACAAGAAGTTGCAAATGCAATTTCTACATTTACGACCGCACTTTCTGGATTTGAACTTGTTGGTGCACAATCTGAAACAATGATTTCAAATTTGAAAGATTACGCAAGGAGTATAATTGAAAAGAAATCCAGAAAAGAAGCCGGCAAAGTTTTGATGCACATGAAAGATAGGTACTTCTTTATTTATCTCCAAATTTCATTTGTTTATATCATACATACTAACAATCAATCTAATTCTATTTACAGGTTTTCTACAGTTTTCAATCATGATGAAGATTCAATGCCAAGGGTTTGGACAGGAAAGGAGAATGTCCGAATAATCACAAAGGAAGCTCGTGCTACGGTACCACAAAATTTCAGATTAAAATTGCTTGATTTATGTACTAATATAAATTTGAAATTTGAATAGTTTTTTTCAAAATATTTCTGCAGGCACTTAAACTTTTAGCTGTTTTGGCTGCAATTCGACTAGAAGAAAAATCAGATAGAAGCGAAAATATTCTCAGTTCAGCGCTTACTGATGCTCCCACTGCTAAAGGAAGAGAAATCACAGCAAACACTGATCCTCTTGCTTCCAGTTCTTGGGAAGAGGTATATTTTGCAAAGTATATAGCCTGAAAATCAAATTATAAATTCATGAGTTATGTTCATGTGTTCAGATATCTCCAAAAGATACATTGATAACTCCAGTACAATGCAAGTCGGTATGGAGACAGTTTAAAACAGAAACCGAATATACAGTTTCTCAAGCAATATCTGCACAGGTACATGTACATTTCTCCTTCTCTTATCGATATTGAAATTTACTTTATCACTTTTATTTCATTGCATTATGTTATGTTTTGTAGGAAGCTCATAAGCGCGGCAACAGTTGGTTACCTCCACCATGGGCAATCGCGATGATTGCAATCCTTGGGTTCAATGAATTCATGGTGCTTTTGAAGTAAGTTATATTGTTATATTATTTCAAGCTTACAAGTACATAAGTGCTTATTTTACCTTCTTTTTGGGCAGAAATCCGTTGTATTTGGGGGTGTTTTTTGTCCTTTTTCTGATATCAAGAGCTTTGTGGGTGCAATTAGGTGTTGCTGGAGAATTCCGTAATGGAACGGTAGGCAGAGTGGATAAATTCTTTTTTTTCTTTTTTTCTTTTTTGCTTAGGTTGATTATTTGAAGACTAGATGCTTTATATGTGCAGATGTCAGGACCTAAAAACTAATGCTTTATAGTGGATAAATTTACTTTGATAATCTGTCCCATCCATTAGAAACGTTGTCTTCAATTCCTCGACATAAGAAGATGTACTCTCTAGTTCCATGTTGATTGTACTTGTTTGCATGAACTTTGTATTGGAAGAAAAAAATTTATTTCTCAAAAATTTCACACTTACAGGTACACGAGCTTAACAGCTTACAACTGAAATTCATTATTTAAATCTAAATGCATATTGCTGGCTCAAATGGGATTGTAATAATCTTGCAGTTTTGTGCATGTGCATAACTGACAATTGCACATTTTAATAATTTCTTCAGTTCTATCTAATCTGGTACCCCTGACTAATCCTTATGTTTCTCACTCAAATTATCGTCATGCCATTCCATACATGCTAATTAGTTGCTTCCATCTTATGTCACTTAGTTAGCATTCTTTAGTTCAGTAGTTTGATTGATCATCATGATATTCAGTTCACATTTCATATTCAGTTCATAGTCCGTTGGCTTTAGAATATTGCTGCTCCAGTTGTCATTATTGTTAAATGCTATTTTATTGCTTCATTTTCTATTCAATTTCTTTGTGAAAGTCATTGCTTGCAGTTGTATTAGTCTTTGTTTCAGCTAATTGCATATGTCAATGCATACTGCCAATACAACAGTCTAATCCTTTTTTGCATTATATTCAGCTGGATACGACAGAACTGGTCACCATTGTTAATTGGTTGCTTCATTCATCTCCTCAGCCCACCTGCTCCATTCTCGAACAAAGGATTATTCAAGGCAAAATCTTGGAAAAATATTTGGTGTTGTTGGAAGGTTTTGATATAAACTTCAACGATTCATATCCCAATAAGTAATTTTGTTGGCCATAATTTATTATTTTCTGCATTATGTTTAACATGGTAAAGAATATAAGAACAAAGTATTATAAAGATATTATGTAAATATGGATATGTTTATTATATATAATGTGTTGAACTATTTAAATGTGTTTATATGATTAATGTTATTGTTTCATTTGAATATGTTTTATACATCTCAGCTAATTCAAGGGTCTGTTCTAGAAAATTAATAAAAATATATGGCTTTCTACAGGGTTTTATCTATGCTGTGAAAAATCTTTTTGCAGCGTTTTAAAAACGTAGTAATTTACTTTCGCAGCGTTTTAAAAACGCTGCGAAACACATTCGCAGCGTTTTAAAAACGCTGCGAAACACATTCGCAGCGTTTGAAGAATGTTGTTTAACAACGAACTATAGTAGGGTTAGGACATATTGCAGCATTTCTGAAACGCTGCAAAAAGGCAAAACGCTGCAATATGGAATATTTCTTACATCGTTTTCAAAACGCTGCAATATATTCCGACCCTATTACAGCTTGTTGAAAGAGAGCGTTCTTCATAACGCTGCGAAAGCATTTCACAGCGTTTTTAAAACGCTGCGAAAGGCCATTTTTGTTGTAGTGACATGCCTTTTACTCAATTTCATTTTTTTGTTTCATTTTGTTCCTCTGCCCACGCCTCCACCCAGACAACCCCACGTTCCTCCACCTGACCGTGCCAACCACGCCTACCCCAGTCAGCAGACCCAGGCCGAGAACCCACCCACGTTCCTCCACCAGACCGCCACCAGCCCACCACCTCGACGTGCCAGTCCACTACCACGCCAATCCCCACGCCCAACCCCTAACCCACGTCACCAACTCATCCAACCGAGACCGGCCACACCACCACGTCACCGCCTTCAATCCGCCTCTCCAGACCTACCTCGTTCGCCACCACCCGCTACACCATGCTCCTACCCATGTCAGCCCACCACAGTCACGGCCGAGAACCACCACGACAGCCCCTACCCCATGCTACCACCACCGAACCCAGACCGAGATCCCACTCCTCTAACCCATGCCAGATCCACCGTGAGCAGCCCTAACCCACGTCAGCACCACGCCATGCCTACACCTCTCTAACCCCATGCCTACTCCATCATACCCGACCGAGCCTTTGTATATAATATTTTTTGTCTATATTGTGAACCTCTGGCCTTTGTATTTGAAAACAAGGAATGAGAAAAATGGATTTGCCACCTTTGTATTTTGGTATTTGAATATATATTCCACTGAGCCTTTGTTTGGAACCAGAAAATGAGAACATTGTTTGGCCACCCTTTGCATTCTTTCATTTTTGTTGAATTTGCCAGATGGAGCCTTTGTACTTAAACCTGAAAATGAATAGAATTGTGTTCCATCACTCTGTATTTTTGTAGTAAAGAGTTCTGTCACCTTGTACTTTTATTTTTATGTTGTATTGCTTCCACTGACCTTCGTTTTGAAAAAAAAATTGTTTTTGTCACTTTGCAAATTTAAAGTTATAATCTATATTTTAAAGGTGGTCGTGCTATTGTTTTCGATTTTCAACTTGTTTCTTTTTCGTTTGTTTGCTTCATTTGAAAATTCGTTATTCGTGCAATCTTAGATTTGATTATTTATTGTTCTTTTGGTTTGAATCTAGTTGGCGCATCCGCTAACAACTGATCGTGCTTTCCGCGTGCGTTCGATGGACATCGTATTTCTTTTTCCGAATCTCCAGCTCCGTAGAGGTGAGTAAGTCTCACACGAATATTCATACCTATATGATTGTGAAACAACCGCAACTGAATGTGTAGAAATAAATAAATAAATAAATGATGTTATAATTACCTGTGATTTATTTATAGTTGATGTTAATTGTTAAAACTGCATATCGTATCATCTGTTATATTTTGTTCTTATTTTACTGTTATTCTATTCTGTTAAATCACACTGCAAGTTCCCTGTAGAATAGAATCACTATGGGTTGAAATGATACATACCCGAACGGACTTTAGAATAAGGGAAGGTCGTTATGGGCTGAAAAGATAGGCCTGAACGATTTTCAATTAAATTTTATTTACTTGGGATTGCGGGTTTGAAATGATAAAACCCGGATTTTTCTTTGTAAATTACGGATTGAAATGATATAGTATCTGTATCACTTGACTTAGGCTAGAAAATATTATACAGACCCGTGGTTATTTTTCTGTATTTTTCTGGATACCTTTAAAGGTTTTAAATATTGTAATAATATTAAATTGATTTAAATCGAATTTTTAAATGATGTATTTAGAATAGAAATGATTTTTCTATGAGATAAATATAAATAAATGGAAAAATATTGATTTTAAAATGAAACTTAAATTTGAAGTTTTGACTAAAAGAAAAGATGGAAACTTAAGTTAATTAAATTGAAATGAAAATTTAGTTTTAAAATGATGGAAAATGGAGTTTAAGTTTAAATGTTGAAATGAATTTAATAAGCGAACTTGTAAGTTTTTGGTTTTGATTTGTAAAATTTCTCTTTAAAATAAATTAGTTAAAGGATTTAAATGAACATTTTAATGTATGATTTTATAAGTTCTGAACTAGGTAGAATCTGTAGCACTTGTTAAGTGTTGTGGTTATATAAGTGAACCAAAAGACTAAAATGAACTAAGGCTATGATAGTACTTGGTAAGTGCTGTTGTAGCAGAAACTAAAATTGAACCTGAACAAATAAAAGGGCTACTGTAGCACTTGTTAAGGACTGCAGTAGGCTGAAATATGATTTTGTTTAAAACTGAACTGTTATAGCAGTTTATAAATGTGGTTTTTCTGAATAAAATTGTTTTCAAATATAACTTACCGTCGCACTTTTTAAATGCCGTGAAAGCTGAAAATTTTAATGTTTTGTTTTTAAGTAAATAAATGAACTCCGAAAAGGTTAAATTTTTGGGAATTTAATATTTGATTTAAAAGAATAATGACTTTGTTTTTAAATGGTTTCATTTGAAGTATATTTGATAAATTATTTAAATCTATAACCACGGGTTATAATAACGATTGGTTGGCAAAGAGACCGGGATCGGATATGGACGTACTCTCTGTCGATACCGAAAACCACTTTGACAACCGTGTACGTGGTGGAGATTCCAGAATGAAGTAGGATGGTGACAACGTTCTTAAGGTATGTTACGTGGACCCAACTCCCGTGAGTTGGCATAAGGTGGCTAAAACAGGAGCGATCTGGGACCAGTGAGGTTGCACCTCTTCTCGGACACATTTCTTCGATATTATACTCTTACTTGTGATTTGACCAGATGGCCATCCTCCGATTTGGGAATGTTGTTCGAGGTGGAACGGTAGTGGCTGCGATGCGTATCCATCAGTCCGTGTGCGTAATTGGTATATCTACCCTGGCATTGCCTAGTTGTGCCGTGTCCCCTACCATATCGAGCTTTACTACGATTATGATTTTAAGATCCGACCGCGTTAAGGTTCTCCATCCCCTTAACGCTATTTTCCGATATGATTATACTTTACTTATTTAGACAATATTATAATAATGAATATTACTACATAGTAGATATTTTAACGGATCCTTAGAGGATGGGCGGTCCCAAGCATCTTCTGAGTTACTTGTACCTTTACTACAGTTCACTAGAGTAGGTTTACACTGTATAAGTATGTATATCCTGACTCGAGTGTTTATGTTTTATTTTACGCTCGGGTCAACCTGAGTATCAGTTGGACTTCATCTTCACGGAGCTAGGACTACTGGAGATCATCTTTATCAAGCTGCTATCTGTTTTGCTATTCAGTCTTTTATTTTACCTTATGTAATTGAGACAAATGAATTTGGGATTTTCTGTGGTTATTCAAACTGTATTGGTTTAGACTATGTAATTTGTACTTGTTTTGAGACTATGTATTTTAGTGGCTTCATGAACCACTATGGTTATTTTTAAATTCCGCTACGAGTTATTCTGATATTTCTGTGTCTGTGATTCTGTGAATGATTTTATTTGCTCCAAATTTTATTACAATCTGTTATTTTGCATTATTCAAGTCCGGCATATGTGGATTATTGTCGATTTGAATGGTCCAAAATAGTGGGTCGTTACATAGCGTATACTACTACATTGCTTTCAAAATTGTTTTCAAAGCCTCTAAAGGAATAAGAATATTATTTGAAAGTGTTTGACGAGAAATATATTTTGAAAACGTTTTTGAAAGAAATAAAAGTATTGAACTCACTTTGGTTGCTGGAAAATAATTCTAGGGATGACTGCAGCATCGCCAGTATTCATTTTTGAGTTTCTGAGTGAGAATTTCTAACAAAAGGAATTTATTTTCGATTAAAACAAGTTTTGATTGTGAGAAAATATTCTAAGTATGGTTTAGATAAATATATATAGAAATAGTTTTGAACTTATAATTGAAAATAGCATAGATAAAAATAAGTTATAACTTATATATTTAAATAGGAAAGTAAAAATTTAAATTTTAAAACTGTTGAATATTTTGGTTTAGCAAACAAAAGAAAATTTGAATTTGAGGTATGAAATAAAATAATTAACAAAAAAATGTTAAATAAATTGAGTTAGTATAATGAAGAAAATAAAATAAGGTTTAACTTGAGAAAGCTTAAATAAAAGTGAATGGTATTTGAAATGAATTAAATAAAATAACGAAATGAATTTTAAGCGACTATATAACTTATAGATTTGAGAAATATTAAGGTAAATAAATTCAAATTTGTTCAATGTGAATGATAAGA
This sequence comes from Allium fistulosum, assembly GCA_030737815.1. Lineage (NCBI taxonomy): Eukaryota > Viridiplantae > Streptophyta > Magnoliopsida > Asparagales > Amaryllidaceae > Allium > Allium fistulosum. The sequence goes on along the minus strand of CM060907.1, from coordinate 910,658,114 downwards.
AGAGAATTTTTTTAATAGAGTTAAATAAACTAAGTAATTGATTAATTAAAATAAATTTAGCTTAATAAAGATTAAATGAATTGAATTGGATTTGAATGGAACTAGATAAATTAGTAAAGTGAATTTAATTCCACTTAAGTTATAAAATGAATTAATAGAATGAATACAACTTGAATTATATAATAAAATGCAATTTGGGTGTGAAAGAAATTGAATGAAAAATATGAGTGTATATAAAATTAATATGAGTAATTGAATTAATTTGAATTGGATGTAAATAAATTAAATGCAAATAGAATGAGTTTCAATAAAATTGAATGGTAACTATTTGAATATGAAATAAGTTAATGGAATAAATTATAAATTGAAGTTAACTTAAGAGAAGTTGAATGAAGTGATTATGATAAAAAGAAAATTATTAATATGACTTAAGTTATAAAATAAAATTTACTTAAGTAAAATTATTGATATGAACTTGAATGAATGAAATAAACTTATGAAGTGAACTAATGGATTAATATAAACTTAAGCTATGAAATAATAATAATAATAAGAATACATAACTGTCCCTAGAGCATACCCCTAACTCTATCATTCGTGACACTCTCCATATAATGGAGGTTGAATTTCTCATGACCGTTAGGCACTAAGGGGTTATGTATTTATGGTTGTTTGGAACAATCACAAATTGCTCAATGAGAGTTTTCTGTTGGTTAATGCAACTATGTCGAAATAGAAAATATTAAGTGTCGACGTGTAGTAACCATCAGACTTGAGAGTATTGTGGTTCTTGGGTAACTAGATTGTATTTTGATTATCACCAATTACATGACAAAGTGATCGTGTTACGACCATAGTTGGGTATATGTTGAACTACTTGAAGTAAAACACCGTCCAAGAGAGGATCTTTCGTTGTAGAAGGTTAATACTACCATAATTGGTTGTCGACTTAAAGTCTTAAATCACTAGCTAGAATATATATCAGTTAATCAATAAATGTTATCAAATTGAACCAGGGACATTAAAGTTTTCAATATTTTTAACCATGGATATTATTAGAGTATTTTACCATTTTCCAAACTCTTGATAACTAAGTAGTATACTAGTGATGAAAATAATACATGCACAAACTATCGTTGCAATGTGTAACTTAATATATAAATTAGAAAATTGGATTTATCCTAACTAGTCTATATGCGACGAACTTGTTTCGGTAACTATACTTTAGCAAAGTCTGTATGGCTTTTGTATTTGAGTTATTTCAATGTTGACCAAGAAACGAGTTCACACAGCTAGCTAACACAACTACGTTGTTAGCTAATTTTCGAGTTCACCCTATTTTAAATTAATAAATGTTATGCATTAAAAACAAAATTAATAAATGTTGTTCATTGCATTTAAATTGATTATGTTAAGCAGAAAAAGTAATTAATGCGATGTATACTTTTTATATGTTGATTTAACTGAAAAATGGAGCTTAAATGAATTGATTAAATAATTAGTTTAATAGTTAAATTAACTAGGTCCACGTCCACAAAACCCATAAAGCGTGGTCGGCTATGCAAAGGGAGAAGATGGGCTAAGGTTTTGATTTATGGTAAAAAATTTATCGATTGGAGAGAAAAAAAGGGAAAATGATTTCTGATCCCATGGTCAAAAATGCCAATAAATATATCTTTTCTTCACTAACCCTTATACACTCAACAAAAAATAGAAAATCCAACCTCAGTCTTTCTCAAAACTAAAGCAAAAATTGGTGATACATAGAAGGGAGACTTGCAACCTCTTTTCAAGGATGAGATATTTGGAAGTCAAGGAGGAGATTACAAACAACCATAGTGTCGGCAACCGACAAGATCAACGGTGCATGTTTTATATAATTATACTTCCCATGTTCTTCTCCTTTTAATTTCGACCATGATAATTAAAAATAATTTTTAATTTAAGTCTTCAGCTTATTATATACACACACGTATTAATGTACAATTATTTTAAGTGACATGTTATTGTATTTACAAATACATATATCAATCAAGGCTTGGTAGTGAGTTCATGCACACACGCATATACATATATGCGTATGAATTTATATACATAAAATAATTATCTATGTTAAATTAAAACATACACATGCCCGTGCGCACGCACGCTCACACATAGATACTTACACACACACCACTCTAAGTTTTGATTTTAAATTAAAAGCACTTTATTTACTTTTGGCTTTTAATAGTAATAAAAATATTCAAAATTAATTATATATGTACACACACATACAAACTGTTTTGTTATTTAGTCAAAACAAAAGTTGTACACATACTTATATTTATTTACAACAATAGTTTAAAAAAAGTTATATTTTTATATATAAGTTTTATTTACGGATTCGTAAATTTTTTTAAAAATTATTTAATCAAATAAGTTGAATATGTGTACAAATTAGACACAAGGAAATAAAATTGTTAGCAGATAAATTTGCTAACCCCAAGAGTATGTGGAAAGCAGGATAACTTCAAAGAGAGGCCTTGACGAGGCAAGGTGAAGTCATCGTGGAGAAGTAAGCATTAATATCGGCTCTTGGTTTGGTCATCGACGTCATTGGGAGTTCGAAGCAGTACGCAAATCTAAGTATAAGTCATTATGAAGGTTGACGTCCAAGTCAATATGCAGAACATTAAACAAATCACAAGTTAAAGGAAATTCACTATGCTATGCAAGTCACAAGTCCAAGCTAATCAACGTGCAAAGTAAAACGAGTATGCGAGTCATAGTCCAAATCGAGTCAAAAGGCTATGCCCCTGTTTAATTTCCAAGATCCTTATGTATACAATTGTTAAGCGTTACAATAGAAAAAATCCCAAATTCGGCTAGATTTTACAAAGTTTAAAAGTAAGAAAAGAGAAGAGAGAATTCAGTTCCTTCCATGAAGCCATTGGGTCCCCACATATAGGGGTTGACAGGCGGCGTAGTGATTGGCTTCGGCAACCTCGTCTTTGGCATTAACAACATCGTTGAACATCAATGTAAACATTGTCACATACACATAGCTAGGCTTCGGCACTAGTTAAATAGGGCGATATTCGTTGTCATTAAACTTGGCATTGGCAATTTCCTCTTCGTTAATGGATTCTTGTCATACATATTAGCATTGATTTAGAGCGACGTTAGGAAGATGCATCTTTGATAACCCTTTGGAATATATTGTTGATCTCGGCATGGTTATTCACTACCGGGGAAGATGACTCCTTTTCTTGAGATCTTCCTAATTGATGATTGGCGGCATTACCCTTTATTGAAGAGTTTCGTAGATATAGAATAGCGGTGACATAGATGATCCTCAATGTCAATACTCAGTAGTCGATGAAATGCGGCAGTGATAATGCATGTGGATATTGACGACGACAATCACCAACATCACATATATAGATTTGTGGAGTCTTCTAAGAGAGTAGACACCATGACAATATTGTTCCTCGACGACATTTATGATTTGTAGTTTCCCTTACTATGCAATTCTATAGGCGACAACACTGAGATGGAAACTTTCAGTTGCCTAAACACATACGGTGTTAAGAATGAATGATGTTGGCAGTGTCGACGTTGACAAGAGATGGCTTTATCCAATATTGCCTCCAAAATCATGACTCTCAACGTCAATCATAATACTATTTGGCAGTCGTCATGATTCATAGAAGATGACGTTGATGCTTTATTGTTCTGGGCTCTCTCGAGGCTAATGGATTTTATGTGACGTCGCTATTCTTCGGTACTATTTATTTGAACATCTTCGATGATGGTGATAGTAGTATCATTTACCCCCCCTCCCACAAGTGTAAATAAACTATTGACTTTTCAAGTCAATATTCTCGACGTCATCCTTTTTCCGCCATTTGGTCTTCTTGTGCTGATCTATCCGTCCATTTAAATCAAATCGAATGACACCCATTTTCTTACTTCTTTTTATAAATACTTATGCTTCTATTCCTTTTCTCCTTTACCTGCAATTTCAAAAACTTAAACAAACAATTAAATTCTCAAAATTTAATGCAAGTCCAAGCTCTTTAATAGTAATTTTCTACACTCAGGTACGGCTTTTGTCTTAATTAATCCATAAATTAGTTTTTTATGGATTTTATGTTGAAATCGTAACTATGGTTTTGCTCGAAATTTATTACTTCTGAAATCGGCAATCGAGTTCAATTATCCGGTCCTAATAACCCAAATTCTATTGTGAATTGTTATTAATAACCTTCCTTAATATTGGATTAGTTGCTTAGTGGTGTTGATTTGGGGATTTGGGCATTTTCTATTTTACGACGAAACGGGTAGTATATCAAACTCAGACCTGCTACTACTTAGACTCACGTCGGTGTCGTCGCCCTTGATGCAATGGGAAGTATATCAAACTCTGACCCACTACTACTTAGATTCACGTTGGTGTCGTCGCCCATGATTCAACTGATAAACTTGAAGTAGGTAGATTAACCTTGTAGCTATCAATTCGTTGATGTAATGTTTCTACATCATATACATAGACCTCGATATCAATCGATGTCGGTTGGAAAATTGGTATGTTCTAAGTTTAATCACCAACAAAAGTGGCATATTAGGCCTAAACTCAATAATTTATTCACAACATTGTTACAAGGATGTCGACATTGACATTCACCGACGTTGTTATTATACTTAAAATTGAGAAAACGTTATGTTACCTTGTTATTTCATTAGCTGTCTTTTTTGACTCAAAGCCTTTATATTATGAGCAATCCATCCAGAATTACAAATGCCACTGTATTAGGATACTTAAATTGATTAAATGCGACATCAACAATTTTTGCTTTAACTAACATCGATGTTATAATACTGGTATGATCCTCGATGTCGACAAGAGTCTTCATTATCCTATTATTGATAAAGATGCGATGTAGTAACTTTCTATTGCCGAAAAACGACATATACCAATTAGTTGCAGAGTTATTTAATTACAATTGATGTCATCACTCATTTATTCACATTAGCTCATGTTGTGGCAATAATTGATTGACGTTATCTCTCTTTGTCGTCATTCAATGATGTCGATGCTTTTCATTACTTTAATTTTAACTATAGTAGCAGGGTTCATAACGGCTTTGTGCTGCTTGTCATCGTTATAACTCTTGAGTTAGGTTTATAAATGTGCCTAACCACTATTAATTATTGTCTTTGTTACTCGTTCATGTTGATGATTCACAAAGAATTACAAACATTGCCATAATTAGAATGAGACATCTATCGTTTTTGTATTAATTAAAGTCGATGTAGCGGCACTAGCATGTCCCACTACATCAATAATGCCCTTTATTAACCCATTATTTTGACAACTTACCATATTTTAGTGTTCGCGATTAAGGTGAAATAAGATAACTTCCCATTGTTAAGAGAAAACATATGCTACTTAAAGGGGACATCATTCAATCATAGTCGACGTTGCTTGCTTTTGACATTGATTCATAGGGCCTTAATTTAACATCGGTGAGCTCTTTGTTTATCGATATTGTTTTGTGAGTACTATTCATGTCATGAATTAAGCTTTATTCAACGCCTTAATTTAATTAGCGGAACGGTGTTTTATTCCGCTAACAGGGGTCCAATTAACATATTCAATCCAATTTAACTCGACGGTAATTTATTTTGCCAAATAAACATCAATATTTAACGTATATAAATTTTAACGACGTTATTAAATTTAGTAACAAAATTTAAAACCTATCCGTTTAAATATGTCACAAATTGCCACATGTCCAAATCTAGCAACAAATTGCACTATAACTCGTTCATACGAGCACAATGCAAATAGAGTCATGTCGATCGGGTTTAAAACAGTTGCGATATGCCATTTCAAAGTCACTAGCTTTATGTATATAAATAAAAAAAATATAGTTTATTTCTCACCAAGGCAATTTGGGCCAAGCCCGCTTTCACAAACCTGCTACCCAAACCCACAGCTCCCCCTTCTTCTCCAATTCCATCTATAGATGAACCTTCTCTCCACCGTGCACGTGTGCACATTCACGTGCACAAACATCCTACTCCAACGTTCGACGAACTACAACTACCCACAAACATCCCTCACCAAGCCTACCACCTCCGAGCTACCCCCACCCCCCTCCACAATCGTAAGGCAAAATGCGACCGCGAGCGAGCTACATGCGACATCCAGGCTCCGTTTGAATGCCTTCCACCACTCCTTCGGTCAACGATAGACTATGCCGCCTACACCATCCGCTTCATCCAAGCCTATGCTCCCTCCGTTCCAAGCGCGAAGCCACTCAACCACTCGGCCTTGCCGCAATTCGATGAAGTTTGAACACCTCCCTAACCACCTCCTTAAACCCTAACCGAAGCAATCCACAACAAACCAAAGGCCAATTCAAAAATCGGCCACGGTCATGACCTCCGCCACGATCCTACGCTCCTCCCCAACATCTCTGCTTGACCCTCGACCACCGATTCGCCAAAAATTATTTTTTGAATGTTTTTGATCATTTCTTTCCCTACGACAAACCAAGCCACTAGAAATCACACGAACGCCTCAAAAATCCCACGAACCCATCCGTACCCTCCGTTCGCCAATCCGTGATCGTCGAAACAATTGTTTGCTCGACCACTTACTATTTTTTAGAGATATCTCTCCAAACACATGCCAAAAATCCACGAAACTATTTTTAGAGGAAGGTAGATTTGATTACGAACGACTTTTGTGTTGGTCGTTGTGGCTAAAAGTGAATAAGTTGAAGCGTGGTGATTTTTGAAGAGAAGAAAAGTTTGGTTTTAGCTCTGTAAATAAAAATGAGAAGAAGAAGTAGTTTCATCTCTCTGTCCAGATGATGGTGTATTTATAGGTGGAGATGGTTTGGTGGTGAAGGGTTGAGGCATTTATGGTGAAGCGACGGAAGGTAATGGAGATGTTATAAGGTGGTAGGCTGCGGTTGAATGATGTTGTAGGGTGGCTAATCTGGGAATGAGGTGAAAAGAGTGGGAAGAGATTTGATTTGGATTTTATAAAATGTCTAGATATTTATATCAAACATTTCGCGGTACAACGCTGTCCTATATTCCGACTAAGTACGAACTGCTAATGACAAAATAAAATATAATCGCTTACAACAATGTGACACAGTCACAAAACGATAATAAGATAGACCGGTTGTCTTATTCGGTTAAATTTTAAAAATGCCGACGTCTAACGTAAAAAGAATCAAACAAAAATTTTATTATTTTCCAAATTTAAAATTATGGAAAGATAATACTAAAAATTAAATTACAAATAGGTCATCAAAAATCAAATCTAGAAACATATATTTTATTATAATTTAATTAAAACCGAATATTTAAATAAATTAAATATTCAAATTTGAAGTCCCAAAATACGAGTTGTTACACTCTCCCTCCTTCAAAAAAGTTTTGTCCTCGAAATTCCAGCACACGAACACTCAATGCTATTCATAAGCCCGCATGATGTTCATAGATCATCTATATATAGAATTTGATTCGATCACTATTACAATACATGAATCCACTTCTAAACCAGTATCGTTCACCCGATTTATTAGTGTGGACCTTGACCAGGCTCCCGGATTAGGAACCTCTGTTCTCCTTACATAGTTGTAACTATGATAGAAAACCTTAGTTCCATATCAAGAACCCTCATCAAGTGCTCGCCGTCGGAAATCGAGTAATAGATCATTATTTGGAACAGTGTAAAACACCTCAAGCCTTGTACTCGAATATCAGATCAAAACTATATGGAAAGAGAAATGATCTACATCCATCCTACGTACCTATTCAATTGGTTACTCCTAGACCAATTTTATTCCCATTAAAATATTTATGAAAAACATTTCATATAACTCCATAGGATTTGTAAAATGTATAAAACACTTTACCTCATTACAAAGGTATACACAACTATAAATTCAAACCCTTATTTTTAATTCATTTAAGAATTTTAGACACTCGGTTTCAATTCAAAATACGTTTTGAAACTGCAGCATATACTTTGGAAACATAAGGGTCAAATACTTGAATATTCATATCCAAAAACCTTTGAAATTATATTATATATATTTAATCCATAACAAATATATATAGAGAGCCCAAGTAACCCCAAAATTATACCAAGGAACTGGGTACTACCAAACAGTATTATATATTCCTTACGATAAGGATAATACTCAAGAGAAACGTTTTCCATTCGAACGTGTCTCTTACCCATTTTTAGTTATTTCCGAGCCACTCGAACTAGTTAACTTAAAAAAAATTAATTTTCAAAATCTCCTTTTCGAAACCATACCAAATATATTTCCAAATAAATAGTTTTTAATGAAATTCCAATTTACTTTGGATTTGTCCAAATTCGAACTCGTCCCAACTGTACAATGACAAAGAGAATAATTTACTAAGTGCACAATACGTTTCCTTGCAACACTTGGGTACTCAAATTTTTACGAGTAGCCAAGGGATTCAGGTTAGCTTTGATGAATCTATGGAGGAGATTTGGAGTAGGAGGCCTCAGCGTATATAGATATATGTGGTTCTGCTGTGTTAGTGTCTCTGAGTTGTATCTTGAGTTGTATTGATAGACAGCCTTTATAACTGTCTAATTTGTGATGTATAAGCTATGTAACTCTGATAGATGTTGTCTATTATGTAATAACTATGTGATGTAATATAATTTATTCGTTTCGCTGTGAGTTTCTGATATTGTTTAGTTCTTTCTTTTCTATCTTTTCTCTTTTCTATCCCTTTCTTTCTTAATAATGATGCGTCTTTCTGTGGAATGAAAGGCGCAACATTCGATCATTACTTAGAAGATTATTCTGATCATCACAAAACAAATCGGAACTCATTACCCGAACCAATCTAAAGAATTACACATTTTTTATATAATTTTATCTTCCAAAAGTATTTATTACTTGAAAATGGTTTTAAGTAAACTATTTTACCATTTCCACAAGCATTTATATTCTAAAACTGTCTCAAAATAAAATATTATTTCCTTTCTCCCAAAATCATAGTAATACACCCATTTACTTTAGTAAATCAAACCATACTTTTGGAATCAAATCAAAATTTGTTTCATCTAAACAATTATATAGCAAAGTCCTAATGGTAGTAATTCCTTATTTAGAAACTCGAAACCATTTTCTGATATTATTATTAACTTGTAAACCTTGAAAACTATTTTCCAAAACACTGGGATTTAAACTCTCGAATTGCTTTTATTTATAGAACACATTTGTATAAATCAAATTTATAAAATATCTCCTTATAAAAGAAATCATTTCTAAAATATTCATCGCCAAAATATTCTAGCTTCGTTATATAAATCATTCTTCAAGTATTTACTTAAGTAATATTTAAGTTTCTTTTTAATAAATTTCTTTTATTAATCCTAAATTTAAAACAACTAACTTTTATATTCAACATTTCCAAATATTATTTCAAAATATTCCAAATTTCCCTTTAAATAAAACAACATTTATTTAAACTTTAATCAAATTAATTTTTTTATATTTCTTAAATATTCATTCCAAAATATTCAAAATTTTCTTTTAAATAAACATACTTAGAACTCAGATTTTAACACAACATTATTAACGAATGCCTTGTATTCAAATTGTGAAACTTAATTCACAAGGTATTCATTTCAATGTTCCCAAAATTACTATCTATCCAATCCAAGTTTCAAAAAGAAAGATTCAAGATAGATTAATGGATAATAGTCAATGCTCAGAAACGGGCGAGTATGACCGATCAAATCCTAGATGATAACGATGGAATACTATCGTTTTCTATCAACTAAGCACAACTAAGAATAACTATATTAAATTTATGAAAATTATTCTTTTATATATATAAAGTATATTTCTAGGTAAAATTATTTCATTTACCCATTTTTAAAACAATATTGTTTCATTTGGTCTTGTTCGAGTGTTTAGGAAATCTCTATCGATAACGTTGGCCGAACGTATTGACTAGAATTCTTAAGCCACTCAACCGATCAAACAACATAATACAAAACATTTTTATGAAAATAACAAATACGCGCTCTTATATATACTCTCAAACTCATCCTAGGGTCTTACTTACCCAATCTCAAATGAGTCAACCTACCAGGCCTAGGTGTTCGCTCAACCTAAGCACTGATACCACTTGTAACGACCTGCTTTTCCGTACAGTTTAAGCGGTCAATAAACTACACATGACGCACTCAAATTGAAAAGAAAGGCGGATAATTAGGGAAAAGAAAGAAGAAAGAAGACAAGAAGAACTGAACAACACAGAATCTCATAGCAGATTGAATACTTTATAATATATAACAATCCTTTACACAAAACAAATATGTAATATGAGTATATACAGACATCAATCAGAGTATACTAACCTATTCAGCACGGAAAGTTATAACAACTTGTTCTCACAACTGCTGAATTATATACAACAATGTAAGCAACGGAAATATAATCATCTACGTGAATACGTCTCTGGCCTCCAGCTCCTCTCTCGAAGCTCCAAAATATCCATCTAAACATGGAAATATGCTCGGTCTGACCCAAACATTATTGGAAAACCATGCCTGGGTCAGTCTGGTAAAACCAGCATGAGATAACTCGAATAAGGGGAAACATATATAAAAAATTTGTGAGACCATGCCGCTAATGCGGAACAGGTTTTACCTCACAAGAATAACATCCACCCAGGCAAGAGCAGAAATAAATATCAGGAAACAAATCCAAATATGATTAAGCACAAATAATATTAAATCAGCTTTGAAAGAATGGAAATAAACCGAGTAAAATCCAAACTGGACAGAACTGATAGAACAAGGAAAAACAGTCCAACTTGATAGAATGGACTAAATAAGGTAACAGTCCAAACTCGATAGAATGGGCTAAATAAGGTAACAGTCCAAACTCGATAGAATGGACTAAATAAAGTAACAGTCCAAACTCGATAAAATGGACTAAATAAACACTTAAATGCCATGATGAGGAGTTGGCTCAACTAGTGGCAATTTTAAAGCAAAAACAGATTTGGGGTACGAATCAAATAAGAAAAGGAATTTTTCTAGCAAATGACTAGCAGGGTGCTCCCTCTTTATCGAAAGTATACCTCTAGAAATATACTTGAGAACTCCAATGGCTCTTGGAAACCTCCAAGCCGGACCCCACAAACTGTTACCGAGTATCCGAGTACTTCACACCTCAAAACGCAACACCGAATCCAATCTAGAGTGGATGTAAAGATACCCTAATGGGAGCAACCCCACATACCTTGGCCCCCCACTCGCTCTTTGGGTTTAGTCATTTCAGACAAAGGATAATAAAGCTCAAATGAGCAACACATCGTCTTAGAGTGACGAAATAAAGTGGCTGAAGTAACCTATAGTTGAGATACCAACTATCGAGGACATAAAACGATCGTATATGGAAATTAAGTCTTGCATACTTATCACCACTCATTGAATTCAAACTTGAATTATTTCTGGGTTAACAATAATACCAGAAAAGTCAAGGTAGTGTTACCTCAAAGTCGTGTCACACGATTATTCTTAACTTTCGAAATAGCGACAAGTCTACTTCTTCGATGTTTAGTGCTAATTATACAAATAAATTGTTTCCATATAAGTGATTCACTTTACAGAAATAATTCATTTCCATAAATGAATCAAACTTTTTCATTTTAAAAACGAACTAAACTTTTTGGCTTGATTTCCATATTAGTAAAACACCTTTAGAATTAGTTTCAAATTGTTAAAATGTTAAGAGAATAGTTTTTCCAAGTGCGCAACCCCAAAGGCCTAAACCAACATCAGACCGAACACCTAGAAGATTATCCAACTTAACATCCCAATAATCGAGTTCCAAATCCATTTTTAACTTTAAAAACAATATTAATTATCCCGAAAGATAATTAATCCCACTTAAAATCCCTTTAAATAAACAATTCATTATCTATAATAAAATAGATAATTATTTCCAACCACTTTTATAACATTTGTAAATTAACTTTAAAATCTTTATTAAATCAGTCTATTAAATTTAAATCAGTTTATTAAAGCAATTTTTTATTATATTAGTTAACTTACTTTAATCACCTTTATTAAATCAATTAATTAAAAATATTTATTAAATTCAAATAATCATTAATTAAATGAATAATTATTCTCAAACATCATTAATTAAAATGATAAGTAATTCTAAACTCCATTGATTAAAACAATTAATTAAGTTCAAAATAATCATAAATTAATCGGGTTAATTAAATCCAAACTTCATTAGTCAAATCGATTAATTAAAACAACATTTGTTAAAATGATTTATTTAATTATAAAACATCATTAATCAAAATGATTTAACTAAATTCCAAAAATCATCAGTTAAAACAATTAATTAAATTTGAAAACAATCATTAATTAAAATGATTAATTAAATTCAAATATCATTATTTAAAATGATTATTTACTTTTAAATATCATAATTAAAATGATTATTAATTTCAATTATCATTAATTGAAATAATTAATTGAATCGCATCATCACTAATTAAAACAATTAACTTAGTTCAATAAATTAATTAAACTTCATTATTCTTAATTAAAAGAATTAACTAAACTCAAATAATCACTAGTTAAAATGATTGGTTGAGTATTAAACATCATTAGCAAAAATGATTAATTAAATCTAAAGATAAACTAATTTCTTAATCATCATTTATTAAATTGGTAAATTAATCTCAAATTAATTAATTTAAAATATTAATTAATTTGCAATATCAATAATAAAAATGATAAATAAATTTTAATATTCTTTTTAGCGGAAATACTGCTTGAGTTCATACGATAGGGTTTTGGGAATGAAATCCAATAAACGACGGTATGGCGAAAATCGCTATAGCAACACCTAAACTATCAAAAAAAAATTCAATAAACCATAACTAAAAAACTTAACCATCATTAGTCAATATATCACTAATTCAAAGTAGCATATTATTTACGATATATAATCGAATGTCCAAAACTATAAAATAGCAGAATAGGGATTTATTTTGCTAATTAATTGCCAAATTAATTTAATTAGCGGAAAGGTGTTTTTTTCCACTAATAGGGGTCCAATTAACATATTTAATCCAATTTAACTCGACAATAATTTATTTGGCCAAATAAACATCAATATTTAACGTATATGAATTTTAACGACGTTATTAAATTTAATAACAAAATTCAAAACCTGCCTGTTTAAATATGTCACAAATTCCTACATGTCCAAATCTAGCAACAAATTGCAATATAATGTTGTACTCGTTCATACGAGTACAATGCAAAAAGAGTTGGGTCGATCGGTGTTAACTCCTTTATTTCAGCGACCTAAAACTCTGCGACCTAAGGAAAAGCTGCGACCTAAGAATGCTGCGACCTAAGGAAAAGCTGCGACCTAAGAATGTTGCGACCTAAGGAAAAGCTGCGACCTAAGAATGTTGCAACCTAAGGAAAAGCTGCGACCTAAAGAATGTTGCGACCTAAGGAAATGTTGCGACCTAAGCTAAGGCTACGACTTAAGAGGCTCTGCGACCTAAGGAAAAGCTGCGACCTAACTACATAGCGATCTAACTGAGAAAGTCCACGACTTATCAAGATAAGAAGTTAGCGACCTAACTTCTTCGCGACCTAAGGTCCAGAAGGGTTCGCGACCTAAGGGGGCAGAAAGGATTGCGACCTATGGAACTCAACGACCTAAGGTAGCTAGCGACCTAAAGGACTTAACAACCTAAGGTAGTTAGCGACCTAAGGAACTTGACGACTTAAATAGGTTAGCGACCTAACTATTAAAGGAGGTTCAGCGCCCTACGACCTAGAGCTCCCACAGCTATTCTGTAACTCGCGTGCGACCTATTACTTGATCAAATGAAGACAAGTGCAGTAACTCCTGAAACCGCAAGGGGACAGCGACCTAGCTTAGGTCGCTCGCGACCTACGACCTAACTAAGGTCGTGCGCGACCTAAGACTTAGGAAAATTTCCTGCCCAGAAATCAGCCTCTATAAATAGGACATCACTTCCAACTTGAAGAGGACTTTTGGCAAATCATTTCTACAGCGCTGTTACTCCGTCGAACTCTTCATTCATTCAGCAATCAAGGATCCTTCAAGCATTCACGACACTACAACAAGCTTCGAGAGAAATTCCTTACATCCGAGATGGATTCATCGAGTTTCACCGTCGAAGATTGAGCTAGTAGTCTTGATTGTTTCTTGTGATCGAATTGTACTGTTTCTTGAGGAGATTTGTATCAAATTGTAACCGAATCAGCAATAAGAGACTATAAAGTGGACGTAGGCTCAATTACGGGCCGAACCACTATAAATCCGTTGTTCATTTACTGCATTTCTGCTATTTTCCTGCTTAATTTCTGTTCCCGTCACACGGGTGGTGCTTTCACGATCTTATTACACACACCGGGTGTTATCGTTCATATTTTAACGTTCAAATGTTAACTCCTTTATTTCAGCGACCTAAAACTCTGCGACCTAAGGAAAAGCTGCGACCTAAGAATGTTGCGACCTAAGGAAAAGCTGCGACCTAAGAATGTTGCGACCTAAGGAAAAGCTGCGACCTAAAGAATGTTGCGACCTAAGGAAATGTTGCGACCTAAGCTAAGGCTACGACTTAAGAGGCTCTGCGACCTAAGGAAAAGCTGCGACCTAACTACATAGCGATCTAACTGAGAAAGTCCACGACTTATCAAGATAAGAAGTTAGCGACCTAACTTCTTCGCGACCTAAGGTCCAGAAGGGTTCGCGACCTAAGGGGGCAGAAAGGATTGCGACCTATGGAACTCAACGACCTAAGGTAGCTAGCGACCTAAAGGACTTAACAACCTAAGGTAGTTAGCGACCTAAGGAACTTGACGACTTAAATAGGTTAGCGACCTAACTATTAAAGGAGGTTCAGCGCCCTACGACCTAGAGCTCCCACAGCTATTCTGTAACTCGCGTGCGACCTATTACTTGATCAAATGAAGACAAGTGCAGTAACTCCTGAAACTGCAAGGGGACAGCGACCTAGCTTAGGTCGCTCGCGACCTACGACCTAACTAAGGTCGTGCGCGACCTAAGACTTAGGCAAATTTCCTGCCCAGAAATCAGCCTCTATAAATAGGACATCACTTCCAACTTGAAGAGGACTTTTGGCAAATCATTTCTACAGCGCTGTTACTCCGTCGAACTCTTCATTCATTCAGCAATCAAGGATCCTTCAAGCATTCACGACACTACAACAAGCTTCGAGAGAAATTCCTTACATCCGAGATGGATTCATCGAGTTTCACCGTCGAAGATTGAGCTAGTAGTCTTGATTGTTTCTTGTGATCGAATTGTACTGTTTCTTGAGGAGATTTGTATCAAATTGTAACCGAATCAGCAATAAGAGACTATAAAGTGGACGTAGGCTCAATTACGGGCCGAACCACTATAAATCCGTTGTTCATTTACTTCATTTCTGCTATTTTCCTGCTTAATTTCTGTTCCCGTCACACGGGTGGTGCTTTCACGATCTTATTACACACACCGGGTGTTATCGTTCATATTTTAACGTTAACATTTTGGTGCTTTCACTGAGAACCCAACTCAGGATGCCCCTCACCTTTGCTTCTCAGAAGTTTGCTGAAAGAATTTCCCACAAAATCAGAAGTTTATCAGACATAATGGCTCCCGGAAGGAAACGAAAGTCTGTCAGAACTGATGATGACCGTGACAATACTGCCACTTCTATCTCTCCAAATCAGGCAGCTCCGAGCGTCGGTGTTACGCGACAGGAGTTAGATGCTGCTGTATCCGGACTGTACCAGCAGATTGAAACTCAGAATAGCCTGATGATGGAAAGGCTGAATGCTCTATTTGGTACGAGTCAAAGACCAGTAAATAATGAGGGAAACTTTGCTAATGCTGCTCCCAATTCCGAGGAAAGAAATATTCCTCACGGGGGATCAGGTGCTACCGAAGGGGCACCCCTCCAGGCCGAAGGATCTAGGCCGTCACCAGTTCTTCATGAGCATTTACCTGGACAAACTCCCGAAAAGATGGCTGAGGTCTACTCTGCGAAATCTCTGAACAATGAGGAATATCTCTCTGGTATGATCAAGCAAATAATGAAAGAGAGCATGCAAAGAGATGAAGACGAAAGCGAATGGGGATTCGCACCAAGTAGAACTCCGTTTACCGAGAAGATTCTGAAAGCTGAATTTCCTAGAAAGTTTGTTCCCCCCACTATTCCTGCTTATCGGGGGACAAGTGATCCAAATCAGTTCTTGTATAAATACGACTGGCATATGACCGGCGCAAGGGCGACCGATGAGATAAAGTGCCGATATTTCCCAGTTTATTTAGAAGGAGTGGCGCTTCTCTGGTTTACCAAGCTTCCAGTCCGATCTGTAGATCAGTTTTCCGATCTCACCCGAAAATTCAAAGAGCAATTCAGGCTATACGCTTCAAAGGCAAAAGATATAATGTCACTGTCCAGTCTTGAACAGAATCCGGGAGAGCCTATTAAGTCATTCTTGAACCGCTTCAACTTAGCTCTGGCAGAAGTCGATAATGCAGAGCCACGAATGATCTTGACCTATTTGATGCGTGCCGTTGACAAATCGAGCGAATTTGGGAAATGGCTGAAAATGAAAGAGCCAAATTCGCTCGAGAAATTCTACAAAAAGGCTGACGAATTTATACGCCTAGAGAATCTTTCCGCACCAGCTAAAGTTGTGACAACGGTGGCGGAAAATAATGCTACTACTCAAAGCAAGAAAGAACCGGCAGATCAGAAAAGGGAAAGTAATGGTGGGAAAAGGCAGAAAGACTTCAAAAAGCCCCGTTTCCTTAAACCGTCAGACTTTACTCCTCTAACCGATACCCCGGAAAATATCTTCATCGCCACTAAGGATGCTGTTGAATTTCCAAAACCACCGGCCGTGAAAGTTGGGAAGAATGCTGTTTAAAGCGGAAGATTTTGCAAGTTTCACAACCAACCAGGGCATGATACCAATGAGTGCCGTCATTTGAAAAGTCTGATTGAAGAATTGCTAAGAGAGAATAAGTTGCAACAATACGTCAAGAGAAATAGAAAGGACCCATCTTCGTCCAATCAAGGGCAGTTACCTCAAACTAATTCATCTGATTCAGGAGAAAGGCCTGCCGGAAAGGAAAGACCTGTTATTAATGTGATCACAGGGGGACCTCACCCGGCTGGCAGAAGTTGGGGTGAAATGGAAAGGTATGCAAAAGCTTTGAAGTATGCACCAACCGAAGAAAGTGTCTTAATCCTGGAGGATGCTTCACCTCTAAAGCAGCAAAAAACTGTCCATGATGATATTATGTTCAGAGCCAGGGATTCTGTTAATGTGGAAGCTCCTACTGAGGACCCTATGGTTGTCTCTGTCGGTATTGGGCCGGCTATTGTCAGAAGAGTGTTAGTTGATAGTGGTGCCTCATGCAACATCCTCTTTAAAAGGACATTTGACCAAATGAAAAATTCCGATGACTGATGTACATGCTTCTTCACACAAGATCGCCGGATTTACAGGAGAGCTGAAACAGCCGATTGGAACAGTGGACTTGTTTGTTGAAATGGGCGAAGGACTCAAGAAATTGGTTCGGAAGCAAACTTTTGTAATTGTGGATGGATTCTCTGCCTATAACGCTTTCTTGGGCCGGCCTACTCTTGCTGCTTTCAGGGCCGTTCTCGCTCCTTGGTGCTTAACAATGAAATTTCCTACCGATAATGGGATTGCTGTTATTAAAGGAGATCAAAACGCAGGACGAGAATGTTATCTTGTAGAACTCCGAGAGGCCAGGAGAAAAGAAATGGGGAAAGATGCGGCAGCTCCGCTCCGCATCAAGGAACCGACCCTGTAGCAACTACGGAGCGGCCCCTGTACTGGCGAACACAGCAATGCGAGAAAAGAAATGGATCCCAGGAAAGCCAGTACAGGGGAGAACAGAGTGGTACCCGTGGAGGTAACGGTACCAGTATCTGTAGACCCGAAAGACCCAAATAAAGTACTCAATGTGGGTTCACAGCTGAGTATAACAGTTCAAAATACACTGATATCATTCTTAAAAGCCAATCTAGATGTGTTCGCTTGGTGTCATGCTGATATGTGCGGAATCTCTCCAACAATTACTGTTCACACCCTGAATGTCGATCCGAAATTCACACCAGTGAAACAGAAAAGAAGAACTCAAGGTCCAGAAAGGTCAGCAGCTTTAAAAGAAGAGGTAGATCGTCTCCTAGAGAATAATTTCATCAAAGAATCCACTTATCCAAATTGGGTTTCAAATCCAGTACTGGTTAAGAAGGCAAATGGAAAGTGGAGAGTATGCATTGATTTCTCAGATCTGAACAAAGCTTGCCCCAAAGACTGCTTCCCGTTGCCTAGAATCGATCAGCTAGTAGATGGGACGGCTGGACATGAGTTGTTATCTTTTATGGATGCCTATTCTGGATACAATCAGATTATGATGAATGAACCAGATCAGGAGGACACAAGCTTTATTACAGATGTGGGACTCTACTGTTACAAAGTCATGCCATTCGGTTTAAAGAATGCTGGGGCAACATACCAAAGACTTGTCAACGCTATGTTCAAGCCTCAGATTGGCAAAACGATGGAAGTCTATGTTGATGATATGTTAGTAAAGTCAAAGAAAGCAGTAGACCACATGGACCACCTGGCAGAAATGTTCTCAATTCTTCGGAAGTACGGAATGAAGCTCAATCCATTGAAATGTTCATTCGAAGTGGAGTCTGGAAAATTCCTGGGTTTCATCGTAAGCGCTAGGGGCATCGAGGCCAATCCTGCTCAAATCACAGCTCTAAGAGAGGTTAAAGCCCCTAGAACAAAGAAAGAACTGCAAAGTCTTAATGGAAAGGTTGCCGCTCTTAGTCGCTTCATTTCCAAGGCCACAGACTAATGCATTCCCTTCTTTGATGCTCTAAAGAAGGGGAAGAAAAATTTCGAATGGACTCCTGAATGTCATAATGCTTTCGATCAACCGATTCATCATATGAGAACTCCTCCGGTCCTTTCCAAGCCTAGTGATGGTGAAGACCTCTTCATCTATCTGGCAATTTCATCCCATGCTTTAAGTGCAGCACTCGTACGAGAAGATATGAAAATACAACGTCCGGTTTACTACATCAGCAAACGATTCGCTGGGGCTGAAATGAATTATTCAAAGATAGAAAAACTTGCTTATTGTCTGCTAATCGCTTCCAGGAAGTTGAGACCCTATTTTCAATCTCATCCTATCAAGGTCCTGACTGATCAGCCTTTGAAGCAAGTCCTGTATCGTCCTGAAACTTCGGGTCGTCTCTTGAAGTGGAACATAGAACTCAGCCAATATGACATCATTTACCATCCCCGAAGAGCAATTAACGGACAAGCTTTAGCAGATTTCATTGCAGAATCCACTGACAAAGGTGACAGTAAGGAAGAAACCACTGACTGCATTCCGATACAATGGAAGTTGTATGTTGATGGCTCGAGAAATGATTATTGTTCTGGGGCAGGAGTTGTGCTTGAAACTCCCGAAGGGCGATCACTATGTTATGCATTGAGACTGGAATTTCCTTCAACAAACAATGAAGCAGAATATGAAGCCCTTATTGCCGGATTGAAAATCGCCAAGGAATTGAATATCAAAGTGATACAGATTTTCAGTGATTCTCAGCTTATTGTCTGCCAGGTGAAGAAGGAATTTCAAGCCAAAGGAGGGAATTTGCCTGCATATTTGACAAAAACTTCCGAACTCCTCAATGATTTGGATCACTACTCAATAAGCCACATACCCCAAGAGGAAAATATGAAGGCGGATTCATTAGCAAAGTACTCAAGTTCCGGAGAAGCTCAATTACTAGGATTAGTTCCTGTAGAAGTTCTGTCAGCTCCAAGCATTGATGAAATGGATGTTGATTGGATTATGACTACGTCTCAAGAGCATGAATCATGGATGACTCCAATCAAAGAATACTTGCTCAGCGGTTCCCTGCCAGAGGGTTCAAAGGAACGTCGAAAATTATTAAGAAAAGCATCGAGGTATGTAATTCAAGATGGCCGATTATACAGGCAAGGATTTTCAACCCCACTACTCCGATGTGTAACTAAGGAAGAAGCCAAGATAATCTTAACAGAGGTGCACGGAGGAGAATGTGGAGACCATTCAGGTGGTCAAACACTTGCGAAGAAAATTCTCCGATATGGATACTTCTGGCCGGACATCAATCGAGATGCTGCAACTTTTTCCAGGAAATGTGACAGATGCCAACGATTTGCAAAAATCCCAAGAGCACCCTCCACTGAACTCACACAAATGGTCAGTCCATGGCCATTTGCCATTTGGGGGATAGACCTAATTGGACCATTACCGATCGCCAAATCAGGAATTAAATATGCTATTGTTGCCGTTGATTATTTCACCAAGTGGGCTGAAGCTGAACCTTTGGCCACCATCACTTCTAAAAAGATGATAAATTTTGTAACGAAGAATATCATTTGCAGATATGGTGTGCCACAGAAGATAATCACCGACAATGGCACTCAGTTTGAAAGTGAAGAATTCCAGGATTTTTGCAAACGGTTCAGAATTCGAAAAAGCTTCTCAGCAGTGGCTCATCCGTAGGCAAATGGACAAGTGGAAGCAGTTAACAAGATCATCAAGTCAACTATCAAAAAGCAACTTGAAAAAGCAAAAGGTGGTTGGGTTGATAAGCTTCCATTAGCACTATGGGCGTACAGAACTACTCACAAAACTGCGACTGGGCACACTGCATTTTCACTGGCATACGGATCTGAGGCAATGATTCCAGTAGAAGTAGAGGTTCCTTCACATAGAAGAGTTCATTTCAATGAGGCCGAAAATGAAAAACTGCAACTTGAAGCGCTTGATTTTCTTGATGAGAAAAGAGAGGAAGCTAGGCTCAGGGTTTCAGCTCATCAGCAGAGAATAGCCAGGCATTTCAATTCCAAAGTTCGCCAACGCAGCTTTGAAATCGGAGACTTGGTTTTGAAAAGGATTATGACAGCAACTGGTGTGTTTGGGCCAAACTGGGAAGGGCCATATGTCATAGGCACTAAACTTCTTGATGGCACTTTCAAACTCATAACTGTTGAAGGAGATCCAGTTCCAAGGGCCTGGAACAGCAACCATTTGCGTCCTTACTTTACTTGAAAAGAGCTCCGCTCAAAATTGTAAAATGATGATGAATGTATCGGTTGTGTTGTGAAACATTGTAAATCAGTGTAAATGAATGAAAGCTATAAAGTGGACGTAGGCCCGATTTTTGGCCGAACCACTATAAATCTTGTGTTCTTTACTATTTCATGATGCCTGTTTTATTTTGATATGTAAATACTTTAAATGTATCGCTAAAATATCAATTCAAAATTGCAGGACATTATAACAAGGCTTGCTCATCACAAAGCTAAGCAACTTCCATAAATCAGCTATTACACGAAAACCAAGCCACAAAAATTTTGTCCAAATTCAAATCCCAAGCAAGGAAAACTTCACATAAAAAGTTGGCGACTCCACTGTGACAAACCTTTGTTCACTAGTTGAGATTGCCGTTATGAATAGACATCCAACTAGATAACTTGCGTTTGTCTCGTGAAGTCATTCAACAGTGAAGTCCACTTCTTCGGATAAAGCAATTTACTTGCAAGAGAAAAAGAAGAAGATGTGCTTGGGAATGATAATAAGAGAGCGCTAACAGGCAGATGATGAGAGAAACTTGCCAACCAACCAAAGCCCTCTAACGAGGCACACCAATAAATGGGAGTGCTTTCCTCAACCAAAAAGATCGGTGGGACTACCAAAGGGGCATCTTGTTAATTGATTGCGGTCGTTTGTACAAACAAACATCCAATCAAGCAACTTACGCCTGCCCCGCGAACCCATCCGACCATGAGAAAGTAACTCCCAGGCACTCAAAAGCCCTCTTCGGAGGCACAAGCCCTCTTCGGAGGCACATGACCTCTTCGGAGGCAAAAGCCCTTTCCCAAGGCACCACAAGCCCTCTTCGGAGGCACATGACCTCTTCGGAGGCAAAAGCCCTTTCCCAAGGCACCACAAGCCCTCTTCGGAGGCACATGACCTCTTCGGAGGCAAAAGCCCTTTCCCAAGGCACCGCAAGCCCTCTTCGGAGGCACAAGCCCTTCTCGGAGGCACAAGCCCTTTTCGAAGGCACAAGCCCTCCTCGGAGGCACAAGCCCTTTTCAAAGGCACAAGACCTCTTCGGAGGCACAACTCTTTAAGAGGAGCCCTCTCCGGAGGCATGTCCCAAAATAAAATGCTTGAACAAAAAGCATCGTCCAGAAGCACAGTTCAACTCCCAAAGGAAGGATTAACTTGTTCACCTCGAAAAGTTCCTCCTAAAAAAGTTGAAAAAGGCTACAAAATCTTTCAGAAAAGTTCATTTCACTTCATAGGGAAATTCACTTCTTAATAAATAAAAGTGGTTATCCCCGAAAGTTGAAGCGTTCTTCAGAAAGAGAAAATAAAAATTCTTCTAAAGACTGGATATACTCTATTAAAAGCGGAATAATTGTCCTCTGAAGTAAGAGTATTAGTCTTTAAAAAAAAAAAAGCTAGGAATATTGCAATGCACTTACGGCATGGGGGCAATACCATACAATTTAATTATATTAATAAAAGCAACATGCCGCAAGTTCGTTGCAATATCACGGAAAACAGATGTGGAATAAATGCATTCTCAAACGCAGACAAAAAGTTTGCACAAGTAAGAAGAATCGTTTGTTCTACACTAAAAATAAAAGATAGATCATTCTCACATACACAAGAGTTTGTACAAGTAAAATAACTATTTTATTTAGTACTATGAAAATTCTTTACATGTGCAGATATCTCAAAAGGCAAAAGCGGGAACCGGTACCCGCACAATCCCCGGTCAATACATGCGAAGAGCAAAAATAATAAGAAAATCCAGCTTGATTATTCCCTCTTCTCACCACCTTTGGAGCCCTTTCCCGGCCTGATGACTAGCTTTTGAAGTCGTTGTGAACGGGCAGGGGCAGACGGAGAAAGCGGTGCGGCCAGATCAACTACTGCTTCATCTTCAGTGGAAGCCTTCTTCTTCTTCCTTACAGCACGCTTCCCCTTCCTCTTTGAAGAAGAGTCGCTCCCCGGAGTAGCAAGCAATGTTGAAAGCTTCGTGTCGTCATCAAGAGACCGCTCCGGGGTCTTCTCAATGTCTTCAAAATCCTCCGCCTTCTGTTCCTGAGAAGCAGCCGGATCATCCAAGCCTTGAAGAGCTTCAATTTTCTCTGCCTGTGATCCCGGTTGGGAAGCAGAAGGAGGAGTAATTTGGGAAGACGGAGGAATGGCAATCGAAGGAGTGAAAGCTTGTGTAGTGCTTGGTACCTCCGCTGTAGAAGAAAAGAAGTTAAAATAAGCATCCCCCGAAAATAAAGAAGGTATCGGTTCATCAAAGTTTAAGTAACAAGTAAGAAGGTCATCGAATTCGGCTAAGTCAAATGACTGGTTCATTAGACCCGAGACGACACCAAGAGTACCTGGAGGAGTTGGCTTTGCAAGATCCACCTCAAACTTCTCGGCTTCAATATCATCCAGTGCCTCATCTTCAGTAGGAGTAGTTGCAGTCTCCTGGGCAACTTTAGCTAGATGTAAAGAATGAGAGCTGGAATCTATAATATTAACGTCGGCTGAAGTGGAAGTTTGAACGGGGGCAGTTAAAGGAGCTTCTTCTTTTGGAGGCTCTTCTCCCGTTGTTTCAGCTCGTACTTTGGCAAGTAGCTCCTTCCCCTTAACAAGAGCGGCACGATCCTCATCATTGAGATAGCGCTCCTCAAGTTCCAGCTCATTATAGCCGGCCCCGCCAAGCATATCCATCGCGACTTCCCACACTTCAGCCAATGTAATTTCATAATCGGGACCAAGAAAAGAGAGGCTCCCACGACCCAGAACGCTGTGTAAATAAAAGTCGAATAAGGTAGAGCTGATGTCTGCTTTCGTCGCCTCATGTGATTGCTCAGCCGCTTCCTTTTCGGCAACGGCAGCAACCCGGCCAGCGGTAGCCTCATCACGCTCTGCCTCAACTTTAGCAAGTCGAGACTTTAGTAACTCCATCTCTGCGTTCTGAGAGGTGACCTTTTCCCGCAAATCGGCATTTTCTGTGCGGTATTTCTCAGTGATATGCTGTTCAGCGGCAAGCTTCATTTCAACATCTCTCTGTGCAGCATGGGCATCCCGCACTTGTTTTTGAAAGACCTCTTCTTTTTGGATATGAGATGCAGAAGAAGAGGCAAGATCTTCCTTAAGTTTTTTAACCTCGGACTCAAGTTTTGCATAACCATCAGCAATATTTGTCATCTCGAGATTATGCTGTTTGCAAACTTTGTCCCACTCCGCCTTGTCGTTTTCCATAGTCAGCATTGCCTCAAGGTTTGCACGATTAACCCTTTGGAGTTCATCGACAAGCTTCTGCCACTGCGACATCCTCTCGATATTGAGCCTGACTGCGTCAAGACTGCTAAGCATGTCTGATTTATCAATCGGAACTATGTCCAAGTCAAAGCGCACCCCTTTTAGGCACCAATTCGGAAAACGGCTCTGAAGTGTTGGGGGGCCGTCCTTGACTTGATATTGCGGTCTGTTAATGATAGTCTGAATGTCAGATTTCTTCAGAGGAGGAGAGCTAGCCAGAATATCGGAAGGAATGGGAGCGTCAGTCTTTTCAGAGATTTCAGACGCGTCAATCGGTTTAGATCGTTTGATCGGTTCGTCGGGAATCTGAGTTTTTCCCTTATCATCGTAAGACTTCCGCTTATGAGAGTAGTCACTCCTGTGCGAAGAGTCATATCGCTCGGCATCTTTCCTTCTTTGCCACTGATCGTAATCCCGCTTCTCCTGGGCTTTCCTTCGAGCCCTCTCTTCATCTGTTTCTTTTGGAGTATCAAGGTACTTCCTAAAGTCATAGGTGCCGCGGCCTCCACGGTACTTGAATGAGTCATAATATGAACCTGTACGTCCCATTGGAGAACCTGAAAGCAAAAAAGGAGTAAAGTTTAGAAATTTCCAGGAAAAAGAGGATAAATGTTTATAAGTGCTGAAAAATCCTAAGTGTGTGTGGCGTGCAAGCTACATGCGTCAAACTACAGACCACGCTTTAGTGTGGAAACAGAGACGACTGGCGTAGTAGGCGTCTGGGTTTGTTTAAAGGTGGAAGTCGCCTCGACAACGGGAGAAGTTGCTTTTGGATTGTTATCCCCAAAAAGCTCTTGAGAAGTTATCATGATATCACTCAAGCCATCAAAGGCGTCATCACCCAGGAGTTCAGCAGACTTCTCTTTTTCAGGCTCTATATCAATGGATTTCTCAGGAACTTGAGGATTCTCTTCCTCCTCACTAATTGGGGTAAGCGCCGACTTGCTGACTAACCCCACGACATCGATGGATGCGGAACATTTTACTAAAGCAGCCTCCATGACGGGTGCTTCTGGTGCAGTTTCTTCTACAGAAGCTGGGACACTCGAGGCCTCTGCTTGGGAATCTGAAGCAACTAACGTTTCCGCATCAGAACTAGAAACTTCATGAATTTGAGTCGATCTAGAAGAATGTAAAAGGCCAAACTGGTGCAGAAATTCATCTTTCAGCAAGAATTTGGCACTCCTCTCTTCAGCGTCAACAGCACTCAAAGTATCTAAAATCGACTTACGGCTGGTATCTCGAAGAAGAGAAGGAAGTGCTGCACGAAGAAAGAATGGAATTAAGCATTTGATGGTTCGAATTATGAGAAATTAAAAAAAAAATGAATTGGTAAGAGGTAATCTTACTTCCGACTCTCCAAATAGCATAAAATCCCGGAGGACAGCGAACATAGAAGAATTGAGTCAAGAATCCGTGGGCACTTTCAGGCAAGTCCAGAATTAGTTTGCGATTCCTAGCACTCCTCACAAGTATGATAGAAGGATGGTCCTTGTTCTTCGCAAATGTGCACAAGAAGCGAATTTCATCAAAAGAGGGAAAACGGTTCAACGTTCTCCTGAAAAGCACACACAATCCCAGCAGGATGGAGTATCCGTTAGGGTGTAGTTGAAAGGGAGAAATAGTTAGCCGAAGGAGGAGTTCCCGAAGACAATCATTAAATGGAGGAATGGCTCCACTTGAACACATCTGCCGGTTCACAGCAACGAAGCCAAGAGGCGGCCTGTCAGCAGTGTCGCTTGGCCCAGGAAGTAAAGCATCAGCTTCGGCAATGCCGAATTGGATGCACAGTTGTCGGAAGACTTTATGACTTAAAGTAGTAGAAGTCCTTTCCGGAGGGTCGATTAGTGGAGTAGCAATTGGAAAAGCTTCTCCGGCTATTTCCAAGTCTTCTAGTTGAGATTCCATTCTACACAAGGAACTGGACGATCAAATATTAAGGTGCACGTTTCCTAGAAAGAGTGAAGTGTTGTGCAAAGCTAATACAATAATGAGCAAATGTAAATGAAATTAAACTAATTGATACTTGTCAATTAAAAAGTTTCGGGGCTTAATGTTTTAAGTCCAGGAATAGTGTTGCGTTAACGCAAATAAATCAGCTTTAGTTGATCACTTCAATTTTGCTTTAATACTTCACTTAGATTTGTTAGTTCACAACATTTCATTCACGAAGTTCATTTAAGTTTGATTTTCTTTGACAACTAATCTGCTGTTGATGTGGGCAATCAATAGTAGTATATTCGTCCCATTTTTTCTGTGAATGTTGCTTCTAAACAGGTTATTAGCATTAAAGTTCAGGCAATCCAAGAAGAAGTGCAAAACCCAAAATAATTCAAGTCCAGGAAGTCAGTCAAAAGCTGTTCAAAGTTCTAAGTGTTAGGTCGCTTACGACCTAGCACAGGTTGCAATGTTCTTATGCTATATTGTTCAGATTGAAAGTCTAAGACTGTGAAAAATTGCTTAAGTCTTAGGTCGTTCAGCGACCTATCATAAGTCAGGATTTCTGTAGGTCGCGTATTGCAGCTGAATGGATTAAGGTGAGGCAATTCTCTTAAGTCCTAGGTCGAGCACAATTGTTTTTAGGTTGGAGATACTCTAGGTCGCAAATGTCGTCAGGTCGCAAAGGCTAAGGTCGTTAAGTATTCCCACGCGACCTAACTCTTAGGGCGTTCGAATCTGATAGGTTGATGACTTCTTCTCCAAGCAACATCATATTGGGTCCAATAACCCAATACCACCAGTTCAAAAAAAGGAATCATCATCCCCTTCATCCTACCTCAACCTATCACCAATTGACTAGAGAATCAATGGCAAACCCTACAGATCCATAGCAAAACCTTCCGTATGATCGTAAATCATCCCAACACGTCAAACGACGAACGAAAGTCGATTGAGACTACCGTACAAAAAAGCGTGATGCATGGAATTGGGCTTAGGTCAAGCGACAACGATTATGTTCAAAACAGTGACTATGGGCAAGTATAAGCTGATCCACTTACGAATTGTGATCGGCGAGGAAGAATCGTTGGCTGATTGAGTCAAATTTGTCTCTGGAAGATCGAAAGAACTGTTAATGGCGATGGAGGCTCAGGACAGTAGGGTAAGGAGGAAGATGCGACCTAACTAATTTATATGGGACTGAAGAAGGGAGGTGAACAGGCGTGCAAGTTTTAAGTCGATTCGCGACCTAACAAAGTTGAGTCGAAGCATACGACCTAGAGTATAGTCATATACTTCGAGGGGCAAATGTTAACTCCTTTATTTCAGCGACCTAAAACTCTGCGACCTAAGGAAAAGCTGCGACCTAAGAATGTTGCGACCTAAGGAAAAGCTGCGACCTAAGAATGTTGCGACCTAAGGAAAAGCTGCGACCTAAAGAATGTTGCGACCTAAGGAAATGTTGCGACCTAAGCTAAGGCTACGACTTAAGAGGCTCTGTGACCTAAGGAAAAGCTGCGACCTAACTACATAGCGATCTAACTGAGAAAGTCCACGACTTATCAAGATAAGAAGTTAGCGACCTAACTTCTTCGCGACCTAAGGTCCAGAAGGGTTCGCGACCTAAGGGGGCAGAAAGGATTGCGACCTATGGAACTCAACGACCTAAGGTAGCTAGTGACCTAAAGGACTTAACAACCTAAGGTAGTTAGCGACCTAAGGAACTTGACGACTTAAATAGGTTAGCGACCTAACTATTAAAGGAGGTTCAGCGCCCTACGACCTAGAGCTCCCACAGCTATTCTGTAACTCGCGTGCGACCTATTACTTGATCAAATGAAGACAAGTGCAGTAACTCCTGAAACCGCAAGGGGACAGCGACCTAGCTTAGGTCGCTCGCGACCTACGACCTAACTAAGGTCGTGCGCGACCTAAGACTTAGGCAAATTTCCTGCCCAGAAATCAGCCTCTATAAATAGGACATCACTTCCAACTTGAAGAGGACTTTTGGCAAATCATTTCTACAGCGCTGTTACTCCGTCGAACTCTTCATTCATTCAGCAATCAAGGATCCTTCAAGCATTCACGACACTACAACAAGCTTCGAGAGAAATTCCTTACATCGGAGATGGATTCATCGAGTTTCACCGTCGAAGATTGAGCTAGTAGTCTTGATTGTTTCTTGTGATCGAATTGTACTGTTTCTTGAGGAAATTTGTATCAAATTGTAACCGAATCAGCAATAAGAGACTATAAAGTGGACGTAGGCTCAATTACGGGCCGAACCACTATAAATCCGTTGTTCATTTACTGCATTTCTGCTATTTTCCTGCTTAATTTCTGTTCCCGTCACACGGGTGGTGCTTTCACGATCTTATTACACACACCGGGTGTTATCGTTCATATTTTAACGTTAACAATCGGGTTAAAAATGGTCGCGATATGCCATTTCAAAGTCACTAGCTTTATGTATATAAATAAAAAATATATAGTTTATTTCTCACCAAGGCAATTTGGGCCAAGCCCGCTTCCACAAACCCGCTACCCAAACCCACAGCTCCTCCTTTTTCTCCAATTCCATTTGCAGATGAATCTTCTCTCCACCATGCACGCGTGCACGTTTACGTGCACAACCATTCTACTCCAACGTTCGACCAACTACAGCTACCCACAAACTTCCCTCACCAAGCCTGCCACCTCTGAGCTACCCTCATCCCCTCCACTGCCGTAAGGCGAAATGCGACCACAAGCGAGCTACACAGGACATTTAGGCTCCGTTAGAACACCATCCACCACTCCTTCGGTCAACGATAGACTACGCCGCCTACACCATCCGCTTCGTCCAAGCCTACAGTCCCTTCTTTCCAAGCGCGAAGCCACTCGACCATGCATGTGAAGACCCAATTCGACCATCCGCTCCTCCTTCTTCTCCAATTCCATCTGCAGATGAACCTTCTCTCCACCATGCATGTGAAGACCCAAATTTTTGAGATAAAAATAATTTTAAAAGAAAATTGGAAATCAGTTAACAGAGAATATTTAAAGAATAGAATAGTTTGAAAATAAATATTAAGAGTAAGTGAAGTAATTAAATAAGAGGATAGTGATTTTTCAATAAAGAATAATGAGAAGAAAATGATCAAGTATGAGTGAGTTTTGCATACACATATCTCATATATATATATATTAAATATGAGTAGCCAGAGAAATATAGAGTGATAAAATAAATTCTTCTAATAATTAAAAGTGCATAAACCAATTTAGTATTATTTATGCATAAATACATTTTTTTTAAAATAAATCAAGAGAAAATAAATGGTCTGAAATAATAGCTAGGAATAATAATAAAAAGAAGTATAAGTGAACTATTCAGGTCTAACAAAATATACAATGTAT
The DNA here is from genome assembly GCA_030737815.1 of Allium fistulosum. NCBI lineage: Eukaryota > Viridiplantae > Streptophyta > Magnoliopsida > Asparagales > Amaryllidaceae > Allium > Allium fistulosum. Next base: position 910,628,226 of record CM060907.1, on the reverse strand, counting down.
CTAAGTCACACAAAGATAATGTATAGGTGAATCATGCAAATAGCATGTACACAGAAAAGCAGAGAAGCAACTGCTTTTACCTGAAATAGAAATCAAAAATAAAATGGCACATTTAACCATAAACATATATACATAATTCTCTAAATTGTATGAGGATAAAATGGGCTTTTCTCTCTACTAAACCCTAGCTAAATGTTTTAAAAATGAGAGGATAGCAGTAGTTTGTTTCTGAGAGAAAACAGAGAAAAAAAAGAAGCAAAACTCACACTGTCTTCAAGCTTAACCATTCTCGGGGAAGAGAAGAGGAAGGTGAGTGATAAATCACTTATGAGATTTGGGGCATTAAGACCCAAGTTAAGGGCAGCCAAGTTATTTTATATATTATTCTCTGGATGAAAATATGTTGATCATGGGTGGTATTCTGGTTGAATTTTTGGATGAGATTTTAATATGTTTTGATCTGTTGTGATGGTTTCAATTTTTGTTTTAAAATATAAATAAGCAAACAAACACTCTAATCACAGAAATAGATTTTATATTCTAGTTTTTATATGAAAATGAACTAAATGTTTTACTGAGAAATAGGGTATCAATGAAATAAAAGAAGTAGGTAGTGTGAATAATGAGATTCATGCTTATGCCTAGTTTATATTAAAAATGATATGAATAATGCAATATTACAAATATGTGCTGATTTCTTCAAATCACAAGCCAATATGTTTTTATGGGTTTTTCTCAAAAACCATATCCTATGTTCACAGTAAAATTAATATAGTATTTCATATGATTTCACCAGATTTATGCAAGCAATGGAAAAAATTTCTAGAAATATATATATATATATATATATATAGATAAGCAGGTTTTAGAAAATATGATTAAACAAAAAGTGACTTGGAAATAAGTTGTGGAATTTTGTATGAATGCTTTGAGTGTCTGGATGTAATCTTTGAGTGAGATCCATAATTTTTGATTTATGTAATGAAGGGAAGAACTTAAGCATTTATGGAAATTAAAAAGAAAAATTCCTTAGAAAATAAATAAGCATGGTCTCTAAATTATAAAATAATTTAGGAGTAGTGCCTTGATCTACTCATCATCAGGTGGATGATGGGTATGTGCATGACTTGTTTAAGTCCTGTAGGCCTCTGTGCGAAGGGTTAACAGAACTGAGCCCCTCTGCAATGCACACATGGTGTTCAAAGGCAAGAGTTTAGACCAAATAAAATAAAAAGATGAGATTGAGAAATTATGCTATGGAATTTAGGGAGTTAATCCATAGGAGTTTGTACATGTACAATTGAATGAAGTGAATGGATGAATGCTTGGGTGTATGTTTGTTAGATAAGCTTACATATATATAGATACTCATATTTTAATATAAATTTGAATAGCATCACACATATCAGCTCCCTGCACAGTCATAGGAATTTACAAGTTATTTTAATCCCTGATTTCACTCACACCAGAATTTATTTATGACCCTATTTGTTGCCTTTGCAATATTTGGGGTGTCTCATTTTTATTGAGGCAGCTCAAAGTATTACTGTAGGGAAAGATGCATGAGTAGCTTGCTTGCATGGATATATGGAGATCTTGATGAGTTTAAAGTGTTTAAGAAAAGTAGCAGTATTATTGTAATGAATAAGTTAGGCAAAACTCTGTTATGTTTTAAGTATTTCTAGAATTGAAATTTGCTTGTTTTCCTGCAAAGGACATGTAAAAACTTAAGTATTATATGTGTGTTTATGAGTTACTGATTTAAGCAACTGATCTTTTTGCTCTCTGGTGGATTATGATGAAGGAAATTATGCCATATAATCTGATATGTGGACATACTTTCTTTGGCAATATTTGATAAATTTTTAATTATAAGGTTGAAGCAATTTTGAAAAAGCATGTAATAAATTGTTCAGTGATAAGTTGAACCTGGTCTTGGCTAACCAGTAAAGCTTGACCATGCCTTATAATTGATATAAGACCATGGAAAAAGCATGAAGCCTTAGCCTGCAATTCCTACTTGAATATATGATTTCCAGTGGGAATTTGTATTGCATTGTATAGTAAGATGAGGTGCATGCTATATACTTACAATCTTTACTGCAACCATATTGAACTGAGCCTTGTTGTCTACTTATATTATTTAAGTCTGGTTGCATTTTGGTCTTAGACAAGTCAGTTGTAGTATGCATTGTCATGTAGTCTTATTTAGATATTTTGTATGTCAATTATTCCACTGTTTATTGATCACAATCAATTGTTCCACTATTTGGGAATTCATCAGTAGTCTTCACCACATGTCCATCTGAAAGTGTGGCATGGGTATGATTTTGACATTGCTTTAATCATACTGCTTTCATGTATATACTAAGTCTTTATTTGATATAATAGATTGAGTTTGCATTCTGTTCAATTGTATTGTCTCCTCTGCTTGGCCTCTAAACTATGTGATCACCAAGATATTCATCTGATCATTGCATACTTTATAAAATATGAGATGAGCATATTTCCTGACATAAAAATTGTTTGTGTTTGAAATAAGAACCCCGGGCTAAACAAATATGCCTGAGTTGTTTTAAACACCCTTTATTTAATCTAAAAAAATAAGTATCAAATTACAAAATCCCAGAAATAAAATGTATGGCTTGTAAATCCAGGAATCAATTAATTTGAGAAGTAAAACAAGAAAATAATAAGTGGTAATATTTGAACTTAATATTAATCAAGCTTGAGTTCAAAAGAAGAAAAATTAAAAAGTAGAAATGGCTATGTGACACCAAATCTCTAAAATATGAGAAATATTATGTGATTGAATTTCCATGCTAATTCAAATACTCTGAAAAGCAAGGAAACATTTATATATCTTCATATATATAAATGACATGATTTGATTTATATACTAATATTTTTATATTGGTAAATTCTGGATCTTGGGAAATTAATTAAGAGAAGTGATCCATTGATTTATATATATATAAAAAAAACTCAACAGAAAATCACTAAAAATAAATCCAAAAGAAGTGGGTCACTTCAGTTGGTATTAGAGCTATGTTAACAAGAACATAGCATATGGAAAAAAAAATTAAAATAATAAATATAATATTCTCAGTAGGAATAAATTGCTGAAATAATTAAATTAGAAACAAGACTAACTAGCTATGCAATTGAATAGTGAATCATGGTAGGAAGACCACCAAGCACTGGAGTAGGATCCTCTAATGCAACACCATTGGTCAATTTGCAAGATTTGGTGAGGGCATTTAGGGAAGGAGCAGTGCAGAGGGAAGAAAATCCTCATGAGGAGTTAGCTAAGCTATTGAAAACTTTTCAAATTTAGGAGGCAAGGATTTTGAAGGCACTGAAGGAGTCATGGGTGTACAAACATGGCTGAGAACCTTAGAAAGAATATTTGCAGACATGCAAATAAATGATCAAAGGAAGAGGCAAATAGCTTCCAGAAGGCTCAAGGGAGCAGCACTAGATTGGTGGGAGGTAATCATCACAGGAAGACCAGAAAATGAGATAACATGGGATCAATTCAAGGAGATGCTTGAGGCCAGATTTGTCCCAGCAACAGCTAAGGCAACACTGCTTGAGGAATTCATAAGGCTGAGACAAGGACCAATGAGTGTGACTGAATACACTCAAAAATTTGAGAGCTTATCTAAGTATGGAACCATGCTCATAGGGAATGAGGAATCAAAGAATTCAAGATTTATTCAAGGACTTAATGCTGGTTTGAGTAGAGCAATGTTACCATACAAAGATAAAACATTTGATCAAGTCATAGATCTCACTCTTTCTTTTGAACAACATGATAATGCAAGAGAGAAATTTAGGAACATGAGGGCTAATAATAAAAAGAAAGGGAAAAATAGAGCACATCCTTATGATAAGAAGAATGGAGATAAGAAAGTTGAAGGAGCAGTCACTGGGGAAATTAAGAAGAAAGTTACTTGCTACAACTGTGGCAAAGAAGGACACATGAGCAATAGGTGTCAAGCAGCTAAGAAGACCCCATTCAGTTGCTATAATTGTGGGAAAGAAGGCCATATCAAAAGGAATTGCCCAGAGTTCAAGAAAGGAGCAAAGGTAGGAGCATTGTAAGGCAAGGCAAAAGCAAGTGCAGTGGGAAATTCTGGACAATTGGAAGGTATACTTCTAATTAAAAATTATCCAATCTCAGTTATATATGACACTAGGGCTACACATTCTTTAATATCACAAGACATAGTGGATAAATTGGCTCTCACATGCAATTTAGTTGAAAAACCTTTGTTTATTCAGAGTCCCCTAGGTAGCTCTTGCCTGCTAGGATTAAGATGTTTGGGAGTAGAATTAAACATAGGTGGAAATGTGTTTAAATCTGACTTATTTGTGTTGAAATATCCTGGAATAGGAATTATTCTAGGGGTAGATTGGTTGAGTAAATTCAAAGCAATTTTGAATTTAGAAAATTTTACTATTTCTTTGAAAACATAAAATGGTAAAAATATTATAGTCATGAGTGAAACAGCCAAGATAAATTGCCTTAATCAAATATGGAGCATGATTGAAAAAGAATTAACTCTAGAAGATATAGAAGTGATAAAGGCATACCCAGATGTTTTTGGAGAGGTTGTAGGAGTTCCAGAAAATAGGCAAGTTGAATTTCAAATAAGATTAATTCCAGAAGCAGGTCTTATCATCAAGAAGCCTACCAGAATGGGTCCAAAAGAATTAGTGGAGTTAAAACAGCAATTGGAATTTGTGTATTGATTACATGGAATTAAATAAAGTTACCATCAAGAACAAATACCCACTCCCCAGAATTGATGATTTATTTGACCAATTAAATGGAGCAAAAATCTTTTCAAGGCTAGACTTAGCCTCTGGATTCCATCAGATGAAGGTTGAGGAAGAGAGTATTAAATACACTGCATTCAACACAAGGTATGGGCTATATGAATTTTTAGTAATGCCTTTTGGATTGACAAATGCACCATCCTATTTTGTAGATTTAATGAATAGGACATTTAGATATTTTCTAGATAAATTTGTAGTTGTCTTTATTGATGATATACTGGTATATTCAAAATCAGAAGAGGAACATGCAAAGCACTTGCATCTGGTTTTGTCAAGATTAAGAGTACAAAATTTAAAGGCAAAATTTGCTAAGTGCACATTTTGGCAAAATGAAGTTAAATTTTTGGGACACATTAAATCTCAACAGGGGGTTAGTGTAGACCCAAACAAAGTCATGGTAGTGCAATCATGGAATAGACCCAAATCAGTGACTGAGGTGAGATCGTTTTTAGGAATGGCAGGTTATTATAGAAGATTTATAAAAGACTTTGCAAGGATAGCCATTCCACTGACCAAACTAACCAAAAAGGAGCAACCATATGTATGGACAGAAAAGTGTGAACAAGCTTTTGAATCATTGAAGAAAGCATTGATGGAAGCTCCAGTCTTGCAAGTTCCAGAGGGAAATGAAGGATTAGTGGTATATACAGATGCTAGTGGGTCTGGATTAGGGGCAGTACTTATGCAACATGGTAGAGTCATAGCATATGCATCAAGGCAACTCAAGCCAAATGAAACAAGATATGCTACACATGACTTAGAGCTTGCTGCTGTTTTTTATGCATTGAAGCTATGGAGACACTACTTGTTGGGTACTAAATTTGAATTGTTTACAGACCATAAATCACTTAAGTATTTGTTTTCCCAAAAAGACTTGAACATGAGGCAACATAGGTGGGTAGAATTTCTAGCTGCCTATGATCTTGATATATTATATACTCCTGGAAAAGCTAACAAAGTGGCAGATGCATTGAGTAAGCATCAAGCAAGATTGGCAAGTTTAATGATGACTGAATTCAAGGATTTGATAATCCTCAGTGAAGTAGAAATAAAGAAAGAAATTGATGCATCAGATAAGGCACACAGTGACATTATTGAATATGGGAAATTAAGTCTCATCTCCTTAAGATCAACCCTGGTTGATAAAATAGGAAAAATGCAAAATCAAGATACTAATTTAAAGGAAAAGAAGGACATGATATCACAAGGTATATCAGTGGAAAATTATGAAGTTGATGATAAAGGCTACTTAAGGAAAAAAGGGAAGCTCTGCATACCCAATATCGAAGAACTGAAGCAAGAGGTTATGGATGAGCACCACAAGACCAAATACACCATACATCCAGGAGGTACAAAAATGTACCATGATCTTAAAAGGAATTATTGGTGGCCAGAAATGAAAGGAGCAGTGGCAAAATATGTAGCAAAGTGTTTAACCTGACAACAAGTCAAGGCAGATTACCAAAGACCCTCAGGCCTACTGCAACCTTTAGAAGTGCCTACCTGGAAATGGGAAAGTATTTCAATGGATTTTGTGGATGGCTTGCCAAGAACAAGAAGAGGCAATGATAGTATTTGGGTAGTGGTTGATAGGCTCACAAAGACAGCACATTTTATTCCAGTGAATTCAAACAGAAATGCTCACAAGTTAGTTCAATTATTTGTGAAAGAGATAGTAAGATTACATGGCATCCCCAAGACTATCATTAGTGATAGAGACACCTTGTTTACCTCAAGGTTCTGGAGTAGCTTTCAAGAAGCCATGGGGACAGAATTAAGCTTAAGCACAACCTACCACCCACAAACAGATGGGCAAACTGAGATTGTTAACAAGATTTTAGAGGATTTACTTAGAGCATGTATACTTGACTTTGGAGGCAGCTGGGAAGATCATCTCTACTTAGCTGAATTTGCTTATAACAATAGCTACCAATCCACTATAGGTATGGCTCCATTTGAGGCCTTGTATGGAAAGCCTTGTTTATCTACTGCATGTTGGATGGAGGTTGGTGAAAGAGTATTGCTTGGACCATAACATGTGAAGGAAACTTCTGCAAGAATTGAATTAGTGAGGCAGAGAATAAGAGCAGCACAAGAAAGACAAAAAGCATATGCAGATAAAGGGAGAAGGCCAGTGGAATTTGAGGTAGGAAATTATGTATTCCTCAAAGTTTCACCAATGAGAAAAATACTAAGGTTTGGCAAGGAAGGAAAATTAACACCAAGATATATAGGTCCATATGAAATTATTCAATGAATAGGAACTTTGGCTTATAAGCTAAAACTGCCAGAGGAATTGAGTAATATACATGATGTATTTCATGTATCTCAATTGAGAAAATGGGTGCATGATAAGGAGACCATTCTTGAATCTCCTACACATGTTGAAATTCAAGAAAATCTGGTGTATAAGAAAGAACCAGTGGGCATTGTGGCTAGAGAAGAAAAAAAATTGAGACATAAAGTAATTAAATTGGTTAAAATCCAGTGGAGCTTAGATGAGAATGACTGTACATGGGAGGCTGAAGATAGGATGAAGGATAAATATCCTAATCTATTTTCTGCTTAAAGGTATGCCTAAAATTATGATAAACTAAAACATTACTTAAGTGTGTTTGATTGGCTTTGAGTGCCTGAGTTTTTGAAATTTCTAAAATGAAATTATGTTCTGTATGCAAAAGAATCGAAATGTATGAAAAAAATATATAATAATAATTATAGGACACAATTCCTTTTAGGAGGGGAGTATGTGAAGACCCAAATTTTTGAGATAAAAATAATTTTAAAAGAAAATTTGAAATCAGTTAACAGAGAATATTTAAAGAATAGAATAGTTTGAAAATAAATATTAAGAGTAAGTGAAATAATTAAATAAGAGGATAGTGATTTTTCAATGAAGAATAATGAGAAGAAAATGATCAAGTATGAGTGAGTTTTGCATACACATATCTCATATATATATATATATTAAATATGAGTAGCCAAAGAAATATAGAGTGATAAAATAAATTCTTCTAATAATTAAAAGTGCATAAAACCAATTTAGTATTATTTAAGCATAAATACATTTTTTAAAAATAAATCAAGAGAAAATAAATGGTCTGAAATAATAGCTAGGAATAATAATAAAAAGAAGTATAAGTGAACTATTCAGGTCTAACAAAATATACAATGTATCTAAGTCACACAAAGATAATGTATAGGTGAATCATGCAAATAGCCTGTACACAGAAAAGCAGAGAAGCAACTGCTTTTACCTAAAATAGAAATCAAAAAGAAAATGGCACATTTAGCCATAAACATATATACATAATTCTCTAAATTGTATGAGGATAAAATGGGTTTTTCTCTCTACTAAACCCTAGCTAAATGTTTTAAAAATGAGAGGATAGCAGCAGTTTGTTTCTGAGAGAAAACAGAGAAATATAAAAAAAAAAAGAAACGCAAAACTCACATTGTCTTCAAGCTTAACCATTCTCGGGGAAGAGAAGAGGAAGGTGAGTGATAAATCACTTATGAGATTTGAGGCATTAAGACCCAAGTTAAGGGCAGCCAAGTTATTTTATATTAAAGTTACATTATGTTTTTTTATTTGATTTTATTCTCTGGATGAAAATATGTTGATCATGGGTGGTATTCTATTTGAATTTTGGAATGAGATTTTAATCTGTTTTGATCTGTTGTGATGGTTTCAATTTTTGTTTTAAAATATAAATAATCAAACAAATACTCTAATCACATAAATAGATTTTATATTCTAGTTTTTATATGAAAATGAACTAAATGTTTTACTGAGAAATAGGGTATCAATGAAAGAAAAGAAGTAGACAGTGTGAATAATGAGATTCATGCTTATGCCTAGTTTATATTAAAAATGATATGAACAATGCAATATTACAAATATGTGCTATTTGTTCAGATTACAAGCCAATATGTTTTTATGGGTTTTTCTAAAAAACCATATCCTATGTTCACAGTAAAATAAATATAGTATTTCATATTATTTCACCAGCTTTATGCAAGCAATGGAAAAAATTTCTAGAAATAAATAAATAAATATATATATATATATAGATAAGCAGGTTTTGGAAAATATGATTAAACAAAAAGTGACTTGGAAATAAGTTGTGGAATTTTGTAAGAATGCTTTGAGTGTCTGGATGTAATCTTTGAGTGAGATCCATAATTTTTGATTTATGTAATGAAGGAAAGAACTTAAGCATTTATGGAAATTAAAAAGAAAAATTCCTCAAAAAATAAATAAGCATGGTCTCTGTGAAGAACCAAAATTTTTTAGAATAAAAATTACTTTAAAGAAAAGAAAAACAAGAAATGGAAAATAAATACCAAGAATGAATGAAGTAAATAAGTGAGAGAATGATAGTTAGAGAAAATAAGAATGGGGAGAAAAATAGCTGAGTAAAAAAGGAGCATTATATTCACATATTGTATGTGTAAATATATATATATAGGTATTATATAAATAACTAAAGAATAAAAATAGCTTGAAAATGAATATCAGAAGTGAGTGAAGTAATTATGCAAGGAATAATTATTTTTATACAGTGATGAGAGGAAAATGATTAAGTATAAAATGAATTCAAAAATTCACATGACTTGTGTATAGGTGAATATTGTATAGAAAATATATACATATGATCAGAGAAGTATGGGATGATAAAATAAAAATCCTCTTGATAATTAAAATGCATAAAAACCAATCAAGAAATATTTATGACTGTGAATGCATTTTTGAAATAAATCAAGAGAGAAATAAATGATAAAATAGGTCAATTGAAAATTAAACTTATAAAAAGAAACATGAAAAATAACTCGGATATAATAAAAATACATTGTCAAGTTGAGTCATAGGAAAACAATGTGCAGGTAAAAATCATGCAAATAGCATGCATTCAGAAAAGAGAAAAACAAACTGTTTTCACCTGAAATAGAAATAAGAAAGAAAATGGCCAAATTAGCCATAAGCATGCATACAGGCTTCTTTTATTTTTGTAAGGATAAAATGGGTGTTTCCTCTATTAAAACCCTAGTTAAATGATTTAAATCAAGGGGTAAGGCAGAGGTTTTCTCTGAGGAGGAAAAACAGAAGTTTAATTAAAAAAATATATAAAGGAGAAACTCACACAGTCTTCAAGCTAAAGCATTCTCGAGGAAGAGGAGAGGAAGGTGAGTGATAATCATTTAAAAGACTTAAGGCATTAAGACCCAAGTAAGGGCAGCCAAATTACTTTATATAAAATCATATTATGTTTTTCTGTTTGGTTTTATTCTCTGAATAAATACATGTTGATCATGGATGGTATTTTGGTTGAATTTCTGGTTAATGTTTTGATCTGTTTTGAGTTGTTATAATTGTTTCAATTTTTGCTTTGAAATATAAATAACCAAACATATATTCATATTATAGAAATGGATTTTATAATCCAGTTTTATATGAAGAATGAACTAAATGTTTTATTGAGAAATAGGATATCAAAGGGAAATGAAGTGGGCAGTGTGTAATGAGATTCATGCTCATGCCTAGTTCATATTAAAAATAATATGAACAATGCAATACTACAAACATGTGCTGATTTGTTCAGATCATGAGCCAATATGTTTTTATGGGTTTTTCTTAAAAACCCTATCCTATGTTCACAGTAAAATAAATATAGTATTTCTTATGGTTTCATCAGATTTATGCAAGCAATGGGAAAATTTCTAGAAATAAATATACAGGAAGTTTTATAAAATAAGATTAAGCCAGAATGACTTTGGATGTGAAATTTTGTATGAATGCTTTGTATGATTGGATGTAAACCCTTGAGTGAGTTTAATAAATTTTGGGGTTTATGTAATGAAAGGAAGAACATGAGCACCTCTGGAATTAAAAAGAAAATTTCTCAGCAATTAAATGAGCATGGTCTCTAAATTACAAAGTAATTTAGGAGAGGTGCCTTGATCTACTCATCATCAGGTGGATGATGGGTATGTGCATGACTTGTTCAAGTCCTGAAGGCCTCTGTGCAAAGGTTAACAGAATTGAGTCCTTTGCAATGCACACTTTGTGTTCAAAGGCAAGAGTTTAGACCATATAAAATATAAAATGGGATTGAAAGGTTATGCTATGGATTTTAGGAAGCTAAAATCCATAGGAGTTTTTACATGTACAACTGAATGGATTGAATGGATGAATGCTTGGGTGTATGTTGGTTAGATAAATTTAAATGTACATATGTTCAGGTTTAACATGAAATTGAATAGTGTCAAATATATATGTTCTCTGCATAGTTTTAAGAATTTATAAGTTGTTTTAATAATGATTTCACTCATACCAGAATTTTATTCTGACCCTATTTATTGCCTTTGCAATATTTGGGGTGTCTCATTTTTATTGAGGCAGCTCAAAATATAGTTGCAGGTAGAGATGCATGAGTAGCTTGCTTGCTTGGAAAATTAGAAGACTTACTTGAGTTTATAAAATGAAGTAGTTCATTGTAATAAAGATAGCTAGGCAAACTTTCTTAAGTCTATGCAGACCTTTCAGAATTGTAGTGGCTTTATTCATTTAAAAAGAATCTGTAAAACTTAAGTATTATATGTGTCTTGAGCTACTGACTTTGATGGTTTCTGGTGAGTTGTGATGGAGAAAATTATGCCATGTAATTTTAATATGTGGACATGCTTTCTTTATCAAAGTTTGTTAAATTTTTAAATAGAAAAGGTGCAGTAGTTTATGGATAAGCATGTAGCTAAAAATTGTTAAGTGATAATTGAATCTGGCATTGGCTAACCAGAAGAGCTTGACCATGACTTATAACTGATATAAGACCATGAGAAGCTTGAAATCTTAACCTGTTAATTCTCCTTGAACATCTGATTTTCCAGTAAAGAATTTGCATTGTATTGTATAGTAAAAATGAAATACATGCTTTATACTTATACTCTGGAATGCAACTATATTGAACTGAGCTTAGCTAACTACCTATTTGGTTTAAGTTAAGTGAGTTTTGTCTTTAACAAATCTGTTGAAAAAAATGCATTGCCATGTAGTCTACCTAGATATTAAACATGTTAATAATCCCACTGTTTGATTGATCACTATCATTTGTTTTATAATCAGAGAACCTATCAGTATCCTTCTCAAAAGGTTCATCTGAAAGTTTGCATTAGACTGATTTTGATATTGCTCCAATCATTCTATTTTCATATACATACAAGTCTATATCTGGTATGCTAGATTAAGTTAGCATTTTGCTTGCCTGTAGTTTTTCTTCTGCCTGGTCTATAACATACTTACCACCAAATGTTCATAAGATTATTACCAATATTATAAATTAAGACATGAGTATATTTACCTGACATAAACATTGTTTGAATAAGTAATAAGCTCCCCGGGATAAATTCTCAAACTTGAGTTGTTTTAGTACTTTGCATAAATTCAGAGGAAAAACAATAAGCAACAAACTCCTAGATTCCCAGACATTAAAAGCATGAGTAGTTAATCCAGAAATTAAATTATTGGGCCATGAAACAAGTTGTGAAGTAAATCAATTAAATAACTGATTTGAGAAATAAAGCAAGAAAAAAAGTGGTTATATCAGAATTAAATAATAATCAAAGAGATGGCTATGTGACACAAAATCTCTTGAATATGGGAAACATTGTGTGATTGAATTTCTTTGCTAATTTATTTACTCTGATAGGCAAAGAAACATTTATATATCTTCATATATATAAATGACATGATTGGATTGAAATACTGATATTTTTATATTGGTAAAATATGGATCTTGGGGAAATGAATTAAAGAAGTGACCACAAAAAAAAACTCACTAAAAATCACTAAGACAAATTCTAAAAGAAGTGGGTCACTTCAGTCTCTAAATTATAAAATAATTTAGGAGTAGTGCCTTGATCTACTCATCATCAGGTGGATGATGGGTATGTGCATGACTTGTTTAAGTCTTGTAGGCCTCTGTGCAAAGGGTTAACAGAACTGAGCCCCTCTGCAATGCACACATGGTGTTCAAAGGCAAGAGTTTAGACCAAATAAAATAAAAAGACGAGATTGAGAAATTATGCTATGGAATTTAGGGAGTTAATCCATAGGAGTTTGTACATGTACAATTGAATGAAGTGAATGGATGAATGCTTGGGTGTATGTTTGTTAGATAAGCTTACATATATACAGATACTCATATTTTAATATAAATTTGAATAACATCACACATATCAGCTCTCTGCACAGTCATAGGAATTTACAAGTTATTTTAATCCCTGATTTCACTCACACCAGAATTTATTTCTGAACCTATTTGTTGCCTTTGCAATATTTGGGGTGTCTCATTTTTATTGAGGCAGCTCAAAGTATTGCTGCAGGGAAAGATGCATGCATAGCTTGCTTGCATGGATATCTGGAGATCTTGATGAGTTTAAAGTGTTTAAGAAAAGTAGCAGTATTATTGTAATGAATAAGTTAGGCAAAACTCTGTTATGTTTTAAGTATTTCCAGAATTGAAATTTGCTTGTTTTCCTGCAAAGGACATGTAAAAACTTAAGTATTATATGTGTGTTTATGAGTTACTGATTTAAGCAACTGATCTTTTTGCTCTCTGGTGGATTATGATGAAGGAAATTATGCCATATAATCTGATATGTGGACATACTTTCTTTGGCAATATTTGATAAATTTTTAATTATAAGGTTGAAGCAATTTTGAAAAAGCATGTAATAAATTGTTAAGTGATAAGTTGAACCTAGTCTTGGCTAACCAGTAAAGCTTGACCATGCCTTATAATTGATATAAGACCATGGAAAAAGCTTGAAGCCTTAGCCTGCAATTCCTACTTGAATATCTGATTTCCAGTGGGAATTTGTATTGCATTGTATAGTAAGATGAGGTGCATGCTATATACTTACAATCTTTACTGCAACCATATTGAACTGAGCCTTGTTGTCTACTTATATGATTTAAGTCTGGTTACATTTTGGTCTTAGACAAGTCAGTTGTAGTATGCATTGTCATGTAGTCTTATTTAGATATTTAGCATGTCAATTATTCCACTGTTATTGATTACAATCAATTGTTCCACTATTTGGGAATTCATTGGTAATCTTCACCACATGTCCATCTGAAAGTGTGGCATGGGTCTGATTTTGACATTGCTTTAATCATACTGCTTTCATGTATATACTAAGTCTTTATTTGATATGATAGATTGAGTTTGCATTCTGTTCAATTGTATTGTCTCCTCTGCTTGGCCTCTAAACTATGTGATCACCAAGATATTCATCTGATCATTGCATACTTTATAAAATATGAGATGAGCATATTTCCTGACATAAAAATTGTTTTTGTTTGAAATAAGAACCCCGGGCTAAACAAATATGCATGAGTTGTTTTAAATACCCTTTATTTAATCTAAAACAATAAGTATCAAATTACAAAATCCCAGAAATCAAATGTATGGCTTGTAAATCTAGGAATCAATTAATTTGAGAAGTAAAACAAAAAAATAATAAGTGGTAATATTTGAACTTAATATTAATCAAGCTTGAGTTCAAAAGAAGAAAAATTAAAAAGTAGAAATGGCTATGTGACACCAAATCTCTGAAATATGAGAAATATTATGTGATTGAATTTCCTTGCTAATTCAAATACTCTAATAAGCAAGGAAACATTTATATATCTTCATATATATAAATGACATGATTTGATTTATATACTAATATTTTTATATTGTTAAATTCTGGATCTTGGGAAATTAATTAAGAGAAGTGATCCATTGATTTATATATATATATAAACTCAACGGAAAATCACTAAAAATAAATCCAAAAGAAGTGGGTCACTTCAATGCACGCGTGCACGTTTACGTGCACAACCATTCTACTCCAACGTTCGACCAACTACAGCTACCCACAAACTTACCTCACCACGCCTGCCACCTCTGAGCTACCCCCATCCCCTCCACTGCCGTAAGGCGAAATGCGACCGCGAGCGAGCTACACGGGATATCCAGGCTCCGTTCGAATGCCTTCAACCACTCCTTCGGTCAACGATAGACTACACCGCCTACGCCATCCGCTTCGTCCAAGCCTATGCTCCCTCCGTTCCAAGCGCGAAGCCACTCGACCACTTGGCCTTGCCGCAGTTCGACGAAGTTCGAACACCTCCCTAACTGCCTCCTTAAACCATGATCGAAGCAATCCACGACAAACCAAAGGCCAATTCAAAAATCGACCACGGTCACGACCTCAGCCTCGATCTTACACTCCTCCCCGACATCTCCGCTCGACCCCTCAACCACCGGTTCGTCGGATATTATTTTTTGAATGCTTTCGATCATTCCCTTCCCTACGACAAAACAAGCCACTAGAAATCACACGAACGCCTTTAAAAATCTCCAATCGCCGCTACAAACCCATCCGTACCCTCCGTTCGCCAATCCGTGATCGTCGAAAACGGTCGTATTCTCGACCTGTAACAACCCGGGGTTTTATAACAATTAATTAGCGTCAAATGACGATTAAAATTTGTTGGCTAATTGCTGTCGGAGTTTAATCGGTTGAATTCTTTTAAAAATTTGATTGAAATTCATTAGAGTTTGTATTCGGGTGTAAATTTTGTTGAATGTTGATGGGCTTTTGAAATGGATCCTGACCCTTATTTATTTTGGTGCTGTGATAATTATTCGAACCATTCCCCTTATCTCCATTGGCAAGCCCGGCTCCTTCATTTATCATTTGCGAAAAACCCTAGAAACAAACGAACAGGAGAAAGAACAACGGCTCCAAGATTTCTTCGTTCGTCCCCTATGAAGCTTAGGGCTACTCAAAATCGAAGGCGCCGACCTCAAGAAGATCGATTGGATGAGGTTGCTGCTCCATAGATCGTTCGCCTTTTCGAGTTGCACCCACTGCTGCTCCAGATTCGTTTTGCGAAGGTGAGTAATTTTAAATTACTCACATCTAATTCGATTTCATGCATACATGATTTTGTGTTTTCAGGCCTTGAATTCTGGGTACTTTGACTTCGGTCACTTTGGAATTTTGATAGTATTTGACTTCGATCTCATTTTGCTTCGCGTTTGACTTGGTTTCACTGTCGATGATGATTTGGGTCTTTTATAGGGTTCGCAACCCTATTTTCTCGTTCGTTTGATAATTTCAAAAATGTTGCTTTGACCGTTCGACTTTGTTTGGATGTTTGCGATGAATTCTGACCTTTTCCATATGCGTATATTTTTGTATATTACATTATTTGATAATCACGGTGTTGAATTTCACTTTGACGCTGTTGATTTCAATTCCGTGAATTACTTGCTTTGACTTGTTCGTTCCATGACTTCTGCAACCTTTGAACTGCAGTTAGTCTTCGACTACAAACTTGACTTTTGTGATATTGACTTGGTTCGACTTTTGCTTGTTGTTTTCTGACCAGGTTCACAGTTGCATATTTACCTATTTACTCAAGACCGTATATGTGCATACATACATATGTATGTGTGTATGCATATATTCTTGGATTTGTACTTTTGTAGTTTGATTCTCCTTGGCTATTTGGTTGTCTGCACTTCTGTAAGCTTGAGTTTGGTTCTTGGTTCACTTGTAGTTCTTTTGGTGCTTGCTTGTATTCATTCTTGCAGTTGCTTGGTACATCTTTGTTGAACATAGTTTCTCGACTTGTAGTTAATTACTTCTGGCTTGTATTCAGTTATATTGCACTGTCCTCTAACTTGAGTTTGATTCTTCACTTGGAATTGCACTTCCTATATATGTGTATTTTCATTGCATCACTGGTCTTTGCATTTTCCAGTTTTATCACTGTTTCACTTCCACACTGTTGCACTAGTTGCATTTGGTCACTTATTCCAGTCTTCATGTTGCTCTCTGCATACTTGAACTGTCATTGTTTCACTTGTTCATATGCATGTGTTCACCTGATCACTTCCAGTTATACTGCTATTTGAATTGCAGTGCTTCATGTTGTAGCTTGACCATTTGTGGTTTAATGTGCAGACCTGAGTGCATTTTCATGTAGCTTCACTTGAGTTTTCTGATGCATTTTTGAACTGGTGTCTGCACTGTAGCTTTTGTATTGTTGTTGTAGTCTTGATCATTTGAGTCATTCACTAGACATTGTTTTACTTGAACTACTTGTGATATTTGTAGATTTGTACATGATTCTTTTGACCGTTACTTGAGTACTGCATTTGTCACTGATTGTTAATGTTCACTAGATATTGGTATATGTCTGCATTTATGGTCCTTTGGATTTGTGAAATTGTTTCATATCTGGTTTCATTGTAAACCTAGGCTCTTTGATCATATATGGTTTATGTTCCATATATGTATTGTGCAGTTTGCCCCTCGTATTCATTTGTGACTGCAGTTTAGTTTTATATGCAGTTTTGCCCTTGTTGGCTTGCATTGTATTAATGCAATTGGGTCTGTTTTCAAATTCACTTGTGTTGAACCCGACTTCGGGGTTTGACCTTGCGATCATTGTGACTTTCACTGAGCTTTTGTGTATCTCATGCGATAGTGGCGAGGCAGTACATGCGTGCGTGTACTGCAGCCCTATCAGATTTGACAGTTTTAAATTGATGTTTCGATTTGTTGAATTATTTCGTTGGTTCAATTAAATATTTTGAAGTTGTATTTTGAAATGGTTCATTTTGATTTGAGTTGGATCCGTTGGCTTTTGGATTCATTGATCTTCTGAGTATTTCATAGGCTGTATTGGTGAGGCAATACACGTTAGCGTGTACTGCAGCCAATCAGCATTGATGTTTTTAAATTGACATTTCAATTATTTAAACTACTTTGGATTTCTAATTTGTTGTTTAACACTATTTAGTGTTATATCTGCCGTTATCCGATTCTTTTATCGAGGAATCGGATATACGAGATTTCTGTGATTGTCGTCTATTTGACTATCTGATTATTATTGCTGCTATGCACTAATAACTGAGTTTGAATTAGACTGACCCGTGTATTATTTTCTTTTGAATTTAATACTCGGGTCAGACCCGAGTTATTTCAGGTTGTAGATTTCCTTCTTTGAGTTGCTGTTCAGGCTATGAAGACTTTTCACATCTTTTGAAGTTGTCTCTGTTATTTTGTAGAAGTCGTGTCATTGTATATGATGATATGTATTCATGTATATTAGTTGATAATGTACTTGTATATATAACTTGCAGAGTCGACAGTTGTAGTTGTATCATATGTATTGTGTCAACTATGTGTAACTGACATCAGTTATATATATATATATATATGAGACTTTTATTTTTATCTGTGTTCCGCATTTATATTATCTGTGTTATTGTTATATCTAATGTCCTAAACTATTATGAACCATCGTAGTTTGTTTTATACTAATAATTGGGTATGTCGATGGGAGTAAATAAATAAGAAGAAAAATGAAAAGTATATACCACTCCTATCGAGGTAACCAATATTAGCGTAAGGCCAACTACGGATGGCCGCTCCTATCCAGCCTTATTCTTCGTGATAATATACAATATTTCTTTTAATACTCTTTGTTATTATGAGCATAGAGGTGGGGCATCATAGTTGGTATCAGAGCTTGGGGTTTATGGACATAATATAAAACTTAACTCGGATGGAACATATGTTACAACTATCAGTCGATGTTTTATTTGTGCTTTGAGTCAAAACTAAAGTTTAAAATTTTGATGAAAGTTTTTAAATATCATTATTTAAAAATAAAGAGTAAATTTGTGTTCTGATGATTTGATTGATTTGAGTACTGTTTATCAAAGTGCGCAGCGGAAACAGTGAAGCTGTCTTCGCTGAGTACAACTGATAATCTATTTGATTTAAAAAATTGAAATATGAAATTTAAAATTTCATTGGTTGTTTACATAGCTGTAATTATTTTGTTTCTTTGAGAATTTCGAATCCGAATTGAGGATTCGAAGAAATTACAGTTATGTGATTTTTGTTGAAATTTCCGCTGGCTTTCTTTTGTACTAATCATTTATTGATTAGATTTTGCTGTTTTGAATTGTCTTCATTGAAGATACATTCAAATGATTTCTTTGTTTATATTGTAATGTGCGTGCAAATATGAATTGCACATTACTGCATTAATTTTACGTTGAACCGATGCTTGGTTATGAAACGTATTTTGTTGCCGTTATTTTTATAACGGGATTTTTACACCAGTGCTATATTTTTGAAGCACGGTGTTTTGTTGACAATTTTAATGAATGAAAATTCACTGATGTCACATTTTGATGTGAATTATTTTAATGATATTTTTGTTGTTTTAAAATTACTGTCGCTTTGACTTCAGTAACAGTCAAATTTTTAAAAAGTGGATTTTCAAGCGATTATACCGCAATGCTGATTTGTGACCCGTTTTACGGTATTTTGAAAAGTATAATTTCCTTATTGAAATTGCTACTGATGTTGTTGCTTTAATCACGTGATTGGAAAATCGTTTTAAAATGAAAATTGTTTTATAAATTTTTAAAAGTTTGCGTTTTCAAAAGAATGAGAAAGCGACTTAAACGATTCAGAAAAATCGAGGATTATGACCCCTTTCTTTTACGGATTCGCTTAACTCCGGACTTGTTCAATTGAGAATGTGAATTGTTATTTGTATAAATTAAATAAAAATTGTTTTCAGAAATTTTACAGTTTGCGCTTTCAAAAGAATGAGAAAGCGATTTAAACGTTTCAGCAAAATCGAGGACTATGACCCCTTTCTTTTACTGATTCGCTTAATTCCGGACTTGTCCGTTTGAGAATGTAAAGTGTATTTTTACAAAATACACAATTTTGCACTTTCAAGGAAACGATGAAGAGAATCAAACGATTTAGTAAAAGACGTGGTATGGGACATGTGCGTTTGCTATTTCGGTTAATTCCGGACTCGTTAATTGAAATATTTGATGCTTTCGTGTGCTTTCGAGCCACTATGTTGGACCTTCGGGTCATATAATGGACCTTCGGGTCAAATACCAGTACTAGACCTTCGGGTCATTTGTTGGACCTTCGGGTCATTTGTTGGGCGCCAAAAATTATGTTGAGTACTTGGTAGGCTTCGGCCATTTGTTGATGCACGTGCGGCGAATTAAAAACTCGCCATCTGATGGGATCGATCCAAGCTTTTATGTTGATTTTCTAGACTTCTTAATTGATTTCTAGATATTTGTTGTTTCCAATTATCTGTAGGTAATTGGATATTTGTTGATATGAGTTCTGATTATCGTTTTTGATAATCGGATATTTGTTGTTTCTAATTATCGCTTGTGATAATTGGATATTTGTTGATATGAGTTCTGATTATCGTTTTTGATAATCGGATATTTGTTGTTTCTAATTATCGCTTGTGATAATTAGATATTTGTTGATATGAGTTCTGATTATCGTTTTCGATAATCGGATATTTTTTGCTTTTAATTATCGCTTTTGATAATTAAATAATTGCTGATTTGAGATTTAATTATCGCTTTAGATAATTAAATAATTGCTGATTTGAAATTTAATTATCGCTTGAGATAATTAAATATTTGTTGATTTTAGATTTAATTATCGCTTGAGATAATTAAATATTTGTTGATTTTAGATTTAATTATCACTTGAGATAATTAAATATTTGTTGATTTGAGATTTAATTATCGCTTCAGATAATTAAATATTTGTTGATTTTAGATTTAATTATCGCTTGAGATAATTAAATATTTGTTGATTTTAGATTTAATTATCGCTTGAGATAATTAAATATTTGTTGATTTGAGATTTAATTATCGCTTGAGATAATTAAATATTTGTTGATTTTAGATTTAATTATCGCTTGAGATAATTAAATATTTGTTGATTTTAGATTTAATTATCGCTTGAGATAATTAAATATTTGTTGATTTTAGATTTAATTATCGCTTGAGATAATTAAATATTTGATGATTTGAGATTTAATTATCGCTTGAGATAATTAAATATTTGTTGATTTTAGATTTAATTATCGCTTGAGATAATTAAATATTTGTTGATTTTAGATTTAATTATCGCTTGAGATAATTAAATATTTGTTGATTTGAGATTTAATTATCGCTTGAGATAATTAAATATTTGTTGATTTTAGATTTAATTATCGCTTGAGATAATTAAATATTTGTTGATTTTAGATTTAATTATCGCTTGAGATAATTAAATATTTGTTGATTTTAGATTTAATTATCGCTTGAGATAATTAAATATTTGTTGATTTTAGATTTAATTTCTCGCTTGAGATAATTAAATATTTGTTGATTTGAGATTTAATTATCGCTTGAGATAATTAAATATTTGTTGATTTGAGATTTAATTATCGCTTGAGATAATTAAATATTTGTTGATTTTAGATTTAATTATCGCTTGAGATAATTAAATATTTGTTGATTTGAGATTTAATTATCGCTTTAGATAATTAAATATTCGTTGATTTTAGATTTAATTATCGCTTGAGATAATTAAATATTTGGGGATTTGAGATTTAATTATCGCTTGAGATAATTAAATATTTGTGGATTTTAGATTTAATTATCGCTTGAGATAATTAAATATTTGTTGATTTTAGATTTAGTTATCGCTTGAGATAATTAAATATTTGTTGATTTTAGATTTAATTATCGCTTGAGATAATTAAATATTTGTTGATTTTAGATTTAATTATCGCTTGAGATAATTAAATATTTGTTGATTTTAGATTTAATTATCGCTTGAGATAATTAAATATTTGTTGATTTGAGATTTAATTATCGCTTGAGATAGTTAAATATTTGTTGATTGAGATTTCTGATTATCGTTTTTGATAATCGGATATTTGTGTTTCTGATTATCGTTTTTGATAATAAGATATTTGTGAAATTTGATTATCTTTTGTGATAATTAAATATTTGTTGATTTTATTATCGTTGTGATAATTAAATATTTATTAATTGGGATTTCTGATTATCGTATCGATAATTAGATATTGCTGTTTCGTGAATTTCTGTATTTTAATTATCTAGCTGATAATTGAATATTGCTGATAATTGCGTTTATCCAGTCTTGTTGTTTTCTGATTATCTTTTGATAGTTAGATTTTGTTGAGAATTTGTGAATTTCTTTTATGAAATTACAAGATTTCTTTGACATTTGAATACCCGACTTTTATCTTTCTAACTTAACCAGTTTATGTTAGAAGAATAATCATTATAGACGGCTTTCATTATGAAAATTGCGGGGACGCAATTTTTACAAGGAGGGGAGTCTATAACAACCCGGGGTTTTATAACAATTAATTAGCGTCAAATGACGATTAAAATTTGTTGGATAATTGCTGTCGGAGTTTAATCGGTTGAATTCTTTTAAAAATTTGATTGAAATTCATTAGAGTTTGTATTCGGGTGTAAATTTTGTTGAATGTTGATGGGCTTTTGAAATGGATCCTGACCCTTATTTATTTTGGTGCTGTGATAATTATTCGAACCATTCCCCTTATCTCCATTGGCAAGCCCGGCTCCTTCATTTATCATTTGCGAAAAACCCTAGAAACAAACGAACAGGAGAAAGAACGGCGTCTCCAAGATTTCTTCGTTCGTCCCCTCTGAAGCTTAGGGCTCCTCAAAATCGAAGGCGCCGACCTCAAGAAGATCGATTGGATGAGGTTGCTGCTCCATAGATCGTTTGCCTTTTCGAGTTGCACCCACTGCTGCTCCAGATTCGTTTTGCGAAGGTGAGTAATTTTAAATTACTCACATCTAATTCGATTTCATGCATACATGATTTTGTGTTTTCAGGCCTTGAATTCTGGGTACTTTGACTTTGGTCACTTTGGAATTTTGATAGTATTTGACTTCGATCTCATTTTGCTTTGCGTTTGACTTGGTTTCACTGTCGATGATGATTTGGGTCTTTTATAGGGTTCGCAACCCTATTTTCTCGTTCGTTTGATAATTTCAAAAATGTTGCTTTGACCGTTCAACTTTGTTTGGATGTTTGCGATGAATTATGACCTTTTCCATATGCGTATATTTTTGTATATTACATTATTTGATAATCACAGTGTTGAATTTCTCTTTGACGCTGTTGATTTCAATTCCGTGAATTACTTGCTTTGACTTGTTCGTTCCATGACTTTTGCAACCTTTGAACTGCAGTTAGTCTTCGACTACAAACTTGACTTTTGTGATATTGACTTGGTTCGACTTTTGCTTGTTGTTTTCTGACCAGGTTCATAGTTGCATATTTACCTGTTTACTCAAGACCGTATATGTGCATACATACATATGTATGTGTGTATGCATATATTCTTGGATTTGTACTGTTGTAGTTTGATTCTCCTTGGCTATTTGGTTGTCTGCACTTCTGTAAGCTTGAGTTTGGTTCTTGGTTCACTTGTAGTTCTTTTGGTGCTTGCTTGTATTCATTCTTGCAGTTGCTTGGTACATCTTTGTTGAACATAGTTTCTCGACTTGTAGTTAATTACTTCTGGCTTGTATTCAGTTATATTGCACTGTCCTCTAACTTGAGTTTGATTCTTCACTTGGAATTGCACTTCCTATATATGTGTATTTGCATTGCATCACTCGTCTTTGCATTTTCCAGTTTTATCACTGTTTTACTTCCACACTGTTGCACTAGTTGCATTTGGTCACTTATTCCAGTCTTCATGTTGCTCTCTGCATACTTGAACTGTCATTGTTTCACTTGTTCATATGCATGTGTTCACCTGATCACTTCCAGTTATACTGCTATTTGAATTGCAGTGCTTCATGTTGTAGCTTGACCATTTGTGGTTTGATGTGCAGACCTGAGTGCATTTTCATGTAGCTTCACTTGAGTTTTCTGATGCATTTTTGAACTGGTGTCTGCACTGTAGCTTTTGTATTGTTGTTGTAGTCTTGATCAATTGAGTCATTCACTAGACATTGTTTTACTTGAACTACTTGTGATATTTGTAGACTTGTACATGATGCTTTTGACCGTTACTTGAGTACTGCATTTGTCACTGATTGTTAATGTTCACTAGATATTGGTATATGTCTGCATTTATGGTCCTTTGCATTTGTGAAATTGTTTCATATCTGGTTTCATTGTAAACCTGGGCTCTTTGATCATATCTGGTTTATGTTCCATATATGTATTGTGCAGTTTGCCCCTCGTATTCATTTGTGACTGCAGTTTAGTTTTATATGCAGTTTTACCCTTGTTGGCTTGCATTGTATTAATGCAATTGGGTCTGTTTTCAAATTCACTTGTGTTGAACCCGACTTCGGGGTTTGACCTTGCGATCATTGTGACTTTCACTGAGCTTTTGTGTATCTCATGCGATAGTGGCGAGGCAGTACACGCGTGCGTGTACTGTAGCCCTATCAGATTTGACAGTTTTAAATTGATGTTTCGATTTGTTGAATTATTTCGTTGGTTCAATTAAATATTTTGAAGTTGTATTTTGAAATGGTTCATTTTGATTTGAGTTGGATCCGTTGGCTTTTGGATTCATTGATCTTCTGAGTATTTCATAGGCTGTATTGGTGAGGCAATACACGTTAGCGTGTACAGCAGCCAATCAGCATTGATGTTTTTAAATTGACATTTCAATTGTTTAAACTACTTTGGATTTCTGATTTGTTGTTTAACACTGTTTAGTGTTATATTTGCCGTTATCTGATTCTTTTATCGAGGAATCGGATATACGAGATTTCTGTGATTGTCGTCTATTTGACTATCTGATTATTATTGCTGCTATGCAGTAATAACTGAGTTTGAATTAGACTGACCCGTGTATTACTTTCTTTTGAATTTAATACTCGGGTCAGACCCGAGTTATTTCAGGTTGTAGATTTCCTTCTTTGAGTTACTGTTCAGGCTATGAAGACTTTTCACATCTTTTGAAGTTGTCTCTGTTATTTTGTAGAAGTCGTGTCATTGTATATGATGATATGTATTCATGTATATTAGTTGATAATGTACTTGTATATATAACTTCCAGAGTCGACAGTTGTAGTTGTATCATATGTATTGTGTCAACTATGTGTAACTAACATCAGTTATATATATATATATATATATGAGACTTTAATTTTTATCTGTGTTCCGCATTTATATTATCTGTGTTATTGTTATATCTAATGTCCTAAACTATTATGAACCATCGTAGTTTGTTTTATACTAATAATTGGGTATGTCGTTGGGAGTAAATAAATAATAAGAAAAATGAAAAGTATATACCACTCCTATCGAGGTAACCAATATTAGCGTAATGCCAACTACGGATGGCCGCTCCTATCCGGCCTTATTCTTCGTGATAATAGACAGTATTTCTTTTAATACTCTTTGTTATTATGAGCATAGAGGTGGGGCGTCACAGTTCGTATCAGAGCTTGGGGTTTATGGACATAATATAAAACTTAACTCGGATGGAACATATGTTACCACTATCAGTCGATGTTTTATTTGTGCTTTGAGTCAAAACTAAAGTTTAAAATTTTGATGAAAGTTTTTAAATATCATTATTTAAAAATAAAGAGTAAATTTGTGTTCTGATGATTTGATTGATTTGAGTACTGTTTATCAGAGTGCGCAGCGGAAACAGTGAAACTGTCTTCGCTGAGTACAACTGATAATCTATTTGATTTAAAAAATTGAAATATGAAATTTAAAATTTCATTGGTTGTTTACATAGCTGTAATTATTTTGTTTCTTTGAGAATTTCGAATCCGAATTGAGGATTCGAAGAAATTACAGTTATGTGATTTTTGTTGAAATTTCCGCTGGCTTTCTTTTGTACTAATCATCTATTGATTAAATTTTGCTGTTTTGAATTGTCTTCATTGAAGATACATTCGAATGATTTCTTTGTTTATATTGTAATGTGCGTGCAAATATGAATTGCACATTACTGCATTAATTTTACGTTGAACCGATGCTTGGTTATGAAACGTATTTTGTTGCCGTTATTTTTATAACGAGATTTTTACACCAGTGCTATATTTTTGAAGCACGGTGTTTTGTTGACAATTTTAATGAATGAAAATTCACTGATGTCACATTTTGCTGTGAATTATTTTGATGAGATTTTTGATGTTTTAAAATTACTGTCGCTTTGACTTCAGTAACAGTCAAATTTTTAAAAAGTGGATTTTCAAGCGATTATACCGCAATGCTGATTTGTGACCCATTTTACGGTATTTTGAAAAGTTTAATTTCCTTATTGAAATTGCTACTGATGTTGTTGCTTTAATCACGTGATTGGAAAATCGTTTTAAAATGAAAATTGTTTTATAAATTTTTAACAGTTTGCGTTTTCAAAAGAATGAGAAAGCGACTTAAACGATTCAGAAAAATCGAGGATTATGACCCCTTTCTTTTACGGATTCGCTTAACTCCGGACTTGTTCAGTTGAGAATGTGAGTTCTTATTTGTATAAAATAATAAAAATTGTTTTTAGAAATTTTACAGTTTGCGCTTTCAAAAGAATGAGAAAGCGATTTAAACGTTTCAGCAAAATCGAGGACTATGACCCCTTTCTTTTACTGATTCGCTTAATTCCGGACTTGTCCGTTTGAGAATGTAAAGTGTATTTTTACAAAATACACAATTTTGCACTTTCAAGGAAACGATGAAGAGAATCAAACGATTTAGTAAAAGACGTGGTATGGGACATGTGTGTTTGCTATTTCGGTTAATTCCGGACTCGTTAATTGAAATATTTGATGCTTTCGTGTGCTTTCGAGCCACTATGTTGGACCTTCGGGTCATATGATGGACCTTCGGGTCAAATACCAGTACTAGACCTTCGGGTCATTTGTTGGACCTTCGGGTCATTTGTTGGGCGCCAAAAATTATGTTGAGTACTTGGTAGGCTTCGGCCATTTGTTGATGCACGTGCGGCGAATTAAAAACTCGCCATCTGATGGGATCGATCCAAGCTTTTATGTTGATTTTCTAGACTTCTTAATTGATTTCTAGATATTTGTTGTTTCCAATTATCTGCAGGTAATTGGATATTTGTTGATATGAGTTCTGATTATCATTTTTGATAATCGGATATTTGTTGTTTCTAATTATCGCTTGTGATAATTGGATATTTGTTGATATGAGTTCTGATTATCGTTTTTGATAATCGGATATTTGTTGTTTCTAATTATCGCTTGTGATAATTAGATATTTGTTGATATGAGTTCTGATTATCGTTTTCGATAATCGGATATTTGTTGCTTTTAATTATCGCTTTTGATAATTAAATAATTGCTGATTTGAGATTTAATTATCGCTTTAGATAATTAAATAATTGATGATTTGAAATTTAATTATCGCTTGAGATAATTAAATATTTGTTGATTTTAGATTTAATTATCGCTTGAGATAATTAAATATTTGTTGATTTTAGATTTAATTATCGCTTGAGATAATTAAAGATTTGTTGATTTGAGATTTAATTATCGAGGAATCGGATATACGAGATTTCTGTGATTGTCGTCTATTTGACTATCTGATTATTATTGCTGCTATGCACTAATAACTGAGTTTGAATTAGACTGACCCGTGTATTATTTTCTTTTGAATTTAATACTCGGGTCAGACCCGAGTTATTTCAGGTTGTAGATTTCCTTCTTTGAGTTGCTATTCAGGCTATGAAGACTTTTCACATCTTTTGAAGTTGTCTCTGTTATTTTGTAGAAGTCGTGTCATTGTATATGATGATATGTATTCATGTATATTAGTTGATAATGTACTTGTATATATAACTTCCAGAGTCGACAGTTATAGTTGTATCATATGTATTGTGTCAACTATGTGTAACTGACATCAGTTATATATATATATATGAGACTTTTATTTTTATCTGTGTTCCGCATTTATATTATCTGTATTATTATTATATCTAATGTCCTAAACTATTATGAACCATCGTAGTTTGTTTTATACTAATAATTGGGTATGTCGATGGGAGTAAATAAATAAGAAGAAAAATGAAAAGTATATACCACTCCTATCGAGGTAACCAATATTAGCGTAAGGCCAACTACGGATGGCCGCTCCTATCCAGCCTTATTCTTCGTGATAATAGACAGTATTTCTTTTAATACTATTTGTTATTATGAGCATAGAGGTGGGGCGTCACATGACCACTTACTGTTTTTTAGAGATATCTCTCCAACCACTTGCTCAAAATCCATGAAACTATTTTTAGCGGAAGGTAGATTCGATTATGAACAACTTTCATGTTGGTCGCTGTGGCTAAAAGTGAATAGGTTGAAGTGTGGTGATTTTTGAAGAGAAGAAAAGTTTGATTTTTCCTCTGTAAATACAAATAAGAAGAAGAAGAAGTTTCATCTCTCTTTCCAGATGATGGTGTATTTATAGGTGGAGATGGCCTGGTGGTGAAGGGTTGAGGCATTTATGGTGAAGTGATGGAGATGTTATAGGGTGGTAGGCTGCGGTTGAATGATGTTGTAGGGTAGCTGATGTGGGAATGAGGTGAAATAAGAGGGAAGAGATCTAATTTGGATTTTATAAAATATCTATATATTTAAATCAAACATTTCGAGGTACGACGCTGTCCCATACTCTGACTGCGTATGAACTACTAACGACAAAATAAAATATAATCGCTCACAACAATGTGACATGATCACGAAACGACAATAACATAGACTAGTTGTCTTATTCAGTTAAATTTTTAAAATGCCGATGTTTGACATAAAAAGTGTTAAACAAAAATTTAATTATTTTCCAAATTAAAAATTATGGAAAAATAATTCTAAAAATTAAATCACAAATACGTCTTCAAAAATCAAATCTAAATTTGAAACATATATTTTATTATAATTTAATTCAAATCCGAATATTTAAATAAAATAAATATTCAAATTTGATGCCCAAAATACGGGTTGTTACATAAATTTTTAAATTTAATATAGTGGAAATTAGCCACAAGGGCCTCTTTAGCATGTGGAATTAGTTTCTAGAACACACAACTGAAATAATTACTTTTAAGGACAAAACATAAAATAATTAGTTTCTAGGGCCTAAAATCCTATGAAATTATGTCCTTGAAAGTAATTGGACTGCTGACTTTGTCCTTGAAAGTAATTATTCTGTCGACTTTGGCCTTGAAAGTAATTTGTTTGAATGTGTGTCCTAGAAACTAATTGGACTGCAAAGTTTGTCCTTCTGATGAAATTCCCCTTAAATATAATTATTGGATAAAAATGGTTAAAACTAAAAAAATTATAATGTATTAATGTAATTTATTGAATATGAACCTTTTTAAGATTTTGAAATAAATAATTTCAAAGATTTTTGCAATAACAACTATGGAAATGAAATTTTAGATATTGAATGTGTTTATAATCAATAACTGGACTTGAATAATAAATGTTGAATTATTTGGATGAAAATAAAATAATTGTTGATATAAAATTTCAATTGAAATTTTATGATTTATTAATGTCATTTATTTAATAATTGAATTGTATAAATTTAATATTGGGAATTATTTAAATAATTGAAGTCTGAATTTAATGTGAATGAAAATGATGTCGAAAGTTGATTTAAATTTTATTTAAATAACAATGAAGATGGTTAACATTTAAAATTGAATTTAAAAGTGTATAAATTAAAATTTTGGAATTACTTGTTTTAATTAACGAGTAAAAATAGCCATTTCGGCCAATGTCTTGGATCTCGACGAAACTAGTTTCATCGGATCCGTAATAGCGAATTATTGTAGGATTTCAAGTTCCGTAGCGATTGGACTTATCGTTTGGTCGTGCGAGCTTGAAACGCGTATAAATCAATTAATGTAATTTAAATTAATATAATTTGATTTTAAATGCTAACTTCAATATACATTTGAATTAGGGTTTGAAACTGGTTTCATTTAGTTAAAAGTATTGAAAACCTATATTTCGATATATTGGATGACCCATTTTCGTTTCGGGAACAGAATGGGATTTTCGGGTCGTTGTTATCGTTTTGACCCAAATCGATCTGTCCATCCATTCTTATCCATCTATGTCTATATAAATAGATTTTTCCTCTAAACCTAGCAGTCAATTTCTGTACGTACTTGTATTCTCATCTGCTCCTTCCTTCCTTCCCAATGTCAGACTATCAAAAACCTAAATTCCCAATTCCAAATAAAACCGAAAATCCAAACTCCTCAAACCACATCAAATTATATATCGTTAGAAAGCTCTCGACAAACATAATCTACTTATGCAATTCATTTTTTGATTGGAGGCTTCGTTTGGCCAAAAATTTGAGAAGTACTCTCGGCCGTCCATTCTAGGTTTTCGATTACAACGATAGATCTTCACCCATTCGTCGATCGGGAGGTGGTGCATCGTAAAGGGCATCAAGGGCTTTCAATCGATAGGTTTGTGATGCCCCACTTCTATACTCACGCTAGCCAAGGACACTACGGGGTAATGCCGTCAACTAGCACGAAGAATAAGGTTGTTGAGGAGCGACCATCCGTGTAATTACTTTGTGCGAGTACCGATATGTCAGATAATATAGCTTACATTTCATTTCAAGAGGAAATCCGACATATCAAATACAAACTCAAAGCTACCACACAATGGCTATGTGGACTTCGGAAACAAATATAGAAATAAACATAACACAAATCAGTCACAGATAATCATATCACTAAGGTGGAAACAGATATGAATATAACACATAAAAGTGTACATCAAAGTAGTGGTCAAACTAGATCCACTACATCACAAAAGAATAGGTATAAGTGCTAGACAAAAGAATATATATACATCAAGGAGTCTCTATCTCGAATGTATAACAACAAAAACTACTAATCTAAAGTAGTTAACCAAAAGTCAGGTGACAGACCCTGATAAGTCAAGCAGGAGCACCTGAAATATCTCGGTCTGACCCGAGTATTATTTAAGAAGAAAATAATAAACGGATCAGTCTAGCTATAAATATCAGATAAAATGACATAGGATAAAAGATATGACCAAAAACGTATGATAACAAAAATGCCAAACTTTGTCAAGTATACATCAATAACAACGAAAATCATACAATATCTCAAATCATCTCAAAACACCAAAAAGAATCACATTCTTTAAATTATTCACCAAAACACAAATATTGATAGAGCTTATCAATGAAATCCACGAAAATTGGTGAAACACAAATTCTAGAAATCATCAATTAGAAATCCAGAAATCACAAAGAGGGGCGGCCTATCACAAACGGGAGCATGAAAACTCACCAACACGTGCATCACAAACGGAGCGCTATTCCATGGTCACTAACCATCAATTTTGAGCCGAAGCTCCACAAATGTCCTGAAG
Source organism: Allium fistulosum (assembly GCA_030737815.1). NCBI lineage: Eukaryota > Viridiplantae > Streptophyta > Magnoliopsida > Asparagales > Amaryllidaceae > Allium > Allium fistulosum. The sequence goes on along the minus strand of CM060907.1, from coordinate 910,597,048 downwards.
ACCATGGGTCGCTACCCTACCAAATTGAACCGAAGTTCCACAAACGGGGTTTTTAGTCCCCACACAAACAAATAGACATCGCACATCGCTAGTCTAAATCACAAAAGGATCATCATCGATCAATAAAAAGTGTGAATCACACTAAGCTAGTAAATAGATGAGTTTAGCCTCATGTCCCATAACCACTGGCTTAACTTAAATATTTACAAACAGATTGTAGATTTCCACTCGAAAATTGTCACAAGATTTCAATCGAATAAGTCCAAAAATTAACCGATGAAGTAAACGCAAGCGTTTCATACCACTTGTTTTGCTAAGTCGTTTAATTAGATTTTCTCAAACGAATGAGGTAAAGGTTTGTATGTACTAATAGATTAGAAAACGTTTTATAAACGAGCTTTGTATTAAAAATAGAGTTGAAATCATCTTTGTGAAAGAGTTTGAATATTTACTACTAGTATAGAAAACCTTTATATTTTAAAGTGACAAATCACAGAAATGATTGCAGAAACAATCAATCACCAAAATCCACATTCGAAGACGTGAATTAAAACCATAAAAATCGATACCGAATCCATCAAAAATGGATATTCCCCAAAAATCCCGAACAAGAAGTCATCAAAGTCAATAATGAATGATAAAAACAAATCGGATCAACAAAATCGACTACAAATTGGAAATCCACACAAAAATTGCCTAAACTAGGCAAAAATGCAACTTCCCAGATTCAGTTGACTGGGCTCAGAGTTCAGTCGACTGATTCAATGCCTGGAAACTCTCTGTTTCCAGGTTCAGTTGGCTGAACTCAGAGTTCAGTCGACTGACACATGCCTGGAAACACTCAGTTTCCAGGCTCAGTCGACTGACACAGGGACCAGGAATTTTCTGGTTCCAGGTTCAGTCGACTGAACTCAGAATTCATTCGACTGAATCTGCAAACTTCAGTCTTCTCAACCTAGCCCTACCAAGGGCAAAATCCAAACAAATTGCGATCGGACGAGCGATGGGCGCTAGGGGATTATGCCAATCGGCAACCCAGCCCTATAGTGTAACGATACGGATTTTCGCGTTCGAAAATCAACATCCATACTTTACATCGTATTCGAATGCCGTAGATTCGACCGTTCAAATCCGAGTCGCCGGAGCTTATAACAACATTAAGTAAATAACACAGCGGAATAAATGAATAGTACATTGATATACAATATCTGATACAACAGAGTGATACAATGAATATCAATATACATCAGAGATATGATACAACAAATAGCAGCGGAAAAGAAAACGATAACAACAGTAGCGGATAATCTCCATCTTCAAAGCACCAATCCAGATAATAACGATGAACAAAGATAAGAAAGTGCAGTCCATATCCAAAGACTGAAATAGCTCCAGAAAAATCTACAAATCTGGATATCTGAAAAACCAAACTCTAGACTGCTCGTGTAGAAAATTTTTGAGCATCCAGAGTTTAGGTAAGAAACAATAAACTCCGGATCAGTCATGGGACTGGTGTGAGCAACAAAAACAGTTTATCTTTTTAAAAACAAATAGCAGAGAATTTTAAAGTCAATTCGCAATGCTTTTAGAAAATGAAACTACCATAAGACCTCCCGCCACACACACAATGCAAACGCAGACTTGGAGGAGATTTCTTCTTATGATAGTCAAAGATGCTTACTACGCAAAAATCAAATCATTTGATTATTATTATTAGTGCATAGTGTAGAAAAACATTTCGAAAATAGAATATCAATCTTAGCCAGCATAGGCATTCCGCACTTATGCCTACTATAGCTACCATGCTCAATAGCAGGTTACCGCCACATTCCATGGCAGGTAATACAACTAAAACCGTACAAGGTTCGTATTGTTTCTTTGGATTTCCAACAAATGGTCAGGCTAAGGAACTTCCTATGCCACGATGGGTACGTCCCTGGAATAGACGACCCGAGAACCTAACCGGATCTCTGCCAACACAAGGCCGGGTTACCTCTGCAAAAATAGGTAACTACTGACACGCGTATGCCATCCCCCGATCGTCACCGATCTTCCCGAGGATCCCCGATTCGCAACAACCACAAAGTAATAAATTTGCAGCAACCACAGAGGTTAAGTATCTGGGCTCCATACCATGATACCACCTTTATCCAGAAGGAATGACATACACTAAGGGGCGCTACTCCCTAGAACCTTGCCGCATCTTTCCTGTTTTGACCATTTCCGGGGTGTGAGGCTCGATGAAGTCTCGTCCACAAAGCTACGCTTTGTCACAAAGCCATGCTTCGGGTCGAACAAATGATCAACCTATGATCACAAAGATATAAGATCAAACAAATGATCATATCGCAAATGATCAAACACTGATCATCACACAGCAACACTCAGCATGCCACATTACCAAATTGGGATATATCGCTGATAAATTTCAACTACATAACCTCTGAGCTCGTACGTCTCAGAGAAGGGTGTTAAGCTAAGAGAATAAATTCTCCGCCACCAAACAGAAATGTATTTGAAAGAAATCGGCTTTATATCTCAAAGTGTAATGTCAGACATGTATCCATACAAGTCTGTTCCGGGTTCGAACAGAACCGAAGGCACTTCTCACGAAGCCCTTGCAATTCCGGATAACTTTCAATCACGTCCGGACTTCCCGTCACAAAAAGAGTGATATAAATCTCTATACCGGCGCGACTCAGTGCAGAGACATTCGACAGGTTGTCCTTTCATTTTCGAAAAATATCCGGTCTTCAACACCGGTCTTCAAATGCGATCCATATACGACGTATCACTATTCGGAATGAGTTATACGACCCAAAGGTCCTTTCCCGGTTAACCCGAATAGTGAGCAAAATATTTAAAAACATATGGATATTGGGATTTCAATTAAGTCACAATTTTAAACCCGCTTTCTTTTCAAATGGTTTAACAAATTACCATTTTAATCTTTTTAAACAAAAAGATTCAATTCATAAAGTTCACTTAATTTCACAAAGATTCATTCACAGATTTTCCAAATCGATTTCCATTTCAATTTAATTAATTCGTTAAATCTTTAAATCAAAGATTTAACTCATAGCTTTCAAAACAATTTCATTTCGAATGGTTTAAACAAATCATCATTTTAACTCTGTTAAAAATAGACAGATTTAATTCATAGCTTTCAAAAACAATTCATTTCGAATGGTTTAAACAAATCATCATTTTAACTCTGTTAAAAATACACAGATTTAATTCATAGCTTTCAAAAACAATTCATTCATAACTTGGAAAAAACATTTTTTCAATTTAATCTTGAAATTCCTTTACCTAAATTGGAATTTCACTTCTTATCTGAAAGCTTTTATTCCTTTAAAACAAACAGTTTTTATTTGGAAATTTGATTCATCTATACGAGTTAAAGTTCTTGGGTTAAATCCAAATTTTCAAACAATACTTTTAAAATGGTTTAAATTCATATGAACACATTTATAACATTTTTAACCGTAATTTCAAATCATAGGATTCAATTTCAAACTTGAATTCAAATTTAAATCAAATTATTTAAATTTCAAAACTCGATTAAGTTATTCAAAATAACTTTTATATTTGAAATTCCATTTCAAAAGCTTTTCACTTTAAACCCCAAATTTCTAACTTCAAAATCAATTGAAATTAAAATTTCAATTTCAAAAACATTAAATTTAAATCATCTGTGACTTAACCGATTTCCACGTGAAATCCATATTTGTGTGTATGGTGTAGTCTAGGGGTTTCACACAATAGTGCACATCATACAATCATCACAGATCAGAATACAGAATATAGTTGATAAGCGATATAAACTATAACGCCTATCATATAGATCACAGATATATATCACAGATAAGTAAATTACAGATCACAACATAAATCAAGATGTATCACAAAGCATCATATATCAGGGATATCAAACAATTCACATTCAATAGAATTCAAACATTCATAAGTAAGATCTGTTAATATCTGATTTTAATTAATTTATACCAGGTTAATCACTTACGAATAAACTACAAATTTTGGTTAATTAACATCAATAAATTACAAATCGTTTTGATTAATTATTCTTTAATCATTTATTAATTAACCATTAATAATTAATTTACTAACCCCTTAATTATTAATTGATCAATCTTTAATTATTAAATAATTAACTTTTTAATTATTTAATTCACCATTCCTATTAATTATCTTCAATTAATAAATTTACCCTTAATTAATTACCTTTTAATTAATTATCCTTAATTTTTAAATTAATTAGATTTAAATAAATAATTTATTGATCTTAGTTAATTTTAAATCCAATATAAATCAACTTAACTTTTTAGTTAACAAATTAAAACATTTAAATCTAATTACTTAATTAAGTTTTATTTAAAATAACCTTTGATTTAAATTTTAAACCCAACATTTTAAAATTGTTTACTGGAGCAAGTTAGAATCTGGAAACAAAAACTACTCGAGTAAATCACCACAAATCCCCGTGCCTGTCCCGAGTTCCCTTCCACCCTCGTCTGCTTCGAGTCGAAACTCCACTTGCACGAGACCAACCCCGAAACTCCTCTTTCTTCCCCAAACCAACATTTTTCCTGATACACCAGCTTCTCGCGTGCACGTGCACACGTCATTGCCGCGGCTCCGACCAACTTCGTCTTCGCTCACAAGTCGACGACGACCTATTTGAACCCTCAGACCACCCAGAATGATCAATCCCACCGGAACCCAAAATCGAGCAATTCGATCGAGTTACTGGAACACACGATCACTGGAAACACGTCTCGTCCCGATCATCCAAACCACCATCGTTCACGTCCCCTTGCCCAGACCTTCGCCGGACGATAACACACTCATCCTTCCTGGTCCGATCGTTCGAAACGCTATGTCGACCCCACTAGTGCCTCGCGACTCCGACTGACAAAATACAGGGTTAAAACCCTATTTCGACGTCGCACCACCACCATAGCGACCTAAAAATCCTTCCACCATTTTTCCTCTGACCAATGACTCATTGGCCACCTTCCGACCCAAGCACAAAGTTCTTCCATCACCGATCATCGTGAAATCGACAGGAAACCCATTTTCGAACAACTCAGAAATTTACAACATATATACTTTTAAAAATTATGAAATTACTTTCTAAAATCCTCATTTTCAGATACGAATCCATCCCTATAAACAAACCTTGAAATCAAAAACATCGAATTTCCAAATTGAAAAAGATGTTTCTGTACTTTCTTATTCTCTCAATATTTACTAAATATTCTTATTTTGAATTGTTCCTAAAATTAATGTTTCCTTCATACACACATTTTTCCTCTAAATATCTTAACCTAAAATTTAATGTGTGAAGGGAATTTAAAGTTTATTTATGTGGATTTAGTCTGGGAAGACAAAACAGAGTTGTGTTTATTCATATATAGGCATGCACGCAGATAATCATGATTATATAGACATGCAAACACCTTCACATAGCCATTCAAGCATAATTCATTCATATCATACTTTAAATACAAATCAATACTAAGAAATATAACAGGGTTAAGGGGTTTTGCTCACCTTATTTTCAGAGAAGAACAGAGCCTCACTTGTTTGAAACAGGCTTTGGAATTTTGCTAGCTGAAACTCCTCTAGTTTGCATTTGATTTGTTTTGATCTAAGTTGTTTGATGTTGATGTTTGTTTTGCTTTGAGAACTTGAATTTGTTTTAGTTGAAGCTTGGGTTAAGTTTGGGATGATATACTTTAGTTTTCTTAGTTTTGGAATGGAACAAAACTGAAATGAAAAAGAAGATGATATGTATATGAAGAATGAAGTTACAGGGGATGATAAAATTTTGTACAGGGTAAGGGAGGTAGGCAAGTACAGGTTGAGGCATCTAAAAGAAAACTAAACCATGCTTTACTCGGCTGATGTGATCTCATTCATGTTGGAGAGTAGATGGCATTAAATGAAAGCATGTTCACCATGCTTCTTTGCCCCTCTGTATACTTATATTCTTTTGCCATACTTCATATACCTGTTTTTGTTTTTATTTGTTTCTTTGTTTTGGTGGTTTGAAAATATTGCATTTATTAGTCTCGGCTGAAGATGATGTATTGGTGTACTTTAGAGATGTAAATGTTTTTGGTGACTAAAGAGATTTGTATTTATCACTTTGGGGCTGCAGCTTACATGCTTGTCCTTTATTTTATTTTCTTTGTCTTGCTTGTATTTTGTTTTACTGGTTGGTGCATTGTTTTGTATGTTGATAGATTTTTGTTTGTTATTTTATATACATGAGATTCTATTTTAATATGTTGTTAAAATTAAGCAAATGTTCTACTTTCTATTTTTATTAAAATTTATCTTATATTATTTTCTATTTCTAGTTTAAATATTTATTGTCTTATATTATTTTATAACTCAAACCATTATTAACCATCAACTCTAATATTCATTATCATCAATTACATTATTAAACCATTTTATACTAAATTTTACAAATTTTTATTCAAAATTCAATAAATTATTAATTTAAATTAAATTAAATTTCGGGGTCGTTACAAATAGGCTCTTCGATACACCACCAAAAACATGTTCAAACGTCAAAACTAGGATTTTTAAAGATTTTGACTTCAAAACACCAAAAATTGAAATATTCACCAAATCAATTCAAATCAAAAGCAAATGAACATGAATAGATGTTAGGCATTTATACCTCACAACAATGATAGCTATAGACGTAGATGTGAGTTCAAAAACTCACCTTTAAACCCAAAAACAAAGAAGGAGAAGCTTTAAAAACAAGGCAAGATCAATTCCTCTTCATAACACCTCTAGAATCTTCAATCTATTATCAAAGGTGAAGTTTTTCCTAAGTTAGGTTATAGGAGATTTCTGAAATTAAAGAGGAATGGAGATGGAGAAGAAGAAGAGGATACTTACCTAAGCTTCTCTTGGATTTTGGAGCTAGAACTTGAATTTGCAAAGGAAACTAGGGCTTAGGATTTTAGTTTCCAATCTCTTCCCCCGTTTTTACTAAAGCTTGAAGTGTTAGGAAAATAATAGAATGAATGAAGAGGAGAGGGGTGGAGTTAGGATATAAGATGAGTTGGGTTAGTGGGCTGAAACCCAAACCCAAGCCCAAAGCCCTAAGTGAAAATGTCAAAATTCTACTCAACTCCAAACATATCGATGTTACTCAAAAAGGTCGCAAACGCCATTTTGGATTCAATGGAAGTGGTCTCGAGTCCCAATTCGACTGTTTGCAAAAAGTGACATTTCAGACTTGAATCCGACTTACGATGCTATATTTAAATAAAACATTTAAATATACAATCGTAAAATATGCGAGTTGTTACAAGTTTCGCTCATGTCAGAAGTGTCTCGAGTTGGATAGAAATAGCGAAAAAGGGGAGCAACGGCGCACCGCCGCCGGTGGCTTTGAGATGGTCGCGCGACCATGGTGAGGCGCGCCTTGGCGTAGGCGACGTGGCAGCGCTGTCTAATGGGGTCAGAGACAAACGTGACGGCGGCGGCGGCAGACGTTTGAAGGTGGCGGCATATGATAGGTTGCGTGCTCGAGTCTGTGCTAGCATTTCGTGGGAAGGAGGTAAATGAATTACTATTTTACCACTGTATTATTTTTTAATTTAAAATTTAAATTTGGAATGTTCTAACTTCAATAACTTTTGCATACGAACTCGGCTTGACGTACGATTTCTTCCATTGGGATCGTATCGAACTTCCGAACGATATGGAACTAGTTTGATTTCGTTTGGAGACTATTGGAATTTGGGCGTTCTTTTGGATTTTTAATCGACTATAAATCAAAGGTGAGTGATTCAACCCACTCACACAATACTAAACATTCTTATGTTAGTTGAATTAAATTTATGATGTGATAAGAATTTTATTGATTGCTGTTTAGTAATTTAAATTGTCATTTGAATTTAATTGCTATTTAAATTGATATTGAAATTAAATTGCTAGTTAAATACCTGATATTTGATAACCAATTGATTGTTGTGATTTATAGACTGATTTTGATGTTGATTTTGATGGATGCCGATCGAATGTTTATTTATTCTTATATATCCTTGATATGTTAGCTAGGAAAATCACTATGGGTTGAAATGATACGTACCGGAATGATCTTATAGATTAGGAAAATGGTTATAGGTTGAAATGATACATACCCGAGCGATTTTATTGATTTGAAAATTTATTGATTCAGGAAAAGGGTTCAAGTGAAATATACCCGGAAAATTTAACTATTTTGGGTTGAAATGATACATACCCAATCACTTGACCATAAGGTAGAAAATTATATACAGACACCGTTGGACAATTTTAATTTTTTTTCTAAATTGTAAAGTATGTTAGATTTATAAATTTGACTTTTAAATTTAATTTAATGATTTTATTTAAAAATTTATATTTGCAGAATAAGTTATTTTATATGTTAAAGTTTCAAATTATAAGTTAATATATGGTTTTAATTTTTTTTCTAAATTGTAAAGTATTTTTGATTTATAAATTTGATTTTTAAATTTAATTTAATGATTTTATTTAAAAATTTATATTTGGAAAATAAATTATTTTATATGTTAAAGTTTCAAATTATAAGTTAATAAATGTTTTTAAATTTCTTTTATAAATTGTAAAGTATGTTTTGATTTAATAAATTTGATTTTAAAATTTAATTTAAAGATTTTATTTGAAATTTGTATTTTAGTTAATATAAGTTTTAAAAATCTAAATTTTAAGATTTAAACTTATAAATTTATTTAGTTTTAAAATATATAATTTAAATAATGTAATATAATAAAAACACTTTAAAATTTAATTTAATAAAATATTTAATATAGATTTAAAAGATTTATTTAAAAATTTAATTTAAGAAATTAAATATAGACTTTTATAATAACTTTAATAGATAAAAGATTTTTGTATAATATTTTAGAATTTTGTGAAAGATTTTATAAGGAATTTATAAAAGTTTTGTAAGAGATTTTATAATGGATTTTATAAAGGATTTTTATAAAAGGTTTTTATAAAGGATTTTATAATGGTTTTATAAAGGAGTTATAATGGTTTTAAAGGGTTTTATAAAGGGTATTATAAAAGAACTTGTGTAAAGGAATTTGGAAGCATTTTAAAGGAATTTGCGTAGAGGTTTATGAAAAGGAGAAGAGTTGTAAACTGTTTTGGAATTTATAAATAGCTTTATAAAAGGTTCTAAAACATATAAATATTATAAAAGGTTTAAGAGAGATTTATAAATTATTTTCAAAATTAATTGAAAGAAATCTTCCTCGGTATTTATGAATATATTTATACTTTTGAAATAAGTATATGGATATCTTGATATGAATGTATAAACTGTTTTCTGGATTTATTATTAAAAATGTTTTATGCAATGACCACGGTGTGAAATAACCGCTTGGTTATTAAGGAGACCGGGGTCGGATATTGTCATACTCTCTGCCAATTACGAAACCACTTTAACAACTGTGCACATGGTGGAGAATCCATAATGAAGCAGGATGGTTTGGCCAACGTTAATGGTAAGAAGTAAGAACGTAGGATTGACCTTCGGATCAGCTTGATATGACTAAAAGAGGAGCTATCCCCGGCCAAGTGAGGTCGCTCCTCCCATCGGACACGCTTCTTCGATACCATATTTGTTACTTTGTGATTTATTGGTGGCCACCCTCGATTTGATTATGGGAGTGCATCTCGAGGTGGGCGATAGTAGCTACTATGCGTTACCACTAGTCCGGGCATGCAAAACAGTAGAATCCTACTCTGGGCATTGTCTAGCATAACTTTTCATATGCCTTATCGAGCCCACTACTTTTCGGTTTATGTCATACCTAAGGAGTGCTCCCTGATAGCCCACCAGTTTACGGTGGAGTTTACAATACTGTATAGAACAATGCCTATAAAATGTGTTAAGTGGGATATGGGTAACGCCTTAACGCTATTTTCAATATTATACTTTACTGATAAACACTACATATATAGCGTATACTACTGCATATAAATAGTTTAACGGATCCTTAGGAGATGGAAAATCTTGAACATCTCTTAAGTTATTGCACGCACGTTATACACTGGATAGGAGATGTAAAATCCCGTAAACATCTCTGAAGCTATCATACTCATATTTACTTGTTGATTTAACTTACATAAGATCTTTTAGTTCTGACTCGAGTGTTTTGTCTTTTCATTACGCTCGGGTCAGTCTGAGCTTTTCAGTGTACTGAAGACCATTTTATTTTTGGAGGATGAAGATGGAGATGGGTATATTATTTATTATATATATATTCCACTACATCATAATGTTTTGCTGCATTATCCTATTATACCTGTTGTATGTATAACTCTGATTGTATTGTAAAAGTATAATCAAATGTTATTTGTAAAATAGCTTCATGAACTGTTTATTTATATTTTGTCATTCCGCTATGAGATTCTGTGTTTTGTTTTCATTTCTTTCTCTTATTTTCTTATTTACCCCGTTGACAATCCTCCCTTTTGAATGGTTTGAGTTCGACATGTGTGGTTTATTGTCGATTTAAACCGTTCGAAAAGGTGGGTCATCACAGTTGGTATCAGAGCTTTGGTTTAGCGATAACCTTAGCTTTGTGGGGTTTGACTCATTAGAGATATGGTAGTAATACCCTAGATTGAGTTTGTTTGAGCGTATATATATATGAGAGCATTTATTTGTTAGTGTTATAAAATGTTTTATATTATGTTTACTTATCCGTTGAGTTGTTTATGAATTCTGGTCGGTACATGGGATGCCATGTTATTGATAGGGGTTTCTAAACACTTAAACGAGGCTAGTCAACATAATATTGTTTTAAAATCAGGTAAATGAAATAATTTTATCTAAATTATATTATATAGATATAAAATGATAATTTTCAATAGATGTTAGTTGTTAGGAGATGATAATATTTAATTATCATCGATTATTGGTTGAATTAAATTTTTAAATGAATACTTTGTAAACTCCATTTCATGAAGTGTTCGATAATTACATTGAACTGAAATCAATTAAAATAAGAATTGGTTAAAATGAGAAAGATGTAAATTAATTAAATATTTTCCTAATAAGGTAATGAAACTATATAAGTATATTTATAATATGTCTTATAAATAGAAAGGATTTAAAAGTCAAGAATTTTGAATTTTAAAGCTGTTGCTTTCAAAATTGGTTTGAAAGGCACCAAAATTAATAAGAATATTGTTTGAAAGTGTTTGATGAGAAATATATTTTGAAAGAAATAAAAGAATTAAACTCACTTTGGTTGCTGGAAAATAATTGTAGGGATGACTGCCGCATCGCTAGTATTCATTTTCGAGTTTCAGAGTGAGAATTGCAACCAAAAGGAATTTATTTTCGATTAAAACAAGTTTTGATTGTGAGAAAATATTCTAAGTATGATTTTGATAAATATATGAAAATAGTTTTGAACTTATAATTGAAAATAGCATATATAAAAATAAGTTATAACTTATATATTTGAATAGGAAAGTAAAAACTTTAAATTTTAAAACTGTTGAATATTTTGGTTTAGCAAATAAAAGAAAATTTGAATTTGAGGTATGAAATAAAATAATTAACATAAGAAATGTTAAATAAATTGAGTTAGTATAATGAAGAAAATAAAATGAGGTTTAACTCAAGAAAGCTTAAATAAAAGTGAATGTTATTTGAAATGAATTAAATAAAATAACGAAATGAATTTTAAGTGAATATATAACTTATAGATTTGAGAAATATTAAGGTAAAAAAAAATTCAAATTTGTTCAATGTGAATGATAAGAAGAGAATTTTTTTAAAAATAGAGTTAAAAAAACTGAGTAATGGATTAAATGAATTGAATTGGATTTGAATGGAACTAGATAAATTAGTAAAGTAAATTTAATTCCACTTAAGCTATAAAATGAATTAATAGAATGAATACAACTTGAATTATATAATAAAATGCAATTTGGGTGTGAAAGAAATTGAATGAAAAAAAATGAGTGTATGCAAAATTAATATGAGTAATTGAATTTAATTTGAATTGGATGTAAATAAATTAAATGCAAATAGAATGAGTTTTAATAAAATTGAATGGTAACTAATTGAATATGAAATAAGTTAATGGAATAAATTGTAAATTGAAGTTAACTTAAGAGTAGTTGAATGAAGTGATTGTGATAAAAATAAAATTATTAATATGAATTGAGTTATAAAATAAATTTTACTTAAGTAAAATTATTAATATGAACTTGAATGAATGAAATTAACTAATGAATTGAACCGATTGATTAATATGAACTTAAGATATGAAATAATAATAATAACAATGAGTAGCATTTTATAAAACGTTTATAATAAATATAAATGGTTTTAAGAAATGATTTATAAATGATATTGGTATTAAAGGGAATATACCAAGTGATAGTGAAATAAAATTTAACTTAAAACAAGGTTAAAAGGAATAATTTTATAAATGGTTCATAAATGAATTTATATGAAATATGTTAAACAAAAAGTGAAACAATTGAAATTTTACAAATTGAATTGAATAAGTTTGAAGTAAACCGATTAAATGTTAATAAAAATTGGATGTAATAAGAATGAAGTATATAAATTTAATATTGACATTTGAAATGTAAATTTGATAGTTTGGATTAATTAGATGAATATTAATAATTGTTGAATGGTTTCATGTGTTGCAAAACATTGTTATTACTATTTTAATTGCATATGATTGTGTATGTTGTGTATTTGTGCTTATGTTTATGATTTGGATTCAAAATTCATGCTCCGTGGTTCTGTTTCACTCATACATGTTTTATATCTTATAATAAGTGACTAATATTCTAAATTGAGTTGAGATAGGTACATTCGAGGACCGTTTGGACATATACGCAGATTATATTTTGCTTTTGCTTGCTTAGTACGAGCAAACTCGCTCGTATTAATAACAATAAGGTACACATCTCAGATTACATACCAAACTTTTATAATTTTCTCTTCGGGATGCCTCATCATTGAGGTGAGATGTATATTTGATATATTTGATACATATTTGGGTTATATATTATATTGTAAAAAAAATTCGATTGAGCCGCACAAAGGAGACTTTGCCGAAATTTTCCGTAAATCTGGGTGATAGAAAATTTTTGGGGTTCTAAACAATTTATAACTTGTTTTTATAAGTAAGTTATAATTTCCGTAAACCGGTATCAGAGTGGTATAATATAAGCGTAGTAAAAGTTTTGTAAATAAGATTTTAATGTTTATAAGGATTATTTTGAATAAAATATATCGAACGTTAAATTCTGTACTTAACCCCTTTTCGAGGACGAAAAGTTTTGAGTGGGGGAGAGTGTAACGACCCGTATTTTTAACTATTTAAAATTTTTAAGTTTAATATAATTATTGGATAAAAATGGTTAAAATTAAAAAAAATTATAATGTATTAATGTAATTTATTGAATATAAACCTTAATAAGATTTTGAAATAAACAATTTCGAAGATTTTGGCAATAACAACTATGGAAATGAAATTTTAGATATTGAATGTGTCTATAATCAATAACTAGACTTGAATAATAAATGTTGAGAAACTAAAATAATTGTTGATAATTAAATTTCAATTGAAATTTTATGATTTATTAATGTCATTTATTTAATAATTGAATTGTTTAAATTTAATATTGGGAATTATTTAAATAATTGAATTCTGAATTTAATGTGAATGAAAATGATGTGGAAGTTGATTTAAATTTTATTTAAATAACAATGAAGATTGTTAACATTTAAAATTGAATTTAAAAGTGAATAAATTAAAAATTTGGAATTACTTGTTTTAATTAACGAGTAAAACTAGCCATTTTGGCCACTCTCTCGGATCTCGATGAAACCAGTTTCATCTGATCCGTAATAGTGAATTATTAAAGGATTTCACGTTTTGTAGCGATTGGACTTGTCATTTGGCCGTGCGAGCTTGAAACGCGTAGAAATCAATTAATGGAATATAAATTAATATAAATTGATCTTAAATGCTGACTTCTATATACTCTTGAATTAGGGTTTGAAACTAGTTTCATTGAGTTTAAAAATATTGAAAACCTATATTTCGATATATTGGATGACTCATTTTCGTTTCGGGAACGGAACGGGCTTTTCGCGTCGTTGTTATCGTTTGGACCCAAATCAATCTGTCCATCCATTCTTATCCTTCTTTGTCTATATAAATAGATTTTTCCTCTAACCCTAGTAGTCAATTTCTGTACATACTTGTATTCTCATCTGCTCCTTCTTCCTTTCCAATGTCAGACGTATCAAAACCCTAAATTCCAAATCAAATCGAAAATCCAGACTCTTCAAACCATATCAAATTATATATCTTTGGAAAGCTCTCAACGAACGTAATCTACCTACGCAATTCTTTTTTAGATTGGGGGCTTCGTTTGGCAAGAAATTTGCGAAGCACTCTCGGCCGTCCATTCTAGGTTTTCGGTTTCAATGGTGGATCTTCACCCATTCGTCGATCGGGAGGTGCTACGTCGTAGAGGGCATCAAGGGCTTTCGATTCATGGGCTTGTTCATGTCAGAAGTGTCTCATTTGGCTAGAAACGGCGAAGAAGGCGAGCGGCGGTGCATCGCTGCTGGTGGCTTCAAGATGGTCACGCGACCATGGTGAGGCGCGCCTTGGCGTGGGCGACGTGGCGGGGCCCTCTGATGGGGTCGGAGACGAACGTGGTGGCGGCGGTAGATGTTTGAAGGTGGCGGCATGTGATAGGTTGCGTGCTCGAGTCTGTGCTAGGGTTTCGTAGGAAGGAGGTAAACGAATTACTATTTTACCCCTATATTATTTTTTTAATTTAAAATTTAAATTTTGAACGTTCTAACTTCAATAACTATTGCATACGAACTCAGATTGACGCGCGGTTTCTTCCGTTGGGATCGTATCAAATTTGTGGACGATATGGAACTAGTTTGGCTGCATTTGGAGACTATTGGAATGTGGGCGTTCTTTTGGATTTTTAATTGACTATAAATTAAAGGTGAGTGATTTAACTCACTCACACAATACTAAACTTTCTTATGTTAGTTGAATTAAATTTATGATGTGATAAGCATTTTATTGATTGCTGTTTGGTAATTTAAATTGTCATTTGAATTTAATTTGAATTTTTTTCGAATTAAATTGCTATTTAAATTGATACTGAAATTAAATTGCTAGTTAAATACTTGATATTGATAACCAATTGATTGTTGTGATTTATTGACATCATTATGTTGATTGTGATGGATGCCTATTTGTTGACATTTTGGATGATTGGATGTTTATTTATTCTTATATTTCCTTGATATGTAAGCCAGGAAAATCACTATGGGTTGAAATAATACATACCCGAATGATCTTATAGATTAGGAAAAATTGTTATAAGTTGAAATGATAAATACCCGAGCGATTTTATAGATCTGAAAATTCACTGATTCGGGATACGGGTTGAAATGACATATACCCGGAAAATTTAACTATTTTGGGTTGAAATGGTACATACCCAATCACTTGACCATAGGGTAGAAAATTACATACGGACACCGTTGGTCGGTTTTAATTTTTTTTCTAAATTGTAAAGTATGTTTGATTTATAAATTTAATTTACAAATTTAATTTAATGATTTTATTTATAAATTTATATTTGGAAAATAATTTATTTTATATGTTAAAGTTTCAAATTATAAGTTAATATATGGTTTTAATTTTTTTTTTAAATTGTAAAGTATGTTTTATTTCTAAATTTGATTTTTAAATTTAATTTAATGATTTTATTTAAAAATTTATATTTGTAAAATAATTTTTTATATGTTAAAGTTTCAAATTATAAGTTAATATATGGTTTTAATTTTTTTTCTAAATTGTAAAGTACGTTTTGATTTAGTAAATTTGATTTTAAAATTTAATTTAAAGATTTTATTTAAAATTTATATTTTAGTTAATATAAGTTTTAAAAATCTAAATTTTAAGATTTTAACTTATAATTTTATTTATTTTTAAAGTATATAATTTAAATAAGGTAAAATAATATAAACACTTTAAAATTTAATTTCATAAAATATATAATATAGTTTTAAAAGATTTATTTAAAAATTTAATTTAAGAAAATAAATATAGACTTTTATAATAACTTTAATAGATAAAAGATTTTTGTAAAAGATTTTAGAATTTTGTAAATGGTTTTGTAAGGAATTTATAAAAGATTTGTAAGAGATTTTATAATGGATTTTATAAAGGATTTTTATAAAGGATTTTCTAATGGTTTAGAAAGGAGTTATAATGGTTTTGAAGAATTTTATAAAGGGTTTTATAAAAGAACTTACGTAAATGAATTTGGAAGCGTTTTAAAGGAATTTGCGTAGAGGTTTATGAAAAGGGGAAAAGTTGTAAACTGTTTTGAAATTTATAAATAGCTTTATAAATGGTTCTAATGCATATAAATGGTTTAAGAGAGATTTTAAATTATTTTTGAAATTGATTGAAAGAAATCTTCCTCGGTATTTATGAATATATTTATACTTTTGAAATAAGTATATGGATATCTTGATATGAAGGTATAAACCATTTTCCGGATTTATTATTAAAAATGTTTTATAAAATGACCACGGTGTGAAATAAGCGTTTGGTTGTTAACGAGACTGGGGTAGGATATTGTCATACTCTCTACCAATTCCGAAACCACTTTAACAACTGTGCACATGGTGGAAAATCCAGAACGAAGCAGGATGGTTTGGTGAACGCTACTGGTATGAGGTAAGAACGTAACCTTGACCTTCGGGTCAGCTTGATATGACTAAAACAGGAGCTATCCCCGACCAAGTGAGGTCGCTCCTTCCATTGGACAAGCTTCTTTGATACCATATATGTTACTTTGTGATTGATTGGTGGCCACCCTCAATTTGATATGGGAGTGTGTCTTAAGGTGGGCGATAGTAGCTGCTATGCGTTACCACCAGTCCGGACATTCAAAACGGTAGAATCCTACCCTAGGCATTGCCTCACGTTCCTTGTCATATGTCTTATCGAGCCCACTACGATTTTGGTTTGTGTCGTACATATGGAGTGCTCCCTAATAGCCCACCAATTTACGGTGGAGTTTACAGTACTGTATAGACTACGATGCCTATAAAATGTGATAAATGGGATATGGGTAACGTCTTAATGCTATTTTCAATATTATTCTTTACTGATAGACACTACATATATAGTGTATACTACTACATATAAATAGTTTAACTGTAACGATCTGAAATTTTCAACCATTCGCATCCATACATGTTGTAACGCCCCACTCTGAGACCCACTGTAACAAAGAGTATTACGGGAGTAATACTGTCTATTAAAGCGGAGAATAGAGTATAGTGGAAGCGACCATTTGTAATCAAGCTATATCTATCTACTGAATACGTCGAAAGGATGGTATCTATATTTTTTTTTCAAGTGGTTCGACATATTCAGTAAATACTTATAACGAAATTACAAATGGCTAAAGATCTATCAGGACAAAGCATAATATTAAATGATAAAACATCACAGAACAGAATCACATAACAGATATAAAATCCCAGAACAATACATCGTCAATACAGATCCAAATACAATAAGTGGGTACAAAGCCACTGCCCACACATGTGGGTTAAAAATATGTACATATCAAAGTCTGAATAATAACAGAGTAGCGGAATAGTGGACAAATAAAAGCGCTATCTATCAGCATAGTAGATAATGTCCAAGCGGAAGCACAGAAGCTAAGTCCAGAGACCTAACCTGAAACAACTCGGTCTGACCCGAGCGAAAACACTCGGGTCAGGCTAGCTAAACAATCAGTAATAACTGAGATATATAGTAATGCGGTACATAAATAAAACAGTACTTATCCAAAGAGAAGTATATTATGAACCACATGAATATAATGACGATCCCTAATCATCAATAAACAATAAAAATCTCCAAAGAGAAATCAACACCAAAGTGTAGAATAAATAAAATCGCCTCATATCATCGGCGTAGCCAAAGCTATAAAAAGATGCCCATAGGCAATAATCCCAAGAGTGACCAGAGTCCGTAATCAATGCCCAAGCAAAGATCGATGCACAAAAGAGCAATGGGGATATACTGAAAAGTCAATGAAATCAAAACACTGAAAAGTATTGTCCAGAGACACTGTGAATCCATAAGGTAATCGCACTTACATCGTATGATTCCATAGAACCAACACCGAACGGCGATACTCGAATGGATGTAAAATCATCAAATAATACCAATATTGCACGTGCACCGACCAGAGTCGTTGTTGCCAAGTACTGTAGAGTTGTGATCGATCACTCGCACAGATGCGGAATGTGCGAGACGACAAGATCCTTCCCAGAAGGATAAAGGCCCAGAGGCGCATGCCGAAAAAATAAACTGCTCCATAGAGCAGGTGTCCAGAGACGGTTGCCCAGAGGCGTGGTGACCCAGAGGTCCAGTACTGGCCGCCCAAAGGCTAATGTGTCACCAACTTCTTGGAGAGGAACCCGTAAAGTGTTAACAATGAGTCCCATACCCCACGTTCGCACTAAACGGTTTACTAACCAATAGCAAGCTCACACTCCAAACAATAAAAAGTCCACCTCGTATCATCGGTAAACTAGACCCAAAGGTCAAAACGATCAATCGAATAGGTCGGGGATTAACCGGAAAGGAAATACACACGGTTCCATAGGCCGGAGATTTCCTAACCGTTTAAGCACCTTTCCACTTCGCTCGACATGCTAAAAAGTGAGTGTGAGATTTTTATTATAGGAAATAATGGTGCGAAACAGATTTATAATTGATGTTGAAATCACTTTAAAACGGCTTTTGAAAACTCTCCTATTATGGAGTAATTAATTTAATAATTAAAAATAATATTATATAATAATTTCTAAAGCCATTTAGGAGTGAAAAATCCTTTGAAAATAATTCATAAAACCCGTGTACGAAATCTAGAGACAAATCTCAAAGAAATCAATAAAACCAGAAAATCACTGAAAATATTCTAAGTGTTGGAAAATAGTCCAAAAATGACGCGAACCCAAGTTCGGAAAATTATTCGGACTAGCAAACTGAATCCGAATGGCATGAAAATTGGTAGACATATAGTCCAACATCCCTTCTCCAAACTACAAAAAGATTCGGGAAATTCCAACTTGAAACGAAGAAACGGCGTCGTCTCAAAGTCGGACATAAATCATAAAACTTTACTGTGTCAAAACAGTGTAAAGGTCCCACTTCGACGATATGGTCAAAGGGTCACATGAACTCAGATCTTGATGAAAATTTGCAGGAACGTAGTAAAGTACTCCTACTTTGATATGCAACAAGAATCGTTCGGTTTCGACTTGAAACGAAGAAATGACAATGTTTCAAAGTTGGTCCGACGATAACTGAAAATGATCACTATTGTAAAACAGTTTCTGGGTGCTACTTCGGCAATAGAAACGAAGTATCTAATGCACCCAGATCTAAACCAAACTTTGCATGATTAAAGAACTCGATCTCATCATTTTAACGAGACCAAAAACGATGAAATCTGACAAAGGACGAGCCCGGGATGGCGTCGCAAAGTTGGGGTTCTACGCTGAAAACAACGGGAGAAAAGAGACTAAGGCCTATAGCTATGCACTAACTGGCCAGAGATGAAAAACCACAATTTTGGCATAGTAAACTTCAAATTCTGACAAAATGAATAAAATGAAAGTTGTAGCTTAGTTTCTAAGCTTTCCGGAATGACCAAGATCGTCAAATTCCGACCAGAGATGAATATTCTATGACTAAAACAATTCTCAGATCTAAATTTTATATCATTGTCGTTGTGCTCTCGGGACAGTGGTAAGAATGCACAGTTTTGGCCAAATTAACTTCGAAATTTCATGAAACTCAAAACATGAAAGTTTTAGCTCTAAATCTAAGCTTTCCAGAAAATTCAAATTTATTAGATTTGGATAAGAAACGAGTAACTTATGGCCAAATCAATTTCAGGTTTTTATTTTATCAACCCTGTAGTTTGTTGTCAGGTCAGCGACAAACAAGCATGATTTCGACCAATCAAACCTCAAAATTAGGCAAAGGACAAAACATAAAAGTTATAGGGTATAGAATAAGCTTTCCAGAACTTCAAGAAAATCTTAATTCCGATTTAAGATGAATGAGATATGCCTAATTTACTTACAGCAATAAACTAATTATAATTTCAGCTAGCATATATTACAAATACCTTATGTGCACACCCCAAAATGAAAGCAAAGATGATCAAAGAGCTATGATTCACATGTTACGTAATAAAACATGTGTTAATAACTGATTACCAAAATCAAAAGATGATTAAACACATATTAGAAGAGGTTTTTAGCAATATACCTCTCTTGAAAGCAACAAAGACTATTATAGCATCAACTCAAGTTAGCAAAAGATGATTAGGAGGCTATAAGATCAAAAAAAAACACATAAAACATGTGTTACCAAATAGATTTCAGAAATGAGAAATATATAAAAATGGATTTGAGGTGGGTATTTGCATTACCTTTGCATAGAATGACTTGCATAAGCTAAAACTAGAAGGAGATGAAGATAGAGGCCATTTTTGTTATGAAAGCTTTAGGAAATGATTAGGGTTTTGATTAGGGTTGAATGAATGAGGTTATGAGAGTATGAGATAATTTATAGAGGAGGTTTAGGGTGGGTTATTGGGTTAGGTTTTGTAACCCAATAAGAAGAGAGTTATTTACATGTTTCCAAAAATTAGTCTAAGTGTTCATATATGTTTATAAAACTCATTTTTTTTCTTATCCAAACCCATTTTAAAATCTCTCCTCAAATATTTAACTTTCCAAAAATAACATTTTATCCTCATTTTAAAATCCCATATTTCCCATTTAATTAAAATAGCCTTTTCAAATAATAAATTTTATTATTCCAAATCCTTTTATGATTCATTAAAATAAATAAAAAACCTAACTTTTATTTATTAATTGTTAATGAAAATCCCGGGTTGTTATAGACTTCCCCCCTTAAGAAAATTGCTTCCCCGCAATTCCTTAAGATATATGTCGTCTATAACGTCAAATCCACAAAAGAAGTGATAGAGATAATATAGAGAATTCTCACCTGTAGAAGAAGATGGGTGAAAGCCAGGATAAGAGCGTTCGATAGATTCTCTGGTCTGCCAAGTGCAGTCCTTAGGATTCGGTGACCATTGAATCTTCACGAGTGGAACCTCTTTGTTGCGAAGGTGTCTAACCTCCGAATCAAGCACACGAAGAGGTTACTGCTCCAAAGATAAATCAGGTAAGATCTCTAAATCAGGCACAACATGCAGCTCAAAGATAGAATCAGGATCGCGGACACACATGCGAAGCTGGGAAACATGGAACACGTCGTGCATTCGAGAGAAGTGAGCAGGTAGAGCCATACGATAAGCCACAGGGCCAATGCGTTCCGTAATAGGAAATGGTCCAACATAGCGAGGAGCCAACTTCCCTGTAGAGCTGAAACGCACAACCCCTTTCATAGGAGATATCTGAATAAAGACATGATCACCAATGGAGAACTCAAGAGGCTTCCTGCGGTTGTCCGCGTAGGATTTCTGACGGTTCTACGCCTCTTTCATTCTCTGACGAATGAGAATAATTTTCTCAAAAGATTCCCGAACTGAATCTGGACCAAGAAGGAGCTTCTCGCCAGATTCTAACCAACACGAAGGAGAACGACATGGCCTTCCGTAAAGAGCCTCGAAAGGAGCCATGCCAATACTAGACTGAAAGCTGTTGTTGTAGGAGAACTCTACAAGCGGTAAGTGATCGTCCCAACTACCTCCGAAATCCAGAATACAACAGCGTAAAAGATCCTCTAAAACACGATTCACCCTCTCCGTCTGACCGTCGGTCTGAGGATGATAAGTAGTCGAGAGATTCAGCTTTGAGCCCAAAGCTGACTGTAGGCACTTCCAGAAGTGACTAGTAAAGATAGTGTCTCGATCACAGACGATAGAGCTAGGAATGCCATGAAGTCGAACGACTTCCTTCACATATAGCTTGGCAAGCTGAGGAGCAGTCCGAGTGGACTTAATAGGAATGAAATGAGCTGATTTGGTCAAGCGATCGACGATGACCCAAATAGAAGTATGGCCTGACCTCGATCGAGGCAGACCGTCAATAAAATCCATGGATATCTGATCCCATTTCCACAATGGAATCTCTAGCGGCTGAAGAAGACCAGATGGACGCTGATGCTCAGCTTTGATCTGTTGACAAGTCATGCAACGGCTTACATAACTTGCAGCATCACTCTTCATGCCCTCCCAAAAAAATAGGCGACACATGTCGGCATATATCTTACTCGACCCGGGATGTATAGTGTACTTAGTGTGATGACACTCGTCTAGAATGTCATGCCTAAGTGATAAATCAGATGGTACCAAAATACGGTTCCTCCTGCGAAGACACCGATGAGAATCAATAGAATAATCCAGCAATGTCTCATCACTGGATCCCGACTCAAGGAGATGAATATATCGCAACAAGTCTGGATCCTGCCGCTGAGCATGGGCAATGCGATCCAATAGAATAGGTCGAGCTTCCATGCTGAATAACAAGATCTGAGGATCGGAAGACGGAGCTCGATTTCTAATATCACACATAGAAAGAGTCTCAAGAATATCCCACTCGGCTATCATCATAGAAACTACTGCCAAGTGTTTGCGACTGAGTGCATCAGCCACACGATTACCCTTGCTAGGGGTATACTGAATGTCTAAGTCATATGAGGCGAGAAACTCGAGCCATCGCTGCTGCCTCATATTGAGATCCTTCTGACTGAATAAATACTTCAGAGACTTGTGATCGGTGTAAAGAGTGAAGCGTTCGCCTAATAGAAAGTGATGCCACGTCTTCAAAGCAAAGACGATAGCTGCCAACTCAAGATCATGAGTCGGATAGCGAACCTCATTCGGACGTAGCTGCCTAGAAGCGTAAGCAACTACCCGATCTTTCTGCATAAGAACAGCACCGAGGCCGCTACCACAAGCGTCGGTGTAAACAACAAGATCTTGGTTACTCTCAGGAACTACAAGGATAGGAGCATGAGTGAGGAGTTCCTTCAATCGCTGGAAAGAAACTTCACACTTATCAGACCAAATAAAGAGAACCCCCTTACGAGTTAGAGTCGTGAGGGGAAGTGCAACTCGAGAGAAATCCTTGATAAACCGACGGTAATAACCCGCCAGTTCAAGAAAGCTGCGAATATCATGAACGTTCTCGGGCTGCCTCCAATTCTGAATAGCTTCGATCTTGGCAGGATCGACAGAAATACCCTCAGATGATACAATATGGCCCAAGAACTTGACCTTGCTCTCCCAAAAATGGCACTTGGAGAGCTTGGCCTTAAGCTGATGCTGACGAAGAGTATCCAAGACGATCCGCAAATGATGAGCATGTTATGCCTCAGATCTAGAATAAATAAGAATATCGTCGATGAAAACCAGAACGAATCTATCGATGTATTCCCGGAATACTCGATTCATAAGATCAGCGAAGAAAACCGGAGCGTTCGTCAAGTCGAACGGCATGACCAACCACTCAAAAGAACCATGACGAGTGCGAAATGTTGTAAGAGGAATGCTGTCTTCCATGACTCGTAGCTGATGGAATCCGGTCGCAAGGTCAAGCTGAGAGAAGACCTTCGCACCGCTCAATTGGTCAAACATGTCGTAACGGGAATTAGAGTTAGACATGATTCAATGATAGATAATTAATTAAGGAATACTACGGAATATAACGGATTCCTATACATATTCCTAACTTATCTATCAATAAACATAAGGAAGGGATTTGATTTAATTCGGATCTAATTTAAAATGTATTGCACTAAGTGTATCTGTTATGTGTTTATTATGCTTATTCCTGAAACCAGGCTCTGATACCAAACTGTAACGCCCCACTCTGAGACCCACTGTAACAAAGAGTATTACGGGAGTAATACTGTCTGTTAAAGCGGAGAATAGAGTATAGTGGAAGCGACCATTTGTAATCAAGCTATATCTATCTACTGAATACGTCGAAAGGATGGTATCTGTATATTTTTTTCAAGTGGTTCGACATATTCAGTAAATACTTATAACGAAATTATAAATGGCTAAAGATCTATCAGGAAAAAGCATAATATTAAATGATAAAACATCACAGAACAGAATCACATAACAGATATAAAATCCCAGAACAATACATCATCTATACAGATCCAAATACAATAAGTGGGTACAAAGCCACTGCCCACACATGTGGGTTAAAAATATGTACATATCAAAGTCTGAATAATAACAGAGTAGCGGAATAGTGGACAAATAAAAGCTCTATCTATTAGCATAGCAGATAATGTCCAAGCGGAAGCACAGAAGCTAAGTCCAGAGACCTAACCTGAAACAACTCGGTCTGACCCGAGCGAAAACACTCGGGTCAGGCTAGCTAAACAATCAGTAATAACTGAGATATATAGTAATGCGGTACATAAATAAAACAGTACTTATCCAAAGAGAAGTATATTATGAACCACATGAATATAATGACGATCCCTAATCATCAATAAACAATAAAAATCTCCAAAGAGAAATCAACACCAAAGTGTAGAATAAATAAAATCGCCTCATATCATCGACGTAGCCAAAGCTATAAAAAGATGCCCATAGGCAATAATCCCAAGAGTGACCAGAGTCCGTAATCAATGCCCAAGCAAAGATCGATGCTCCAAAGAGCAATGGGGATATACTGAAAAGTCAATGAAATCAAACACTGAAAAGCAGTGTCCAGAGACACTGTGAATCCACAAGGTAATCGCACTTACATCGTATGATTTCATAGAACCAACACCGAATGGCGGTACTCGAATGGATGTAAAATCATCAAATAATACCAATATTGCACGTGCACCGACCAGAGTCGTTGTTGCCAAGTACTGTAGAGTTGTGATTGATCACTCGCACAGATGCGGAATGCGCGAGACGGAAAGATCCTTCCTAGAAGGATAAAGGCCCAGAGGCGCATGCCGAAAAAATAAACTGCTCCATAGAGCAGGTGTCCAGAGACGGTTGCCCAGAGGCGTGGTGACCCAGAGGTCCAGTACTGGCCGCCCAAAGGCTAATGTGTCACCAACTTCTTGGAGAGGAACCTGTAAAGTGTTAACAATGAGTCTCATACCCCACGTTCGCACTAAACGGTTTACTAACCAATAGCAAGCTCACACTCCAAACAATAAAAAGTCCACCTCGTATCATCGCTAAACTAGACCCAAAGGTCAAAACGATCAATCGAATAGGTCGGGGATTAACCGGAAAGGAAATACACACGGTTCCATAGGCCGGAGATTTCCTAACCGTTTAAGCACCTTTCCACTTCGCTCGACGTGCTAAAAAGTGAGTGTGAGATTTTTACTATAGAAAATAATGGTGCGAAACAGATTTATAATTGATTTTGAAATCACTTTAAAACGGCTTTTGAAAACTCTCCCATTATGGAGTAATTAATTTAATAATTAAAAATAATATTATATAATAATTTCTAAAGCCATTTAGGAGTGAAAAATCCTTTGAAAATAATTCATAAAACCCGTGTACGAAATCTAGAGACAAATCTCAAAGAAATCAATAAAACCAGAAAATCACTGAAAATATTCTAAGTGTTGGAAAATAGTCCAAAAATAACGCGAACCCAAGTTCGGAAAATTATTCGGACTAGCAAACTGAATCCGAATGGCATGAAAATTGGTAGACATATAGTCCAACATCCCTGCTCCAAACTGCAAAAAGAATCGGGAAATTCCGACTTGAAACGAAGAAACGGCGTCGTCTCAAAGTCGTACAAAAATCATAAAACTTTACTGTGTCAAAACAGTGTAAAGGTCCCACTTCGACGACATGGTCGAAGGGTCACATGAACTCAGATCTTGATGAAAATTTGCAGGAGCGTAGTAAAGTACTCCTACTTTGATATGCAACAATAATCGTTCGGTTTCGACTTGAAACGAAGAAACGACAATGTTTCAAAGTTGGTCCGACGATAACTGAAAATGATCACTATTGTAAAACAGTTTCTGGGTGCTACTTCGGCAATAGAAACGAAGTATCTAATGCACCCAGATCTAAACCAAACTTTGCATGATTAAAGATCTCGATCTTGTCATTTTAACGAGACCAAAAACGATGAAATCCGACAAAGGACGAGCCCGGGATGGCGTCGCAAAGTCGGGGTTCTACGCTGAAAACAACGGGAGAAAAGAGACTAAGGCCTATAGCTATGCACTAACTGGCCAGAGATGAAAAACCACAATTTTGGCATAGTAAACTTCAAATTCTGGCAAAATGAATAAAATGAAAGTTGTAGCTTAGTTTCTAAGCTTTCCGGAATGACCAAGATCGTCAAATTCCGACCAGAGATGAATATTCTATGACTAAAACAATTCTCAGATCTAAATTTTATATCACTGTCGTTGTGCTCTCGGGACAGTGGTAAGAATGCACAGTTTTGACCAAATTAACTTCGAAATTTCATGAAACTCAAAACATGAAAGTTTTAGCTCTAAATCTTAGCTTTCCAGAACATCCAAATTTATTAGATTTGGATAAGAAACGAGTAACTTATGGCCAAATCAATTTTAGGTTTTTATTTTATCAACCCTGTAGTTTGTTGTCAGGTCAGCGACAAACAAGCATGATTTCGACCATTCAAACCTCAAAATTAGGCAAAGGATAAAACATAAAAGTTATAGGGTACAGAATAAGCTTTCCAGAACTTCAAGAAAATCTTAATTCCGATTTAAGATGAATGAGATATGCCTAATTTACTAAAAGCAATAAACTAATTATAATTTCAGCTAGCATATATTACAAATACCTTATGTGCACACCCCAAAATGAAAGAAAAGGTGATCAAAGAGCTATGGTTCACATGTTACATAATAAAACATGTATACTAACTGATTACCGAAATCAAAAGATGATTAAACACATATTAGAAGAGGTTTTTAGCAATATACCTCTCTTGAAAGCAACAAAGACTATTATAGCATCAACCCAAGTTAGCAAAAGATGATTAGGAGGCTATAAGATCAAAAAAACACATAAAACATGTGTTACCAAATACATTTCAGAAATGGGAAAGATATAAAAATGGATTTGAGGTGGGTATTTGCATTACCTTTGCATAGAATGACTTGCATAAGCTAAAACTAGAAGGAGATGAAGATAGAGGCCATTTTTGTTATGAAAGCTTTAGGAAATGATTAGGGTTTTGATTAGGGTTGAATGAATGAGGTTATGAGAGTATGAGATAATTTATAGAGGAGGTATAGGGTGGGTTATTGGGTTAGGTTTTGTAACCCAATAAGAAGAAAGTTATTTACATGTTTCCAAAAATTAGTCTAAGTGTTCATATATGTTTATAAAACTCATTTTTTTTCTTATCCAAACCCATTTTAAAATCTCTCCTCAAATATTTAACTTTCCAAAAATAACATTTTATCCTCATTTTAAAATCCCACATTTCTCATTTAATTAAAATAGCCTTTTCAAATAATAAATTTTATTATTTCAAATCCTTTTATGCTTCATTAAAATAAATAAAAAACCTAACTTTTATTTATTAATTGGTAATGCAAATCCCGGGTTGTTACACATGTTGGATTTGAATTGCTCAAAATATCGGATTGTTAATTTAAATTTGGCAAAAACTCAGCATATACAGTAAATAAAATAATCACAGATCACAAACATAGAGTAATATAACAATAATGCAGTGGAAACAAAAGAATAGTAGTTCATGAAGCTACTATATATATATATATATATAACAGAGTTAAACATGATACAACAGAAGTCACGAGTACACAGATGTCTCAATACAATAATCAAATATAAGATCTGAATACATCACTGGAATCGACTGAACAACTGAAAGCGGGATAGATAGCTGGATCTCCAAGAGAAGCTCCAACTCCAAAGGTGAGTCTCGAATACTGTATCACTCAGTCTGACCCGAGCATAAATCTAAACACCAAAACACTCGAGTCAGGATTAACATTCTTATATCAATAAATCCAACTCAAGTGAAATATCAACTGAAATACAAGCAACTCAAAGGATGTTTGGGATAACCATCCCCTAAGGATCCGTTAAACTATCTACTATGTAGTAATATTCGCTATTATAATAATGTCTATAATAAAATAAACTTACTTTTTAATAGCGTTAAGGGGTTACCCATATAGCCCTTAACACGTAATAGTCCTAGTAGTCTATCCAATATTAGCATACTCCCAAATCGGGGGCTACCCTCAATACTCCACAAGCTACGGGAGAAATCCAAACTCGTAGTAAAGCTCGCTATGGTAGGTGACACAGCACAACTAGGCAATGCCAGGGTAGATATACCAATTACGCATTCGGACTGGTGGTAATGCATAGCAGCCACTACCGCCCACCTCGGAACACACTCCCAATCAAATCGAAGGGTGTCCACCAAATCAATCACAAAGTAATAAAATGGTATCGAAGAAATGCGTCCGATCAGAGGTGCTACTTCATTGGCCCATCAATCGCTCTTGTTTTAGCCACCTTATGCCAACTCACGGGAGTTGGGTCCATGTTCATACCTCAATAGGATCGTCGCCACCATCCTACTTTATTCTGGAATCTCCACCACGTACACAGTTGTTAAAGTGGTTTTTGGTATCGACAGAGAGTATTCCCATATCTGATCCCGGTCTCTTTAACAACCAAACATTATTATAACACCGCGGTCATTTCAAAATAGTTTATACTTCAAAACCAAAATATCATTTCCATTTCAAACCCAAATCAATACGATATCGTTTCATTTTCAAATATATCCATTTCCAAAATCATATCACTTTCCAAAGTTATAACGCTTTCGAGATCATAGTCTTTTAAAGATCAAAACACTTTGGAAATCACAGCTTTGAAATCATAGCATTTTGGAAATCATAATACTTTGAAATTATAGCATTTTGGAAATCATAACACTTTTCCCTTAAACAATTTAGATATTAAAATTAGTATATATAATAAAATAGTTTATAAATAAAATAGTTTATATAAATAGTTATAAGTTAAGATAGTTTATAAATAAAAATAGTTTATATTAAAAATGATTTATATTAAAATAGTTTATATTAAAATAAATTTATAAAGTAAAATATCAATAGTTTTAAATAAAATTTTAAATTACTTTATAAAATAGTTTCCACAAATTCATAAATCAATTCAAATCAACTCGAATTCCAAAATTCAAATTTAATCAAATCTAAACCATCAATTTCAATTCCAATTCAATTAAACATTTTCAAGTTATATCGATTTCAAATACCGATTTGAACCACAATAAACCATTTCAATTTCAAAATATTTCAAACCTTCAAATATTCCATATTTCAAAATTAAATTCGATAATTATATATATATATATCAATTCACTTTTCTATTATTTAGTTTTGAAATATTTACTTAATTATTTCAATATCATTTGAATACAACTTCAATTTACAAAACATCCATTTTAAATTCATATAAGCTTGAAATATCCATTTAAGTCACCTTTAATCCAATTTCAAGTTGTAAAACACTTTTTAAAATTTCAAATTCAGTAAATTTCAAATCAAACTTATTTAAGTAAAATTCTTAAATAAATATAATTTCAAATCAATTTCAAATCTGAATTTTTTAAAATCATTATAAACTCTATATTTGAAAATATATATTTTAAATAAATACTTAAACATATTATATATCAACTTTATTAAATCAACTTTAATAAATCCTTAGAATCAATATTTATCAAAACCATATATTTCTTTTCAAAACCATAGAAATCATTTTCAAAACATTTATATATATACCAACGGTGTCTGTATAAAATTTCTATCCTATGGTCAAGTGATACAGATTTATCATTTCAATCTGTAATTTAAAATATATATATATATGGGTATATATCATTTCAACCCGCAATCCCAAATTCAATTCAAATGAAAATCGCTTGGGTTTATCATTTCAACCCATAACGATTTTCCCCTATTCTACAAATCATTCGGGTATGTTTCATTTCTACCCATAGTGAATTCTATACTAATAGGGAACTTGCAGAGTGATAACAAATAAGATAATAATATA
The DNA here is from genome assembly GCA_030737815.1 of Allium fistulosum. Taxonomy (NCBI): domain Eukaryota; kingdom Viridiplantae; phylum Streptophyta; class Magnoliopsida; order Asparagales; family Amaryllidaceae; genus Allium; species Allium fistulosum. The sequence continues at coordinate 910,566,769 of CM060907.1, read as the reverse complement.
ACAGGTATATATCATCAATATAAATAATAGATAATTGTGTCAGATGTCACATGTGAACTGATACAGATAATAGCATATATATACAATGTAAATAACTAACAGCAGCATATTTCAATTGTCGTTTCAATTGAAATCAGATTTAATAAATATAAGAACGTTAATCTGGGTGATTACTCACCTTTCGAGGCTAGAGAGATTCGATAAAGAAATGAGCTACCAGTTCCAAAGCAACGCTGAATGGACACGATTCGATGAACAAAGCTGATAGATAAGAAATCGATGAAATCAAATCAGGACGGGATCGATGGAGATAATTGATATAAGTGAACTTATATATAACTATATATATACAGAATCATATCCTAAACTCAAACATATATTAAAATAAGATATATTTATATAAATATCTATTTACAAATCAGTATTAATTTTAAACCCATATTAAACTAAATATATATATTTAAATCATTGTTTTAAATAGAAAAACACATATTAAATTAAATATATATGTATTTCAAAATCATTGTTTTAGACCAAAACTCAAATATTAACGTCAAACATATATATAATAATAAATTTTGGATCAATATATCAAAATTTAACAGTTTAACATATATTTTTATATAACAAAAGCACATATATTACAACCCATAATATGTTGAAAAATTACTCAGCCATAACATTATTTGTAGATATAAACTAATATATATTGTAAATAACTTTTAAACATATCATATATCTCTGGTCACAGGAAGGATGTACAAGGTCTCAGACGAAGCATGAAAACAACAGAAAAAATATATATTTATATATATATATATAACCGTGCTGTAAATATACTATATACAAATCATTTTTAAAACAAAACAACTATACGTATATACTTATAACCGGATCAAATAACCCTATATATATATACAAACAATATATAAAAATAACGTATAAACTAAAATCAATCTTATTATACGAAAAAGCTATATACTGCAACAACAAAAATCCAGCAACTTATATAGTTTCATATGCATATTAGCTATAAACGACCCGTATATATATAACCTTATATATAAACTTTGTACTGTCACCTTCATAGACAAATATGAATATGCTTTATATAACCGACATATACTTTATAATATAATACTGTATAAACTTAAACTCATGAAAACTCATATAACAAATATATATACTTTGAAATAAAATGCCTTATATAAACAATATATATATATATACTTTGAAAGATAATACACGTTCCCTATATATAACTTACCTACAGATTAATTCAAACAACAGTATTTCTCCATATATATAATATAAACATACCTATATAATATTTCGACACAGAATGTCAATGTAACTGTTGTATAAGCAAATAAACCCATACATATATCTGAGCGAGGCTTGGTTGACGCTCGGCCAAAGAAAAGGGGAGAGGAAGTGGCTGCGTCAGAGGCTAGGGAAGTGGGAAGATGCGGATCTGCTTTGTGAGTTTCGGGGTCAGTGACGTGGGACGGTGGTGGGTCAAAGTGGAGGCAGTGGCGGCGAAGGAGATTGTCACATGGCGAGTGGTAGCATGTGTGAGAAGTGGAGGAATTTTGAAAGCTTGGTTTTTTTTCATGAAATTCCATGTTGGAGAAGGAGAATGAGAATTAGAGAAAGGAGATGAGGAGTGAAGCAGGCGTTAGAAAGAAGTAGGCAATGTAAAGTCAGTAAGGTGAATTGGCGTAAAAAAATTGAACGGCCATAAATGAAAAACATAGATGAACGTGCATTCTAAAATTAACGTATACTCTAATTCAAGATGGAAATTGAACGGTTAAAAGAAATATGAAAAGTCCAAAACAGTACCAAACAGTACCGATACTGCAAATTGTTTCACCGATCCTGCAGCGAACCGGACATCAAGACATGGAATTGAATATACCGTAGTGATCAGCCCGACGTGATGATCAAAATGGTATACAGATATCAGTGGTATGATCATCCGATCAAAAGTCGATACGGACACTGATATACATTGCTACCCCGTACGGAAAAATCCAAACGGAGCTAGAAACGTCCGAGTTTCGAGAAACGGATTACGTAGTCTTATTCAGAGTGTTCTAAATAAATTTTCTTATGTTGACATATTTAGGTTTCGAAACACTTTTATTATCATCAATTTTAACTGATATAAATTGGAATAAAATTACACTAGAAAATAAACTTCCAAATTATCTGATGAAGATTTACCAGTTGCTATGTTAAAACAGATGCATTTCAAATATCAAATTTAAATTTCAAAATTTTATTGTTTAAAGTTTCACAAAATTTCAGTTAAATATATAAATAAACAAATAAAATTATCTAAAATTTTACGGGTCGTTACACTCTCTCCCACTAAAAATTTTCGTCCCAGAAAAGGTAGGAGGTAGGAGAATAGAAACAACTAGGAAAAAATTGCTTTGAAAACAAAATAAACAACTAATTTTAAAACCATATAAATTTCAAATTAAACTAATTAATATCCAACATTTTGGTTAAATCCCTTTGAGTTCACTTAAGTTAAATCAGTCTATCCATTTCTAAATTCATTATCTTATTATCTAGTCATCCTCAATTAACAATTTCTAGATCATTAATTTGTATAATCATTTATTGTACTCATATTTTATTCAACAAATTTAATTCTTTTATTCCAAATTATTATTAAGTTTATTCCACTTAATATATCTTATTACGTATATTTAAACCATATAAATTTCAGTTTAAATCAATTTATATTCAATAATTGATTTTAAATTCAAGGTATTTCCATAAGTTGATCAAATTTCAATTTATTAATTCCTTCAAAAAAAATTCATTTGTCTCATCTATTATTCAATTAACTTATTATTTTGTTCATCTCTATCAACATCTTTATAATACAATTTAAGTGTATAACATTTATTATAACCACACAAATTTTATTTATAAATTTCTTTATATTGTATATAATCCAATTGCATTTTCAACTTCTGAATAATTTAGGTAAGTTATATTAGAATGAAATTGGGTATTATACAAGTAAAATTTTCCAATTTAACTATTCTAATTTAAATATTTATTTAAGAATTTAAGAATTAAATTTCTGATTTCAATTCAAACCAATTTATATATAAGTATATATACTATATATATCAAATCAAATCTATAATCATATACCAATGTGTATATATATATATATATATATTATAAATCAAGTCATACTTCGGAAATTCAAATCAAATTAATTTTCCAAAACAAAAATGTAGCAAAGCTACAGAATGGTCTCTCCACTTCAAAACTCGAAAATGAATGTCGATGATGCAGCCGCCATCACCGAAATTATTTTCCAGCAACAAAATAGGAGAGCACTGATTTAAAACTTTAAAATTCTTTGAAACAATTTCTACTTGAAAAGACTTTAAATAATATGCATTTTAAAACTTTAAAACCAAAGTTTGAAATCACCGAAAATTAAATTCTCAAATTCCTGATTTTTAAATTCTTTTCTATTCCAATTAAATTTATAAATCATGTTTATAAATTCAATTATTTATATGTTGGTAAAATCAATGGTTTACAAAACAATAAATGAAAATCAAGTATTATCATTTCAGACGACAAATTCATTAACAATTTAATTTCAGAAAAATTTATACTTATATATAATATAATCATTCAAAATTATTTTATTTACCAAATTTGAAAACAATATTGTGTCAGTTTGCTCTATTCAAGTGTTTTGGAGATCATATCGATAGCGTTGATCAGACGAATTGATCGAAAACCCAAATCAACACCAACAACTCAAACAACACAATATATATATATATAACATTTTTAATATTAGTCTACAAATACACTCCCTCACTCGATGATTCAAAGATGGATTTCAAAACAAGAATAGAGATTCAAATTACAAGGGGACTCTAACCAAAAGGATTTAAACAAGGAAGATAGGATCGAAACGAAAGTAAGACGATTAGACAGCAGAATAGGAAGATTTATAGACTTATATAAATCGCGGGCAACCTTAACCGGGTCAACTGTGACTTCAGTAATAAGATCAAGGTAGAACTCTGGAGCAAATCGATATTCGATCGCCAGAGGTAGAATTCGGGTATAGCAGAAGATAGATAGCATTGTAAACCGAGGATGCAGACATCTTCGGTGAATTAATGCTTCTTGTAAAGGAGTTTCACCCTTTTACAAGCATTCGAAGATTGGCGAGACCGCCTATTTGTTATAAAGATCATTCGAAGTGGAGTTATCAGATACTCCAGAATCAAGAGAAGACCAATAGGGAGAGACAAGAATGGATTTGGAACCGAGGGGAACGTTCCAAAATTCAAAGGAAACCGAATCGAAGAAGAAGGGATTCAGGCTCGAACAAAAGTGATTTTGTAATTAAATATACTCCATATGCTGAGTTTTGCCAAAAACCAGAGCTTTGATACCACATGTAACGACCTGAAATTTTCAACCATTCGCATCCATACATGTCGGATTTGAATTGCTCAAAATATCAGATTGCATTTAAATTTGGCAAAAACTCAGCATATACAGTAAATAAAATAATCATTGATCGCAGACATGGAGTAATATAACAATAATGCAGCGGAAACAAAAGAATAGTAGTTCATGAAGCTACTATATATATAACAGAGTTAAACATGATACAACAGAAGTCACGAGTACATAGATGTCTCAATACAATAATCAAATATAAGATCTGAATACATCACTGGAATCGACTGAACAACTAAAAGCGGGATAGATAGCTGGATCTCCAAGAGATGCTCTAACTCCAAAGGTGAGTCTCGAATACTGTATCACTCAGTCTGACCCGAGCGTAAAGCAAAACACCAAAACACTCGAGTCAGGATTAACATTCTTATATCAATAAATCCAACTCAAGTGAAATATCAACTGAAATACAAGTAACTCAAAGGATGTTTGGGATAACCATCCCCTAAGGATCCGTTAAACTATCTACTATGTAGTAATATTCGCTATTATTATAATGTCTATACTAAAACAAACTTACTTTTTAATAGCGTCAAGGGGTTACCCATATAGCCTTAACACGTAATAGTCCCAGTAGTCTATCCAGTATTAGCATACTCCCAAATCGGGGGCTACCCTCAATACTCCACAAGCTACGGGATAAATCCAAACTTGTAGTAAAGCTTGCTATGGTAGGTGACACGGCACAACTAGGAAATGCCAGGGTAGATATACCAATTACGCATTCGGACTGTGGTAACGCATAGCAGCCACTACCGCCCACCTTGGAACACACTCCCAATCAAATCGAAGGGTGGCCACCAAATCAATCACAAAGTAATAGAATGGTATCGAAGAAATGCGTCCGATCAGAGGTGCTACCTCATTGGCCCGTCAATCGCTCCTCTTTTAGCCACCTTATGCCAACACATGGGAGTTGGGTCCACGTTCATACCTCAATAGGATCGTCGCCACCATCCTACTTCATTCTGGAATCTCCACCGTGTACACAGTTGTTAAAGTGGTTTTCGGTATCGACAGAGAGTATGCCCATATCCGATCCCGGTCTCTTTAACAACCAAACGTTATTACAACACCGCGGTCATTTCAAAATAGTTTATACTTCAAAACCAAAATATCATTTCCATTTCAAACCCAAATCAATACGATATCGTTTCCATTTCAAATATATCCATTTCCAAAATCATATCACTTTCCAAAGTTATAACGCTTTCGAGATCATAGTCTTTTAAAGATCAAAACACTTTGGAAATCACAGCTTTGAAATCATAGCATTTTGGAAATCATAATACTTTGAAATTATAGCATTTTGGAAATCATAATACTTTTCCCTTTAACAATTTAGATATTAAAATTAGTATATATAATAAAATAGTTTATAAATTAAAATAGTTTATATAAATAGTTATAAGTTAAGATAGTTTATAAATAAAAATAGTTTATATTAAAAGTGATTTATATTAAAATAGTTTATATTAAAATAAATTTATAAAGTAAAATATCAATAGTTTTAAATAAAATTTTAAATTACTTTATAAAATAGTTTCCACAAATTCATAAATCAATTCAAATCAACTCGAATTCCAAAATTCAAATTTAATCAAATCTAAACGATCAATTTCAATTTCAATTCCAATTCAATTAAACATTTTCAAGTTATATCGATTTCAAATACCGATTTGAACCACGTTAAACCATTTCAATTTCAAAATATTTTAAAGCTTCAAATATTCCATATTTCAAAACTAAATTCGATAATTATATATATATACCAATTCACTTTTCTATTATTTAGTTTTGAAATATTTACTTAATTATTTCAATATCATTTGAATACAACTTCAATTTACAAAACATCCCATTTAAATTCATATAAGCTTGAAATATCCATTTAAGTCACCTTTAATCAAATTTCAAGTTGTAAAACACTTTTTAAAATTTCAAATTCAATAAATTTCAAATCAAACTTATTTAAGTAAAATTCTTAAATAAATATAATTTCAAATCAATTTCAAATCTGAATTTATTAAAATCATTATAAACTCTATATTTGAAAAAATATATTTTAAATAAATACTTAAACATATTATATATCAACTTTATTAAATCAACTTTAATAAATCTTTAGAATCAATATTTATCAAAACCATATATTTCTTTTCAAAACCATAGAAATCATTTTCAAAACATTTATATATAGACCAACAGTGTCAGTATAAAATTTCTATCCTATGGTCAAGTGATAGGGATATTTATCATTTCAATCCGCAATTTAAAAAATATATATATACGGGTATATATCATTTCAACCCGCAATCCCAAATTCAATTCAAATGAAAATCGCTTGGGTTTATTATTTAAACCCATAACGATTTTCTCCTATTCTACAGATCGTTCGGGTATGTATCATTTCAACCCATAGTGAATTCTATACTAACAGGGAACTTGCAGAGTGATAACAGATATGATAATAATATAACAGGCATATATCATCAATATAAATAACAGATAATGGTGTCAGATGTCACATGTGAACTGATACACATAATAGCATATATATACAATGTAAATAACTAACAGCAGCATATTTCAATTGTCGTTTCAATTGAAATCAGATTTAATAAATATAGGAACGTCAATCTGAGTGATTACTCACCTTTCGAGGCTAGAGAGATTCGATAAAGAAATGAGCTACCAGTTCCAAAGCAACGCTGAATGGACACGATTCGACGAACAAAGCTGATAGGTAAGAAATCGATGAAATCAAATCCGGACGGGATCGATGGAGATAATTGATATAAGTGAACTTATATATAACTATATATATATATACACACACATAATCATATCCTAAACTCAAACATATATTAAAATAAGATATATTTATATATATAAATATCTATTTACAAATCAGTATTAATTTTAAACCCATTTTAAACTAAATATATATACTTAAATGATTGTTTTAAATAGAAAAACACATATTAAATTAAATATATATGTATTTCAAAATCATTGTTTTAGACCAAAACTCAAATATTAACGTCAAACATATATATAATAATAAATTTTGGATCAATATATCAAAATTTAACTGTTTAACATATATTTTTATATAACTAAAGCGCATATATTACAGCCCATAATATGTTGAAAAATTACTCAGCCATAACATTACTTGTAGATATAAACTAATATATATTGTAAATAAATTTTAAACATATCATATATCTCTGGTCACAGGAAGGATGTACAAGGTCTCAGACGAAGCATGAAAACAACAGAAAAAAAATTATTTATATATATATAGAACCGTGCTATAAATATACTATATACAAATCATTTTTAAAACAAAACAACTATACATATATACTTATAACCAGATCAAATAACCCTATATACATATACAAACAATATATAAAAATAACGTATAAACTAAAATCAATCTTATTATACGAACAAGCTATATACTGCAACAACAAAAATCCAGCAACTTATATAGTTTCATATGCATATTAGCTATAAATGACCTGTATATATATAACCTTATATATAAACTTTGTCTGTCACCTTCATAGACAAATATGAATAAGCTTGATATTACCGACATATACTTTATAATATAATACTGTATAAACTTAAACTCATGAAAACTCATATAACAAATATATATATACTTTGAAATAAAATGCCTTAAATAAACAATATATATATACTTTGAAAGATAATGCATGTTCCCTATATATAACTTACCTATAGATTAATTCAAACAACAGTATATCTCCATATATATAATATAAACATACCTATATAATATTTCGACACAGAATGTCAATGTAACTGTTGTATAAGCAAATAAACCCATACATATATCTTAGCAAGGCTTGGCTGAGGCTCGACCAAAGAAAAGAGGAGAGGAAGTGGCTGCATCAGAGGCTAGGGAAGTGGGAAGATGCGGATATGCTTGGTGAATTTCGGGGTCAGTGACGTGGGAAAGTGGCGGGTCAAAGTGGAGGCAGTGGTGGCGAAGGAGATTGTCACATGGCGGGTGGTAGCACGTGTGAGAAGTGGAGGAATTTTGAAAGCTTGGTTTTTTTTCATGAAATTCCATGTTGGAGAAGGAGAATGAGAATTAGAGAAAGGAGATGAGAAGTGAAGCAGGCGTGAGAAAGAAGTAGGCAATGTAAAGTCAGTAAGGTGAATTGGTGTAAAAAAAAATGAACGGCCATAAATGAAAAACATAGATGAACGTGCATTCTAAAATTAACGTATACTCTAATTCAAGATGGAAATTGAACGGTCAAAAGAAATATGAAAAGTCCGAAACAGTACCAAACGGTACCGATAATGCAAATTGTTTCACCGATCCTGCAGCGAACCGGACATCAAGACACATAATTGAATATACCATAGTGATTAGCCCGATGAGATGATCAAAACGGTATACAGATATCGGTGGTATGATCATCCGATCAAAAGTCGATACAGACACTGATATACGTTGTTATCCCGTACGGAAAAATCCAAACGGAGCTAGAAACGTCCAAGTTTCGCGAAACGGATTACGTAGTCTTATTCAGAGTGTTCTAAATAAATTTTCTCATGTTGACATATTTAGGTTTCGGAACACTTTTATTATCATTAATTTTAACTGATATAAATTAGAATAAAATTACACCGGAAAATAAACTTCCAAATTATCTGACGAAGATTTACCAGTTGCTATGTTAAAACAGACGCATTTCAAATATCAAATTTAAATTTCAAAATTTTATTGTTTAAAGTTTCACAAAATTTTAATTAAATATATAAATAAATAAATAAAATTATCTAAAATTTTACGGGTCGTTACATTAACCGATCCTTAGGAGATGGAAAATCCCGAACATCTCTTAAGTTATTGCACGCACATTATACACTAGATATGAGGTGTAATATCCCGTAAACATCTTTGAAGCTATCACACTCATATTTACTTGTTGATTTAACTTACATAAGATCTTTTAGTTCTGACTTGAGTGTTTTGTCTTTTCATTATGCTCTGGTCAGTCTGAGCTTTTCAGTGTATTGAAGACCATTTTATTTTTGGAGGATGAAGACGGAGATGGGTATACTATTTATTATATATATATTCCACTACATCATGTTGTTCCGCTACATTATCCTATTATACCTGCTATATGTATAACTCTGATTGTATTGTAAAAGTGTAATCAAATGTTATTTGTAAAACAGCTTCATGAACTGTTTATTTGATTATTATATTTTGTCATTCGGTTGTGAGATTCTGTGTTTTGTTTTTATTTCTTTCTCTTATTTCTTATTTACCCCATTGACAATCCTCCCTTTTGAATGGTTTAAGTTCGACATGTGTGGTTTATTGCCGATTTAAACCATCCGAAAAGGTGGGTCGTCACAATTGGTATCAAAGCTTTGATTTAGCGATAACCTTAGCTTTGTGGGGTTTGACTCATTAGAGATAGGGTAGTAATACCCTAGAATGAGTTTGTTTGAGCCTATATATATGAGAGCACGTACTTGTTAGTGTTATAAAATGTTTTATATTATGTTTACTTATCCATTGAGTTGTTTATGAATTCTGGTCGGTGCGCGGGACACCATGTTATTGATAGGGGTTTCTAAACACTTAAGCAAGGCAAGTCGACATAATATTGTTTTAAAATCAGGTAAATGAAATAATTTTACCTAAATTATATTTTATATATACAAAATGGTAATTTTCAATGGATGTTATTTGTTAGGAGATGATAACATTTAATTATCATCGATTATTGGTTGAATTAAATTTAAAAACGAATACTTTGTGAACTCCATTTCATGAAGTGTTGATAATTAAATTGAATTGTAATATGTTAAAATAAAAATTGGTTAAAATGAAAAAGATGTAAATTAATGAAATATTTTCATAATGATAAAGTAATGAAATTATATAAGCATATTTATAATATAGCCGATAAATAGAAAGGATTTAAAAGTCGAGAAATTTTGAATTTATAACCTGTTGCTTTCAAAATTGTTTTCAAAGCCTCCAAAATTAATAAGAATATTATTTGAAAGTGTTTGACGAGAAATATAAAAAGAATTTTGAAAGATATAATAGCATTGAACTCGCTTTGGTCACTGGAAAATAATTTTGGGGATGACTGCAGCATCGCCAATATTCATTATTGATTTTCCGAGTGAGAATTACTACCAAAAGGAATTTATTTTCGATTAAAACAAATTTTGATTATGAGAAAATATTCTAAGTATGATTTTGATAAATATATAAAAATTGTTTTGAACTTATAATTGAAAATAGCATAGATAAAAAATAAGTTATAACTTATAGATTTGAACTAGAAAGTAAAAATTTAAAATTTAAAACTGTTGAATATTTTGGTTTAGCAAGCAAAAGAAAATTTGAATTTGAGGTATGAAATAAAATAATTAACATAAGAAATGTTAAATAAATTAAGTTAGTATAATGAAGAAAATAAAATGAGGTTTAACTCAAGAAAGCTTAAATAAAAGTGAATGGTATTTGAAATAAATTAAATAAAATAACAAAATGAATTTTAAGTGAATATATAACATATTAGATTTGAGAAATTTTAAGGTAAAACAAATTCAAAATTTTCAATGTTAATGATAAGAAGAGAATTTTTTTTAAATACAGTTAAATAAACCGAGTAATGGATTAAATGAAATATATTTAGCTTAATAAAGATTAAATTAATTGAATTGGATTTAAATGGAACTAGATAAATTAGTAAAGTGAAATTAATTCCACTTAAGTTCTAAAATGAATTAATAGAATTAATACAACTTGAATTATATTATAAAATGCAATTTGGGTGTCAAAGAAATTGAATGAAAAAAAATGAGTGTATGTAAAATTAATATGAGTAATTGAATTTAATTGGAATTTGATGTAAATAAATTAAATGCAAATAGAATGAGTTTCAACAAAATTGAATGGTAACTAATTGAATTTGAAATAAATTAATGGAATAAATTATGAATTGAAGTTAACTTAAGAAAAGTTGAGTGAAGTGATTGTGATAAAAAGAAAATTATTAATATGACTTGAGTTATAAAATAAACTTTACTTAAGTAAAATTATTAATATGAACTTGAATGAATGAAATAAACTAATGAAGTGAACCAATGGATTAATGTGAACTAAAGTGTAACGACCTGGAATTTTCGATCCCGAAAATTCCGGATAGTTAGGAAAAAGAAGAAAGAGATAGAAGAAGAAGAAACGGATCACAACACAGATTCTCACATTCGCAGCGGATCAAAATATAATATCAAATAAATAACAGTATACAAAGGAAAATTTGTACTAGTTAATTTACATTTTTATACATTAGAGTTACAACATATCCACAAACACTGGACGTATATAATCAACATGTCCAAATAAACAACAATATATCATAGCGGAAACACTCCATACGTTCCTGCCATCCAGCTCATCTCCTGAGCTCCGGAACGTCCTTCCCTGAAAATCTGTAATACTCGGTCTGACCCGAGCATTACATCAAAGTAACACCCGGGTCAGGCTGGAAACCAGCGTGAGTAAACCCATATAATTTGAAATATCAAACTATAACATGTGTGAATACCAGGGTAACTCGTACCTTTTATGAGTTCTTACTTTATTATAGTCAATCATTTATCACACACATCAGTTCTTAAGTTTCCATGTTACTTTATCCTATTCCAGCCTGTTAAATTTTACATATCAAATTTATAAGGAATTTGATTACTAATCGAAGTGGTTTCGGGTATTTACCAATTACCCGACCCCGGTCTCTTCGATTTCAATGTCATTTCTAATTCCAGTTTAGATGGATACAAATCAACAAAGTATCATAGTCACACAGAAAAATTAATTATCAATTGATACTCCACATTATTTCTGTTCAATCCTTCATATCTTATCACCGTACAACATGACTCAATATTAGAGATATTCACAATCTAAATCATCCAATATCATTAAATCATCCATAAGCAAGATTTATTATATATAATCCCTAATTAATTTAATTAATCTCCAATTAAATTAGTCGGTATCTTTAATTACTTGGATTACCTTAACCCTACTCACTTAGCATTAATTGATTTGAATCCAATTAATCAATCATTCTTTAATCATCCATCTTAATTAATCCCCTTGATTAATTTCCTTTAATTTCATTAAGTAATTAACCTTTTATTTTCACATAGATTAATTGCTCTTTAATTATTAATTAATAACCAATAGTTTATCTTCAATTACTTAATTTATTAATCTTTAATTATTCACCCTGGAATCCCATTAACTTAAATGTTTTAAGTTTGATTAAAAATTTAAAACATTTAACCTTTAATTTGAAACTACTTAATTATTTGCTAAATTTAGCTTTTAAACACCTTAAGGATTAACTTAATAACTAAAAATACTTTTCGACTTTATTTATCAAACATTTAATAATCAATTTTTATTTGAAATAGTTTAAAGATAATTAGTTTCGAACTTAATTTGTTAAACTTGAAAACTTTGAGAAAATAAAACGTTTCCCTGAGGAAATTCGAGATTTACTCGAACAGGTACCCGAGTTCTTTCCATTTCTTCTTTTCTTTCCTCGTTTTTTTAGTTTAGATTTTAAAATACTATTATATTTAAAACACACGCGTTTTCACGAAACAAACCCCGAGTCAGGACATCACTTTGCCAAGCTCTTCACGAGGCAAACCTTCCTTCTCCCAACCCACTGACACCAGTCCCCTCGTGCACGTGCACCGCTGATCAAGGCAACTACGACCACCTACGCTACCTCCAGCACATCGACGTCCATCTACACCCTCGTTCCCGATCACCCAAACTTCAACACAAACCCAAAGCCAAAAACGAGCCATCTCGATCAAACTGGAACTGAACCCATCGATTAGAACCCCTTCGACCCGATGCTGCCGATCATCAGCAACCACGAAACCACGTCCACACCTTCGCCGACCGACCACCCAACTTTTCCACCACCTCCAAAGAACTCCGATGCTCCAATGATGCTTCAGCAAGCGATTTCTCGATCTCGACCAAACCTGATCCCAAAACCCTACTCTGACGAAGAGCCACAGCCATGACGATCAGAAAACCCACCTACCATTTTTCCCTAGCTCGACTACTTCCTCACCACCTCCAGTAGCGAACTCGAGACCTCAGCACCCTCCGATCACCAGCAATCACCCAAAATCCCATTTCTGATCAACCATGAATTTCTTACTCAAAACCAAGCTAAAAATCCTGATTCAACTTTTAAAAATCATGATTTTTGAAAACAAACAAGGTGATGTAGGTGAATTCAAGAGTCGTGATGTTTGAATTTAACATGTTATTAAGTTTCCACTATCTTTCTTAATTTTTCCAGATAATACTCATACTATATTTACATAGAAATATTTTTAAAACTTAGTTTATGTTTAAACAAACATAACTTGTTTTAAATATCACAACTTATAAGAGATTAAGTAAAGTGATTTTGAATTTTGACTTTGTTTAAACCCTGTAATTTAAAAACAGAGATGAATATATATATCCAGACAAGCACACTTATCCATCTGCATATTTATAGCATGCAAGCTAAATTTTCACTCATGCAACAATTTATCACATCATTATTTCATATATCCATCACATGCAACAATTTAAAACAAATATTAGTTTTGTTTACTCACCTTGCTTTGTTTTTGGACAGAGGACCTGGGTTTGAATATAGTATACATGCTCTTGATTTTGTTCTTGGTCTACTAAGTTGAACTTTGAATCTTTCTTTGCTTGAGTTTGAAATCGAAAGAGTTTGTTTAGTTATTGTTTTAAGTCTGTAAAATACTTCAGATTTGCTCAGTTTAAATGAACGAAATGGAGATGATATATATAAACAATGTGTGAACAGGTTGGAAACATACACAGGTACAAAATTTGTACTGGAAGATTTTCATTAAATTTTCGATCAGAGATTTTTTGTGGCTATGTAGGCTGAAGTGACGCTTGTATATGCTTACATTAATTAGCATTGTCTTGTTTTGCAAGATAATCCATATATCTCTTCAAGTCCACATACTTATACTCATCTGTTCATACTTATCTTAATTTGTACATATCTGAATGTATATTTCTTTCCTTATGCTTGTCTTACAGCTTGTTCCTACTTGAATGTATCTCTTCTTTTGCAAGCTTATAAATACTTATATTTGTTTTTTTTATCATTATTATTATTATTACTTTGAATGTATGAAATTCCTATAGTTACATGTTGTTATACTTTTCAAATGTTTACTTTATTACAAAACTGTATAACCGATCTTATGTGTATTTATTATCTTATATGTCTTTATACATATATTTATTTTTACTTCAATAGTTATTGCTAACTTAAATATTTATTTTTAACTCAATTACTTATTATCTTGTGTCTACATATATATTTTTATATTTTAGGTTGTAAGTACTATTTTGTTAGTATGTTAGTTCCTTTATAATATTTATTTCTATTTTTAAGATATTGTTGAAACTCTTTATTTTAAATCCCAAACCAATATTTCCTTCCAAATACTTACATATATATTTGTTTTTAAAAGATAAGTTATATTTTAATTAATCACATTAAATATTTATTAAAATAACACTGCCAAAAATCCGGGATGTCACATCCCTCCCCCCTTAAAAGTTTTCGTCCTCGAAAAGGAACGAAGCCAGAATTTATGAAAATATTCACAATCAGATAAATATTCTTTAATCATTTATAAAACACTTTTTATTATCAATATAATATTATTCCAAAATAGTTTTTATAAAAATTACTTTTTATAACTCGATGTTTCAACAAGTCCATCTCTGTTCTCACAGAAATTCGGTCATACGTTGATCAGGCGTAGGACTGAAAATCTATAAGTACTCGGTAAACTCGTTTCCAACACCCAGTGAAAATACTTTAGAAATTAATTTTACTGAAAATATAGAAAACAGTTCCGAAAATAGAGGAAATATCTTTGGTGAAAATGCTCTGGAAATCATCACCCCCATCCATGGTCGCAGTTAACCCGATGGTTACGTTGCCGTCCCGGCAAAATCCACAGATAACTGTAGGTCTTCGCGCTCCTCGATTACGCTATGGAACCCACTACAGATCGCAGTTATACCCGGGCCTTACGTTGCTATCACAGCAAAAACCCATATAACGGTAGGCATCAGCGCCACCAAATTTCACTCCCAAAAGAATGAAACTCCTCCACTTGACCATAGATCGCAGTCTACCGATGTTACGTTGCCATCCTGGCAAAATCAAGTGTAGACTGTTGGCACTCATCCTCCATACGATTTTCGCTATGGTCCCCACAGTAGATCGCAGCGACATCGAGTTACACTATCGTCACAGCATAACCCAAATGCCTCTGTAGGCATCAACGCCCTCGACTTTTGCTACCAAATAATCCTCAGGAACTAGTTTGTCCGGACTCCTCACATGGTCAACTTTAGAACCTCCCTCTTAGAGGCTCAAGGCAGTACCACCCTGTGGCACTCCTAAGAAGTTCATTCAAGGGAGCGCCTTTTTCCCCAGAGCCACTTCAAAACACTTTATACTATACACATATAGTATTTTCAAATCATACACCGAGTATGAATTTCATATAAAGCTCCTTTATAAAATCGATTCCCAAAATCGATAATTCACAAACTAGGCTTTCCAAATTCCAAATTTGATTTTCCTCAAAAATCAAAAGCCTTTTTTAGAAATCCATAGGTTCCCAAAACCTTTCCTCAAAATCATTTTCACAAATCCTTTTTATATATACATATATATATAATAATCTTGGAAAATCTTTGGTTCAATTTATACTTATATAAATTCCCCTTTATACTTTAAATATTTTCAAAACCCTTTTTCTTCTGGCTATAGATTCAACAAGGGAAGATTTATTTTATATAACAAGATATATAATTTTATTTATCCCAAATCAAATATTCAAATTAAATTACTTATAAAGCCACTTGCCAAATTACTTACTTTTATAAAGTAAATTTTAATCATAGAGATATTCAATCTCCACTTTACTTCATATATTTCTCAAAATATCCTTTCAATTTCAAAAATCATTTCCAGTTCTTATCCACAAATTTTCAATATTAATTTCATCCCAAATCGTACGATGTACACATATCATCCGTACGCAATATTAATCTGATCGCTTACTCGATCGCACAATTTCACTTCCGAACTAGTATTGTCCACCCGACTTCCTAGTGCGGACTCAGATCTGGTTTCTTGATCAGAAACCGTCATTCTCCTTGCGTATCTATAACTATGATAGAGAATATCCAGAACCAATCAAAAACCCATATCCAGGTTCGCCGTCGAAAATCGAGCGAAAGAACCCAACTCGGATCGATAATACTATCTCGAAATTCTATGCTCGAATCTGGACCAAATCACTATGCGAATAGAATAGTATACGTACATCCTACGTATTTTTCTTCATTGATTATCAGTTAAATCAATCCCCTTTCTATTCATCCTCACTTTGATTTTATTCACTTATTCATATTTGCCTTAATCCCCATTTGGATTATCACTTCAATAGTTTGAACTCCAACCAGTTTATATTTTGGAAAATAGCTTGGAAAAAATTTAAAATAGATAAGTAGTTGAAAAATAATTATTAGTTTGTAAAATAGCTGCAAAATAGTTAAGTATTTATAAAATGGTTGGAAAGTAGTTAAATAGTTATAAAACAGTTAGATAATTGCAAAATAGTTTCAAATTGTAATTAGTTATAAAACAGTTGAAAAACAGTAATTAGTTTATAAACAGTTGTAAAATTGTTATGTGGTTCCAAAAGTAGTTGTTAAATAAATACAAGGTAATCTTGGAAAAGAAAAGCTGTATAGTAAATAGTTAGGAAAATAGATTTAAAACAGTTTATATCAAAATGATTTATTAAAAATAGTCCAGAGCCAAACTGTTCAATTCCCGATCTCCAATCCTAATTCAATTTAAATTTCCACTTCCATTTAAATTGACTCAATTTCAATTTAAATAACTTCAATTTCCACTGAAATTGATTTAACCCCAAATTCAAGTTGAATTAACCTCAATTTCTTTCCAATTTCAAATCAAATTCCATTTGATTTTAAACTCATTCACTTTAACTACAGTTCCAAATTTATTCAAACTAATTTCAAATTGAATCCACTCCATCATTTCAATTTCTTTATGAATTAATCCCAATTCCAATTTGAATTTGAACTCATTCAATCTTCAATTTCATTTCAAATTAAACCAATTCAAATTTTCCATTTGAATTTTATACTTATCCATCTTCAATTTCTAAGTAATTCACTTTGAACTAATTCCATTTAAATCTCAATTTCAAACCATCTAGGATTATTATATAAACTCGAGTTAAATTTTCAAAAGTTGATTTAACCCCTTAAATCAGATTTACCTTTATCAATAATCCAAATCTTTAAGCAATTTAATTCTGAGTCCAATTCTCAAAATTCCATTTTAAATTATCTTTACTTAACTTATTTCAAAGTTCAAATAAGAGTTCAAAACAATTTTATCTTAAAAATTCAATTTATCACCCAAATTTTATCTTCCATTTTGAAACCAGTTCTTAAACAATTTTAATTTACACATTTAATTATTCAAATTTTTAGTTCAAAGTAATTCCATATCCTTAATTTCAAATTAAAATTTAATTTCCCTTTTATCTCAATAATGGGTATATCACCACAATCCATTTCTTCATTCCTTTAAACAAATCCAATTCACACTTTAAAGATTTTAATAACAATAGGATGACAACATCCACCCATTTCCAATTTCCAGATCTCAAATCCATTTTGAGATCACACAAACTCCCAATTCAAACTAACCATTTAACCTTCCAGTTAAATCCCAATTTTATTTTGAAATTTCCAATTCTGGTTGCTTGTTAACTTATTTAACTTTCCCAAAGTTAAATTCAACTTACTTAATCCAGCCAACCTTACCCAATTTGAATTCCTGCTTCAAATTTTAAACTTCACATTAATGATCTTATAAGTTCAAAACTTATCCCCTTGGCATCCCATCTCATTCCAAATTTAAAATCCCATTTAGAATTTATTACAAATCATTTTTAATATCATGTATATCCCTCATATATACTTATTATTTCCCTTGTACACACTAAGTCATCCTTACATTTTAAACCACCTTTGGTTTTTAAATCCAAAACAAATTCCTTTAAATTTTCAAACAACTCTTGTTTGAAATATGGCTCTTTTATTTAAATACATTAAATAACATTATTTATTATTACTTTATTACTTTGAAACAATTTTCAAATTCTGAACCCAGATTTAAAACTTCACAATTCAGATCATCTTCAATTCCAATTTATAAGTCATACCTACCCAAATGTTCTACTTCCCTAAAACATTTCATTTTGCTTACACGACAATCATATTTTATTATTAAACACAACTATGATAATGACCAAGATTATCATATGAGGAAACCAATTCATTATTATCTTATTTTGGAACCCATTCCCAAATCCAAGGTTTTAATTTCAGTTTGAATCCATTTCAAATTTATCTTTTATTTAATTTCAATTTGGTTGTATTTCTATTACAACTTAATTTAATTCTCAAAATTTTTAACAACCAATCACCTTAACATTATTAGTAAGAAATATTGCTTTATCTATATCAAAATATATTCTTATAAAATCATTTCAAATCTTTATATAAGAAAATAACAAGTACGCTCTCATAGATATATACAATCAACTCATTATAGGGTACTATTGACCCTATCCTTATGAGTACACCTACCAGAGCCAAGGTTCTCGCTTAACCTTTCAGCTCTGATACCAAGTGTAACGACCCGGAATTTTCGATCCCGAAAATTCCGGATAATTAGGAAAAAGAAGAAAGAGATAGAAGAAGAAGAAACAGATCACAACACAGATTCTCACATTCGCAGCGGATCAAAATATAATATCAAATAAATAACAGTATACAAAGGAAAATTTGTACCAGTTAATTTACATTTTTATACATCAGAGTTACAACATATCCACAAGCACTGGATGTATATAATCAACATGTCCAAATATACAACAATATATCATAGTGGAAACACTCCATACGTTCCTGCCATCCAGCTCGTCTCCTGAGCTCCGGAACGTCCTTCCCTAAAAATCTGTAATACTCGGTCTGACCCGAGCATTACATCAAAGTAACACCCGGGTCAGGCTGGAAACCAGCGTGAGTAAACCCATATAATTTGAAATATCAAACTATAACATGTGTGAATACCAGGGTAACTCGTACCTTTTACGAGTTCTTACTTTATTATAGTCAATCATTTATCACACACATCAGTTCTTAAGTTTCCATGTTACTTTATCCCATTCCAGCCTGTTAAATTTTACATATCAAATTTATAAGGAATTTGATTACTAATCGAAGTGGTTTCAGGTATTTACCAATTACCCGACCCCGGTCTCTTCGATTTCAATGTCATTTCTAATTCCAGTTTAGATGGATACAAATCAACAAAGTATCATAGTCACACAGAAAAATTAATTATCAATTGATACTCCACATTATTTATGTTCAATCCTTCATATCTTATCACCGTACAACATGACTCAATATTAGAGATATTCACAATCTAAATCATCCAATATCATTAAATCATCCATAAGCAAGATTTATTATATATAATCCCTAATTAATTTAATTAATCTCCAATTAAATTAGTCGGTATCTTTAATTACTTGGATTACCTTAACCCTACTCACTTAGCATTAATTGATTTGAATCCAATTAATCAATCATTCTTTAATCATCCATCTTAATTAATCCCCTTGATTAATTTCCTTTAATTTCATTAAGTAATTAACCTTTTATTTTCACATAGATTAATTGCTCTTTAATTATTAATTAATAACCAATAGTTTATCTTAAATTACTTAATTTATTAATCTTTAATTATTCACCCTGGAATCCCATTAACTTAAATGTTTTAAGTTTGATTAAAAATTTAAAACATTTAACCTTTAATTTGAAACTACTTAATTATTTGCTAAATTTAGCTTTTAAACACCTTAAGGATTAACTTAATAACTAAAAATACTTTTCGACTTTATTTATCAAACATTTAATAATCAATTTTTATTTGAAATAGTTTAAAGATAATTAGTTTCGAACTTAATTTGTTAAACTTAAAACTTTGAGAAAATAAAACGTTTCCCTGAGGAAATTCGAGATTTACTCGAACAGGTACCCGAGTTCTTTCCATTTCTTCTTTTCTTTCCTCGTTTTTTTAGTTTAGATTTTAAAATACTGTTATATTTAAAACACACGCGTTTTCATGAAACAAACCCCGAGTCAGGACATCACTTTGCCAAGCTCTTCACGAGGCAAACCTTCCTTCTCCCAACCCACTGACACCAGTTCCCTCGTGCACGTGCACCACTGATCAAGGCGACTACGACCACCTACGCTACCTCCAGCCCATCGACGTTCATCTACACCCTCGTTCCCGATCACCCAAACTTCAACACAAACCCAAAGCCAAAAACGAGCCATCTCGATCAAACTGGAACTGAACCCATCGATCAGAACCCCTTCGACCCGATGCTGCCGATCACCAGCAACCACGAAACCACGTCCACACCTTCGCCGACCGACCACCCAACTTTTCCACCACCTCCGAAGAACTCTGATGCTCCAATGATGCTGCAGCAAGCGATTTCTCGATCTCGACCAAACCTGATCCCAAAACCCTACTCTGACGAAGACCCACAGCCACGACGATCAGAAAACCCACCTACCATTTTTCCCTAGCTCGCCTACTTCCTCGCCACCTCCAGTAGCGAACTCGAGACCTCAGCACCCTCCGATCACCAGCAATCACCCAAAATCCCCTTTCTGATCAACCATGAATTTCTTACTCAAAACCAAGCTAAAAATCTTGATTCAACTTTTAAAAATCATGATTTTTGAAAACAAACAAGGTGATGTAGGTGAATTCAAGAGTCATGATGTTTGAATTTAACATGTTATTAAGTTTTCACTATCTTTCTTAATTTTTCCAGATAATACTCATACTATATTTACATAGAAATATTTTTAAAACTTAGTTTATGTTTAAACAAACATAACTTGTTTTAAATATCACAACTTATAAGAGATTAAGTAAAGAGATTTTGAATTTTGACTTTGTTTAAACCCTGTAATTTAAAAACAGAGATGAATATATATATCCAGACAAGCACACTTATCCATCTGCATATTTATAGCATGCAAGCTAAATTTTCACTCATGCAACAATTTATCACATCATTATTTCATATATCCATCACATGCAACAATTTAAAACAAATATTAGTTTTGTTTACTCACCTTGCTTTGTTTTTGGACAGAGGACCTGGGTTTGAATATAGTATACATGCTCTTGATTTTGTTCTTGGTCTACTAAGTTGAACTTTGAATCTTGCTTTGCTTGAGTTTGAAATCGAAAGAGTTTGTTTAGTTATTGTTTTAAGTCTGTAAAATACTTCAGATTTGCTCAGTTTAAATGAACGAAATGGAGATGATATATATAACAATGTGTGAACAGGTTGGAAACATACACAGGTACAAAATTTGTACTGGAAGATTTTCATTAAATTTTCGATCAGAGATTTTTTGTGGCTATGTAGGCTGAAATGACGCTTGTATATGCTTACATTAATTAGCATTGTCTTGTTTTGCAAGATAATCCATATATCTCTTCAAGTCCACATACTTATACTCATCTGTTCATACTTATCTTAATTTGTACATATCTGAATGTATATTTCTTTCCTTATGCTTGTCTTACAGCTTGTTCATACTTGAATGTATCTCTTCTTTTGCAAGCTTATAAATACTTATATTTGTTTCTTCTTCTTTTTTTATTATCATTATTATTATTATTACTTTGAATGTATGAAATTCCTATAGTTACATGTTGTTATACTTTTCAAATGTTTACTTTATTACAAAACTGTATAACTGATCTTATATGTATTCATTATCTTATATGTCTTTATACATATATTTATTTTTACTTCAATATTTATTGCTAACTTAAATATTTATTTTTAACTCAATTACTTATTATCTTGTGTCTACATATATATTTTTATATTTTAGGTGGTAAGTACTATTTTGTTAGTATGTTAGTTCCTTTATAATATTTATTTCTATTTTTAAGATATTGTTGAAACTCTTTATTTTAAATCCCAAACCAATATTTCCTTCCAAATACTTACATATATATTTGTTTTTAAAAGATAAGTTATATTTTAATTAATCACATTAAATATTTATTAAAATAACACTGCCAAAAATCTGGGATGTCACATTAAGCTTTGAAATAATAATAATTACAATGTGTAGTATTTTATAAAATGTATATAATAAATATAAATGGTTTTATGAAATGATTTATAAATGATATTGTATTAAAGAGAATATACCAAGTGATAGTGAAATAAAATTTAACTTAAAACAAGGTTAAATAGAATAATTTTATAAATGGTTTATAAATGAATTTATATGAAATATGTTAAACAAAAATTGAAACAATTGAAATTTTAAAAATTGAATTGAATAAATTGAATATAAATGAATTAGATGTGAATAAATTTGAAGTAAACCGATGAAATGTTAATAAAAATTGGGTGTAATAAGAATGAAGTATATAAATTTAATATTGATATTTGGAATGTAAATTTCGATAATTTGGATTAATTAGATGAATATTAATTATTGTTGAATGGTTTATTGTGTTGCAAACCTTTGTGTTGGGTGAATTCTCACCACCGGTCCAAAGCTAGACGAACCAACCTGGCTCCACACTGCCGAACCAACCTGCCTTCACACTGCCGAACCAACCTGCCTCCACACTGCCGAACCAACCTGCCTTCACACTGCCGAACCAACCTGCCTTCAACACTGCCGAACCAACCTGCCTCCACACTGCCGAACCAACCTGCCTCCAAACCAATGCCGGACCAGCTAGATGTCGGACCAACACGATGCCAACTCCATGCCGGACCAATCATCGCCGGACCAAATGCTACCGAACCAAGACGTGCCAGGCCAGATTACGTCATCCCAGGCCTGCCAACTGCTATATGCCTCCAAGACCCCTACCCCCAGCCTCACTCTATAAATAGAGGGGCAGGGGTACAACAATGGGGGACAAGTTTTGAGAGCTCGAGCACGGAGAGAACTTTCAAACAACTTTCTTTTACTTGTATCAAAGCTTTGTACTTGTAATCTAAACGAGAGAAGAGAAATAACATATAAAGTGGACGTAGGCACATTCTGGCTGAACCACTATAAATCTACGTGTCTTTTTACAGTTTAGCCCCTGCTTTTCATATATTTGCATAGATCACTCAAATCACTAAGAACAACACAAAATCTACCAAATTATACGACTTTGAAGTGTTTGTCCATTTTTTGTGCAAACATTTTTGGTGCTTTCACTGAGAACTAGAAGCTCGAAGCTTCAGCTTCAGCCACTTAACAGTTTTCCTAACAACATCGTTCGCCACTTGGAAAACATGCCTCCCAAACAGAAAAAAGATGTTAACAAAGGAAAAAACATCACATCCAGCCGTCTTCCAGATCCAGCAGTCACGAATCAAGTAAATCGTCCTCCTCCAGCAGTAGTGACAAGTGAAGGACAGGCTAACCCAACCGCTCCTGCCACAGAACAGCCTGCAGCAATTACTAGGGCAGATTTGGACAGAGTTGTGGTTGAAGTAACTAACCGCTTCACGTCCCAACAGGAAGCCTTGGTGGACCATCTCATGTCACGTTTAAGGGATGCTGAAGAGTCCAACCGCAACACTGAATCATGGGGCGAGTCCCAGTCTGGAGGATCTCAAAGACAACAAAGGTCTTCCTTCTTCGAAGAAGCTAACGGTAGAAGTAGCCATGGTAGGAGCCGAGATCGGGCATAGCCCGAAGTTAGGCCTGAGGAAACATTTGGTACCGAACCCAACGGGGGAGGTACCGGACGAAGGTCAACTATAGCTGAGCCTGTCATACTGCCTAACCACGGAAACGCCAGTGAACGGGGCCGAGCTAGAGTCCAGCCCGAAGTTGGACCCGAGGAAGTGCTTAGATCAGAACCCGGCAGGGGAAGATCAAGGCAAGGGCCAACTGTAGCTGACCCTAGCATGCTCCCAGAAGATCAAAGGCAGCCATTGGAAAATATGAGGAATGATAGACGATACCATCCCTACAGGTCATCTAGGCGGAATCAATCCCACAGAACAGAACCAAACTCATTTCTATCCACTCCAAATTCTGATGAAAGGATGGCACGCTTATTCAAAGAGTGTGTCCAACGGGAGCAAAGAGATCGAGGGATATGCGCTAGGGTAACCAGCCCTTTCGCCCGAAATATCGAAATTGCTATCACCCCCCGAGAATGGAAGATGCCAACGATGGAACCCTACAAAGGAACCTCCGACCTCGTTGTACACTTACAGAGGTACACGCAACATATGCTCATGAGTGGAGCGACAGAGGAGGTACTGTGCAAATGCTTTCTGCTTTTCTTAGCAGATCTTGCTACCTCCTAGTTCTGTCATCTACCCCAGGGATCCATCAGCTCGTGGGAAATGTTGAAAGAAAAATTTATCAGTCAGTTCCGCATTCATGTGGAGCAACCTAAGGACGCTATTCCTTATCCAGCGTCAAACAGAAACCTGGAGAGAAGCTGCAGCAATACCTAACCAGATTCAACGCCGCAACAGCCGCAGTCCAAGATGCCGATGAGAAGCTTATCCTAATGGCCCTCTGTAGTGGTGTGCATCCGAATACTAAATTTGCTAGAAGATTGACAAAAGAAAAACCAGCTACTTTACCCGATTTCTTCCATGAAGCCGGGAAATACATGAGGCTTGAGGATGCTGCCGTTGAGGGGCAGTCAGGACAGCAAAATAAGGTGACTCATAGCAACGCCCCTGCTGTGGCAAGGGATGTTCGAAGAAATGATTCCAGAGACAATGCTGGGGGCAAGAAGGGAGAAAAGCGCCTATATCGGCCTGGACCGAGATTCGACACTTACACTCCTTTGAACGAGACCGTCGAAAATATCTTCCTTGCCACCGAAGGCGAAGTTAGATACAAACGCCCACCATACAGAAGGAATCAGATAACGCGCAGAAGTCTGGAAAGTTCTGCCGCTTCCACGAATCTCACGGGCATGATACCAATGAATGCCATCATCTCCGGGATCTGATTGAGGAACACATCAGAAGGAAAAAACTGGAACGCTATGTAAAAGGTCAGGATCGAGCTCCAGCTCCTGCCCATGAAAACCCAAGGGTACCTTCACCGGAGACCGGCAGAGGAAACCGCGGCGCTAGCAGCTCTAGTCAAGAGAAGATAGTGGTCCATACCATCTCGGGAGGACCGCACATCGCAGACAAAAGCTGGAAAGAGATGGAAAGACATGGAAAGTCACTTAGAGACAATAAAGACTTTGTCAATTCAGTTATAGAAGAACGCCACCCGAAGCGGAAAGAAAGTAATGACATCACATTCGGTAAGCGTGACCTAGAAGGAAGGCAATACCCTCACATGGATCCCATGGTTATCTCTGCTCGGCTCGGTCCCGCCGAAGTTTACCGAATCCTGGTAGACACTGGAAGCTCAGTAAACATCCTGTTCAAACGCGCATTCGACAAAATGAAGCTATCAATGAAGGATGTATCTCCCTGCAATAAACCACTACACGGTTTCACTGGAGATGCGAAGATGCCCCTCGGGCAACTGGACCTCTTTGTTGAGATTGGAAGCCATCCCCGCTCCGTTGTACGGAAACAGACGTTTGTGCTAATAGAAAACCATTCGGCCTACAACGCCTTCTTAGGAAGACCAGCCTTGTCTGACTTCCAAATTGTCCTAGCCCCCTGGTGCCTGAAGATGAAATTTCCAACAGACAATGGAGTAGGGGAAGTGGAAGGAGACCAGGACGTTACTCGAGACTGCTATGTGACTGAACTTCGCAACAACCACAGGAAGGATAAAGGGAAGGGTGTAGAGATTGCCCTCTGCACAAAAAGTATAGAAGCATAGCAACTAAAGAAAGCCCCTCCTCTTCGATATACCAGCGACCCTTTCAATGAATTAGACCCTAGGGACAAAGAGGAGGAGGCCACCGCCGAGCCTGCAGAGGCTATGGAGTTTATATCTGTAGACAAGCATGACTTAAGTAGACTATTGAAAATTGGGTCCCAACTAAAAACCGAATTGAAGGAACAACTCATCGATTTTCTCCGCCACAACTTGGATGTATTCGCATGGTCACACGCTGACATGACCGGAATCTCCCACGACATAGCCTGCCATGTATTAAACATTGATCCTACCAAGGCGCCTGTAAAACAAAGAAAGAGAAGTATGGGGGCAGAGCGATCAGCAGCCCTCGATGAAGAAGTAAAGAATCTACTCGCCAATGACTTCATACGAGAAGCTATCTACCCGGAATGGATCGCCAACCCGGTGCTGGTAAAGAAGGCTAATGGGAAGTGGCAAACCTGCATTGACTTTTCCAACCTAAACGACGCCTGCCCAAAGGATTGCTTCCCACTTCCCAGAATCGACCAACTTGTAGACAGCACAGCCGGGCACGAGCTCCTATCTTTTATGGACGCATACTCAGGATATAACCAAATTCCTATGCATGCTCCCGACCAAGACCACACTAGTTTCATCACCGACCGGGGTTTATACTCCTATAAGGTAATGCCTTTCGGACTTAAAAATGCAGGAGCCACCTACCAGCGCCTCGTCAACAAGATGTTTGCAGGGCTAATAGGACGAACTATGGAAGTATATGTGGATGACATGCTGGTAAAGTCAAGGAAAGCCAAAGATCACGTAGGCCACCTAGGAAAGATGTTTCAAGTACTCCGCCAGTATGGAATGAAGTTGAATCCTCTAAAATGCTCCTTCGTAGTGTCATCAGGAAAGTTCTTAGGATTCATCGTTCATGCCAGGGGGATTGAAGCAAACCCTGAACAAGTCCGAGCGCTAAGGGATATCAAGATACCATCCACTCGAAAGGAAATGCAAAGCCTAAATGGAAGAGTGGTCGCCCTAAGCCGATTCATCTCCAAGGCAATGGACAAGTGCGTCCCCTTTTTCGAAGCTCTAAAGAAAGACAAAGGAAAGTTCGAATGGAATGACGAATGCTTAACCGCTTTCCTTAACTTAATCGAACACCTCCAGAAACCACCGGTACTCTCAACTCCAAGCGAAGGCGAAGAATTATACCTATACCTTGCTGTGTCATCTCACGCCCTAAGCGCTGTTTTGGTAAGGGACGAAAACCGCACGCAGCGGCCAGTTTACTTCGTCAGCAAAAGGTTTACTGGGGCAGAAGTCAGATATCCTAAACTTGAGAAGCTAGCATACTGTTTACTAATCACATCACGGAAGCTGCGTCACTACTTCCCGTCCCATTCCATCAAAGTTCTGACCGATCAACCACTGAGGCAGGTACTCCATCGTCCCGACACTTCTGGGCGACTACTTAAATGGTGCATTGAACTAAGTCAGTATGATATCACCTATCACCCTCGCACCGCCATCAAGGGACAAGCCATGGCTGATTTCATTGCAGAATTCACTACCAACGAAGATAAGGAGCAATTGGAAATAGCAGAAGATATCAAGTGGAATCTCTTTGTGGATGGTGCATCGAACGAACAAGGCTCGGGGGCAGGTGTGGTAATAATCACTCCCAGGGGAAACAAACTGCACTATGCTATAAGGTTGGAGTTCGCTGCCACCAACAACGATGCAGAATATGAAGCGGTGATAGCCGGACTAGAACTTGCCATAGACATCGGAGCCAATTCTTTGTGTCTTCACAGCGATTCTCAACTTATTGTTAATCAAATACTAGGAGAATTCCAAGCTCGAGAAGAATGACTCATGGCATATTTAAAGAAGACCAAGTTACTTCTCAGCCGATTGGACCACTACTTAATCAAACACATCCCTCGGGAAGAGAACCAAGAGGCCGACGAATTGGCAAAGCAAGCAAGTATGAGAGGCATCGCCGTCTTTGGGGCAGTAACCATCTCAAAGCAACTGACCCCAAGTTTTGAGCAAGTGAATCTGATAGCTGCAACCGAAGAAGCAACTTGGATGACTCCCATCCGAGACTACCTACAAAGTGGCACACTACCCAACGGGCGTAACGAAGTCAAGAAAATCTTGAGGAAAGCATCCCACTACACAATACAAGAAGACATCCTCTATTGGCGCGGATTCTCTAACCCGTTATTAAGGTGTGTCGCTGGGAGGGAAGCCAAGGAAATCTTATCCAACATCCATCAGGGAAGCTGCGGAGATCACACTGGAGGGAAAACATTAGCAAAAAAGATACTCCGATATGGATATTTCTGGCCCACCTTAAGCAAGGACGCCTTAGATTTCGTCAAAAAGTGTGACAGATGCCAGAAATTTGCTAAGATTCCACGGCTACCAACAACTGAGATTACTCAAATGACCAGCCCTTGGCCCTTCGCAATATGGGGAATTGACTTAATCGGCGAGCTACCGATGGGCCGAGGCGGGGCCAAATATGCTATAGTGGCAGTAGACTATTTCACCAAATATGTGGAAGCGGAACCTTTGAATAAAGTATCTTCAGCAAAAGTTATTAACTTCTTGATCAAAAATGTTCTATGCAGGTACGGAGTCCCACTCAAAATCATATCAGACAATGGACTTCAGTTTGACAGCGAGGAATTCGCCAACTGGTGCCGAGAGCACGGAATTCACAAAAGCTTCTCATCCGTAGCATATCCCCAGGCAAACGGACAAATCGAAGCCGTCAATAAAATTCTGAAGGCTCTAATAAAAAAGAAACTCGAAAAAGTCAAAGGGCGCTTGGGTGGATGAACTCCCTACGACACTGTGGGCCTATCGCACTTCTTTCAGAACATCAACGGGGCATACTCCTTTCTCTTTGGCATACGGATCGGAGGCTATGCTCCCAGTTGAAACCATTGTGCCTTCCCACCGTAGGATCCACTATAACCCAGAAGAGAACGAAGAACTCCTTCACATGTCTTTGGATCTAGTGGAGGAGAGAAGAAATGATGCAGTCCTTAAAGCAGCGGCCCACAAGCAAAAAGTGGCAGCACAATACAACTCCAAAGTCAAGCATCGTACCTTACAAGAAGGGGACCTTGTCCTCAAGCGAATCTTCCCCCGCCCCGGAGCACTAGATCCAATCTGGGATGGACCATATGTAATTCATAAAGATCTCCACAATGGAGCTTATATTTTGTCAACGGTGGACGGAGAGGTGTTCCAGAGGGCATGGAACATCCAACACCTCCGTCGATACTTTTCTTAACTTGTACTTCCCATATGAAGTGAATTAACAAAGAGAATCAGTGGACGTAGGCCTTTTTCGTGCCGAACCACTTTAAAAAACCTTGTCTCTTCTTTAACTTGTTCCTTTATATCTTGGCTGCTTGTTAACTTTATCCTTTTCTGTTGAACAAAATCCTATGCGTATAGTGTTTCCACTCAAAGCACTCCACAGCGCAACTTCATCTGGACAATACCTAACAGGTACTATGCGAATCTATGCCCTCGCCAATGAGACACTTTTGCTCCGGCATCCCTCTGCTGCGGGTTAACTCATTGTTCGCGACAGCCCTTAAAGCCAGCTGTAATGAGCCGATTATAAGCCACCGAGAAGGACGACTATAGCCGAGGCAGCTCATTACGGCGTTCGGCTCGCCGGCAACTGTGAACCGACTGTAAGCCCCAACATAAGGTGTGGCCAGCCAGGGACAGTTCACAGTTGACGATCGGCACCCACGCTAGCCGGCCACAGTAAGTCAAATAATACCCATGATTACGGGCCATAATGGCCCGGGTAGTTACTGTGCGCGATCTCGGCTCCGATGTGTCTTAAGTGCGGCTGTGGTAAAAAAGAATTAACTCCCCGCGGAGGCGTAAGATGGGTGACAAATGTCTCCAAGACCCACAGCTAGGGAAAGTGACTACAAAACCCATTTGCCACGAACTTAAGCACATCGAAGGCCTTCCGTGATTGGAAGTTTTACTTTTTCACATATTTCAATTTTACTTGAGAAACTTTTCTCCTATCCTCTGTAACAATTCTTGAAGTACAGGACACAGAACAGGAGACACTCACTAATAGAAGCGGATATTCGCAGCAAGATATTGGAACGCATCCCTTAATCGATCACACAGGATATTCAAAGCTGCCATCTACAAGCAAAATATAAAGGGCAGTATTTCCTTCTTTCATATGTAAACACGTGACTATAATTTATTCACACCTCACACTAACATTGCAAGTCATAAAATTATGTTTCAAACAAGATCCTGACATCGAACACGATTTGATCACAAGAATATGCATAGCTATATTTCTCATACGACATATTGGAATAGCAAAAAACATTCAAAAAAAAACGACAAAATCAGCTTAAGTTAAATAATTACACGTCAAGAATAGAGATATTTATTACAAGTAGCAAGAATTACAACCTAAAAGTTACTCTACTGTTTTAAGACTAACATATACAGCCATGTCTAGTCTACAAAAAGAATTTTTCAGGTCTAATCAGGGAGCCGGCTACGTTGGAGTCTTGTCCTTGTCCTGTTGCCCACCTGTCCGGTCATAAAAAGAAACCATTAGTGATGAGAAACAGAGTTAACAAAAGAAGAAACTAGTGGAGTAGAGGTTACCAGCAACTTCCCTTTGATCGTCTTGGTCGTCATCCCCTACTTCCACACCTGCCTCCTCAACCGCGAACAACCGCATCCCCTCTTTCACCGCTGTCTTCTCCTCCTTGGTAAACTGAGCGGTGACCACATCCATCCTAAAGGCCGCTCCACCCTCTTTATCCGCCTCAGCCTTGGCCTCCTCTAGAGCCCTGAGGTAAATCCTAGCCATTACCTGGGGGTAGTCGTCCATCCAAGATAAGCTGCCCTGCTTCCAAGTGCGAAAGTACATGTCCTGCAGCATATCGTCCATCATCCCCTCATTTTACTCGAACTCCCTCATACGAGCCTCAGAAACCAATAGCCTTGCAATGGAAGCATCCCTTTCCAGTCGGTATCGCGAGCAGTCAGCCTGAAGGGACCTCCTCATCGCCTCCATCTCCTCCTTCAGCCTGACCTGAGCAAGCTCTGCGGCTTCAAGCTTCCCCGACAGCTCCTCTACCCGCTCAAGGTCCGCCCTCCGAACCTCATCCACTGTCGAGATGGCCATATTTATCTGCTCCTTGCAGGCAGCCTCCATCTTCCGCAGTTCCGCCTTACTAGCCTCCTCCATAGCCTTCCTCAACCGCCCGGAGACAGCCTCATGCTGAGAAATCTGAATGGCCTGATCAGCAAGCTGTTTGGCCTGGTCCGAAACCATCAATCGTAGTCGGATGTTGGCACTCCCAATCTCCTCTCCAGCCTTAACCAGCCGGGCATGATGCCCCATCAGCTTCCTAGTCTCCTCCGCCACCCGATCAATATTAGCCTTGGCCTCGTCTCCCATGGTAACTATCCGAGTAGTAAGTAAGTCGAGATCTAAGGACTTAGCCTCATCAAGCACCCGTACCATGGGATTGCGGGGAAGAAGGTGCTCACCAGTAACCTCGTCAAAGGTAATATCATTGGAACTTGGATCCAGATCAGGATTACCCGCAAATGGATTACGAGCCAAGTCAGGACGATCAATCTGAATAACGGTAGGATTTTTCAGACGGGTGCGGAGAGAGTGCGAACTCAGTATCCTCCTCCGTGATATCGTGAAGAGGCTGAACTGGGGGCAGAGGACCAAGTGAAGGTTCGGATGAGGAATGACTCCTTTTTCTCTTTTGAATACCCTCTTCAATAACCCCGAGAAGAGGACGGTAGCCGACTACATCCCCGGAATGATGGGACGAAGGCTTCGGCTTGGCGGAAGCTTTGGAGAGCTTGTATTGTTCAAGCCTGTGTCGAAGATCTGAGGCTTTGGCCGTTTTACCTGCTCCTGATATGAAGAACAAGTGTCACAAGCTTACATTAATCCATAATTCAAGAAACGCGATAAATTAAAAGTTAAAAAAAGAAAGGAAACACGTCTGATATACAAACCCTGGGGAGAAGTAGGATACTGCAATAAGTCCTGGATTTCATTCCAGGACGGGAGCGGATCATAAAATATTCCTAAGTCCCTATCATAAATGGAGCCTGCAGAAGTCAAAAATTCACCTTGAGTCGTCGGAGCCACCTTGGCCGGAATAGTCTGGGAAGACACGCTTGCACCAGTCTCAGCCTTGTCAGCTTTCCCGGATTTCTCTACCGAAGCTGTTTCTCCGTCCAGCCCCTCGAAAGCCTGACTAAATGCATCATCCGTCCACTCCTGAATCTCGCCTGCCTGCCCAGGAAGCAAGGCCCCGATGCCATCGCCACCATCATCACCTTCCCGACCTTCTCCACCCTCACCTCTTTCCTCCTCTACGTCTTCCTCCCCCTGGGTAAGTGGACAATTGCTGGGGGAAGGACCGTCCGACTTCTTAAGTTTCTTACCTCTGACAGCTGGAGGTTTCGTGAAAGTTTTCCTCTTGCCACTCTCTACCGTGACACCTCCCTTAGCCTGAGCAGCCACCCTCTCCTCGGTCGTTTCCCTCAGCTTGACTACTGACTGCTGTGGAAGGATCAAGTTATACTCCAGAAGGGTCGCATTTCTGATCAGGTAGGCAGCTGATCTATCTCTCCCGGGGATAGCTTCTATCTCAGCCGCCGTCTGAACCAGGCGATCAGTCTCCACAACCGCAAAGCCACCTGTCGCTAGCAAAAATGAAAACGTATGAGAAGAAGCATCGCAACCAGAATGGAAATTATAAATAAAGTGTCGACTTACATCCAGAGGTGAAACGCCGAATAGAAACTAAGTCGTCCCTGACGAAGAACCACTCCTTCTTGAACATGCTGAACTTAGAATACAGATCCAAGACCGACTTGAAGGTTACAGCTGACTCCAAGCTGATATATGGGGACCCCTTCTTATAGCCCCTCAGATTATATAAGTACCGAATCTCCCGGTTGGAAGGAGCACGCCCATACTTCCTCTGGAAGATGACGAAGAGGCTCACCAGTATAGCATAGGAGTTGGGTTGAAGCTGGAATGGGGCCACCTTTAGATATGTAAGGAAGCTGGCTACGCAAGCATTAAGAGGCGGAATGGCACCACACATACAGTGGTATCTGTTGTAGGCAAAGTACCCTTCGGGAGGGTCATATGGCATAACTTCTCTCCCTGGCAATAGCATGCGCGCTCTATCGATTCCAAAAGAATGGAAGATGACATCAAGCTGCTCCTTCTTGAGGGAGCTGGGAAAGCAATCGAGCGGGGAGTTCAGAAGCTCCTGAGGGCCGTACCCGTCCACCAGTGATCTCGGGGTAGTTCCGTGACGTTCCGGTCCTGGCTGAGCAGGGGGCACTGCGGAAGATTCTCCTTCGCCCTGGAGCTTCTTTTTATCTGATCGAGTTTCTGCTTTTCGAGACATTTATCTGCAGACACCGAAAAAGCATATTGTTAGAACAAGAGTCATAATCGAAACATAACAAGCTAAGGGTTCGTTCGTTTAAAGCACCCAGAATACACGTTCATTCGGCATTCCCAATCTCAAAACCCATCCGGTATAAAACCCATCCAGTATAAAACCCATCCGGTATAAAACCCATCCGGTATAAAGTCCATCCGGTATAAAGCTCATCCGGCGCCAAGACCATCCTATATTACGCTCATTCGGTAAAGCAAAGTGAATCGAAGGAGCCATTCGGCACTCACCTGATTCGGCAACACAACTGATTCGGTAGAAAGTTTTATTTTCCTTTTGAGATTAGTTTGGCGGTCTCGTTCGGTGGGCAATAGCGGAGGCCCTAGTTCCGTACTTATAGGCGAGAGTAAACCTCCGGACCAACCGGTTCAGTACTAAAAACGAATGGGAATGTAAAATTGGATAACCTGAAACAAAGTAGGCCATATGCCAGCTTATACCCCACTTTGGGGGGCAAATGTTGGGTGAATTCTCACCACCGGTCCAAAGCTAGACGAACCTACCTGCCTCCACACTACCGAACCAACCTGCCGAACCAACCTGCCTTCACACTGCCAAACCAACCTGCCTCCACACTACCGAACCAACCTGCCTTCAACACTGCCGAACCAACCTGCCTCCACACTGCCGAACCAACCTGCCTCCAGACCAATGCCGGACCAGCTAGATGCCGGACCAACACGATGCCAACTCCATGCCGGACCAATCATCGCCGGACCAAATGCTACCGAACCAAGACGTGCCAGGCCAGATTACGTCATCCCAGGCCTGCCAGCTGCTATGTGCCTCCAAGACCCCTACCCCCAGCCTCACTCTATAAATAGAGGGGCAGGGGTACAACAATGGGGGACAAGTTTTGAGAGCTCAAGCACGGAGAGAACTTTCAAACAACTTTCTTTTACTTGTATCAAAGCTTTGTACTTGTAATCTAAACGAGAGAAGAGAAATAACATATAAAGTGGGCACATTCTGGCTGAACCACTATAAATCTGCGTGTCTTTTTACAGTTTAGCCCCTGCTTTTCATATATTTGCATAAATCACTCAAATCACTAAGAACAACACAAAATCTACCAAATCATACGACTTTGAAGTGTTTGTCCATTTTTTGTGCGAACACTTTGTTATTCATATTTTGACTGCATAAGATTGTGTATGTTGTGTATTTGTGCTTGTGTTTATTATTTGGATTCAAAATTCATGCTTCGTGGTTCTATTTCACTCATACATGTTTTATATCTTATTATAAGTGACTAATGTTCTAAATTGAGTTGAGATAGGTATATACGAGGACCGTTTGGATGTATACGCGGATTATATTTTGCTTTCGCTTGCTTAGTACGAGCAAACTCGCTCGTATTAATAACAATAAGGTACACATGTCGGATTACATACCGCACTTTTATATTTTTCCCTTCGGGATGCCTCATCATTGAGATGAAATGTATATTTGATACATATTTGGGTTATATGTTATATTGTAAAAGTTTTCCGATCGAGCCGTGCAAAGGAGACTTTGACGAAATTTTCCGTAAATCCGGGTGTTAGAAATTTTTTGGGGTTTTTAAAATTTTTATAACTTGTTTTTATAAGTAAGTTGTAATTTCCATAAACCGGTACCGGAGTGGCATAATATAAGCGTAGTAAAAGTTTTGTAAATAAGATTTTGATGTTTATAAGGATTATTTTGAATAATATATCGAATGTTAAATTCCGTACTTAACCGCTTTTCGAGGACGAAAAGTTTTGAGTGGGGGAGAGTGTAACGTCCCGTATTTTTAACTATTTAAATTTTTTAAGTTTCATATAATTATTGGATAAAAATGGTTAAAATTAATAAAATTTATAATGAATTAATCTAATTTACTGAATATGAACCTTAATAAGATTTTGAAATAAACAAGTTCAAAGATTTTAGCTATAACAACTATGGAAATGAAATTTTAGATATTGAATGTATCTATAATCAATAAGTAGACATGAATAATAAATGTTGAATTATTTAGATGATAATAAAATAATTGTTGATAATAAAATTTCAATTGAAATTTTATGATTTATTAATGTCATTTATTTAATAATTGAATTGTTTAAATTTAATATTAGGAATTATTTAAATAATTAAATTCTGAATTTAATGTGAATGAAAATGATGTCGGAAGTTGATTTTAATTTTATTTAAATAACAATGAAGATTGTTAACATTTAAAATTGCATTTAAAAGTGAATAAATTAAAATTTTGGAATTACTTGTTTTAATTAACGAGTAAAAATAGCCATTTCGGCCACTGTCTTGGATCTGGACGAAACAAGTTTCATCGGATCCGTAATAGTGAATTATTGTAGGATTTAAAGTGTTGTAGCGATCGAACTTGTCGTTTGGTCGTGCGAGTTTGAAATGCGTAGAAATCAATTAACGAAATTTAAATTAATATAATTTGATTTTAAACGCTAACTTCTATATACTTTTGAATTAGGATTTGAAACTAGTTTCATTGAGTTTAAATATATTAAAAACCTATATTTCGATATATTAGATGATCCACTTTCGTTTCGGGAACGGAACCGGCTTTTCGGGTCATTGTTATCGTTTTGACCCAAATCGATTTGTCCATCCATTCTTATCCATCTCTGTCTAGATTTTTCCCCTAACCCTAGCAGTCAATTTCTGTATGTACTTGTATTCTCATTTGCTCCTTCCTTCCTTTCCAATGTCAAATGTACGAAAACCATAAATTCCTAATTCCAAATCAAATCGAAAATCCAAACTCCTCAAACCATATCAAATTATATATCGTTGGAAAGCTCTCAACGAACGTAATTTACCTAAGCAATTTGTTTTTCGATTGGAGGCTTCGTTTGGCCAGAAATTTGCGAAGTACTCTCGGCCGTCCATTATAGGTTTTCGATTTCAACGGTGGCTCTTCACCCATTCGTCGATCAGGAGGTGCTGCGTCGTAGAGGGCGTTAAGGGCTTTCGATCCATGGGTTCGTTCATGTCAAAAGTGTCTCGAGTTGGCCAGAAATGGCAAAGAAGGTGAGCGGCAGTGCACCGCCGCTGTTGGCTTCGAGATGGTGGCGCGACCATGGTGAGGCGCGCCTTTGTGCGGGCGACATGGCGGCGCTCTCTGATAGGGTCGGAGACGAACGTGGTGGCGGCGACAGAAGTTTGAAGGTGGTGGTGCGTAATAGGTTGCGTGCTCGAGTCTGTGCTAGGGTTTTTTGGGAAGGAGGTAAACGAATTACTATTTTACCACTATATTATTTTTAAATTTAAAATTTAAATTTTGAACATTCTAACTTCAATAACTTTTTCATACGAACTCGGATATTGACGCGCGGTTTCTTCCATTGGGATCGTATCGAATTTTCGGATGATATGGAATAGGATTGGCTGCATTTGGAGACTGTTGGAATTTGGGTGTTCTTTTGGATTTTTAATCGATTATAAATCAAAGATGAGTGATTTAACCCACTCACAAAATACTAACCCTTCTTATGTTAGTTGAATTAAATTTATGATGTGATAAGAAATTTATTGATTGCTGTTTGGTAATTTAAATTTTCATTTGAATTTAATTTGAATTTTTTTCGAATTAAATTGCTATTTAAATTGTTATTGAAATTAAATTGCTAGTTAAATACCCGATATTGATAACCAGTTGATTGTTGTGATTTATTGACTGATTTTGATATTGATTGTGTTGGATGCCTATTTGTTGACATTTTGGATGATTGGATGTTTATTCATTCTTATATATCCCTGATATGTTAGCTAGGAAATCACTACGAGTTGAAATGATACATACCCGAATGTTCTTATGATTAGGAAAAATCGTTATGGGTTGAAATGATATATACCTGAGATATTTTATAGATTTGAAAATTTATTTATTCGGGATACGGGTTGAAATGACATATACTTGGAAAATTTAACTATTTTGGGTTGAAATGATACATACCCAATCACTTGCCATAGGTTAGAAAATTATATACGGACACCATTGGTCGGTTTTAAATTTTTTTTCTACATTGTAAAGTATGTTTGATTTACAAATTTAATTTATAAATTTAATTTAAAGATTTTATTTAAAAATTTATATTTGGAAAATAATTTATTTTATATGTTAAAGTTTCAAATTATAAGTTAATATCTTGTTTTAATTTTTTTTTCTAAATTATAAGGTATGTTAGATTTTTAAATTTGATTTTTAAATTTAATTTAATGAATTTATTTAAAAATTTATATTTGGAAAATAATTCATTTTATATGTTAAAGTTTCAAATTATAAGTTAATATATGGTTTTAGATTTTTTTTTCTAAATTGTATAGTATGTTTTGATTTAATAAATTTGATTTTAAAATTTAATTTAAAGCTTTTATTTAAAATTTATATTTTAGTCAATATAAGCTTTAAAATCTAAATTTTAAGATTTTAAGTTATAATTTTATGTAGCTCTAAAGTATATAATTTAAATAATGTAATATAATAAAAACACATTAAAAATTAATTAAATAAAATATTTAATTAGTTTTAAAAGATTTATTTAAAAAATATAATTTAAGAAAATAAATATAGACTTTTATAATAACTTTAATAGATAAAAGATTTTTGTAAAAGATTTTAGAATTTTGTAAAAGGTTTTGTAAGGAATTTATAAAAGTTTTTTAAGGGATTTTATAATGGATTTTATAAAGGATTTTTATAAAAGATTTTTATAAAGGATTTTATAATGGTTTTATAAAGGAGTTATAAAGGTTTTAAAGGATTTTATAAAGGGTTTTATAAAAGAACTTATGTAAATGAATTTAGAAGCGTTTTAAAGAAATTTGCGTAGAGGTTTATGAAAATGGGAAGAGTTGTAAACTGTTTTGGAATTTATAAATAGCTTTATAAATGGTTCTAAAGCATATAAATAGTTTATAAATGGTTTAAGAGAGATTTATAAATAATTTTCGAAATTGATTGAAAGAAATCTTCCTCGGTATTTATGAATATATTTATACTTTTGGAATAAGTATATGGATATCTTGATATGAAGGCATAAACTATTTTCTGAATTTATTATTAAAAATGTTTTATAAAATGACCATTGTGTGAAATAAGCGTTTGGTTGTTAAAGAGACCGGGGTCGGATATTGTCATACTCTTTGCCAATTCCGAAACCACTTTAATAACTGTGCTGTGGTGGAGAATCCAGAACGAAGCAGGATGGTTTGGTGAATGCAACCGGTATGAGGTAAGAGCGTATCCCTGACCTACGAGTCAGCTTGATATGACTAAATCAGGAGCTATCCCGGGCCAAGTGAGGTCGCTCCTCCTATCAGACACGCTTCTTCGATACCATATCTGTTACTTTGTGATTGATTAGTGGTCACCCTCGATTTGATTATGGGAGTGTGTCTCAAGGTGGGTGGTAGTAGCTGTTATGCGTTACCACCAGTCTGGGTGTGCAAAACGGTAGAATCCTACCCTTGGAATTGCCTCGCGTGCCTTGTCATATGCCTTTTCGAGCCCACTACGATTTTGGTTTGTGTCATACCTATGGAGTGCTCCCTGATAGCCCACCAGTTTACGGTGGAGTTTATAGTACTGTATAGACTACGATGCCTATAAAATCTGTTATGGGGGATATGGGTAATGCCTTAACGCTATTTTCAATATTATACTTTACTGATAGACACTACATATATGCTTATACTACTATATTGCTTTCAAATTGTTTTCAAAGCCTCCAAAGGAATAAGAATATTATTTGAAAGTGTTTGACGAGAAATATATTTTGAAAATGTTTTTGAAAGAAATAAAAGTATTGAACTCACTTTGGTTGCTAGAAAATAATTCTAGGGATGACTACAGCATCGCCAGTATGCATTTTTGAGTTTTTGAGTGAGAATTTCTAACAAAAGGAATTTATTTTCGATTAAAACAAGTTTTGATTGTGAGAAAATATTCTAAGTATGGTTTTGATAAATATATAAAAATAGTTTTGAACTTATAATTGAAAATAGCATAGATAAAAATAAGTTATAACTTAAAGATTTAAATAGGAAAGTAAAAATTTTAATTTTAAAACTGTTGAATATTTTGGTTTAGCAAACAAAATAAAATTTGAATTTGAGGTATGAAATAAAATAATTAACAAAAAAATGTTAAATAAATTGAGTTATTATAATGAAGAAAATAAAATAAGGTTTAACTCGAGAAAGCTTAAATAAAAGTGAATGGTATTTGAAATGAATTAAATAAAATAACGAAATGAATTTTAAGCGACTATATAACTTATAGATTTGAGAAATATTAAGGTAAACAAATTCAAATTTGTTCAATGTGAATGATAAGAAGAGAATTTTTTTAAAATAGAGCTAAATAAACTAAGTAATTGATTAAATAAAATAAATTTAGCTTAATAAAGATTAAATGAATTGAATTGGATTTGAATGGAACTAGTTAAATTAGTCAAGTGAATTTAATTCCACTTAAGTTATAAAATGAATTAATAGAATGAATACAACTTGAATTATATAATAAAATGCAATTTGGGTGTGAAAGAAATTGAATGAAAAAAATGAGTGTATATAAAATTAATATGAGTAATTGAATTAATTTGAATTGGATGTAAATAAATTAAATGCAAATAGAATGAGTTTCAATAAAATTAAATGGTAACTAATTAAATATGAAATAAGTTAATGGAATAAATTATAAATTGAAGTTAACTTAAGAGAAGTTGAATGAAGTGATTATGATAAAAAGAAAATTATTAATATGAATTGAGTTATAAAATAAAATTTACTTAAGTAAAATGATTGATATGAACTTGAATGAATGAAATAAACTTATGAAGTGAACCAATGGATTAATATAAACTTAAGCTATGAAATAATAATAATAATAATAACAAATACATAACTGTCCCTAGAGCATACCCCTAACTCTATCATTCGTGACACTCTCCATATAATGGAGGTTGAATTTCTCATGACCGTTAGGCACTAAGGGGTTATGTATTTATGGTTGTTTGGAAAAATCACAAATTGCTCAATGAGAGTTTTCTGTTGGTTAATGCAACTACGTCGAAATAGAAAATCTTAAGTGTCGACGTGTAGTAACCATCGGACTTGAGAGTATTGTGGTTCTTGAGTAACTAGACTGTATTTTGATTATCACCAATTACATGACAAAGTGATCGTGTTACGACCATAGTTGGGTATATGTTGAACTACTTGAAGTAAAACACCGTCCAAGAGAGGATCTTTCATTGTAGAAGGTTAATACCACCATAATTGGTTGTCGACTTAAAGTCTTAAATCACTAGCTAGAATATATCAGTTAATCGATAAATGTTATCAAATTGAACCAGGGACATTAAAGTTTTCAATATTTTTAACCATGGATATTATTAGAGTATTTTACCATTTTCCAAACTCTTGATAACTAAGTAATATACTAGTGATGAAAATAATACATGCACAAACTATCGTTGCAAGGTGTAACTTAATATATAAATTAGAAAATTGGATTTATCCTAACTGGTCTATATACGACGAACTTGTTTCGGTAACTATACTTTAGCAAAGTTTGTATGGCTTTTGTATTTGAGTTATTTAAATGTTGACCAAGAAACGAGTTCACACCACTAGCTAACACAAACTACGTTGTTAGCTAATTTTTGTGTTCACCCTATTTTAAATTAATAAATGTTATGCATTAAAAATAAAATTAATAAATGTTGTTCATTGCATTTAAATTGATTGTGTTAAGTAGAAAAAGTAATTAATGCAATGTATACTTTTTATATGTTGATTTAACTGAAAAATGGAGCTTAAATGAATTGATTAAATAATTAGTTTAATAGTTAAATTAACTAGGTCCACGTCCACAATGTGAGGAATGCAGAATATGGATCTTAAGGCTAGAATGAACACTAAAGGGAGGTGAATAGTGTTTATAAGAAATTACTAAATCTTTTTGAGTTATTGTTGATTTGTACACAAATGTATGCAATATTCAGACACATATATAACCACAGAATCAAACACAGATGCAGAAATAAAGTAAATGCAGTAAAGGAAAGAACGCACCGGATTTTATACTGGTTCGGAGTTACCCTACATCCAGTCCCGCACAACTAAGTACGGATTTCCTTTCAAAAGCAATTGTACAATTACACCCTCGGTTTCAAGGCTACGAGGTACACCCTCCAGAATCACAATCCTCTGGGTAGAGATACCTGATTTCCGGGGCAACAAGTTCACCCAATTGATTTCCAAGGCTACAATC
The DNA here is from genome assembly GCA_030737815.1 of Allium fistulosum. Classification (NCBI taxonomy): domain Eukaryota; kingdom Viridiplantae; phylum Streptophyta; class Magnoliopsida; order Asparagales; family Amaryllidaceae; genus Allium; species Allium fistulosum. The sequence goes on along the minus strand of CM060907.1, from coordinate 910,524,252 downwards.
ACACCTTTTCTCGCTTGATTGATTTCCAAGGCTACAATCACACCTTTTCTCGCTAGATAGATTACAAAGAAGCCTATAACTCTGAATAGCACTGGGATCTTGTTGAGATAGTGATAGAGAATCAAACCAGAGATGATCTAGTTAGATTCAATGTTGATTTCGGCAGAGTGATGATAGGATTTTGAATAAGAAAATGTGGAAGATGAAGAGAAGTGAAAAACCAGAAAATCTGATATAAAATTCGTTGAAACCAACCCTTATTTATAGAAGAACAACAGCCATGTCTATTCATGAAAGGTTATGGCGAATTGACACTTCTTTTGAAATTCAAATTTTTGGTCCTAACTAACACTATGTCGACATGGGGTACTAGGGCATGTCGACATCCCAAAGAAAATTTGTATGTTTTGTTTTTCTTTGAAAATAACCTTTATCTTATATTAAAACTATTTTAAACTTTATTAATATACTTGACTATAGATAAAATACATAGATAAATATAGAGAATAATATATATATAATTTTACTATAATTTTATATTTAAATCTAAGTAAATATTAAAAGTTAAATATATTAAAAGATAGTTTAAAACAAGAATTTATTTAAGAACAAAATCAAAGAATATTTTTTAAGGCTAAAACATCTTTTTGAAAATCATTTGAAAAGATAATTTTTAAGGCTAAAACATTTTGAAAAGCAGTTTTGAAAATCATTTTGAAATAGTTTTGCAAGCTTCTTCCTGCAGAATATCTCATCACATCAGGACTCGAGAACTTATACAAAACCAGGATGTTCGTGGGTTTGTCAGCCACTTGTCATAGGTTTGAAAGCTACTTGTCGTGGGTTTGGAAGCCACTAAAAAGGTAGAAATGGGTTCCATCCCAAATGAAAATACGGAATGAAGATTTCAGTGCTATTGTGAAGTTTTAACATAATTCTAGACTCAATACTTATCTTGAAATCTTGAACTCTTGATAATCTTGATATTCTTGATACTCATGAGTCTTCTATCTTGATATCTTGAATCTCTATACTGTACAGTCTTCATTCTTGGTACCTGCATATACATATATATCTAAACTATAATGTTAGTATTTATATTTTATAATCTTATTCTCAGGTTGTTGTCATCAAAACCATCAACTCATGGACTAACAATCTCCCCCTTTTTGATGATGACAACCATTGTTTATAAAATATTACTTCTATCCTAATAACTCCCCCTAAAACTGATAACTCCCCCCTAATCTATGCCTAACTCTTCTATTTTACTCCCCCTTTGTCATCAACAAAAACAAACTAACTCTAAACTATATAAATCTTAGTCTAATATCCTATATGATGATAGCGTTATCATACATAATCAATACTTACTTGTAAACCTAAAACTTAGTCCTAAACTACTAACATTCATAACCAAGTACCTATATAATACTTATATATAACATATATAGGAATCATATATAAGAACACACAACATTTATTTATATATATATATATATATATGTTTATATTTACATTTTCGTACAACATGACAAATATACACATAACGATGAAAAACGAAAAAGAAGAAACTACTGAGTATCTTTGACAATTGGAGATCTATGGATCGAACAATTTGGATAATGGAAAAAGAAATTTCCACATTGTTCAACCAAGTTTCCGTCCTTGTCAAAACATACATCGCCAACGCAAATGACTTTGTCGTTGTCTTCCGCATGCTCTTCCATTGGTTCTTCTTCTTCTTCACTTTCCTCCTGTTCATGATCTCCTGAAGAGTCCTCGTCAATCAAGATTGGATTAGCATGATTGTCCATTAGAAATTTTTGCAAATTTCTAAGGATTTTCCCTTGCCTTTCCTGTTCTTTTGCCATTCGAAGTTGCACTATTTGAATTTCAGTCATTAACTGAATTGCATCCTTCAGAGAATCCTCCATTTTTGTCACTCGGGCGAGCGTAGTACGTTGGAACGGACCAGAGATAGGAGAAGGGAACGAAAAAGTGGATTTTATGTTTGATTTGGAAGAGAAGACCATTGATAAATTGATTTCAGAAGATAGAACAGAAAGAGAACAGCGAGAATGAAGAAAATTTCAAAAATAAGAAGAATATATAACCAATTATTTGAATTTTGGTGGAAAAAAATTTTAAAATAAAAAAAACGTTATATGTCGACATGGGTATAGGGGGGATGTCGACATGGTTCTCAATATTTTTACTATTTGATTTATTTTGATTTAATTTTTAAATATACTTTGTTATTTATATTTTATATTTCAGTTAATGAACAAATACCTAATTCTCTTCTTAATTTAGTAAATGTAGATTCATTTAAGGGTTTTGTTAAGATATCAGCAATTTGATTTTCAGAATTGATATAGTCGAGAGTAATTACTTCTCTACTTATATTATCTCTGAGAAAATGGTGTCTGATATCAATATGTTTAGTTCGAGCATTTATTGCACTAGTATTATCACAATAAATTGGTGATTTTGAGATATTTAAACCAAAATCTTTTAAAGTTTGTTGCATATATATTACTTGAGAACAAGCCAAAGCAGCAGAAATATACTCTGCTTCAGTTGTTGATAGAGAAACTGTGTTTTGCTTTTTACTAAACCAGGAAATCAGAGAATGCCCTAAAAAGTGACAAGTTCCACTTGTACTTTTTCGGTCTGATTTACAACCAGCATAATCAGCATCATAGTAAGATATTAAATCAAACGAATCATTTTTAGGATAAAATAAGCCATAATCAAAGGTGTGTTTAACATATCTTATAATACGTTTTACAGCTTTTAAGTGAGTTTCTTTAGGTTGGGATTGATACCTTGCACAGAGACAGACAATATGCATGATATCAGGTCTACTCGGAGTGATATAGAGTAGTGATCCAATCATTCCTCTATATAATTTTTGATCTACATCTTTCGAGAGATCTTCTTTACTAAGGTACTCATTGGTTGCCATGGGAGTGGGTTTTCCACTTGCAGTAGTCAAACCAAATTTACTAATTAAGTCTTTAGCATATTTTTCTTGACTAATAAAGATACCATTATCTAATTGTTTTATTTGTAATCCTAAAAAGAAGTTTAATTCACCCATATGACTCATCTCAAACTCTTTTGCCATTATTTCAGAAAATTCTTTATCCATTTCTAAATTAGTTGATCCAAAAATGATATCATCTACGTAGACTTGTACTAGTTGAATATCATTTTTATTTCTTTTAATAAAAAGAGTATTATCTACTTTACCTATATCAAAATTTGATTGTAACAAGTAAGATCTTAGTCTATCATACCAGGCTCTAGGAGCTTGCTTTAGACCATATAGAGCTTTCTTAAGTTTGTAAACATGATTTGGAAATTTATCATTTTCAAAAAGTGGTGGTTGTTTAACAAATACTTCTTCTTTTACAAAACCATTTAAAAATGCACTTTTAACATCCATTTGAAATAATTTGAAATTATTATGATTTGAGAAAGCAAGCAGAATCTTAATGGCTTCTAATCTTGCTATGGGGGCAAAGGTTTCATCAAAATCTATTTCTTCTTCTTGATAATAACCTTGAGCGACTAACCGGGCTTTATTTCTAACAACCTCTCCTTGTTCATTCATTTTATTTTTATAAACCCATTTAGTTCCAATTATTTTTTTATTTTCAGGTCTAGGAACAAGTTCCCAAATATCATTTCTAGTGAATTGATTTAATTCTTCTTGCATAGCCAAAATCCATGAATCATCAGTTGATGCTTCTTTTGGATTTTTGGGTTCAATAGTTGATATAAAAGCTACATTACCCATTTGACTTAGTTGGTTTCTAGTTTTAACAATAGATTGTATATCTCCAAGTATATTTTCTATAAGGTGATCTTTTAAAAGTTTAATCCTTTTATTAGGATGATTTAATTCATTATTAGTTTCAGTTGACTCTTGGTTTTGAGTGATTAAATCCTCTTCATCATTTATTTCTTCGAAATTTTTGAAATTTTCATCAAATGAAACATGCATTGTTTCTTCGATGGTATTAGTTCTTAAATTAAATACTCTGTATGTTTTACTTCTATTAGAGTATCCGATAAAGATACCTTTATCGGATTTAGGATCAAATTTATCTAAGTTATCTTTTTTATTTAAAATAAAACATTTACTTCGAAAAATTCTAAAATAAGATACCTTAGGTTTTTTTTGAGTAAATAAGTTCATAAGATGTCTTATCAGTTAAAGGTCTGATTAAAATTCTGTAACGACCCAGAATTTTTGATAATTAAAATTTGAATATTTAATTAATTTTAAATATTAATAAGTGGAATTAATAAGTCGGATAAATTATTTATCGAATATTGGATTTACCTGGGTAATTAAATCGATAAATTTAATGGTGAAATTCCAGAGATAATTGAAAATCGAGTTTAAAATGATTGAAAATGATTTGTAAAATTTTATTTAATCATACTGGAGTTATAGAAAGGTTATAGAACTTTTAAAATCGAATTTGGAGTTAAATTGTGAAAATTGAATATTTTAATATTTAATTTTCGACTGAAAAATAGTCATTTTTCAAACGGTCTCGGATTTCGACGAAACCAGTTTCATCGGATCCGTAATGTAATATTATTGTAAGATTTCAAATTTCGTAATTTTTTGGATTTACCATTTGTCCGGTACAAATCAAAACGCCTCGAAATCGATTTAAATCGGTTTAATTTAAATTGATCGTTTAATTCCGTAACTCGCACAGATGACCGCTTTCAAAACATGTTCCATTGCGTTCGGAATGTGGGGTAAACCCTAAAAACGTCAGCCGGCACGCTCGATTTGGAGTTTGGAAATTTTTCAATGAATAGTGTTTTTGACATTTTCTATAAAAGGACTTGTTATTTCCATTTTGCAAAGTAAAACTAGGGTTCCCTCTCCAATAGCTTCAGCCGCCTATGCCATATTCAATGGCCGAGAAACATTTGTCTTCTCCTCCTCTTTTCTTCAAATCCACACTTCGAATCAGAAAACTTTCAACTACCAACTTCTAGAACTCGTCGAGAGCAACGTATCCAACGGTCGAGATTGGGAATGACGCGACGTGGAGGGAGATAGTGGCTTCCGTTCGTGCTCGTTGTTTGCACGTTATACGAGTGCTACAGGCAGCCGAGCTTCAAGCTGTTGAGGGTGGTGGTAGCTCGCGTGAAGGGCTTCAGGGTGCCATGGTTTGATCGTCTTCAAGTGGGTTGTAGGCGACGCGAAAATTCAAAGTAGATGGCGGCCGTGGGTTCCTACTCGCGTTCAACTATCTGGGCATATTCGTGAGTGGGGAAGAAGGCAAAAGGGTGGTCCAGATCTGATGTTGGGGGAAGGGATGGCTGGGATTAAATGTGGGTTTGTAAATAAAGAAAATGGAAATTGAAATTGAACATATTTAAATTGTATAAACTTTGAAAAATCGTAACTTTTTGCTGCGTGATCAGAATTTGATGAAACAAAATGCATTGGAATCGTCTCGACGTGTACTTCGCTATGAAACTGGATTGGAAACGATCGGGGTCAGTGAAAATTTTGAGTGAGATTAAACGTCCGTTTAATTTCATTCGAAATAAACGCTGAAATCAGAATTAAAATCACGGTGAGATCTTCTCACTCAAATGAAAGTGGATTTTTCTTTTACAGTTATTGATTGATGATTGACTGTTTGGATGTGATATTAGATATAGTAGGATATATATCTATATATAGCAATATATACATATTGGCATATGTATATATTGGATTGATGATTTCCCGCCTCGTATAGCGGATGAGACCCTATTGCGCCGTTAGTAAGCGGATTATTTTTATAAAACCCATATACCGCGATAATTCCGTACTGGAGCGGAATTGGTATTGTGCTAACATCTTTGGATGCAGGGAAACAGGTTGGAGGGATCCAACTGGATTCCTCAACTGTATTTACTTGTTTACAGATATTGATATATATTCTGTTATCATATTGATATATGATATTGACTGTTGTGATGGACTAATTGGTGTTGTTGGATCATCGGATTCAGTTTTGAAATGTAAAAATAACGACTTTTACTTTAAAAGGGTTTTTAAAGTGATTTTTGAAAATATACGTTTTATGGAATTTTTGAATCGATTTATAAACGTAAAATTTAAAGTTATAAAAGTTATAATTTTTAGTGAAATATAACCGAAGTGTCGTTTTTGAAATAAAAGTCGATTTATTTATAAAATGGTTTAAATAGAGATTTTTGAATTTATTATGAAAGCTCTATATATAAGATTTATAAAATTTGATTTTTATAAATCAAAGTGATGAAATTATAAAGGAGTTTTAAAGACGTTTTAAATGATGTTAAAATGGGTTTTATAAAGGACAGAATAAATGATTTGTGAAGTCCTAAAAGAACGATTTTTGTAAATAAACGAATTATAAGTGTTTAACTTATAGAATGGACTTTTGGTAGAAAATTGAGTTATAAATTGAATTGGATAATAAAAGGAATTTATAAGTTGAAGTAGTTATAAAATATAAAATTGTGATTTATAAACGTTGTTTATGAATCCGAAATCACTTAATTTGATAAGTGAATTGTAGAAGTTAATTAAAGGAATTATATCCATGATTTTGGACAGTGGATAAGCTTTTAAATAAAATGTGTAGAAATGTTGAATTTGGATAGTGAAGTATATTCACGATTTTGGACAGTGAATATATTATTAAGTAAAATGGATATGTTCTGGAGAAGTGATATTATAAAATGAAGTTAATTGTTTTAAAAGATGTTTTAAAACGTGTTAAGTATCGAAAACATAGATTTCAACATTTATTGTTGAAATAGACGTTTCGAGAAATAAGGAAATGATGGACTATAACACTGTTGTTATAGTAAATGATTTTCGAAAGAAAATGTTTTATGTAGTATTGGGATTTATATACCTATCTTAATTCCGAATCCCTATACTAGTGATTTTGAGTCGTCGTAACGATGTTTTACGTGACATTCGTTTTGACTCAAATAAATGTTGTTATAGTAAATGGTTTCCTTAAAAGAATGAAATATATACTTAATTTGATTTAAGTATATCGAATATTTTCAAATGTTGAAAATAAAAGATTTGTGAAACACTTATTATTGAATAAGTATGGAATGTTTTCCAAAATGAAATGAAACGTTTTGATATTTTATCTTCTTAAAGATAAATTGAAATTGAATATTTGAAAACGATTGAAAATCGTATATCAGTAGATATTTTTGAAATATAAATTCACTATGGAATTTATAAAAAGAAAGGGAAGTTGTTAAAAATAAACGTTGATTTATTTTTGAAGTGTGGAAATTTTATATCTAGTAAAGATATTTTTGAAGATGAAATAATTTGGAAAATTATTTGGAATCCGATGATGTTGCGCATCTTTATTGAAAGTTAAATAACCGACTATCAATAATTACCTTGAAATGGTATTTGTTATGAATTGGATGAATTTGAATGCCACACTTATTTTTGAATAATCGCTCACTATTCGGGTTAGCCGGGAAAGGACCATGGGGTCGTATAACCCATTCCGAATATGTGATACGTCGTTATGAATTGCATTCGAAGACCGGTGTTGAAGACCGGATATTTTTGAAAACGGAAGGATTACCGTCGAGTTACTCTACATCGGCTGATCTCCGATTTAGAGGTTTTATCACCCTTAGTGACGGGAAGTCCGGACGTGATTAGAAAATTATCCGGATATGCAAGGGCTTCATGAGAAGTGCCTTCGATTCTGTTCGATCCCGGAACAGACTTGTATGGATTGTGTGTCTGACGTTACAATTTGAGATATAAAGCTGATTTCTTTCAAATACATTTCTGTTGGTGGCGGAGGATTTATTCTCTTAGCTTAACACCCTTCTCTGAGACGTACGAGCTCAGAGGTTATGTAGTTGAAATTTATCAGCGATATATCCCAATTTGGTAACGTGGCATACTAAGTGTTGCTGTGAAATGATCAGTGTTTGATCATTTGCGATATGATCATTTGTTTGATCTTATATCTTTGTGATCATAGGTTGATCATTTTTGTTGACCCGAAGCAGGGCTTTGTAGAAAGCGTAGCTTTATGGACGAGACTTCATCGAGCCTCACACCCCGGAAATGGTCGAAACAGGAAGGATGCGGCAAGGTTCTAGGGAGTAGCGCCCCTTAGTGTATGTCATTCCTTCTGGATAGAGGTGGTATCATGGTATGGAGCCCAGATACTTAACCTATGTGGTTGCTGCATTATTATCTATGTGGTTTGTTGGAAATCGGGGATCCTCGGGAAGATCGGTTACGATCGGGGGATGGCATACGCATGTCAGTAGTTACCTATTTTTGCAGAGGTAACCCGGCCTTGTGTTGGCAGAGATCCGGTTAGGTTCTCGGGTCGTCTATTCCAGGGACGTACCCATCGTGGATAGGAAGTTCCTTAGCCTGACCATTTGTTGGAAATCCAAACTCCAATACGAACTTTGTACGGTATTAGTTGTAGAACCTGCCATTTACGTACGGTGGTCACCACTGTTTAGATGGTAGCTATAGTAGGCATACGATACTGGTCGTATGTTGGCTAAGATTAATATTATACTTTCGAAATGATTTCTACACTATGCACTAATAATAATATCAAAAATGATTTGATTTTGCGTAGTAAGCATCTTTGACTATCATAAGAAGAAATCTCCTCCAATTCTGCGTTTGCATTGTGTGTGTGGTGGGAGGTCTTATGGTAGTCTCATTTTCCAAAAAGCATTGCGAATTTGTTTTATTTTCTTTGTGAAAAATAACTGTTTTACGATCTCACACCAGTCACCATGACTGACTCGGAGTTTATTGTTTCCCTTCTAAACTCTGGGTGCCCACCAATTTCCACACGGGCAGCCTAGAGTTATATTATCAGGATATTCTGGATATTCTGGAGCTTTGGAAGCAAGCTGGATGACGAGACGTAGTATTTGTATCTGATAGTATTTATTCCGCTGTGTATTCTGTATGAGGACAAGTTTATATAACTGTCCATTGTTGTTTATTGACTCTGATGATATGATGTGATGTAATGTAATAACAGATATAATTCTTTTGTTTTTAAATGATATTCATTTATCTATTATATATTGTTTCGCTGCGATATGTGAGATTCAGATATTGTTTTCTGTTTCTGTTTCTGCTCTTGTTCTGTTGTTGTTCTTCTTTCTTTTTTTTCTATCTTCTTCTTCTACCTTTTTCTTCTTTCTTAAAACCATAACTTTTCGGGTTTCCGGCATTCGATGGCTCAGCAGTCGATAAAGTGAGTATCGATGTTGAATTTTCGAAAGTCGAAAATTTTCGGGATGTTACATTTGGTATCAGAGCATATGGTTAAGCGACAACCCTGCTCTGTTGGGTGTTACTCATTAGAGATAGAGTCAGTAGTACTCTAGAATGAGTTTGAGTGTAATAATAGATACGAGTGCGTATTTGTTAGTGAATATAAAATTGTTTTATATTGTGATGATTGGTTTGTTGAGTGGTATATGGATTCTGGTCGGTATTGTCCGTACAACTCTATCGATAGGGATCTCTAAACACTTGTATAGAACAATTCGGCACAGTATTGTTTTAAATAGGGTAAATGAGATAATTTTGCCCAAAACTATTTTTGTATAGAAAGAAATGTTTTTCTGTAAATTGTTACAGTATATGGTTGCATGGTTGTTAGAAGTAATAATGTTAAATTATTATCAATGAAATTGAATAAGAAATTGAAATCATAACTCCAAAGTTAAGAGATAAATTCACAGACAAATGAAATTTGAGAATATAAATTATAAATGAAACGGAATTCCAGAAAAGTTTTTGGAAATGTTTGAAAAGAATTTGAAAATTTTGGAGATTTGGAAGTTTAAATCTTTTTGATTTGAAAATGAATTTCAAAGGTTTTGAAAGGTATTTTAGAGAGATGGAAGCTCTAAACTCTTTTCGGTCGCTGGAAAATAATTCCGATGATGATCGCGACATCACCGGTGTTCATTTTCGGGTTTCCAAAAGAGGAATTGCTGCCAAATTGTTTTAAATGGAAGTTATTTGAAAATTTTGGGTTTTGTTTTGAAATTCAAAAGATAATTTGATTTGTTTTAAAAAATGATTTTTGAAATGTTGGTAAGACTCTGGAATACCATATTTATGAAATATTATGAAGTTGATAACTTGTAAAGTTTAAATAAAAATCTAACTTAAAGAGATAAATTCATACATGAATAAAGTTGTGAATATAAATTGTAATGTAAATTTATAATTGGAAATAGAATTCCAAGAAGATAATTGAAAATAAAATTCATTAATGAAATGAAATTGTAAATGTGATTGTATAAATGATTTGATAAATCGATATGTAAATAAGTCAAAGACTTATAAAATATTTGAAATTTGATGGAATGAGATTCAAATTGGAAATGAAAGTTGTTTGGTTAATAGAATAAATTTAACTTAAAGATGAAGTTAAATAAATGTAAGTACAAGTGAATCAATTGTGATTTAATGAAAGTGAAATTAAATGTTGAAACTCATTTCGAATTTGTAAGCAATTGAATTGAATAATTGTTAATGAAAAATGAATTAAAATTCGTATGGAAATTGGAAGTCCAGTTTAAAGATAAGTAGAATTAAAATAAAATGAATTGGAATATGTGATGAATTAGTAAATGAAACTAATTTAAAATAGTGTAGTTATGAACTAAAGATAATTGATAAATTCAATATTCAGAAGTTAAATTGAATTGAAATGGTAAATTGAATTCAAATGAGAAATTGAAATGCAAAAATTGAATGAAATAGATATATAACTTCAACAGTGAAGTAAAGATGGTATAAGTAGTTTATATTGAAAATTTTGTAATAGAATTTGCAAAATAGTTTGAATATATGTAACTAGATATAATGGCTAGTAGGATATACAGGTATATGAAAGGAATTGGAATTTTGATTTCGAAGATAATTTGAATTGCTCGGAAAAGGTATGTATTTAAATTTGAATATGAGATTTGATGACTTATTTCTCTAGCCGCTTGGCATTTTTCTTTTCTTTTTGAAATCTGAGAGTCCGTAGGGACGTTTTGTAGTCGTACCGTATTAGCCGCGCAAAGGAGACGCTGGCGAAATTTTTTGAAAATTTAGAGCGTTAGAAAATTTTGAGAAAATTTTGGAAGTTTAAAATTTGAATTTAACTCGAATATGAATTGAGAAGTTAAACAATGTTGTTTGAAACTTATAATTGAAGTTGGAAAACGAGATTGAATGATAACGAATCTTTAATAGAAAGATTTGTTTCGATAATTTGATAAAACTATTGAAATGTTGAAAAATAGTAGACGAGTTAAGGATCATTTTTTTTCCTAACTTGTAATTTCGAGGACGAAATTCTTTTAAGGGGGGAAGTTTGTAACGACCCAGAATTTTTGATAATTAAAATTTGAATATTTAATTAATTTTAAATATTAATAAGTGGAATTAATAAGTTGGATAAATTATTTATCGAATATTGGATTTACCTGGGTAATTAAATCGATAAATTTAATAGTGAAATTCCAGAGATAATTGAAAATCGAGTTTAAAATGATTGAAAATGATTTGTAAAATTTTATTTAATCATACTGGAGTTATAGAAAGGTTATAGAACTTTTAAAATCGAATTTGGAGTTAAATTGTGAAAATTGAATATTTTAATATTTAATTTTCGACTGAAAAATAGTCATTTTTCAAACGGTCTTGGATTTCGACGAAACCAGTTTCATCGGATCCGTAATGTGATATTATTGTAAGATTTCAAATTTCGTAATTTTTGGATTTACCATTTGTCCGGTACAAATCAAAACGCCTCGAAATCGATTTAAATCGGTTTAATTTAAATTGATCGTTTAATTCCGTAACTCGCACAGATGACCGAATTAGCTTTTGAAACATGTTCCATTGCGTTCGGAATGTGGGGTAAACCCTAAAAACGTCAGCCGGCACGCTCGATTTGGAGTTCGGAAATTTTTCAATGAATAGTGTTTTTGACATTTTCTATAAAAGGACTTGTTATTTCCATTTTGCAAAGTAAAACTAGGGTTCCCTCTCCAATAGCTTCAGCCGCCTATGCCATATTCAATGGCCGAGAAACATTTGTCTTCTCCTCCTCTTTTCTTCAAATCCACACTTCGAATCAGAAAACTTTCAACTACCAACTTCTAGAACTCGTCGAGAGCAACGTATCCAACGGTCGAGATTGGGAATGACGCGACGTGGAGGGAGATAGTGGCTTCCGTTCATGCTCGTTGTTTGCACGTTATACGAGTGCTACAGGCAGCCGAGCTTCAAGCTGTTGAGGGTGGTGGTAGCTCGCGTGAAGGGCTTCAGGGTGCCATGGTTTGATCGTCTTCAAGTGGGTTGTAGGCGACGCGAAAATTCAAAGTAGATGGCGGCCGTGGGTTCCTACTCGCGTTCAACTATCTGGGCATATTCGTGAGTGGGGAAGAAGGCAAAAGGGTGGTCCAGATCTGATGTTGGGGGAAGGGATGGCTGGGATTAAATGTGGGTTTGTAAATAAAGAAAATGGAAATTGAAATTGAACATATTTAAATTGTATAAACTTTGAAAAATCGTAACTTTTTGCTGCGTGATCAGAATTTGATGAAACAAAATGCATTGGAATCGTCTCGACGTGTACTTCGCTATGAAACTGGATTGGAAACGATCGGGGTCAGTGAAAATTTTGAGTGAGATTAAACGTCCGTTTAATTTCATTCGAAATAAACGCTGAAATCAGAATTAAAATCACGGTGAGATCTTCTCACTCAAATGAAAGTGGATTTTTCTTTTACAGTTATTGATTGATGATTGACTATTTGGATGTGATATTAGATATAGTAGGATATATATCTATATATAGCAATATATACATATTGGCATATGTATATATTGGATTGATGATTTCCCGCCTCGTATAGCGGATGAGACCCTATTGCGCCGTTAGTAAGCGGATTATTTTTATAAAACCCATATACCGCGATAATTCCGTACTGGAGCGGAATTGGTATTGTGCTAACATCTTTGGATGCAGGGAAACAGGTTGGAGGGATCCAACTGGATTCCTCAACTATATTTACTTGTTTACAGATATTGATATATATTCTGTTATCATATTGATATATGATATTGACTGTTGTGATGGACTAATTGGTGTTGTTGCATCATCGGATTCAGTTTTGAAATGTAAAAATAACGACTTTTACTTTAAAAGGGTTTTTAAAGTGATTTTTGAAAATATACGTTTTATGGAATTTTGAATCGATTTATAAACGTAAAATTTAAAGTTATAAAAGTTATAATTTTTAGTGAAATATAACCGAAGTGTTGTTTTTGAAATAAAAGTCGATTTATTTATAAAATGGTTTAAATAGAGATTTTTGAATTTATTATGAAAGCTCTATATATAAGATTTATAAAATTTGATTTTTATAAATCAAAGTGATGAAATTATAAAGGAGTTTTAAAGACGTTTTAAATGATGTTAAAATGGGTTTTATAAAGGACAGAATAAATGATTTGTGAAGTCCTAAAAGAACAATTTTTGTAAATAAACGAATTATAAGTGTTTAACTTATAGAATGGACTTTTGGTAGAAAATTGAGTTATAAATTGAATTGGATAATAAAAGGAATTTATAAGTTGAAGTAGTTATAAAATATAAAATTGTGATTTATAAACGTTGTTTATGAATCCGAAATCACTTAATTTGATAAGTGAATTGTAGAAGTTAATTAAAGGAATTATATCCATGATTTTGGACAGTGGATAAGCTTTTAAATAAAATGTGTAGAAATGTTGAATTTGGATAGTGAAGTATATTCACGATTTTGGACAGTGAATATATTGTAAAGTAAAATGGATATGTTCTGGAGAAGTGATATTATAAAATGAAGTTAATTGTTTTAAAAGATGTTTTAAAACGTGTTAAGTATCGAAAACATAGATTTCAACATTTATTGTTGAAATAGACGTTTCGAGAAATAAGGAAATGATGGACTATAACACTGTTGTTATAGTAAATGATTTTCGAAAGAAAATGTTTTATGTAGTATTGGGATTTATATACCTATCTTAATTCCGAATCCCTATACTAGTGATTTTGAGTCGTCGTAACGATGTTTTACGTGACATTCGTTTTGACTCAAATAAATGTTGTTATAGTAAACGGTTTCCTTAAAAGAATGAAATATATACTTAATTTGATTTAAGTATATCGAATATTTTCAAATGTTGAAAATAAAAGATTTGTGAAACACTTATTATTGAATAAGTATGGAATGTTTTCCAAAATGAAATGAAACGTTTTGAGATTTTATCTTCTTAAAGATAAATTGAAATTGAATATTTGAAAACGATTGAAAATCGTATATCAGTAGATATTTTTGAAATATAAATTCACTATGGAATTTATAAAAAGAAAGGGAAGTTGTTAAAAATAAACGTTGATTTATTTTTGAAGTGTGGAAATTTTATATCTAGTAAAGATATTTTTGAAGATGAAATAATTTGGAAAATTATTTGGAATCTGATGATGTTGCGCATCTTTATTGATAGTTAAATAACCGACTATCAATAATTACCTTGAAATGGTATTTGTTATGAATTGGATGAATTTGAATGCCACACTTATTTTTGAATAATCGCTCACTATTCGGGTTAGCCGGGAAAGGACCATGGGGTCGTATAACCCATTCCGAATATGTGATACGTCGTTATGAATTGCATTCGAAGACCGGTGTTGAAGACCGGATATTTTTGAAAACGGAAGGATTACCGTCGAGTTACTCTACATCGGCTGATCTCCGATTTAGAGGTTTTATCACCCTTAGTGACGGGAAGTCCGGACGTGATTAGAAAATTATCCGGATATGCAAGGGCTTCGTGAGAAGTGCCTTCGGTTCTGTTCGATCCCGGAACAGACTTGTATGGATTGTGTGTCTGACGTTACAATTTGAGATATAAAGCTGATTTCTTTCAAATACATTTCTGTTGGTGGCGGAGGATTTATTCTCTTAGCTTAACACCCTTCTCTGAGACGTAAGAGCTCAGAGGTTATGTAGTTGAAATTTATCAGCGATATATCTCAATTTGGTAACGTGGCATACTGAGTGTTGCTGTGAAATGATCAGTGTTTGATCATTTGCGATATGATCATTTGTTTGATCTTATATCTTTGTGATCATAGGTTGATCATTTTTGTTGACCCGAAGCAGGGCTTTGTAGAAAGCGTAGCTTTGTGGATGAGACTTCATCGAGCCTCACACCCCGGAAATGGTCGAAACAGGAAGGATGCGGCAAGGTTCTAGGGAGTAGCGCCCGTTAGTGTATGTCATTCCTTCTGGATAGAGGTGGTATCATGGTATGGAGCCCAGATACTTAACCTATGTGGTTGCTGCATTATTATCTATGTGGTTTGTTGGAAATCGGGGATCCTCGGGAAGATCGGTTACGATCGGGGGATGGCATACGCGTGTCAGTAGTTACCTATTTTTGCAGAGGTAACCCGGCCTTGTGTTGGCAGAGATCCGGTTAGGTTCTCGGATCGTCTATTCCAGGGACGTACCCATCGTGGATAGGAAGTTCCTTAGCCTGACCATTTGTTGGAAATCCAAACTCCAATACGAACTTTGTACGGTATTAGTTGTAGAACCTGCCATTTACGTACGGTGGTCACCACTGTTTAGATGGTAGCTATAGTAGGCATACGATACTGGTCGTATGTTGGCTAAGATTAATATTATACTTTCGAAATGATTTCTACACTATGCACTAATAATAATATCAAAAATGATTTGATTTTGCGTAGTAAGCATCTTTGACTATCATAAGAAGAAATCTCCTCCAATTCTGCGTTTGCATTGTGTGTGTGGTGGGAGGTCTTATGGTAGTCTCATTTTCCAAAAAGCATTGCGAATTTGTTTTATTTTCTTTGTGAAAAATAACTGTTTTACGATCTCACACCAGTCACCATGACTGACTCGGAGTTTATTGTTTCCCTTCTAAACTCTGGGTGCCCACCAATTTCCACACGGGCAGCCTAGAGTTATATTATCAGGATATTCTGGATATTCTGGAGCTTTGGAAGCAAGCTGGATGACGAGACGTAGTATTTGTATCTGATAGTATTTATTCCGCTGTGTATTCTGTATGAGGACAAGTTTATATAGCTGTCCATTGTTGTTTATTGACTCTGATGATATGATGTGATGTAATGTAATAACAGATATAATTCTTTTGTTTTTAAATGATATTCATTTATCTATTATATATTGTTCCGCTGCGATATGTGAGATTCTGATATTGTTTTCTGTTTCTGTTTCTGCTCTTGTTCTGTTGTTGTTCTTCTTTCTTTTTTTTCTATCTTCTTCTTCTACCTTTTTCTTCTTTCTTAAAACCATAACTTTTCGGGTGTCCGGCATTCGATGGCTCAGCAGTCGATAAAGTGAGTATCGATGTTGAATTTTTGAAAGTCGAAAATTTTCGGGATGTTACAAATTCTATTTAAAATATAACAGGCGGTAGCAACTGCTTCTGCCCAAAAGTACTTTGGTAAATTACTATCAGAAAGCATAGTTCTCGCACACTCTTGAATCGTCCTATTTTTACGTTCTACTACTCCGTTTTGTTGCGGAGTTCTTGGAAATGAAAAATTGTGAATTATTCCCTTTTTATTGGAGAATTCTTCAAACTTTTCATTTTCAAATTCAGCATCATGATCACTACGGATGGTTATAATTTTTTGAGAAAGTTGATTTTGAACGCTTTTTGAAAAATTCTTAAAATATTCAAAAGTATCACTTTTATGTTTTAAAAATAGTGTCCATGTAAATCTAGAATAATATCATCTACAATTACAAAAACATATTTACTATTATTTATTGATAGAATTTGAGATGGACTAAATAGATCAATATGAAGTAATTCAAGAGGTTTCGTAGTAGAAATCATATCTTTTAATTTAAAAGAGCTTTTTCTAAGTTTTCCTAGTTGACATGCATCACATAGACTATCTACTTTAAAATTCATTTTAGGGATGCCTCTTACTAGATCATGTTTTGACAGTCTAGATAAGAGTTCGAAATTCAAATGCCCAAATCTCTTATGCCAAATCCAAGGGTCACTTGCATTTGCCAAAAGACACAAGTTATCATTTGAAATTTTCATACTAAGAATATAAATATTCTTTTTCCTAATTCCCTCAAATATTATGGTTGAATTATTATCTTCAATGTGACACTTATCTTTTTCAAATTTAATTTTATATCCTTTATCGCATAGTTGACTTATACTTAGCAGATTGTGTTTCAGATTCTTAACTAGCAAAACATTAGTAATAATAGGAGTTTTAGAGTTACCGACTTTGCCGATGCCGATCACATAACCTTTTGAATTGTCTCCAAAGTTAACTAGTCCTCCGTCTTTGTATATTATATCATTCAGCATATCTAGATTCCCAGTCATGTGTCTAGAACATCCACTATCGAGTATCCATTTGTTCTTTTTGATCTGCACAATTTGTTTGTTCTGGATTAATTCCTCAACTCCCATAAAGCATGATTCCTGCACATCAAACAATCTTAGTAGACAACTTGTATTTGAATATTGATTATATGCAGACTCAAGAGACAATGATGATCTGAATATTTCTAAACATGCATTAACAAATTTCTTAAATATAGCCATTTAAAAAAAACTTTTTCAAAAATCGGATTACGAAACTTTTGAAAACCTTGCTCTGATACCAAATGTGAGGAATGCGGAATATGGATCTTAAGGCTAGAATGAACACTAGAGGGGGGTGAATAGTGTTTATAAGAAATTACTAAATCTTTTTGAGTTATTGTTGATTTGTATACAAATGTATGCAATATTCAAACACAAATATAATCACAGAATCAAACACAGATGTAGAAATAAAGTAAATGCAGTAAAGGAAAGAACACACCGGATTTTATACTGGTTCGGAGTTACCCTACATCCAGTCCCGCACAACTAAGTACGGATTTCCTTTCAAATGCAATTGTACAATTACACCCTTGGTTTCAAGGCTACAAGGTACACCCTCCAGAATAACAATCCCCTGGGTAGAGATACTTGATTTCCGGGGCAACAAGTTCACCCAATTGATTTGCAAGGCTACAATCATACCTTTTCTCGCTTGATTGATTTCCAAGGCTACAATCACACCTTTTCTCGCAAGATAGATTACAAAGAAGCCTATAACTCTGAATAGCACTGGGATCTTGTTGAGATAGTGATAGAGAATCAAACCAGAGATGATCTAGTTAGATTCAATGTTGATTTCGGTAGTGTGATGATAGGATTTTGAATAAGAAAATGTGGAAGATGAAGAGAAGTGAAAAACCAGAAAATCTGATATAAAATTCGTTGAAACCAACCCATATTTAAAGAAGAACAACAGCCATGTCTATTCATGAAAGGTTATGGCGAATAGACACTTCTTTTGAAATTCAAATTTTTGGTCCTAACTGACACTATGTCGACATGGGGTACTAGGGCATGTCGACATCCCAAAGGAAATTTGTATGTTTTGTTTTTCTTTGAAAATAACCTTTATCTTATATTAAAACTATTTTAAACTTTATTAATATACTTGACTATAGATAAAATACATAGATAAATATAGAGAATAATATATATATATATAATTTTACTATAATTTTATATTTAAATCTAAGTAAATATTAAAAGTTAAATATATTAAAAGATAGTTTAAAACAAACAAAGTTTAAAACAAGAATTTATTTAAGAACAAAATCAAAGAATATTTTTTAAGGCTAAAACATCTTTTTGAAAATCATTTGAAAAGATCATTTTTAAGGCTAAAACATTTTGAAAAGCAGTTTTGAAAATCATTTTGAAGTAGTTTTGCAAGCTTCTTCCAGCAGAGTATCTCATCACATCAGGTCTCGAGAACTTGTACAAAACTAGGATGTTCGTGGGTTTGTAAGCCACTTGTCATAGGTTTGTAAGCTACTTGTCGTGGGTTTGTAAGCCACTAAAAAGGTAGAAATGGGTTCCATCCCAAATGAAAATACGAAATGAAGATTTTAATGCTATTGTGAAGTTTTAACATAATTCTAGACTCAATACTTATCTTGAAATCTTGAACTCTTGATAATCTTGATATTCTTGATACTCATGAGTCTTCAATCTTGATATCTTGAATCTCTATACTGTACAGTCTTCATTCTTGGTACCTGCATGGTTAAATCCTGCATATACATATATATCTAAACTATAATGTTAGTATTTATATTTTATAATCTTATTCTAAGGTTGTTGTCATCAAAACCATCAACTCATGGACTAACACACAAAACCCATAAAGCGTGGTCGGCTATGCAAAAGGAGAAGATGGGCTAAGGTTTTGATTTATGGTAAATTGTTTATCGATTGGAGAGAATAAAAGGGAAAATGATTTCTGATCCCATGGTCGAAAATGCCAATAAATATATCTTTTCTTCACTAACCCTTATACACTCAACAAAATATAGAAAATCTAGCCTCAGTCTTTCTCAAAACTAAAGCAAAAATTGGTGATACATAGAAGGGAGACTTGCAACCTCTTTTCAAGGATGAGATATTTGGAATTCAAG
The DNA here is from genome assembly GCA_030737815.1 of Allium fistulosum. Taxonomy (NCBI): domain Eukaryota; kingdom Viridiplantae; phylum Streptophyta; class Magnoliopsida; order Asparagales; family Amaryllidaceae; genus Allium; species Allium fistulosum. The sequence goes on along the minus strand of CM060907.1, from coordinate 910,504,560 downwards.
GAGGAGATTACAAACAACAATAGTGTCGGCAACTTACATGATCAACGGTGCATGTTTTATATAATTATACTTCCCATCTTCTTCTTCTCCTTTTAATTTCGACCATGATAATTAAAAATAATTTTGAATTTAAGTTTTCAGCTTATTATATACACACACGTATTAATGTACAATTATTTGGCAGTGAGTTCATGCACACACACATATACATATATGCGTATGAATTTATATACATAAAATAATTATCTATCTTAAATTAAAGCATACACATGCCCGTGTGCACGCATGCTCACACATAGATACTTACACACACACCACTCTAAGTTTTGATTTTAAATTAAAAGCACTTTATTTACTTTTGGCTTTTAATAGTAATAAAAATATTCAAAATTAATTATATATGTACACACACATACAAACTGTTTTGTTATTTAGTCAAAACAAAATTTGTACACATACTTATATTTATTTACAACAATAGTTTAAAAAAATTATATTTTTATATATATATATATTTTAAATTATTTAATCAAATAAGTTGAATATGTGTACAAATTAGACACAAGGAAATAAAATTGTTAGCAAATAAATTTGCTAACCCCAAAAGTATGTGGAAAGCAGGATAACTTCAAAGAGATGCCTTGACGAGGCAAGGTGAAGTCATCGTGGAGAAGTATGCATTAATATCGGCTCTTGGTTTGGTCATCAACGTCATTGGGAGTTCGAAGCAGTATGCAAATCTAAGTATAAGTCATTATGAAGGTTGACGTCCAAGTCAATATGCAGAACATTAAACAAATCACAAGTTCAAGGAAATTCACTATGCTATGCAAGTCACAAGTCCAAGCTAATCAATGTGCAAAGTAAAACGAGTATGCGAGTCATAGTCCAAATCGAGTCAAAAGGCTATGCCCCTGTTTAATTTCCAAGATCCTTATGTATACAATTGTTAAGCGTTACAATAGGAAAAATCCCAAATTCGGCTAGATTTTACAAAGTTTAAAAAGTAAGAAAAGAGAAGAGAGAATTCAGCCCCTTCCATGAAGCCATTGGGTCCCCACATATAGGGGTTGACAGGCGGCGTAGTGATTGGCTTCGGCAACCTCGTCTTCGGCATTAACAACATCGTTGAACATCAATGTAAACATTATCACGTACACATAGCTAGGCTTCGGCACTAGTTAAATAGGGCGATATTCGTTGTCATTAAACTTGGCATTGGCAATTTCCTCTTCGTTAATGGATTCTTGTCGTACATATTAGCATTGATTTAGAGCGACGTTTGCAATAACCCTTTGGAATATATTGTTGATCTCGGCATGGTTATTCACTACTGAGGAAGATGACTCCTTTTCTTGAGATCTTCCTAATTGATGATTGGCGGCAATACCCATTATTGAAGAGTGTCGTAGATACAGAATAGCGGTGACATAGATGATCCTCAATGTCAATACTCAGTAGTCGATGAAATATGGCAGTGATAATGCATGTGGATATTGACGACGACAATCACCAACATCACACATATAGATTTGTTGAGTCTTCTAAGAGAGTAGACACCATGGCAATACTGTTCCTCGACGACATTTATGATTTGTAGTTTCCCTTACTATGCAATTCTATAGGTGACAACACTGAGATGGAAACTTTCAGTTGCCTAAACACATACAGTGTTAAGAATGAATGATGTTGGCAGTGTCGACGTTGACAAGAGATGGCTTTATCCAATATTGCCTCCAAAATCATGACTCTCAACGTCAATCATAATACTATTTGGCAGTCGTCATGATTCATAGAAGATGACGTTGATGCTTTATTGTTCTGGGCTCTATCGAGGCTAATGGATTTTATGTGACGTCGCTATTCTTTGGTACTATTTATTTGAACATCTTCGACGATGGTGATAGTAGTAACATTTAACCCCCCCTCCCATAAGAGTAAATAAACTATTGACTTTTCAAGTCAATATTCTCGACGTCATCCTTTTTCCGCCATTTGGTCTTCTTGTGCTGATCTATCCGTACATTTAAATCAAATCGAACGACACCCATTTTCTTACTTCTTCTTATAAATACTTATGCTTTTATTCCTTTTCGCCTTTACCTTCAATTTCAAAAACTTAAACAAACAATTAAATTCTCAAAATTTAATGCAAGTCCAAGCTCTATAATAGTAATTTTCTACACTCAGGTATGGCTTTTGCCTTAATTAATCCATAAATTAGTTTTTTATGGATTTTATGTTGAAATCGTAACTATGGTTTTGCTTGGAATTTATTACTTCTGAAATCAGCAATCGAGTTCAATTATCCGGTCCTAATAACCCAAATTCTGTTGTGAATTGTTATTACTAACCTTCCTTAATATTGGATTAGTTGCTTAGTGGTGTTGATTTGGGCATTTGGGCATTTTCTATTTTACGATGAAACGGGTAGTATATCAAACTCAGACCCGCTACTACTTAGACTCACGTCGGTGTCGTTGCCCTTGATGCAACGGGTAGTATATCAAACTCAGACCCGCTACTACTTAGATTCACGTTGGTGTCATCGCCCATGATGCAACTGATAAACTTGAAGTAGGTAGATTAACCCTGTAGCTATCAATTCATTGATGTAATGTTTCTACATCATATACATAGACCTCGATATCAATCGATGTCGGTTGGAAAATTGGTATGTTCTAAGTTTAATCACTAACAAAAGTGGCATATTAGGCCTAAACTCAATAATTTATTCACAACACTGTTACAAGGATGTCGACATTGACATTCAGCGACGTTGTTTTTATACTTAAAATTGACAAAACGTTATGTTACCTTGTTATTTCATTAGCTGTCATTTTTGACTCAAAGCCTTTATATTATGAGCAATCCATCCAGAATTACAAATGCCACTGTATTAGGATACTTAAATTGATTAAATGCGACATCAACAATTTTGGCTTTAACTAACATCGATGTTATAATACTGGTATGATCCTCGATGTCGACAAGAGTCTTCATTATCTTATTATTGATAAAGATGCGATGTAGTAACTTTCTATTGCCAAAAAATGGCATATACCAATTAGTTACAGAGTTATTTAATTACAATTGATGTCATCACTCATTTATTCACATTAGCTCATGTTGTGGCCATAATTGATTGACGTTATCTCTCTTTGTCATCATTCATTGATGTCGATGCTTTTCATTACTTTAATTTTAACTATAGTAGTAGGGTTCATAACGGCTTTGTGCTGCTTGTCATCGTTATAACTCTTGAGTTAGGTTTATAAATGTTGCCTAACCACTATTAATTATTGTCTTCGTTACTCATTCATGTTGATGATTCACAAAGAATTACAAACATTGCCGTAATTAGAATGAGACATCTATCGTTTTTGTATTAATTAAAGTCGATGTAGCGGCACTAGCATGTCCCACTACATCAATAATGCCCTTTATTAACCCATTATTTTGACAACTTACCATATTTTAGTGTTCGCGATTAAGGTGAAATAAGATAACTTCCCATTGTTAAGAGAAAACATATGCTACTTAAAGGGGACATCATTCAATCATAGTCAACGTTGCTTGCTTTTGACATTGATTCATAGGGCCTTAATTTAACATTGGTGAGCTCTTTGTTTATCGATATTGTTTTGTGAGTACTATTCATGTCATGAATTAAGCTTCATTCAATGCCATTATCTACAAACGATCTTCATTAACACATTATGAGCAATTTAACCAGTTAACTTACCGATAATCCACATTGCCGTTACTCATTAATGCCAACGACATTTATTACATCATTGTTAATTATAGATGCAAAGCTTATTATCATTTTGAATCATGAGTTCATTACATGTTCATTCCTACTCAACTTTTGTATTGTTCTCTCATAGGGTTCTCTTATTAAGATTTAAACTTATATTTACTAACAAATTCATCATATGCCATCTAAGGATTATTTCCCTATAGCTAGTTCAAACTTTGTTACTTAGATAATGACAGATTATTTAGACAACAACATATTAAATTTTCCCATAGCATGAACATGATCATTTCTCAAGTTTAGAATAATATTCCCTGGTAGGTTGATGAAAGGTCAAAAAGTCAGCATGAAGCATACTAAGTAGTCTAGCAAGGGGTACAAATCTTCACCCTCAGTTGGTAGAAAAGAAGACAATCTTTTGAATCCATCGTATATAACAACCCAAGAAGAAATGGATTCTATTCTTGGTCAGTTTGGAAATACTAGAGTAGAAGCCATTCATGTAGGTCCTTTAGATAGTGTTACCAATCATCTTGAGGGATACTTTTCCTCCACCGGAAGTACATATTTGGAACACTGGCATTCATTCATTTCCAGGTTTCCTTTAAAGATATCTAGAGCACTTAGGCATTGCTTCCATTCAATTCCTGCCCAAATCATACACATGTTTGACCTGCTTAGAGGTTCTAGCTCAGGAAGAAGGGCTCCCTTCCTGTAGCGTTGAAATCCTCCATTCTATAGCAATCCCTGATAAAGTTGATGATTAATCAGATCATCAACTATATTGCATTCATCCTTACCCAAAAAGCATGATCTCTGAAAGTGTTAACAAAGCAAGGGAATGAGAGACAAAATACTTTTTCATCAAATGTTTTTCTGACATTAAAGGGACATTATCTACTCCCAATAAGTTGTTATTATTGTTATTGTTTTTTATACCATGCCCACTCATTATCTTCTTCTAATGGATGCTTATTGCCAGATTCTGCTCATAAATAACTAAAACCTAAAGAACGTGTTATCCTTAACTAAAGCAGAAGATAGTATGAGGAACAGACTCAGATTACTGACTTCGGCTACACTCCTTAAGTATTCCATCATTTTGGTTTGTTATAAGGTCTTGGAAGAGCCCCCAAAAGTCAAACTCAATGCTAGAGGAGGATGCTCATTGGTGATGGAAAAATCAGAATCTTTCACCTCCAACTCTCAAGTTTGGTCTGATGCTATTGATAAGTTTTAATATTGCTAAAATAGATATTTTTAATGCAATTAACTTAAAAATATCATTTTCTTTTTAGGTTCGTCTGCTCTTGTTATTGCTCCTAAGAAATAAAAGTCAAAGAAAAGTTTCCAAAAAAAGAAAAATAAAGGTGAAATTTCGGCTTCGTCTCAACTAACCAAACCTGTCTCCTTTAAAGATTCTATCGCCCAAGCTATTGAAAAATTAGATGAAGATGAAATAGGCGATGATTTTTCTAATGATGCTCCTTTTTCTCCCTAAGATAAGAGGCCCAAATTTGTTGGTGAGTTCACCACCTTATCATAAATGAGACAAAGCACGTAAATATTGATCCAAGTCCCGAAGCAACTCATTTGTGCAAAGCTCCGGAAAATCCCAAAGAGGTTCAAAATGAGATATCCAAGGAGGCTCCAACCCCAACCCCCTTCTTAATATTATATTCCCTCTTTCTCCCATGTCTATTAGCCATATATGCACTGAACTCGGTCTAATTCTCTCTCCAGACGATCCTCTTCCTTCGAGGACTCAAACTCGAACTTTATTAATGTATTCTGAAGATCTTGCATAGTTGGCTATTCAATCTCCTTATCTTTCTTCTCTCGGATCATCGCAACCTCCAACTTACTTTGATCGCCATCTTTTCCTTATTCTCAAATAGCTAACATCGATACGTTTTCCTTTTCACTCGGTTAGATTTAATTTTATATATTCTTTTTTAACTTATACAGATTAAAAATTTTACATAGGAAAGCATATGTTCCTCCTACAAGGTGCTTCTCATGGACCTTAAAACGAAGTAGTTTAGCTTAAAGGGAAAGTTTCTTCGCTTCAAAATGATATGGTTGACATTGCCACAGTAAGAGATGAGGCAGTCATAGAAAAAGGAAAACTTGCTTCTTCTCTTGATGAAGAAAGGAAAGCTAGGCAACTACTAGAAGAGAGAATGAAAAACTTAGAAGCTGACCTCGGGTCGTTCAACAGACTCAAAGAAAATCTGGAGAAGATGACCAAAGAACACTCTGAGCTTGCTAACGAAAACTCGGAACTAGCTAAGAAGAATAAAACATTAGAAGATCAAATGCCAAGAAAATATAATCTCCTAAATTATTCAAATAACATCCTCGGTGATGCTATGAAAATGGTCGCTTTCTTGCTTAACATCGCTCTTCCTAAGACCACTGAGATATGTTATGAAGATGCTCTATATGTGGCATATGCCAACAATATCGAGAAATACACAGATCTGGATTTCCCATCTCTTCCTGCCTTGAATGAAAAATGCAATAGGAAATTTAGTCTTAGATTAAGGAAAGACATGAAGGCTCTTGATGCAAAGTTCCCTGCCAAGGAATGAATTGATGCTAGAGAGTGGATATCATTCGACGATGCTCCCGTTGATGAAGAGCCAAAACATGATGAAGAGGAAGACAATGATGATAATGAAGATGAAAATAAAAATAATGATGATAGAGATGATCGTGATGATGATGATAATGGTGATGGTGAAGGTAATGGAGGTGATGAAGCAGGATTTTCTAGGGGCTAGGTGATATGGACAGATCTGGTGAAGCTAATTTGGACTCAATTGTCCAAGATGTTGAACCTACTGATTACCGAATCTTTTGAAAAATGATTCTCCCAAGACATGTAGCACTTCTCGAGATCATGGACCCAAGAAAAAAGGGAAAATCTCTTCATCATCGGTTCCTTTTTCTCAGATATAGGTCATTCGATTCAAATGTGTTAAGTTATGAAATATTTTTAATTAACACATCAGTTATTTTAGTTAAGAAGAAAATCGAAATACTGCTTGAAACTATACTTGAAAAGTAATAAACAAAAATTGATCGATTAAATAAAGAATTGGGTAAGCAAATTTAAGAGTATAATGAGCTGTCCGAAAAATATAAGAAATTTGCTGAAATCGCATCGAAGTTAAGATTCTTCAAAGAAAGAGAAATTGCTCTTCGGATTAAGAAAGGCCATCATCATCGAGAAATACCCATGAAGGAGAATTCCAATCTGATGACTCTCTTGTGGATGCTAATTGATAACAGAAATGCCTTGGTGGAGTTTCTTTACAAAGCTTACTGTAGGGGTAAATTTGTCGATTTCTCATACTTAGGTGATTACTATGGAGGTTTGCTTCAATGCTTTCACCATAGATATTTGAACGAGTGTGGGTTCGATCCCCTCCCCGAAATGTGTTGGAACCTTCTTAGAGTGGCATCCATTCCACTTTCTTCTAGCTCTCTTCCTCCTAAAAAACTTAAGTACACTAAAAAAGGATTCATTTCTGAAATGTAAAAGACATTAATTCTGTATGAATTTGAATTTTCGTAGTACTCAACTCGGTTCACTTATGAATTTTTACCCTTTTTAGTTTCTTATACTTAGTTTAATTTCATTTCAACATGTTGTTAAAGAATAAAAACCTCTCATGAAGTCTAGTTCTTAAGGACTTCTTGAGTAAATTTGTCAAGTTAAATAGAGATTTTACGGAAAAATCATTAATTTTCAAAACATCGCAATTGGCAAAACATTGCTTCCTTGGAGATCTACAAGACATCTACATGCGTTACCTTTGTTTCTGCTTTGAATTTCTAGGTGATGAAATAGACAAGTTGCTCTGTGAAATCTAATCTTATCACACCAAAATGATATGTGGTCGTGATAGTCCTTCAATTGGGGAATGGGATTATCGTCGATTTCCTCCCTTCTACACCTCGGAAGGGATTAAGGCCTCCTTCAATTATATACTTATGTTGTTTTCTAAGTCATTTGAAAAGGCTAAAACTGAAGTCTTAGGACTTTGAATGTTGATTAAATGTTTTTGAAAATAGAACTGTGATGTAACCTTAACTTTTTTATTGCTTGTGAACTATGCTTATTATTAATAGAAAAGTTTGTTTTTCATATATTATATATTGCCTCCTTTATTCTTAATAGGAGACTCAATTAGTGCATGCGTTTGATTCTTTAGATGCTTCGTGAATTATTAAAATTAAGGACAGGTTGCTCGGTTACGTAGAAGAAAAACGATTATCTCAAGACGACTCAACTCTGCGATTCCTCAATAATCATGTAGCGCAAGGGTGACATAGGAACTACTTTATATTGAAATCAACATCTAGGACTTATAAGGAAATGATTGCCCATATTGAGGTGTAGCTTAAAGATTAAGGGAAAGAGCTTCAAATGTCAAAAGAGAGAGCTAACTCAATTTGTGAGTCCGGTCCTTCAATTGAAGCTGATGCAGTGATAGCTAAATTACAATAGAGAATAAATGATCTTGAAGTAGACTCAATAAAGAGTTAAGTTCACTGTCAATAACTAAAGCTTATTGTGAGTAAGGGCAAAGCCGACCTCCCTACCCCTACTCCTGGAAGAATCACTAGATCTCATTCTTCGATGAGCCAATAATTCCATACTTTGCTAACCCGCCTTCGGGATTAAGTAATGCAACAATATCTTTACGGAGCAAAACGATCAAATTTGTGGTCATACAACATTTTGGTAAGAAATGGGAAGAGAAAGTTTCTCAACGTATGAGCAAATATGAGAGAAAGGTTAAAAAGCTTGAGTGCGAGAGACATACTTTTAAACAAAAGATCAAAGAGTTGAATAGCACATTCAAAACTTTACAAGGAGCCAATAAGACTCTCTAGTGCACTATGAATGTCCACATTATGTCAATTGACAATGCAAAATAAGGTTCGAAAAAAGAAAAAGAAATTCATAGAACTCCTGGATGCTACCATTCGCCATGTTATTGACCCCATAATTGCCCGGGATTTAGAGCGGACTGCATAAAATTTTGAACTTTAGTAATGATTTGCTTTAAACTAGTTTTTTTTCCATTTGACTTTCATACCTACCACTTTGTACATAATGTATTAGATTAAAAGTAAATTTACAATTGAATGAATGTTACCTCAAATTCAGGGTATATAATCATGAATTAAATTTCGATTTTGGTCTGAAATTTCTTGATGATTTGTATTTTATTTTTCCATATTTGAGTTTTCTAATGTGTAGATTAACTCTCTACTTGCTTAGAAAATAAAGGATCTTACTGATTAAGCTTAACTTAAATATCCGTAGCTTGCTTTTGTAACAGAGATTCATGTTAAAACTTAATCTTAAAATTGAAAAAGACTAAAAACCAAAATTTGGTAATAATAGTAGACTCGAAATCTATATCTTAAAGAAGATTAGAAATCCATATCTAGCAATAATAGAGGCTAGAAATCCGCATCTGAAAGAAGACTAGAAATCCACATCTTGGCAACAATAGTAGAAGATCAGAAATATTTTACCTAATAACTGGGATTTATATTTGTTGGGAAGTGATTTAGCTCATATATGATGGATCTTGATCTTTATTTGGATCTAAACCCATGTCACTGTTATAGATAATGACTTAGGTATCTTGGTTGGTGCGTTTGGCTAGCTATTTTAAGCGGAGCCAAAGATTTATCCGGCCTCTCTTTAGAAGGTACTTTAGTGAGGCCTTTGATGATGACACTGAAGGCTTAGTTGGGGGATTTAGTGAGGCTTTTGATGACGACACTAAAGGCTTACTCCATCCTTCCTTTAAGAGGCACTTCAACCAAGCCACGTAGGTAGGGTTGAAGGCTTTCCCGGTGCTTTAGTGAGGCCTTTCATGGCGGTACTAAAGGATTATTCCAAACTCACTCTAGGAGGCGCTTAGGTGAGGCCTTTGATGAGGGCACTGAGAGCTTAGGGCCTTTGATGGCTAAGGACCTCTTGCGGTCATGAGCCTTTGATGGCTAAGGCCTTGATGGTCGGGAACCTCTTGTGGTCATGAGCTTTGGATGGCTATGTGTATACACTTATTTGCTTAGAAAACCTTTATTGATGACTTAACATCTTTGTACAAACTGATTGAGTTTTCCTTGCCTTAGAAAATTGATGGTCATTCCTTCTAAACTCCGGCATTGATTGGTATCATGCCATCTACAAGATGATAGTGACAATATGATTTTCCATGGTTCCTTTCGAATTTGGTTCTCCTTTTGCAAAGGCCAATAGTCAAACTTATTCTTGGTCAGGAAATAGATGTTCTCAAGAGAAGTGGCGAGAATGCAATTTTTTGGTAGTCGTGATTTGGAGGCTAGCGCTCTTGGTTGATGTTTAACCCTTTTTCTGCTTGCTATAGGTATCTCATCTTCTATGATTAATTTTGTAATGCCCTACTCCGAGACCCACATTAGCAAAGAGTATTACAAGGTAACACCGTCTGCTAATGCGGAGAATAGAGCTGGTTAGGAGCGACCATCTATAGCCTTGCCTTAAATATCTACTAAATACGTCGAAAATGTAGCATATATCTATATTTCTCTCAAGTGGATCGACATATCCAACAAATACTTAACACAAAGCCATAGGTGGCTGAAGGATCTATCAGAACAAATATGACAACTCAAATGTAATACACATCACAGAACAGTAGGTCATCACATACGTTTACACATATTCAGATACATTATAGAGTATACAAAATGATACATGTCAAGTGGTAAAGTAAACCACAATATACAGACGAGTCAAAAGAATACATATCAGAGTTACAGCCAAAAAGGACTACACAAAAAGCTATAACAAAAAGGAGCTAGCAGAATAGTCCATGCGGAAGCAAAATAGGCTAAGTCCAATGTACCTAACCTGAAACATCTCGGTCTGACCCAAGTATAAAATACATAGGTTAGTCTAGCTAAACAAATCAGTCAGATAAACTAAATGATAATGAACATACAAGATCATAAAGTACCACAAATATCTCCAAAAGAGATAACCAAATCATCTAACCAAAGATGAATCAAAACAAGCCTCATACCATCGGCAATCCCAATAAACAAAGGATATCATATCCCAAAACAAGCCAAAAGGTAAATAACAAATACCAATAAAGGTAACATAAGTTTCCACAAGGTAATCGCTATATCTCATGTGGTTCAAAGAATCTACCCCGAAAGGCGATACACTAGGGAAATATAGTTGTCAAAGAAACAAAAGATGCTCAAGCTCAGTATTGTAACAAGGATCCATACGCCCGAAGGCAACAAACCTTAGTGGCGGTACTGGACACCACTGTCCGGCGGAATGTGTCACAACTCTTAGAAAGGAACCCGAAAAATGTTAACGTGAGTCCCATACCACACGTTCGCACTAAACGGTTTACTAACCGTTAGTCAATTTCACACTCAAAGCAGTACAAAGTTCACCTCATCTCATCGGTAAACCAGACCCAAAGGTCAATATGGTCAAACGAATAGATTAGGAATTAATTGAAAAGATAAATGCACATGTTCATAGCATGCATTTTATTTAATCATTTGATTCTCCTCCCTCTTCGCTCGAAGTGCAAAATTGTGTGTGTGTTTTAAATAGAAATTATAAATTGGAGAAACGAGCTTTTAATACAGTTAAAAAGATCATTTTATAAACCCGTGTACGAAATCAAAAAGGAATCATCAAAGTCAATAATAATTGATAACAACAAATCGGATAATCACGAATCGATAAAAATTGGAATCCGACACAAAATAGGCAAATTGGGCTGAGACAAGCAGATTCAGATGTCTGAATTGTATATTTCAGACGTCTGAAACCGGGGCTCAGATAATACTTTGCCTAGGCCAATGATGGCCAAATCATATCGGAAGCAATCGGATGAGTGACGATGGCTACGGGTTTACGCCAAACGACTACCCAACCTTAAAGACTCACCAATACACTCCGACCAACATGCCCAACAACCATATAAGGATTTTTCATAGATTTTGACTTCAAACGATAAAAATTGGAATATTCATCAAACCAATTCAATTCAAAAGCAAATGGACAAGGAATATATGTTAGGAATTGCTACCTAACACTATCAAAGATATAGACGTGGATGTGAGATAAAAATCTCACCTTTTAAACCCAAACACGAATGATAAGCTTTAGAACAAGCAATAGGTTAATCTCTCTTCAACAATACCTCAAGAACTTCAATATATAATCAAAGATGAAGTTTCCTCAAAGTTTAGGGTTTAGGAATTTTTGAGAATTTGAAGAGGGATTGAGATGGAGAAGAAGAAGAGAAGGCTTACCTAAGCTTCACTTTGAATTTTGGAGCTAGAACTTGAATTTGCAAAGGAACTAGGGTTTTGAATTTTAATTTCCCATTCCTCTCCCCATTTTCAGTTGAGCTTGAGTTAAAAGAAATGAAATGAGTGTATGGAGAGGAGAGGGGGCTGAGTTAGGGTATAGGATGAGTAGGGTGAAACCCAAACCCAAAAGCCCACTTAGAAAATAGCAAAAATTCAACTTACTCCAAACATATCGAAGCTTATACTCAAAAAAGTCACAAACACCATTTTGAACTCAATGGAAGTGGATTCGAGTCCAAAATGTTGATTCTCAAATTCATTCCTCATTCAGACGTCTGAAATTTCCAAACCAGACGTCTGAATTTGGAGAAATAGGAGTTTCCAAACTTCATTCAGACGTCTGAACTGAACGATTCAGAGTCTGAATCTGGAAAAACATAAGTTGCCAAGAACAATATTCAAACGTCTGAATCGTCCATTTCAGACGACTGAAAATGGCAATTTTTGCCTATTTCCTTTCTAGTTTGATTCGAACAATTTCAGATGTCTGAATCCTTGATTGATAGTTTTTCCCCAAATAGACACCTCCAAATCACGATCCACAATGACTCTTCACTAATTCGATTGTTCTTTTATGAATAGTGACTTTTTCGGACTAAAAATCCGACTAACGGTGCTATTTTCAAATTAAACAATAAAAATATATGCATCGTAAATATGCGGGTTGTTACAGATCTCCCCTCCTTAACAAAATTGCGTCCGCGCAATTCCTAAAGAAGAATTTGTAACAACTACATACTTAGATCACCCAAAAAGGAAAGAAAATAAGCTTGAGATAAAGAGATATTCTCACCATTGCTAAGCAAAGATAGAAAACTCGGATAAGAACGCTCGATAAACTCTCTGGTTTCCTAAGTACAGTCATTGGGATTAACAGACCATTGAACTTTAATGAGCGGCTCATCCTTGTTTCGAAGGTGTCTCACATCCGAGGTAAGTACGTGAATAGGCTGCTGTACAATAGATAAGTCTGGTGAGATCTCAAGCCCTTGCAAATCAGGAGAGTCGATAACAGAATCTGATTCTCGAAGACACTTCCGAAGCTGGGAGACGTGAAACATGTCGTGAACACCGGATAGTTGAGCCGAAAGTGAAACTCTATAAGCCACAGGGCCAGTACGTTCAGTAATTGGAAATGGTCCTACATAGCGAGGAGCCAATTTCGCTGTCGTACCGAAGCGCATAACCCCTTTCAAAGGAGAAACACGAATAAAGACGAGATCATCAACCGAGAACTCGAGAGGCTTTCTACGGTTATCCGCGTAGGATTTCTGGCGGCTCTTTGCCTCTTTTATTCTTTGACGAATAAGATCAATCTTATCAGAAGAATCATGAACAAAATCTGGGCCAAGAATAAGCTTCTCCCCAGATTCCAACCAACATGAAGGTGATCGACACGGCCTTCCGTATAAGGCTTCGAAAGGAGCCATACCGATACTGGACTGAAAACTATTGTTGTAGGAGAACTCTACAAAGGGTAGATGATCCTCCCAACCACCTCCGAAATCAAGAATATAAATACGGAGGAGATCCTCTAAGATACGATTCACCCGTTCAGTCTATCCATCAGACTGTGGATGATAAGCTGTGCTGAAATTAAGCTTTATTCCCAAAGCTTGCTGAAGACGACTTGTGAATAAAGGATCACGGTCACTCACTATCGAACTAGGAACACAGTGAAGTCTCACGATTTCCTTTATATATAACTTAGCCAAAAGAGAAGCAGTCCTATTAGATTTAATAGGAACAAAATGAGCTGATTTGGTGAGGCGATCAACAATAACCCAAAAGCTAGAATGGCCCGATCTCGTACGAGGTAGGCCATTAATGAAATCCATCGAAATCTGATCCCATTTCCACAATGGAATCTCTAGAGGCTGAAGGAGACTAGAAGGGTGTTGATGTTTGGCTTTAATACGTTGAAAAGTCATGCAATTACTCACATAACTCGCCGCATCGCGCTTCATGCCTTCCCAATAATAAAGGCGATGCATATCGGCATACATCTTACTACTTCCAGGATGAATGGTATACTTAGAACGATGGCGGTCATCAAGAATGTCATGCCTAAATGCAGAATCAGAAGGCACAACAAAACGGTTCTTCTTGCGAAGACACCCATGAAAATCAATGCTGAAATCCCACAATGCCTCATCATGGGATTCAGTTTCACAAAGTTGAATAAGATGCACAAGGTCAGGATCACGCCGCTGAGCTTCGGAAATACGATCCAATAGAAAGGGTCGAGCTTCCAAACTGAATAATACTATCGGAGAATCAGAGGATGGAGCTCGATCACGAATATCACAAAAAGATAGAGTCTCAAGAATATCCCATTCGGCAAGCATCATAGAAACGACAGCCGAATGTCTACGACTAAGCGCATCAGCAACACGATTACCCTTACCAGGGGTATACTGGATATCAAAGTCATAGGAGGCAAGAAACTCGAGCCAACGTTGTCGCCTCATATTGAGTTCCTTCTGAGTGAACAGATACTTTAAGGATTTATGATCGGTATAGAGAATGAAGCGCTCGCCTAATAAATAGTGTCGCCAAATCTTCAAGGCGAAGACAATGGTGGCTAACTCAAGATCATGAGTGGCATAGCGAACTTCATTCGGACGCAGTTGCCTAGAAGCATAAGCAACTACCCCATCCTTCTACATAAGCACGGCACCGAGACCACTACCACAAGCATCGATGTAGACAGCAAGATCATGATTTCCCTCGGGAACCACAAGAATAGGAGCATTAGTGAGGAGTTCCTTTAATGTCCGAAAGGAAGCTTCACACTTATCGGACCAAATATAACGAATGCCTTTCCAAGTAAGGCTGGTGAGAGGAAACACAACACGGAAAAAATCCTTAATGAACCGACGGTAATAACCCGACAATCCAAGGAAACTACGAATCTCATGAACATTCTCAGGCCTCTTCCAATTCTGGATAGTTTCGATCTTTGAGGGATCGACAAAAATGCCGTTAGAAGATACAACATGGCCTAAGAACTTAACCTTATTCTCCCAAAAATGGCACTTGGAGAATTTTGCTTTAAGCTGATGGTGACGAAGAGTACTCAAGACAATTCTCAAGTGATTAACATACTCGGCTTTAGACTTAGAATAAATAAGAATGTCATCAATGAACACAAGGACGAACTTATCAAGATATTCCCGGAATATTTGATTCATAAAATCAACAAAGAAAGCAGGGGCATTCGTCAAACCGAACGGCATAATGAGCCACTCGAAAGAACCATATCGAGTGCGGAAAGCTGTAAGAGGTATGCTATCTTCCACGACTTGGAGCTGGTGGAAACCAATGGCAAGGTCGAGTTGAGAGAAGACCTTAGCGCCACTCAATAGATCGAACATATCATCGATCCAAGGCAATGGATACCTATTCCTGATGGTCAACTCGTTAAGCTTGCAATAGTCGATGCAGAGCCTAAGAGTTCCATCGGACTTCTTCACAAAGACGACCGCGGTACCCCACGATGAAAAACTGGACTGAATCAACTGTTTGGACTCAAGCTCTAAAAGCTGCTTCTTGAGTTCCTCATTTTCTTTTGTAGACATCCTCGTGGGAGGACGGCCAACTGGCTGCGCGCCTAGAATGAGATCAATGCGGAACTCGATCGCCCGCTTGGGTGGCAAACCCAAAACCGGCTCAAAAACATCAAAGAAGTTACAAACAATAGGAATACGAGATATATCATCATCATCTCGTGGGTCAAGAGAATATAAAGCCATTTCGGAATTATCCACATTCCGAAGAACAAGTGATAGCTGAGTAGACGAATCTGGATGTCGAAGATATAAAATTCTTTCAGAACAAATAATTCTGGCATCATATCTCACTAGCCAGTCCATACCTAAAATCATATCAAATCCCAAATAAGAAATAACATATAGATTCGCACGAAAAGAAAAGTCACATAAAACAATCTCAACATCATCACAAAGCATGCTAAGGGTTGCGGATCCCCCAATAGGATTCACAATCCTCAACGAAGTAACCATACAAGAACCATCCAAAGACAAATCATCAACGAGCTTCTTCAATATGAATGAATACGAAGCACCCGTATCGAAAAGAACTCGAATACTACGGTCATGAAATAAAATAGAACCTTCCAAAATAGACGGAGATATATCTTTGGGCTAAGAAGAACCTCTAGAAGCCTTAGCAACATAAAGCTTGCCGGACTTGGCACTAACAGGAGCAGTAGGGCAGGAGGGAACACGGTGACCTTCCTTCTTTCAATAATGGCAGAAGAGAGGCTTAGGACAAGCTCGAATCATATGATCAGGAGAACCACAATTGAAACACTTCCGAACGGAAGGTGTTCCAGCAGATTGAGAGTTAGAACCAAATTCAACGGGCTTTTTCTTCTTGGAAGGGAAAAATTCCCGCTTATGAAATGGAAACTTCTTCTTATTGGGGTTCTTATGAACTTCAACATCATCACCACTATCACATTCCTTCTCGATGACTTCGAGATGAAGTGCCGAATCAACCAATTCCTCAAAAGAAAGCTTAAGCTGGAGCATTAAAGACTTCTTAAGATATTTCTTAAGACCAGAGACAAACTTCATATTCTTCTTATAAGAAGTGCTAATGAATTCAAGACCATACTTAGATAAGGCCTCGAATGATGCAACATATTCAAAGACGGAGGACTTCCCTTGCTTCAACTCAAGAAAGTGACGGGCTAATAAAACTTTCTTAGATTCAGGAATGAATTTGAGTTCGAATTGTTCCTGAAACTGAGTCCAAGAAAGAGCAGACTCATCAAATTCAGCTACAAGAAGCTCGTACCAATCAAGGGCACGCTCTTGCAATAAGCTAGAAGTTACAAGAACTCGATCGTGGTCAGAAAGATCCATACGAGAGAAGATACGCTCGCATGTGCGAATCCAAGCTTGGACTTCAAGAACGGACTCAGAGCCTTTGAATGGTTTCCACCAAGATGAGAAAAATCACTACACAGACGTGCAAAGGCAGACTTGCGTGGAGGAGATGCTCGAATAGGAGCTGGAGGCTGAGTGCTCCTAAATAACTCCAAGAACTGATTAGCAGACATATAAACGACGTTCGGATGCGAGCCATTGGATTGCCCAACATCTGTGCGTCGTCCTCGGCCTCTTCCAGCCATTAGCTGAAGTTAAGATAAGATAAAGATTAATCACAAGGTAGATATCATTAATTCAAATATGGAATATTACGGAATAAAATGCATTCCTAGACGTATTCCGAAAATTCTATCTACCCCAAAGCACGAAAAGAATAAAGGCACGATGATTCAAAGATTCGTAACATTCATACTACACTTTGATGTACCGTAATATGTGTCTCTGTTCTATGTTTATCATATTTTGTTCTGAACTCAGCTCTGATACCAAGCTCGCCCCACTTCGAGACCCAGATTAGCAAAGAGTATTACAAGGTAACACCGTCTGCTAATGCGGAGAATAGAGCTGGTTAGGAGCGACCATCTATAGCCTTGCCTTAAATATCTACTGAATACGTCGAAAATGTAGCATATATCTATATTTCTCTTAAGTGGATCGACATATCCAACAAATACTTAACATAAAGCCATAGGTGGCTGAAGGATCTATCAGAACAAATATGACAACTCAAATGTAATACACATCACAGAACATTAGGTCATCACATACATTTACACATATTCAGATATATTACAGAGTATACAAAATGATACATGTCAAGTGGTAAAGTAAACCACAATATACAGACGAGTCAAAAGAATACATATAAGAGTTACAGCCAAAAAGGACTACACAAAAAGCTATAACAAAAAGGAGCTAGCAGAATAGTCCATGCGGAAGCAAAATAGGCTAAGTCCAATGTACCTAACCTGAAACATCTCGGTCTGACCCGAGTATAAAATACATGGGTCAGTCTAGCTAAACAAATCAGTCAGATAAACTAAATGATACTGAACATACAAGATCATAAAGTACCACAAATATCTCCAAAAGAGATAACCAAATCATCTAACCAAAGATGAATCAAAACAAGCCTCATACCATTGGCAATCCCAATAAACAAAGGATATCATATCCCAAAACAAGCCAAAAGGCAAATAACAAATACCAATAAAGATAACACAAGTTTCCACAAGGTAATCGCTATATCTCATGTGGTTCAAAGAACCTACCCCGAAAGGCGATACAGTAGGGAAATATAATTGTTAGAAACAAAAGATGCTCGAGCTCAGTATTGTAACAAGGATCCATACGCCCGAAGGCAACGCCCGAAGGCAACAAACCGTAGTGGCGGTACTGGACACCACTGTCCGGCGGAATGTGTCACAACTCTTAGAAAGGAAATTGAAAAATGTTAACGTGAGTCCCATACCACACGTTCGCACTAAACGGTTTACTAACCGTTAGTTAATTTCACACTCAAAGCAGTACAAAGTTCACCTCATCTCATCGGTAAACCAGACCCAAAGGTCAAAATGGTCAAACGAATAGATTAGGAATTAATTGAAAAGATAAATGCACGTGTTCATAGCACGCGTTTTATTTAATCATTTGATTCTCCTCCCTCTTCGCTCGAAGTGCAAAATTGTGTGTGTGTTTTAAATAGAAATTATAAATTGGAGAAACGAGCTTTTAATATAGTTAAAAAGATCATTTTATAAACCCGTGTACGAAATCAAAAAGGAATCATCAAAGTCAATAATAATTGATAACAACAAATCGGATAATCACGAATCGATAAAAACTGGAATCCTACACAAAATAGGCAAATTGGGCTGAGACAAGCAGATTCAGACGTCTGAATTGTATATTTCAGACGTCTGAAACTGTGGCTCAGATAATACTTTGCCTAGTCCAATGATGGCCAAATCATATCGGAAGCAATCGGATGAGTGACGATGGCTAGGGGTTTACGCCAAACGACTACCCAACCTTAAAGACTCACCAATATACTCCGACCAACATGTCCAACAACCATATAAGGATTTTTCATAGATTTTGACTTCAAACGATAAAAATTGGAATATTCATCAAACCAATTCAATTCAAAAGCAAATGGACAAGGAATATATGTTAGGAATTGCTACCTAACACTATCAAAGATATAGATGTAGATGTGAGATAAAAATCTCACCTTTTAAACACAAACACGAATGATAAGCCTTAGAACAAGCAATAGGTTAATCTCTCTTCAACAATACCTCAAGAACTTCAATATATAATCAAAGATGAAGTTTCCTCAAAGTTTAGGGTTTAGGAATTTCTGAGAATTTGAAGAGGGATTGAGATGGAGAAGAAGAAGAGAAGGCTTACCTAAGCTTCACTTTGAATTTTGGAGCTAGAACTTGAATTTGCAAAGGAACTTGGGTTTTGAATTTTAATTTCCCATTCCTCTCCCCATTTTCAGTTGAGCTTGAGTTAAAAGAAATGAAATGAGTGTATGGAGAGGAGAGGGGGCTGAGTTAGTGACGCATCAGCGGAATTAACAAAATGATGATACGGTGAAAGTGACGATCGATGGAATGAAGAATACCGAACGGCCCAAATTCGTTGATCCGAAGATGCCGAATTCTGGCTATCCCAAACACGTTGATAGCGCACTATACCGTGTTTAAAGATCTATGATTCTTCGTACGTTGATCTAGCGCACTAGATACTGTGAATCGGCTTCAGCAATCGTTGAATCGAGCGCACTCGATTAACCGAAAGTGGAGATAGGAGATTACGCTCGACTACCAATTTGGTGAAAGCACAAAGCTAACAAAACAAAAGTTTTTATTCCAATCAACTAACTATTACAAATGGTACCACCGGCCTATTTATAGAAGTTACAATTTACAACACAAAACTATACAACACTTAGGTCGTTTCCGACCTAACAAAGACCAGCGACTTAACAAAGCACACGACCTAACAAAGATCGCGACCTACGACTTAGTATAGGTCGTCAACGACTTAACAGTTGTTTACAACACACACACCCGCCTTAGCCGACTTAACACACGTGCCGACCTATGACTTAAAGAAGAAAGAAAAATACAAACACGTTACAACATAGTATCAACGACATACGACCTAGACTCAAACGACTTATCAATTCACAGCAATAGGAATCTTCACGTGACTTAAAGACAATGTGGCACGTGACTTATTCTTGAGCGACTTAAGGAACCTTCAGAAAAACATCACGTGACTTATCAAAGTTCGCGACTTAACTTCTTCAGCGACTTACTGATTTAACTCTTGAGCGACTTAAGAAAAGCGGCCGGTGTAAGTTAGGTCGTTCGCGACCTAATAAGGCGTATGAGTTAGGTCGTGGCCGACCTAAAGAACTGGAGCGACTTAAAATCTTACGACCTAAGCAGTTAAGTCATAACTCGTTAGATATGAGTCGCGAATTATCATAGGTCGCTGATGCACCTTCTCCCGCATAACTCGCATCCTCTGTTTCCCTGTTAGGTCGTGGTCGACCTAAAGCTTCCCCCTTAGGTCGTGTCCGACCTAAAACACGTTGCATGTTAGCTCGCAAACCATCTTCGTTAAGTCGTGAACGACTCAAGGATTGGTTAGGTCGTTCGCGACCTATCACTCCACCGTTTTCATCATTCTGGGCTGCATCATCCTCCCCTGGTTGGGAAAAATTCGTCCTCGAATTTGCTCCCTCCTTTTCCACAATAAGCTCATCTCCATGATATGGTATAAGATGTTTGACATTAAACACGTCAGAAGTGTAAACATCCTCCGGCAACTTCAACTTATAAGCGTTTTCATTGATCCGTTTCACAATTGTTACAGGACCAATTTTCCGAGCTTTAAGCTTATTGTATGCTCCTACCGAAAAACGATCTTTCGTTAGCACCGCATATACTAAATCTCCTTCATTAAATTCAACGCATCTTCTTTTCAAATCCGCAGATCGCTTATACTTTTCGTTCGCTTTCTCCAATCGTTCCTGAACGATTTTATGACATTCTGTGTAACGACCACGACTTTCTCTCCATAGAAAGTCGTATCGCTAATAAGAAAGAAAGGGGTGAGAAGTAGAAAAGAGAAGAAGAGAAAAGAAACAAACACAAATACTCACAGCGGAAACGAACAAAATATATTATATCACATAAATATTACATAGTATCATATACAACACTTATCAGAGTTACACAGATTACATATCATATACTAGACAGTTATAAACATCTGTCTAGTTATTACATCTCAATACAAAACAAAGATCTAAACAAGATCAACACAGCGGAAACTACTATCTATATCTACAACGCTGAAGCCTCCTGCTCCATTGCTCCTCCAGATTACTCGTCAAATCTAACCTGAATCCCTTGGCTACTCGTAAAAATTTGAGTACCCAAGAGTTTATAAAACAGAAATAAACAACTTGGGTCAGACATGGGTCTGGTGTGAGTAACAGGTTAAACTTGTTTAACTTCAAAACCTTTTGAAAGAAAAGGTATCATGTAAGACTCCCCACAAATAAACATGGGTAAGTTTTTACCTTACACTAACCAAAACATTTGATAGGAAATTCGATTGTATTATAATAGGGTCTAGGGTTTTCAAGTAAAATACAGAAATAGCTGAAATGCTTACATCTCACATTCCAACATAGTTGGGCACAACTAATACGTACGGCACTTATTGGAGTTTGGATTCCATACAATGGCAGGGCTACTGGGGTACCGCCCGTCACAGTACGTGGCCTAGATCACCGTACCGAGGATCACTCCCAATCCCCTGCAACACAAGGCCGGAACATCCCTTACTGGATAATTCTCGCACAAGATACCTCACGGTTGGGATCAGCAACCGCACCACTAAGTCGAAAATAGAAAGGGACATCTAGACAGAGGTAATCTTGTCCTACTTGGGTGCTACCCACTAACCTTGCTGCACCTCCCCTGTTTTAGCCATTCCCGGTTTGTGAGGCTTGAGGCTACGATTACCTTTAAAAAGAACACATCACTTAGAATGCTCATCGTCCACCTGACGATGTGCTGAAAGCATTCAATCCATACAAGTTCGTTCCGGGTTCGAACGAAACCGAAGGCATTATCTCGTTACACTCGTTTTGGAATCACCCTCAGAGTTAACGACAATAACCCTTGCACTCTGAATCTTCATCTTCACTTGATTCATGACCTATCGTTAATTTGGATCGATGTGGTATTCGGGGTCTCCAAACCTGGAAATCCGGTATACGGAAACCCGATCCCGGTCTCATCGAAATCCAAAACGTATCTTTTAAGGCCAAGTTGTTTTAAAGGTTAAAACAATTCAATTCATTATCTTTATACACATAGAAAGATAATTCACAATAGATAATCAACATTATCAGATAATCCATATTATCATCACAATTCAATTAAACATCCATATCACACAGCATATATCTCATCAGAGATCAAACAATGCAAAGCATTCCATATTATTTATCCATCCATAAGTAATGATTTATCTCATCTCTAATTAATTTAAAGTAAATTAAATTAATTACTTCATTTTATAAATCCTGCTTACTTAACCATTAATTAATTACAATCAATTAATTATCCTCTAATTACCCTTTAGGTAATTTATCCTTTAATTAATTACTCAAATTAATTATCCTTAACCATTATAGTAATTAACCTTTAATTACATCATTAATTAATTAACTAAAATTAATTAAGTTAATCAACTATAATTAATTACATTAATCCTTAATTAATTACATTGATTAATCACTTCATTTATTAATTATTACTTAATTAATCAATCTTAATTACATCATTAATTATATTAATTAATGATCCTTAATTACAACTTAATTATTAATTACTTAATTAAATTAATTACATTAAGTAATTAACCTTTATTTAAACAATATTTATTAATCACTCTTGATTAATCTTCAATCAGTAATTAACTACCCTTAATTACTTTCACTAACTAAATTAATTACTTCCTTAATTAATTTCTTAATTAATCCCTTGATTAATTATTCAAAGTAATTAACTCAAATTACTTCTATTAATAAAATCATTATTCAACTAATTACTTCCAGTAATTATCTTATTATTTACTCCCCTAAATAATCTTACCTTAATAATTACATTAAGTAATTATTATCAAATCATCTCTTGATTATTCTAAATTAATTAAACTTAATTAATTAACTTAACAAATCAAATTAACTTCAATTAATTACAATAAGTAATTAATTCTTAATTACTTCCATTAAGTAATTCCATTTAAAACAAATTCTATAATTGATTATCTTTAAATTAATTAATCTAATTAATTATTAATATTAATCACATTAATTAATTATTTAATAATCCATAGTTAATGACTTTCATTAACAATTATTTAATTACTTTCCTTAAGTAATTAACTTATATTAATATTATTAATTCTAAATTAATAAATCTTAATAACCAATTAATCAATCTCTAATTATTTAATTAATTAAGTGTTATCCATAACTTAATTAATATTTAATTACTTTATTAATTAATTCTTAATCATTAATTAATATTCTAACTTATAATCCTTAATTATAAATTAATCATTCCTAGTTAATTTATCTTAATCATTAATTAAAATCAAATTCCTATTTAATTAATGAATCTTAATTACAAGTTAATTATTCTAAAAATAATTAATCTTAAATCTTTAAGATTAAACCTTTAATTACTTTTAAGTAATTATTTATTTCATTAATTTATTAGATAAATTAATTATCCATTTAATTACTCTAATTATTAAATGCATACAAATCATTAACTTATAATTTAACTTCAACAAGTTTTAAAATTAATTTTAAAACCTTTAAATGATAAATAATATTTTTCTTATAAAAGAAATTTTACAAGATTTAAACAAATCCCTTTTTAATTTCAAAACATTTAAATTTAACAAACATTTAAACTTATTAAAACATTTGAATTTATAAAACTTATTTATCTTAAATCTAAGATTCAAAACTAAACTTGAATCCATATTTTAAAATTTTGATTTCAAATTCCTGTCCTAATATTTCTTCACCATTTAAATTCAGTTTAAAATTTAAACTAACAGGCTTTTGAAAAACCTGGCAACACATAAAAGTACTCGAGTCTCCACTAAAACACTTCGAGTCGCAACCCTAAATTTCCCGAGTCTCACCCGTAAGAAAATTCGAATCTCTCGAGACCTTTCTCTCCTCAAAATCCAGACTTCACCCAGAATTTACCCGAGCTTTTACAATTTTACTTCGAGTCGTCCATTCAAAAACTCCGAGTCTCACACGAACAAACTCGAGAAACTCGAGTTGTCTTCTCCTATTCAAACCAGACTTCACCCAGACATTCGATCGCGTGCACGTGCACGGTCATCTTCTTCAACTCCGGCCATCGACGACATCTCCCACCAGTCGACGTTCATCCACCAACCAATCTATGATCATCACCTCTTCGATCTATTCGCGAATTTGAAATCGAGACTTCGAACACCAAACTGGAACACAGCCTACCTCCAAAAGCCTGTCAACAATCCTTCGCCTTCGAAATCTCGACCACCAGAACGCCAGCGACTTCGGCGACGAGTTCATCCACATCACGACTATCAATTCCCAGAGTTTCGTCGAACTCGATCCATCCTAGACGAAATGATGCTCGATTTCTCTAGACTGGTAATAACTAGGTTTAAAATTTTAAAACTTAAATCATTTCTTCCTCAATGTCTAATTCGATTTCCAGTCATTTTTCCTAGTATCCTTGATCATTACACTACCACTACTAAAGATTTCAAACTTCCAATTTCACTGAGATGATCGAAATCACCAGAATTTCATTTCCAACATAAACCAGAACTGCTCTTATTATACTAGACTAAAAACTATGATATTCATGCTAAAAATCATATTATCATCTATGTTTTCAATTTATACTTTTGAATTTATAAATTACAGAGTTCAAATTTTCACTTTATAAAACATGTCTCTGTTGTTTTTGATTTCAGAGGCACTCAGACTAAATTTTGACTTAATTAAATCTTTTTAATCTTTAGTTTACTATGAAACAACTAATTTTATTTAAACCTTAGATCTACATTTAAAACTAGATCATGGGATATGATTTATATTAAAACAGTAGCCTGGAATTCAAGATAACAGGGTCATACTGATACCAACAACATACACATCTATATACATGCAGAATCAACTATAAACATCCACATCAAAACAATATTTATCCCAGAATTAAGCATGCATCATAATTACCTAAGTTAATTTAAGTAAAAATGTTACTCACCTATTTCAGATGAACAGAGCTTTGAAAGAAAAACTGGAATTTGGACTTTGAAAACTTGAAACTGAACTTGCTTCATTCCTTTAAAAACTGAAGAGCTCGTTTTGATTTCTTTTAAAAATTTGAAAAGCTTTTGAAAACTTGCTTCTGCCTCAGATTTTCTTGCATGCAAATCTTGAAATGATTCAGACTTGAAGAACATTGCAGATTTGTTTTGAAATATGGTTTCTGGTCTTAGGATAATTGATCTCAGGCTTGAGATGAAATGATTACAGGCTTTTGGTAGATTACAGGTTTTGAGGAGGGTTTTCAGGTTGAAGATAAAAAGGATTCACCAGTTTTTAATCTTGCATTTCAGAAGGTTACAGGAAAAACATTGCAGATTTGTTTGAAAAGATTTTAGGTTGTAGATTCTTTTGTTTGAGATGATTTCATTTTGGGTTTGAGAAGAATTTCAGTTTTGAGGAGATTTTAGTTTTGGCTGGAGATCATTTCGGGGTTGATACATTTTCTTTTGGTTTTAGTTTTTGAACTGAAAATGTGAGAATAGAAACAAGAAAATGGAAGAGAGGGATGATGTAGATTTATATAGATTTGTTAGGATTTGTTTTAAAATTAAAGAAAATAAAATAAACTATGACACTTGTCTCATACAATCCTTAATTATCTTACACATGTATTTAACATGTCTAAAATTTTAACACTTGTAATTATTTATTTATATTTGTTTTTAAAATTATTTAAAAGCCTTTAAAATGAATTTTCCTAATTAAATAAATACATGCCTCATTTAATAAAGGCCTTCCCATATTATAAATAAATGACACCTTTAAAAGAAAATAAAAATAGAAACTAATCATATTCTAATAAAATCATATACAATATATTTAATTCATTTATAAGTGTAAATATATCTTTTGTACTAAATTTACTATTAAATAAATACTTTCTAAATTTATATGAATAAAATTCCTTTTAGCATTAAAATTCATACATATTAAAAATAATACATTATACTTATTATTTGAAAATAACATATTTGATACTTATTTAATTAGATTATTAAATTAAATTCAAATTTTATTATCAAAGATCATCAATATCAATTTAATTATTTAACAGATTATTAAATTGATATTGTTAAAATTTCCGGGATATTACATTCCTCCCCCCTTAAAATAATTTCGTCCCCGAAATTTAAAACAAAGGTAATTTAATAATCTTATTAAAGATTTTAATTTAAAACACAAGCATATACTATCATCTATATGCTAGCAACCATAGCAACCAAATCATCCAATCAAACAATTCTAACTATCTAGACTAAATTCTAGATAAAATTCCTCGAGTTTCCCCAAGTATATATATATACCGGGATACTTGCTCTACAAACAATCTAAACTACTAAGCTATAGATCTCCTACTTATCTAGATTTATAGAACTAAACAGAATATCAGACTACAGACGAGTCTGACTCAACTACCAAACTTCCCAAACTGCAGATTCTAAAACCAGAGATAGATCAAATACGTACTCCCTCAGAGATACGTAAAACTCAATGAATTCCAGTTATCCAAACTGACAATTCAATTCAGAAGTCCAAATACTTATCCAAATCAGAACACAGACGAGATCCAAACATAACTCTACTTCACAACATCAGTAGATTCCAAACTTACTTCTCCCATCCAGAGATACACTCCAAACTGCTTTCGCTGCTCAACTCTGATCTGAGGTAGAACACAAGCACAGACTGGACAACTCATTCCAGAAATAAGATTCACTGATCCATAAATAAAACTCAGATACTCCAGCAAAACTTGAGCTGTTTCACCAATTCCATCTCTAGGAAACATCCCTCCACTAGCTGAACCACCGGTATCACTCCTGGAATCCAGTCGATAAGAAAACTCAACCTTCAGATGCGGACAAACTTCTGACTTCTCTGAAGACACCCAGAAAAATTCTGACAACCCAAGAGAACACTCAGACAATCGCAAGTCGCTTTTGCGATCAACCCATCCCAATTCCAAACAGACTGTTCTCTCTTTACCAATCAGAACAGCTTACACTTATTTATCCAATTTATCGAAGAAATGGATCCACTCTGCTGCTTCTGAACTTCACTTCTAGAAAAACTGCTCAGCTAGAAAACTTCTTGCCATCACAGAACACTCTGAGTAGCACTGCTGACACTGATGCTCCTATCCAAAGCTCTTCGAGAAACTCGAACTCCAAACCAAAGCAGAAACATCATGCTGAACTCAGCCACAACACCGAAACATTCACACTTCCTTAATCTTGTTCCAAAGGAAACATCTTCGGGAACATCCATCGTCACTGTATCTCATCATACAACTACTATTACCTGAGGTATCAAGGTACCATCACTCGCTTCTGTTCAACCGACAGATCCAACTTTACTCATCCAAACTTCAAAGATAAACTCCGAACCATTACAGTTTCCTTCGGAGATCGATGAAATCCTTTACCACAGCAAAGCTTACTCGAGACAGTATTGGGTTTATAGTCTCGATATATACTTCCAACCTCAAACATTCAAACTCCAACTATTGGTAATTGTGTTACACACACTACCACCTTATCTACCTTTATAACTTATATTGGAAAACCCGAACAGGTAACCCAATAAATAGGTAGAAATACATAAATATATATATTTAAAATGATATATTTTTTTTTATATAGAAATTATTTCTGGGTAAAATTATTTCATCTACCTCTTTAAAACAATATTGTGTTCGTTGGCCTGGTTCAAGTGTTTAGAGATCCCTATCAATAACGTTAGCTACTCGTATTGACCAGAATCCATATACCACTCAACCGATCAATTAACACAATATAAAACCATTTTATATAACTAACAAATACGCGCTCTCAAGATAGACACCACTTCAGAGCCTAGGTATTCACTCAACCTACTGCTCTGATATTCAATTAACCAAAAGCTTAGGCATTCGCTCAACCTATGCTCTGATACCAACTGTCACGACCCGGCTTTCTCTCCACAGAAAGTCGTGTCATTGATAAGAAAGAAAGGGGTAGAAAATAGAAAAGAAGAGAAGAAAGAAAAGAAACAAACACAAATACTCACAGCGGAAACGAACAAAATATATTATATCACATAAATATTACATAGTATCATATACAACACTTATCAGAGTTACACAGATTACATATCATATACTAGACAGTTATAAACATCTGTCTAGTTATTACATCTCAATACAAAACAAAGATCTAAACAAGATCAACACAGCGGAAACTACTATCTATATCTACAACGCTGAAGCCTCCTGCTCCATTGCTCCTCCAGATTACTCGTCAAAGCTAACCTGAATCCCTTGGCTACTCGTAAAAATTTGAGTACCCAAGAGTTTATAAAACAGAAATAAACAACTTGGGTCAGACATGGGTCTGGTGTGAGTAACAGGTTAAACTTGTTTAACTTCAAAACCTTTTGAAAGAAAAGGTATCACGTAAGACACCCACAAATAAACATGGGTAAGTTTTTACCTTACGCTAACCAAAACATTTGATAGGAAATTCGATTGTATTATAATAGGGTCTAGGGTTTTCAAGTAAAATACAGAAATAGCTGAAATGCTTACATCTCACATTCCAACATAGTTGGGCACAACTAATACGTACGGCACTTATTGGAGTTTGGATTCCATACAATGGCAGGGCTACTGGGGTACCGCCCGTCACAGTACGTGGCCTAGATCACCGTACCGAGGATCACTCCCAATCCCCTGCAACACAAGGCCGGAACATCCCTTACTGGATAATTCCCGCACAAGATACCTCACGGTTGGGATCAGCAACCGCACCACTAAGTCGAAAATAGAAAGGGACATCTAGACAGAGGTAATCTTGTCCTACTTGGGTGCTACACACTAACCTTGCTGCACCTCCCCTGTTTTAGCCATTCCCGGTTTGTGAGGCTTGAGGCTACAATTACCTTTAAAAAGAACACATCACTTAGAATGCTCATCGTCCACCTGATGATGTGCTGAAAGCATTCAATCCATACAAGTTCGTTCCGGGTTCGAACGAAACCGAAGGCATTATCTCGTTACACTCGTTTTGGAATCACCCTCAGAGTTAACGACAATAACCCTTGCACTCTGAATCTTCATCTTCACTTGATTCATGACCTATCGTTAATTTGGATCGATGTGGTATTCGGGGTCTCCAAACCTGGAAATCCGGTATACGGAAACCCGATCCCGGTCTCATCGAAATCCAAAACGTATCTTTTAAGGCCAAGTTGTTTTAAAGGTTAAAACAATTCAATTCATTATCTTTATACACATAGAAAGATAATTCACAATAGATAATCAACATTATCAGATAATCCATATTATCATCACAATTCAATTAAACATCCATATCACACAGCATATATCTCATCAGAGATCAAACAATGCAAAGCATTCCATATTATTTATCCATCCATAAGTAATGATTTATCTCATCTCTAATTAATTTAAAGTAAATTAAATTAATTACTTCATTTTATAAATCCTGCTTACTTAACCATTAATTAATTACAATCAATTAATTATCCTCTAATTACCCTTTAGGTAATTTATCCTTTAATTAATTACTCAAATTAATTATCCTTAACCATTATAGTAATTAACCTTTAATTACATCATTAATTAATTAACTAAAATTAATTAAGTTAATCAACTATAATTAATTACATTAATCCTTAATTAATTACATTGATTAATCACTTCATTTATTAATTATTACTTAATTAATCAATCTTAATTACATCATTAATTATATTAATTAATGATCCTTAATTACAACTTAATTATTAATTACTTAATTAAATTAATTATATTAAGTAATTAACCTTTATTTAAACAATATTTATTAATCACTCTTGATTAATCTTCAATCAGTAATTAACTACCCTTAATTACTTTCACTAACTAAATTAATTACTTCCTTAATTAATTTCTTAATTAATCCCTTGATTAATTATTCAAAGTAATTAACTCAAATTACTTCTATTAATAAAATCATTATTCAACTAATTACTTCCAGTAATTATCTTATTATTTACTCCCCTAAATAATCTTACCTTAATAATTACATTAAGTAATTATTATCAAATCATCTCTTGATTATTCTAAATTAATTAAACTTAATTAATTAACTTAACAAATCAAATTAACTTCAATTAATTACAATAAGTAATTAATTCTTAATTACTTCCATTAAGTAATTCCATTTAAAACAAATTCTATAATTGATTATCTTTAAATTAATTAATCTAATTAATTATTAATATTAATCACATTAATTAATTATTTAATAATCCATAGTTAATGACTTTCATTAACAATTATTTAATTACTTTCCTTAAGTAATTAACTTATATTAATATTATTAATTCTAAATTAATAAATCTTAATAACCAATTAATCAATCTCTAATTATTTAATTAATTAAGTGTTATCCATAACTTAATTAATATTTAATTACTTTATTAATTAATTCTTAATCATTAATTAATATTCTAACTTATAATCCTTAATTATAAATTAATCATTCCTAGTTAATTTATCTTAATCATTAATTAAAATCAAATTCCTATTTAATTAATGAATCTTAATTACAAGTTAATTATTCTAAAAATAATTAATCTTAAATCTTTAAGATTAAACCTTTAATTACTTTTAAGTAATTATTTATTTCATTAATTTATTAGATAAATTAATTATCCATTTAATTACTCTAATTATTAAATGCATACAAATCATTAACTTATAATTTAACTTCAACAAGTTTTAAAATTAATTTTAAAACCTTTAAATGATAAATAATATTTTTCTTATAAAAGAAATTTTACAAGATTTAAACAAATCCCTTTTTAATTTCAAAACATTTAAATTTAACAAACATTTAAACTTATTAAAACATTTGAATTTATAAAACTTATTTATCTTAAATCTAAGATTCAAAACTAAACTTGAATCCATATTTTAAAATTTTGATTTCAAATTCCTGTCCTAATATTTCTTCACCATTTAAATTCAGTTTAAAATTTAAACTAACAGGCTTTTGAAAAACCTGGCAACACATAAAAGTACTCGAGTCTCCACTAAAACACTTCGAGTCGCAACCCTAAATTTCCCGAGTCTCACCCGTAAGAAAATTCGAATCTCTCGAGACCTTTCTCTCCTCAAAATCCAGACTTCACCCAGAATTTACCCGAGCTTTTACAATTTTACTTCGAGTCGTCCATTCAAAAACTCCGAGTCTCACACGAACAAACTCGAGAAACTCGAGTTGTCTTCTCCTGTTCAAACCAGACTTCACCCAGACATTCGATCGCGTGCACGTGCACGGTCATCTTCTTCAACTCCGGCCATCGACGACATCTCCCACCAGTCGACGTTCATCCACCAACCAATCTATGATCATCACCTCTTCGATCTATTCGCGAATTTGAAATCGAGACTTCGAACACCAAACTGGAACACAGCCTACCTCCAAAAGCCTGTCAACAATCCTTCGCCTTCGAAATCTCGACCACCAGAACGCCAGCGACTTCGGCGACGAGTTCATCCACATCACGACTATCAATTCCCAGAGTTTCGTCGAACTCGATCCATCCTAGACGAAATGATGCTCGATTTCTCTAGACTGGTAATAACTAGGTTTAAAATTTTAAAACTTAAATCATTTCTTCCTCAATGTCTAATTCGATTTCCAGTCATTTTTCCTAGTATCCTTGATCATTACACTACCACTACTAAAGATTTCAAACTTCCAATTTCACTGAGATGATCGAAATCACCAGAATTTCATTTCCAACATAAACCAGAACTGCTCTTATTATACTAGACTAAAAACTATGATATTCATGCTAAAAATCATATTATCATCTATGTTTTCAATTTATACTTTTGAATTTATAAATTACAGAGTTCAAATTTTCACTTTATAAAACATGTCTCTGTTGTTTTTGATTTCAGAGGCACTCAGACTAAATTTTGACTTAATTAAATCTTTTTAATCTTTAGTTTACTATGAAACAACTAATTTTATTTAAACCTTAGATCTACATTTAAAACTAGATCATGGGATATGATTTATATTAAAACAGTAGCCTGGAATTCAAGATAACAGGGTCATACTGATACCAACAACATACACATCTATATACATGCAGAATCAACTATAAACATCCACATCAAAACAATATTTATCCCAGAATTAAGCATGCATCATAATTACCTAAGTTAATTTAAGTAAAAATGTTACTCACCTATTTCAGATGAACAGAGCTTTGAAAGAAAAACTGGAATTTGGACTTTGAAAACTTGAAACTGAACTTGCTTCATTCCTTTAAAAACTGAAGAGCTCGTTTTGATTTCTTTTAAAAATTTGAAAAGCTTTTGAAAACTTGCTTCTGCCTCAGATTTTCTTGCATGCAAATCTTGAAATGATTCAGACTTGAAGAACATTGCAGATTTGTTTTGAAATATGGTTTCTGGTCTTAGGATAATTGATCTCAGGCTTGAGATGAAATGATTACAGGCTTTTGGTAGATTACATGTTTTGAGGAGTGTTTTCAGGTTGAAGATAAAAAGGATTCACCAGTTTTTAATCTTGCATTTCAGAAGGTTACAGGAAAAACATTGCAGATTTGTTTGAAAAGATTTTAGGTTGTAGATTCTTTTGTTTGAGATGATTTCATTTTGGGTTTGAGAAGAATTTCAGTTTTGAGGAGATTTTAGTTTTGGCTGGAGATCATTTCGGGGTTGATACATTTTCTTTTGGTTTTAGTTTTTGAACTGAAAATGTGAGAATAGAAACAAGAAAATGGAAGAGAGGGGTGATGTAGATTTATATAGATTTGTTAGGATTTGTTTTAAAATTAAAGAAAATAAAATAAACTATGACACTTGTCTCATACAATCCTTAATTATCTTACACATGTATTTAACATGTCTAAAATTTTAACACTTGTAATTATTTATTTATATTTGTTTTTAAAATTATTTAAAAGCCTTTAAAATGAATTTTCCTAATTAAATAAATACATGCCTCATTTAATAAAGGCCTTCCCATATTATAAATAAATGACACCTTTAAAAGAAAATAAAAATAGAAACTAATCATATTCTAATAAAATCATATACAATATATTTAATTCATTTATAAGTGTAAATATATCTTTTGTACTAAATTTACTATTAAATAAATACTTTCTAAATTTATATGAATAAAATTCCTTTTAGCATTAAAATTCATACATATTAAAAATAATACATTATACTTATTATTTGAAAATAACATATTTGATACTTATTTAATTAGATTATTAAATTAAATTCAAATTTTATTATCAAAGATCATCAATATCAATTTAATTATTTAACAGATTATTAAATTGATATTGTTAAAATTTTCGGGATATTACATTCTGCCAATCCATCAACAAAATCAACAGCCCGTTTAACAGTTCCCTTTGGTAGTGGTACTATCGTCAAATCCAACGGCCCTTTTGGTAAACTTGAATAAACAATCTGGAATGGACTGAACCCAGTGCTTCGATTGACTACATGATTATGTGCAAAATCTGCTTGACATAACTTCATATCCCAGCTCTTCAAATTATCTTGCACAAGGCACCGCAACAAATTTCCCAAAGATCTGTTAACAACCTCGGTCTGTCCATCCGTCTGCACATGATAAGCGCTACTAAAGTTCAACTTCATTCCCACCATCTTCCACAAACTTAGCCAAAAATGACTCAGAAATCTGGTATCCCGATCAGAAACAATGGATTCTGGTAAACCATGTAAGCGATACACTTCTTTAAAGAATAACTCGGCAACACGGACGGCATCAGCTGTCTTCTTACAAGCGATGAAATGTGCCATCTTCGTAAACCTGTCTACTACAACATATATCGAATCATTCCCCCTCTGAGTTCTCGGTAATCCCAAAACGAAATCCATACTGATATCAACCCATGGTCTAACCGGCACGGGTAACGGCATATACAATCCCGCATTCGTCGTTGTTCCCTTGGAAACTTGGCAAATATGACATCTCTCCACAAACTTTCCAACTTCCCGCTTCATCGAAGGCCAATAATAAGATTGAGAAATCAATTGCAAAGTACGATCTCGGCCCACATGACCTTCCTCATGCAACTCCTTTACAATCTTCATACGTAAGCTGCATTTTGGTATACATAATCGATTTCCTTTAAAAAGAAAACCATCCACCATTACAAATTCATCCGTCTTCCCCTCTGTGACTTCATCTACATACTTCGCAAAGTAAGGGTCATCAACAAATAATTCAGGTAATATATCAAACCCTGTCACTTCAACCTTCATTGTTGTTAGCAAATGATTCCTTCGACTCAATGCATCTGCCACTTTATTCGTGATTCCCGATTTATGCTTCACCACAAATGTAAATTGTTGTAAGTATGCAATCCATGAAGCATGCCTTGCTGAAATCTTCTCTTGCCCTTGTAGATGTTTCAAAGCCTCATGATCAGTGTATAACACAAACTCCTTGTGAAATAAGTAATGTCTCCAATGTTTAATGGCTTATACAACAGCATAAAATTCCACATCGTATGTACTATATCTCATCTTTGCTCCTGATAACTTCTCACTGAAATATACAATAGGACGTCCCCTCTGACTCAACACCCCTCCAATGCCAACCTTGGATGCATCAGTATGTAGTTCAAACAATAACTGAAAATCTGGTAATGCTAAAATTGGCGCTGACGTCAAAAGTTCTTTGATTCGTTCAAAAGCAACCCCTGCTTCCTCCTCCATGCAAACTGTTTACCCCTCATACAATCAGTCACAGGCGCCATCACACTACTAAAGTGTGGAATAAACCTCCGATAAAATGAAGCCAACCCGTGAAAACTACGAACTTCCGTTATCGTCTTGGGTTGCGGCCAATCTCTGATAGCTTCAACTTTACTTTGGTCCACCTATATTCCTTCTTTCGATACAACATACCCCAGAAATAAAACACTCCTCGCCATAAAAGCACACTTCTTCGTAGCAGCGTAGAATTGTTCTTCACGAAGGATAATTAACACTTTCCACAAATGTTGAACATGCTCCTCTGTACTAGCACTGTAGATTAGAATATCATCAAAGTAAACTACCACAAATTTCCCAATGTACGGCCTGAAAATTTGGTTCATCACTCTCATGAATGTACTTGGTGCATTTGATAGACCAAACGACATTACCAGCCACTCATACAATCCTTCCCCTCGTCTTGAATGCTGTCTTCCATTCATCCCCTGGTCTAATGCGAATCTGATGATAACCACTTTTATGATCAATCTTTGAAAAGATCACAGACCCACTGATTTGATCTAACAGATCATCAAGCCTCGGCATCGGAAATCTGTATCTGACTGTTATCTTGTTCAATGCTCTACTATCTGTGCACATCCTCCACGTTCCATCCTTCTTGGGTACCAACAAAGCCGGCACTGCACAAGGACTCAAACTCTCCTGAACTCGCCCTTGTTCCAGTAATTCCTCCACCTGTCTCCTTAGCTCTTCGTGTTCCCTGGGACTCATCCGATAGTGTGGTCTATGAGGCAATGCAGCACCTGGCACCAAGTCAATTTGATGCTGTATGTCTCTAAGCGGTGGTAACTCCTTCGGTAACTCCTCTGGAAACACATCTTCGAATTCCTCCAAAACTGGTTTCACTTCCTCTGGAACTTCAGCAACTTCACTGCTTTCATGCCCAATCAACATAAAAACTTCAGGACTCTCATCCATCTCTTCCACGAACTCCTTCAATGACAACAAGGTTTTCAATTCCTCAATCTCCTCCAGTTTGTTCTCATTCTGCTGTTGCTTTTTCGGAACTAAGGTGATCTTCGTGCCCTCGAACAAGAAACTGTAACTATTCGTTCGACCATTATGTTGTACTTCACGATCGTACTGCCATGGCCTTCCCAACAGCAAATGGAAAACATCCATGTCAACCACGTCACACGAAATCTCATCCTTGTATTTCTTTCCGATAGAAAATAAAACATGAGCTCGCCTCTCTACCTTTACTTCTCCTCCTTTCCTCATCCAAGCAAGTTTATATGGACTAGGATGTTTCTCCGTTTTCAGTTTCAACTTTCTCACAGCTTCCGTTGAAATGATATTATCACAACTCCCAGCATCAATGACAAATTTACAGACCTTTCCCAAAATAGTGCATGTTGACTGAAAGATGTTACTCCTTAACCAACTCGACTCTTCCTCCTGCTTCGAGGTTAAACAAGATCTTCGTAGCATCAGATTACATCCCTCGTCTCCCGACACTTCTTCTTCCTCCTCATCACGGTGTGAATTGAGATCTTCTTCTACATCCTCATCCTCCACTTCAACAATCATAGTTCTCTTCTTCGGTTTTGGACATTCGTTGCTCTTATGACCCACTTCCTGGCAATTATAACATTTGAAATTGGTATTGACTTTAGGTTTAGCCACTTCATGAACAACCGGCTTACTCGATGATTTAGGAATGTTAGAACTACTACCCACTCCTTTGTTCTGCCCCGTAAAACTTGGAAACACACCTCCTCCACGTCTTCCTTGTTTCTCCCAAGCCAACGCCTTTTGATGTGCTTCGGCCACAGATTTGGGGTCGAACATGTTCACCATATCTTGGATCTGTGCTCTAAGTCCACCGAAAAATCTTGCGGTCAATTATTCTTCTCTCTCCATGATATCTTTCCGAGCAATTAGTTGGTAGAACTCATCAGCATAATCAGCAACCGTCTTCGTTCCTTGCCTCAAGTTCTGTAATCTCTGATACATTAGTGACTGGTAATTATAGGGCAAGAACGTAGCCTTCATCAATTTCGTCATCTTTCCCCAAGCAACAATTTTTGACTTTCCCATTTGTTCTCTAGTAAGTTTGGTTTGTTGCCACCATGCCATAGCTCTCCCCCTCAGCCTAGTAGCAACCAACTTCACTTTACGATCCTCCGGAACCTCCTTGAAGTCAAATATTTCTTCAACATAAGCTAACCAATCAAGAAACTCCTCGGCTTGCATACCTCCCTTGAATTCTGGTATTTCAGTTTTCATCCCAGATTCCCACTTGTGATCATACTCTGACTGATTTCTTCCTTGTCCACGTCCTCGTCCATGAACACTACCACCATCATACTCTTCTACAAAATCTGATGTATATCGGTGTCGATCCTGACCACCAACATCTCTACTACCATCACGTCTTCCACCAACATCCCTTCTATCTACATTCCTCCGTTCTCGATCATTCACATTCCTCCCACGTCTTTGATCATCATCAACACTTCTTTCTCGATTGGAATGTGGTGAGACTCTACTTCGCCCATGGTTAGATTCAGGTGAAACCCTTCTCCGATTTTGATTCATCTCTAACATCATCTTCTCTAATCGTCCAATTCCTTCATTAAGTTTCTCACTAAAGTTTTCATTAATTCTTTGCTCCATCTCATCAGCTTCTTCTCTTCTATACAAAGCTTCTACGTTTTGGTGACGATTAGCTCTTCTCGGCGGCATGGTTGATTCTTCAAAACTTTGACTTTCGGCCTTGAACAAACA
This sequence comes from Allium fistulosum, assembly GCA_030737815.1. NCBI lineage: Eukaryota > Viridiplantae > Streptophyta > Magnoliopsida > Asparagales > Amaryllidaceae > Allium > Allium fistulosum. The sequence goes on along the minus strand of CM060907.1, from coordinate 910,466,431 downwards.
AATGATCAAATGATACCAAATGATACACTTTCAATCTACTCTCGGCTCCAACTCCAAATTTCAAACACCTTTCGAACTTAGATCCAAAGTGATATGGATCAAAATCTTCTCTCTTGTTGCAAATTTGCGATGAACACTATGAACAATAAGCTTCTCCGAATGATACAAATTTGATCTCCAAAACTTCAAAACAAATATGAACACTTCAACTTGCTCACGGCCTAGCTCAAGATCGTACAAAAAAATACTTCAAACTTCAAATTCTCGGCTCCAAGACTCGATTTAGCTATGATTGGCTAAAACAAGCTCTGATACCAAATGACGCAGCAGCGGAATTAACAAAATGATGATACGGTGAAAGTGACGATCGATGGAATGAAGAATACCGAACGGCCCAAATTCGTTGATCCGAAGATGCCGAATTCTGGCTATCCCAAACACGTTGATAGCGCACTATACCTTATTTAAAGATCTGCGATTCTTCGTACGTTGATCTAGCGCACTAGATACCGTGAATCGGCTTCAGCAATCGTTGAATCGTGCACACTCGATTAACCGAAAGTGGAGATAGGAGATTACGCTCGACTACCAATTTGGTGAAAGCACAAAGCTAACAAAACAAAAGTTTTTATTCCAATAAACTAACTATTACAAATGGTACCACCGGCCTATTTATAGAAGTTACAATTTACAACACAAAACTGTACAACACTTAGGTCATTTCCGACCTAACAAAGACCAACGACTTAACAAAGCACACGACCTAACAAAGATCGCGACCTACGACTTAGTATAGGTCGTCAACGACTTAACAGTTGTTTACAACACACACACCCGCCTTAGCCGACTTAACACACGTGCCGACCTATGACTTAAAGAAGAAAGAAAAATACAAACACGTTACAACATAGTATCAACGACATACGACCTAGACTCAAACGACTTATCACTTCACAGCAATAGGAATCTTCACGCGACTTAAAGACAATGTGGCACGCGACTTATTCTTGAGTGACTTAAGGAACCTTCAGAAAAACATCACGCGACTTATCAAAGTTCGCGACTTAACTTCTTCAACGACTTACTGATTTAACTCTTGAGCGACTTAAGAAAAGCGGCCGGTGTAAGTTAGGTCGTCCGCGACCTAATAAGGCGCATGAGTTAGGTCGTGGCCGACCTAAAGAACTGGAGCGACTTAAAATCTTGCGACCTAAGCAGTTAAGTCGTAACTCGTTAGATATGAGTCGCGAATTATCATAGGTCGCTGATGCACCTTCTCCCGCATAACTCGCATCCTCTGTTCCCCTGTTAGGTCGTGGTCGATCTAAAGCTTCCCCCTTAGGTCGTGTCCGACCTAAAACACGTTTCTTGTTAGCTCGCAAACCATCTTCGTTAGGTCGTGAACGACTCAAGGATTGGTTAGGTCGTTCGCGACCTATCACGCCACCGTTTTCATCATTCTGGGCTGCATCAGTTAGGGTATAGGATGAGTTGGGTGAAACCCAAACCCAAAAGCCCACTTAGAAAATAGAAAAAATTCAACTTACTCCAAACATATCGAAGCTTATACTCAAAAAAGTCGCCAACACCATTTTGAACTCAATGGAAGTGGTCTCGAGTCCAAAATGTTGATTCTCAAATTCATTCCTCATTTAAACGTCTGAAATTTCCAAACCAGACGTCTGAATCCGGAAAAATAGGAGTTTCCAAACTTCATTCAGACGTCTGAACTGAACGATTCAGACGTTTGAATCTGGAAAAACAGAAGTTTCCAAGAACAATATTCAGACGTCTGAATCGTCCATTTCAGACGTCTGAAAATGGCAATTTTTGCCTATTTCCTTTCTGGTTTGATTCGAACAATTTCAGACATCTGAACGATTCATTTCAGACGTCTGAATCCCTGATTGACAGTTTTTCCCAAAATAGACACCTCCAAATCACGATCCACAATGACTCTTCACTAATTCGATTGTTCTTTTACGAATAGTGACTTTTTCGGACTAAAAATCCGACTAACGATGCTATTTTTAAATTAAACAATAAAAATATACGAATCGTAAATATGCGAGTTGTTACAAATTTCCTCTTTGATGTCTTTTGAACGTCACTTGGGGTCAATCAATGACTCATGACCTTATGCCATTTCTGAGTGAATGTGTCAAAATCACTTGTTATCTCTTTCTCAAATATAGCTCCCTTGGTTTGAAATTGGATGGCCCTCCTTATCTTTAATAACAAGTTATCCTTCTTTGTAATCTCTCTTTCCAATGCAAAATTTGGAGTAGAGCCTCAATTGTTTGGATCATAAAGAGCTACCTACTACTTCTCATTTATAATCTGCAAGGCTATTAATCTCAACACTTGTTCTTTACGAAGTTGAAGGTCACTAGTAACTTGATAGGTGGGCCTAATATTTTGAGGTTCAGAAAACCCTTATTCAGACATCTTAGCACAATTAAATGGCATGATGTTAAGGACTGAGGTTGGTTATCTTGAAATTGGATATGCTTGACTAGGAAAGTTCTGTATGCCTTAAATATGCAGGCCAAATAAATTCTTAGGGTTTCAATGAAGTCGGAGGTTCCAGCGCTCCTTCTAGTGCTAAAATTTTAGCAAATAAAGTATGTAGAAAGCATAACAACTTCAAAGACAGGCATTGACGAGGTAATTTGAAGTCGTCAAGGAGAAGTATGCATCCATAATGGCTCTTGATTTGGTCATCGACGTCATTGGAAGTTCGAAGTAGTAAGAAAATCTAAGTATAGGTCAATATGAAGGTCAACATCCAAGTCAATATGCATAGCATTAGTCAAATCACAAGTTCAAGGAAATTAACTATGCTATGTAAGTCACAAATCCAAGTAAATCAATGTGCAAAGTCAAATGATTATGTAAGTCATAGTCCAAATCGAGTCAAAAGGCTGTGGACCTGATTAATCTCCATGATCCTTATGTGTACAATTGTTCAAGCGTTATAATAGGAAAAATCCTCAATTCAATTTAGGGTTTATAATATTTAAGAAGTAAGAAATGAGAAGAGAGAATTCTTACCCTTCCATGAAGCCCTTGTATCCTTATTTATAAGGGTTGATAGGCGGTGTAGTGATTGGCTTCGACAACCTCATCTTCAGCATTAATAACGTCGCTGAACATCAATGTCGACATTGTCACGTGCACATTGCTAGGTTTCGGCACTGGTTCATAAGGCCGATATTTGGTGTCATTAAACTTAGCATTGGCAATTTCTTGTTCGTTGATCGATTCTGATCATAACCACATATTAGCATTGATGAAGATCGACATTACAAGATGCGGCTTTGATAACCCTTTGGAATATATTAATGATTCTCGGTATGGTTAATGACTATCGGCGATGATGACTCCATATCTTGAGATCTTCCTGATTGATGGTTAGAGGCATTACCCAATATTGAAGAGTGTTGTAGATACGGAACAACGATAACATAAATGATCCTCGATGCCAATACTCAGTAGCCGATGAAATGCAGCATTAATAATCCCTGTGATATTGATGATGACATTCATCAACATCGTGCATGTAAATGTGTAGAGTCTTCCAAGAGAGTCGACACCATGGCAATACTGTTCCTTGACGACATTCATGAGTTGTAGCTTCCCTTACTATGCAGTTCTATTTCTGACGATGCTAGGATGGAAACTTTCATTTGCCTGAACACATACGGTGTTAAGAATGAATGATGGTGGCAGTGTCGACTTTGAAAAGAGATGGATTTATCCAATATTCCTCCAAAATCATGACTCTCGATGACAATCATAGTACTATTCAACAATCGTTCTAGATTCTTGGAAGACGATGTTTACGCTTCATTATTCTAGGCTCTATCGAGGCTAACGGATTTTATGTGGCGTCGCTATTCTTTGGCGCTATTTCTTTGAACATCTTCGATGATGGTCATAGTAGTAACAAAAACATTTACTCTATAATATATATATATATATATCACAACTTATTAGAAGGAATAATTTCATTTTATAATCTAATTTGTTATATATATATATATGTTTAGACACGCATGTGTGTGTATATTATGAATAAAATTTTGTACAGTTAATTAATGAGTGAAATTAAAATTAATACATGTATATATTTGTCATTCATTAGTTGTGTAATCCATCCCAAGATCAAATTGACATCTCACCACCACTTACCATAAATGTAATAACCATTAACCCCAGTGGTTATATATTAGCATGTAATTTTTGTTTAATATGTACACCCTAATTACGTAGCACATTTATAATAATTACCATGCTTGCGTGATTAATTACCATGGATATAATATAACTCAAAACACTGAATTTAAAGATAGCAAAAGTAAAAAAAATATTGGATTTGAAAATTGAACAAATACAAATCTTACTGCACAAATACAAATGTTTTAATCAAATTAAGATTACAAAAAAAATTATAATATAGATTAATGTAATTAAAATTAAAACACAAATCGCTTTTACTAAATTCACTAAATATGATTTAGTGTAAAATTAAAACTTTCATATAACCACAAAACAAAATTTAATGCAATTTAATAAAAGATTTTTGTTAATCGGCTAGTTTTCTACCGGTTTAGAAAATAGTCGAAAAATTTCAAATTAAAATAACCGCAAGCGCACGGCGTACAAAAGTTAGTACATGGCGAGTACGGGTCGATCCACAGGGAATTTTTAAGATTTTAAAATTTTCAATTCAATCAAATTAGACCAAAGTGAGATGAAATTGTTAACTACAAAAAAAGAAGCTAAAGCTAGAATTAAAATGTGATTTAAAAACTATAGGACTAGAGAACAATTTAGGGATAAATCCACTCTCATATTTTTGTAAATCAACAAACAATAATTTATGATCTCTAGTTTTGATATTAAATGAGATAATTGTTGCATTTATCATAAGTATGGTTTATTTATGTTATTATTAACATAACTTAAACCATCAAACTATAATACAACAAATAAACCACTTACAAAATCTCATGAAAATGAAGCCAAAGCAAAAGCTATTTTAAGTATGATCTATTTACTATTGTAATTAGTAAGATAGATCATCAAATTTCATTTTTACTTTCATTTCAAAATCCAAAATTAGTTAGCAAATGATGATGTAAATTGTGTTTATGTTGAATAACAATAGCTCATTTGCATAAGCGATATAAGCTATCAAACCCACTTGTATAAACTTACATCAAAATTTACTTTCATGAAGCACAAACAAAGAGATCATAAATCATAAAAATGTTGAAACTACATAAAGTTAGAGAGCTTCATTAACCCTAAATTGAAGGGGTTTAGCTACTCATTTGTGTTACCAAATCAACACTTGTAAATTTCAACATTAAAAGTAAAGAAATGAAAACTAAGCAAAGGAAGAAAGAGAGATTGACTACTAACTATTTGCATAAAAAATTAAAGCTACACTACTTGCATGAATGTAAATCTAAGCTATGAACATTAAAAGAAAGAGAGCATAGAAATAAACATTAACAATAAAACAAAGAAACGCATGTAGAAAAGAGAGAAGAAAGAGGCTTGGAAGCTATTTTTATTTCATGTAATATTGAGCTTACAATTTGATTGCTTAATTTCCTAAGTAAAATGAAAGAGTAGAAGATGTTTTACATGTACACAAGAGGATATTTAAACATGCATAAAACCCTAATTCCATTTTTAGGGTGCTTCCCAAAATGCCCTTTTGGAAGTGTGGCCACCAAGTAACCATTAGCCACTAATTAATCCCTCATTAAAAGTGCATGAAGCTTTAACCTCCACTTAGTTGTCCATTAGCTTCTAATTGTACATTTAGGTAAGTGGGTGGGGTCCTCCATGATCTTGAACTTGAATTATTTCCTCTTCATTCCTTTGTATTTCCTTGTCCATGCATATATCATCATGAATCCCTCTTCCATATGCATCAAAGTATCCTATAAAAATTATAAAAATTGTCCAAGTAAATATTCTCAAATGACACATGCACAAAAAATGATCATTTTTCCCCTGAATAAAGATGAATATATGATTATTTGAAATTAATTGAATTTTGGTTTTAAACATGTTAAAATGCCCAAATATGATATTTATTTAAACAAAAAGAGATAAAATATGGATGTATATATATGCACATTTACGTGCACATCAAATACCCCCACAGTTATCTTTTTATTCGTCCTCGAATAAAGGAAAACTAAGATAAATCCATTTTCGTAGGGAGCATGATTGCATTAAGTGTATGCAACAAACTGTTAAACCTCTGGGCGTCCCCAGTAGGACGAGTGTTGTCTCGTGAGGGTTTTCAGTGGATACTACCCACAAATCCAAATGCAAAGTGAAAATATTTACAAAGTGCAAGATTTATTTATAATGGGATGAATGCAAGTTTTTGAAAATATTTACAAATGAAGGATCCACTTTCAATTTGACACTCATAAGTTAAATATAGGTTTTGGTCATTGTCTTGAAAATTTAAGTCATTTACTCATCAAAATTTCCAACAAAAATCAAGTTATCATAGCAAATAGACAATAGTTTAACTCGTTGTTTCGGTTGATAACACAATGTAATTATGAAATGGATCCTTAGTTGATTATCAAAGTTTGCCAAAGTGGTATTCTCATTTCTTTTCAATAACAAGTTAAATCAAACAAGTTAAAATGGTGCTTGGATTTCAATTGCTTACTCTCTCTTACTTGAAAATTTCATTGATATTAACAATATTTACATATGCCTAACTCAGGTAAACTGAGGCCAGCTATATTACCCGTTCACTACCTTGCGGACTGATGTGAGGGGAGCGTGGCGAGTGAACACACAAGTGTGAACACTTATCAACTGTAGGCGTTATTAAAAGGAATTTTTATATACATACACCTAACTCAGATAAACTGAGGCCAGATATACCGATCATGCACTGCCTTTCGAGCTTACGGGAGAAGGGTATAGAGCATGGCGAGTGAACACACGAGTGTGAACACATGACTCTAGGTGTTAAAAATATATACATATATACAAAAGTTTTTTTTATTTTTTTTAGAAAGAGAGAGTTTTGCAAAATCATCTTAGCACCATTAAACTTAGAAGATAAAATTATTATATCCTTTACTTTAAATTTACCACTTTTTTAAACAAAGATTTCCAATTAGAACATACTTCATAATTAACACATATGAACCTTCCTATATACTACTTAAACCATTGTTATTTGTAATCAAACTTCATTTTTATTTTTGTTAAGACAAATAAATTTTCAAAAATTTCGATTTCTTAACCAAAACTTATACTTATCCTATAGTGTTTCTTCAAAAATAAATCATAATGCTAAAAAGAAAATGTTTTTGAGATTTTGAGATTTTTTTTAACTTAAAAGAAAATGAAAATTCAAAAATGCCATGAAACTTAAAAAATGAAAATGAGACTCCCCCCACACTTAATTTTGACTGTGTCCCCATAGTCGATGCATGATATAATGAGTGTAATGGGGCAAACTATGTACATATTTACAAAAGAGGGTTAACATTCTTACTAGACGTAGCTTGGCTCATGAAGAATCATGAGCTCCCCCTCTTGGTTACAGGGCAATTCCAAGAAAGGTTTTAAACGATGGCCGTTGACTTTGAAAATCGATCCATCCCTGGGGTTTTCTATTTCTACGGCACTATGTGGAAAAACAGTTCGTGCCACAAATGGTCCGGTCCATCTTGATTTAAGTTTCCCAGGGAATAAATGAAGTCTTGAGTCGTATAAAAGAACTTTCTGGTTAGGCAAAAACGTTTTCCTTAGGATTGACTTGTCATGAAAAACTTTTGTTCTTTCTTTGTAAATTTTCTCGTTTTCATATGAGTCGTTCCTAAGTTCTTCTAGTTCATTGAGTTGTAGTTTTCGGTTTTCGCCAGCTCTCTCAAGATCAAAGTTTAAGTTCTTTATTGCCCACAACGCTTTGTGTTCGATTTCAACGGGTAAATGGCAAGCTTTACCGTAAACTAAATGAAATGGGGACATCCCAAGGTTAGTTTTAAAAGTATTTCGGTAAGCCCAAAGCGCGTCGGTCAATTTTTGAGACCAATCTTTTCGATTTTTGTTAACAGTTTTCTCCAAAATTTGTTTTATTTGTCGATTTGAAACTTCAACTTGGCCACAAGTCTGAGGATGATACAGAGTGGATAACTTGTGGGTTATCGAGTATTTTTTCATTAAAGTTTCAAAAGAACGGTTACAAAAATGGGTTCCGTTATCACTGATTATTGTGCGAGGTGTGCCGAACCTTGAAAGGATGTTTTCTTTGAGAAATTTCACAACAATTTTTTGGTCGTTGGTTTTGCAAGGAACGGCTTCGACTCATTTTGAAATGTAATCGACAGCGAGAAGGATATATAAGTTTCCAAAAGAATTGGGAAAAGGTCCCATAAAGTCGATACCCCATACATCAAAGATTTCGATTGTAAGAATGGGGTTTAGAGGCATCATATCTCGTCAAGAAATACGTCCAAGCATTTGACATCGATCGTAAGTTTCACAAAATTCAAACGAGTCTTTGAAAAGAGAAGGCCAATAGAAACCACACTGAAGCACCTTTTTCGCAGTTTTTCGAGGATCGAAATGTCCACCACACGCTTGATCGTGGCAAAATGAAAGAACACTCCTGATCTCATTATCCGAGATACAACGTCGGATGATTTGGTCGGGACAATATTTGAACAAGTATGGATCGTCCCAATAGAAATATTTCACTTGGGACATGAATTTGTATGTGTCCTGTTTGGACCAAGATGAGGGAGTTTCTTTAGTGACTAAGTAGTTCACTATATCAGCGTACCATGGATCGATAGAAATTGAAAGAAGTTGTTCATGGGGAAGTTTTCATTGATTGGCAAAGAAGATGATGCATTCGGAACACGAGACAAGTGGTCGGCTATGACGTTATCAGATCCTTTTTTGTATTTAATTGTAAGGTCAAATTCTAGAAGTAAAAGGATCCAACGAATAAAATGGGATTTAGCATCCTTTTTAGCGAAGAGATATCGAAGCACAGAGTGGTCCGTGTACACAGTATTGTGTGAACCTATCAAGTAAGGTTGAAACTTTTCGAGTGCAAAAACGACAGCTAGAAGCTCTTTTTCGGTTGTTGTGTAGTTGAGTTGAGCGTTGTTCAAAGTTAAACTCGCGTAGTAAATGACATGAAGGATCTTGTTGATGCGTTGTCCTAAGACAGCACCAACGGCATAGTACGAAGCGTCACACATTATTCCGAAAGGAAGATGCCAATTAGATGCAGAAATGATTGGGGCAGAAATGAGTTCGCTCTTAAGACGTTCAAAAGAAGAGATACAATCAGAGTTAAAATCGAAAGGAACGTCTTTTCCAAGAAGAGTCGTCAAAGGACGAGCGATTTTGCTAAAGTCTTTCACAAAGCATCGGTAAAAGCCAGCGTGTCCTAGAAATGATCGAATGTCCGTAACAGATTTGGGAATGGGTAGATTTGCAATGACATCGATTTTCACTTTATCTACCTCAATGCCTTTATTTGAGATGATATGTCCAAGGACCATGCCTTGTTTGACCATAAAGTGGCATTTTTCCCAATTCAAAGTCAAATGTTTTTCTTTACATTGATTTAGAACCAATTCGAGATGATATGAACATTGGGAAAAAGAATCGCCAAAGGTTGAGAAATCATCCATAAAAACTTCTAGAAAGCGTTCAATAATGTCGAAAAAGATTCCAACCATGCATCTTTGGAAAGTAGCAGAAGCGTTACAAAGTCCGAATGGCATACGACGATAAGAAAATGTACCGTATGGACACGTGAAAGTAGTTTTCTCTTGATCTTGGGAGCGATTGGAATTCGGTTATAGCTGTAATAACCATCAAGAAAGCAGTAGAATTCATGACTGGCTAGACGTTCGAGCATTTGGTCAATGAAAGGAAGAGGGAAGTGGTCTTTACGTGTTGCGGCATTTAGTTTTTGATAGTCAATGCAAACACGCCAACCCGTTTGAGTTCGAGTTGGAATAAGTTCGTTTGAATCATTCTTGACAACAGTTAGCCCAGACTTTTTCTGTACAACGTGAATTGGGCTAACCCATGAACTATCAGAGATTGGGTAAATGATTTTGTTGTCGAGAAGTTTAAGAATTTCATCACACACTGTAACATCCTTGTATTTTCAACCATTCGCAACAGCACATGTCAGACTTGAATTGCTCAAAATATCAGATTGTTAATTTATATTTGGCAAAACTCAGCATATACAGTAAATAAAGTAACAACAAAATCACAGAGTAATATAACAATAAGCAGCGGAAACAAAAGAATAGTAGTTCATGAAGCTACTATATATATAACAGAGTTAAAATAAGACACAACAGAAGTCTCGAATACATAGAAGTCTCAATACAATAGTCAAATACAAGATCATAATACATCACTAGAATCAACTGAATAACTACAAGCGGAATAGATAGATGTACCTCCAAGCGAAGCTCCAACTCCAAAGGTGAGTCTCAAATGCTGCGACACTCAGTTTGACCCAAGCGTAAAGAAAAATACAAACACTCGAGTCAGGATTAACATTCTTATATCAATAAATCCAACACAAGTGAAATATCAACTGAAATACAAGTAACTTAAAGGATAGTTGGGATTTCCATCCTTTAAGGATCCGTGGAACTATCTACTATGTAGTAATATACACTATTATACTATGTCTAAAGTAAAGAAAACTATTAAAATAGCATTAAGGCGTTACCCATATCCCCCTTAACACATTTTATATATTCCCATAGTCTATACAGTACCGTAATCTCCCCCGTACTGGGCGTCGTCAGAGGGCACTCCATAGGTATGGTAAACAAACTCGTAGTGGTCTCGATTGGGTAGGTGACACGGCACAACTAGGCAATGCTAGGGTAGATATACCAATTACACTTCCGGGCCGGTGGTAACGCATAGCAGCCACTACCGCCCACCTCGAGCCATACTCCCAAAAATCCAAGGGGTGCACCCAATCAATCACAAAGTAATAGAATGGTATCGAAGGAGTGAGTCCGATCAGAGGAGCTACCTCATTGGCTCGTCAATTGCTCCTGTTTTAGCCACCTTAAGCTAACTCACGTGAGTTAGGTCCACGTATATACCTCAAGAACGTCGCCACCATCCTACTTCATTCTGGAATCTCCACCGTGTACACAGTTGTTAAAGTGGTTTTCGGTATTGGCAGAGAATATGACAATATCCGATCCCAGTCTCTTTAACAACCAAACGTTATTATAACACCGCGGTCATTTCAAAATAGTTTATACTTCAAAACCAAAATATCATATCCATTTCAAATCCATATCAATACGATATCATTTCCATTTCAAATATATTCACTTCCAAAAATCATAGTACTTTCAAAGTTACAACACTTGCGAAACCAAACATTTGAAATTATAACACTTTGGAAATCACGACATTTTGAAATCATAGCACTTTGGAAATCATAACACTTTCCTTTAAACAGTTTAGATATTAATAATAGTATATAAAAAATAGTTTATATAAAATAGTTATAAGTTAAAATAGTTTATATTAAAATAGTTAGTATTTTAAAATAGTTTATATTAAAATAATTTATATTGAAATTGATTTATATAAAAATAGTTTATATTAAAATAATTTATAAAGTAAAATATAAAATAGTTTAAATATAGTTTAAAATACTTTATATAATAAAATAGCTTCCTCAAATTTCACAAATCGATTCAAATCAACTCGAATTCAAAAATTCAAATTTAATTCAATCTTAATTCACCAATTTGAATTCAATTCAGTTTCTCAATAAACCATTTCAAATTATATCAATTTCAATTACCGATTTGACCCAAAAAATATACCATTTAAATTTCAATATATTTCAAAGGTTTAAATATTCAACATTTCAAAACTAAAGTTGAAAATCTCATTTATATCCAAATTTAACTTCATTACTTTTTAGGTTTGAAATATTCACTTAATAAAATCCAATATCAATTTAAATAAGCCTTAAATTACAATTTAAACTAAATATTTTCTTTAATTTATTTATTCTTGAAATATTCATTTAATCACTCTGAATCAAAAATCAAGGTATAAAGTCATATCTTTTAAATATCTAAAATTCAATAAGTTTCAAATCTATTTAATTAAATAAATTCTTAATTAAATACCATTTCAAATCAATTTCAAATCTATCTTTCCAACCTTAATTTATTAAAAATTATTATAAACTCTATATTTGAAAATAAAATTTAAATATATTATATATAAATTAAATCAAACTTTATTAAACTAAATCATATTATCAAACTTATCTTATAATAAAACTAATTTATACATATTTTAAAATAGTAAAATTATAAGTAAATTCTTAAAATATAAAATTCCTAAACTAACTTATAACTTTAAAATTTCAAAACATATAAATTTAAAAATCAAGAATTTAAACCTTATAACATACATTTATATATAATATATTGAAATCAATATTTATTAAACCATATATTTCTTTCCCAAACCATAGAAATCATTTTCAAAATATTTATATATAGACCAATGGTGTTTGTATATAATTTTCTATCCTATGGTTAAGTGATACGGATATTTATCATTTCAATCCACAATTTAAATATCTACGGGTATATATCTTTTCAACCCGCAATCCCAAATTCAATTCAAATGAAAATCGCTTGGGTTTATCATTTCAACCCATAACGATTTTCTCCTATTCTACAGATCGTTCGAGTATGTATCATTTCAACCCATAGGGAATTCTATACTGACAGTGAACTTGCAGAGTGAGAACATATATGATAAAAATATAATAGTCATATATCATCAATATAAATAATAGATAATGGTGCCAGATTTCATAGGTGAACAGATACAGATAATGGTGTCAGATGTCATAGGTGAACAGATACAGATAATGGCATATATATATAACAATGTAAATAAGTAACGACAGCATATTTCAATTGTCGTTTCAATTGAAATCAAATTTAATAAATATAAGAACGTTAATCGTGAGTGATTGCTCGCCTTTCGAGGCCAGAGAAATTTAACACGGAAATGAGCTACGAATCCAGAGCAAAGTGAGATGGGCACGAATTCGATGAAGAAAATAGGCACGATGGACCAAAAGCTGATAAAATGGGAATCGATGAGAACCAATTAGAATCAGTTTTGATATAAATTGAAAATATATACATTATTATTATATTATTTATTTATTTCAATATTTCAATTCAAGACAAATATTAAAATAATATAACTTTCAAATCATTATTAAATCAAACTCATATATATATTATCACAAAATCAACATATAGGCACCCTATAAGCAAAAATTTACAGATTATATCTATAAATTTATGTAGGTATAAATTAAACTATGATCACTGTAATGACCCGTATTTTTACGGATCGAAAAGTTCGTAAAAATCTGGAATTCTTAGCATTGTTAGGTCGTTTCAGATTTTGTGCAGAGATACGTGTAAGTCCTAGGTCGTAAACGACCTAAGACATGTAGTAAGTCGTGTGCGACTTAGGGAGCTTTAGCTCCAACTTACCAGTTGCATCATCATAGGTCGTTAACGACTTAAGTGATAAGGTAATGACCGACTTAAGAGGGGTAGGCAACCTAAGGAAGTGACGAAGTGCTGCCATTTTGATAGCTCGACTTCTACACTTCTTCACTTCTTTTCTCCACTCTAATCTAGTGATTCCATCCATCCAAGATTGAAGATCAAATTGAAGATTCAAGAGCTTAGATTGAAGATCTACATCCTTTGAAGAGAGATTTCATCGTTTGAAGCGGATTTGTGATAGATCAAGTTAGATCCTTCGCTGTCCAGATCTGAAGTGTGTTGCTTTGGGGTTGTTTAGGTGATTTGGTGAGTGGTGATTATCTCTCACACGGATCCAAAGGAGTATATCGGATCGTGGGCTTGATTTTGTGTTAAAGTAGTGATTTCCATGCATCTTTGTAAACTTAAGTATAGATCCATATAGATCCATTGTTTATGATGATTTGACAACCATTTTACTAAGTGTTAACCTATGCAAGTTCATTCATCAAGATTATAGAGACATTGCTCATGTTTTCATGCTTGTTAGACTTTGGACTTTTTGTTTACGAAATTGCCATTATTGTTATAATTGTCTATTTAGATCATATTTGAATGCTTGATTACTTGGATTAATGTTTGACTTGATTGATTGCTATGAATTAGATGATTGATGATTTGATTTAGACAAGTTGGTCGAAGATGATTCAAAAGCTAAGGGAACGGCTCTTGAATTGGAGAAGCTGCTCGTAGCATATGTAGCGGATGATGAAGCTCTTATGCATAGATTTGATGATGATGATGTTGTTGAGATGAAGCTTTGCGAGGATGTGATGAAGCAAGGCATGATATGAGATAGTCTTGGTCTAATCCAGACAGGATCATTCCAAGCATGTTGATAACTCGGTGATATGGTTCGAGTTGAGGATAATGGATGCTCGAGAGGCGCTTGAGCTAGTATGGAAATAGTCGTCGAGGAGGATGACTAGAAGGCTGAGATCTCAACGTTGTTGAAGGTTCTAACATGCTTAAAGCAAGAGTACGTTGGGCAGATTCGATAGTCCCTGAAGGCTACGGATTGGTAGTCAAGTACTCTGGGCAGATTCGATAGTCCTAGGCACGGGTCACGATGACGTGCGAGAGTAATGTCTAGAACCGGGGTTTCCATTAGCCCTTGACGGACGGCTGAAGAATGTGCCGGTCATTCAATTAACGGTGATATCGAAGCAATGATAACAGTGATAGCCAGAGTCATGGATGTTTGGTTGTATCGTCATTCGGTCTCAAGAGCAGTGTTTTCTAAGTGCTTATCTGATCTTGGTTTAGGCCTTGGGGGTTTGTGCTTGGAAAACATCGCCCTTGACTCGAGTGATAATTGTTTTACTTTACGTTGTATGCTCTGCTATGTTTGCTTCTACTTAGTGTGTGTTTGGGGGCTATCACTGTAGAATGAGGTTGGAGTGGGAGGGTTGTATTCCTATTCCTTTTCCTTTATGCTCTTTTGGTATGTTGTTAGTTAATTTACCGCTCACTAAGACTGTTGTCTGACTCAAGGCTTTATGTTTTAATTCTTATTGCCTTGGGCTGTTCGTCCACTTTGGGACGGGCAGACTAGGTAGCAGGTGACAGGTGTTGTTCTTGCTTTCTACGATGCTGATGTCGAAGACGAGCTGGAGGCTTGCATATTATCTTCTTACTATATGTTCTGGATGTTCCGCTGCTTGTATATTCTTTGAGTGTTATGTAGTGAGGCTTGATGTATTGACTGTTCAGATATTTGTATGCAACTATTATGAAGTTTTATTGATGAGATTCTATTATGTGAAGCTTCACTATATATATGTTCTATTGTATTTTGTCCATGCGCTGTGAGTAATACGATAGATTCTGTTGTTTTAATTTACCCTGGCAATCGTCCATGGTCGCCTAGCACACTTTACAGCGCACTATCTCTAGGTTCAGTGTAGGGGTCATGGGCGGTCGTCACATTTGGTATCAGAGCTTTGGTTGATCGATTTTACCCAACGCTCGCTGACGTAACTACGTATGAGAGACGTAATTGTATTTTGATGGATGATTACTATATATAATATAGTAGCTTAGTAGAGTTTAAGTCCTTTATGCAGTTGTTTCTCTAGGTGTGCTAATCATTCCTTTTTATAGATATTGAGAATGAGTCGAAGAGGGAGACCAGCTGCTAGGGAAGGCCGTGCTACTGAAGGGGCTGCTGATTACGCTGCTATGTTCGAAGCAATGATGACTTCGATCATGAGAAGGATGCCAGCTCCAGGGCCATCGGTGGATGTTGGAGTTCAAGTCCAAACTCCAAGACCGGTGGATTTTACTAAGTTGTGTAAAGACTATACTGCTCTTGGAGGAAATGTTTTCTTGGGAACAGAATCAACTACTGAGGTCCAGAGGTGGATAGATGCTTGTAGAAGGATCTTTAGTGATTTGGGAATTGAGGATGCAACTAAGAGGAAGTTAGCATCAAGACAGCTTCAAGGAAGAGCTTCCGATTGGTGGAACTCTATTACCATCAATACTCCAGAGGAAGAGATTACTTGGGAGCAATTCCAAGTCAGATTTGAAGCTAAGTTCATTTCTACAGCACAGAAGTCTGTTCTATTCAAGAAGTTTGTGGAGCTCAAGCAAGGTGGAAGACCAGTTCTTGATTATGTCTCTGAGTTCGAAGCTTTGTCCAAGTATGCCCGGTCGTATATCGAATCTTCGTATCAGAAGAATGAGAAGTTTGTGACAGGCTTGGATAGTTATCTTGGGAGACAGTTGGTGGATCATTTGGATGATTCATTTGAGAAGCTTGTGGAGAAAGCTCTCAGGCATGAGAGTCTGTTTCCTAAGGAAGGATCTGTTGTTGCTGTAACCAGGGAAGAGTCTAAACCCCAACAGGGTGGAAACAAGAAGAGGAAGCAGCAGTGGCAAAAGGGTAAGGATGGCCAGAAGAAGCCGAAAGGCGAGGTGACTTGCTACAATTGTCAGTAGAAGGGCCATTTCTCCAGGGATTGCAAGAATCCGAAGGTACCGATGAAGTGTCACAACTGTGACAAGCCGGGGCATATCAGGAAGGATTGTCCAGAACCGAGGAAGGACAAGCAGATTGTGCAAGCTTATGCTTTAGGAGCTGTCCCATCATCTTCGAAAGCTCCTACCGCTGAAGAGAAGGGAAAGAGTGTGGTGGTTCAAGGTACTCTTTCCATTTGTGGTGTTCCAGTTAGAGTGTTGTTTGATACTGGTGCGTCGCATTCGTTTGTTTGTAATGAACTTGTAGGCCGGTCGGGTTTAGAACCGGATATTGTTGATAGGCCATTGGTTGTGACTAATCCAGTTGGGGGTTCGTCTT
Organism: Allium fistulosum; assembly: GCA_030737815.1. Lineage (NCBI taxonomy): Eukaryota > Viridiplantae > Streptophyta > Magnoliopsida > Asparagales > Amaryllidaceae > Allium > Allium fistulosum. The sequence continues at coordinate 910,449,454 of CM060907.1, read as the reverse complement.
GTTTGTGTATGATATGCCGTGGTCTGATTGTATCGAGTAATGGTTGCTCTTTTGTTTGTAATTGTTTTGTTCTGAACTTTGCGGGGTTCGGAATTATTTTGGGTATGGACTGGCTTAGGAGGTATGCGGCAAAGGTTGATTGTGAAAGGTTGGAGGTGACAGTCGAGAATGTGGAGGGGCGAAAGATTGTGATACGATGTAAGCATGAAGAAGGCGTCTTCATGAGCTTCATGTATTCGCTGGTTGTTCCACGGGATGGACTGTCATCTGTGCCAATCGCTAATGGATTTGAGGATGTCTTTGACGAGGTCAAATGGTTACCACTGCATAGAGAGATCGAGTTTCGTATAGATCTAGTTGAAGGAGCCAGACCTGTTGTGATGCCTCTTAGGCAGATGGTGCCTAGGGAACAACAGGAGTTGAAGGTGCAGGTTGATGACCTTTTACAGAAAGGTATCATTCGGCGTAGTGTGTCCGAGTGGGGTGCACCAGTTGTGTTTGCAACTAAAGCGGATGGATCGCTGAGGTTATGTGTGGATTATCGTGAGCTGAATAAGGTGTCTAAGAAGAACAAGTATCCATTGTCGAGAATAGATGACTTGTTTAATCAGCTTCACGAAGCTAAGGTGTTTTCTTAGATGGATTTGGCAATGGGATTTCACTAGTTGAGAGTGGCTAAGGATAGTGTGCCGAAGACTGCTTTCAGGACACCATCCGGTTTCTTTGAGTGGCTGGTAATGCCATTTGGATTGACTAATGCACCAGCATATTTTGTGGATCTTATGAATAGAGTGTTCAGAGATCAGTTGAGCAAGTTCGTGCTAGTGTTCGTGGATGATATTCTGATTTATTCCAAAACTGAAGAAGAGCCCAAGGCACACTTGCGTATTGTTTTGGAAATCTTGCGGAAACATCAGCTGAAGGCTAAGTTTTCGAAGTGTCACTTCTAGAAGAGTGAAGTGAGGTTCTTAGGCCATGTTATCTCTGGGAATGGAATAGCGGTTGATCCCGCTAAGGTGGCAGCAATCCAGGATTGGGTTAGACCTAAGAATGCATCTGATGTGAGAAGTTTTCTTGGATTGGCAGGATATTATCGTCGGTTTATCAAAGACTTCTCCAAGGTGGCTGCACCGTTAACACGATTGACGAAAAAGAACCAAGTGTTCAAGTGGGAAGATAAGTGTGAGCAAGCTTTCAGAATCCTGAAAGAAAGATTGACGAGTGCTCCTGTTTTGACTATTCCTAGTGGGAATGATGAGATGGTGGTTTACACCGACGCATGTGGTACTGAACTTGGAGCAGTGCTGATGCAGAGGGATAAAGTTGTTGCGTATGCAAGTCTACAACTGAAGCCGCATGAAAGGAATTATCCGACTCATGATTTGGAGTTAGCAGCAATTGTTTTTGCTCTGAAGATGTGGAGACATTATCTATTGGGAGTTCGATTCGAGTTGTTTACAGATCATAAGTCGTTGAAGTATCTTTTCTCCCAAAAGGATTTGAATCTTCGGCAGCAACGTTGGCTAGAGTTTTTGGCATCATATGATTTTGGTATAGCTTATACTCTGGGAAAAGGTAACGCAGTGGCAGATGCGTTAAGTCGAAGACATGCAGGATTGGGAGCCATGTTTTTAGAATGGAAGAATCTCGAGTATTTAGCTGGATTTGACTTCAGGCCTAGATGTGAATTGGAACCTGAGATGTTGGCAAACTTATCAATAAGACATACTCTTGTGGAAAGGATTGGCGAGAGCCAAAAGCGAGACGATAAGCTTGTCAAGATTATCCGTGATTTGGAATCTGGATTGGACCCAGAAAAGGATAAAGGATTCGAGGTCGATCGAGAGGGTTGGCTTCGGAAGCAAGGACGACTAGTTGTTCCCGATATCGATGAATTGAGGAATGAAGTTCTAAGGGAAAGTCATCACTCGAAGTTGACAATTCAACTAGGTGGAAATAAGATGTATCGGGATATGAAGAGAACCTACTACTGGGAAGGCATGAAGAAGGATGTTGGAAATTTTATTTCCAAGTGCATGAACTGCCAGTTGGTAAAAGCTGAACAGAAGAAGCCAAGTGGATTGCTTCAGCTATTAGAAGTTCCTACGTGGAAGTGGGAGCAAGTGTAGATGGATTTTATTGATGGACTACCTAGAACAAGAATGCGGAATGAAGGGATTTGGGTCATCGTAGATCGTCTGACTAAGAGTGCAAGATTCATTCCTGTTTGATCGACTAGAACTGCATCAAAGTTGGCCGAGTTATATGTTAAGTGGATAGTTCGATTCCATGGTATTCCGAAGAGTATAGTGAGCGATCGAGACCCGTTGTTCACTAGTGGATTTTGGAAGAGCTTCCAGGAAGTTTTGGGAACCGAGTTGTGTTTGAGTACAGCTTATCACCCTCAAACAGATGGTCAGACTGAGAGAGTCAATCGAGTTTTGGAAGGTCTTCTTAGAGCTTGTGTTTTAGATTTCGGAGGATCATGGGAAGATCACCTTCATTTGGTGGAATTTGCATATAATAACAGTTACCAGTCAAGCATTGGTATGGCACCGTATGAGGCATTGTATGGAAGATCGTGTAACTCTCCGACATGTTGGTTAGAGACCGGAGAAAAGTTGATACTTGGGCCAGAGATGATTCGACAGACTTCGGATTGCATAGAGATCATTCGGCAATGAATGAAGGCAGCCCAAGACCGACAGAAGAGTTATGCAGATAAGCGTCGTAAGGATTTGGAATTCGACGTAGGTGATATGGTTTTTGTGAAGATTTCTCCACTGAAGAATGTTATTCGATTCGGGAAGAAAGGAAAATTGACTCCGAGATTTGTTGGACCATTCCCGATCATCGAGCGAATTGGAAAGCTCGCCTATAGATTGGAGTTACCAGAGAAGATGTCGGGTGTGCACAATGTTTTTCATGTATCGTATCTACGGAAGTATGTGCACGACTCGAATACAGTGGTTTCTGCTGATAGCTGTGAAGACTTCGAAGTTGGTCCAGTCGATAAGGGATCTCGTAAGCCGCTTCGTGTAGTGGAAACCGACACGAAACAGCTTAGGAGGAAGATAGTTAAGTTGCTCAAGATACAATGGAGTGATGATGATAACGACTGTACGTGGGAGGTGGAAGAGAGGATGAAGGCAGCTCATCCTGAACTCTTCAAGGTATGGCCCTAAGGTGTCGTGTCATCTCACGATATTGTAACTTGTTCTAGTTTTAGAATTCTGCATGCTAAGCTAGAATTGGATGCATGGTTTGTTGACTGCTATGGATGATAGGCGTGCAGAATAGTCTTTGATTGCTTTGTTTGTTTGGAATTTCGGGGGCGAAATTCCTAAGGGGGAGAGAATGTAACGACCCGTATTTTTACGGATCGAAAAGTTCGTAAAAATCTGGAATTCTTAGCATTGTTAGGTCTAGTGTTTTAAATCTCGGATTTTGGCCAATATCTCGGGAAAATATTTCGGCTATCTCGGGCGATATTTAAAACACTTATAACTAAATAGGCTGCCAAATCTCGGATTTTGGCTGATATCTCGGATTTTTCATCTCGGCCATCTTGGGGAGATTTAAAAGCCTGGTTAGGTCGTTTCAGATTTTGTGCAGAGATACGTGTAAGTCCTAGGTCGTAAACGACCTAAGACATGTAGTAAGTCGTGTGCGACTTAGGGAGCTTTAGCTCCAACTTACCAGTTGCGTCATCATAGGTCGTTAACGACTTAAGTGATAAGGTAATGACCGACTTAAGAGGGGTAGGCGACCTAAGGAAGTTGAGGTTGGCGACCTAAGGATTCTGGGGTTAGGTCGTATGGGAGATAGGTCGTGAGATACGCTTAGGTCGTGGGGTAGAGTTAGCTCGGCAACGACCTAAGTAACTAGGCGAGTTAGCAACCTAAGGAGTTTAAGGTAGTTCAAACGACCTAAGGTGTTATCGTAGTTAGGTCGTGAGCGACCTAGTGTAAAGTTATGTTGTGAGCGACCTAGTGTTCAGTTATGTTGTGAGCGACCTAAGTTTGGAAGTTGGATAGTTAGGTCATCTAGACGACTTAGGAGTTAGGTCGTATCCCAGTTTGTTCGCGACTTATGTTAGGTCGCGTGGATGCTTAAGGGATTAGGTCGTAACTTGTTGAGTCGAGTAAAGTGATAGGTCGTCAAGGCGCATCTCAGTTAGGCCGCACCTATTGTTGAGTTGTTATGTCGTATACCTGTTAAGTCGTAGGTCGCGGAGTTCTGCTAAGTCATAAGTCGCGACTGTTGTTAAGTCGCTAGGTCGTGCGCTGATGCGCTAAGTCTTAGGTCGAAGAGGCACACGCGTTAGGTCGTGATCTGGCTTAGGTCGCTAAGCGCTGTTGAGTTAGGTCGGCTGGCTTTGGTTAGGTCGAAGACTTTAGGTCGGTGGGGTTTTAGGTCGTAAGTCGCGGACGACCTAACTCCGAAGGGACGACTTAAGGAAATTTCAGCTATAAATAGGAGGGCTTTGCTCCATTTTTGGGCTCCGGATTTTGAAGCGACGAAGTGCTGCCATTTTGATAGCTCGACTTCTACACTTCTTCACTTCTTTTCTCCACTCTAATCTAGTGATTCCATCCATCCAAGATTGAAGATCAAATTGAAGATTCAAGAGCTTAGATTGAAGATCTACATCCTTTGAAGAGAGATTTCATCGTTTGAAGCGGATTTGTGATAGATCAAGTTAGATCCTTCGCTGTCCAGATCTGAAGTGTGTTGCTTTGGGGTTGTTTAGGTGATTTGGTGAGTGGTGATTATCTCTCACACGGATCCAAAGGAGTATATTGGATCGTTGGCTTGATTTTGTGTTAAAGTAGTGATTTCCATGCATCTTTGTAAACTTAAGTATAGATCCATATAGATCCATTGTTTATGATGATTTGACAACCATTTTACTAAGTGTTAACCTATGCAAGTTCATTCATCAAGATTATAGAGACATTGCTCATGTTTTCATGCTTGTTAGACTTTGGACTTTTTATTTACAAAATTGCCATTATTGTTATAATTGTCTATTTAGATCATATGTGAATGTTTGATTCCTTGGATTAATGTTTGACTTGATTGATTGCTATGAATTAGATGATTGATGATTTGATTTAGACAAGTTGGTCGAAGATGATTCAAAAGCTAAGGGAAAGGCTCTTGAATTGGAGAAGCTGCTCGTAGCATATGTAGCGGATGATAAAGCTCTTATGCATAGATTTGATGATGATGATGTTGAGATGAAGCTTTGCGAGGATGTGATGAAGCGAGGCATGATATGAGATAGTCTTGGTCTAATCCAGACGGGATCATTCCAAGCATGTTGATAACTCGGTGATATGGTTCGAGTTGAGGATAATGGATGCTCGAGAGGCGCTTGAGCTAGTATGGAAATAGTCGTCGAGGAGGATGACTAGAAGGCTGAGATCTCATCGTTGTTGAAGGTTCTAGCATGCTCAAAGCAAGAGTATGTTGGGCAGATTCGATAGTCCTTGAAGGCTACGGATTGGTAGTCAAGTACTCTGGGCAGATTCGATAGTCCTAGGCACGGGTCACGATGACGTGCGGGAGTAATGTCTAGAACCGGGGTTTCCATTAGCCCTTGACGGATGGCTGAAAGAATGTGTCGGTCATTCAATTAACGGTGATATCGAAGCAATGATAACAGTGATAGCCAGAGTCATGGATGTTTGGTTGTATCGTCATTCGGTCTCAAGAGCAGTGATTTCTAAGTGCTTATCTGATCTTGGTTTAGGCCTTGGGGATTTGTGCTTGGAAAACATCGCCCTTGACTCGAGTGATAATTGTTTTACTTTACGTTGTATGCTCTACTATGTTTGCTTCTACTTAGTGTGTGTCTGGGGGCTATCACCGTAGAATGAGGTTGGAGTGGGAGGGTTGTATTCCTATTCCTTTTCCTTTATGCTCTTTTGGTATGTTGTTAGTTAATTTACCGCTCACTAAGACTGTTGTCTGACTCAAGGCTTTATGTTTTAATTCTTATTGCCTTGGGCTGTTCGTCCACTTTGGGACGGGCAGACTAGGTAGCAGGTGACAGGTGTTGTTCTTGCTTTCTACGATGCTGATGTCGAAGACGAGCTGGAGGCTTGCATATTATCTTCTTACTATATGTTCTGGATGTTCCGCTGCTTGTATATTCTCTGAGTGTTATGTAGTGAGGCTTGATGTATTGACGGTTCAGATATTTGTATGCAACTATTATGAAGTTTTATTGATGAGATTCTATTCTATGAAGCTTCACTATATATATGTTCTATTGTATTTTGTCCATGCGCTGTGAGTAATACGATAGATTCTGTTGTTTTAATTTACCCTGGCAGTCGTCCATGGTCGCCTGGCACACTTTACAGCGCACTATCTCTAGGTTCAGTGCAGGGGTCATGGGCGGTCGTCACAATCACAATATATACATGCGGCAAAAAGGCATGCTAGAGATATAAAAAACATATGCAGACATAGTTTACAAAGTATACAACAAAATATAAAACCTAAGTAAATTTTATGTATACCATATATATGTAAGATATATCATGGGCATATACATATATATACACGAAGAATATGGAAACTTGATACATATATATTAGCATATTATCCAAACAACAAACTCTAATATATTAAATGTAAATATACAATAAGATATGTATGCAGACCAGGAATATATATGTATAACCTGCCTATTCTATAAACCTGCTTCTCAAGCAAAATGATAATATGGTAATCAAATACAAGTATATTCACTTTCTAATATATATATAAACAAGTATATAGCTTACCTATATTACATATACATACAATCAAACTTGTTATACGCAACCTGTATATAAAGTAAATTATTATAAATTTATACAAACTCAACAGATTAATATATGTATTAACTAATATTTATATATATATATAACATATAACTTAATAATAAAATCATATATGCAGCTGACAAAATATATATATACGTATACTCATATATGACTCCTACAAATAATAAATACTAGGATATATCAACTTAAATATGTAATAAACTTATATATATAACTACAGAATGTAATATAAATAATACAGCTACTTTATAATAAAATAAATAGTACTTATATTATTTTCCTTTCGGCAGAAAGTAACAGCAAGGCAAATATACACTAGAAAAACAAAATATAATACATATATAAACAACTTTATAAATATGTGTATATACTGAAACGACATTTAAATAAAAAAATGTATTTTATTTCAAAAAAATTCATATATATATAAATACACATACTTATGCACAACAATGGAAGAGGTGATCAAATGGCAGAGGAAGGAGATGTCGGCGGCAAGGTAGGCTGAGGGGAGGCGTTGCCTGGGCTTGGCAAGAAGGTGGCGAGAGGAGCAGCACGCGGGGAAGGTGGGTCGTGGGAGGAGCTGCTTTGGTGGTGGTACGGGAGTATGGCCTCGGCTGGGTGTTCGGGTGATGGAAAGTAGGGACGGGTGGAGCACGAGGCAATGGAGGCGGGTTTCATGCACGTGGAAGAGACGCGAGGAAAGTGATGAGGCAGAGGGATTTTTTTCTGTAGGTCAAACAGGCAATTGAAAGAAATGAAAAATGTAAAGCATGAAAAATGGGAAAAGTGAAAGTCACGAATTCAGATTCAGAGAGTAATAAAGTAAGTGGCTATTGACTGTTGGTTTACCAGTGGATAACAAATCAACAAAGAATTCAAAAGGTTTAAAAATACGGAACCGGTACAGAAATTGTTCCGTAGATTTCGTTGTCTTCCCAATTTCGAAATTTATAATTGAATATACCATAGAGATCAGCACGATGAGACGATCAAATTGGTATACAAATATCAGTGGTACGATCATCCTATTAAAAGTCGATATTCGGTACCGAAAATGCTGCTAATTTGTCGAAAATAAGATAAATGGAGCTATAGCAGTCTAAATTTGGAGAAACGAAAGATGACGTCTCACTCAGAAGATGATTTACAAATTTATTATATAAAAAAATATTCAGATTTGTAAAACATTTTATTATCATCAGTTATTAACTGATTTGAATTAAAATAGAATTTACACAAAAAATAAACTTCCATATTATTAGATGAAAATTTCCACTTGCTATGTTAAAGTAGACGTATTTCAAATATTAAATATTCAATTCAAAATTTTATTATCTAAAAGTTCACAAAAATTCAATTAAATACGTTATAAAAATTATTAAAATTTACGGTTTGTTACACTCTCCCCTACTCAAAATTTTTCGTCCCCGAAAAGGAACGAGGTAGGGAAATAGAAACAACCAGAAAGAAAAATAGATTGGAAGAAAAAATAAAACAATTAATTTAAAACCATACAAATTTAACTTTAAATTAATTAATATTCAACAATTGATTTAAATTCAAGATATTTTCATTTAGTTGATTTAATTTCAATTTATTAATATTTGATACAAAAGGTTTCTTTCAAAACAAAATTTTATTTAATTTGTCTCATTTACTATTCAATCAACCTATTATTCTATTTATCTCTATTAACATTTTTATAATTAAAATTAAGTGTATAACATTTATTATAACCACTCAAATTTTATTTATAAAATCATCTTATATTATATATTATCCAATTACATATTCAACTTCTGAATAATTTAGGTAAGTTATATTAGAATGAAATTGGGTATTATAGAAGTAAACTTTTCCCAACTCAATTATTTCAAATTTAAATATTTATTCAAAATTTTGGCTTCATTTTATAATTAAAATCACCTTTAACATAAATTTGAGGATTAAATTTCCGATTAACAACAAACCATTTAGAGATAAATATATATACTATATATATCAACCAAATCTATAATCATATACTTATATATTATAAATCAAGTCATACTTTAGAAATTCAAATAAATTTATTTTCCAAAACAAAACCGTAGCAAAGCTATAGAATGGTCTCTCCACTCTGAAACTCGAAAATGAATGTCGATGATGCGACAGCCATCACCGAAATTATTTTCCAGCGATAAAAGAGAAGAGTACTGATTTAAACCTAAAAAAATTCTTTGGAAACGATTTCTATTCGAAATTACTTTAAAAAATTTACATTTTAAAACTTAAAACCAAGGTTTGAAATCACCGGAAATTAAATTCTCAAATTCTTAATTTAAATTCATTTAAATTCCAAATCAATTTATAAACCATGTTTATAAATTCATTTACAGAACAATAAATGATAATCAAATATATCATTTCAAACAACTAATTTAATTAACTTATTAAATTCCAGAAAATTTTACTTATATATTTATAATATAATCATACAAGTTTATTTCATTTACCAAATTTGAAAACAATATTGTGTCAGTTTGCTCTGTTCAAGTGTTTTGGAATTCCTATCGATAGCGTTGATCAGACGAATCGATCAAAACCCCAAATCAACATAAACAACTCAAACACCACACTAATAAACAACTTATATAAATTACAAATACACTTCCTTACTCGATGATACAAGAATGGATTTCAAAGCAAGGATAGAGATCCAAATTAGAGGGTCCCAAATCAAGAAGAATTTCAAACTAAGAAGATAGATTTGAAATAGAGATAAGATAATTAGTACAATGGAGAGGGGATGGATAGACCAATATAAATCGCGGGCGACCTTAACTGGGTCGACCGAGACTTCAAAAATAAGATCGATGCAGAATTCTGAAGAAAATCGACATTCGATCATAAGAAATAGAATTCGGGCATAGCAAGAGATAGCAGCATCTAAACCGAGGGTACAGAAATCTCCGGTAATTCAATGCCTATTGTAAAGGAGTTTCACCCCTTTACAATTCATACAGTGGAGCTATGGGATGCTCCAGAATCAAAAGAATACGAATAGGGAGAGACAAGGATGGATTTTGGAACCGAGGGGAACGTTCCAAAATTCAAAGGAAATCGAGTCAAAGAGGAAGAGATTCAAGCTCGAACGAAAGTGATTCTGTAATCAAATTTACAACATATATATGCTAAATTTTGCCAAAACCAGAGCTCTGATAGCACATGTAACATCCTGGTATTTTCAACCATTCGCATCCGCACATGTCGGACTTGAATTGCTCAAAATATCAGATCGTTAATTTATATTTGGTAAAACTCAGCATATACAGTAAATAAAGTAATTACAGAATCACAGAGTAATATAACAATAAGCAGCGGAAACAAAAGAATAGTAGTTCATGAAGCTACTATATATATATAACAGAGTTAAAATAAGATACAATAGAAGTCTCGAATACACAGAAGTCTAAATACAATAGTCAAATACAAGATCAGAATACATCACTGGAATAAACTGAATAACTGCAAGCTGAATAGATAGGCGGATCTCCAAGAGAAGCTCCAACTCCAAAGGTGAGTCTCAAATGCTGCGACACTCAGTCTGACCCGAGCGTAAATCAAAACACAAACACTCGAGTCAGAATTAACATTCTTATATCAATAAATCCAACTCAAGTGAAATATCAACTGAAATACAAGTAACTTAAAGGATAGTTGGGATTTCCATCCTCTACGGATCCGTAGAACTATCTACTATGTAGTAATATACGCTATTATAATATGTCTAAAGTAAAGTAAACTATTAACATAGCGTTAAAGCGTTACCCATATCCCCCTTAACACATTTTATATATTCCCATAGTCTATACAGTACCGTAATCTCCCTCATACTGGGCATCGTTAGAGGGCACTCCATAGGTATGGTACAAAACAAACTCGTAGTGGTCTCGATAGGGTAGGTGACACGGCACAACTAGGCAATGCCAGGGTAGATATACCAATTACACTTCCGGGCCGGTGGTAACGCATAGCAGCCACTACCGCCCACCTCGAGCCACACTCCCAAAAATTCGAGGGGTGCACCCAATCAATCACAAAGTAATAGAATGGTATTGAAGGAGTGTGTCCGATCAGAGGAGCTACCTCATTGGCCCATCAATTTCTCCTATTTTAGCCACCTTAAGTTAACTCACGGGAGTTAGGTCCACGTATATACCTCAATAACGTCGCTACCATCCTACTTCATTCTGGAATCTCCACCACGTACACAGTTGTTAAAGTGGTTTTCGGTATTGGCAGAGAGTATGACAATATCCAATCCCGGTCTCTTTAACAACCAAACGTTATTATAACACCGCGGTCATTTCAAAATAGTTTATACTTCAAAACCAAAATATCATATCCATTTCAAAACCATATCAATACGATATCATTTCCATTTCAAATATATTCACTTCCAAAAATCATATTACTTTCAAAGTTACAACACTTGCGAAACCAAACATTTGAAATTATAACACTTTGGAAATCACAACATTTTGAAATCATAGCACTTTGGAAATCATAACACTTTCCTTTAAACAGTTTAGATATTAATAATAGTATATAAAAAATAGTTTATAAAATAAAATAGTTTATATAAAATAGTTATAAGTTAAAATAGTTTATAATAAAATAGTTAGTATATTAAAATAGTTTATATTAAAATAATTTATATTGAAAATGATTTATATAAAAATAGTTTATATTAAAATAATTTATAAAGTAAAATATAAAATAGTTTAAATATAGTTTAAAATACTTTATATAATAAAATAGCTTCCTCAAATTTCACAAATCGATTCAAATCAACTCAAATTCAAAAATTCAGATTTAATTCAATCTTAATTCACCAATTTCAATTCAATTTAGTTTCTCAATAAACCATTTCAAATTATATCGATTTCAATTACTGATTTGACCCACAAAATATACCATTTTGATTTCAATATATTTCAAAGGGTTAAATATTCAACATTTCAAAACTAAAGTTGAAAATCTCATTTATATCCAAATTTAACTTCATTACTTTTTAGGTTTGAAATATTCACTTAATAAAATCCAATATCAGTTTAAATAAGCCTTAAATTACAATTTAAACTAAATATTTTCTTCAATTTATTTATTCTTGAAATATTCATTTAATCACTCTGAATCAAAAATCAAGGTATAAAGTCATATCTTTTAAACATCTAAAATTCAATAAGTTTAAATCTATTTAATTAAATAAATTCTTAATTACATACCATTTCAAATCAATTTCAAATCTATCTTTCCAACCCTAATTTATTAAAAATTATTATAAACTCTATATTTGAAAATAAAATTTAAATATATTATATATAAATTAAATCAAACTTTATTAAACTAAATCTTATTATCGAACTTATCTTATAATAAAACTAATTTATACATATTTTAAAATAGTAAAATTATAAGTAAATTCTTAAAATATAAAATTCCAAAACTAAATTATAACTTTAAAATTTCAAAACATATAAATTTTAAAATCAAGAATAAAAACCTTATAGCATACATTTATATATAATATCTTGAAATCAATATTTATTAAACCATATATTTCTTTCCAAAACCATAGAAATCATTTTCAAAATATTTATATATAGACCAACGGTGTCTGTATATAATTTTCTATCCTATGGTCAAGTGATACAGATATTTATCATTTCAATCCGCAATTTAAATATTTACGGGTATATATCTTTTCAACCCGCAATCCCAAATTCAATTCAAATGTAAATCGCTTGGGTTTATCATTTCAACCCAGAACGATTTTCTCCAATTCTACAGATCGTTCGGGTATGTATCATTTCAACCCATAGGGAATTCTATACTAACAGGGAACTTGCAAAGTAAGAACATATATGATAAAAATATAACAGGCATATATCATCAATATAAATAACAGATAATGGTGTCAGATGTCACAGGTGAACAGATACAGATAATGGCATATATATAACAATGTAAATAACAAACAGCAGCATATTTCAATTGTCATTTCAATTGAAATCAAATTTAATAAATATAAGAACATTAATCATGAGTGATTGCTCACCTTTCGAGGCTAGAGAAATTTGACACAGAAATGAGCTATGAATCGAGGGCAAAGTGAGATGGGCACGAATTCGATGAAGAAAACAGGCACGAAAGACCAAAAGCTGATAAAATGGGAATCGATGAGAACCTATCAGAATCAGTTTTGATATAAACTGAAAATATATACATTATTATTATATTATTTATTTATTTTAATATTTCAATTCAAGACAAATATTAAAATAATATAACTTTCAAATCATTATTAAATCAAACTCATATATATATTATCGCAGAATCAACATATAGGCACCTTATAAGCCAAAATTTGCAGATTATATCTATAAATATATGTAGGTATAAATTAAACTATGATCATAATATATACATGCGGCAAAAAGGTAGACTAGAGATATAAACAACATATGCAGACATAGTTTACCAAGTATACAACAAAATATACAACATAAGTAAAATTTATGTATACCATATATATGTCAGATATATCATGTGCATATACATACATATACACGAAGAATATGGAAACTTGATACATATATATTAGCATAAACTTGATACATATATATTAGCATATTATCCAAACTACAAACTCTAATATATTAAATGTATATATACAATAAGATATGTATGCAGACCAGGAATATATATGTATAACTTGCCTATTCTATAAACCTGCTTCTCAAGCAAAATGATAATATGGTAATCAAATACAACTATATTCACTTTCTAGTATATATATATAAATAAGTCTATAGCCTTACCAATATTACATATACATACAATCAAACATGTTATACGCAACTTGTATATAAAGTAAATTATTATAAATTTATATAAACTCAACAGATTAATATATATTAACTAATATATATATATAACATATAACTTAATAATAAAATCATATATGCAGCTGACAATATATATATATATATATATACTCATATATGACTCTTACAGATAATAAATACTAGGATATATCAACTTAAATATGTAATAAACTTATATATATAACTATAGAATGTAATATAAATAATACAGCTACTTTATAATAAAATAAATAGTACTTATATTATTTTCCTTTCGGCAGAAAGTTATAGCAAGGCAAATATACACTAGAAAAACAAAATATAATAAATATATAAACAACTTTATAAATCTGTATATATACTGAAACAACATTTAAATAAAAAAATGTATTTCTTTCAAAAAATTTCATATATATATATATAAATACACATACATACGCATAACAATGGAAGAGGTGATCAAATGGCAGAGGAAGGAGACGTCGGCGGCAAGGTGGGCTGAGGGGAGGCGCTGCCTGGGCTCGGCAAGAAGGTGGCGAGAGGAGCATCACGTAGGGAAGGTGGGTCGTGGGCGGAGCGGCTTCGGTGGTGGTAGGGGAGTATGGCCTCGGCTGGGTGTTCGGGTGATGGAAAGTAGGGACGGGTGGAGCACGAGGCAGTGTGTAACGACCCTAGATTTTAATTTATTTAAATTTATAATTAAATAAATTTTTGAGTAAAAGTTTGTGAAATTTATTACAAAGTGATGCGAGTTTCCCCAAGTTCGAATGAATTCTATATAAACCATTTGATATTTAAAATATTGTATATATATATGTATATATTGGATTTGAAAAATAATATTTTAATAAATGACTTAGGAAAAGTTGATAGTTGATAAGTATTTAAGTTGAAAGTTTATATGTAAGTTAAACTAATTATTGAAAATTTGAAATAAATAAAACTAATAAACAAAAGCATAGCAAATAAAATACATTCACATATAAACAACAAACCAGACCACACTTATAAACATATACATACAAAACAAATGTATTCAAACAAGACTTAAGCAATTGATGCAGCCACCATGTAAAAGGAAGGATAATCAATGCAAATATCTTTGGCCTCCACAACATCTGCTCAGCCACAAAAGAAGGAAAGAAAAATACTTAACAATAAATGATAGCCAAAATAACATTATATCAGCCGAGATTTATTTCAAAAAAGAAATCACAAAGCACGTAGCATTTAATGCTTCCATTCCTTAGCAGCCATGCCTATTGTACAAAATAACATCACCTGTACAACTATCCTTTTATATGTATATACCTATACACTTTCTCCTTATTTATCAACTTCTCCACCTCAGTTCGTTTACTAAAAGCTGAGAAAAGAAATCTAAAGTGATATCATGCAAACTAAAACAATTCGTAGCACAATGCAAATCAAACCAGGGGATTAAAGAAGAATAACAACTGCAGTTTTCAAATGGGAAAGCTCTGTTCTTTCTTCTTCCTAAAAACGGTGAGTAAACTTTATTTTTGGAACAATTTTAAATTCATTTGGAAGCAGTTCAAACCTCATCTATTAATTGTTTTGAATATACTTCAGTCTGCATATAATGTTGGATGTTTTGTGTTCTCTACAAATGTATACAGGATTTATATTGTTCAAAACTAAAATTATTTTGCTGATTAATCATTACAAAGATTTGGTTTTTCAAACAATAAAGATATTTAAATCCTCAAACAATATTTCTACAAAGTTTATTTAAATATGCAGTGATCATCCCCACTGGAACTTTGGTTTACAGGTTTCAGATGAAATTTAGTGAAAAATTGATTGTTGAAAATTATAAATTCGAGATTATAACCTGAATCTATGCTAAAAACCATGATTTTTAAAAGCAATATGATGACTTTTAACTGAGTATTCAAAGAGCAGTTCGAATTTAAACAAAATTCGCATTTTTCCAAATTTCTAGTGATCGAGTTAATGATAAATGTTGAAATTTGAATTGAAGCTAGTTTGAACCTCAATAATGATGAGAAAAATACTAAATGATTTTTCGAATGGATGAAATTGCCGTTCGAACCCAAAGTAGGGTTTAAGATGGAGTTTTGCAGTGGGTCGAAAGCAAGGTGATTGCATCACCTAGGAGTGATCGAGTTTTATGAAACTCGAGGGGATGGAAGATGTGGACGTTATCGTGGTATGGCCGGAGGCGTGTGTTTTTCTGGTGAGCTGAGATGTTGCGACGAGATGATTCTCTTAAGGTGATTAAGAGCAGTTTTTCGAACGAACTATAAAAAATTCGATTTCGTTGTTTTTGTGAAGATCTGGGTTTTGATTTCAATCGAGGGGATGATTCGTGGTTTGCTGGAGGTCGCGGTGGCCAGAGAAGCGGCGACGCGGTGGCGTGCACGTGCACGAGGATGATATCGTATCAGGGGCGTTCGCGTTTACTTGAGGTTGTTCAGCATTTTTGAGTTTTTGTACTTAAAAAAAAAGAAAAAAGAAAGAAGAAAACAGGGTACGCGGGGAAGAAGGAAGAAAGACTCGAGTTTCCTGGGAGTTTGCTCGGGCCCAAATAAAACTAGGAATTTACAATGTTAAGTAATTTAAATTTACAATGTAAACAAGATTGATTTAAGTTAAGTTAAAAACTTACTATAAGTTAAAAGTTGTTAACAATAAATTAAACGATTAAATTTAAAACCAGAATTAAATCAATTTACATTAAAATTTTAAATGTAACAACAAATTGGTTTTTTAAGTGTAAAGCAGATTTTCGAACGCTAATTATAATAAATTTTTTTTTTATAAATTAATGATTTTGAAAGAAATTAAGAATGATATATATATGTAATTTGAAATTAAAATTGATTGATAACAATTTAGTGTTTAAATTAATTTGTAATTGAGAATTTGTTAAATAGACAAATTAAGTTAATTAATTTAAATGGATAGTTAATTAAATTAACGAATTAAGAAACAATTAATTTAAGTTAAGTATAAAGTTAACTAACACTCAAGTTTATAGTTAATAGAAAATTTGTTTAAAATAAATCATTCGATAAAATTAAATTATTAGTTTAACTGAAAATCTTAGTTAGATTAAAATTTTAAAATGGCAGATTTAATTATTCGATTTATTTCGAATATTAATCGATTGTATAAAATTGTCTATACCAGGTCAAATAATATGGAGAAAACAAACTGGAATGGAAATGGATGGCAAATTAAAAGCAAAGGTGAGATCTCCTCACTCAGATTTATATTTGGATTGCAGTTATTGATTGTTTGATATGATTGCTGTTTGGATGTGTATTAGATATAGTAGGATATATCTATATATATAGCAATATATACATATTGGCATATGTATATATTGGATTGATGATTTTCCCGCCTCGTATAGCGGATGAGACCCTATTGCGCCGTTAGTAAGCGGATATATTATAAAAACCCATATACCGCGATATTCCACCTCGAAGTGGAATTGGTATTGTGCTAACGTCTGTGGATGCAGGGAAACAGGTTAGAGGGATCCAACTGGATTCCTCACCAGTAGTTATTTATTTACAGATATTTGTTGTATATGCTGTTATCATATTGATATATGATATTGAATGTTATGATTGACTAATTGATGCTGTTGCATCATCGGATTCAGTTTGAAGTTTAAAAATAACATCTTTTACTTTAAAAGGGTTTTTAAAGTGATTTGTTGGAATAGATGTTTTATTAAATTTTTTGAGTTGATTTATTTTCAAATAAATAAACGCCTAAAAATTTATAATTATAAAATGTGAAGATATGAAATTTATAATTATAAAATGTGAAGATATGAAATTTATAATTATAAAATGTGAAGATATGAAATTTATAGATTGATAAATTATGAAGTTATAAAATGTGAAGGAAATTGTGGAATAAAATATTTATAAGAAAATTTACTTATAAATTAGATTTTTGCCCTTAGATGGAATATAAATAGAAATTGCTAATAAAATGATTTTTGAAGTTGAAATTGCTATAAAGTATAAAAGCAATTTATAAATGTTGTTTTATAAAATCTAGAATCACTCAATTTTGATAAGTGAATTATAGAAGGTTATTAAAGAAGATATATTCGCGATTTTGGATAGCGAATTATCTTTGAAATAAATGTGTAGAAATGATTGAAATTGGGTTAAGTGAATTATATTCACGATTTTGGACAGTGAATATATTATTGAATAAAATGGATTCATTTTTGAAGAAGTGACATTAAAAATGAAGTAAACATTTTAAAGATGTTTTTAAAATGTGGGAAACATCGAAACCATAGATTTCAACATTTTATTGTTGAAATAGACGTTTTCGAAAAATAAGGAAATGGTGGACTATAACACTGTTGTTATAGTAAATGATTTCCGAAAGGAAAAGTTTTATATAGTATTGGGATTTATATATCTATCGAAATTTCGAATCCCTATACTAGTGATTTTGAGTCGTCGTAACGATGTTTTACGTAACATTCGTTTTGACTCAAATAAATGTTGTTATAGTAAATGTTTTCCTTAAAGAATGAATATATACTTAATATTGATTTAAGTATATCGAATATTTTCCAAGTGTTGAAAATAAAAGATTTGTGAAATACTTATTATTAAATAAGTAAGGAAATACTTTTCCAATATGAAATGAAACGTTTTTGAGGTTTATCTCAGTAAAGATAAATTGAAAGTGAATATTGAAATCGATTTGAAAATCGTATATCAGTAGATATTTTGAAATATAAATTCACTATGGAATTTATAAAGGAAATGGAAACTGTTTAGAAAAATAAATATTGATTTATTTTTAAATTGTGGAAATTTTATATCTAGTAAAGATATTTTGGAAGATAAAATAATTTGGAAAATTATTTGGAATCTGATTATGTTGCGCATCTTTATTGATAGTTAAATAACCGACTATCAATAATTACCTTGAATGAGTATTTGTTGTGAATTGGATGAATTTGAATGCCACACTTATTTTTGAATAAACGCTCACTATTCGGTTTAGCCGGGAAAGGACCATGGGGTCATATAACCCATTCCGAATATGTGATACGTCGTTATGAATTGCATTCGAAGACTGGTGTTGAAGACCAGATATTTTTGAAAACGGAAGGATTACCGTCGAGTTACTCTACATCGGCTGATCTCCGGTTTAGAGGTTTTATCACCCTTAGTGACGGGAAGTCCGGACGTGATTAGAAATTTATCCGGATGTGCAAGGGCTTCGTGAGAAGTGCCTTCGGTTCTGTTCGATCCCGGAACAGACTTGTATGGATTGTGTGTCTGACGTTACAATTTGAGATATAAAGCTGATTTCTTTCAAATACATTTCTGTTGGTGGCGGAGAATTTATTCTCTTAGCTTAACACCCTTCTCTGAGACGTACGAGCTCAGAGGTTATGTAGTTGAAATTTATCAGCGATATATCCCAATTTGGTAACGTGGCATACTAAGTGTTGCTGTGAAATGATCAGTGATTGATCATTTGTGATATGATCATTTGTTTGATCTTATATCTTTGTGATCATAGGTTGATCATTTTGTTTGACCCGAAGCATGGCTTTGTAGAAAGCGTAGCTTTGTGGACGAGACTTCGTCGAGCCTCACACCCCAGAAATGGTCAAAACAGGAAGGATGCGGCAAGGTTCTAGGGAGTAGCGCCCCTTAGTGTATGTCATTCCTTCTGGATAAAGGTGGTATCATGGTATGGAGCCCAGATACTTAACCTCTGTGGTTGCTGCAAATTTATTACTTTGTGGTTGTTGCGAATCGGGGATCCTCGGGAAGATCGGTGACGATCGGGGGATGGCATACGCGTGTCAGTAGTTACCTACTTTTGCAGAGGTAACCCGGCCTTGTGTTGGCAGAGATCTAACCGTAATGTTAGGTTATTTCTCGGGTCGTCTATTCCAGGGACGTACCCATCGTGGAAAAGGAAGTTCCTTAGCCTGACCATTTGTTGGAAATCTAAAGAAACAATACGAGCCTTTACGATTCCAATTGTATAACCTGTCTCCTCAGGAGGCAGCTATAGCAGGCATAATATAATGGTACCTATGCTGGCTAAGATTTATATTCTACTTTCGAAATGTTTTCTACACTATGCACTAATAATAATATCAAAAATGATTTGATTTTGCGTAGTAAGCATCTTTGACTATCATAAGAAGAAATCTCCTCCAAGTCTGCGTTTGCATTGTGTGTGTGGTGGGAGGTCTTATGGTAGTTTCATTTTCCAAAAGCATTGCGAATTTGTTTTATTTTCCTTATGAAAAATAACTGTTTTACGATCTCACACCAGTCACCATGACTGACTCGGAGTTTATTGTTCCCTTCTAAACTCTGGGTGCCCACAAATTTTCCACACGGGCAGCCTAGAGTTATGTTATCAGGATATTCTGGAGCTTTGGAGATAAGCTGGATGACGAGACGTAGTATTTGTATCTGATAGTATTTATTCCGCTGTGTATTCTGTATGAGGACAAGTGTATATAACTGTCCATTGTTGTTTATTGACTCTGATTGATGTATGTATAAAACGATATAGTTCTTTGTTTAAAGATTATTCATTTACCTATTATATATTGTTCCGCTGCGATGTGTAAGATTCTGATATTGTTTCTGCTTCTGATGTTGTTATGTTGTTCTTCTCTTTCTTTCTTTTTTTTCTTCTTTCTTCTCTTTTTCTTCTGTCTTCTTCTTCTTCTGCCTTTTTCTTCTTTTTAAAACCCTCACTATTGGAGTTTCCGGCACTCGATTTCTCGGCAGTCGATAAAGTGAGTATCGATGTCGAATTTTCGAAAGTCGAAAATTTCGGTACGTGACAGCGTGGTATCAGAGCATATGGTTAAGCGACAACCCTGCTCTGTTGGGTGTTACTCATTAGAGATAGAGTCAGTAGTACTCTAGAATGAGTTGAGTGTATTAATAGATATGAGCGCGTATTTGTTAGTGAATATAAAATTGTTTTGTATTGTGATGATTGGTTTATTGAGTGGTATATGAACCTTCGTCGGCACAGTCTGCAAAACTGTATCGAAGGGGTTTCTAAACACTCGAATAGAAAAATTCAGCACAATATTGTTTTAAATAGGGTGAATGAAATAATTTTACCCAAAACTACTTTTGTATAGAAAAGAAATCATTTTTTATGAATTATCATAGTAAATGGATGCTTGGTTGTTAGGAAATAATAACATTGAAATATTATCATTGTTATATGGAATTGAATAGAAAATAAAATATAACCAAAGATTTGGAGATAAATTCATTTGACAAATAAAATTTATAAATATGAATTCGAAGATAAGAAAATGAATTCATATATGAATAAAATTGTGAATGTAAAATTGTAAATGTGATTTATAATTCGGAATGGAATTCCCGGAAGATTTTTGAAAATAAAATTCTTATCATAAGTTTGAGGAATTATAGGAGATCGAATATGTCTATCTATGTGTTTTCATGCCCGCGAATTTCGAGGACGAAATTCTTTTAAGGGGGGAAATTTGTAACGACCCTAGATTTTAATTTATTTAAATTTATAATTAAATAAATTTTTGAGTAAAAGTTTGTGAAATTTATTATAAAGTGATGCGAGTTTCCCCAAGTTCGAATGAATTCTGTATAAACCATTTGATATTTAAAATATTGTATATATATATGTATATATTGGATTTGAAAAATAATATTTTAATAAATGACTTAGGAAAAGTTGATAGTTGATAAGTATTTAAGTTGAAAGTTTATATGTAAGTTAAACTAATTATTGAAAATTTGAAATAAATAAAACTAATAAACAAAAGCATAGCAAATAAAATACATTCACATATAAACAACAAACCAAACCACACTTATAAACATATACATACAAAACAAATGTATTCAAACAAGACTTAAGCAATTGATGCAGCCACCATGTAAAAGGAAGGATAATCAATGCAAATATCTTTGGCCTCCACAACATCTGCTCAGCCACAAAAGAAGGAAAGAAAAATACTTAACAATAAATGATAGCCAAAATAACATTATATCAGCCGAGATTTATTTCAAAAAAGAAATCACAAAGCACGTAGCATTTAATGCTTCCATTCCTTAGCAGCCATGCCTATTGTACAAAATAACATCACCTGTACAACTATCCTTTTATATGTATATACCTATACACTTTCTCCTTATTTATCAACTTCTCCACCTCAGTTCGTTTACTAAAAGCTGAGAAAAGAAATCTAAAGTGATATCATGCAAACTAAAACAATTCTTAGCACAATGCAAATCAAACCAGGGGATTAAAGAAGAATAACAACTGCGGTTTTCAAATGGGAAAGCTCTGTTCTTTCTTCTTCCTAAAAACGGTGAGTAAACTTAATTTTTGGAACAATTTTAAATTCATTTGGAAGCAGTTCAAACCTCATCTATTAATTGTTTTGAATATACTTCAGTCTGCATATAATGTTGGATGTTTTGTGTTCTCTACAAATGTATACAGGATTTATATTGTTCAAAACTAAAATTCTTTTGCTGATTAATCATTACAAAGATTTGGTTTTTCAAACAATAAAGACATTTAAATCCTCAAACAATATTTCTACAAAGTTTATTTAAATATGCAGTGATCATCCCCACTGGAACTTTGGTTTACAGGTTTCAAATGAAATTTAGTGAAAAATTGATTGTTGAAAATTATAAATTCGAGATTATAACCTGAATCTATGCTAAAAACCATGATTTTTAAAAGCAATATGATGACTTTTAACTGAGTATTCAAAGAGCAGTTCGAATTTAAACAAAATTCGCATTTTTCCAAATTTCTAGTGATCGAGTTAATGATAAATGTTGAAATTTGAATTGAAGCTAGTTTGAACCTCAATAATGATGAGAAAAATACTAAATGATTTTTCGAATGGATGAAATTGCCGTTCGAACCCAAAGTAGGGTTTAAGATGGAGTTTTGCAGTGGGTCGAAAGCAAGGTGATTGCATCACCTAGGAGTGATCGAGTTTTATGAAACTCGAGGGGATGGAAGATGTGGACGTTATCGTGGTATGGCCGGAGGCGTGTGTTTTTCTGGTGAGCTGAGACGTTGCGACGAGATGATTCTCTTAAGGTGGTTAAGAGCAGTTTTTCGAACGAACTATAAAAAATTCGATTTTGTTGTTTTTGTGAAGATCTGGGTTTTGATTTCAATCGAGGGGATGATTCGTGGTTTGCTGGAGGTCGCGGTGGCCAGAGAAGCGGCGACGCGGTGGCGTGCACGTGCACGAGGATGATATCGTATCAGGGGCGTTCGCGTTTACTTGAGGTTGTTCAGCAGTTTTGAGTTTTTGTACTTCAAAAAAAGAAAAAAGAAAGAAGAAAACAGGGTACGCGGGGAAGAAGGAAGAAAGACTCGAGTTTCCTGGGAGTTTGCTCGGGCCCAAATAAAACTAGGAATTTACAATGTTAAGTAATTTAAATTTACAATGTAAACAAGATTGATTTAAGTTAAGTTAAAAACTTACTATAAGTTAAAAGTTGTTAACAATAAATTAAACGATTAAATTTAAAACCAGAATTAAATCAATTTACATTAAAATTTTAAATGTAACAACAAATTGGTTTTTTAAGTGTAAAGCAGATTTTCGAACGGTAATTATAATAATTTTTTTTTATAAATTAATGATTTTGAAAGAAATTAAGAATGATATATATATATGTAATTTGAAATTAAAATTGATTGATAACAATTTAGTGTTTAAATTAATTTGTAATTGAGAATTTGTTAAATAGACAAATTAAGTTAATTAATTTAAATGGATGGTTAATTAAATTAACAAATTAAGAAACAATTAATTTAAGTTAAGTATAAAGTTAATTAACACTCAAGTTTATAGTTAATAGAAAATTTGTTTAAAATAAATCATTCGATAAAATTAAATTATTAGTTTAACTGAAAATCTTAGTTAGATTAAAATTTTAAAATGGCAGATTTAATTATTCGATTTATTTCGAATATTAATCGATTGTATAAAATTGTCTATACAAGGTCAAATAAAATGGAGAAAACAAACTGGAATGGAAATGGATGGAAAATTAAAAGCAAAGGTGAGATCTCCTCACTCAGATTTATATTTGGATTGCAGTTATTGATTGTTTGATATGATTGCTGTTTGGATGTGTATTAGATATAGTAGGATATATCTATATATATATAGCAATATATACATATTGGCATATGTATATATTGGATTGATGATTTTCCCGCCTCGTATAGCGGATGAGACCCTATTGCGCCGTTAGTAAGCGGAGATATTATAAAAACCCATATACCGCGATATTCCACCTCGAAGTGGAATTGGTATTGTGCTAACGTCTGTGGATGCAGGGGAACAGGTTGGAGGGATCCAACTGGATTCCTCACCAGTAGTTATTTATTTACAGATATTTGTTGTATATGCTGTTATCATATTGATATATGATATTGAATGTTATGATTGACTAATTGATGCTGTTGCATCATCGGATTCAGTTTGAAGTTTAAAAATAACATCTTTTACTTTAAAAGGGTTTTTAAAGTGATTTGTTGGAATAGACGTTTTATTAAATTTTTTGAGTTGATTTATTTTCAAATAAATAAATGCCTAAAAATTTATAATTATAAAATGTGAAGATATGAAATTTATAATTATAAAATGTGAAGATATGAAATTTATAATTATAAAATGTGAAGATATGAAATTTATAGATTGATAAATTATGAAGTTATAAAATGTGAAGGAAATTGTGGAATAAAATATTTATAAGAAAATTTACTTATAAATTAGATTTTTGCCCTTAGATGGAATATAAATAGAAATTGCTAATAAAATGATTTTTGAAGTTGAAATTGCTATAAAGTATAAAAGCAATTTATAAATGTTGTTTTATAAAATCTAGAATCACTCAATTTTGATAAGTGAATTATAGAAGGTTATTAAAGAAGATATATTCGCGATTTTGGATAGCGAATTATCTTTGAAATAAATGTGTAGAAATGATTGAAATTGGGTTAAGTGAATTATATTCACGATTTTGGACAGTGAATATATTATTGAATAAAATGGATTCATTTTTGAAGAAGTGACATTAAAAATGAAGTAAACATTTTAAAGATGTTTTTAAAATGTGGGAAACATCGAAACCATAGATTTCAACATTTTATTGTTGAAATAGACGTTTTCGAAAAATAAGGAAATGGTGGACTATAACACTGTTGTTATAGTAAATGATTTCCGAAAGGAAAAGTTTTATATAGTATTGGGATTTATATATCTATCGAAATTTCGAATCCCTATACTAGTGATTTTGAGTCGTCGTAACGATGTTTTACGTAACATTCGTTTTGACTCAAATAAATGTTGTTATAGTAAATGTTTTCCTTAAAGAATGAATATATACTTAATATTGATTTAAGTATATCGAATATTTTCCAAGTGTTGAAAATAAAAGATTTGTGAAATACTTATTATTAAATAAGTAAGGAAATACTTTTCCAATATGAAATGAAACGTTTTTGAGGTTTATCTCAGTAAAGATAAATTGAAAGTGAATATTGAAATCGATTTGAAAATCGTATATCAGTAGATATTTTGAAATATAAATTCACTATGGAATTTATAAAGGAAATGGAAACTGTTTAGAAAAATAAATATTGATTTATTTTTAAATTGTGGAAATTTTATATCTAGTAAAGATATTTTGGAAGATAAAATAATTTGGAAAATTATTTGGAATCTGATTATGTTGCGCATCTTTATTGATAGTTAAATAACCGACTATCAATAATTACCTTGAATGAGTATTTGTTGTGAATTGGATGAATTTGAATGCCACACTTATTTTTGAATAAACGCTCACTATTCGGTTTAGCCGGGAAAGGACCATGGGGTCATATAACCCATTCCGAATATGTGATACGTCGTTATGAATTGCATTCGAAGACCGGTGTTGAAGACCAGATATTTTTGAAAACGGAAGGATTACCGTCGAGTTACTCTACATCGGCTGATCTCCGGTTTAGAGGTTTTATCACCCTTAGTGACGGGAAGTCCGGACGTGATTAGAAATTTATCCGGATGTGCAAGGGCTTCGTGAGAAGTGCCTTCGGTTCTGTTCGATCCCGGAACAGACTTGTATGGATTGTGTGTCTGACGTTACAATTTGAGATATAAAGCTGATTTCTTTCAAATACATTTCTGTTGGTGGCGGAGAATTTATTCTCTTAGCTTAACACCCTTCTCTGAGACGTACGAGCTCAGAGGTTATGTAGTTGAAATTTATCAGCGATATATCCCAATTTGGTAACGTGGCATACTAAGTGTTGCTGTGAAATGATCAGTGATTGATCATTTGTGATATGATCATTTGTTTGATCTTATATCTTTGTGATCATAGGTTGATCATTTTGTTTGACCCGAAGCATGGCTTTGTAGAAAGCGTAGCTTTGTGGACGAGACTTCGTCGAGCCTCACACCCCAGAAATGGTCAAAACAGGAAGGATGCGGCAAGGTTCTAGGGAGTAGCGCCCCTTAGTGTATGTCATTCCTTCTGGATAAAGGTGGTATCATGGTATGGAGCCCAGATACTTAACCTCTGTGGTTGCTGCAAATTTATTACTTTGTGGTTGTTGCGAATCGGGGATCCTCGGGAAGATCGGTGACGATCGGGGGATGGCATACGCGTGTCAGTAGTTACCTACTTTTGCAGAGGTAACCCGGCCTTGTGTTGGCAGAGATCTAACCGTAATGTTAGGTTATTTCTCGGGTTGTCTATTCCAGGGACGTACCCATCGTGGAAAAGGAAGTTCCTTAGCCTGACCATTTGTTGGAAATCCAAAGAAACAATACGAGCCTTTACGATTCCAATTGTATAACCTGTCTCCTCAGGAGGCAGCTATAGCAGGCATAATATAATGGTACCTATGCTGGCTAAGATTTATATTCTACTTTCGAAATGTTTTCTACACTATGCACTAATAATAATATCAAAAATGATTTGATTTTGCGTAGTAAGCATCTTTGACTATCATAAGAAGAAATCTCCTCCAAGTCTGCGTTTGCATTGTGTGTGTGGTGGGAGGTCTTATGGTAGTTTCATTTTCCAAAAGCAATGCGAATTTGTTTTATTTTCCTTATGAAAAATAACTGTTTTACGATCTCACACCAGTCACCATGACTGACTCGGAGTTTATTGTTCCCTTCTAAACTCTGGGTGCCCACAAATTTTCCATACGGGCAGCCTAGAGTTATGTTATCAGGATATTCTGGAGCTTTGGAGATAACCTGGATGACGAGACGTAGTATTTGTATCTGATAGTATTTATTCCGCTGTGTATTCTGTATGAGGACAAGTGTATATAACTGTCCATTGTTGTTTATTGACTCTGATTGATGTATGTATAAAACGATATAGTTCTTTGTTTAAAGATTATTCATTTACCTATTATATATTGTTCCGCTGCGATGTGTAAGATTCTGATATTGTTTCTGCTTCTGATGTTGTTCTGTTGTTCTTATCTTTCTTTCTTTTTTTCTTATTTCTTCTCTTTTTCTTCTGCCTTTTTCTTCTTTTTAAAACCCTCACTATTGGAGTTTCCGGCACTCGATTTCTCGGCAGTCGATAAAGTGAGTATCGATGTCGAATTTTCAAAAGTCGAAAATTTCTGTACGTGACACAGTGGAGCCGGGTTTCATTCGCGTGGAAGAGACGCGAGGAAAGTGATGAGGCAGAGGGATTTTTTTTTTGTAGGTCAAACATGCAATTGAAAGAAATGAAAAATGTAAAGCATGAAAAATGGGAAAAGTGAAAGTCACGAATTCAGATTTAGAGAGTAATAAAGTAAGTGGCTATTGAATGTTGGTTTACCAGTGGATAACGAATCACCAAAGAATTCAAAAGGTTCAAAAATATGGAACTGGTACAGAAACCGTTCCGTATATTTCGTTGTCTTCCCAATTTCGAAATTTATCATTGAATATACCATAGAGATCAGCATGACGAGATGATCAAAATGGTATACAAATATCAGTGGGACGATCATCCTATCAAAAGTCAATATTCAGTACCGAAAATGCTGCTAATTTGCCGAAAATAAGATAAATGAAGCAATAACAGTCTAAATTTGGAGAAACGAAAGATGACGTCTCACTCAAAAGATGATTTACAAATTTATTATATAAAAAAATATTCAGGTTTTGAAAATATTTTATTATCATCAGTTATTAACTTATTTGAATTAAAACAAAATTTACACAACAAATAAACTTCCATATTATCAGATGAAAATTTTGCACTTGCTGTGTTAAAGTAGACGTATTTCAAATATTAAATATTCAATTCAAAATTTTATTATTTAAAATTTCACAAAAATTCAATTAAATATGTTATAAAAATTATTAAAATTTACGGGTCGTTACACGCACCGCATCTTTCATTTTTGGATTAAGCCTTCGTTGCACGTCACGAACAAGCTTGGCAACGTCGATCAAATGGATGCGATGTTGAATAATAGCAGGGCTAATTCCCTTAATATCGGAGATCGACCATCCAACCGCTTCCTTGTTTTTCGAAAGAATAGAGATTGACGAGGTTTCTTGATCAAGAGAGAGAGTTGCGGAAATTATGACGGGCAACGTTTCATTATCACTTAAGTATGCGTACTTAAGATGATCAGGAAGTGGTTTGAGGTCCAACTTCGGGAGTTTTTCGATCAAAGAATTGAGTTGAGAGTCGGACCCAACTGGAAGTGATTCAAAAGGAAGAGTGTATTCAATCTCGTTGGGAATTTTGTGAAACAATTTTTCGTACTCGGCATTGCGTTCATCGTTAAGATCAGGTGTCTCGTTTTCTAAGTTTTTGTGAATGACACTTACTTCCAACGTTTGGTCATGAGGTTCGTTCGATTGGCTTTCAAGGTTGAAAATGTTGAGATCCAAATTCATGTTTCCAAAAGAAATTTTCATCGATCCGTTACGACAATTGATTAAAGCATTTGAGGTGGCTAAGAATGGTCGGCTTAAAACCAATGGAATTTGGCTCGAGGGATTCGTCATGGGTTGTGTTTTGAGAACGATAAAATCAACGGGGAATATGAATTGCCCTACTCGAATGAGCACGTCCTTGATCTCTACCACGGGCTTCTTAATGGAGCAATCGGCGAATTGAAGCGTGACTTTTATAGGTTTAAGCTCGCCTAAGCCTAATTGTTCGTACATGGAGTATGGAATTAAGTTGACACTCATGCCTAAGTCTATCAAACATTTGTTAATCGTCTTGTCTCCAATTGTACACGAAATCGTAGGGCAGCTAGGATCTTTGTATTTAACGGGCATGGATTGGGACAAGACTTCACTCAAATTGGCGGCTAAGAAGACTTTTTGGGCACTTGAGTGTGTCGCTTTTTGGTACACAAGTCCTTAAGAAATTTCGCGTACGTTGGGACTTGTTAAACGATGTCAAGAAGCGGGATGTTAACTTTCACTTGTTTAAAAATTTCCAACATCTTTTCCATTTGGTCCGAGAGTTTCTTTGGTCGAAGACGATGTGGAAATGGAACACGATACTCGATAGGCGGGTCTACTCGAGTAGAAGAAGAAGAGTTTTGATTAGCATTCTATTCAACGTTTGGCTCCACGTTCTGTTCAGATTCGTTCGTTGTTTTTTTAGAAGTGTCGAGAGAGGTTTTCGGTATATCGTTTGGATTAATGACTTGATTATCGATTTGTTTACCGGAACGTAGAGTTGTGATAGCATTCAATTAGGTGACATTGCCATCTTGAACAACATGGGCATGATTTGAATTTGCGTTTTGATTTCTGGGATTTGGAAGGGACTGGCTTGGAATTGTTCCACGTTCGTGTTCACTTACAGATGTGGCTAATTGCCTCATTTGCATTTCGAGTTTTGCAATTGACTGGTTTGTGTTTTGCATATATGAGGTCAATAAATTTTGCAAATTGCTATTTGATTGAAGACTTTGTGTAGTTGCTTTAGCCAACATTTCAAGAGTTTTCTCAAGTGAACTTAAACGTGTATCGTCTTGGGGAGGATGAGCAGAATTCGGTTGAAAATTTGATTGTTGCAATTGATTATGAGATGGACCCGCAAAGTTTGGTTGAAAATTATTGGGCTGAAAGGGAGGATTCGAAGCATTATTCGGGAATGCTTGAAAATTGGGACGAATCGTATTCGTGTTGGTTCCACGCAAAATTCGGATGATTTCTCCAACCAGGATTGTACGTTGGAGAAAATGGGTCATTTTTGGCTTTATTGAAAGCATTGATTTGTTCGATAGAATTGGGACATTGATCGGCTATATGATTAGGATTGTTGCATTTATAACACATTGGTTGGGAAGCTTGGTTCATTTGATTCGATGAGAAAATGTTATCGAATATTTTAATCATTGCGTTGATCTTAGCTTCCAGCAAAAGAAGATCCTATCGAGTGTGCACTCGATCGTGAGTAAATTGATTTTTTGTTCGAACGTTCCCATTGGGACAACTTTTCAGCGAGGTTTTCAAGAAATTACCAAGCATCGTCGTGATGTTGGGCAAGAAAGTTGCCTTGGAACATTTATTCAAGCATGGTTCGTGAGCTATTTTCGAGTCCATCGTATAAGATTTGGCAAATCGTCCATTTTTCGAAGTTATGGTGTAGTCATTTTATCAAAAGTTCTTTGAATCTTTCGAAATATTTTCCGAATGGTTCCTCCTTGAATTGATGAAAGTTTACAATTTCGTTTCGGATTCTACTCGTTTTTTCCAAGGGGTAGAATTGTTTTAAGAAAGCTTTTACGAATTCTTTCCACGTTTTAATCGAGTTCGATGGTAAGCTGTACAACCATTTTTCAGCATAATCCGTAAGAGCGAATGGGATTAATTGAATTTTGATTCCGTCATCGGAAAGTTGTTGGAGTTTTCTAGTTGCACAAACTTGTTCGAATTTAGTCAAGAAGATTTATGGGTCATCGTGCTCGAAATTGCCAAATTTTGGAAGCGTGGCAATATGGTTCGAGTGAATTTCAAAATGGTTACCCGTAGGGGCAGGTAACGTGATGCAAGATGGAATAGAAACTCTATCGGGAAAGATTATATCCATAAGAGTTTGAGGGGTGTTTTCGTTCGCCATTTCGGGAGGATCGTTTGTTCGAGTCAAACAGTTAGTTGTCGAGTCGTGAGTCCAACGATTTGTTGTTGTGTCACGAGTCCAAGTACTCATGCACAAGTGGAAGTCGAGAAGAGAAAGAAGTTAGAATCGAGTTTAGTGAATGAAAGGAGATTTGAGAAACGAAGTGAAAAATTGTTTTTGTTTTTGTTTTTTAAGGAAGAAAAATATTTACCAAGTGAAATTTATTATCAAAAGAGAAGTTTGATTTTTTTTGTTTTTGGCTTTTCAAATTTGTATATGGTTTTTTTTTATTAATTTTTTTTTGTTTTTGAATTTTCCAATTTTCAAATATTTACCAAAAGGATTTTTGTTTTTTTTAGAAAATGGAAATTTGATTTTTGTTTTTGTTTTTGAATCTTTCAATTTTTCTTTTCTTTTTGAAAAGATTTTTTTTTGGATTTTTGTTTTTGATTGAAAATTTTCAAAGGAAAGGAAAAAAAAGGATTTTTTTTTGGATTAAAAACCAAGTTATGTAAAATTTACAATTTTTTGGATTTTGGATTTTGGATTTTCTTGTTTTTTTTAAATATGCATGAACTAATGCGACTAAATGAATGCAAAGGACTTAATTACAAATTTTCTGTCCTTAGTAGCTCCTAACCCAAAATTGTATAATCACACTTTGTCTTAAATCAACAAAAATATTTCTCAGCCAGGTAACAGGCAGGGGTTATCGGTGCACCACGAATCACCGTAGCAATGCAACCGAAGGTTTAAGTATCTTCAGAGGAACAACCAGTATAATATTTACGAATCACCGTAATATTTATAAATGGTTATTACTCTGCCGTAGCCTAAACACCAAGAAATAAAACTGTTCAAAGAAAAAGACTGTGAAGATACAATTAAGCCCTAGATAAGCTCGTGACACCCTTAAGTCGAATGTCTAACCTTTAATATTAGTAAAATTCTACGATGAAATGCATTTGTGGGCTAAGGAATGGGTGATGAAATCCCTCACCTTATGTGAATTGGGGTATTGCCCTTAGAAAAGAAAAACAAGATAAGATGAATTGTAACAACCGTGATTTTCGAGATTACCTGTAAATATTAAATTATAACGGTAGTTATGATTTAATATTGTCAATTAAAATAAAATTGGAGAAATTAAATTGTTTATTTGGAATAAACAACGAATTATGGAATTTAAAATGAGAAAATGAAATTCCAAACTTTATTTTATTTGTTTGGGTTAAAATAATTTTTATTTATAGAATATGCAATAATTTTATTAATTATTGCCAATTACTTCTTTTAATAATTTTTAAAGGAAGTATTTGATTTTTAAAGGTGGTTTATTTAAATAAAAAGGTGAAAATTGGTTTAAAAATATATTTTGGCTATAGATTAAGCTTGGAAATGGTTTGAAATATTTTTCTAAGTGAGAAAAGTATTTTTGTTAAATTTTAAAAGTAAAAAATATAGACTTTTGCATATTATTGCGAAAATAGTGCATTTTTGTAAAATAAGAGTTTTAATAATAAAATTGTTTTAAAAAACTAAAATTATCTTTTTATATGATGTAAAATATTTTATTTAATATGTATGTGAATTTACATATTTTATTTGTGTAGAAATTTGAAGAAAATACATTGTTTTCATGTAACATAGTGTATATGTACATATTGGATTTAAGTGTTGTATTAATTCATTTAGCCTAATTTAGTTTCTCTAATATTTTTTGGGTCCAAAAGCCCATTAGTGCACTAAAGCCAGAAATAAGAAAAGAAGTGAGAAACAATTACTGTATGTACAAAATTGTTCTCATCTTCTTCCTCAAGCCGGTAAAAGAAAACAACATTTTTCTCAAAACCCAAGCTTTCAAACTCAAATTTCTTCAAAGCAAGTTGTAATTTTTATCAAACTAGAGTAAATTAACAGGTAATCTAATCCCAAAACCTAAATATTTCATCCAAATCTTGTTTTTAGAAAAGGTTGTTGGTTAATAGTCTTTTTTTTTCTTTGGATGCATCTTTTTTCTTCTTCTACAGGTGTTTGAAGGCTGAAATCAAGCCAAAGCTTCAATCTTGCAGCCAAAAATCCGAGCTTTTGCATTCATATAGTAAGGTGAGTTGTAATACTCACAAATCCTAGCTGAGCCAAGCTCAAATTTGCAAGAAATTGTAAAAATTTAGCTTTTGTTGATAAATTTTTGTAATGGTCTCTGTTTGAAATCTGTTTCATATTGCCTCTTTGAAAGCCTATATCTTTTGAATCTGGCAACGAAATGCTGCCAGATTTCTTACATTTTGTAGCTTGCATGTTGAACTTCATTTCTACAAATTTTCTTGAAAAATATTTTCATTTGCATGTTCAAATTAGTGGTAGAAAATCAACTCGAAAGCAGATTTTTGCCTGTAGAAATTGTTTTCTAAGTTGCTGCAAACATGGCCTGAGTGTATGTTTGAGATAGCATACCTCTTTCATTTCTTACTGAAATTGCGTGATTATTTTTTTGTTTGAAAGATAAAGTTTTGTGCTATAAGCATACCCAATTTCAGGTCATTTTGACCTATATAGCTTATAGAAATATGCTACCGAACTTTAATCCGGAGCATGTTTTTGCCCAGATTTTTACAGTGAAAACACTGCCTGGGTTCAACTTTGAGACATCATAACTTTCTCATACTTTATCCAAGATGGTGTTCAGGCCTATTGAACTTCATTTCTGCAAATTTTTCTTGAAAACATATTGTCATTTGGATGTTCAAATCAGTGGTAGATAATCAACTTGAAAGCAGATTTTTGCCTATAGAAATTGTTTTCCAAGTTGCTGCAAACATAGTCTGTGTCCATGTTTGAGATAGCATAACTCTTTCATTTCTTACTGAAATTGCGTGATTCTTTTTTTTGAAAGATAAAGTTTTGTACTATAAGCTTAGAAAATTTCAGGTCATTTCGACCTATATAGCTTATAGAAATATGCTGCCGAACTTTAATCCGGAGCTTGTTTTTGCCAAGATTTTTACAGTGAAAACACTGCCTGGGTTCAACTTTGAGACATCATAACTTTCTCATACTTTATCCAAATTGCATGATTATTTTTTTAGTTGGAAAGCTAAAGTTTTCTATTATATGCCTACCAATTTTCAGCTCAATCTGAGGTAATTTGGTCCTCAGTTTTATGCTTGGAAGTAGAACCCAAGATGGTGTTCAGGCCTGTGCAATTTTGGTTTTTGAACTGTTGCAAACATGGCCTGAGTCCATGTTTGAGACAGTTCAACTTTTTCATTTCTAGTTGGAATTCATTGATTCTTTTTTTGTTTGAAATATAAAGTTTTCCACTATGTGCGTACCAAATTTCAACTGTATATGAATCATTTGGCCCTCTGTTTCATGCCTGGAAGTTGAACCCATGATGGTTTTCAGGCATGGGCAAGTTTTTGAACTGTTGCAAACATGGCCTGAGTCCATATTTGGGATAGTGTAACTTTTTCATTACCAATCGGAATTCATTGATTATTTTTTGTTTTAATGATGAAGTTTTCTAATTTATGCACACTAATTTTTAGTTCAATCAAAGGTTGATCGGCCACCTGTTTTATGTCCGAAAGTTGAACCCAGAGAAGATTTCAGACCTGGGTATTATTTTGCCAAGTGTTTTTATGTTCTTTTTCCATCCGATTTTTGACTTTTACTTCATGTTTTTATGATATTTCTGAAATTTTTTGAGGGCTATGATTCCTATCAATAGGCTAGCCAAGTTTTGACAAATTTGAAATTCAAATTTGAATTGAATTTGAATGACAGTTTTCAGTGATTTCTTTGATTTCTTGCACAGATTTTACCAAACAATTTTGAAATAATTTTTAAAATAAATTGACATTTAAAATAATTATTATGTAACATTTTTAAATTGTTTTAAGCTACAAAATCTATTATTTTCCATAATAAGAGAATTCTCAAATATCGCCTTCAAAATTGATTTTAGAAAATGGTTTTAAAAGCTTGTTTTCTCAAATAAATTATTTTATATATATAATACACGTTTTTGCACTATTCGAGCGAATGAGAAGGAGAATTAAACGGTTTGGTAAAACACGTGGTATGGGACACGTTCGTTTATCTTATCGGTTAATTCCTGACTTGTCTGTTTGATCGTTTTGACCTTCGGGTCGAGTTTACCGATGAGATGGGGTAAACTTTTTACTGCTTTGAGTGTGAACTGGCGATTAGTAAACCGTTTAGTGCGAATGTGTGGTATGAGATGTAAGTTAACACTATTTGGGTTCCTCTTCGAGAGTGTGTGACACATTTGCCATTGCGGCGTGCCAGTACTGGACCTTCGGGTCATTGCCTTTGCGGTGTATTTGTCTTCGAGACGTATGCCATTGCGGCGTATTTGCCATTGCGGCATATTTTCCATTGCGGCGTATTTGTCATTGTGACGTTTTTCCTTCGGGCGAGGTACCTATTTCGGATAACAGTACTTGGCAAGGCTTCGGCCACATGCACGTGCAAACACTTTTGAGATGGTTTCTTTGACTATTTTCCCTAGTGTATCGCCCTTTCCGGAATTGGTCCTTTGAACTATTCGATATATCTTTGTGGCAATTACCTTTTGGGAATTTGAACTCTTGGAATTTCTATTTTTGAGGCTTGAATTGCCTACACTGGCATTATATGAGATTTTCCTTATGGCTTTTACTTGAGATTTTATTCTCCTCTTTGGAGATATATTTGCCTTATGGCGTGTTTGAGATGGGATCTCTTTATGCATGTTTTGGGTTTGTCAAGATGGCGGGTTTAGATTTTCCCCTATACCATATTTGATGTTTTATGAATGCCGATGATATGAGGCTCGTTACTTTTTGCGTTTTATGGGTTATTTTATCTCTTTTGAGATTATATGTTTGTGTAGTGATACCATATTATCACTTGATGTAATCATACACTTTAGTTGTCCCTTCTCACTCGAGAATATTATCACATTATCCTTATGCTCATATTATCGCTTATCTCTGTTAACTAATTTGTTTAGCTAGACTGACCCGTGTATTTTATACTCGGGTCAAACCGAGGTGTTTCAGGTTAGGTACATTTGGACTTAGCCTATTTTACTTCCATAGGGACTCTATTCTGCTAGCTCTTTTTGATATAGCTTTTTGTGTAGTCCCTTTTGGTTTGCTACTATGATATGTATATTCTTTTGACTCGCTTGTATTTTGTGGTTGCTATACCACTTGACATGTATCATTTTGTATATTCTGGGATGTATCTGTATATGTGTGTGTGTGTATATATATATATATATGTGATGGTCTATTGTTCTGTGATGTGTTTTGCATTCAAGTTGTTGTATTTTGTCTGATAGATCCTATAGCCACCTATGGCTTTGTATTAAGTATTTATTGGATATGTCGATCCACTTGAGATAAAAAAATATGGCATTTGTCGACGTACTCAATAGATATTTAAGACAAGGCTATAGATGGTCGCTCCTATCCAGCCCTATTCTCTGCATTAGCAGACAGTATTACCCAGTAATACTCTTTGTTAATGTAGGTCTCGCGGTGGGGCATTATAGAATGATTGATTTTAAAGGAAGAAATATATGTTTATTGAACTGTGTTTTAGCTTACAGATTGATTACAAGAATAGGAAAATAATCTATTTCAAAGTTATTTATTACTCTTGTGTATAAACAACAAATTTATAAACGTGTATAAATAAACAATTGTTCTATTTTTCATCCATTTTAGTTGTCTGTTTTGAAATTTAACTTTGTAAGTAATTGCAATTAATGTAACTCAAATATTTTAATTAAAAGGAAAGAAAACGTTGATTGCAATTAATAGATTTAATAAAATAAATGCACGTTTTGTGTTAAACAAAAAGGGTGTTTTAATGGAAATAAAATATCATTTTGGGAAAACCAAATTGAACGTTTTCATTTTTAAGGTAAGTTTAATTTTTTTATGCGTAGATAAAAACCTAAATGCATACAAATTTGAATATTATTTGAGTTAATGAAGTTAATTTGGTTACGTTTCAGAAAAATTGAATTTCAAAAGGTTGTGCGGTGTACATGGTCCCTTCATTTCTTTTGTTATTAATTGTTGCATGAACGTATTAAAATAGTTATATTATTAATACTTAATATATTCATTTCTCCTTCTGTTTAATACCTGGCCCTAGACTTTTAGGTTGTATTTAATTCTTTCCACCTCATTTTCACGTATACAAAATTTTACTTTCCTTTGGTTTGTAAACTTTTCCATTCCTACGTACATTTCCTTATGCATTATTAATGCCTGAAGCTTTCAAAATAAATTGTGACATTTAGTTTTTACCCTCCACCTTCATTTCCTAATTATAAATAACCTGCAGCTTATTTCTTCATTTGCCTTTTGTTTCTCCTGACACCTCATATTCAAAAGCTCTTATTCTTGCAAATCCAAAAGCTTTCTTTTATGAAACATGATTTTTTTTAATTTTTCCGTACACGTCCTGTCCTCATCTTAGTTGTTCTTCAATCTTTTCCTGAAGCCTCATCTTGAGAAAAACGTAAGTATTAAAATTTGTTTTTTTGCGTACTAATTATTATTTTAATAATATTTCTTATAACATGAATATCTTTTGCATACAAATTTTGATTCAAGCGCGATTTCTTCTGTTAGATTCATATTTAAATTCCACACAACATGAAATTGATTTAGTTGAAATTGGAGACTGTTGAGTTTTGCGCTTCTGTTTGGATTTTTATGGGCTAAAATCAAAGATGAGTGTTTTAACCCACTCACAACATCTAAAATTTCTTGTGTTAGTTAAATCAAATTTATGACGTGATTAGAAATTTATTGATTGTTGTGTGGGATGTTAAATTGTCATTCTAGTTAAATTTGACTTTTATTCCAATTAATCATCGTTTAATTTAATATTGAATTTAAATTTTCAATTTGATACCCGTATTGATTATCAGTTATCTATTGGTGTTTGTTGATTGATTTGGATGATGAATTATGATGTATGTTTGATTGTTGATATTGGATGACTGGATGTTGTATTTTATTTTGTTATGACTGCAAGTTCCCTATGGGTTGAAATGATACATACTCGAATGATCTATATATTAGGAAAAAATCGTTATGGGTTGAAATGATAGACTCGAGCGATTTTATGGATTTTATTTAATTCGAGATTGCGGTTTGAAATGATATATAACCGTAAAATTGTAAATTGCGGATTGAAATGATAAATATCCGTATTACTTGACCCTAGGGTAGAAAATTATATACGGACACCGGATTGATTAACTTAAATGATTTTGAATCTTGGAAATTTGAATCTAGTTGATTGGTATTTTGAAATAGAAATTGGTTTATATAAAGTTAATTATTTTCGTTAATCCTAGTGTAAATGCTGAAATTGGAATTGATTTAGTGAATTATTCAAAGGATTTAAATTGAAATTTTAAAGTTGAAGTGTCAAATATAAATGGATTTATCTGAATTGAGTTATTGAAATTGTTGGTTAGAACTTTGAAATCTATTTAAAATTAACTTAAACTATTTCCATTAAATTAACTATTTTAATCAATTTAAACTATTTTAATTTATATTTATCTATTTTAACCTATAAAAATCCAATTTAATATATTTTAC
The DNA here is from genome assembly GCA_030737815.1 of Allium fistulosum. NCBI lineage: Eukaryota > Viridiplantae > Streptophyta > Magnoliopsida > Asparagales > Amaryllidaceae > Allium > Allium fistulosum. Next base: position 910,410,878 of record CM060907.1, on the reverse strand, counting down.
CAATTTTTAACAAATTAAATTTATTTAATCTATTTTAATTCTAATTAAACTATTTTAAATCTATTCAATCCAATTTAAGTCTATTTAAACTATTTTAAATCTATTTAATATCATTTAAATATATTTAAATCATTTTTAAATCTAATTAAATTAAATTTAAATCTATTTAAACTATTTTACCATTCAAACTATTTTAATCCATTCAAACTATTTTTAACTATTATTAAAACTATTTATAATTACCTAAACTATTTTCTAAAATCTCAGAGTGTGTAAAGTTGAAGTATTTATAGTTAAATCCTTAATGATGATACAACCTAAGTTGTAATTTGGAATTGATACTTTTTTTGAAAATTTACATATTGAGTAAATATGATTTTTGAAAGTGAAATATGATTTGAAAGTGAATATGATTTTTGAAGTGGATACAGTTTGAAAGTGAATATGATTTCGAAAGAGATATGATTTGAAAATCGAATATGATATTTTGATATAAATTGTGAATCGACTTTTGAAATGTAAAAGAACCACCGGTGTGAAATAAGCGTTCGGTTGTTAAAGAGACCGGGATCGGATATTGTCATAATCTCTGCCGATACCGAAAACCACTTTAACAACTGTGCACGTGGTGGAGATTCCAGAAATGAGGTAGGATGGTTTGGTGAATGATTATGTATGAGGTATTTACGTGATCCTGACTCCCGTGAGTCAGCTTGATGTGGCTAAAATCAGGAGCTACGCCGGGCCAAGTGAGGTCATTCCTCATATCGGGCATGCTTCTTCGATACTATATTCTGACTTTGTGATTGATTTGGTGGCCACCCTTGATTTTTGATTTGGGAGTCTGTTTCGAGGTGGGCGGTAGTAGCCGCTATGCGTTACCACCAGTTCGGATACGCAAATGGTATATCTACCCTGGAATTGCCTCGAGTGCCGTGTCGCATGCCCTATCGTGCCTTCTACGAGTTTGTTTTGTACCATACTATGGAGTGCCCTCTGATAGCCCTCCAGTTTACGGATGAATTACGGTACTGTATAGACTATGGGAATATATAAAAATGTGTTAAGGGGGATATGGGTAACGCCTTAACGCTATTTTAATATTTTTACTTTACTGTGGACATATTATAATAGCGTATTGTACTACATAGTAGATAGTTTAACGAATCCTAAGGAGACGTGAATCTCGAATATCTCTTAAATTATTGCACTCACGTTAGACACTGGATAGGAGATGTCAAACCCCGTAAACATCTCTGATGTCGTTCCACTCATAATTATTTACCATTGATTTAACTTACATAAGATATTTTAGTTCTGACTCGAGTGTTTTGTCTTTTCAATTCGCTCGAGTCAGCCTGAGCATTTCTGGGTTGAAGACCTTATTTCTGGAGGACGAAGACAAATATTTGTACTAGTATTATTTATTATATTATGTTGCATCATGTTGTTCTGCTGCATTTATTATTTATTTCTTCCTGTTTCTGTAACTCTGATTTTGTGCTGTAAAAGAATAGTTAAATGTATTTATAAAACAACTTTATGAACTGTTATTTGATTATTATATTTTTTCATTCTGCTGCGAGATTCTGTATTTGTTTTATTTCTTTATCTTTTTCTTATTTACCCCATAACAATCTGCCCTTTTGAATGGTTTGAGTCTAGCACGTGTGTCTGCTTAAAACATCCAAAAAGGCAGGTCGTTACATGTACTTACATAATTTATTTCATATTTAATATCTAAAATAATCAATGAATTCATTATTTAAGTATTACATACATTTTATTGCATTTTATTTCACATGTATTATTTACTTATAATGTTTGATATCCATTTAATATTAATATTCATCAGTAAATCCTTTCAGTCATTTTCTTGAGTTTATAATCATTTACCTAAACAGTATTGTAATGACCCAGAATTTTGGATATTTGAAATTGGAATATTTAATTGATTTTAAATATCTAAAAGTTAATTTTTAACTTGAATTTCAAATATAACTATTTATTGGATAATTTAATTATTGAATTTAATAATTGGAAAATTGGTTAAAATATTGAATCTTGAGTTTTAAGCTTTATAAAAATAATTTAAAGGCTTATAAAATTTATATTAATAATAATGAAGAAACTTTTTAAATTGAATTTAAAAGTGATTTGTTCAGTTTTAAAAATATATCGTTAAATTTACATTTAAAAATAGCCTTCCGGGGCACAGTCTCGGAATTTGACGAAACTAGTTCCATTGGATCCATAATAGTGTATTATTATCGGATTTCAAATTTCTTAGTGTTTGGAGTTATCGTGTGGTCGTACGGGTTAAAAACGCACTGAAATTAATATCGGAAATTCAATATAATAATTGTATTTTCCCCATACGATTGAATTAGGACTCGAAACCTTTTCCATTGCGTTCAAAATAGTGGTATAACATTATAAATACCGAGTGGCACACCTCGATAGGGGTTCGAAATTTTGGGTTGCGTAAATCGAGACGGTTTTAAAAATAAAATAATTATATGTTGACTTAACTATATATTCACATCAGCCTCCATTCTTTCACCTTAATCACTTTCTTTCTCCATCAACCACCCTGACAACCTAATCTAGGTTAGTACCTACCCTTTGCTCTTTTAAAATCATGTTTCCTCCTAATGGTAAATGCAAAAAAAGAAATTATATATATATATATAAACCGTTTGTTCTCTTTCAAACGTAAACTCCTCCCCCTAATCCAACGGCCCACCATCAACGGCGCCGATCTAAGGCGTTTCAAGCCTATGCTCTAACTAGAGAAATGTCGGCGTGGATGAATAGAGCTTCTTCAACGGTGGAGATGGGTTGTAGTTCATCATGGCGGTGGTGATTCGCTTCCAAAAGGGCAACAACGTTTATGGGTTTACGGCGAGCTCTGGTCATCTAGGGTTGGGGGTCACTAAAGGAAAAGTGTAGGGGAGGGGCATGGCTATCTTCGGCCAAAATCTGGTGGCACGATATTGACTATGGCGGTGGAAATTAGAGGATGAACGGAAAATCTCGTTCTTGATTTTCCTCGATGGTGGCGGCAAATTGGAGGGCACGACCTGTTGCGTGGGGAAGCGGAAGGCGTGAGCTCTTGACTGGCCATGTAAGGAAGCTTCCAGGCACGTGCGGTGGTGATGGGGCATGGTGGAAGGTAGCGGCCCTGGGTGGGTTAGTTTGTTCGTGAACGAGGAGGAAGAAGGTTTTGGCGGCTAATTCGTTTTAAATGGGTAATTAGTGTTTTAAGTATGTAATTAAGAAAATATTATATTATTTATTTCAATAACCTTAGAACTGTGATAACTTACTCATTTTAGGTCAGTTTCGAACAAAACGAGTTGCCTTAGGATAAAAACGTCGAATACTATGAGATGGGATTAGGTTGGTGGAGAATTAAGCTTGTTGGATTTTACCTTGAATTCGGATGTTATTCGAATTCAAACGGAATGTTTTGGCGACTTCTAAAATAAAGGTGAGTTAATCTCACTCGATTTTGAACCACTGCAATTAATTTTAAGTAGTTAAAATTTAATTATTGATTGATTGGTTGAATTGATATATTTTTATCAGTTGAATGTTATATTATATATAGTAGAATATATATTGGAGTGATTGATATTCCCGCATATATATAGCGGATGAGACCCCATGCGCCCCGCATAATAGCGGTTGACCCTATATACCGCGATATCCCCCTCGAAGTGGGATTTGTATTTTTATATAGTGCTAACATCTATGGATGCAGGGAAAACAGGTTGGAGGGATCCAACTAGATTCCTCAAAAATGTAGAATTTAATTTCATATATAGTGATATATGAACTGTTGAATAATCTGTAGTAGATTATAGTGTAATTTGCTGACCCAGATTTTGATATTTTAAAATATCATAAATATATATATTGTGTTTGAAGGGAAATTTCAAAAGGATTTTGGAAGTGAAGTATTTATATTGAAATTTGGATTAATTAAAAGAAATGAATTTGGGAAAAATAAATAGTTTGATTTTAAAGTTGTACTTGATAAATTTTCGGAATATGAAAAAAATTAAAGATTTTGGAATAATGTAAACAAAAGGATTTTAAATAATAAAGCTTAAGCGATATTTGTTTAAGTGTAAAAGGATTTATTTTTATAAATCGAATTTTAAGTAGTTGGAAAAATAAAATGGAAAATGTGAAAAATAAAATATAAAATTGTTGTTCCAGATTTAAATAAGATTTTAAATTTATAAAAAGGAAGTGAAATCTAAATTTAGTTGGGTTATTTAAGGAATTGATTTGAAAATGGAATTCAAATTAGAAATTGATTTATAACTGATTAAGTATTGTGAAACCGCTATAAACGGGAAATGAGGCTATGGAATTTATAAACATGGTTTATAAATAAAACGAAATGATTATCAGTGGATAAAATTAAGATATAAATTCACGGTGAGAATTTATAACGAGATGGGTAATTCGTTTTAAAAAGAAAAGATAGTTTTTTCTTTTGAAAATGTGAAAAAGGGTATTTACGGAATTGGGACGTAAATCAAATTGGAAATAAATCGAGAGAGATTTATAAATGTTAGGCTGGTTATATTGGAATTGGAAAATATATTTTTATCGAGAAATTTAGTTTCTTTTAAAAAAAAGAGGATTTTTAATTATTAACTAGATAATTTAAAAAGTGTTTTAAGAATATTTCAGAAAATTAACTATTTAGTTGTTTTAAATTGTTTAAAGTATATTTAATTATTAATTAAGTTAGTTTATATTAAGTTAATTGTTTTTTAAGAATTAATCAATATTATTATTTTAAAAGATAAATTATTCAATATTAATATTATATAATAACTTTTATTTTAAGAGTAATTGCCTAAGTTTAACTTGGAAATTTATATAGAAATTTTATAAGTGTATTTTTTGAGAAAGTTATTAAATAAAGTTTTGGAAAGTAACGGTATACTTTCGTGGCGAAATCGGAGGCAGTGAGTGCCTACAGTTGAGTTTTGGATTTCTCTGGTATAGAGACGTAACCATTGAGCTGTGAATCCATGGTTGATACCGCAGTGGTACTTTCAATATTATTTTAAAAAAGGGTTTTCAAATATTTTTGAAAAGCATAGTTGTGGATATACTAAATTCGGCAAGACAAGTATATATATTTTGGATAAAGAGATTTAATTTATATAAAATTAAATAAAATGAGACTTGGTGTTTTTAGTGGAAAGGAAATATTTGGTTGAATGATTGTTTATTTGATAGTTAAATAACCGACTATAAAATCTGGACCCAAAATATAACTTGGGAATATCTAGAAGAAACACGGGAATTATATGGTACAGTTACCGTTCGAGGTGCTATATTGTACGTATAAACTTGTTTCGTTCTTCTAGGACATTTATAAGGAAATCCGTCCACTAAAGGTTTGGAGGTGATCTCCGATCTTATTTTCATCTATTTATTTCCTAAATAACCGGGGTTGAGTTTACCGAGAAATATCGAACGTTGTTTCGAAGAGACCGGGATCAGATAAGTTATCTGAAAACCACTTCGATCCAACGAGTACGTTTTCGAAGAGAAAACAAGAGCATGGAGTCGAAGATGGAGTAGTGAAGTGCAAGGGCTAATCGCTACTAATCCTGAGGATGATTCCAAAACAGATGTAGTAGGAATAGTGTCTTTGGTTCTGTTCGACCCAGAACGGACTTGTATGGATGAATGCTATCAGTACATGGTCATTGGAGGACAATGAGCATTCTAAGTGAAAATTCCTCAAAAAGGTAATCTTAGCCTCTAACCTCATCAACCGGGAATGACTGAAAAGCAGGGGAGATGCAGCAAGGCTAAGTGGGTCGCACCCAATTAGTGTATGTTTATCGCCTTTCTAGATACCCTTGGATATTATTTTATTACTACGATGCATGGAAGGAGCTCGAAAAAGGGTGGGAACACCCGGGGTGATAGCATATTTGGTTTATCCAGGTTAGGGATAGTCCGGTCTTGTGTTGTAGGGGATCCCAGTATGGTCCTCGGTACATTTTTCTAGACGTGTACTGTGACAGGTGATACTCAAGTGCCTAGTCATTTGTATGGAATCCATTCTTCAATACGTGACCTTTACGGTTTTGGTTGTAAAGCCTAGTATGCTAGAATTTAATTAATGTAACAATTTAAGCTATTTGAATAAGCATTTGTACTTAGCCACTATTATAATATCAAATGATTTTGATATGAAATGTTTTGGTTATCGTAAGGTAAAAACCCGTCGTGTTTATGTGTGGCGTGGTCTTACGAGATACCTTTGTTTTTCAAAGGATTTTTATAACTTTAATAATTCAAATTGAGTGTGTTTTCTCACGCTGGTTTTCTAGACCGACTTGGGTGTTATTTTATTATAATGCTCGGGTCAGACCGAGTATCACAGATACAGGATAGGATGCTATGGAGCTTAGGAGACGAATTGGATGGCAAAGACGTATTACACATATTTGATTTATATTCCACAGTGTATTGTAGGCTGTATATTCAGCACTTGTGAGGATAAGTTATTATAACAGTCCTGTATTGTGTTGTACTTTGATGATGTAATGTGTAAGTAACAGTTATAGTTCTTTTTGTATAAAGATATGTTATTATCTATTGTATGTTGTTCCGCTGCGATTGTGAGATTCTGTGTGGTTATTTCTATTTTCTTCTTCTACCTCTTTCTTCTTTTCTCTAACAATCTGGTATTTCTGGCATTCGATTGCTCGGCATGTAATACAGTGAACGTATTGATGTCGATTTTCGAGCGTCGAAAATTCGAGGCCTTCATAAGTATTTACTTTTTACTATTAAATTTAATTACAAGAATTTCACAATATTAACTTACATTTATAACATTTCATGTACATCAAATTCCTCATTTATAAACATTTGTTCATTTGAAGCATTTTGTTATTAACATTTTACTTGTATAATATTCTATTACATATTCCTATTTAACATTACAACTTTTTAAACATTCCTGGTAAGTTATATATATGTTTTATAGAATGAAACTGAATGTTACACAAGTTTATCTTTCATTTTAGTTAACCAAATGTTCAATAATTACATCTTCTAAATTTTCATATCCTTTGATTTACAAGTTTCAAATTTCCAATTCCTTATATATTTCATTAATCACTTAGCATCAAATTACTTATTTACATTTTAGAAGTTCTAATAATTAATATAGTCAAAATTATAATTATCTATAATTTCTAGAAACTTAAGAACTAAATGTCGGGTTCATTTCAAATCATATGAAATAATATATATATATATATATATATATATATATACTAATAACTTTTATATATATCAAATCATATTTAGACATACAAAATTAGGATTTGTTTATCAAAACTAATGTGTAGTAAAAACTACTACAACGGCCTTCCCACTTTGAAAATTGAAAATGAACGTTGATGATGCGTGCACTCACTACCGAAATTATTTTCCAGCGACAAAGAGGGGAGTACAGAACTTATTTACTTTTAAATTTTTCTTTTTAAATCATTTATTTCAAGTAATATTTGAGAATATTTATCCAAAATACTTCAAATAATATTTAGTATTATATTCCCAAAGATCCTTTGAAAACAAATTTCAACCCCGGAACGTAAGTTCTCAAATTTCCAATTAAATTCATTTTATTTATAAATGTTATTTTGCAATCAATATTTATAAAATTTCACTTCCTATCAAACTAATATATCAAATACAATTATTAGTACTTCAAAATCAAGTAAATATTTCAAACCATACTTCAAAAATAGCAATTCCAATTTGTTTTTCAAGCATATTACTAAATAAATTTCCCAAATCGTTTATTTTCTTATTTATATTGTCCATTCATATAATATATTTAAAATTATACATTTAAAGAAACTTATATAAATTTTACTTGAAATATTCATTTTCAAAACTTCATTTGCGAATCAATCATCTTTAATACTTTAATGCTTTACAAAAATTCAACCGTAAAATTTCTTACTTCATTTATAAATACCATTTAAAAAATCTTAAATAACATCCTTATAAATATATGTAAACTATTTGAAAATAATTATTTATATTATTACTTTTTTTAAAAGGAGTTATTGAAAACCTTAAATCCATTATTTATAAATTTTATTAGTTTTAAATCAAAAATACTTTTCAAACATCTTTAATTAATTAATAATCATTAACTTTAAATGTTTTATTGAATTAATAATTTCTCACAATATTTAAAACACTAATAATTAACTATTAAACTATGTTGTACATAAATAAACAATATTTTAAACATTTTAAAGTATTTAGAAAAGAAAAAGGAAAAAATGACCAAAATATCCTTTATCAAAATACTTTTATAACTCGATGTCTTAACAAGTTTATCCTCGTTCTTGCAAACTCTAGCCATGCGTTGATCAGGCGCAAGGTTAGAATTCTCCCAGTACTTAGTAGACCTGCTTCAACACCCAGTGAAATACTTAAAACATTTAAAAATAGATAGGGAAAGCACATTCCCTCATGGATCGCAGTTACGCAATGGTAATGCCGCTATCCCAGCGGAATCACTTGTAAATGTTGGCTTCCCACCTCTCGACTTATGCCATGGTTCATAGATCGCAGCTACGCAATGGTTACGCCGCTATCCTAGCGGAATCACTTGTAGCTATAGGCATCCCGCCCCTCGATTTATGTTATGCATCAATAGATCGTAGCTACACAATGGTTACGCCGCTATCCCAACGGAATCACTTGTAGTTGTGGGCATCACACCCCTCGATTTACGCTATTCAACAATATCAAATGAGTATAATAAGTGACCCACCAAAGGGATCCGATACGTGTTCCTATCGAGTAGGACCCCGATTTCCGATGGACACCCCGCGCGGAGTTCCAAAACCCTACCAAGTAGGAATGCGATTTCCGATGGAAGGTACTTCCCATATCATTTATTCAAAATATATCATACCATATATAGTACCCTTTCAAAATCATAACTTCAAATATCGCACTTATATAAATTCCATTATATATAAGATTTCATTTTCTAATAGAGTACTTTCCAAAATCAATAGTCTCGAATATATCAAATCATTCTTATATAAATTCCGTTATATATAATATTTATCTCTTCAGATCGAATACCTTCCAAAATTAAAAGTTTTCAAAATCTCCTTATACTTATATAAAGTCCATCTTATATAAGAATCAAAATTTTTCCCAAAATCAAATTCGCTGCATGAAGAGCCATATAGGATTGAACATCTTTGCTTTATAAAAGGTTTTTGAACTTAGAATAGTTTTGTATATAAAATAGTTTGTAAAATAGTTTTGTATATAAAATAGTTTGTAAAATAGTTTGTATGTAAAATTTGTTTGTAAAATAGTTTTGTATGTAAAATTTGTTTGTAAAATGGTTTTGGATAAGATAAAATAAAAGAAAAATAGTTTTGTAATATGGTTTTAAATTAATAGTAGTTTTGCGTAAAAAGAAAAATTCCATTTTAAATTACAAAGATATCCAACCCAACAACTTTCAATTTCAACGTCAAAGCATATCAATAATATTAGAACATAAGATGTACATATGCCATCATCACGCAAAATCACATTCGATCTCTCGCTCGATCACACAAGTTCGCTTTTGAACTAGTATTTGTTCATTCGACTTCCCTAAGGCGGACTTGGATAAGGTTTCTTGACTAGAAACCATCATTCTCCTTACATAGCCATATACTACGATAGAGAATTTTAGAATCAAACCAAAAATCCATATCAAATATTCGCCATCAGGAATCGAATGAAAATCCTAACACGAAATGGTGTAATTCACCTCGAACGTGTGTACTCAAATCCAGATCAAATTAATTATGCGAGTAAAACAATATACGTACAACTTACATATTTATTCCAATTTGTTTCATCATTATTACATTTTCAATTTAACTTCATTATTAATCTCATTGATTAACACAAATATCACTTCATATTTTAATATTTGTTTCACAGAATTTCTCCATTTAATATAAAACATTAATATATTCATTCTCATAACATTGCTTATATTTCTCTTCATTTTAAATTACATTCAATTTCACATGTAATATTTCTCATTTAGTACTACATTTATTTGCGAATCATTTCATAAGAAATTTCCTTAAGTTTATAACCAATTTATAAAGGCTTAATTCCTTTTTATAAGACATTGTTCGAGTTTAAAGTTATCACAACTTTAATTATAACTATTTATTGCAACATCCATTTATTTCATAAACAATTTATAAGTTATGACTTTATTTATAATCATTTCACCTTTAGTTCATATTTGTTTATCGAATTTGTTTTCACTTTTACTTTTCAAATTAATTTATGGCACATTTCATAACTTTTAATTAAGTTTATAAACACCCTTTTTTCAATTTAATCTCATTTACAGCATTTCCTTAATCACAATTCCAATTTAAACATTCCAAGGCTTAAAGTTCACACTTGTATATTATTACATTACATGTCAAGAATGTATACAACAATTCTATTCATTTACTAAACATATGTATAACAAATTAACCTTGTTTCACTTGCTTTCAAATTAAGGTTATCAAATTCAACTGTATAATTCAACACAATAACTAAATTTCAATTGTATATTAATTCAGAAGTTTCGACTATGCAAATATCCAGATATTCCTTTTTTATTTAAATAGTTGAAACTACCAATCAACAAACAACAGATTCACAACAAAATATTTCAATCTCATAAACAAATATCCTAATTATTCACTTTTGAATAATACTACTATTATTTTCAAAATATTAGGAAACCAATTTCTAAGACATCAGAGTTTTAGATCTCAAATTTTCAGTTTTAATTATTATTATTAAGACTAAACTTAGAAATCATGTTCATATAATTATTCACTTTATTCTCATTAATATACCATTATTAAACTAGTGTTTAGTCCATAAATTCAATCAACAATTGTAACGACCCCGAATTTTAATTAAGTTTAAATTGTTAATTAATTTCATTTTTTGAATAAAAATAGTGAAATTAATTGATAAATGAATGCGAGTTTCCCTGAATTCAAATAAATTCTGTATAAATCATTTAAATTTTAAATATTGTATATATGTATATATTTGATTTGAATTTGAATCTTAAATAAATGGTTTAAAATTTAATATAAAATTATATAGACTTTTCACACAAGAAGAAAGGAAATAAATAAATGATTTGAATTTAAAATTGATGCTTAATAATAATTTGAATTTATAAAAAAAATATAAGATAAATTATAAAAATAAAATAAAATGAATCCATAAATAAATTCAAAATAGCATGTTAGTAAACTATGTAAAGGTATAAAATAACACATTAGGTATATATGTAGACTCGTAAAAGAATGAAACAAATAAATATATATAAGATAAACTATAAAATATAGAGTAACACATGGATAAATTTTAACAACATATTAAAAATAGAAATAAATAAATAAAATAAAATACAAATATATATGAAAAAATGTATACATGAATTAGTTTACAAAAGAAAACTAATATACATTCAAGGATATAAACAAAATAGACTACAAAAATAAATATGAGAAGTAAGATATAGTACCAACAAAAATACTAACAACATAAATAAGAAATGTATTTCTTCTCTAACTCAAACAAACCATAGCTCATCAGTAAAACATATGACGACATATATTTGCAGGCAAGAGAAATCATATTGGTATATATGAAATTAAAAGGGCAAGTATGTTCAAGTATTCAAACATATGAAGACATAAAGGACATTAGCTGTAACAACCCGCATATTTTATGATTGAATATTTAAGTATTTTTATTTAAATATTTTATCGTTAGTCAGATTATAGTCCGAAAAGCTACTTTTTGCAAACAGTCGAATTAGGACTCGAGACCACCCCCATTGAGTTCAAAACGCCGTTTGCGCTCTTTTTAAGTATAAACTTTGATATGTTTAGAGATAGTAGAATTTTGCTACTTTTTCCACTTAGGGCTTTGGTCTTGTTTCAGCTCATTAGACCCAAGCTTGACCCCTCCTCTCTTCATTACCTTACTTCTATTTACTAATACTTAAGCTTTTGCAACAATGGAGAGAGGAATGGGAAATTAAAACTCCAAGCCCTAGTTTTCTTTTGCAAATCAAGTTCTAGCTCCAAAACTAGTAGAAGAAGCTTTGGTAAGTCTCCTCTTCTTCTCCTCCAACTCATTCTCTTATCAATTTCAGAAATTCCTAAACCTAATTTAGGAAATGTTTCTCTTTTTAGCTTAGATTCAAGCTTGTTGAGTTGGAATTGAAGAGTGATTGTCATTGCCATTGTTCTATAGCTTCTTCATCCTTGTTTTTGTGCATAAAGGTGATATTTTTATCTCACATCTATGTCTATATCTATCTTCATTGTTAGGTATGAATTCCTAACACTTGTCCATGTGCATTTGGTTTTGGTTTGGATTGACTTTGGGTATATTCCAATTTTTGGTGTTTTGGTTCAATTTTTGTGATAATCCTATTATGGATATTTGGACATTGATGATTGAGGCATAACGAAGAGCCGTTAAGGTTGGGTTGTCACATGGCATAATTGCTTAGTCGTTGTTGCTCGTCCGATCGTATCAGTATCGTTTTGGCCATCATTGGTCCAGGTTCAGGAAATGCCAGAAATTCCAGTTTCAGAAATCTGAATTGATATTTCAGACGTCTGAATATTATTCTGGGAAAATTTCTATTCCCAGATTCAGACGTCTGAATCAGAGGCTTCAGACGTCTGAATTGGTTCGTTTACAACCAGTCCAGATTCAGACGACTAAATCTAGCCACCAGACGTCTGAATGCAACCAGAAAGAAATTAGGCTTAAATTGCCTATTTCAGACGTCTGAAATATTTCATTCAGACGTCTGAATCTGTGTTCTGGAAAATATTTAATTTTCCAGATTCAGACGTCTGAACCATTTATTTCAGACGTCTGAATCTGCTATCTTTTGGCCAATTTGCCTATTTTTCTGGATTTTACAAATGTAATCGATTCGTGTTGATTCCCGTTTATTGTTATCATATTTATCAACTTCGATGACCGTTTCTTTGGGATTTTTGGAATATCCATTTTTGATGGATTCAGTATCGATTTCTTTGGATTTGATTCACGTCTTCGAATGTGGATTTTTGTGATTGATTGTTTCTACAATCATTTTGTGATTTGTCACTTTTAAATACAAAGGTTTCTATACTGGTAGTAAATATTTAAACCCTTTTACAAAGATGATTTTAACTCTATTTTTAATATAAAGTTCTTTTACAAAACCGTTTTCTAATCTATTAGTATATACAAACCTTTACCTCATTCGAATGAGAAAATATAATTAAACGGCTTAGCAAAACAAGTGGTATGAAACGCTTGCGTTTACTTCGTTGGTTAATTTTTGGACTTGTTCAATTGAAAATCTTGTGACAATTTTCGAGTGGAAATCTACAATTTGTTCGTAAATATTTGAGCTAAGCTAGTGGTTATGGGACATGAAGCTAAACTCTTATATTTACTGGCTTAGTGTAATCGACACTTTTATTGATCGATGATGATCAATTTGTGATTTAGACTAGCGATGTGCGATGTCTATTTGTCTGCGAGGGAGACTAAACCCCGTTTCTATGGAACTTCGGTTCAATTTGGCGGGGTAGCGACCCTTGGTCTTCGGACCGTTTATGGAGCTTCGGCTCAATTTTTAATGGTTAGCGACCATGGAATAGCGTTCCATTTGTGATACACGTATTGGTGAGCTTTCATGCTCCCGTTTGTGATAGGCCTCCCCCTTTGTGATTTCTGGATTTCTTGTTGTGATTCCCGAAATTTGTGTTTCACCTCTTTTGTGATTGGCAATGATATGTTTGTCAATATTTGATGTTTGGTGAATAAAATAAAGAATGTGAAGTTCTTTTTGATGCTTTGAGATTTCTTGAGATATTGTATGATTTTGTTGTTGTTTAAAACATACTTGACATAGCTTGACAATTGTTATCATACGTTATTATTGTATCTCTGCTTATATCTCATTCCTTTATCTGATATTTATAGCTAGACTGATCCGTTTATTATTTTCTTATTAAATAATACTCGGGTTAGACCGAGATGTTACAGGTGCTTCTGCTTGACTCCTCGTTTGGGATTATTATTCTGACTTTTGGCTAACTACTTAGAATAGTAGTTCATTTTGTTGTATACATTTGCGATATAGACTCCACGATGTATACTTATTCTTTTGTGTAGCACTTGTAACTATTCTTTTGTGAGATTGTGGATCTTGTAGACCACTGCTCTGATAAACACTTTTAAGTGTTATATATTCATATCTATTTCCTCCTTTGTGATATGAATGTCTGTGATTGATTTGTGTTATATTTATTTCTATATTTGTTTCCAAAGATATTATAGCCACCATGTAGTAGCTTTGAGTTTGTATCGGAATGTCGGATTTCCTCTTGAGATGAAATGCATGTTATACTATCTGACATACCGGTGCTCGCACAAAGCAATTACACGGATGGTCGCTCCTCAACAGCCTTATTCTCCGCGCTAGTTGACGGCATTACCTCGTAGTGTCCTTGGCTAGCGTGGGTATAGAGGTGGGGTGTCACAGCTTGGTATCAGAGCCAAACTTCGGAACGATGTAGAATAATCTAACAAGGATCATTGTCCTAAGTCTTTCTTAGGAGTCGTGCCTTTGGATTTTATTCGAGTCAATTAGACCCGTTCTATCCTATTTTCTTTTATGATTCCTTGTTTTATCAATCAAGGTTGATTGAAATTCATTCTGTGAATAACTTTTTCTTCTTTCTTTCTTTCTTAAAGAAGAAGAAATGGTTGGATCTGGTAGTCCTAGCGCTGGTCAATCCAGTAGTCCTTCTCAGAATGGCGTATTCATGTCTGCCCAGCAACTTTTGGATCTTTTAAAGAATCAAAAGTTTATTTGTGCTTTGTGTAAGAACCCCGAAATGGTTTGACCTCTAAAACTTGAAGTTCCTTTCCATCAGCTTGTGGATATCACTCTTCGACATGAAGAGGTTGGTAAAGGAAATGATAGTGATATTGGGGTTTCCAAGAAGAGGCATAATAAGTTCAAGAGCCTTAATCCCAATAAGAGAGTGAAGCAAACTACTTTGGTGGCAAGGACTCCAATCCCTAATCGTGGAGAATGCTACAATTGTGGTTCCACTGACCACTATGCAAAGGAGTGTCTCCAACCCCTCCATTGTCGCTATTGCAAAAGTTTGAGTCATCATATATCTGTGTGTCCCATACTTCAAGCAAGAAGGAGGGAAAGCTAAAGGTTGTGCAAGCCTCTTCTAGCACTTCTCTTGGTCAAGGTATCCATTCTATCCTTGATGGCATTATTGTGTTTCGTGAGCATCCTATTCGAGTTCTTTTTGATACGGGTGCGTCCCATTCTTTTATTTCTAAAGAACTTGTTGATACTTTTTCTTTGGATGTTATGTGTTTGATGACTTCTTTGAGAATTGTGAATCCGGTTGGTGGATCCGCGACACTCAATTTATTGTGTAAAGATGTCGAGATTATTTTATGTGATTTTTCTTTCCTAGCCGATTTGCATGTCATGCGCTATTTAGGCTTTGGAATGATTTTGGGAATGGATTAGCTTAACCGTTATGAAGCTCATATCCTATGTCCTGAGCGAACTATTTATGTTCGACATCCTCAATCTGTTAAGCAGATTTCTGTAGTTCTTAAAGATTCGGATTCCACTTTGGCAGCTTCCTTATATTCTTTAAATCCTCATGACGACGATAATGATGATGAGGAGGATGTCATTTCTCTTATTCACGTTGTTCGTGAATTTTCCGACATATTCGAGCCCGTTCTAGGATTGCCACCTAAGCGAGCGATTGAGTTCAAAATTAATCTTATCCCTGGAGCTCAACCTATCACTCGTCCTCCTTATCGCATATCCAATAAGGAAAATGAGGAGATGCGCAAACAATTTTCCGAATTGGAGACGAAGCGGTTTATTCGCTCTAGTTCCTCGCCTTGGGGAGCTTCGGCTATTTTTGTGAAGAAATCCTATGGTACACTTAGGCTTTGCGTTGACTACCGCAAGCTTAATGACCTCACTATCAAGAATAAATATCCATTGCCTCGGATTGATGATCTATTCGATCAACTTAGTGGTGCTAGAGTCTTTTCACAGTTAGACTTAGCAACCAGTTTTCATTAGCTTCACATTGCAGAGGATAGCATTCCTTTGACATCGTTCCGTACTCGTTATGGATCTTATGAATGGCTTGTTATGCCATTTGGTTTGACAAATGCTTCGGCTTATTTCATCGACCTTATGAATCGGGTTTTTAAAGACTTCCTCGACCGATTTGTTCTCATCTTTATAGATGATATTCTTATTTATTCTAAAACCGAAGAGGAGCATGAAGAACATCTTCGGATTGTGTTGGAAACTCTTAGGAGTAACCAATTAAAAGCAAAATTTTCTAAATGCCGCTTTTGGCAATCTCGTGTGAAGTTTCTTGGTCATATTATTTTCGAATTCGGAATTTCTGTGGATCCTTCAAAGATTGAAGCAATTCAAAATTGGAAGAGACCGGAGAGTGTGACGGAAATCCATAGCTTTCTTGGATTGGCGGGCTATTACCGTCGTTTCATAAAAGACTTCTCTAAGATTTCCGTACCTCTTACTAGTTTGACAAAGAAGGGAGTTAAATACATTTGGTCGGACAAATGTGAAGCTTCATTTCAAAGATTAAAAGAACTCCTTTCCGATGCTCCTATTCTTGTGATTCCCGAAGGAAACCAAGATTGTTTTGTGTATACCGATGCTAGTCGCGTTGGTTTGGGTGCCGTTCTTATGCAAAGAGAACGTGTTATTGCTTATGCTTCTAGGCAATTGAAGCCAGCCGAGACTAGATATGCCACTCATGATTTAGAGCTCGCGGCTATTGTTTTCGCTCTTCAAATTTGGCATCATTATCTTTTGGGAGAAAAATTTATTCTTTATACCGATCATAAATCTTTGAAGTATTTATTTTCTCAAAAGGAACTTAATTTGCATCAACATCGTTGGCTCGAATTTCTTGCATCTTACGATCTTGATATTCTTTATACTCCCGGAAAGGGAAATCGTGTTGCCGACGCCCTTAGCCGAAAGCAACAAGCGGTTGTTTCTATGATGATATCCGAATGGAACGATCTCGAGACTTTGTCTACTTGTGAGATTCGAGATCGTGTATCCGATTTATGTTCATCTCTTGTTTTATGTAGCCTTGAGGCTCATCCATCTCTTTTGGACCGCATTCTTGAAGTTCAAAAACTAGATCCCGAATTGGTTCTTCTTGGCCAAAATTTGAGGGATAAAATTGATATTGAAGGTATGAAAGACTTTGGTATTGATTCTCGTGGCGGTATTCGAAAATTTGGTAGACTTGTCATACCAAATATTAGTGATCTTCGCAAAGACATATTAGAAGATTCCCATCATTCTAAATTCACCATTCATCCCGGTAGTAGTAAAATGTACGCGGATATGAAGCGACTTTATTATTGGGAGGGAATGAAATTTGATATCGCTAACTTCGTTAAGCGTTGCATGACTTGCCAACTCATTAAGGCCGAGCATCAAAGGCCCAGAGGGTTATTGCAACCTTTAGACATCCCTATGTGGAAGTGGGATCATATTTCCATGGATTTTATTGACGGCCTTCCCCGTTCTCGTTCGGGTCATGATAGCTTGTGGGTGATAGTTGATAGACTTACTAAATCCGCCCATTTTATTCCCGTTCGGTCTAATCGGACCGTTCCTCTTTTGGCCAAACTCTTTATTAAAGAAATTGTTAAATTGCATGAAGTTCCTACTTCTATTGTTAGTGATCATGATCCATTGTTTACTAGTGGATTTTGGAAGAGCCTTCAAAAAGCTTTGGGAACGAAGCTTAATTTTAGCACCGCTTATCATCCGCAGTCCGATGGACAAACCGAGCGTGTGAATCAAACTCTTGAAGATCTTCTTCGTGCATGTGTTCTTGACTTTGGTGGAAGTTGGGAAGATCATATTTCACTAGTTTAATTATCCTATAATAATAGCTTCCAATCTAGTATTGGTATGACACCTTTCGAGGCACTCTATGGAAGGTCGTGCCGATCTCCGTCTTGCTGGCTTGAGGCCGGTGAGAAACTGGTTTTAGGTCTAGATCTTATTCGTGATTCCACAGAAAAGATTGATCTTATTCGCCATAGGATGAAAGAAGCCCAGAGTAGACAAAAATCCTATGCCGATAACCGAAGAAGGAGATTAGAATTTTCTGTGGGAGATTTTGTGTTTATTCATGTATCACCTATGAAGGGTGTTGTGCGTTTCAGTCGATCGGGAAAATTAGCACCTCGATATATTGGCCCATTTCCCATCACCGAACGTATTGGTTCCGTGGCTTATCGCCTTTCGTTACCGGCTCAGTTTTCTGCTATTCATGACGTGTTTCACGTCTCTCAACTACGGAAATGCCTTCGAGATTCTGACACTATTCTTGAGCCCAGTGTTGTTGAAGAAATTGAAGTTCCGCCTAATTTAACATATGAGCAACATCCTATTCGTGTTATTGCTTCAAAGGTTAAACGCCTTCAAAATAAAGACGTTCCTCTTGTGAAAGTTCAATGGTCCTCAAATCTTAAGGATTGCTCTTGGGAATACATAGAATTCATCGAGCAAACACATCCGGACTTAATCTCTTGAGCTCGTTGAGGTGAACTTCTTATTTCAAATTTCTTCTTTTTGTGTTGATATGCTTATATGGTTGTTACTTTTTGTTTATTTATTTCTTATGATTGCAAGGATGCAATTTCTTTAAGGGGGGAGTCTGTAACAACCCGCATATTTTATGATTGAATATTTAAATATTTTTATTTAAATTTTTTGTCGTTAGTCGGATAATAGTCCGGAAAGCTACTTTTTGCAAACAGTCGAATTAGGACTCGAGACCACCCCCATTGAGTTCAAAACGCCGTTTGCGCTCTTTTTAAGTATAAACTTTGATATGTTTAGAGATAGTAGAATTTTGCTACTTTTTCCACTTAGGGCTTTGGTCTTGTTTCAGCTCATTAGACCCAAGCTTGACCCCTCCTCTCTTCATTACCTTACTTCTATTTCCTAATACTTAAGCTTTTGCAACAATGGAGAGAGGAATGGGAAATTAAAACTCCAAGCCCTAGTTTTCTTTTGCAAATCAAGTTCTAGCTCCAAAACTAGTAGAAGAAGCTTTGGTAAGTCTCCTCTTCTTCTCCTCCAACTCATTCTCTTATCAATTTCAGAAATTCCTAAACCTAATTTAGGAAATGTTTCTCTTTTTAGCTTAGATTCAAGCTTGTTGAGTTGGAATTGAAGAGTGATTGTCATTGCCATTGTTCTATAGCTTCTTCATCCTTGTTTTTGTGCATAAAGGTGATATTTTTATCTCACATCTATGTCTATATCTATCTTCGTTGTTAGGTATGAATTCCTAACTCTTGTCTATGTGCATTTGGTTTTGGTTTGGATTGACTTTGTTTATATTCCAATTTTTGGTGTTTTGGTTCAATTTTTGTGATAATCCTATTATGGATATTTGGACATTGACGATTGAGGCGTATCGAAGAGCCGTTAAGGCTGGGTTGTCACATGGCATAATTCCTTAGCCGTTGTTGCTCGTCCGATCGTATCGATATCGTTTTGGCCATCATTGGTCCAGGTTCAGGAAATGCCATAAATTCCTGTTTCAGACGTCTGAATTGATATTTCAGACGTCTGAATATTATTCTGGGAAAATTTCTATTCCCAGATTCAGACGTCTGAATCAGATACTTCAGACGTCTGAATTGGTTCGTTTACAACACGTCCAGATTCAGACGACTAAATATAGCCACCAGACGTCTGAATGCAACCAAAAAGAAATTAGGCTTAAATTGCCTATTTCAGACGTCTGAAATATTTTGTTCAGATGTCTGAATCTGTGTTCTGGAAAATATTTAATTTTCCAGGTTCAGACGTCTGAACCATTTATTTCAAACGTCTGAATCTGCTATCTTTTGGCCAATTTGCCTATTTTTCTGGATTTTACAAATGTAATCGATTCGTGTTGATTCCCGTTTATTGTTATCATATTTATCGACTTCGATGACCGTTTCTTTGGGATTTTTGGAATATCCATTTTTGATGGATTCAGTATCGAGTTCTTTGGATTTGATTCACGTCTTCGAATGTGGATTTTTGTGATTGATTGTTTCTACAATCATTTTGTGATTTGTCACTTTTAAATACAAAGGTTTCTATACTGGTAGTAAATATTTAAACCCTTTTACAAAGATGATTTTAACTCTATTTTTAATATAAAGTTCTTTTACAAAACCGTTTTCTAATCTATTAGTATATACAAACCTTTACCTCATTCGAATGAGAAAATATAATTAAACGGCTTAGCAAAACAAGTGGTATGAAATGCTTGCGTTTACTTCGTCGGTTAAATTTTGGACTTGTTCGATTGAAAATCTTGTGACAATTTTCGAGTGGAAATCTACAATTTGTTCATAAATATTTGAGCTAAGCTAGTGGTTATGGGACATGAAGCTAAACTCTTATATTTACTGGCTTAGTGTAATCGACACTTTTATTGATCGATGATGATCATTTTGTGATTTAGACTAGCGATGTGCGATGTCTATTTTTCTGCAAGGGAGACTAAACCCCGTTTTTGTGGAACTTCAGTTCAATTTGGCGGGGTAGCGACCCGTGGTCTTCGGACCGTTTTTGGAGCTTCGGCTCAATTTTTAATGGTTAGCGACCATGGAATAGCGTTCCATTTGTGATACACGTGTTGGTAAGCTTTCATGCTCCCGTTTGTGAGAGGCCTCCCCCTTTGTGATTTCTGGATTTCTTATTGTGATTCCCGGAATTTGTGTTTCACCTCTTTTGTGATTGGTAATGATATGTTTGTCAATATTTGATGTTTGGTGAATAAAATAAAGAATGTGAAGTTCTTTTTGATGCTTTGAGATTTCTTGAGATATTGTATGATTTTGTTGTTGTTTAAAACATACTTGACACAGCTTGACACAATTGTTATCATACGTTATTATTGTATCTCTGCTTATATCTCATTCCTTTATCTGATATTTATAGCTAGACTAGTCCATTTATTATTTTCTTATTAAATAATACTCGGGTCAGACCGAGATGTTACAGGTGCTTCTGCTTGACTCCTCGTCTGGGATTATTATTCTAACTTTTGGCTAACTACTTAGAATAGTAGTTCATTTTGTTGTATACATTTGTGATATAGACTCCATGATGTATACTTATTCTTTTGTGTAGCACTTGTAACTATTCTTTTGTGAGATTGTGGATCTTGTAGACCACTGCTCTGATAAACACTTTTAAGTGTTATATATTCATATCTATTTCCGCCTTTGTGATATGAATGTCTGTGATTGATTTGTGTTATATTAATTTCTATATTTGTTTCCGAAGATATTATAGCCACCATGTAGTAGCTTTGAGTTTGTATCGGAATGTCGGATTTCCTCTGGAGATGAAATGCATGTTATACTATCTGACATACCGGTGCTCGCACAAAGCAATTACACGGATGGTCGCTCCTCAATAGCCTTATTCTCCACGCTAGTTGACGGCATTACCCCATAGTGTCCTTGGCTAGCATGGGTATAGAGGTGGGGCGTCACATTAGCATTGAATGTTTGCATCTCTAAGTACATACAATATCATTTCAGCCCCCATTCGTTTGAAAAAAAATCCCTGGCCAAACTTTAAACAAGAAAATATTTTCAGTACAAAGAAGAGAAAAATATCACTGATAAATTATACAAACAAGAAAAGATATTATACCCTGTAACTTCACTTTCCATATATCAATCTTCATTCTAGTTTCATCCACCAGAAGCTAAGCAAATCTGAAGTGAATATAATTTCAAACTTAAACAAAAATTCAACTGCAAACAACAATAATTCAATCAACTACAAACCAGAGATCAAAAGCTTCAGCTTGCAATTTCAAAACCTGGTTCAACAGTGGAAACTCTGTTTATCTCTGGAAACAAGGTGAGCAAACTCTTAACCCTTTATTTATATATAAATCTTGATCTGCCTGTGATAAATGCTTGATTGTGTGATAATGAAATGTTTGGATATGAATGCAATGTTTGCAATATGAAATGTCTGTGTATATAAGAGTTTATATCACTCTGTTAAACTCTACAAGCTCTCTCTTTTAAAACAAACAATATGTGAGTAAACTCTAAACTTTAAGCTAAATCATCTTATGCATGTTAAAATTTATGATAGAGATGATGGGTTTGCATGATATATATGTTTAAATTTGCTGTATATGTATATGTATGTCTGTGCAAAGTATATCTGGCCTCTGTTCTTGATTTACAAACCCAAATTACTCAAAGTAAAATTCATACCTCCTCATACAAACGTTTTCAGGCTTTGTTGATTAAAGAAATTTTGATGGTAATCGTGATATCTTATTTTTAGAAATGTTTTCAAGAGAATCTATTAAGTAATTTTTTGGAAAACAAGAAACTACAGAGAAAATCAAATCAAGGCAGAAAATCAATTGATTAAATTTCATGTTTTGATTATATTACTGGTTTCGTGTTTGGAAATGATGAATTTTGATAATAATATCAAGATTTTTAAGTTCGTATGTACTGAGATAATGCGAGTTGAACGGATATCGGGCTTTGGTCAAATTCCGGCGATCGCGAGGTCTGGTAGCATCGGAAACGTGGCTGAAGTTTGCTAAGAGGTCAAGGGTTCTGGCAAAAATGGTATATGGATTTTTTTTGTGACTGTGGTGGCCGGACAACATTGAAATAGGGTTTTATGCCCAGTTTTGATCGAGGTGGTTCTTGGGTGATTTAGTATGGAGGCTGATGAGATATAGTGTAGTATGTTATAGGACATGGCATTAATTAACTTGTACAATTATATGTTTATTTACTTCATTCAACTGTACGTGTGATGAGATAAAACCTTCCTTTGCCAGCCTATACATATTTGTTTACTTTGGTTTCATACTTATCTACATATATTTCTTCTTCTTTTGCAAGTGTACATACTTGAATATATATTTCTTACTTTGTTTGTTAACTCGGCTGAAGACAATTTGGTGGCTAAAGAGATTTGCATTTATTCCTTTGTCTTCTTTCATTTCCATGTGTATATATTTATCTTACTTGTCCTTGTTTATACTTATTCAATTTTGTATGAATACTTGAGTGTACTTTACTATCTTATATTTATATCCAATTTGATTTATTTCTTTTTGACTTGTCTTATTATTTTGTAATGTAAATAGATAATTTCTATTTTTAATTAGTTGTTAAAGTTTTGCAAATGTATTTACTTGATATTTTTATAAACTCAAATTATTATTAAACCATTTACTTGAGATTTCAAACTCAAATTCAATATATATATATATATATATATAATTTCAAATTTACTCATATATTACATATACATACATATATTCACATATATATACAGGATTTAAATTCATATGATTTAATATATGTTTTATTTGAATTGGGGAAACTCGCTTCAATTTACAATTAATTTTACAATTTTAATTCAAAAATTCAATTAAATATCAATTTAAATTAAATTAAAATCCGGGGTCGTTACAACAATAATAGCCAATGCTTATAAACTGACAAAATTTAACTAATCAACAATAAATGATAATAATTAAATATTATCATTTCATAAAACAAACACATTACAAATAACTGTATTAGTTATAAAAATTTAGTCCTTTATATATCATATAATATTAGGAAAAATTACTTCATTTCAAAACTAATATAAAACATTTTATAACACTAACAAATACATGCTCTCGTATATATATACACACACTCAGACAAACTCATTCTAGGATACCACTACCCTATCTCTATTGAGTTAACTCCAACAGGCTAAGGTATGTCTAAACCAAAGCTCTGATACCAACTATAATGACCCACCTTTTTGGACGGTTTAAATCGACAATAAAACACATATGTCTAATTCAAACCATTCAAAAGGGAGGATTGTTAATGGGGTAAATAAGAAAATAAAAGAATACGAAGGAAAAACAAAAACACTGAATCTCGCAGCGGAATGAAAAAATATAATAATCAAATAAACAGTTCATGAAGTTGTTTTACAAAATAACATTTGATTACACATTTACGATTCAAATCAGAGTTATACACCAGGAATAAACAAATAATGCAGCGGAACACAGGATGCAGTGGAAAAATCATAATAAATAATAATAATAATAATAATATACTGAATCTTCGTCTTCGTCCTCCAGAAAATAGTCTTACATACACTAAAAATCTCAAACTGACCCAAGTGTAATGAAAAGACAAAACACTCGAGTCAGAACTAAAAGATCTTATGTAAGTCAAATCAAAATAAGTAGAATATAAATATTAGTACGATGGCTTCAGAGATGTTACGCGATTTCCATCCCCTATCAAGTGTACAATGTGGATATAATTATTTTAAAGGATTTCAAATGATTCGAAATACCAATCTTAATCATTTTAATTAAAATAAATCCGAGGTTCAACATAATATTTCAAATAATTCAATTCCAATAAATAATCCAAATTCAAGAAATTGTATGGATATACATATATCATTCCAAGCCACCTCGATTTGACATCACTAGAGAAATGCTCCACCCAGGCCGACCCTATCCCGGCCGCCATGACTTCTCCGCCTCAGCCAAAGTCCACTGCCGTCACCGCCGTATAATCCCAAATCATGGCGAATCTGATGATCACCGACCCAAAGTAGCCGTACAGATCTACTCCCCTAGAAGCCCTCTCCAATGAAGTGCCTTCCAATCGCTCCCAGGACGAAGATCCACCGTCCAATCTCAAACCCCCCAATATGAATGGTCGAGAATAAATCGCCAATTTCTGGCCAAACGGTGAGCCAAATCGAAAAACGAATCACTGCAGTGGATTACGCTCATCGAGAGCTTTCCAACGATATATAATTTGATTAGTTTTGAGAAGTTTGATTTTGAAATTGATTTGGAAATTGAATTTTGGGTTTTGTAATTGGAATTTGGTTTCTGCCATTGAAGAAAGGAACAGATAGAAGTTGATGTACGTACAAACTAATCTGAAAGACTGCTAGGGTTTGAGAAACAAAACTATTTATATAGACAAGGCCCGATGTAACAACCCTGTATTTTACAATTATTTTTAAATTGATATTTCCAGATTTAAAAAGCTTTATTTATGAAAAAGAATAAATTTTGTTATTTTAAATATAAACTTTGAGTTTGATATGGATTAGAATTACAAATATGACTGAATAGAATAATTTTCCAAAAAGTGAATTTTGGTTAAAATAGTCAAACTTTGACTTTTAAATTTAAATTTTAAATATTTGAAATTATAAATTTTATCTTTTATTATGAAAATAGATTTAATAACATGAATACTGCTTTTCGTTTCGTTGAAAACGGAGTTAAACTGCAAAAGATATGTACATTTCAATTTTGAGTATAAATTGTTTATTTTGCAATTTTGTTATTTTAAATTGTATAAATTATATTTTTCTTTGTCATATTTTATTTTTATATGTGTTAATATGTTATTTTATGTATATTTTGTCTTTTAAATATTTATAAAGTGATGTTTGAATTTTTCCAAAGCTCATTGAATTTATTTTCTATTTTTAAAGGTAGTTTCCATTTTTCTGCTATTTTATTCATTTAAATTATATTTAATTAAAATTTATTTATTCATTTTTATGTATGCATTTTTTTTATGTTTTTATCTCTATTTATAAATATTTTTCATGTACATACAATTTTCCCAAAGTTCATTTCATTTATTTTCAAATTTTCAAGCCTAATTTACATTTTCTTTGTTATTTTCTTAATTTAATTATATTTAATTAATATTTATTTATTTATTTTTGTTTATTTACTATATTTTCGTGTTTTATCTGTATTTATACATATTTTACATGTATTTAAAATTTAAAAAGAAATGGTGGAAATTTGAAAGGTTTTATAACTCTTGTAACTCCAATGTCCTTTTATCTACCGACCTTTCATTTCTCAACCTCCTCTTTATTGATTTTTGGCTGTACCTTTACACCATCTTTCAGCCACATTCCTCACTCTTTCTCACGAAAATTTTATCATCTTTCTTGAGAAAAAAACTCATGGCCATTTGTTTTACAAAAATTTGGTAAATTCTATCATCTTTCTTCTTGTTTTTATGATTTTTCTATTGATTGTTGCATTGATCCTTCTTGTGTTTTGCTAGGCCTAGCCTCTACCACCACCACCACAATCCTCTCCACCATCATTTGCAGCAGCTCCTCCTCCTAATCCTCTGCCATGATCATGCCATACCATTCCCTTGACAAAAATCCCACAAAAACTTGCACAAAACTCCTTAAAACATTGCCTAGACCACACATATCATCACCTACCCTCCATATCTTGCTTTGGCCGCCACCTACTCCACCTCCACCACCAATAGACGACCTAAAACCCACTACCACACCTGTACCTAACCCCCTACTGATCTGGCCGTGCCTAAGGTTGCCTTGGCCGTGGCCTTTGGTTGCATGAAATCATGTTTGTTTGCCCTATAGTTGTAGTTCCATGCACACATACCTTTGCATCATCTTTTCCTATGTATGGACGACTTGTTGAACCCAAAACCTGATCCAAAACCCTTCCATTACAGTGCTTTTACAGCCCATTGCTGAAGCATATGAGGTAGAAAGCAAGTGCAAGCATTTCTATTTGATTCTGTGCAGTCTATTCTAGTGTAGTTTTGATCGTAGCTGATTTGAAACTCATCGTTGTTATATTGTTTTGTTTGACTTGTATTCAAGGGATTTGATACTTTGGCTCCTCCACTCTTATTTGAATCGTGTTATCGTGCTTGTTTGGATCTCATTCGTGCATTCGTCGTTGTGTCTCCAGCGCAAAACAGTGAGTTATTCTCACCAGACAATATGTACCTATATAACTGATAAACCGACACCATTTGAATATGTAATGTATATCATCATGTTATATATGTTTATATTATTATCATATGATGTTCACACCTGTTATTACACTTATTATATCATATGTTACTGTTATTTAATGTTATTATGTTATTTATATCTGTTATCACCATTGCAAGTTCCCTGTAGATTAGAATCACTATGGGTTGAAATGATACATATCCGAACGGACTTTAGAATAGGGAAAAATCGTTATGGGCTGAAATGATAGGCCTGAACGATTTTTATTTAATTTATTTTAACTTGGGATTGCGGGTTTGAAATGATAGAACCCGGATTTTTCTTTTTTTTTACTGCGGATTGAAATGATACATATCCGTATCACTTGACCTAGGTTAGAAAACTATATACAGGCCCGTGGTTATTTTATAAAGTGTTTTGGATATTTTTAAGTATTTTAAAAATATAAATTTATGAAATTTGATTTAAATAGATTTTTAAATGTTTTAAAATAAAGAAATTATGATTTTTCTATGAGTTAAAATGTAATTTATGAATGGTTAAATTGGATTATTGAAATATAACTTAAGTTTGGAATTTGGAATTTTGGTTAAAAATGATATTTAAGTTATATGAATTAAAATGGAAATTTAATTATATTTGGAAATGGTAAATATGATAATTTGATTAATTTGAATTTAAGCGATTTATTAAAGTATTATTGATTTTTCTATGAGTTTAAGTGGTTAAATAAATGAATGTTTAAAAGTGATCTTTTAAAATATAACTTGACTAGGAAATGTGAAATTTGGTTTTAATTAAAGGGTTAAGTTAATTAAATAAAATTGGAAATTTGGTTAAATTAGTTAAATGGTAATTTAAATTTGAAGTGTTAAGTTATTTGTTGAAATGTGAAGAATTGGAAACTTTTACACTTAAATTTATTAAGTAAATTGTTGAAAATTGGATTTAATTATAAGAAATTTATTGTGAAAAAGATACATGTTAAATGATATGTAAATGAACATTTTAAATGTTAAATTATGATTTTTAAAATGTTTAAAGAGTTTAAAATGAAGTTATTTAATTGCTGGAAATACACTAAAAAGCTGGAAATCACTTTTAATAGCATTCAGAAATGCTATGGTTCTGAATTACACTAAAAATTGAATAAAAGGGCTACTACAGCATTTCTGAAATGCTGCAGTTGCTGTAGTTGAACTTATAGGCTAATATTGAACTCAGGCCTATTATAGCATTCTCTGGAAATGCTATAATGGTCTGCAGTCTTTGCTGAAACCAAATTTAACCCTTGTTTTGAAATCTGAACTACCGCAGCACTTCTGAAATGCTGTCTTTTCTGTTTTGAACTATAATTTAACTAAAAACTGAGTTTTAATAGCAGTTTTAAGTGCTGTCTTTGCTGAATTAAAAATGTTTTCATATATAACTTATAACAGTTGTTTTTAAATGCTGTGAAATGCTGAAATTTTAATAATTAGGGTTTTTGACTTAGTAAACGAACTCAGAATGGTTTGAAACTTTGGAAATTGAATACTTGATTTGAAAATATAATAATTACACTTTTAAAAGGTTTAAATGAATTATTTTGATTGGAATATAAACTATTTAAAGGTGATTTGAAATGATAGTAAATGAACGATATCTTTGAATTTAAAAGGTAATTAAAGTTGAATATTTGGATTTGTAAGGATATGATATTTTATTATATTAAAATGATTTGAAATGAAGATTTGGAAAGATTGATATTTGATATATTAAAATGATTTGAAATGAAGTTTTGGAAAGATATGATATTTTGAGATATTGAAATGATTTAGAATTGATAAATCTTTATTTTGATAAATATATGGTTTTGAAATGATATTTTATTTTGAAGTAAAGTATTGTTTAAAAGTTATAACCACGGGTTATAATAACGATTGGTTGTTAAAGAGACCGGGATCGGATATGGACATACTCTCTGTCGATACCGAAAACCACTTTGACAACTATGTACGCGGTGGAGTTTCCAGAATGAAGTAGGATGGTGGCGACGATCCTAAGGTATATACGTGGACCCAACTCCCGTGAGTTGGCATAAGGTGGCTAAAACAGGAGCGATTGACGGACCAAGGAGGTAGCACCTCTTATCGGACACACTTCTTCGATACCATTCTATTACTTGTGATTGATTTGGTGGCCACCCTTGATTGGGAGTGTTGTTCGAGGTGGGCGGTAGTGGCTGCTATGCGTCACCACTAGTCCGGATGCGTAATTGGTATATCTACCCTGGCATTGCCTA
Source organism: Allium fistulosum (assembly GCA_030737815.1). Lineage (NCBI taxonomy): Eukaryota > Viridiplantae > Streptophyta > Magnoliopsida > Asparagales > Amaryllidaceae > Allium > Allium fistulosum. The sequence goes on along the minus strand of CM060907.1, from coordinate 910,381,461 downwards.
GTTGTGCCGTGTCACCTACCATATCGAGCTTTACTACGATTATGATTTTAAGATCCGACCGCGTTAAGGTTCTCCATCCCCTTAACGCTATTTTCTATATGATTATACTTTACTTATTTAGACACTATTATAATAGCGAATATTACTACATAGTAGATATTTTAACGGATCCTTAGAGGATGGGCGGTCCCGAGCATCTTCTAAGTTACTTGTACCTTTATTACAGTTCACTTGAGTTGGTTTACATTATATAAGTATATATTGTCCTGACTCGAGTGTTTTGTGTTTTGCTTTACGCTCGGGTCAGCCTGAGTTATTCACAGATTTGGATTTCCACTCTCTTGGAGATTTGAATCGCTGGAGATTATCTGCTTGTCATGTCCTATCTATTTAAATTCTGTTGTTCTACTCAGCTTGTACTTGGTTATATTATTGAGACTTCTGTGGTTCTCTATTTCTTTTGGTATATCTTATGTAACTCTGACATATTTATATAGTAGCTTCATGAACTACTATTTCTTTTACTTCCGCTGCATTATATTACTCTGTGATCTGTGATTATATTTATTTACTGCATATTCTGAGATTTGCCAAATTTTATTTACAACGCGGTATTTTGAGCAACTCAATTCCGGCATGAGTGTCTACCTATACACTTATAATGGATGCGAATGGTTGAAAATATCGGGTCGTTACAGTTGGTATCAGAGCTTTGGCTTTGAGGCAAAACTCAGCATATGGAGTAGATTTATTTACAGAATCACTTTCGTTCGAGTTTGAATCTTTTCCTCTTGATTCGAATTTCCTTTGAATTTTTGGAACTTTCCCTGCGGTTCCAAAATTCATTCTTATCCCTCACTATTCATCTTCTTTTGATTTTGGAGTATCACATAACTCCACTCCGAATGATCTTTATAGTGAATTGGTTGTCTCGCCAATATTCTAATTTTCTGGTAAAGGGGGAAACTCCTTTTCAAATTTGCATCGATTCACCAGAGATTTATATCTATCCTTGGTTTAGATGCTAATATCTTTTGTTATTCCAAACTCTATCTCTTGAGATCAGATGTAGATTTACCCCAGAAAAAAAATACACATTTGATCTTATTCATTAAGTCACGGTTGACCCGGTTAAGGTTGCCTGCGATTTATTTAAGCTTACCCATCTCCCTACTTTGTTATTTAATCATCTTGTCTTTTGTTCCAACCTACCTTCAAAACATTTTGAATTGTATTTGTAAATCTGTAATTAATATTTTGTTTTATATTGTGTTGTTTGAGTTGTTGATGTTGATTTGGGTTTCCGATCGATTCGTCTGATCAACGCTATCGATAGGATTTCTAAAACACTTTGACAGAACAAACTGACACAATATTATAAAAAAAATGATTATTAATAAATTTGATTTAAATTGATAATTTGAAATGATAATACTTGATTTATCATTTATTGTTCTACAAATGAATTTATAAATAGTTGTTTATAAATTTATTTGGGAACTGAAATGAATTTAAAACAAGAAATTTAAAGAATTTAATTTCCGATGGTTTCAAACCTTGTGTTTAAAATTTTTAAAAGGATGTTATTTAAAGTATTTTGAATAAAAATTTGTCTCTAAAGGATTTTAAAGTATAAAAATTAAGTGCTCTTCTCTTTGTCGCTGGAAAATAATTTCGGTGATGACTGCAGCATCATCGACGTTCATTTTAGAGTTTCGAAGTGAAGAGACTGTTCTGTAGTCTTGCTACAGCTTTGTTTTGGGGAATTTAATTAATATGAATTTCTAAAAATATGACTTGATTTATAATATATATAGATATATGATTTAAATTTGATTTGACATATTATGTACATATATTTATTTATCTCTAACTGGTTTAAAGGAAATCGGAAATTAATTCTTACATTTTTTTCTTCTTAATTTCAATTATAAAAAGAAAAAAAAATTGGACAAAGGATTCAAACTTGAGATAATTGAATCAGAAATTTTTATTTATATAACACACAATTTCATTCCAATATAACTTACCTAAATTACACAGAAGTTGAATATGAAATTGGATAATATACAATATAGAAAGGATTTTATAAATAAAATTTGAGTGGTTATAATAAATGTTATACACTTAAATTTTAGTTATAAAGATTAACAGAGGTAAATAGTGAAAAAGGAATTTAAAGAGATTTTATTTAAATAACTTAATAATCAAATTTGATTTACTATGGAACCTTAAGTCTAACCTAGGAATTTTGATAAAGGTTATTTCCTAAAATGAATATGTTGTATAATAAATAATGTATCTTTGAATAGATAAAATAAAATACATTTGAATTGGACTTTTGGTAATAAAGTTTATTTAACTTGAATTCATAGTTTAATTGATGTCTAAATGAATAAATGTGTAAAGAAATTTGATTGTTATATTTGCTATGATAAATATTTTATTTATGAAATTGATATGTCTTGAAAAATGAATAATTATGATTTAAATAGTTAAAATGTATTTTAACATCACTAAAACTTGATAATTGAGAATTTGGTTTTCAAATGGAAATTTTAAGTGTAACTTATTAAAGGAATATCTATTTATGAAATGGGTATTTTAAATAAAGTGTTAGGTTATGTGTTAAATTAAGAGCTAACTAAAATAGTGAACTTTTAACTTAATAAATGAAGTATAGTTTGATTTGAATATTCCATTCATAAAAGTTTGTTTTAATAAGTCATAAGTTAAATGATATCCAAATGAATATTTCTGGTATTAAACTGATTTGAAATATTAATATATCTACTGTAGCATTTTATAAGTGCTGCTATTTTGAAAATACAGTGTTTTGGAAATTTTTATAATTGAATGAACTTAGAAATGTTACAACTTTAAAATGAATATTGTTTGACCTTGAATTAAAATGGTTTAAATGAAGATTTTTTTAGGGTGTTATGATTTTCTAAGTATTATGTTTTTTTTTTTAAAAGAATAACTTGTCCAAAGTGTTATGATTTTAGAAGTGTGATTTCCAAATGATAAACATCCCTAAATTGTTATGATTTCAAAGCATTATGGTTTTAAATTTATTATCTTGTTTTGTTTTTTCCAAACTATCTTTTGGTTGTCCTTATTTCTCTTATCTTGTTACAGAATGGGAAGGCTATTGCTTATACCAGTCTATTTAGAAATCTTTCTGTAATCTTTGATAATCTTTGTTACTCATCTGGATCTGAACACTGTTTTTCCATTCATAGACCGTCGGTCAAGTGAAAAGGGAGATTCAGACTCTAGAGGATCTTTTTCGTGCTTATATTCTTGATTTGATCAACTCCATCTTGTTAAACTTACCTATAACAATAGTTATCAGGTGTAATTCCAATCTTCTTATCATCTTGTCTTAATTCTATTTCATTCTATCTTTTTCTGTGCTTTCTCGTACCTCGTTCCTTTTCGGGGACGAAAAGCTTTGAGTGGGGGAGAGTGTAACAACCCTGTATTTTTCAATTATTTTTAAATTGATATTTCCAGATTTAAAAAGCTTTATTTATGAAAAAGAATAAATTTTGTTATTTTAAATATAAACTTTGAGTTTTATATGGATTAGAATTACAAATATGACTGAATAGAATAATTTTCCAAAAAGTGAATTTTGGTTAAAATAGTCAAACTTTGACTTTTAAATTTAAATTTTAAATATTTGAAATTATAAATTTTATCTTTTATTATGAAAATAGATTTAATAACATGAATACTGCTTTTCGTTTCGTTGAAAACGGAGTTAAACTGCAAAAGATATGTACATTTCAATTTTGAGTATAAATTGTTTATTTTGCAATTTTGTTATTTTAAATTGTATAAATTATATTTTTCTTTGTCATATTTTATTTTTATATGTGTTAATATGTTATTTTATGTATATTTTGTCTTTTAAATATTTATAAAGTGATGTTTGAATTTTTCCAAAGCTCATTGAATTTATTTTCTATTTTTAAAGGTAGTTTCCATTTTTCTGCTATTTTATTCATTTAAATTATATTTAATTAAAATTTATTTATTCATTTTTATGTATGCATTTTTTTTTTTATGTTTTTATCTCTATTTATAAATATTTTTCATGTACATACAATTTTCCCAAAGTTCATTTCATTTATTTTCAAATTTTCAAGCCTAATTTACATTTTCTTTGTTATTTTCTTAATTTAATTATATTTAATTAATATTTATTTATTTATTTTTGTTTATTTACTATATTTTCGTGTTTTATCTGTATTTATACATATTTTACATGTATTTAAAATTTAAAAAGAAATGGTGGAAATTTGAAAGGTTTTATAACTCTTGTAACTCCAATGTCCTTTTATCTACCGACCTTTCATTTCTCAACCTCCTCTTTATTGATTTTTGGCTGTACCTTTACACCATCTTTCAGCCACATTCCTCACTCTTTCTCACGAAAATTTTATCATCTTTCTTGAGAAAAAAACTCATGGCCATTTGTTTTACAAAAATTTGGTAAATTCTATCATCTTTCTTCTTGTTTTTATGATTTTTCTATTGATTGTTGCATTGATCCTTCTTGTGTTTTGCTAGGCCTAGCCTCTACCACCACCACCACCATCCTCTCCACCATCATTTGCAGCAGCTCCTCCTCCTAATCCTCTGCCATGATCATGCCATACCATTCCCTTGACCAAAATCCCACAAAAACTTGCACAAAACTCCTTAAAACATTGCCTAGACCACACATATCATCACCTACCCTCCATATCTTGCTTTGGCCGCCACCTACTCCACCTCCACCACCAATAGACGACCTAAAACCCACTACCACACCTGTACCTAACCCCCTACTGATCTGGCCGTGCCTAAGGTTGCCTTGGCCGTGGCCTTTGGTTGCATGAAATCATGTTTGTTTGCCCTATAGTTGTAGTTCCATGCACACATACCTTTGCATCATCTTTTCCTATGTATGGACGACTTGTTGAACCCAAAACCTGATCCAAAACCCTTCCATTACAGTGCTTTTACAGCCCATTGCTGAAGCATATGAGGTAGAAAGCAAGTGCAAGCATTTCTATTTGATTCTGTGCAGTCTATTCTAGTGTAGTTTTGATCGTAGCTGATTTGAAACTCATCGTTGTTATATTGTTTTGTTTGACTTGTATTCAAGGGATTTGATACTTTGGCTCCTCCACTCTTATTTGAATCGTGTTATCGTGCTTGTTTGGATCTCATTCGTGCATTCGTCGTTGTGTCTCCAGCGCAAAACAGTGAGTTATTCTCACCAGACAATATGTACCTATATAACTGATAAACCGACACCATTTGAATATGTAATGTATATCATCATGTTATATATGTTTATATTATTATCATATGATGTTCACACCTGTTATTACACTTATTATATCATATGTTACTGTTATTTAATGTTATTATGTTATTTATATCTGTTATCACCATTGCAAGTTCCCTGTAGATTAGAATCACTATGGGTTGAAATGATACATACCCGAACGGACTTTAGAATAGGGAAAAATCGTTATGGGCTGAAATGATAGGCCTGAACGATTTTTATTTAATTTATTTTAACTTGGGATTGCGGGTTTGAAATGATAGAACCCGGATTTTTCTTTTTTTTTACTGCGGATTGAAATGATACATATCCGTATCACTTGACCTAGGTTAGAAAACTATATACAGGCCCGTGGTTATTTTATAAAGTGTTTTGGATATTTTTAAGTATTTTAAAAATATAAATTTATGAAATTTGATTTAAATAGATTTTTAAATGTTTTAAAATAAAGAAATTATGATTTTTCTATGAGTTAAAATGTAATTTATGAATGGTTAAATTGGATTATTGAAATATAACTTAAGTTTGGAATTTGGAATTTTGGTTAAAAATGATATTTAAGTTATATGAATTAAAATGGAAATTTAATTATATTTGGAAATGGTAAATATGATAATTTGATTAATTTGAATTTAAGCGATTTATTAAAGTATTATTGATTTTTCTATGAGTTTAAGTGGTTAAATAAATGAATGTTTAAAAGTGATCTTTTAAAATATAACTTGACTAGGAAATGTGAAATTTGGTTTTAATTAAAGGGTTAAGTTAATTAAATAAAATTGGAAATTTGGTTAAATTAGTTAAATGGTAATTTAAATTTGAAGTGTTAAGTTATTTGTTGAAATGTGAAGAATTGGAAACTTTTACACTTAAATTTATTAAGTAAATTGTTGAAAATTGGATTTAATTATAAGAAATTTATTGTGAAAAAGATACATGTTAAATGATATGTAAATGAACATTTTAAATGTTAAATTATGATTTTTAAAATGTTTAAAGAGTTTAAAATGAAGTTATTTAATTGCTGGAAATACACTAAAAAGCTGGAAATCACTTTTAATAGCATTCAGAAATGCTATGGTTCTGAATTACACTAAAAATTGAATAAAAGGGCTACTACAGCATTTCTGAAATGCTGCAGTTGCTGTAGTTGAACTTATAGGCTAATATTGAACTCAGGCCTATTATAGCATTCTCTGGAAATGCTATAATGGTCTGCAGTCTTTGCTGAAACCAAATTTAACCCTTGTTTTGAAATCTGAACTACCGCAGCACTTCTGAAATGCTGTCTTTTCTGTTTTGAACTATAATTTAACTAAAAACTGAGTTTTAATAGCAGTTTTAAGTGCTGTCTTTGCTGAATTAAAAATGTTTTCATATATAACTTATAACAGTTGTTTTTAAATGCTGTGAAATGCTGAAATTTTAATAATTAGGGTTTTTGACTTAGTAAACGAACTCAGAATGGTTTGAAACTTTGGAAATTGAATACTTGATTTGAAAATATAATAATTACACTTTTAAAAGGTTTAAATGAATTATTTTGATTGGAATATAAACTATTTAAAGGTGATTTGAAATGATAGTAAATGAACGATATCTTTGAATTTAAAAGGTAATTAAAGTTGAATATTTGGATTTGTAAGGATATGATATTTTATTATATTAAAATGATTTGAAATGAAGATTTGGAAAGATTGATATTTGATATATTAAAATGATTTGAAATGAAGTTTTGGAAAGATATGATATTTTGAGATATTGAAATGATTTAGAATTGATAAATCTTTATTTTGATAAATATATGGTTTTGAAATGATATTTTATTTTGAAGTAAAGTATTGTTTAAAAGTTATAACCACGGGTTATAATAACGATTGGTTGTTAAAGAGACCGGGATCGGATATGGACATACTCTCTGTCGATACCGAAAACCACTTTGACAACTATGTACGCGGTGGAGTTTCCAGAATGAAGTAGGATGGTGGCGACGATCCTAAGGTATATACGTGGACCCAACTCCCGTGAGTTGGCATAAGGTGGCTAAAACAGGAGCGATTGACGGACCAAGGAGGTAGCACCTCTTATCGGACACACTTCTTCGATACCATTCTATTACTTGTGATTGATTTGGTGGCCACCCTTGATTGGGAGTGTTGTTCGAGGTGGGCGGTAGTGGCTGCTATGCGTCACCACTAGTCCGGATGCGTAATTGGTATATCTACCCTGGCATTGCCTAGTTGTGCCGTGTCACCTACCATATCGAGCTTTACTACGATTATGATTTTAAGATCCGACCGCGTTAAGGTTCTCCATCCCCTTAACGCTATTTTCTATATGATTATACTTTACTTATTTAGACACTATTATAATAGCGAATATTACTACATAGTAGATATTTTAACGGATCCTTAGAGGATGGGCGGTCCCGAGCATCTTCTAAGTTACTTGTACCTTTATTACAGTTCACTTGAGTTGGTTTATATTATATAAGTATATATTGTCCTGACTCGAGTGTTTTGTGTTTTGCTTTACGCTCGGGTCAGCCTGAGTTATTCACAGATTTGGATTTCCACTCTCTTGGAGATTTGAATCGCTGGAGATTATCTGCTTGTCATGTCCTATCTATTTAAATTCTGTTGTTCTACTCAGCTTGTACTTGGTTATATTATTGAGACTTCTGTGGTTCTCTATTTCTTTTGGTATATCTTATGTAACTCTGACATATTTATATAGTAGCTTCATGAACTACTATTTCTTTTACTTCCGCTGCATTATATTACTCTGTGATCTGTGATTATATTTATTTACTGCATATTCTGAGATTTGCCAAATTTTATTTACAACGCGGTATTTTGAGAAACTCAATTCCGGCATGAGTGTCTACCTATACACTTATAATGGATGCGAATGGTTGAAAATATCGGGTCGTTACACCCGATAAGAAAGAGTGAACATATCGAATTGGTTCGAAACGACAATAACGACCAGAAAAGCCCATTCTGCTTCCGGAGCGAAAGTAGGTCATCCCATATATCAAAATAGATGTTTTCGATATTTTTAAACTCAATTGAATTGGTTTCAAGTCCTAATTCCATTGTATGAAGAAGTTAGCTTTTAAAATCTGCTTATTTCAAATTGATTTCATTAAATTGATTTCTACGCGTTTCGAGCCCGCACCATTAAATGAAAAGTTCGATCGTTACGAAACTTGAAATCTTACAATAATACACCGTTGCAGATCCGATAAAGCTGGTATCATCGAAATCCGAGATAGTGGCCAAAATGGCTATTTTCACGTTAATTAAATAAATTATTATTAAATTGATTAAATCACCTTTTTAAATTCAGGTTTAATAGTTAAAAAATTTCATCATTGGTTATTACATATAAATTTATAATCTTTTTAAATAAACTTTCCATGTTAATTTTAATATATATATATATATATTGCACAAATTTCAGTGTTCAATTACAATAAATTTTCAGTTAATTATAATTTAAATTCCAATAAATTCGCTTATTTTGATTTCACTCTTATTATTGAATCAACTATTATCTTATGAATATAATTAACATTTGTTTACCTTTATTACATCAATATTCTATAGTTATCATCCTTTAACATATTATTTGAAATATTTCAATTATATACAATTTTTATCGATTTCAAAATTAATTTAAATGGATTAAATAACAAAATGATAATTAAAGCAATTATTATACACAAATAAATCAAACACATTTCCAAGTCTATTGTTTACGAACAAACCCAATAAATTTAGGTGCAAATAAATTGATTTCTTAATTCATAATAAACCTATTTCTATTAACAACATATAATTCCAACATTAAATCCAACATTTAATTGCCTTAATCCAGTAATTACCCATTCAATATTCAAACAGATAAATTAATGAGAGATAATTAAAAAAATCGTTTATAATAATAATTCATATCCATTATCTTATTATTTACCACCAAGGGTTATATATTGCTTACCAAAATGATCTTATATTCTATATTAACCTATGTCAATCAATTACATACAATCTCCCCATTAAATACATCATTTAATTTATTTCATTATTTACAATTATAACCAAATTATCCTAAAATTTATTTCAATTGATTGTAATTACATTAAAATAGTCATCAACCACCTTAAATTAACATTACTAACATTACATTCTAGTTATTTCCCTCATTATTAAATCTCAAGTTTTCAATTTTCCACAACATCAATATTCCAAACTTATTTAATTTAATATTTTAATTATCGAAAATTATAGGTCGTTACATAGAGTATGAGATATGATGTATATTAGAGTGAGTCTAGTATTGACATTTTTTAGACTCACATCTTATTACGAAAATTTTTTGTATATTAGTCTGCTGCAATCTGTGACTCTGATTATGACTTATCTATATTATATACTGTTCCGAATATCTTTAATTGGTGTGTTTATTACTTTGTATTAATACTGCACATGTCTAAATTTTAGTTCAGATCCTTAGAAGGGTAAATAAGACGGTCAGTGTTAGTATAAAGACATATTCACATTCGGTCGCCCTTATCCAACCGTATTCTCCAGATTAGCATACGACATTACTTGAAATGTTCTTTGCTAAACTAGGCATAGCGGTGGGGTCATCACATAAACAAGGGATTGAACCATATGTAAATCGCCTATTTAGTCCATTACATGAGTTATAGATTATTGCACTGTGACATGCCTATTTTACTTTTGAAAATATGACATGGACTTTTGAATAGCCGCATGACGGTATTGAAGCTAATGGGAATTATTAGGACCATTTCAAATAATACTATCTTATATAACTCTAGGATGTTGAACGATTTTTTTGGTTTAACATTTTGGCACTAAAAGGAGAGCTTGAACCTTATCATTACCTATAAGGTAATAAGGGGTGAAAGAAAAGCCTTTGATCCCGCCACAAGGGCCTGGTCAAAACATTTCTTAGAGGGAGGTCAGAGTAAGCCTTTATTCCTGCCTAAGATGGCCTGGCCAAAGCACTACAAGCCTTTGATCCCACCTACGTTGCCTAACTGGAGCACCTCTTGGTGGAAGGATGGAGTAAGCCCTTGGTCCTGCAATAGACGGCCTGGACAAAGCACCGAACCGACCTTCGGTTCCTCCTATAAGGCCTAACCAGAGCGCCTCCTAGAGGGAGGATGGGTAAGACTTTTGTTCTACCTAAGATGTCTAACCAAACTCATCGACTAGCATAAATTATCACCCAAAGAGTGATAAGGGGTGAAAGGAATCGATGCCTAAATCATCACCCAAAGAGTGATAAGGGGTAAAAGGAATCAAAGCTCAAATCATCACCCAAAGAGTGATAAAAGGCTAAGGAAATCAATCACAAGTATGACTTCGTCCTAAGAACGGATCAAAGCAATCTGCAAAAAGTTACTGTAATGAAGCACAACCAATCTGACACTAAGCTAAGAATAAGGTAACCTTCAAAGAAAGGAACAAGAACTATCTATTACTCGGAACTAGGGATCTCGGCATCAAATCGGGACATCTAAGAAGTTGTGAATCTCTTGGTCATAAATACTCTAGTAAATAACGGGATTCTCTATTATCAATTAAATTTGTAGTCTTCTATTAGGTGGGACGTATTATTTCCAGATGGATTTTTGGTCTTCTATTAAAGTTAAATTATGATATTATTACTAGATGGATTTCTGTTTTTCTATTCATATTAAATTATGATATTATTATACAGATTTTTGATCTTCAATTCAAATGAAATTATGCTTTTATTAGCAAATGGATTTCTAGTCTTCTATTAATATGAAATTATGGTATTATTACTAGATAGATTTTTGATCATCTAATCAAATAAAACTATGGTATTATTACCAGATGGATTTCTGATCTTCTATTCAAAAGAAACTATGGTACTATTACTATGTGGATTCTGATTTTCTTAACTAATGAAATTATGATCTTCTTGCAAATGGATTTTTGGCCTTCTTATTAAAAGAAATTTATGGATCTCTTCCCAGACGGATTTCTGGATTTCTAATCAGATGGGCTTCTGGTCTTCTTATTAATTGAATTTCCGAACTTCTTATTAAATGAATCTATGGGATTCTTACCAGATGAATTTCTGATCTTCTTGCAAATTAAGTTTATGGTCTTCTTATTGAGCATAATTCTGGTCTTATTAATTAAAACTTTGGTTTATAGTGAAACATAAAAGCTCCTTTATATGAAGAAGAAGACAAATGAATCCACATCTTTACCAAATTCGAAAGGGTTTGCCCAAAACTCAATTTGTAGTAAATAGTGAAATTATCATCATTTATTTATAATTTTTAGGAAAACAAGGTTGAAGAGAAAATTTCATAGAAAATTGGAAAGATACATGGTTTTACACTAAAGTGTAAAAATCTTCTTTTATACAAGGAGGGGGCAAATGTTATCCATATATTTTCAAATTATTATGTTAAGAGAATAAACAAGAGGATATGGAGACCATGGAAGATAGTGTTACTATAAATATGCATATCAAGCATCTAAAGAAAGTATATAGAGCTTATAAATGAATGTCAAGTTAATAAATCCATGATGAAGATATCGAGCCTCGACATTTGGAAAGGTTGTCGAGTGCCAAAAGCAAGAAGTGAAGCCAAAACTTTATGACAAACTAAGATGTCGAACATTTAAATGGAGTATGAAGAGGCATCGAGCCTCTGAGGGATAGCGAGTATCAAATGGATCATAAGCACTATCAAGTTTCACAAGTAAGATGCGATGTTGAAGCCTCAGCAATAAAGAAAAGCACATCGAGCACCTAATACCCAAAAGGTGTCAAGATTTAAGAAACGAAAAGAATGTTGAGTTTATGCAACATAAGGTGTCGAATATATACAACAAAGGAAGAAAGCCATGCCAATAAAGCATGTCGAGCATTTACCGGCAAAGAAAAGATGCCAAGCCTCTACTATGTTAATTGTTGTAGAGCACCTATAGATACAATTAGTCTCGAGTTCTTACAAACAGTAAGGGATGCCAAACCTCAAACACAAGAGAGGTGTCCTGTGTCGTCAATTATTTAAATTATCAAGTGTCTACCATAATACGAGATATCGAACATCAACAATAAAAGGAGGGTACCGAGCGCCGAACACCTAAGATGTTGAGTTCCTAAAAGATGAATGAGATATCGAAATACTATGACATAGGGTACCGTAAAGCATCCAGGAAAAAGGAGGATTTCAAACAATAAGGACATGGTGGCTACCGAGTATTGTTAATCATACAAGCTATTGAATACATATCTTCACGCGGTCGTTAAATAATTACCATAACATGAGGTGTCAAATGTCAACATATATTAGGTCGCAGAGTTTCTATACATAATATCGAGTTTCGACAAAAGTGCCACCAAAACACAATGAAGAAGGAGTAGCAGAACCCTCTGATTTGAATCTAGGACACGTGTCAACCAAGTCGCATGGTTGACACCTCTATAAATAGACCCCCTCGGCCATTTTAGTAAGGGTGAATAATTTCTTTCTGTCTTTCTCAAATTACAAAGTTGTAAACTCTAAATTGAATTACGGATTTCTTAATTCAATTGTAACTCTTTGCACATAAGGACTTGGACAATAAACTTTATATAGCATAATGCCTTCGATATATTTATATCTTTGACTATTACTAAGAGAATGGACTTGCATATAGCTTACCTTTAGACTTGGAATTGAATTTGGACTTGCATATTGACTATTTGAACAAGGCCATTTAAGCCCTTTCCTAAATTATGTTGATTTTGCATAACGATTATAATGCCGCTTGGCATATGAACAAAGGACTGAACCATATGTAAATCACCTATTTAGTCTGTTACACGAGTTATGGGCTATTGCACAATTATATGACTTGCCTATTTTAACCTTGATCATATGACATGAACTTTTGAATAGCCTCATGATAATATTGAAGTTCATAGGAATTATTGGACCATTTTGGATAATACTATCTTATACAGCATCTCGGATGTTGAACCATTTTTTGGTTTAACATTTATGTTTTATGGAAATTGATAAAGGGATGAAAATGAGGCAAAATGGGCATTTATGCTAATACAGACCGACTCCTATTTGTGCTTTTCAAAATGCATAAATAGGAAACTAAAATAAAAAGGAAAATCATAACTTTCGTATTTTAAAAATTCATATTCTATTTACAAACAACGCATGTGCATTCTTGAAATGAGCATGTGATATTTCATATCAGCCCAAAGATGCCAGTTTAGCCTATTTCAGATTTTTTTTCATAAGCCTATATCAAATTTTTATTCTTAATTTTAAGAACATTTTCCATTCTTCACTTATCTTTACTAATAATTGAAACAAAGAGTCATAACATTTTTACTGGTTATGAGCTTCTTAAAATGCCCATAATATGTGGATGAGGTCATAAATTTGAACCCTCTTCACAACAAAAATTTATGTGTATTTTTGTTTGGAAAGTTTGGAACATTAATAAGGTCATCATTTCAAATTCTGACGCAGCGGATTAATCAAAACAATGTAGATCGATGAGAGTAGCAATCGATGGATTGATGAATACTGAAATGCCCGAACTCGTTGATCCGAAGATACCGAATTCTAGCTATCCCGAACTCGTTGATCGCGCACGATACCGGGTTCAAAGATCTGCGATTCTTCACGCGTTGATCAAGCGCACTTGATTCCGCGAATCGGCTTCAACAATCGAAGATTCGAGCGCACTCGAATGTCGAAGGTGGAGATAGGAGATACACTCGACTACCAATTAGATGAAAGCACAAAGCTAACAAAAGAGAATTTTATTCAATATTCAACAACCTTACAAAATGTCACCACTTGCCTATTTATAGGCTACAACCCACGCAGTACAAAATATTCACAAACTCCTAAGTCGGCTCCGACTTATAAGTCTTCTCCGTCTTACGACTTAAGACTCCTTCCGACCTACGACTCAGAAGCACACGACTTACAAGCTACATACGACTTAAAAACAAATGCGACTCAACATATATGTATATTACAAACGACTCACGACTTATAAAAGTTGCAACCTACGACTTAGTATAAGTCGGTAACGACTTATCAACAGCTCCAGCTTCCGTCAGCGTCAGAGATTAACTCGGCAGAAGAATCAACGGTAATAAGCTTCAGCGACTTAAAAACATGCGGCATCCCAGATCAGCAACCTAAAGAAATCAACGGTAGAGATTAACTCGGAAGAAGAATCCACGGCTCCAGTCTTCAGCGACTTAACTCCTGACTCGTTAGGTCATTCACGACCTAATACTTCACCAATTTGCTCTGCCTTTCCTTTGTGTGACTCGATAGGTCGGTTAGACGACTTAACTAAGTCGTAACTCGGTATCGACTTATCATCTGTTCCGTTAAGTCGTACACCAACCAAAACACTACCCTTAAGTCGTTGCCGACTTAAGCCTTTGCATTTTTCAAATTGTGTTGTTCCTATAGCTTTAGGTCATAACCCAGCACTTCCCTTAGGTCGTAACCCAGCACTTGCTCCCATAGTTTTAGGTCGTAACCCAACACTTCCCTTAGGTCGGACACGAGTTAACTCGGTAGGTTGCTTGGGTGTTTTAAACTTCCCCTCGTTAGGTCATGAGCGACCTAGGACTTCTTCCCTAAGTCGTGAACGACCTAAACCTTGTGAATTCGTAGCTCGCACTACATCATCCTCCCCAGGTTGAGAGAAATTCATCCTCGAATTTGTAAATTCTTCCACATCCAATTGTTCATTCCCATAATATGGTACGAGATGTTTGACATTGAACACGTCAGAAGTGTACACATCCTCCGGCAGCTTCAACTTATAAGCATTTTCATTAATTCCTTTTACAACTTCCACAGGACCAATTTTTCTGGCTTTCAACTTGTTATAAGCGCCTACTGGAAAATGATCCTTTGTTAATACTGCATAAACTAAATCACCTTCATGAAATTCAACACTCCTTCGCTTCAGATCTGCAGAACGCTTATACTTCTCATTCGCTTTTTCCAATCGTTCCTGAACGATTTTATGACATTCCGCCAATCCATCGACAAAATCAACAGCTTTCTTAACTGTCTTCTTTGATTGTGGCGCTACCGTTAAATCCAACGGTCCCTTCGGTAAGCTTGAATATACTATCTGAAATGGACTGAACCCTGTGCTAAGATTTACCGCATGATTATGCGCAAACTCTGCCTGGCATAACTTTACATCCCAACTCTTCAGATTATCTTTCACAAGGCACCTCAACAAATTTCCCAATGATCTGTTAACAACCTCGGTCTGTCCATCCGTCTGCGGGTGATAAGCACTACTAAATTTCAATTTCGTTCCCACCATCTTCAACAAACTTAGCCAAAAATGACTTAGAAATCTAGTATCTCTATCAGAAACAATGGATTCTGGCAAACCATGTAAACGATATATCTCTTTGAAGAATATCTCAGCAACCCGAACGTCATCAGCTGTCTTCTTACAGGCGATGAAATGTGCCATCTTGGAAAATCTGTCCACCACAACGAATATAGAATCATTCCCCCTTTGAGTTCTCGGCAAACCCAAAACAAAATCCATACTAATATCCACCCATGGTTTTACAGGCACGGGTAACGGCATATATAGTCCCGCATTTGTCGTTGTTCCCTTAGAAACTTGGCAAACATGACATCTCTCCACAAACCTTCCCACTTCTTTCCTCATCGATGGCCAAAAGTAAGATTGTGAAATCAACTGTAATGTACGATCTCTCCCAACATGGCCTTCTTCATGTAACTCCTTCACAATTTTCATTCTCAAACTACCCTCCGGTATGTGTAACGACCCAGAATTTTTGATGATTAAAATTCGGATATTTAATTGATTTTAAATATTAATAAATGGAATTTAGAAGTCGAATGATTTATTTTTCGAATATTGGATTTTATTTGATAATTAAATCGATAAATTAAATAGTGAAATTCCAGGGATAATTGAAAATCGAGTTAAAATGATTGAAATTGATTAGGAAAATTTTATTTAATCATAATGGAGTTATAGAAAGGTTATAGAACTTTTAAAATCGAATTTGGAGTTAATCTGTGAAAATCGAATATTTTAATATTTAATTATCGACTGTAATAATAGCCAATTTTCGAACAGTCTCAGAATTGAACGAGACCAGTTCCATTGGATCCGTAATAGTTAGTTATTATCGGATTTCAATTTTCGTATCAATCGGAGTTGTCGTTTGACCGTGGCAGCTCGAAACGCATCGATATCGTTTTAATTTTAAATCGTCGAGTTAAATTAGTCATTTTTCAAAAAGTCTCGGATTTCGACGAAACCAGTTTCATCGGATCCGTAATGTGATATTATTGTAAGATTTCAAATTTCGTAATTTTTGGATTTACCATTTGTCCGGTACGAATCAAAACGCCTCGAAATCGATTTAAATCGGTTTAATTTAAATTGATCGTTTAAATCCATATCTCACACAGACGATCGAATTAGCTTTCGAAACCTGTTCCATTGCGTTTGGAACGCGGGGTAAACCCCAGAAACGCCAGTTACGGCGCGTAAATCGGATTCCGGAAAACCGGGATGAATAGTGTTCGAAATTTTTCTATAAATAGACCTCAAAATTCTCAAAATAAAAAAAAAATTAATTAGGGTTTTAATATCTTCAGCCGCCTCCATCAAAACGTAAGGCCCGTGATTTCCGATCTTCTCCTCAAATCTTCTTCTAATCTATAAAGAATTACAACAAATCTTCAACTACAAGTTTGTAGATCTCGCCGAGACCTTGAAGACCAACGGTTGTGATGGATTTTAATTGAGTGGATCGACGGCAAATTGCATGCAAAGGAGGCGCGGTCGGGCACGTTTTCCCATGTATATGCGCAGCTGAGTTTGGCCGTACTCCTGCCGTGGGTAGTGGTGGCCAATACGCTTCATTTGGTGGTCCCCGATCGATCTCGAACTGAGTGTGGGAGGCGCGTCTTCAAGCCCTAGGTGTGATGTTGGGTTCGATTTCCTCGTTCAAGAAAAAAACTGGAGTATCACGCGATGAAGGAGAAGGCACGGGGGCGTTGGATCTGTAAGGGACGGCCACGATCTGTTTAGGTTTAAGTTTAAAAAAAAAGAAACTGTAATTATTAATTATATTAAAATTTGTATAAACTTTTGAAATTGCATATCTTTTTGCTGCGAGGTCGGAAAATTACGAAACGAAAAGCGTTGGCTTCGTTTTGTCGAATACTTCGAGATGGAACAGGATTGGAAGCGATCGGGGTCAGTGAAAATTTTGGATGAAATCAAACGTCTGTTTATTTTATTCGAAATAAACGCTGAAATCAGAATTAAAATCAAGGTGAGATCTTCTCACTCAAATGAAAGTGGATTTTCTTTTACAGTTATTGATTGTTTGATTGACTGTTTGGAATGTGCTATTAGATATAGTAGGATATATATCTATATATAGCAATATATACATATTGGCATATGTATATATTGGATTGATGATTTCCCGCCTCGTATAGCGGATGAGACCCTATTGCGCCGTTAGTAAGCGGATTTTTATAAAACCCATATACCGCGATAATTCCGTACTGGAGCGGAATTGGTATTGTGCTAACATCTTTGGATGCAGGGAAACAGGTTGGAGGGATCCAACTGGATTCCTCAACTGTATTTACTTATTTACAGATATTGATATATATTCTGTTATCATATTGATATATGATATTGACTGTTGTGATGGACTAATTGATGCTGTTGCATCATCGGATTCAGTTTTGAAATGTAAAAATAACGACTTTTACTTTAAAAGGGTTTTTAAAGTGATTTTTGAAAATATACGTTTTATGGAATTTTTGAATCGATTTATAAACGTAAAATTTAAAGTTATGAAAAGATTATAATTTTTAGTGAAATATAACCGAAGTGTCGTTTTTGAAATAAAAGTCGATTTATTTATAAAATGGTTTAAATAGAGATTTTTGAATTTATTGTGAAAGCTCTATATATAAGATTTATAAAATTTGATTTTTATAAATCAAAGTGATGAAATTATAAAGGAGTTTTAAAGACGTTTTAAATGATGTTAAAATGGGTTTTATAAAGGACAGAATAAATGATTTGTGAAGTCCTAAAAGAACGATTTTTGTAAATAAACGAATTATAAGTGTTTAACTTATAGAATGGACTTTTGGTAGAAAATTGAGTTATAAATTGAATTGGATAATAAAAGGAATTTATAAGTTGAAGTAGTTATAAAATATAAAATTTTGATTTATAAACGATGTTTATGAATCCGAAATCACTTATTTTGATAAGTGAATTGTAGAAGTTAATTAAAGGAATTATACCCACGATTTTGGACAGTGGATAAGCTTTTAAATAAAATGTGTAGAAATGTTGAATTTGGATAACGAAGTATATTCACGATTTTGGACAGTGAATTATTTTATTAAATAAAATGGATATGTTTTGGAAAAGTGATATTACGAAATGAAGTAATTGTTTTAAAGATGTTTTAAAACGTGATAAGTATCGAATACATAGATTTCAACTTTTATTGTTGAAATAGACGTTTTCGAGGAATTTAAGGAAATGATGGACTATAACACTATTGTTATAGTAAATGGTTTTCGAAAGGAAATATTTTTGTATGGTATTGGGATTCATATATCTATCTAAATTCTGAATCCCTATACTAGTGATTTTGAGTCGTCGTAACGATGTTTTACGTAACATTCGTTTTGACTCAACTAAAATGTGTTTTAAAGAATGATTTCCTTAAAAAAAAATGAAATGTATACTTAATATTGATTTAAGTATATTGAATATTTTCAAATGTTGAAAATAAATGATTTGTGAAATACTTATTTTTAAATAAGTATGGAAATGCTTTTCCAATATGAAATGAACTGTTTTGAGATTTTATCTTCAAAGATAAAATGAAATGTGGAAATTGATTTGAAATTGTTTTCAAATGGTTAAGTGTGGAAATAATATATCTAGTAAAGATATTTTTGAAGATAAATAATTTGGAAAATTATTTGGAATCTGATGATGTTGCGCATCTTTATTGATAGTTAAATAACCAACTATCAATAATTACCTTGAATGGTATTTGTTGTGAATTGGATGAATTTGAATGCCACACTTATTTTTAAATAATCGCTCACTATTCGGGTTAGCCGGGAAAGGACCATGGGGTCGTATAACCCATTCCGAATATGTGATACGTCGTTATGAATTGCATTCGAAGACCGGTGTTGAAGACCGGATATTTTTGAAAACGGAAGGATTACCGTCGAGTTACTCTACATCGGCTGATCTCCGATTTAGAGGTTTTATCACCTTTAGTGACGGGAAGTCCGGACGTGATTAGAAATTTATCCGGATATGCAAGGGCTTCGTGAGAAGTGCCTTCGGTTATGTTCGATCCCGGAACAGACTTGTATGGATTGTGTGTCTGACGTTACAATTTGAGATATAAAGCTGATTTCTTTCAAATACATTTATGTTGGTGGCGGAGAATTTATTCTCTTAGCTTAACACCCTTCTCTGAGACGTACGAGCTCAGAGGTTATGTAGTTGAAATTTATCAGCGATATATCCCAATTTGGTAACGTGGCATACTGAGTGTTGCTGTGAAATGATCAGTGTTTGATCATCTGTGATATGATCATTTGTTTGATCTTATATCTTTGTGATCATAGGTTGATCATTTTGTTTGACCCGAAGCATGGCTTTGTAGAAAGCGTAGCTTTGTGGACGAGACTTCGTCGAGCCTCACACCCCGGAAATGGTCGAAACAGGAAGGATGCAGCAAGGTTCTAGGGAGTAGCGCCCCTTAGTGTATGTCATTCCTTCTGGATAAAGGTGGTATCATGGTATGGAGCCCAGATACTTAACCTCTGTGGTTACTGCATTATTATTATCTATGTGGTTTGTTGCGAATCGGGGATCCTCGGGAAGATCGGTGACGATCGGGGGATGACATACGCGTGTCAGTAGTTACCTATTTTTGCAGAGGTAACCCGGCCTTGTGTTGGCAGAGATCCGGTTAGGTTCTCGGGTCGTCTATTCCAGGGACGTACCCATCGTGGAAAAGGAAGTTCCTTAGCCTGACCATTTGTTGGAAATCCAAAGAAACAATACGTGACATGTACGGTTTTAGTTGTATTACCTGCTATGGAATGTGGCGATAACCTGCTATTGAACATAGTAGCTATAGTAGGCATACGATACTGGTCGTATGTTGGCTAAGATTAATATTATACTTTCGAAATGTTTTCTACACTATGCACTAATAATAATATCAAAAAGAATTTGATTTTTGCGTAGTAAGCATCTTTGACTATCATAAGAAGAAATCTCCTCCAATTCTGCGTTTGCATTGTGTGTGTGGTGGGAGGTCTTATGGTAGTTTCATTTTTCCAAAAGCATTTCGAATTGACTTTAAAGTTATCCTGTTGTTTATTTTAAAAAATAACTGTTTTACGATCTCACACCAGTCACCATGACTGACTCGGAGTTTATTGTTTCCCTTCTAAACTCTGGGTGCCCACAAATTTCCACACGGGCAATCTAGAGTTATATTATCAGGATATTCTGGATATTCTGGAGCTTTGGAGATAAGCTGGATGACGAGACGTAGTATTTGTATCTGATATATTTATTCCGCTGTGTATTCTGTATGAGGACAAGTATAAAACTGTCCATTGTTGTACTGAGTTGTATATTGACTCTGATGATTGATGTATGTATAAAATGATATAGTTCTTTGTTTAAAGATTATTCATTTATCTATTATATATTGTTCCGCTGCGATATGTGAGATTCTGATATTGTTTTCTGTTTCTGTTTCTGCTCTTGTTCTGTTGTTGTTCTTCTTTCTTTTTCTTCTATCTTCTTCTTCTACCTTTTTCTTCTTTCTTAAAACCATAACTTTTCGGGTTTCCGACACTCGATTGCTCGGCAGTCGATAAAGTGAGTATCGATGTCGAATTTTTGAAAGTCGAAAATTTCGGTATGTGACAAAGTGGTATCAGAGCATATGGTTAAGCGACAACCCTGCTCTGTTGGGTGTTACTCATTAGAGATAGAGTCGGTAGTACTCTAGAATGAGTTGAGTGTAATAATAGATACGAGTGCGTATTTGTTAGTGAATATAAAATTGTTTTATATTGTGATGATTGGTTTGTTGAGTGGTATATGGATTCTGGTCGGTATTGTCCGTACAACTCTATCGATAGGGATCTCTAAACACTCGAATAGAACAATTCAGCACAGTATTTTTTTAAATAGGGTAAATGAAATAATTTTGCCCAAAACTATTTTTGTATATAAAAGAAATGATTTTTCTGTAATTTATTCCAGTATATGGTTGCATGGATGTTAGGAAGTAATAATAGTGAATTATCATAACTGAAATTGAATAAGAAATTGGAATTATAACTCCAAAGTTAAGAAATGAATTCACATATAAATGAAATGTGAGGATGTAAATTACAAAAGTGATTTGTAATTTAAAACGAAATTCCAGAGAAGTTTTTGGAAATGTTTTGAAAAGAATTTTGGAGATTTGAAAAGTTTAAATCTTTTTGATTTGAAAATGAATTTCAAAGGTTTGAAAAGTATTTTGGAAAGATGAAAGCTCTAAACTCTTTTCGGTCGCTGGAAAATAATTCCGATGATGATCGCGACATCACCGGTGTTCATTTTCGGGTTTCCAAAAGAGAAATTGCTGCCGAATTATTTTAAAATGGAAGTTATTTGAAAAATTTGGGTTTTTGTTTTAGAAATTCAAAGGATAATTTGAATTGTTTCCAAAAATGATTTTGAAAAGGTTGAAAATACTCTGGAATTGAGTATTGAATTATGAAAATAAAATTGAGAAGGAATGAATCAATTTGCAATTGCAAGTACATGAATGTAAATTGAATTCGAATTGAAATCCAGTTCAATATAAGTGATTGTAAACCAAAATAGTAAATTGTAAATAAATTTTAGGAATGAACAAAAGAATAAAACTGGAAGTGGAAGTTGAGATTCATTTTGAAGTTGTAAGCAATGAATTGAAATTGAAAAAAATGAAATGAGGCTTGAATCAAGTGGAATAAAATCCAAACCTGAGAAAAATGAATAAGGATTGAATCCGAATAAACTGCTTTGATAATTAATTGATTCATGAAATGGAAGTTGAATTAGTTAAATTGAAACTTGAATTGTGACTAAATAAAAGAATGGTTCGAATTTGCAGATAAATTCAAGTAAGTAGAAATAAATTTCTGAATGAATGGAATTTACAATTGCAAGTAAATGAAATTAAAGATGAATGTTAAACTTTGTTTTGAATTTGTTAGCAAATGTAATTCAAGCTTAATGTTGGAATTGGTAACGAATTAGTAATTGAAACTAATTTAAAAAGAGTGCGGTTATGAATGAAAGATAATTGATAAAATTCAATATTCAGAAGTTAAATAGAATTCAAATTAAATTGGAATTGTGAATTAAATTCAAATGAAATTTGAAATGTGAAATTGAATGAATATGAAACTGCAATAGCGAACTTAAAGAATGTATAAGCAGTTATATTGAAAATTTTGTAACAGAATGTGCGAAATGGTTTGAATATATGCAACTAGATATTATGGCTAGTAGGATATACAGGTATAAAGGAATTGGAATATAATTTCGAAGATAAATTTGAATGGCTCGACAAAAGGTAAGTATTTGAATTCGAATATGAGATTTGATGACTTATTTCTCTAGCCGCTTGGCTTTTTCTTTTCTTTTTGAAATCTGAGAGTCCGTAGGGACGTTTTGTAGTCGTGCCGTATTAGCCGCGCAAAGGAGACGCTGGCGAAATTTTTCGGAAATTTAGAGCGTTAGAAAATTTTGAGAAATTTTGAAAGTTTAAAATTTGAATTTAAACTCGAATATGAATTGAGAAGTTAAACAATGTTGTTTGAAACTTATAATTGAAGTTGGAAAACGAGATTGAATGATAACGAATCTTTAATAGAAAGATTTGTTTTGATAAATTGATAAAACTATTAGATTGTGAAAAATAGTAGACGAGTTAAGGACCATTTTTCCTAACTTGTAATTTCGAGGATGAAATTCTTTTTAGGGGGGAAGTCTGTAACGACCCAGAATTTTTGATGATTAAAATTCGGATATTTAATTGATTTTAAATATTAATAAATGGAATTTAGAAGTCGAATGATTTATTTTTCGAATATTGGATTTTATTTGATAATTAAATCGATAAATTAAATAGTGAAATTCCAGGGATAATTGAAAATCGAGTTAAAATGATTGAAATTGATTAGGAAAATTTTATTTAATCATAATGGAGTTATAGAAAGGTTATAGAACTTTTAAAATCGAATTTGGAGTTAATCTGTGAAAATCGAATATTTTAATATTTAATTATCGACTGTAATAATAGCCAATTTTCGAACAGTCTCAGAATTGAACGAGACAAGTTCCATTGGATCCGTAATAGTTAGTTATTATCGGATTTCAATTTTCGTATCAATCGGAGTTGTCGTTTGACCGTGGCAGCTCGAAATGCATCGATATCGTTTTAATTTTAAATCGTCGAGTTAAATTAGTCATTTTTCAAAAAGTCTCGGATTTCGACGAAACCAGTTTCATATCCGTAATGTGATATTATTGTAAGATTTCAAATTTCGTAATTTTTGGATTTACCATTTGTCCGGTACGAATCAAAACGCCTCGAAATCGATTTAAATCGGTTTAATTTAAATTGATCGTTTAAATCCATATCTCACACAGACGATCGAATTAGCTTTCGAAACCTGTTCCATTGCGTTCGGAACGCGGGGTAAACCCCAGAAACGCCAGTTACGGCGCGTAAATCGGATTCCGGAAAACCGGGATGAATAGTGTTCGAAATTTTTCTATAAATAGACCTCAAAATTCTCAAAATAAAAAAAAATTAATTAGGGTTTTAAAATCTTCAGCCGCCTCCATCAAAACGTAAGGCCCGTGATTTCCGATCTTCTCCTCAAATCTTCTTCTAATCTGTAAAGAATTACAACAAATCTTCAACTACAAGTTTGTAGATCTCGCCGAGACCTTGAAGACCAACGGTTGTGATGGATTTTAATTGAGTGGATCGACGGCAAATTGCATGCAAAGGAGGCGCGGTCGGGCACGTTTTCCCATGTATATGCGCAGCTGAGTTTGGCCGTACTCCTGCCGTGGGTAGTGGTGGCCAATACGCTTCATTTGGTGGTCCCCGATCGATCTCGAACTGAGTGTGGGAGGCGCGTCTTCAAGCCCTAGGCGTGATGTTGGGTTCGATTTCCTCGTTCAAGAAAAAAACTGGAGTATCACGCGATGAAGGAGAAGGCACGGGGGCGTTGGATCTGTAAGGGACGGCCACGATCTGTTTAGGTTTAAGTTTAAAAAAAAAAGAAATTGTAATTATTAATTATATTAAAATTTGTATAAACTTTTGAAATTGCATATCTTTTTGCTACGAGGTCGGAAAATTACGAAACGAAAAGCGTTGGCTTCGTTTTGTCGAATACTTCGAGATGGAACTGGATTGGAAGCGATCGGGGTCAGTGAAAATTTTGGATGAAATCAAACGTCTGTTTATTTTATTCGAAATAAACGCTGAAATCAGAATTAAAATCAAGGTGAGATCTTCTCACTCAAATGAAAGTGGATTTTCTTTTACAGTTATTGATTGTTTGATTGACTGTTTGGAATGTGCTATTAGATATAGTAGGATATATATCTATATATAGCAATATATACATATTGGCATATGTATATATTGGATTGATGATTTCCCGCCTCGTATAGCGGATGAGACCCTATTGCGCCGTTAGTAAGCGGATTTTTATAAAACCCATATACCGCGATAATTCCGTACTGGAGCGGAATTGGTATTGTGCTAACATCTTTGGATGCAGGGAAACAGGTTGGAGGGATCCAACTGGATTCCTCAACTGTATTTACTTATTTACAGATATTGATATATATTCTGTTATCATATTGATATATGATATTGACTGTTGTGATGGACTAATTGATGCTGTTGCATCATCGGATTCAGTTTTGAAATGTAAAAATAACGACTTTTACTTTAAAAGGGTTTTTAAAGTGATTTTTGAAAATATACGTTTTATGGAATTTTTGAATCGATTTATAAACGTAAAATTTTAAAGTTATGAAAAGATTATAATTTTTAGTGAAATATAACCGAAGTGTCGTTTTTAAATAAAAGTCGATTTATTTATAAAATGGTTTAAATAGAGATTTTTGAATTTATTGTGAAAGCTCTATATATAAGATTTATAAAATTTGATTTTTATAAATCAAAGTGATGAAATTATAAAGGAGTTTTAAAGACGTTTTAAATGATGTTAAAATGGGTTTTATAAAGGACAGAATAAATGATTTGTGAAGTCCTAAAAGAACGATTTTTGTAAATAAACGAATTATAAGTGTTTAACTTATAGAATGGACTTTTGGTAGAAAATTGAGTTATAAATTGAATTGGATAATAAAAGGAATTTATAAGTTGAAGTAGTTATAAAATATAAAATTTTGATTTATAAACGATGTTTATGAATCCGAAATCACTTATTTTGATAAGTGAATTGTAGAAGTTAATTAAAGGAATTATACCCACGATTTTGGACAGTGGATAAGCTTTTAAATAAAATGTGTAGAAATGTTGAATTTGGATAACGAAGTATATTCACGATTTTGGACAGTGAATTGTTTTATTAAATAAAATGGATATGTTTTGGAAAAGTGATATTACGAAATGAAGTAATTGTTTTAAAGATGTTTTAAAACGTGATAAGTATCGAATACATAGATTTCAACTTTTATTGTTGAAATAGACGTTTTCGAGGAATTTAAGGAAATGATGGACTATAACACTATTGTTATAGTAAATGGTTTTCGAAAGGAAATATTTTTGTATGGTATTGGGATTCATATATCTATCTAAATTCCGAATCCCTATACTAGTGATTTTGAGTCGTCGTAACGATGTTTTACGTAACATTCGTTTTGACTCAACTAAAATGTGTTTTAAAGAATGATTTCCTTAAAAAAAAAATGAAATGTATACTTAATATTGATTTAAGTATATTGAATATTTTCAAATGTTGAAAATAAATGATTTGTGAAATACTTATTTTTAAATAAGTATGGAAATGCTTTTCCAATATGAAATGAACTGTTTTGAGATTTTATCTTCAAAGATAAAATGAAATGTGGAAATTGATTTGAAATTGTTTTCAAATGGTTAAGTGTGGAAATAATATATCTAGTAAAGATATTTTTGAAGATAAATAATTTGGAAAATTATTTGGAATCTGATGATGTTGCGCATCTTTATTGATAGTTAAATAACCAACTATCAATAATTACCTTGAATGGTATTTGTTGTGAATTGGATGAATTTGAATGCCACACTTATTTTTAAATAATCGCTCACTATTCGGGTTAGCCGGGAAAGGACCATGGGGTCGTATAACCCATTCCGAATATGTGATACGTCGTTATGAATTGCATTCGAAGACCGGTGTTGAAGACCGGATATTTTTGAAAACGGAAGGATTACCGTCGAGTTACTCTACATCGGCTGATCTCCGATTTAGAGGTTTTATCACCCTTAGTGACGGGAAGTCCGGACGTGATTATAAATTTATCCGGATATGCAAGGGCTTCGTGAGAAGTGCCTTCGGTTCTGTTCGATCCCGGAACAGACTTGTATGGATTGTGTGTCTGACGTTACAATTTGAGATATAAAGCTGATTTCTTTCAAATACATTTCTGTTGGTGGCGGAGAATTTATTCTCTTAGCTTAACACCCTTCTCTGAGACGTACGAGCTCAGAGGTTATGTAGTTGAAATTTATCAGCGATATATCCCAATTTGGTAACGTGGCATACTGAGTGTTGCTGTGAAATGATCAGTGTTTGATCATCTGTGATATGATCATTTGTTTGATCTTATATCTTTGTGATCATAGGTTGATCATTTTGTTTGACCCGAAGCATGGCTTTGTAGAAAGCGTAGCTTTGTGGACGAGACTTCGTCGAGCCTCACACCCCGGAAATGGTCGAAACAGGAAGGATGCAGCAAGGTTCTAGGGAGTAGCGCCCCTTAGTGTATGTCATTCCTTCTGGATAAAGGTGGTATCATGGTATGGAGCCCAGATACTTAACCTCTGTGGTTACTGCATTATTATTATCTATGTGGTTTGTTGCGAATCGGGGATCCTCGGGAAGATCGGTGACGATCGGGGGATGACATACGCGTGTCAGTAGTTACCTATTTTTGCAGAGGTAACCCGGCCTTGTGTTGGCAGAGATCCGGTTAGGTTCTCGGGTCGTCTATTCCAGGGACGTACCCATCGTGGAAAAGAAAGTTCCTTAGCCTGACCATTTGTTGGAAATCCAAAGAAACAATACGTGACATGTACGGTTTTAGTTGTATTACCTGCTATGGAATGTGGCGGTAACCTGCTATTGAACATAATAGCTATAGTAGGCATACGATACTGGTCGTATGTTGGCTAAGATTAATATTATACTTTCGAAATGTTTTCTACACTATGCACTAATAATAATATCAAAAAGAATTTGATTTTTGCGTAGTAAGCATCTTTGACTATCATAAGAAGAAATCTCCTCCAATTCTGCGTTTGCATTGTGTGTGTGGTGGGAGGTCTTATGGTAGTTTCATTTTTCCAAAAGCATTTCGAATTGACTTTAAAGTTATCCTGTTGTTTATTTTAAAAAATAACTGTTTTACGATCTCACACCAGTCACCATGACTGACTCGGAGTTTATTGTTTCCCTTCTAAACTCTGGGTGCCCACAAATTTCCACACGGGCAGTCTAGAGTTATATTATCAGGATATTCTGGATATTCTGGAGCTTTGGAGATAAGCTGGATGACGAGACGTAGTATTTGTATCTGATATATTTATTCCGCTGTGTATTCTGTATGAGGACAAGTATCAAAACTGTCCTTTGTTGTACTGAGTTGTATATTGACTCTGATGATTGATGTATGTATAAAATGATATAGTTCTTTGTTTAAAGATTATTCACTTATCTATTATATATTGTTCCGCTGCGATATGTGAGATTCTGATATTGTTTTCTGTTTCTGTTTCTGCTCTTGTTCTGTTGTTGTTCTTCTTTCTTTTTCTTCTATCTTCTTCTTCTACCTTTTTCTTCTTTCTTAAAACCATAACTTTTCGGGTTTCCGGCACTCGATTGCTTGGCAGTCGATAAAGTGAGTATCGATGTCGAATTTTCGGAAGTCGAAAATTTCGGTATGTGACAGTATGCATAATCGATTTCCTTTAAAAAGAAACCCATCCACCATTACAAACTCATTCGTCTCTCCATTCTTGACTTTATCAACAAATTTCATAAAGTAAGGATCTTCAACAAATAATTCCGGCAACATGTCAAACCCCGTCACTTCAACCTTCATTGTTGTCAACAAATGATTCCTCCTACTCAAAGCATCAGCCACACGATTCGTCACTCCCGATTTGTGTTTCACAACAAAAGTAAACTGTTGCAGATATGCAACCCACGATGCATGTCTTGCTGAAATCTTGTCTTGCCCTTGCAAGTGCTTCAACGCCTCATGGTCAGTGTAAAGAACAAACTCTTTCTGAAATAGATAATGTCTCCAGTGTTTTATAGCTTGCACAACAGCATAGAATTCCACATCATATGTACTGTATCTCATCTTTGCTCCTGACAACTTCTCACTGAAATATGCAATCGGACGTCCCCTTTGACTCAACACCCCTCCAATTCCAACCTTCGACGCATCAGTATGTAATTCAAACAACAACTGAAAATCAGGTAATGCTAGAATTGGTGCTGTCGTCAACAACTCCTTGATTCGTTCAAAAGCAACTCCTGCTCCCTCCGTCCATGTAAACTGTTTTCCTTTCATACAATCAGTAACAGGTGCCATCACACTACTAAAGTGTGGGATAAATCTTCGATAAAATGAAGCCAACCCGTGAAAACTACGAACTTCCGTTATCGTCTTGGGTTGCGGCCAATCTCTGATAGCTTAGACTTTACTTTGGTCAACCTGTATTCCTTCTTCCGACACAACATACCCCAGAAATAAAACACTCCTTGCCATGAAAACACACTTCTTTGTAGCAGCATAGAATTGTTCGTCACGAAGAATAATTAACACTTTCTTCAAATGTTGAACATGTTCTTCTGTACTAGCACTGTAGATCAGAATATCATCAAAGTAAACCACCACAAATTTTCCAATGTACGGTCTGAAAATTTGATTCATCACCCTCATGAATGTACTCGGTGCATTCGATAGACCAAACGGCATTACCAGCCATTCATACAATCCTTCCCTCGTCTTGAATGCTGTCTTCCATTCATCCCCTGGTCTAATGCGAATCTGATAATAACCGCTCTTCAAGTCAATCTTAGAAAAGATTACGGACCCACTGATTTGATCCAATAGATCATCAAGCCTCGACATCGGAAATCTGTATCTGACTGTGATCTTATTCAATGCTCTACTATTTGTGCACATCCTCCACGTTCCATCCTTTTTGGGTACCAATAAAGCTGGTACAGCACAAGGACTTAAACTCTCCTGCACACACCCCTGTTCAAGCAATTCTTCCACCTGCCTCCGCAACTCTTCATGTTCCTTCGGACTCAGTCGATAATGTGGTCTGTGTGGCAACATAGCACCTGGAACAAGATCTATCTGATGTTGTATATCCCTCAACGGTGGCAACCCCGTTTGTAACTCTTCTGAAAATACATCGTCAAACTCTTTCAATACCGGTTTTACTTCTTCTGGGATTTCCACCACTTCCTGACTCTCCCGTCCGATCAATAAAAATACTTCAGGCTCCTCCTCTACTTCCTTCACAAACTCCTTCAAAGATAACAAAGTTTTAAGTTCTTCAATCTCCTCCAACTTGTTTTCCTAATGTTGTCGCTTCTTTGGAACTAGAGTAATATTTGTGCCTTCAAACATAAAACTGTAACTGTTGGTACGCCCATCATGTTGCACCGCCCTATCATACTGCCACGGTCTCCCCAGCAACAAATGACAAACATCCATATCTACCACATCGCACCAGATTTCATCTTTATGTTTCTTCCCAATTGAAAAATTCACACGAGCCCTTCGTCCAACCTTCACCTCCCCGCCTTTCCTCAACCAAGCTAGCTTGTATGGTTTCGGGTGTTTCTCAGTCTTTAATGCCAACTTCCTCACAGCCTCTGAAGAAATTATATTATCACAGCTTCCAGCATCAATAACAAATTGGCAAACTTTCCCCAGAATGGTACATGTTGACTGAAAAATATTGCTCCTCAACCAACTACAATCCTTCTCTTGCTTTGGTGTTAAACAGGACCTCTTCATCATTAGATTATAACCTTCGTCTCCCGACACTTCTTCTTCCTCCTCATCAGGTGGTGAATTGGAACATTCAGCTTCTTCATCCTCATCCTCAACCTCCGCTATCATAGCTCTCTTCTTCGGATTTGGACATTCGCTACTTTTGTGGCCCATCTCTTGGCAATTATAACACTTGAAACCATTATTGACTTTTGCCTTCCCAACCTCATTCACAACTGGTTTTGCAACAACTTTTGAAACATTAGAACTTCCACTAACACCCTTCACTTGATTATTGGAATTTGTAAACACACCACCTCCTCGTCGTCCCTATTTCTCCCAAGCCAATGCTTTCTGATGTGCTTCCGCTACAGATCTGGGATCAAACATGTTAACCATATCCTGAATCTGCATTCGCAATCCCCCAATGAATCTAGACGTCAGCTGCTCTTCCGTTTCCATAATATCATTCCTTGCAATAAGTTGATAAAATTCGTCAGCATAGTCATTCACAGATTTTGTCCCTTGTCTCAAGTTCTGCAAACATTGATACATCAAAGATTGATAATTGTAAGGTAAGAACGTTGCTTTCATCAATTTCTTCATCTTCTCCCAAGATTCAACTTTTGACTTCCCCATTCGTTCACGTGTAAGTTTGGTTTGCTGCCACCATGCCAAAGCTCTACCCCTCAACCTCGTAGCAACCAACTTCACTCTACGCTGTTCTGGAACTTCTTTGAAGTCAAAAATCACTTCAACATTAGCCACCCAATCTAAAAACTCCTCTGCTTGCATACCACCTTTGAATTCAGGAATTTCAGTCTTCATCCCCGACTCCCACTTGTGATCATACTCAGAGTAGTTTCTTCCTTGTCCTCGTCCTTGTCCTCGAACACTACCACCTTCATACTCCTCTTCAAAATCAGATGTATATCGTTGTCTATTTCGTCCACCCACATCTCTACTACCATCACGTCTACCACCATCATCTCTTCTATCTACATTCCTCCGTTCTCGATCATTCACCTTCCTCCCACGCCTTTGATCATCGTCAACACTTCTACCTCGATTGGAATGTGGCGAGACTCTACTTACCCCATGGTTAGATTCAGGTGAAACCCTTCTCCGATTTTGATTCATTTCTAACATCATCTTCTCTAATCGTCCAATCCCTTCGTTAAGCTTCTCACTAAAGTTCTCATTAATTCTTTGCTCCATCTCGTCAGCTTCTTCTCTTATATACAAAGCTTCTACGTTTTGGTGACGATTAGCTCTTCTTGGCGGCATGATTTGAAACTTTACAAACTCTTCAACACTTCAAAATTCAAACACCTTTGGAACTTTGATCCAAAATGAAATGGATCGAAACTTCCACTTTTGTTGCAAATCGCGATGAACTCGAAGAACACCAAACTCCTCAAAACACAAATCCGATCTTCAAACTTCAATACAAATGCAAACAACTTCAACTACTTCGGCCTTGACTTGATTCCTTCAAATTCTTCAAAATGACTTGGTTCCAAGGACTCGATTTAGCTATGATTGGCTAAAACAAGCTCTGATACCAAAACTGATGCAGCGGATTAATCAAAACAATGTAGATCGATGAGAGTAGCAATCGATGGATTGATGAATACTGAAATGCCCGAACTCGTTGATCCGAAGATACCGAATTCTAGCTATCCCGAACTCGTTGATCGCGCACGATACCGGGTTCAAAGATCTGCGATTCTTCACGCGTTGATCAAGCGCACTTGATTCCGCGAATCGGCTTCAACAATCGAAGATTCGAGCATACTCGAATGTCGAAGGTGGAGATAGGAGATACACTCGACTACCAATTAGATGAAAGCACAAAGCTAACAAAAGAGAATTTTATTCAATATTCAACAACCTTACAAAATGTCACCACTTGCCTATTTATAGGCTACAACCCACGCAGTACAAAATATTCACAAACTCCTAAGTCGGCTCCGACTTATAAGTCTTCTCCGTCTTACGACTTAAGACTCCTTCCGACCTACGACTCAGAAGCACACGACTTACAAGCTACAGACGACTTAAAAACAAATGCGACTCAACATATATGTATATTACAAACGACTCACGACTTATAAAAGTTGCGACCTACGACTTAGTATAAGTCGGTAACGACTTATCAACAGCTCCAGCTTCCATCAGCGTCAGAGATTAACTCGGCAGAAGAATCAACGGTAATAAGCTTCAGCGACTTAAAAACATGCGGCATCCCAGATCAGCGACCTAAAGAAATCAACGGTAGAGATTAACTCGGAAGAAGAATCCACGGCTCCAGTCTTCAGCGACTTAACTCCTGACTCGTTAGGTCGTTCACGACCTAATACTTCACCAATTTGCTCTGCCTTTCCTTTGTGTGACTCGATAGGTCGGTTAGACGACTTAACTAAGTCGTAACTCGGTATTGACTTATCATCTGTTCCGTTAAGTCATACACCAACCAAAACACTACCCTTAAGTCGTTGCCGACTTAAGCCTTCGCATTTTTCAACTTGTGTTGTTCCTATAGCTTTAGGTCGTAACCCAGCACTTCCCTTAGGTCGTAACCCAGCACTTGCTCCCATAGTTTTAGGTCGTAACCCAGCACTTGCTCCCATAGTTTTAGGTCGTAACCCAGCACTTCCCTTAGGTCGGACACGAGTTAACTCGGTAGGTTGCTTGGGTGTTTTAAACTTCCCCTCGTTAGGTCGTGAGCGACCTAGGACTTCTTCCCTAAGTCGTGAACGACCTAAACCTTGTGAATTCGTAGCTCGCACTGCATCAAATTCCGACTGTGATAATTTTTCACATATTTAACTTTTCATCCAAATTTGCATTTTTTGAAACGTTATTCCTATTCTCGGAACCAACGAACTAATATCAATTTTTCAGTTACTGTAGATCTAAGACAAATGCACACGATATCTTTTATATATGATTTATAACTTACTTTGGGAGAAGAAAAGGCAAAAAATTCATATATGTGATAACAAAATATCATTTCATAATCACATGTAAAACCATACATTGAAACAAAATTTCGTATGATGGTTAATTATTTTATCATACTTAAAGGACTTTTTAAAGAAAATACTATAATTCAAAATTAAGATTATTGTTTTTATGTATAGTTTACAATTTTTATTTTCAATAAAACATGGTTTACATTTTTTTAATCAAAAATATTATATATATATATATAATGAACCGGCCATTCGACCCTCAAAAAATCTACAATAATACATCCACTGTACTGCATGCTGAGCAATCGATACCGGAAAGCTCGATCGTTAGGTAAAGAAGAAAAGAGAAAGAAGAAAACTAAACAACATGGAAACTCATAGCGTAACGAATCTATAATATACAACAAATCTTTACATAAAGATAAACTGTAATATACATACATCAATTAGAGTACGCTAACCAATTTCAGCCTTGACAGTTATAACAGCCTGTCCTTACAATTGCTTATAAGTAAAACCAACAGACAACACAGCGGAACTCAAAGAAATACGTAGATATGCCTTGGACCTCCAGCTTGTCTCCTGAGCTTCAATGCATCCAAAGCAATCCATAAATATGCTTGGTCTGACCCGAGCATTGAAAGGGAAGAATTCCCGGATCAGTCTGGAAACCAGCACGAGAAAAACGTACCCAAATGGAATTTAATGTTTATAAAAAACCTTTCAAATAAAGGTATCTCATAAGACCACGCCGCACATAAACACAGATAGATTTTTACCTTACAATAACCAAAACATTTTCTATAAAAAATCCATTGTTATTATAATAATGTCTAGGGATTAAAGTAAAATATGAATATAGAAGAAATGCTTGCATCTCATATTTCAGCATAATTGGGCGCAATTAAATACGTAAAACTCATATTGGAGAATGGATTCCATACTATGATAAGGTAACGGACTACCTTCCGATGATACATCTTTAGATAAAATGCACCAAGGTCTGACAAGAATATCTTGTACCTCTGCCACACAAGACTGGTCTACCACTTACCTAGTAGTACTGAATATGACAACAACACTTTAGGCCCCGAAGCATACATTAGTAGGTAGTAATCGATCTAGATTTAGGAGGAACATACCCAAATGGAAGCGACCCACATGGCCCTATTGCATGCCCGATTTCTGTCATTTCCCATTTGATGTGGCTTGAGGCTACGTTTTACCTATATATATAGTACTTCCCACTTGGAATGCTCTAACACTACCCTCAAGGAAAAAATGCAATGCCAGCATTCATCCATACAAGTTGTTCAGTATATAAATAAACCAAAGGCACTACTTCTACTACATCAATTTTGGAATCACTCTTAGATTAGTAGCAAGTAGTCCTTGCACTTCAGAGAGCTCCATCTTCCACTCCATCATCTTCAAGATGTCTTCACTTCGAAATGCTTGAGTTGGAACGAAGTGGTTTTCAGATGACATATCTGATCCCGGTATCTTCGAAACAACATTCGATATTTCTAGTAAACTCAACCCCAGTTCTTTAAGAAATAAACAGTTAAAGAAAATAGCGGAGATCACCTCCTCACCGTTAGTAGACGGATTTCCTTATCATTTATCCTAGGAGTACGAAACGAGATTTATACACATACTTGACATATAACTTATGTGTATTTGATATTTCTAGAGTTATGTTTAGGGTCCAAATACGATGGTCGGTTATTTAACTATTGAATAAACAAACATTCAAATCGGGGATTTATTTCAAAAGGGAAAACCAATATTGGTTAAACACATAAGCAACCAGTAACCTCTTTAATTAATCTTTTTATTAATTAAAATCACTTTGTAAATTACTTGTATAAAAATACCTTTACAGAGATATACCCATAAATCCCTATGTTTTCAATACTTGGAAAATTATCCATATAATTATCTCACAAACATCACACTTACAACTTGGAAAATGTACTCATATACTTATCTCACTGTTATAAGTATATTCACAAAACTAAGAAATATTTTCTATTCGTTCAATTCTAAAATCATTTATAAACTCCTTATAAATATCTAAAACATTTATTAATAAATAACAGTCATTTACTTCGATACGCTATTATATAATAATAATTATTAATAATTAACATTATAAGTAAATAATAATTATTAACTTTTAAACATCTCGAAGTAATAATTAATAGTTTCAAAACATTATTAGTAGAACAATAATAATAAGTCTTCAACATTATTACAAATAATAATAATTAATTTCCAAAACATTATTAATAAATCATTATTATTAATTTCAAACCATATTAATTATTTAAATAGTTATCTTATCAAAATATTAACATATTGATAAATAACTTTACAACAACATTAAATATAAATAAATAATCGTTAAAACAATATTAAATATAAATAAATAACTTAGAAAAGATAGATAAAAAGGTTGGAGTAAAATAGAAGTTAAATCCTTTAAAGCAAAATATTTTCAAAACCCAATTTCAGATTTAAAATTATTTCCTGTCTCAAAAACCAACTCCAACTCAAATGGCAATTTATAATATTTTTAAAATACTAATTTGAGGCCAATAGCTACCCAACATTTAACCAATATCGATATTGATTTTCTAACACTACAAAGTTTAACTTTTGAACATATAATAATGTCATAATCAATAGAGCCAACAATCAGGTTTAATATACAATAATTTATATCACAAGAATATTATTGAAATTTAAATCAACAATGGCGAGGAATCCTATGGATCCCTCCAACCTTTCCCCCTGCATCACAACTCATATATATATCAGCATGCACACACAGATATATATATATATAACTCAACAGTGGTGAGGAATCGTATTGGATCCCTTCAACCTATTCCCCTGCATCAAAGCTAATATATATAATCATATAATACGGGTCATCCGCTACTATGTGGGTATATATAAAAGGTCGCCTGCTCCAAGGGAAAGAATAAAACCAAACCTACTGATAAAACAATAAATCATCCAAACATCAAATCAATAATTTTTATCAACTATTAACATACTGGTTAACCAAAATGGTGAGTTCAACTCACCAAAATTCCAGTTGTCACCGAAGCTTTTATGATTCCGTATGAATTAGAGTGACATTCGAATTCAGCACATTATTTCAATAGATCAAATCTATACCAAACCAATTCCATGACATAGTATTTGTCGATATGAACCTAATGTGACTGACCGCGTCTGGTTTGGACCTAAAATGAGAGAGAAGTTGATTTTACAAATTTGAATTAATTAAAATAATTTAAAACCTTAATTACACATTTACTTTACTTAATAAATTTATTAATCCCGCCTTCCTCTCTTTCTCTCTTATACGCGATAACTCCTCAGGCCGCCACTTCTATCGCCCATCGCCGCCGCTACATGGCACTACGCCCCCATCGACCATCACTAGAGAAATCCCCAGCCTTGCCTGACACCCCCGACCCGACGTGACCTCCCCTTGATGACCAGAGCTCGTCTGGGAACCCAAAAATGCGGCCATGTCATCTCAAAACTTCCACCTTCACAGTCTACCATTTGCCACCAAACTTCACGGCTCATAGCCCCGACCTTCCTCTCCACCTTCCTTTTAGGCTCCATCACCAAATGATTGACGAAATTGCTAGAATTCGCCATCATAGTTGCCGACATTCATCATCGAACTATGGTCACTACGCGACGAATAACGACGACCCAACCGTTGAGCACACTCAACACCCTATCACGAACGATTTCGTAGTTGATGTCGAAGGCTGAAAACGCTTATGGTGGCGCTGATGATCTTAGGCCGTTGGATTGGAGAAGGATTTTCTTTTTTAAATTTTCAAACTTGTTTTGCTTGGTTCAGCTAATTTTTATAGGGAAGGGAAGGTATGGTTTGAATAGTGGAGGGTATAGGCTGAATAGTGCAAGCATGGGTAAAGTGATGGGCTTAAGTATGGGAGAGTGTATGTATGTCTATATATATGTATGTATGTATGTATGTATGTATGTATGTATGTATGTATATTCAAAAATATCTAGCTCGATGCACTCAAAAATCTCGAACTCCAAACGTGGTGTGCCGCCTGACATTCTATATGTAATATCCCTATTCCCAATACAATGGAACTAGTATCGAGACCAAATTCCAAAGCATATAGAAGTTAGCATACCAAATCAAATTATATTAAGTTAAATTCCTTTAGTTAATTCTATGCATTTCAAACTCGCAGGACTAAAAGATATGTCCAATCGCCATGAAATTCGACGACATACAATAATTCAGTATTACGGATCTAATAGCACAGGTTTCGTCGAAATATGAGATAGTGCCTTAGAATAATAATTTTCACTCATTAATTTAAAATGAGTTATTATTAAAACAATTTCAACCACTTTAAAACCTGTTAAATTCTAATTTAAAAGTCCACTATCATCATTCTTATTTATACTAAATCCAAATAAGATTTCGAAGTCACTCTATTTCACACTAAACCCAAGATTCAATTATTTAAACAAATATCAATATTAAATTCACTATCAAATAAATCATTGCATTTAAATTTAAGTTATTTGGCTTATAAAAGTACTATTTATATATTTCAAATGTCTAAAATTTTGGGTGTTACATTTTTCCCCTTAAAAAATTTCGTCCTCAAAATTATCAAAGTAAGAAAAAGCCACAATCCCTTTAATTCTTCAAAAATCAATGTTGTAATATATTATAAAATTCTCAAAGCCTTTAAATTTATGGAAAAAATTTCGCAGCGTCTCCATTGTGCGACTGGATCGGAACAACTACAAATCGCCACTACGGGGCCAAACCAACAAATGAAAACAAATGCCAAGTGACTCAATCATAAAACCATTAAACCAAACAACAACATAAACATGTACCTACTTGTCAAGCAACAAAATTCTACTCGTGAAACCAAAAGCATCAAAACTGCTTTTGCTTCTATATACCTGAATCTTACTTACAATAATATCCAACTATATAACATGCATTTTCCAATGTCAATGTTTTATTATGATAAGGCCTTTAAGATGTACATATGTCATCCATACGCAATATCAAATCTGATCGCTCGCTTGATCATATAATTTAACTTCCGAACTAGTATCGTCCAATTGACTTCTCTAGTGCGGACTCCGATTTGGTTCCTTGATTAGAAACTGCTAGTCTCCTTGCATATCCATATAATATGATAAAGAACTCCAGAATCAGTCAAAAATCCGTATCAAGTGTTCGCCGTCAAGAATCGAGTGAAAAATCCTTGTTCGGATTGGTATAAATCACCTCAAATCATGTGCCCAAATCTGGATCAAACAACCATGCAAATAAAATGATCTACATTCAACCTACGTATTAATTCTAATTGGTTTCTAAGTACCAAATTCTTTTATTCACATTCATTTCCACTTCTAGTATATTTTCTTACGTTTTATCAAAACACTTACCTCAATTTTATATCTAATTTAGAAGTTCCAACTATCCGAAATCGTCGAAAATTTCATTTTTATTTTCAGTAAATGAAAATTTTCAAACATACATATCAAATAGAGAAGCAAAATTAATTTACCCTTAACGCATAGGCTACGTGCATCCATATAACATTTAATTGAAAATTTCAGAATCAAACACCCAGATTTATTTCAACTCTATTTGAAATAATATATATTATATCTCTTTTTTATAAAAAATTCATATTTGGGATTTAAATCAAAACTTGTTTTACCAAAACAAATCTTCTATGTTAGCAATTCCTCTCTTGGAAACCTGAAAATGAACGTCGATAATGCTGCAGTCATCATCGAAATTATTTTCCAATGACCAAAGTGAGTTCAATGCTTTTTACTTCTTTTTTCCTTCAACATCCTCTATAAATATTTCTATTCAAAAATACTTCAAAATAATACATTATTATTTTTTCAAAACCTTTGAAAAATACTTTCCAAAACAGTGGGACTGAAATTCTCAAATTCTCAGTTTAAATCTTTTTTATTTATAAATCACATTTATAAACCATATTTATATAATTTCACTTTCTTATATGAAATCATTTCACAAATGTTATTTTGTTGAGTTATAACAAACGACCTTATTCAAAAATCAAACTTTAACCTAACATTATCTTCGAACGCCTTATAATCAAATTGTGAAACTGAATTCACAAGGTGTTTGTTTAATGTTTCCACAATCATTAGTCTAACCAACCCTTGTAGTTAAAGAATAATTGCTCTTAATCTAGCATAATAATCAAAGCCCATAAACTGGTCAAGTACGACTATTCAAACAATAATGATAATAATTAAATATTATCATTTTCCAAATAACCAAGCATACAATATATGTAACTATAATAATTTCTGAAAATTATTCCTTTAGATAAAATATGATCTAAGTAAAATTATTTAAATTACCTAATTTCAAAACAATACCATGCCGAATTGCTCTATTCAGTTGTTTAGAGATCCCTATCAATAAAGTTAATTACTCGTATTGACTAAAATCCAGAAGCCACTCAACAGATCAATCAACATTATACAAAATATTTTTATATCACTAGCAAATATGCGCTCATATAAACTCAAAGCCATAATTAAGGCATTCCATTACCTTATCTCTTAATGAGTTACCCTACCATAGCTAAGGTTCTCGCTTAACCTTGCGGTCTGATACAAATGTAACAAAAAGGCCTTTATATCGTCGAAAAATCGATACTAATACGTCTACTGTAACGACCCACCTTTTTGGATGGTTTAAATCGGCAAATAAACCACACATGTCTAATTCAAACCATTCAAATGGGAGGATTGTTAATGGGGTAAATAAGAAAATAAAAGAAAGAAAGAAAAACAAAACCCAGAATCTTGCAGCGGAATGAAAAAATATAATAATCAAATAAACAGTTCATGAAGTTGTTTTACAAAATAACATTTGATTACACTTTACAATTCAAATCAGAGTTATACATACATCAGAAATAAACAAATAATGCAGCGGAACACAGAATGCAGTGGAATAATAAATAGCAATAATATACTGAATCTTCGTCTTCGTCCTCTAGAAAATAGTCTTCAATACATTGAAAAAGCTCAGACTGACCCGAGCGTAATTAAAAGACAAAACATTTGAGTCAGAACTAAAAGGTCTTATGTAAGTCAGATGAAAATAAGTAAATAGAAATATTAGTGCAATGGTTTCATAGATGTTATAGGATTTTCATCTCCTATCAAGTGTACAACGTGAATATAATTATTTAAAAGGTTTCAAATAATTTGAAATATCAATCTTAATCATCTAATTAAAACAAATCCGAAATTTGAATTAACTTAAACCCTTCAAATAATTCAATTCCAAATAAAAATCCAAATTCAAGAAATTATATGGGTATATGTCATTTCAACAAGTATCAAAAATCAACATTTCCAAATCAATGAAAACCGCTCGGGTTTTTCATTTCAACCCATAACGATTTTCCCCTAATCTATAAGATCGTTCGGGTATGTATCATTTCAACCCATAGGGATAACAGAGATGTAGACATAAATAACATTCAATCATCCAAAATGTCAACCAATAACATCCATCCAATCACACAAATATCAACAATTGAACATACAACATAATCATCATTGAAATCAACCAATAACTAACAACAATTTACTGGTTATCATTAACAGATATTTAACTGGCAATTTAAATTTCAATATTAAATTAAATGGCAATTAAATTCAATAAAAGTCAGATTAAATCGGAATGACAATTTAAAATATACTAAACAGCAACCAATCAATTTTTAATCACATCATAAATTCAATTTAACTAACATAAGAAAATCTAGTACTTATGAGTGTTTGCTCACCTTTCGTGACTACGAAGGTGGTGATAAAAATGGAGCAATATGGAAATTCCTAGCAAAGATCCAAATGCAAAGAAAATCCAACAAAGCATAGACATGAACACGAATCAATAAACAAGTTTCAACTACTTCCAACTTCCAAACAACCCAAACAGAGGTGTTTTCTGAGTTGAAAATCTAAGTTCAAAAATACTTCGAAAAGATCTGAGTTTTTGGCATAGAAAATTAAGGAATTTGAAGAACTGGTCTACATGAAAGTTGAAGCCACTAGAAAAATAAATGGTTAGAAAAAAGAATCACATAATTTGGTTCATTCCTGAAGGAGATATGATTGATAAAATATGGGGTATTTTTGGCCAAAACTGGACCCGAGAAAGGACTTGAAAAATAGAGTTTTTTGTATAGAAATATTCGGAATGGGAAGAAGGGTTCAACAACATAGTTGTTGCCATTGAAATTATACACGGTTTCATAAAAAAAATTATTTTATTTGGAGTAGTTTATTGGAATATAGAAGCCATGGAAATAAGGTGAAGAAAGAGGGAAAATAGGGAAGGGGAAAAGAAGGGGAAAAAAGGGAAAAAGGAGAAAGAAGAGGAGAAGGAAGGTGGAAGGAGATGGCCTTGGAGATGGTGGAGGGGGCCGCAAATATAGGGGAGGAAGGAAGGGTTGAAGGAGAGGAGGAAAGGAGTTTTGATTTGTGAGGTTTTTGGAGTTTTAGATCTAGAGTTCTCTGTAGATTTTGAGGAGGAAGAAGAAGTGCAAAGAGAAAGTTTCTCAGGAGAAAAATTATGTACGTAGATGTTATTAGATAAGAAACATAAGGTCGTAGGCAAAGGAATGGTCACATGACTGACTAGAGTCTCTTGGTTAACCAAGGCCCATTAGACCAAACAAAACCAATATGCCTTAGCCAAATAAAACACAACTAAACACTACCAATTCATGTTAATTTTTCACAGTAATTCAAATTTTTAGAGCAATAGGAATTTTATTTTGACGAAACGAAAAGTGGAGGGAAGATCAAAATTCAGTCTAGTATCATATAAAAAAAATAAAATTTTAAAATTCAAATTTAAATTTTTCAACCAAAAGTCAAACTTTGACTAAGTTTGACCAAAATTTGAAATTTCACAAAAATTGTATTCTATTAAATTTGGTTAAATAAAACACTCAACATCACAAATTCAAAAAAAAAATTATTTAATTTTTATTTAAATTCAAAATACTGCCATTTTAAAGTTGTTAAAAGTTATGGATCGTTACACTTTATCTTAAATGAAAGATGTAATATCAATTAATGCAATATTAATTTGTTTCCCCTTATCATATTTAAAAGGTAAAATGTCATTAACTACGTATCCAATTCTCATCCAATTACATTCAAACCTATGTTATCATCCTTATTATTCAATCAACAATACCCTATGAATTATATTAACATAAGTTTACATTTTATTACATTCATTTTTTTACCGTTAACATCTTTTACCATATTAACTACAATAATTAATTACATAAATTTTCATTTATTTCCAAATTAATTCCAAACATATTAAATAATGAGATGATAAATGAACCATTGTAATCTTTAAGTAATTTAATCATATTTATAAGTTTATTATCTACAACAAATGTTATGACTACTTACACATCACTAATTATATTCAATTTCAATAAACAACATATAATTCCAACATTCAATTGCCTTAATTCCATTAATTACCCATTTAATATTCAAACGGACAAATTAATGAGAAGATAATTACAACCATCGTTTATAATAATAGTTCATATTCATTATCTTATCATTTACAACCAAGGGTTATAACAAAATGATTTTATATTCTATATTAACCTATTCCAGTCAATTACATACAATTTCATCATTAAATGCATCATTTAATTAATTTCATTATATACAATTATAACCAAATAACCTTACAATTATATCCATTGATTGAAATTGGATTAAAATGGTTATCAATTACATTAAATCAACATTACTATATTACATTCTATATGTTTTATCATTACAAATCATAAATTTTAATTTCTTACAATATTAATATTCCAAACAGGAAAATAGGCACAGGGAAGAAGTTGCAAAAAAAAATTAGTCTCAGGGACAACAAGTTTATTTTTAGTTTGAAGGACACTTTTTAGTGTAAATAGAAAATGATAGTTACAACTATCATTCTGTGATTTACACTAAAAATTGTCCTTCAGTCTAAAAAGCAAACTTCTTGTCCTTAAAACTAAATTTTTCTTCAACTTTTTCCTTGAGCCTAAAATCCCCTATTTCAAAATCATATTAAATTTAATATTTTAATTACCAAAAATACGGGTCGTTACACTCTCTCCACTCAAAACTTTTCATCCTCGAAAAGGGAAAAAGGAGGAATTAAGGGATCAAGAACTGAATGAAAAATCCTAACACGAAATGGTGTAATTCACCTCGAACTTGTGTACTCAAATCTGGATCAAATTAATTTTCGCGAATAAAACAATATACGTACAACTTGCATATCTATTCAAGTTCGTTTCATCACAATTACATTAAAATTCATTATTAATCTTATTGATTAACACAAATATCACTTCATACTTTCATATTTGTTTCACTGAATTTCTCTATTTAATATAAAACATTAATCATTCTCAAACACTACTTATATTTCTCTTCATTTTTAAATTACATTCATTTCACATGTAATATTTCTCATTTAATACTACAATTATTTGCAATCATTTCATAAGAAATTTCTTTAAGTTTTTAAAACCAATTTATAAAGGCTTAACTTCTTTATAAGACATTATTCGACTTTAAAGTTATCACAGCCTTAAA
The DNA here is from genome assembly GCA_030737815.1 of Allium fistulosum. Classification (NCBI taxonomy): domain Eukaryota; kingdom Viridiplantae; phylum Streptophyta; class Magnoliopsida; order Asparagales; family Amaryllidaceae; genus Allium; species Allium fistulosum. Next base: position 910,336,912 of record CM060907.1, on the reverse strand, counting down.
TATAACTATTTCTTACAACATTCATTTATTTCATAAGCAATTTATAGGTCATGACTTTATTTATAATTATTTCATTTTAATTCATATTTGTTTATCCAATTAGTATTCAAGTTACTTTCCCAAATTATTTATAACACATTTCATAAATTGTTAACTAAGTTCACAATTTCAGCATTTCTTTAATCACAATTTCAAATTTAAATATTCCAAGGCTTAAAGTTCACACTTGTATATTATTACATTACATGCCAAGAATGTATACAACAGTTTTATTCATTTACTAACATAGATATAACAAATTTAACCTTGTTTAACTTGCTTTTAATTTAAGGTTACCAAATTCAACTGCATAATTCAACAAAATTTCTACATTTCAACTCATATATTATTCAGAAGTTTCGACTATCCAAAATATCCAGATATTAAATTTTATTTCAATAGTTGAAACTACCAATCAATGAAACAACAAGATTCACACAACAAAACATTTCAATTTCATAACAAATATCCTAATTATTCACTTTATTTCCTTTAATACACCATTATTAAACCAGTGTTTAATCCATAAACTCAATCAACCATAATAGCCTATACTTATAACTAACTAAATACAACAAATCAATAATAAATGATAATAATTAAATATTACCATTTCATAAAACAAACACATTACAAATAACTATAGTAGTTAAAAAATATATTCCTTTATATATAACATATAATATTAAGAAAAATAATTTCATTTCAAAACTTATATAAAACATTCTTATAACACTAACAAATATGATGTCTCGTATATATACTCAAACAAACTCATTTTAGGGTATTACTACCCTATCTCTAATGAGTTAACCCCAATAGGCTAAGGTGTGTCTAAACTTGAGCTTTGATACCAACTATAACGACCCACCTTTTTGGACGGTTTAAATCGGCAATAAACCATACATGTCTAATTCAAACCATTCAAATGGGAGGATTGTTAATAGGGTAAATAAGAAAATAAAAGAAGAAAAAAAAAACCCAGAATCTCACAGCGGAATGACAAAATATAATAATCAAATAAACAGTTCATGAAGTTGTTCTACAAAATAACATTTGATTACACTTTAAAATTCAAATTAGAGTTATACATACATCAGAAATAAAGAAATAATGCAGCAGAACACAGAATGTAGTGGAATAATAAATAGCAATAATATACTGAATCTTAGTCTTCGTCCTCTAGAAAATAGTCTTCAATACACTGAAAAAGCTCAGACTGACCCGAGCGTAATGAAAAGACAAAACACTCGAGTCAGAACTAAAAGATCTTATGTAAGTCAGATGAAAATAAGTAAAATAGAAATATTAGTGCAATGGTTTCAGATATGTTATGGGATTTTCATCTCCTATTAAGTGTACAACGTGAAAATAATTATTTAAAAGGTTTCAAATAATTCGAAATATCAATCTTAATCATCTAATTAAAACTAATCCGAAGTTTGAATTAATTTAAACCCTTCAAATAATTCAATTCCAAATAAAAATCAAAATTCATGAAATTATATGGGTATATGTCATTTCAACAAGTATGAAAAATCAACATTTCCAAATCAATGAAAACCGCTCGGGTTTTTCATTTCAACCCATAATGATTTTCCCCTAATCTATAAGATCGTTCAGGTATGTATCATTTCAACCCATAGGGATAACAAAGATGTAGACATGAATAACATCCAATCATCCAAAATGTCAACCAATAACATCCATCCAATCACCTAAATATCAACAATTGAACATACATCACAATCATCATTGAAATCAACCAATAACTACCAACAATTTACTGGTTATAATTAATAGGTATTTAACTGGCAATTTAAATTTCAATATTAAATTAAATGGCAATTAAATTCAATAAAAGTTATATTTAATCGAAATGACAATTTAAAATATACTAAATAGCAACCAATCAATTTCTAATCACGTCATAAATTTAATTTAACTAACATAAGAAAATCTAGTGGTTGTGAGTGTTTGCTCACCTTTCCTGGCTATGAAGGTGATGATAAAAATGGAGCAATATGGAGATTCCTAGCAAAGATCCAATTGCAATGCAAATCCAACAAAGCTTAGACACAAACACGAATCAATAAACAAGTTTCAACTACTTCCAACTTCCAAACAACCCAAGATCTAAACTACGGGCAAACCTGAAACTAGGTCATCTTTAAGAAAATATCCGGACCAGAAAATTACTAAATCTGTAAAAGTGACTAACTAGAAAGTTGTTGCAAATTCTTTTCTCTCTACTTTCAATAAAAGAATAAGTCAAAAAGCTTCAGTCTTGAGGAAGTTATGGTCAAAACAAACAGAGGTGTTTTCTGAGTTGAAAATCTGAGTTCAAAAATACTTCGAAAATATTTGAGTTCTTGGCATAGAAGGTTATGGAATTTGAAGAACTGGTCTAAAAGAAAGTTGAAGCTACTGGAAAAAAAATGGTTTGAAAAAAAGAATCACATAATTTAGTTCATTCCTTAAGGAGATATGATTGATACAATATGGAGTATTTTCGGCCAAAACTAGACCCGAGAAAGGACTTGAAAAATGGACTTTTTGATATAGAAATATTCGAAATGGGTTTAAAAAATATATTTTATTTGGAGTAGTTTAGTGGAATATCGAAGCCATGTAAATGAGGAGAAGAAAGAGGGAAAATAGGGAATGGGAAAAGAAGGGAAAAAGGAGAAAGAAGAGGAGGGGGAAGGTGGAAGGAGATGGCCTTGGAGATGGTGGAGAAGGCAGCAGCTATAGGGGAGAAAGGAAGGGTTGATGGAGATGAGGAAAGGAGTTTTGGTTTGCGAGGTTTTTGGAGTTTTAGATCTAGAGTTCTCTGTTGATTTTGAGGAGGAAGAAGAAGTGTAAAGAGAAAGTTTCTCAGGAGAAAAATTATGTACGTAGATATTATCAGATAAGAAACATAAGGTCATAGGCAAAGGAATGGTCACATGACTAGCTAGAGTCTCTTGGTTAACCAAGGCCCATTAGACCAAACAAACCCAATATGCCTTAGCCAAATAAAACACAACTAAACACTACCAATTCATGTTAATTTTTCACAGTAATTCAAATTTTTAGAGCAATAGGAATTTGATTTTGACGAAATGAAAAGTGGAGGGAAGATCAGAATTCAGTCTAGTATCATATAAAAAGAATAAAATTTTAAAATTCAAATTTAAATCTTTCAACCAAAAGTCAAACTTTGACTAAGTTTGACCAAAATTTGAAATTTCACAAAAAATTTATTATATTAAATTTGGTCAAATAAAACACTCAACATCACAAATTCAAATTTTTTTTGTTTAATTTTTATTTAAATTCAAAATACTGCCATTTTAAAGTTGTTAAAAATTACGGATCATTACACCTTAATTAAAAGATGTAATATCAATTAATGCAATATTAATTTGTTTCCCCTTATCATATTTAAAAGTTAAATGCCATTAACTACGCATTCAATTCTCATCCAATTACATTCAAACCTATGTTATCATCCTTATTATTCAATCAACAATACCCTATGAATTATATTAACATAAGTTTACATTTTATTACATTCATTATTTTACTATTAACATCTTTTACCATATTAACTGTAATAATTAATTACATAAATTTTCATTGATTTCCAAATTAATACCAAACATATTAAATAATGAGATGATAAATGAACAATTGTTACCTTTAAGTAATTTAATCATATTTATAAGTTTATTATCTACATCAAATGTAATGACTATTTACACATCATTAATTATATTTAATTTCAATTAACAACATATACTTCCAACATTCAATTGCCTTGATTCTATTAATTACCCATTTAATATTCAAGCGGACAAAATTAATGAGAAGAAAATTACAACCATCGTTTATAATAATAGTTCATATCCATTATCTTATCATTTACAACCAAGGGTTATAACAAAATGATTTTATATTCTATATTAACCTATTCCAATCAATTAAACAGAATCTCATCAATAAATGTGTCATTTGATTTATTTCATTATTTACAATTATAACCAAATAACCTTACAATTATATCCATTGATTGAAATTGGATTAAAATGGTTATTAATTACATTGAATCAACATTACTATATTACATTCTAATTGTTTTATCATTACAAATCATAAATTTTAGTTTCTTGCAATATTAATATTTCAAAATCTTATTAAATTTAATATTTTAATTACCGAAAAATACGGATCGTTACATCTACTGTAGTGCATGCTGATAAATCGAATGCCGGAAAGCTCGATCGTTAGGGAAAAAAAAAGAAAACTAAACAACATGTAATCTCACAACGGAACGAATAATATATAATGTAACGAACCAGATTAATTCTCGAAAATCGACACTAATACATCCTCGGTATTTACTTGAAGCAAATTCAAGTGCCGAGAAAACGGATTATTAGGGGAAAAAGAAAATAAAGATCGAATAGAATCTCACATGAATGGAATAACATATATGATTTCAAAAATAATCTTCACAGCGGGAAAATTTAAATACAATATCAGAGTCTAACCTAGATTCAACCTGGACAGTTATAAACCCTCTGTCCTTACACATGCAGAAAAATATAAAAAATGCAATAGATGCGTTGGATAATAGAATATGTCCATACGTAGATGAAGATTTCCAGCTCTCCTTTGGAAACTCCAAGCATCTTCAACTAAACCTGAAACTACTTGGATTTGACCCGAATATTAAAAATGCCTGGATCAGGCTTGATAAACCAGCATGAAAAACTCGAACCATAAACATTTGACGAAGTCATAATGGGTACTAAACTAAACATTTGAAAAGAATAGTATCCCGTAAGACCACGCGCTAATAAAAATGGACGGGTTTTCACCTTACGATAACCAAAATACTTTATATTGAAAATTACTTTGATATTATTATTAATGACATCAGTTTGAAAACATTTTCAAATAAATATATATGTACAAAGAAAGTATCAATACCGAGACTATGGTAATATATCTAGAATAGTTAACGGAATACACCAGACGGAATATATGATACCAAAAGGGGTAGCTGAAAGTTTAGCAAAGCAATACTGCTATTTTGGGACTACAATGAAAATCGTAAAGCTCTTATTGGAAGTGGATTTCCAACATGATAGGGAACTAGTGGTTGTTTCCTTCGATCCACGCATATCAACCATAATTCCTGGTAGTCTTATCACTTTTCTCAAGCTAGCTACTTGGAACTAAACTTGCTACGCTTCCAATACCCAGTAGCTTTATCACTTTTCATAAGCTAGCTACTATATGAAAATAAATGGGGCAATAGATGCCTGAAGGATCGAGATTAAACTGAACTCCTCCATACTCATACAACCGATAGCCTAAAATATATGTCCTACAGACCATATAATTACCTGTATCATTACTAGGATTTGAGGCTAGAGAGGCTACGCTCATACTTTCCACAATGCCATGCTTTGCTTATCACAAAGCCATGCTTTGCCTTTCTCATAACAGGTTCCACTTTGAATGCAACATTACCATATTAGGAGCGACCTAGAGAATGTCAAACATTTTCCACTTTCAAAACATGACAGTTTCACTGCTATAATAAATATCTCTATATTTGAAGCGACCCAGAGAATGTCAATAAGCAGTCCTTTGGCTATGAAGATCTTTGGTCTTTAATACAACGAAGATTTCAGATTGCAGACATCACTGCCATATAAATATAATATGGGATAAACCCTTGGGACTCATGATAGAAATCCCTACATTCTGAAGATCTCCGGTCTTCAATAATCATCGTCTTCAATATTTCTTCACTTCTGAACGTATACATTTTTTCGAAGTGGTTTTCCGATAGGAGTTACCAAAATCTGACCTCGGTTCCTCCGAACCAATCATCAATTAAAGATTTTAAGTTCATATATGATTGTCAATCATGATTCAATTTAGTTCTTCTTTTTATTCATTCATAAATATCTAAGAGAGATATATTATTTTAAATTATTCCATATATCTTCTTAATTGTATATCGAATCATTAAGCCTCATTTATCAAATCATTTGGTTAATCAAACCTTATTGAATCTTGGAATAATTCTAAATCATTTCACCTTTTATTTAGGAAAATATTTCCAAATCATTTATTTAAATCTTATATTGGAGTAAACCGAGTAAACTAAATTTACTATACCCTCCGTTCGTCCAGTTCGGGTAGCTAGAGAGGGCAGGCAACTGGTTTTCCAAACCCAAGCCTAGAGACTACCTCTCTGTCACCCATAAGGTGGTCAAATTATTTGATAGACACTAAATCTTTTGACAGACTTAATTAACTTTTAATTACTTTAGAGCATCTGGGCTTTCCCTTCAACCTATTCCATTCCTCGGTCGGATTTTCTATGACACTCACAAAAGGAACAAATGTACTATTCGTTTCCGCATACTCATTTTTAAACCTCTTTATCATCTTTAAATTACGTAATTATTTATTTGAAAAGGTTCAAAAAAGATTCGAAAAAGAATAATTAAGTTAAAACCATTGTTTGCAAAAGTTATTAGACAGTGCTGTGAAAAAGTGTTGCAAATAGTGTTTTAAAAGCTATATTGATCAGAACGACTTTTCTATCTTTTGGAAATTCATTTATATAACTCAAATCTCTTTTAAAACATTTTAAAAGATTTATAGAATTTACTCCATATTTTTCAAAGAATTCAAAAATATCAATTTTAAATAAAATCACTTTATGGATTCCGAACTATAAAATCACGATTATTTTGAAAACTTGTTTTGGACTTATTTAAAAATATACAGGATGTAATCTTGATTTTCTTTACTCATTTAAAAACTAGATATAATAGCTCAAAAAATTCTAATCTCGAGCTATATTCTATTCTTTACACTTGTTTGAATTCTACGGCGCGAAATCGCGAACTGCCGTTACGCAACGCGCCTTATTTTGACTTATTTTTCATGACTTGTCAAAACTTCTCCCAAATGATTTTTATTATTTATAAAGCATTTATAAACCATTTTAAATCATTTAAAAAAAATTCCATATTAAATCTCATATTCACTTTTAAACCATTTCATAATAGTATATTATTATAATATTCATTTCCAAACTTTTATATTTTAAAACCATAAAGAGACTCAATAAGCTCCATACACATATTTATATGAATTCATTTTCTATTAATTAATCATGGTTAATTACTTAACCATTTTTATTATGATTTCGCATAATTTATCACAACCAAGTTATCAGCCATATCAACATCCATATAATCAACCATATAATCAACCAAGTTATCAAACATTCATATAAATCATTAAGAGATTAAATGGTGATGTTATTGTACTTAAAAATAGTTATAGATATTATTTATCATTTAATAAATGTCGAGTACTCACTTATGGCTCCACTCCTCCAATCTTATCTGTAGCTTCTTGAATCGATTCCGATAGCACTTTCTTCTATTTTTCTTGCTTCGGAGCTTCTCGAACTTGCTTCCTCCTTACAATTGGGTATGGCTTTGGCTCATTGAAATGGTTTCTTTCGATATTGAGTGGAATAGTATGGGCCATGAGTTATAGGTGGGAAGAGAAGTAGTTTACACTTGATTTTGAAGTGGATTGGTATCGTATACTTGCTCAAATAATTTCCTCTTATACTCTTGACATTTTGCCATTAATTTCTTATGATAAGAAGAAACTAAAGAAGCTTGGAAAAGTGAGAAGAAGGAGAATGGTGTAGAAAAATGAAGGAATGCATGTGTGACATCCCGCACCTCTAGGCACCCCGAAAATCGAACATGACTAGAAGCACGGGTGGTCGGGTGAAATAAAAATCCATAACATAGCACAGAGACTAAGACAACAGCATAAAATGATTAAAATATTATAGTGGAAGAAAAATTTCATTGATTATAAATTAATAGCAAAACAGCTTCATTAAAAATAACATTATTCCAAATTTATTTATGAAACCAAAAGTACCAAGTAGTCTCCACCAAAACATAAAACATAACAAAGTTCACAATATAGGTCCCCATATATAGAGTAAAGTATGGAAAAGAGAAACAAAGTACATGAAACAAAAGAAACAAAAGATGAAGATAACAACTGCTCCAATGACCCTCCAAGCTGCAAAGAACTGCTTTACGCCACACCCCGAGACCCACATTAACAAAGAGAATTACTGAGTAATTCTGTCTACTAATGCGGAGAATAGGGCTGGTTAAGAGCGACCATCATAGTCTTGCATTAAATAAGAGCTAAGTATGTCGATTTGGTACTCATTTTTTTTCATTTCTTTTTCTATCCATTTTGGCTTAAGTATTCGACATACTCAATTCCTATCTAATACACTACTGTGGTGGCTACCCTTAACCAGCCGTATTCTCCGCATTAGCAGACAGAATTACTCAGTAATTCTCTTCGTTAGTATGGGTCTCGGGGTGGGGCGTTACAGCTTGGTATCAGAGAAATTTATTACACCAGCTTAAGATCTTAGTTAGGATTTGTGAGTATTTTACTCACCTTAGCAATTTGGTAAGAATTCGATAGCAAGATGCGAGCTTTGGTGAAGAAGAGAAACATCAAGACCCTGTAAAAGCTAGAAAAGATGCATGTAGAACAAAAACAAAAAGTTACAGACAATCCTCTCTCTCAAATTCAAAATGTCAATTTGATGAAATAATCTAGTGTATTGGTTGTGATTACCTTCTCTTATCTTTGTTTGGTTGATTAACACTTGAATTTTTAGCAAAAATTAGAGAAAGTTGAATTTAACAAGAAGTGGCCATAGGTTTTCTTTTCACTGTAATTGTCCTAGACCTGCCCTCATGTGATTTGGGGAAAATAGGAAAAATAGGAATGGGTCAAACATAAAGTCTGGTGAATAAGAAATAAAATGAAGCAGAAAGAATAAAAACTGTTTAATTCCAGGTCTTCCCCGGATATCGCAGAGGGTGAATAATATAATGCAGTGAATCCTTCTTAGATACGGTTCCTAAGAAGCCAAAGTCCATGGTCACTCTAGGGAAGTCAACCATGCAGTAATACTAAACGTCAATCGGCCTGTCGGACCTGCTGTCCTTACCTATCAACATGCTACTGCGTGAAAATCATGCTCTTTACCCGTGCACTGTGACTAAATGCCTCTTACGTCTAACTGGTGCCGTCTCAAACAACCTCACAGGGCCCCGAAGTTGCGCTCAGGCTCCGCCAAACTGGACTCCTATCCTCCTGTCTTCTCGGTCACCAACGTGGACTTGCCCCTATCCAAAGTGTCGGTTCTCTGAAAGAGCGCCCGCAGTTGGGTCGGCTGTGCAAAATCCTCCAACGATCTGCCTAAAGAAGCCAACATTGGAGCACACTTGTCCTGTTCTGTCCGCATCGATCTGCCTGAAGAAGCCTACGATTGCAGATGCTATCTATCCTACGTACTAGCAACCTATGAAAGGTGTAACGACCCATAAATTTTAACGATTTAATAACATAATTAACTGAATTTTTGTGAAATTTTAAATAACTGAATTTGGAAATAAAATTTTGATATTTGGAATACATCTATTTAAACATATTAAATGGTAAATTTTTATTTGAAATATAGATGTTGGTTCTGTTGTGTAATTTTCAATTTCAATTTAAATCAGTTAATTTGATGATAATAATGTATTTCCGAAATATGAATATTTTTATATAATAAAAATGTAAATCATTTTCTGAGTGTGACATCGTATTTCGTTTCGTCAAATTTGGACTGCTCTAGCTCCATCTATCTTATTTTCGGCGTTTTAGCAGCATTTTTGGCAGCGAATATTGACTTTTGATAGAACGGTCGTATCGCTTATATCGATGTTCAATTTTGTTCGTCTCGTCCTGCTGATCTCCATAGTATATTCTTTTGTGCATTTCAGAGTTCGGTGCACGACGAAATCCGAGAAACGGTTAGCCGTATCGGTACTCGTATTTGAGCCTTTTTGGATTCCTACCCTTTCGTTATTGTGACGACCCGACTTCCTATGCCCAGGAAATCGTATCGTTTTGAAGAAAAGAAAGAGGTGAGAAAGTAGAAAAGAAAAAGAAGAAGAAGAAACAACATCAGAATCTCAACAGCGGAACGAATAAAATATAATATATCACATAAATATTACATAGAATCATATACATCAGAGTACACAGATAATACATCACATACTAGACAGTTATAAACACCTGTCTAGTTAATACAACTCGATACAACACAAACAACACAGAGATACAACACAGCGGAAAATACAGAATAAACACTGACACAGCGGAACCAATATATACATCTATAACGCTGAAGCCTCCTGCTCCATTGCTCCTCCAGTATTCATCAAAGCTAACCTGAATCCCTTGGCTACCCGTAAAAATTTGGGTACCCGAGAGTTTATGAAAAACAGAAATAAACTTCGGGTCAGACATGGGTCTGGTATGAGTAACAGGTTAAAGTTGTTTAACTTTGAAAATCATTTGAAACAAAAGGTATCACGTAAGACTTCCCACACATAAACATGGAAAAGTTTTTACCTTACGCTAACCAAAACATTTCATAGGAAATCCAGTGATATTATAATAGTGTCTAGGGTTTTCAAGTAAATAGAAAATAGCTGAAATTGTTACATCTATTAAATTCCAGCATACTAGCCACAACGTGGGTAATACAATCAAAACCGTAAGATCTCGTAGGGAAAATGGGTTTCCATCAATGGCTGGGCTACTGGGGTACCGCCCGTCACAGTACGCGGCCTAGATCACCGTACCGAGGAGTACGCCCGCTCCCCTGCAACACAAGGCCGGACCCGTTCCTTACTGAACAGTTCCAAACGAGACAACCCCGGCAGTAGGACGTCAACAACTGCCCACACACCGAAATAAAAAGGGACATCTAGACAGGGGAAAATCTCGCTCTCAAGTGGGTGCTACCCACGAAGCCTTGCTGCACCTCCCCTGTTTTAGCCATTCCCGGTTGATGAGGCTTGAGGTCACGATTACCTTTAGAGAACACATCTCTTAGAATGCTCATCGCCCGCCTGACGATGTTCTGAAAGCATTCAATCCATATAAGTTCGTTCCGGGTTCGAACGAAACCGAAGGCATTATCTCGTTACACTCGTTTTGGAATCACCCTCAGAGTTAACGACAATAACCCTTGCATTCTGAATCACCATCTCGAATCTATAAGTACTATCTCCGTCAAACTCATTACGGAATCACCCACAGAGTTATACTGACGAATAGTTCTTATACCTCGAGTCTTCACTTGCTCCATTTGCATTTCACGACCTAACGTTAATTTGGATCGATGTGGTATTCGGGTCTCCAGACCTGGAATCCCGGTATACGGAAACCCGATCCCGGTCTCATCGAAATCCAAAACGTGTCTTTTAAGGCCAAGTTGTTTTAAAGTTAAAACAATTCAATTCAATTATCTATATCAACACAGATAGATAAATTACCATATAACAATGGATATCACAACATCATCATAATAGATAATCAATATCATCTCAAACAAACATCCAAATCACAACAGATATCACTCGTCTCATATCTGAGATCATAATCAATCAATGGGATATCACTATCATTCATAAGCAATGATTTATTATTCACAACTATAATTAATTTAAAATGAATTAAATTAATTACTTCTGTCCCTAATTAATTTAAAGTAAATTAAATTAATTACTTATCTATAAATCCTGCTTATACAACCATTTTCTAATTACAATAAGTAATTAGTCTTAATTTAATTCCACAGATTAATTAATGTAAATCATTTATAGTAATTAATATTTAATTACTTCATTTATTAATTAAATATAATTAACTTCATTTATTCTTAATTAATTACATAAATTAATCACCTCATTATTAATTATTACTTATTTTGACAATTCATAATTATATCATTAACTATATAAATTAATGACCTCTAATTAATTTGTAAATTAAACTACTTTATTACTTCAAGTAATTTAATCTTTAAATCAAACAATTATTAATCACCCTGGATTAATAACACCAGTAATTAACTCTCCTAAATAAATTAATTATCCCATAATTAATTATCTTCATTTATTAATCCCTTGATTAATTTCAAAAGTAATTTCCCATATTACTTTATCTACTCATTAACTTGTATTAATCACATCCGGTGATTATCCTCTAATTACTTCTCTAAGTAACTCTGCTCCATTAATTACACTGAATAATTTCACTTATCGAATCATTTACTGATTTATAAATTTGATTAAACTAGATTAATTCATTCCTTTAATCATATCATCGAGTTTAATTTCAACAGATAATAAATCCTTAAATTACTTTTGTTAAATATTACTTTTAACAGCTTCAATGAATTATCCAAATTAATTCATCTAATTATTATCAAAATTTATCACATTTATAATTAAATTGAAATTCTTAGTTAATTAACTTCATTAACTAAAAACAATTACTTGATTACTTCTTTTTGTAATTTCTTCTTAATTATAACTTAATGTAAATAAGACGTTCACTAATTATCTTATTAATTACTTCAATAATTCTAATTATTTCTGAGGTAATTAATTACTTAATTAATGCCTTCTTTAACATTGATAATGTATTAAAAACATTACATTTCCCTATTTAAATTTCAAATTTCACTTTGAATTTAAGATTCAAATGATTAATGATTTAAACATTTACCTAATGTAAATTCATTTAAAATTCTTTTAAATAAACGTACATAACCTTTATTACTTGAAATAAAATTGATATAAAGGAAAGAGCTTTTAAATTTAAATTATTATGAAAATCAATTCTTTTAAAAATATATTTTTAAACTTGCAAATTCCTTTCTTTCATTTCAAAATTTTATAAAAGAATTTCTTAAATCTAGTTAACATTTATTTAAACAAATTTCACACTTTTAAAAACTGTTTTATTTTAAACTATAATTACTTAAAACATTCAAAATCAAAAATTAATTTAAAATTTCAGATTTTGATTCAAAGTTAACTTGAATCCATCCACTCATCTTGAATTTAAACTACTATTAAAATCCTGTCTTGAATTTTTGAACTAAAACTTTAAACCTGGGAAAATTAAGTTATTAGAAACTGGAATCATTCTTCTGTCTCGAGACTACCCAGTCTGCTCCGATATTCATCTCCTGCTTCGAGTCTATCTCGCGTATTACCCGAGAAACAACCCACGCGAACATTTAACATTTCCGATCTGAAGCATGCTAAACTACTTCGAGTTTCCTGACCCCTTGACTCGAGAAAATCATTCGCAAACTCGAGTGTACCCGAGTATTCCAAACTGCTTCTTCCTAAAATCGACAGTCTCCACAATATATACGTGCACGTGCACAGTGCCTCTAGTCACTTCCGGCCACTCGCCAGCATCGCCACCCATCATCGATCGATCCACGATCACGTCGCAAACCCCAAAATCTACCACCTTCACTCGAATCAAAATCGAGCAACCTATGTCAGCCTGGAACTCCAGACAGAACCCATTCCACAACCTGTCATCACCTCGTCCTCGTCTCTCCAATCGCCTGAGCACCAGCGTCTCCGGCTACAGCTTCGCCTACGATCCCTCTACGAAATCCCAAACTCCGGTTGAACTCGATGCCCTATAGCATTCGAACGAGGCCAAAATGTATTCACGACAAAAACTAGGTTTATAAAATAGATTTCGTCGCCGTTTCCTCCACGACGATCTGTAGCGCCTTCGACCATTTTTCCCTGCCTCTCCGTTCACTCCTCCATCACCACAGTAAACCCCAAACGTTCCAGTGTACTAGATCGCCCAAAAATCGACGAAAACATATTTTTGTTCTACCCCAGACTACACCCTGAATACACTGTTAAAATTTATGATATTCATTCTAAAAATCATGTTATAGGGTAGAGATTTAACCTGTGACCCTGAATCAACATTTTAAAATGTTTGAATTTTACCTATGATTCAAGTTTGCCTGTAGTTTTCAATTTCCAGTGATATTTAAATTTTATTTCAGCCTAAATAAACTTTTATAAACTACACTATGATAAAATGAACAAGTTTTGTTTAAACATTACACCCTATCACAATCTAAATCAAAAGATATGAGTTATTAAATTAAAAACTGAAGCTTGAAAACAAAACAGAGAGAGACATATAATCATGTACACATATACAATCACTCAGGTAATCACATAAACATAACTATGCCAGATGTAAACATGTAACCATCTTATACTTAAGTAGTTTTAAACAAAAATTGTTACTCACCAAAAGCTTGCAAAAGAACAGAGCTTTTCCCCTGAGACAGTTTGAAAAATTTGAACTGGGGATGCTTTGCTTGATCTTTCCATATATCTGACTTTTGTTGTTTTGGAAGTGTTATTCTAGTTTGCAAAAGAATGTTTACTATATTGTTTTCTCTCTGGTTTGAAATGTTAAACAGAATGCAATATGAAATAGTATAGGAGAGTTTGTAATAGAAGTAGGTGATATCTGGGTAAAGAAACTTCCAGGTACCCATTTCCTATTTTATCAGAGATCTTTATCCCTTTTTTTTTATTATTAGGAGGCTGAAATGATACATGAGCCAGTTTCGAATGGGCTATTGTGTGCTGTTGAACAATGAAGCATTAAATGTTTAGTACTTGTGTCTCCATTTTGATTATTTTATATGCATATGTCAAAGATATTTTGTTGCTTGTATCTCTTTTACCTGAGTCTTCATTAACAAGTCACAACATTTTGCATTTTCTTATATTTCATTTGGTTTTGTATGTTGTCAGGTCTGCATGCTAGAAAGATCCCATTCGAACATTGTTTTATTGCTTCAGCTCTTTCATTTGTTTAAGTTTTGTTTGGCTTGCATACATATTTTACCACCTGCATATCATATTTTATTTGTTATGTTGACAAAAGAGAATGAGCAGACTTACAATTCCAAGTCTGGTTTTGTTTTTGTTCTTTGCCTTGTTTTATTTTGAAATATAGTTGAGATGGTATTTAAATGTTTTAGTATTTGTCTTGTAATGTACAAATTATCAAATTCACTTATGTATGTTTATTCTCGTATTATTGTATTGTTGCTTTAATACTTAAACAATTATACACTTAGTTTACTCATTATTTAATTTATTTCATACTTAAGTTAATATATTTGATTTTCATTTAAGTTAAATATTTATAAAATTTATCTTATTTTAAAACTTAACTATACAATATTATATTCACTTACTATTATTTTACTTTACACTATATTAAACATTTATAAAGTTTATTTTAAAGTTAAAACATTTTGGAAGAATTTATTTTGAACTTCACTTATAGCTCTTCCAATCATATACATATATATAACAATTTCTGTTTATTAAAAATCCATTCATAAAGATATTATATTATATTATAAATAAAACTCATTATTAGATTAAATGATTTATAAAAGAAATTATCACTATATAAATAAATTACTCATTATATCAATCTATATTTAAAAAGACAAAACAACCTTTGTTGAATTTAAATTTAAGTAAAAATCAATTTTAAACAATTTAACTTTATCCTGTATTTATCTCAAAATCAACTAATTATTTATTCAATAGCTTTTAGAAAGATATATATATTAAATCAGACCAAAATTACCAAAATATTAAAATAAGAAAATATATCTTCTTTTATTAAAACTAAAACAGATCTTATCAATTTACTATATATACAGATTTATATATACATTATAGACAGAAAACAATTTATTAGCTTTTCAAATATAAATTATCAGTTAAACATTTATTCAGAAGAAGATTATAAATCAAATTCAAATTTTATTAACAATTATTATCATATCAATTTAATTTCTATCGTAGATTATTAAATTGATATTGTCAAAATTTCCGGGATGTCACATTCCTCCCCCCTTAAAAGAATTTCGTCCCCGAAATTTAAACAAAGGTAATTTAATAATCTATTAAAGATTTAATTTTAAAATACAAACATATATCAATCATATGTTAACAATCATAGCATCCAATCAAACAAATCTATCTATCCCTATAAAATTCTGGATAGAATTCTCACGAGTTTCCCCGAGTATAAATACCGGGTTACTCGCTCTATAGAATCCAAACCATCAATACTACTAAGCTACAGAGCTCCTGCTCATCTAGATCTACTCAACTAGACAAGATATCAGACTGTAGACAACTCCGACTCAACAATCAAAACTCCTGAACTGCAGGTTCTATAACCAGAGATAGATCTCACACGTACTCCCTCAAAGATACGTGAATTACAACAAATCCCAGTCATCCAAACTGACAATTCAAATCTGAAGACTCAACACTTATCCTCAGAAGAACAACAGAAAAGATCCAAAATATCTCAGAGTTGGCTTTCCACATCTTACCCAACTTATAGCTCCCTGAATCAGAGAAAACTTCAACAACAACGGAGTCTCCAACTTCGAATTCCAAATTTCCTCCGTCTCTAATCCACAAAATCCTTCAGACGATCCTGGGTCTCCTACATCTTCTCTGATCAACTCAACCCTGCTGATGCCCTTCAGAAACAAACTGGACCCAAAACAATCCAACAAAATGATCTTTCCAAGATCAATCAAAACTCAAAACACAAACCCAAGCTCTACTCCACAATCAGAAGACTGATCTCACATCTCCCATCTGGAAGAGATAAAACAGATGCACTCCAATTTGGTCTCAGATCCTGAAAAATCTGCTGAAAAAATTCTCTAATCCAAACACTACAACTTCCATTTGCTTCCACTCTAAAACTACTGCCACCATGCTTCCACTGCGCTACTCTGATATAGGTAGATGAAAACACAGATGATGCACACGAGCACAAACTTCCACTGATACCAATTGGGACGGACCTAGGCTTTGCAACCATCAGTCAGCAATCACAACTGGTAGGCTTCTCAATTATTCGGAAAATATGGCTCAATAGATCCAACATAAAATCCAGAAGTTTTCTCCAAACTGAGCTGCTTCACCAAACTCAAAAATCATCCTACTACTAAGCTGAACTATCGGTATCACTTCTGAAGTCCAGTCGATACCACACTCAATCTCTAGATGCCGAGAAAATTCTGACTTCTAGAAGACACCAGAAAAATCCAAAACACAAGAGAATACTCAAGCTATCGCAAGTCACTTTTGCGATCCATCCAGCTTAATCCCAAAGAAAACTGCTCTCTCTTCACAAATCAGAACAGCATACACTTCTATAGCCAATCCATCGAAGAAATGGATTCACCCTGCTGGTCCTGAAATCTACTGCTACGCTAAAAGCTTCCTTGCCAACACACAGAACACCCTGAGTCACTCTGCTGACCCAAATGCCCACAAACTGCTAATCTAGAATCTCCTCAAGAAACTCGGACCACAAACCCACAGAAACATCCTGCTGAACACAGCCGCAATATCTAAGCAGACACACTTCTTTAGCTTGTTCCAAAGAAATATCTTCGGAAACATCCCTAGTCACTGCGTCTCATCACACAACTACTATATCCTGAAATATCAAGGTACCATCACTACTTCTGTCAATCCGATAGATCCAAACTCTAGCTCATCCAACTTACACTCCAAAGATAAACTCCAAACTTTAACAGATATCCTTCCAAGATCAATGAAAACCTTCATCACAACAAAACTAATTCGAGAAGGAAATTGGGCCTACAATCCTGACATACACATTTCCAATCTCAACAAATTCAACTATCAGTGATCGTGTTACACAAATCACTACCCTATCTACCTTTATACTTATATTGGATAACCTGAACAGGTAACCCAACCGATAGGTAGAAATAAATATAAATATATATATATAAAAATACAAATACGCTCTCTCGGGATAGACACCACTCCAGAGCCTAGGTATTCACTCAACCTAATGCTCTGATACCATCAGTGACGACCCGACTTCCTATGCCCAGGAAATCGTATCGTTTTGAAGAAAAGAAAGAGGTGAGAAAGTAGAAAAGAAAAAGAAGAAGAAGAAACAACATCAGAATCTCAACAGCGGAACGAATAAAATATAATATATCACATAAATATTACATAGAATCATATACATCAGAGTACACAGATAATACATCACATACTAGACAGTTATAAACACCTGTCTAGTTAATACAACTCGATACAACACAAACAACACAGAGATACAACACAGCGGAAAATACAGAATAAACACTGACACAGCGGAACCAATATATACATCTATAACGCTGAAGCCTCCTGCTCCATTGCTCCTCCAGTATTCATCAAAGCTAACCTGAATCCCTTGGCTACCCGTAAAAATTTGGGTACCCGAGAGTTTATGAAAAACAGAAATAAACTTCGGGTCAGACATGGGTCTGGTATGAGTAACAGGTTAAAGTTGTTTAACTTTGAAAATCATTTGAAACAAAAGGTATCACGTAAGACTTCCCACACATAAACATGGAAAAGTTTTTACCTTACGCTAACCAAAACATTTCATAGGAAATCCAGTGATATTATAATAGTGTCTAGGGTTTTCAAGTAAATAGAAAATAGCTGAAATTGTTACATCTATTAAATTCCAGCATACTAGCCACAACGTGGGTAATACAATCAAAACCGTAAGATCTCGTAGGGAAAATGGGTTTCCATCAATGGCTGGGCTACTGGGGTACCGCCCGTCACAGTACGCGGCCTAGATCACCGTACCGAGGAGTACGCCCGCTCCCCTGCAACACAAGGCCGGACCCGTTCCTTACTGAACAGTTCCAAACGAGACAACCCCGGCAGTAGGACGTCAACAACTGCCCACACACCGAAATAAAAAGGGACATCTAGACAGGGGAAAATCTCGCTCTCAAGTGGGTGCTACCCACGAAGCCTTGCTGCACCTCCCCTGTTTTAGCCATTCCCGGTTGATGAGGCTTGAGGTCACGATTACCTTTAGAGAACACATCTCTTAGAATGCTCATCGCCCGCCTGACGATGTTCTGAAAGCATTCAATCCATATAAGTTCGTTCCGGGTTCGAACGAAACCGAAGGCATTATCTCGTTACACTCGTTTTGGAATCACCCTCAGAGTTAACGACAATAACCCTTGCATTCTGAATCACCATCTCGAATCTATAAGTACTATCTCCGTCAAACTCATTACGGAATCACCCACAGAGTTATACTGACGAATAGTTCTTATACCTCGAGTCTTCACTTGCTCCATTTGCATTTCACGACCTAACGTTAATTTGGATCGATGTGGTATTCGGGTCTCCAGACCTGGAATCCCGGTATACGGAAACCCGATCCCGGTCTCATCGAAATCCAAAACGTGTCTTTTAAGGCCAAGTTGTTTTAAAGTTAAAACAATTCAATTCAATTATCTATATCAACACAGATAGATAAATTACCATATAACAATGGATATCACAACATCATCATAATAGATAATCAATATCATCTCAAACAAACATCCAAATCACAACAGATATCACTCGTCTCATATCTGAGATCATAATCAATCAATGGGATATCACTATCATTCATAAGCAATGATTTATTATTCACAACTATAATTAATTTAAAATGAATTAAATTAATTACTTCTGTCCCTAATTAATTTAAAGTAAATTAAATTAATTACTTATCTATAAATCCTGCTTATACAACCATTTTCTAATTACAATAAGTAATTAGTCTTAATTTAATTCCACAGATTAATTAATGTAAATCATTTATAGTAATTAATATTTAATTACTTCATTTATTAATTAAATATAATTAACTTCATTTATTCTTAATTAATTACATAAATTAATCACCTCATTATTAATTATTACTTATTTTGACAATTCATAATTATATCATTAACTATATAAATTAATGACCTCTAATTAATTTGTAAATTAAACTACTTTATTACTTCAAGTAATTTAATCTTTAAATCAAACAATTATTAATCACCCTGGATTAATAACACCAGTAATTAACTCTCCTAAATAAATTAATTATCCCATAATTAATTATCTTCATTTATTAATCCCTTGATTAATTTCAAAAGTAATTTCCCATATTACTTTATCTACTCATTAACTTGTATTAATCACATCCGGTGATTATCCTCTAATTACTTCTCTAAGTAACTCTGCTCCATTAATTACACTGAATAATTTCACTTATCGAATCATTTACTGATTTATAAATTTGATTAAACTAGATTAATTCATTCCTTTAATCATATCATCGAGTTTAATTTCAACAGATAATAAATCCTTAAATTACTTTTGTTAAATATTACTTTTAACAGCTTCAATGAATTATCCAAATTCATTCATCTAATTATTATCAAAATTTATCACATTTATAATTAAATTGAAATTCTTAGTTAATTAACTTCATTAACTAAAAACAATTACTTGATTACTTCTTTTTGTAATTTCTTCTTAATTATAACTTAATGTAAATAAGACGTTCACTAATTATCTTATTAATTACTTCAATAATTCTAATTATTTCTGAGGTAATTAATTACTTAATTAATGCCTTCTTTAACATTGATAATGTATTAAAAACATTACATTTCCCTATTTAAATTTCAAATTTCACTTTGAATTTAAGATTCAAATGATTAATGATTTAAACATTTACCTAATGTAAATTCATTTAAAATTCTTTTAAATAAACGTACATAACCTTTATTACTTGAAATAAAATTGATATAAAGGAAAGAGCTTTTAAATTTAAATTATTATGAAAATCAATTCTTTTAAAAATATATTTTTAAACTTGCAAATTCCTTTCTTTCATTTCAAAATTTTATAAAAGAATTTCTTAAATCTAGTTAACATTTATTTAAACAAATTTCACACTTTTAAAAACTGTTTTATTTTAAACTATAATTACTTAAAACATTCAAAATCAAAAATTAATTTAAAATTTCAGATTTTGATTCAAAGTTAACTTGAATCCATCCACTCATCTTGAATTTAAACTACTATTAAAATCCTGTCTTGAATTTTTGAACTAAAACTTTAAACCTGGGAAAATTAAGTTATTAGAAACTGGAATCATTCTTCTGTCTCGAGACTACCCAGTCTGCTCCGATATTCATCTCCTGCTTCGAGTCTATCTCGCGTATTACCCGAGAAACAACCCACGCGAACATTTAACATTTCCGATCTGAAGCATGCTAAACTACTTCGAGTTTCCTGACCCCTTGACTCGAGAAAATCATTCGCAAACTCGAGTGTACCCGAGTATTCCAAACTGCTTCTTCCTAAAATCGACAGTCTCCACAATATATACATGCACGTGCACAGTGCCTCTAGTCACTTCCGGCCACTCGCCAGCATCGCCACCCATCATCGATCGATCCACAATCACGTCGCAAACCCCAAAATCTACCACCTTCACTCGAATCAAAATCGAGCAACCTATGTCAGCCTGGAACTCCAGACAGAACCCATTCCACAACCTGTCATCACCTCGTCCTCGTCTCTCCGATCGCCTGAGCACCAGCGTCTCCGGCTACAGCTTCGCCTACGATCCCTCTACGAAATCCCAAACTCTGGTTGAACTCGATGCCCTATAGCATTCGAACGAGGCCAAAATGTATTCACGACAAAAACTAGGTTTATAAAATAGATTTCATCGCCGTTTCCTCCACGACGATCTGTAGCGCCTTCGACCATTTTTCCCTGCCTCTCCGTTCACTCCTCCATCACCACAGTAAACCCCAAACGTTCCAGTGTACTAGATCGCCCAAAAATCGACGAAAACATATTTTTGTTCTACCCCAGACTACACCCTGAATACACTGTTAAAATTTATGATATTCATTCTAAAAATCATGTTATAGGGTAGAGATTTAACCTGTGACCCTGAATCAACATTTTAAAATGTTTGAATTTTACCTATGATTCAAGTTTGCCTGTAGTTTTCAATTTCCAGTGATATTTAAATTTTATTTCAGCCTAAATAAACTTTTATAAACTACACTATGATAAAATGAACAAGTTTTGTTTAAACATTACACCCTATCACAATCTAAATCAAAAGATATGAGTTATTAAACTAAAAACTGAAGCTTGAAAACAAAACAGAGAGAGACATATAATCATGTACACATATACAATCACTCAGGTAATCACATAAACATAACTATGCCAGATGTAAACATGTAACCATCTTATACTTAAGTAGTTTTAAACAAAAATTGTTACTCACCAAAAGCTTGCAAAAGAACAGAGCTTTTCCCCTGAGACAGTTTGAAAAATTTGAACTGGGGATGCTTTGCTTGATCTTTCCATATATCTGACTTTTGTTGTTTTGGAAGTGTTATTCTAGTTTGCAAAAGAATGTTTACTATATTGTTTTCTCTCTGGTTTGAAATGTTAAACAGAATGCAATATGAAATAGTATAGGAGAGTTTGTAATAGAAGTAGGTGATATCTGGGTAAAGAAACTTCCAGGTACCCATTTCCTATTTTATCAGAGATCTTTATCCCTTTTTTTTTATTATTAGGAGGCTGAAATGATACATGAGCCAGTTTCGAATGGGCTATTGTGTGCTGTTGAACAATGAAGCATTAAATGTTTAGTACTTGTGTCTCCATTTTGATTATTTTATATGCATATGTCAAAGATATTTTGTTGCTTGTATCTCTTTTACCTGAGTCTTCATTAACAAGTCACAACATTTTGCATTTTCTTATATTTCATTTGGTTTTGTATGTTGTCAGGTCTGCATGCTAGAAAGATCCCATTCGAACATTGTTTTATTGCTTCAGCTCTTTCATTTGTTTAAGTTTTGTTTGGCTTGCATACATATTTTACCACCTGCATATCATATTTTATTTGTTATGTTGACAAAAGAGAATGAGCAGACTTACAATTCCAAGTCTGGTTTTGTTTTTGTTCTTTGCCTTGTTTTATTTTGAAATATAGTTGAGATGGTATTTAAATGTTTTAGTATTTGTCTTGTAATGTACAAATTATCAAATTCACTTATGTATGTTTATTCTCGTATTATTGTATTGTTGCTTTAATACTTAAACAATTATACACTTAGTTTACTCATTATTTAATTTATTTCATACTTAAGTTAATATATTTGATTTTCATTTAAGTTAAATATTTATAAAATTTATCTTATTTTAAAACTTAACTATACCATATTATATTCACTTACTATTATTTTACTTTACACTATATTAAACATTTATAAAGTTTATTTTAAAGTTAAAACATTTTGGAAGAATTTATTTTGAACTTCACTTATAGCTCTTCCAATCATATACATATATATAACAATTTCTGTTTATTAAAAATCCATTCATAAAGATATTATATTATATTATAAATAAAACTCATTATCAGATTAAATGATTTATAAAAGAAATTATCACTATATAAATAAATTACTCATTATATCAATCTATATTTAAAAAGACAAAACAACCTTTGTTGAATTTAAATTTAAGTAAAAATCAATTTTAAACAATTTAACTTTATCCTGTATTTATCTCAAAATCAACTAATTATTTATTCAATAGCTTTTAGAAAGATATATATATTAAATCAGACCAAAATTACCAAAATATTAAAATAAGAAAATATATCTTCTTTTATTAAAACTAAAACAGATCTTATCAATTTACTATATATACAGATTTATATATACATTATAGACAGAAAACAATTTATTAGCTTTTCAAATATAAATTATCAGTTAAACATTTATTCAGAAGAAGATTATAAATCAAATTCAAATTTTATTAACAATTATTATCATATCAATTTAATTTCTATCGTAGATTATTAAATTGATATTGTCAAAATTTCCGGGATGTCACAGTTATCCATTGTGTAAACATATAGCCATCAATTGTTAATATTTCCCAGAAAATTCAACTTCTGACTTTTTTTATTCCTAGACTATTGTTATTCCACCACTTTAATATAATATTTTGTATTGGTTCGTTTCATTCTGTTCATTTGTCTTCCTTCTCTATCAAGCTAAGAAAAATAAATATATAATATAACAAGATGATAAAGCATTCATATATCATCTGTTCATCAACTTGTTCAACTTCATTCCTCCTAGCCTCTCATGCTCATCTCCATTTCTTCCTCCCTCTATCGATTCTATTCATTCTTAAATAAATAAATATATATATATATATATAATATGATGTTTTATATAAATTGTATATAATTGAGACCTGCATGCTCGGCCTTTAACCCACACCACAATCTTCCAAACCACCGGCCACCTACTCACGTCGCCTCACCCTCACATGCTAGCGCTCCTCCCACTCTCTCACTCGCCACCACACTACTTCTGACTATCGCCAGCAAGCAACCGCTCCACCCCCTCACAACCCGAACCTGCTACATATCCAAAAAGCCCGCTTCACCAATTCCACACCCATAGTAATTGCTCTGCACCATTATCATCTCCATCCGCCTGCAGATCAACGCCAACCGAGTACAAAACACCATCACCTATCAAACCCGCACCACCAATGCACACAAGCTGAGCACACACATAACAACTCTTTTACATGCAACTTCACCTTCCCTGCCGAGTCTCTCTTCCACCCAATCACAGACAGCCAGCTTTCCGAAAGAAAAAAAATGAGTAAAGCTTGTATTAGTTGCCTGAAGCTGTCACCTTTTGTTACCTTCGTCATCCTGCAACTAACAAAGCAACACTCCAGCCGACCCTTGCATCTGCTCCGAACTCACCTCGACCTCGATCACCCCTTCACCCAGACCTACCACGCCAGCCCCTGTTTGTGTCCTTGAAGAATATATATATATATATATATATTAATATATAAAGTTATATATATATTTGCCTGCTGATTTGTTCGCCTTCCCGCTGTTCGTCTCCCTCCTCGACAACAGCTACTCTCCTTCCTTGCCTCTCCAACCGCTTTTCCCTGGAAGCCTTCTCTTTTGGGTAATATATATATATGTGTTTTATAAAAAGTGTTATTTCATGTGTTTTGAAGTATGTATGTTTAAAACATACATGTTAACATTTTTTTTCAGTAAGTTTGTAATTTATGCTTCATATTTTAAATATATTTGATTACATATATGTTACCCACTCATATATATATATATATATATATAAATTGACACTGGATATTTGTCCAGCCTAGCAACCTTCGTCTATATGCATACAAGTTGTTTCTATCTATTTCCTATTTAAATTAGATTTCTTTTGATGTAATAACTTTTATACGTATATGTTTGAAGATATATAGGATATTACAATATTTACTTAAATTTTGTTAATATCTTTAAAAATAAAATGTTGTGGTAGCTTTAAATATATATATATATATATATTATGTTTAAATAAATAGGTTGATGAATTTTGAGAATATGGGTTAACAAAATATTGATCTTTAAAATATAATATGAAGTTTTATTTTAAATATGGGTTTTAAACTGAATATTGAATTTTACGAAGGAAAATGTGTATATATAGTTTGTTCCATCAATATCTAGCTATTGATTTGTTTTCATCAATTTCAAGTTATTCCAGCCTTGCTTTGATCATCGAATTCGTATTCATCGTGTCGTGCTTTGGAAATTTGTGCTTGATTTGTCGCATCTTGTTCTTGTCTATTTCTCTAGCCTCGAAAGATGAGCAATCACTCACGATTAACATTCTTATATATAATAAATTTAATTCACATTGAAATGACAATTGAAATATGCTGTTAAATTTGAACTGTTATTTTGATTGCTATATATGATATGCCATTATCTGTAACTATTCACCTATGACATATGATACCATTACCTGTTATAATTAAGTTTGTTACGGATGATATATGCATGTTGTCGATATGTTATATTATTATCATATTTGTTCTCACTCTGCAAGTTCCCTGTTAGTTTAGAAATCCCTATGGGTTGAAATGATACATACCCGAATGATATTATAGATTAGGGGAAAATCGTTTTGGGTTGAAATGATAAACCGAAGCGATTTTCATTTATTTTGAAATTTTGTGATTGCAGGTTGAAATGACATATACCCATAAATATTTAATTTGCGGATTTAAATGATAAATATATGTATCACTTGACCATAGGACACCGTTGGTCTATACATTTCAAAAAAAAATGATTTCCAAAGTATTGAAAGGAAAATATAAGGTTTTAATAAATACTGATTTTAAATATAATATAATATATATATATATATATGTGTGTGTGTGTGTATGTTATTTTATTTAAATCTAAATTTTAGATTTTTAAAATTTTATGTTTTGGAAATTTTAAATTTATAAGTTAGTTTTGAAAATAAATTTTTAAGATTTTACTTATAATTTTACTGTTTTAAAAATATATAAAAATAGATTTAATATAAAATAAATTTAATAATAAGATTTAATTTAAAATTTTAATTTAATTAGTATATAATATGTTCAAGTATTTATTTAAAATTTTACTTTAAAGTAGATTTTGAAATAACATTAATAAATTAAGGCTGGGAAGATAAATTGAAATTGATTTGAAATTTTATTTGTTTAAGAATTATACTTAAATGAAATTGATTTGAAACTTATTGAATTCAAGATTTTAAAAATATGATTTTATAACTTGATTTTGATTAAAGGTGATTAAATGGATATTTTGAATTTAATTGAAATGGGATATTTAGTTTTATTTAAATTTGTAATTTGAAATTTTATTTAAATGTTATTGGATTAATTAAGTGAATATTTCAAAACTAAATAAAATAAAGTTAAATGTTGAAATATAAATGAAACTTATATTGAAATTTGTTTGAATATTTAAACCTTAAATCTTATTGGAATTGAAATGATAGTTCAAAACCTGGATTTGAAATCGATAAAAATTGAAATAGTTTATTGAGAATTTGAATTGAATCTTTAACCTTTTAAATTGAAGTGTTGAATAGGGATTTATTTAAATTGAATTTTTGGAATTTAAACTGATTTGAATAGATTTGTGAAATTAGAGGAAACTATTTTTTTTATTTTATAAAGTATTTTAATATATATATATATAAACTATTTTAATATATAAATTATTTTAATATAGAAGCTATTTTAATTTATAACTATTTTAATATACTATTTTCAATATCTAAATTGTTTTAGTTGGAACTATTATGATTTCAAAAAGTGTTATGATTTCAAAAGTGTTATGATTTCAAAAGGTGTTATGATTTCAAAAAATGTTATGATTTCAAAAGTGTTATGATTTCAAAAAGTGTTATAATTTCAAAAGGTGTTATGATTTCGAAAGTGTTATGATTTAGAAAGTGTTATGATATAGAAAGTGTGATAATTTTGAAAGAGTTACGATTCTGGAAATGAATATATTTTTTTGTGAATAATGATATCGAATTGATATGGTTTTGAAATGAATATGATATTTTGATATGAAGTATGAACTATTTGAAATGAAATGACCACGGTGTCAAATAAGTGTTTGGTTGTTAAAGAGACCGGGATCGGATATTGTCATACTCTCTGCCAATACCGAAAACCACTTTAACAACTGTGTATGTGGTGTAGATTCTAGAACGAAGTCGGATGGTTGGCGACGATTCTATATGAGGTATTAGCGCAGCCCTGACTCCCGTGAGTCAGCTTGATGTGACTAAAATAGGAGCCACGCCGGGCTAAGTGAGGTCATCCTCCGATCGGACACATTTCTTCGATACCATTCTATTACTTTGTGATTTGATTGGGTGCACCTTTGATTTGGGAGTGTGTCTCGAGATAGGTGGTAGTAGCTGCTATGCAATACCACCAGTCCGGATCCGAAAATGGTGTATCTACCTTGGCATTGCCTCGCGTGCCTTGTCGCATGCCCTATCGCGCCTTCTACGAGTTTGTTTTGTACCGTACCTATGTGGTGTCCTCTAGGTAAACCACCGGTTTGGTGGAGCGTACCGCATTGTATAGACTACGGGAATATATAAAATCTGTTAAGGGGGATATGGGTAACGCCTTAACGCTATTTTAATAGTTTACTTTACTATAGACATATTATAATAGTGTATATTACTACATAGTAGATAGTTCCACGGATCCTTAGAGGATGGAAATCCCAAACATCATTTAAGTTACTTGTATTTTAGTTGACATTCCACTTGAGTTGAATTTACTATACAAGAATGTTAATCCTGACTCGAGTTTTTGTGTTTTGCTTTATGCTCGGGTCAGACCGAGTGACACAGCATTTGATACTCACCTTTGGAGATTGGAGCTTTGTTTGAAGATCTATCTATCCAGCTTTCAGTTATTTCAGTTTACTCCAGTCATTTATGTTCAGACTCGTCAGTTGCTTATGTATTAGAGATTCATTTGTATTTGTGATTCTGCTGTATTTTGTTTGGGACTCTGATGTTTATAGCAGCTTCATGAACAACTATTTATCTATTCCGCTGCTTATTGTTATATTACTCTGTGTCTGTGATTTTGTGATTGATTTATTTACTGTATATGCTGAGTTTTGCGAAATATAAATTAACAATCTGATATTTTGAGCAATTCAAGTCCAACATGTGCGGATGTGAATGGTTTCAAAATTCTAGGTCGTTACAAAAAGTAACAAACATCCTTGCGAACCTACTTGCCCGCTCCTAGTAGGTATAGTCAAAACTATATTTTGGTCTTAACTGCATGAAACACCTATCCAAACCTTTACAAGGTCTCCTTACCAAATCGCTTCCAGATTAATTAATTTTACCGTTATAGTTTACATACTGTTTATTTCCATTAATCTGCTTTAGGCCATTTTTACATCCGATTTGGTTATTTCACAATTTCCTTTTTCTTACATAAATGGTATTTCAATTTCATGTCCCTTCAGTCCGTATTGTTTGTCTGTAATTTTTATGTCATTTTGTTATAGATTTACACTAGCCTTTAGGGTCCATTTAATTTACATTTTTTTCCACCCTGATTTACGTTCTCCTTTTAGAGATTTTGTAACGACCCAGGATTTTGAAGAAATTAAATTGAGAATATTTAATTAATTTTAAATATTTGAACGATGATTTAAATTTGAATCCCCGATTTAAATTTGAATTTGGCGATTTAATTATAAAATTTAATCGATTGGAAGTTGAATAAAAATTTGAATCTTCAAATTTAGGCCGATTAAAAATATTTCAAACGCTTGTAAAATTTATATTGATAACACTGAAGATAACAGCAGCTTCAGAATTGAAATTTAAACTGTTTTGCTCAGTTTTGAATTTAATTGTTTGAATCGATATTTAAAAATAGTCATTTTTCAAACAGTCTCGGAATTCGACGAAACCAGTTCCATTGGGTCCGTAATATTGTATTATTATCGGATTTCAAATTTCGTGTTAATCAGAGTTGTTATGTGAGCACACAGTAAGTAAACGCATCGAAAATTTAAATTGAATTCGATTGAAATTTAAACTTTGAATTTTGTCACGTCAGTTGCTTTTCGTTCCTAAAATCATGCCTATAACTACGCCCACCATCACGCAGAGAATCACGAAAGAAATCGTGATAACCATGCCTTTGTTTTTTTTTTAAATACCTTCGTTATTCCTCTTCAACTCAGTTCAAACGAAATCAAAGAAAATAAAAATGGCTGAGCGACTAAATTTAATATCTCATTCAAAACAAATATGTCGTTCTCGTTCTAATCAATGGCCGCAGCCTCCTATTCCTCTCCTCAATAATCAAGCTGATGCTTTAGATCGAGATCGATGATTTTATAATCAAGTCGAAGTTGTTCAGTTCCTCGAGAAAAGGCAGAACCTCCTCGTTCAGCGCAATCGATCGAAGCAGGGAAGGAGGGGGGGACTCTCGAGCGTCGCGAGTCGCACAGCGTGTTGGCAAGGGCTGAAGCAGTGGTATCGACATGGGGTTCGCGTGTTGATGTTAGGCGTGAGGGGTCGCGTGGGCTTTGGGTTCCATACTCGATTCAGCACCATGTTGGAGGGACTGGGAGCTCGAGCTCGATCGCGTATTCATGGGATGCTCGTCAGATTGGGAAAGAGGACGGTGGTTTTGGGTTTGTGTTCGGTGGTCGTGATTCTGGTGTTTGCAGTAAGGTATTTAAATACAAATTTATTCGTTTTACTTTAAGTCTGTTTTATACAGTGAAAGAAAAATATGTATCTCATCATTTGATTTAACAGTAAAGTATAGATGCAGATTTTCAATTTATAAATATAGGTAAAAGTTTGAAAAGATAAAAGGAATTTTGTTTAAAATTAATTTATATTAGTTCCTAAAGATAATTTAGTTTAGGTAATTGGTCGAGATTAAATTATTCATTTAAAAACCAAAATTTTTATTTTTTAAATTTAAAATTATCAAATAAAAGTTAGTTATTTAAACAATCAAAAATAGAAATTAGTTATTTGATTGGTTCAAATATTTATTACTGTGTAGATATTTATACAAGGTCTAAAACGGTGAAGAAAACAAATTGGATTGGAAATTGGATGGCAAATTAAAAGCTAAGGTGAGATTTTTCTCACTCAAAATGAAAGTGGAATTTTCAGTCATTTATTGATTGATTTGATTGCTATTGGATGTGATATTAGATATAGTAGGATATATCTATATATATATATAGCAATATATACATATTGGCATATGTATATATTGGATTGATGATTTCCCGCCTCGTATAGCGGATGAGACCCTATTGCGCCGTTAGTAAGCGGATATTTTTATAAAACCCATATACCGCGATATTCCACCTCGAAGTGGAATTGGTATTGTGCTAACGTCTTTGGATGCAGGGAAACAGGTTGGAGGGATCCAACTGGATTCCTCACCGTATGGATTATTTACAGATATTTTGATATATTCTATTATAATATGATGATATATGATATTTGATTGTTGTGATTGATTGTTTGGTGCTGTTGCATCATCGGATCCATTTTTGAAGTTTAAAAATAACGATATTATTTTTAAAAGGATTTCAAAGTGATTTTTGAAAGTATACGTTTTATTGGATTTTGGAATTAATTCATTTTAAATAAATAAACGTTATAATTTTCGTGTTAAAAAAATTATGAGATTTGTGAAGTTATAAGATGAAGGACTTTGAAACTAAATGAATTATAAGTTATCAACTTATGATTTGGATTTTTGTTATATAAATGAGTCAAATGGAATTGTTTAAATAAAGGGATTTCATAACTTGAAGTTGTTATAAAATATAAAATTTGATTTATAAATGTTGTTTATAAATCCGAAACCACTTATTTTGATAAGTTAACTATAGAAGTTAATTAAAGGAATTATATCCACGATTTTGGACAGTGGATAAGCCTTTAAATAAATTGTGTAGAAATGTTGAATTTGGATAATGTAGTATATTCACGATTTTGGACGGTGAATATATTATTAAATAAAATGGATATGTTTTGGGGAAACGATATTACGAAATGAAGTAATTGTTTTAAAAGATGTTTTAAAACGTGTTAAGTATCGAATACATAGATTTCAACATTTATTGTTGAAATAGACGTTTTCGAGAAATTTAAGGAAATGGTGGACTATAACACTATTGTTATAGTAAATGATTTCCGAAAGGAAATGTTTTTATGTAGTATTGGGATTTATATACCTATCTTAATTTCGAATCCCTATACTAGTGATTTTGAGTCGTCGTAACGATGTTTTACGTAACATTCGTTTTGACTCAAATAGATGTTATTAAAATAAATGTTTTCCTTAAAGAATGAATGTATACTTAATATTGTTTTTAAGTATATCGAATATTTTCAAATGTTGAAAATAAATAGACTTGTGAAATTCTTATTATTAATAAGAATGGAAATGCTTTTCCAAAATGAAATGAAACGTTTGAGAATTTATCTTCTTAAAGATAAATCGAAAGTGAATACTTGGAATCGATTAAAAATCGTATATCAGTAGATATTTTTGAAATATAAATTCACTATGGAATTTATAAAAGAAAGGGAAGTTGTTTAAAAATAAACGTTGATTTATTTTTGAACTGGAAGTAAATAATTTGGAAAATTATTTGGAATCTGATGATGTTGCGCATCTTTATTGATAGTTAAATAACCGACTATCAATAATTACCTTGAATGGTATTTGTTGTGAATTGGATGAATTTGAATGCCACACTTATTTTTGGAATAAGCGCTCACTATTCGGGTTAGCCGGGAAAGGACCATGGGGTCGTATAACCCATTCCGAATATGTGATACGTCGTTATGAATTGCATTCGAAGACCGGTGTTGAAGACCGGATATTTTTGAAAACGGAAGGATTACCGTCGAGTTACTCTACATCGGCTGATCTCCGGTTTAGAGGTTTTATCACCCTTAGTGACGGGAAGTCCTGACGTGATTGAAAATTATCCGGAAATTGCAAGGGCTTCGTGAGAAGTGCCTTTGGTTCTGTTCGATCCTGGAACAGACTTGTATGGATTGTGTGTCTGACGTTACAATTTGAGATATAAAGCTGATTTCTTTCAAATACATTTCTGTTGGTGGCGGAGAATTTATTCTCTTAGCTTAACACCCTTCTTTGAGACGTACGAGCTCAGAGGTTATGTAGTTGAAATTTATCAGCGATATATCCCAATTTGGTAACGTGGCATACTGAGTGTTGTTGTGAAATGATCAGTGTTTGATCATTTGCGATATGATCATTTGTTTGATCTTATATCTTTGTGATCATAGGTTGATCATTTTTGTTGGACCCGAAGCAGGGCTTTGTAGAAAGCGTAGCTTTGTGGACGAGACTTCGTCGAGCCTCACACCCCGGAAATGGTCAAAACAGGAAGGATGCAGCAAGGTTCTAGGGAGTAGCGCCCCTTAGTGTATGTCATTCCTTCTGGATAAAGGTGGTATCATGGTATGGAGCCCAGATACTTAACCTCTGTGGTTGCTGCAAGTTTATTACTTTGTGGTTGTTGCGAATCGGGGATCCTCGGGAAGATCGGTGACGATCGGGGGATGGCATACGCGTGTCAGTAGTTACCTATTTTTGCAGAGGTAACCCGGCCTTGTGTTGGCAGAGATCTAACCGTAACGTTAGGTTCTCGGGTCGTCTATTCCAGGGACGTACCCATCGTGGAAAAGGAAGTTCCTTAGCCTGACCATTTGTTGGAAATCCAAAGAAACAATACGAGCGTTGTACGGTTTTAGTTGTAGAACCTATCATTCACTTATCGTGGCGCCCCACTGTTTGGATGGTAGCTATAGTAGGCATACGATACTGGTCGTATGTTGGCTAAGATTAATATTATACTTTCGAAATGTTTTCTACACTATGCACTAATAATAATATCAAAAAGAATTTGATTTTGCGTAGTAAGCATCTTTGACTATCATAAGAAGAAATCTCTTCCAATTCTGCGTTTGCATTGTGTGTGTGGCGGGAGGTCTTATGGTAGTTTCATTTTCCAAAAGCATTGCGAATTGATATTAAAGTTTTCTTGTTGTTATAAAGAATAACTGTTTTACGATCTCACACCAGTCACCATGACTGACTCGGAGTTTATTGTTCCCTTCTAAACTCTGGGTGCCCACCAATTTCCACATGGGCAGCCTAGAGTTATGTTATCAGGATATTCTGGAGCTTTGGAGATAAGCTGGATGGCAAGACGTAGTATTTGTATCTGATAGTATTTATTCCGCTGTGTATTCTGTATGAGGACAAGTTTATATAACTGTCCATTGTTGTATATGACTCTGATTGATGTATGTATAAACTGATATAGTTCTTTGTTTTAAAAGACTAGTGTTATCTATTTAAAAATATTGTTCCGCTGCGATATGTGAGATTCTGATATTGTGTTTTGTTTCTGTATCTGATGTTAATCTTCTTTCTTCTTCTACTCTCTTCCTTCTCTTTTCTTCTTCTTCTACCTTTTTCTTCTTCTTAAACCATCATAGTTCGTATTCCCGTTCATTTTGAGTTAATCAATGGAGATTAGTGGTTAATCAAGAGGTACGGATTTGCGGACCATGACATTTGGTATCAGAGCATATGGTTAAGCGACAGCCCTGCTTTGTTGGGTGTTACTCATTAGAGATAGAGTCAGTAGTACTCTAGAATGAGTTGAGTGTAATAATAGATATGAGCGCGTATTTGTTAGTGAATATAAAAATGTTTTATATTGTGTTTGCTTATCCGTTGAGATGTTTGTGAATTTTGGTCGGTATGTGGGACACCATATTATCGATAGGGATTTCTAAACACTTAAACGAGGCAAGACGACACAGCATTGTTTTAAATAGGGTGAATGAAATAATTTTACCCAAAACTATTTTTGTATATAAAAGAAATGATTTTCTATGAATTATCATAGTATATGGATGCTTGTTTGTTAGGAAAGTGATAATATTGAAAGTTATCATTATTGTATGAAATGGAATAAGAAATTCAAATCGCAACCCCAAAGTTAAGAAATAAATTCACATATAAATGAGATTTGAGAATATAAATTATAATTGTGACTTATAATTTAACACGGAATTCCAGAGAAGTTTTTGGAAATGTTTTGAAAAAAAATTTGAAAATTTTGGAGATTTGGAAAGTTTAAATCCTTTTTGATTTGAAAGTGGATTTCGAAGGTTTTGAAAAGTATTTTGGAGAGATGAAAGCTCTAAACTCTTTTCGGTCGCTGGAAAATAACTTCGATGATGACCGCGGCATCATTGGTGTTCATTTTCGGGTTTCCGGGAGAGGAATTGCTGCCAAATTGTTTTAAATGAAAGTGGTTTGAAAAATTTGGGTTTAGTTTTGGAAATTCAAAGGATAATTTGAATTGTTTTCAAAATGGCTTTGAAATGTTGCTAAGACTCTGGAATACTATGAAATATAATGAAGTTGATAACTTGTAAAGTTTAAAGTTTAAATAAAAATTTAACTTAAAGAAATAAAATCCATATACAAATAAAATTTGTGAATATAAATTGTAATGTGATTTATGAATGAAAATGGAATTCCAGAAAGATATTGGAAATTAGAATTCACTAAGGAAATGAAATTGTAAATCTGAATGTATAAATGATTTTATAAATTGGAATGTAGATAAGTCGAAGACTTATAAAATATTTGAAATTTGTTAGTAAATGAAATTCAAGCTGAATATTGAAAAACTGGATTTGATTTGTGATAAACAAAGTGAAGTATTGAAATAAAATTAGTAAGCGAAACTAATTGAAGAAATGACAAATTAATATGGTTTGAAATGAATTAAATTCATATGGAATTAGAAATTCAGTATAATATAAGTGGTGATAAACCAAAATAGTGAATTGAAAACAAATTTTGGGAATGAGCAAAAGAATAAAACTGAGATTAAAACTGAATGTTGAAAACGAATTTGAATTTGTAAGTGGATTAGAATTTTAAATGAATTAGTAATTGAAACTAATCTAAAATAAGCGGTTATAAATGAAAGTTAATCGATGAAATTCAATATTCAGAAGTTAAATGGAATCCAAATTAGGTTGGAATTGTGAATTGAATTCAAATGAGAAATTGAAATGCAAAATTGAATGAAATAGAATATGTAACTTCAATAGTAAACTAAAAATGATATAAGTAGTTTATATTGGAAATTTTTGTAATAGAATTTGCAAAATGTTAGTTTGAATGTTGTAACTAGATATTATGGCTAGTAGTATACAGGTGTTATAAGGAATTGGAATTTTGATTTCAAAGATAATTTGAATTGCTCGACAAAAAGGTATGTATTTTAAATTTCTATATGAGATTTGCTGATTTCTTCTCTAGCCGCTTGGCTTTTTCTTTTTCTTTTTGAAATCTGAGAGTCCGTAGGGACATTTTGTAGTCGTGCCGTATTAGCCGCGCAAAGGAGACGCTGGCGAAATTTTTCGAAAATTTAGAGTGTTAGAAAATTTTTGAGAAAATTTTGAAAGTTTAAATTTGAATTTAAACTCGAATTTGAATTTAGAAGTTAAACAATGTTGTTGAAACTTATAACCGAAGTTGGAAATTTAGTTGAAATGATAATGAATCCTTAGTAGAAAGATTTGTTTTGATAAATTGATAAAACTATTGGATTGTGAAAAATAGTAAACGGAATAAGGACCTTTCTTCTTAACTTGTAATTTCGGGACGAAATTCTTTTAAGGAGGGAAGTTTGTAACGACCCAGGATTTTGAAGAAATTAAATTGAGAATATTTAATTAATTTTAAATATTTGAACGATGATTTAAATTTGAATCCCCGATTTAAATTTGAATTTGGCGATTTAATTATAAAATTTAATCGATTGGAAGTTGAATAAAAATTTGAATCTTCAAATTTAGGCCGATTAAAAATATTTCAAACGCTTGTAAAATTTATATTGATAACACTGAAGATATCAGCAGCTTCAGAATTGAAATTTAAACTGTTTTGCTCAGTTTTGAATTTAATTGTTTGAATCGATATTTAAAAATAGTCATTTTTCAAACAGTCTCGGAATTCGACGAAACCAGTTCCATTGGGTCCGTAATATTGTATTATTATCGGATTTCAAATTTCGTGTTAATCAGAGTTGTTATGTGAGCACACAGTAAGTAAACGCGTCGAAAATTTAAATTGAATTCGATTGAAATTTAAACTTTGAATTTTGTCACGTCAGTTGCTTTTCGTTCCTAAAATCATGCCTATAACTACGCCCACCATCACGTAGAGAATCACGAAAGAAATCGTGATAACCATGCCTTTGTTTTTTTTTTAAATACCTTCGTTATTCCTCTTCAACTCAGTTCAAACGAAATCAAAGAAAATAAAAATGGCTGAGCGACTAAATTTAATATCTCATTCAAAACAAATATGTCGTTCTCGTTCTAATCAATGGCCGCAGCCTCCTATTCCTCTCCTCAATAATCAAGCTGACGCTTTAGGTCGAGATCGATGATTTTATAATCAAGTCGAAGTCGTTCAGTTCCTCGAGAAAAGGCAGAACCTCCTCGTTCAGCGCAATCGATCGAAGCAGGGAAGGAGGGGGGGACTCTCGAGCGTCGCGAGTCGCACAGCGTGTTGGCAAGGGCTGAAGCAGTGGTATCGACATGGGGTTCGCGTGTTGATGTTAGGCGTGAGGGGTCGCGTGGGCTTTGGGTTCCATACTCGATTCAGCGCCAGGTTGGAGGGACTGGGAGCTCGAGCTCGATCGCGTATTGATGGGATGCTCGTCAGATTGGGAAAGAGGACGGTGGTTTTGGGTTTGTGTTCGGTGGTCGTGATTCTGGTGTTTGCAGTAAGGTATTTAAATACAAATTTATTCGTTTTACTTTAAGTCTGTTTTATACAGTGAAAGAAAAATATGTATCTCATCATTTGATTTAACAGTAAAGTATAGATGTTGATTTTCAATTTATAAATATAGGTAAAAGTGTGAAAAGATAAAAGGAATTTTGTTTAAAATTAATTTATATTAGTTCCTAAAGATAATTTAGTTTAGGTAATTGGTCGAGATTAAATTATTCATTTAAAAACCAAAATTTTTATTTTTTAAATTTAAAATTATCAAATAAAAGTTAGTTATTTAAACAATCAAAAACAGAAATTAGTTATTTGATTGGTTCAAATATTTCTTACTGTGTAGATATTTATACAAGGTCTAAAACGGTGAAGAAAACAAATTGGATTGGAAATTGGATGGCAAATTAAAAGCTAAGGTGAGATTTTTCTCACTAAAAATGAAAGTGGAATTTTCAGTCATTTATTGATTGATTTGATTGCTATTGGATGTGATATTAGATATAGTAGGATATATCTATATATATATAGCAATATATACATATTGGCATATGTATATATTGGATTGATGATTTCCCGCCTCGTATAGTGGATGAGACCCTATTGCGCCGTTAGTAAGCGGATATTTTTATAAAACCCATATACCGCGATATTCCACCTCGAAGTGGAATTGGTATTGTGCTAACGTCTTTGGATGCAGGGAAACGGGTTGGAGGGATCCAACTGGATTCCTCACCGTATGGATTATTTACAGATATTTTGATATATTCTGTTATCATATGATGATATATGATATTTGATTGTTGTGATTGATTGTTTGGTGCTGTTGCATCATCGGATCCATTTTTGAAGTTTAAAAATAACGATATTATTTTTAAAAGGATTTCAAAGTGATTTTTGAAAGTATACGTTTTATTAGATTTTTGAATTAATTCATTTTAAATAAATAAACGTTATAATTTTCGTGTTATAAAAATTATGAGATTTGTGAAGTTATAAGATGAAGGACTTTGAAACTAAATGAATTATAAGTTATCAACTTATGATTTGGATTTTTGTTATATAAATGAGTCAAATGGAATTGTTTAAATAAAGGGATTTCATAACTTGAAGTTGTTATAAAATATAAAATTTGATTTATAAATGTTGTTTATAAATCCGAAACCACTTATTTTGATAAGTGAACTATAGAAGTTAATTAAAGGAATTATATCCACGATTTTGGACAGTGGATAAGCCTTTAAATAAATTGTGTAGAAATGTTGAATTTGGATAACGTAGTATATTCACGATTTTGGACAGTGAATATATTATTAAATAAAATGGATATGTTTTGGGGAAACGATATTACGAAATGAAGTAATTGTTTTAAAAGATGTTTTAAAACGTGTTAAGTATCGAATACATAGATTTCAACATTTATTGTTGAAATAGACGTTTTCGAGAAATTTAAGGAAATGGTGGACTATAACACTGTTGTTATAGTAAATGATTTCCGAAAGGAAATGTTTTTATGTAGTATTGGGATTTATATACCTATCTTAATTTCGAATCCCTATACTAGTGATTTTGAGTCGTCGTAACGATGTTTTACGTAACATTTGTTTTGACTCAAATAGATGTTATTAAAATAAATGTTTTCCTTAAAGAATGAATGTATACTTAATATTGTTTTTAAGTATATCGAATATTTTCAAATGTTGAAAATAAATAGACTTGTGAAATTCTTATTATTAATAAGAATGGAAATGCTTTTCCAAAATGAAATGAAACGTTTGAGAATTTATCTTCTTAAAGATAAATCGAAAGTGAATACTTGGAATCGATTAAAAATCGTATATCAGTAGATATTTTTGAAATATAAATTCACTATGGAATTTATAAAAGAAAGGGAAGTTGTTTAAAAATAAACGTTGATTTATTTTTGAAGTGGAAATTTTATATCTAGTAAAGATATTTTTGGAAGTAAATAATTTGGAAAATTATTTGGAATCTGATGATGTTGCGCATCTTTATTGATAGTTAAATAACCGACTATCAATAATTACCTTGAATGGTATTTGTTGTGAATTGGATGAATTTGAATGCCACACTTATTTTTGGAATAAGCGCTCACTATTCGGGTTAGCCGGGAAAGGACCATGGGGTCGTATAACCCATTCCGAATATGTGATACGTCGTTATGAATTGCATTCGAAGACCGGTGCTGAAGACCGGATATTTTTGAAAACGGAAGGATTACCGTCGAGTTACTCTACATCGGCTGATCTCCGGTTTAGAGGTTTTATCACCCTTAGTGACGGGAAGTCCTGACGTGATTGAAAATTATCCGGAAATTGCAAGGGCTTCGTGAGAAGTGCCTTCGGTTCTGTTCGATCCCGGAACAGACTTGTATGGATTGTGTGTCTGACGTTACAATTTGAGATATAAAGCTGATTTCTTTCAAATACATTTCTGTTGGTGGCGGAGAATTTATTCTCTTAGCTTAACACCCTTCTCTGAGACGTACGAGCTCATAGGTTATGTAGTTGAAATTTATCAGCGATATATCCTAATTTGGTAACGTGGCATACTGAGTGTTGCTGTGAAATGATCAGTGTTTGATCATTTGCGATATGATCATTTGTTTGATCTTATATCTTTGTGATCATAGATTGATCATTTTTGTTGGACCCGAAGTAGGGCTTTGTAGAAAGCGTAGCTTTGTGGACGAGACTTCGTCGAGCCTCACACCCCGGAAATGGTCAAAACAGGAAGGATGCAGCAAGGTTCTAAGGAGTAGCGCCCCTTAGTGTATGTCATTCCTTCTGGATAAAGGTGGTATCATGGTATGGAGCCCAGATACTTAACCTCTGTGGTTGCTGCAAGTTTATTACTTTGTGGTTGTTGCGAATCGGGGATCCTCGGGAAGATCGGTGACGATCGGGGGATGGCATACGCGTGTCAGTAGTTACCTATTTTTGCAGAGGTAACCCGGCCTTGTGTTGGCAGAGATCTAACCGTAACGTTAGGTTCTCGGGTCGTCTATTCCAGGGACGTACCCATCGTGGAAAAGGAAGTTCCTTAGCCTGACCATTTGTTGGAAATCCAAAGAAACAATACGAGCGTTGTACGGTTTTAGTTGTAGAACCTATCATTCACTTATGGTGGCGCCCCACTGTTTGGATGGTAGCTATAGTAGGCATACGATACTGGTCGTATGTTGGCTAAGATTAATATTATACTTTCGAAATGTTTTCTACACTATGCACTAATAATAATATCAAAAAGAATTTGATTTTGCGTAGTAAGCATCTTTGACTATCATAAGAAGAAATCTCTTCCAATTCTGCGTTTGCATTATGTGTGTGGCGGGAGGTCTTATGGTAGTTTCATTTTCCAAAAGCATTGCGAATTGATATTAAAGTTTTCTTGTTGTTATAAAGAATAACTGTTTTACGATCTCACACCAGTCACCATGACTGACTCGGAGTTTATTGTTCCCTTCTAAACTCTGGGTGCCCACCAATTTCCACACGGGCAGCCTAGAGTTATGTTATCAGGATATTCTGGAGCTTTGGAGATAAGCTGGATGGCGAGACGTAGTATTTGTATCTGATAGTATTTATTCCGCTGTGTATTCTGTATGAGGACAAGTTTATATAACTGTCCATTGTTGTATATGACTCTGATTGATGTATGTATAAACTGATATAGTTCTTTGTTTTAAAAGACTAGTGTTATCTATTACATATTGTTCCGCTGCGATATGTGAGATTCTGATATTGTGTTTTGTTTCTGTATCTGATGTTAATCTTCTTTCTTCTTCTACTCTCTTCCTTCTCTTTTCTTCTTCTTCTACCTTTTTCTTCTTCTTAAACCATCATAGTTCGTATTCCCGTTCATTTTGAGTTAATCAATGGAGATTAGTGGTTAATCAAGAGGTACGGATTTGCGGACCATGACAGATTTAATCTGTACAAAATTTTGATTCAATAGTCACAAACCATTTAATTACACAAAATTCCACTTTTACATTTTTAGGCCACATATGAAACAAACAATTATGCCAATTAGACTTCCCAATTTTGCTCCAAAACCATATTCAAAATTATGTAATTATATCAA
The DNA here is from genome assembly GCA_030737815.1 of Allium fistulosum. Lineage (NCBI taxonomy): Eukaryota > Viridiplantae > Streptophyta > Magnoliopsida > Asparagales > Amaryllidaceae > Allium > Allium fistulosum. Next base: position 910,295,489 of record CM060907.1, on the reverse strand, counting down.
TCAAAACCATAATTTTATTCAAGTAACATATTCTGAATTTATTCAACTAACCTGTTCTACCATTAGAAATTGAATAACAATTCTAATTCAATTTAATTTAACCAATCTTATTTACGCCATGAAACGTGAATAACAATTTGTTTGTTTCAAATTTCAACCCAAACATGAATTAGAATTGAGAAGTAGAAGTGGAAGAAGATACAATAATTTACATAAACTTCAATCATATTTATGCCATAAAACGTGAATAGACAATTTATATGTCTCATATTTTAAACCATACATGAATTAGATTTGAAAAGTGGAAGAAGTAGAAGAAGAAGAATAAGAAGTTGTAATAATTTACATCCATTCTCAATTAATAACAGAAATTAATTCATATTAATGTGCCAGAAAAGAACTGAAATTGAACTACTTTATTTTTCTATTTCATATTAATTCCCACTGACCTGGCACTTGAGCTTGCATAAATTTGAAAAAAGCTTTGCTTTAATCTTTCTCCCTTTGATTCTTCTAAATTTCCCAAATTGCTTGAATATTTTTAGATAATTTAATTTGGTAGAGATTTGTTTATTTAGTAGAGAAAAGGAGGAAGAATAATACACACCAATTTTACTGTAGAATTATGGCGACGGCCGAATAAGAGATTAGGTTTAGGTTAGATGGTTTATTTATAGATTGTTTAAGTGAATATAATCAATTAGATTATTTTAGATTAAATCTGGTTCTTTCATACACTTAATGGTTATCCATTCTAGCCCATACACATCACTCAACCAATAAAATTTAGCCATCTCATCCTATTACACCATTGGAGCGAATGGGAAGCCGCCACATGTCAGAAACAACGCTGAAATACGTCGGAAAATTGCTGGAAATGAACCAACTAAAAAAACATTGTTCCAGATTTTGGGCAACAACGAGACGTGATCCCTGGTCACTAAGGAAGTCAACTTGTGCCTTTACCACTGTACCAAATGCGCTTTTAATTTCTTTTTAATTATATTTCCCATAAAATATCGGGGTGTTACAACATGGGCATTTATAGGAAAAATGTGTGGAAAAATATGTAAATGTGCATGGACCAAAACACCCTTTCCCACACCCCATCTTTCACATCACCATGTACATTACCCCCCTCCTCTCCATGTGATACCATGTGCCACCATCACTATATCACTTCCTAGCATGTGCATTTGACTTTTGAATGCTTAAAGAGTAAGTAAACGGAAAATATCTTAGAAATTTTTAACTTTATCTATATAAATGTGTTAAGTGTGTGTGTGTGTGTGTGTATGAATGTATGTATGTGTTAGGTTGTGTATTACTATGTTATATATGTGTACATGACATATAAATAACGTTGCATTGACTTTGAACAACTTCCGTTTGATAAACCATTGCCAATCGGTGAACCGATTTCCGGTCACATTTTCACTTATACATTAAATTACATATATTTTTAAACAAATTTTGAAAACTAATTTCTTGTCGTTATGAATAAATTATAATGGTTACATTTGAATTATAAGACCATATAAGTCAATATAAATCAAATGTTCACAAAAATGCTGTTATACTGATAAAGCGTTGCGAATTTTCCTTATATTTTCAATTCAAATGTATATCTTTATAAAACTATTATAAATGATTTATTTTCACTTTATAACTATTTAAAATGAATTATTATCATTTAAAACAACTATTAGAATAATTATAATAATTATTAAATCATAAATCAATTATTAAATATAAGGGTATCACTAATGACGTCATAAATACATTAAATTTCCACAAATAAAATATATAATTTTATTTCATATCCTTGTTCAATTATAAAAATAAGTGTATCTATTCAGCTCCATGCATAATGTTTGACGATTATAGAGTTGTTTATCGATAAAATGGTTTTCAGTCATTTTATTACTATATTTCCAAAGTATATATTTTGTAAATACTTATTTTTGTGTTTATTTATTGTTCAAAACATCATAATCTATGTTAAGAAATCTTATATTTGAATAATTTAAAAATAAATATAATTTATCAAATTGATAAATTTGCGGGTCGTTACATACTCCCCCCTTAAAAGAATTTCGTTCTGAAATTACACCAAAACAAAACCCAAAGGTATTTGCCCAAAATATTTATTTTTAAACTTACATTCATATGATGTGTATAGATCATCCGTATTGACATATTATTTTAATCCAAAACTTTATTTTCAAACTAGTATTGATCCCCCGATTCTCAAGTGTGGACTTTGATCAGGCTTCCTAATCAGAAAACTTTGTTCTCCTTTCATAGCCCTCAATTATGATAGAAAAATCAAGTATCCAATCATAAACCCTCATCAATCTTCATCGTTAAGAATCAAGTGATAAATCTTTTTTCGGACTAGTGTAAACACCTCCAAGTTCCATACTCTAATCTTAGATTAAAATCGTGTGACGTAATTATCTATGTATAACATACGTATTTAAACCCAAAAACCATTTGTTTATTCACCAAATACTTATCCTTCTTCCAAAATGAACTATTTCAAATTAAAAGATGATTTACTTCTTATCATTATTTTTCAATAACTTCTCCAATTAAAATTTTATCTCAAAATCCTCTTGAAATTTCCTAATAACTTCTATTTAAACAACTTTTCCTTTAAATTTTCAAAAGATTAGGATTGGAGTTCTTAAAGTTCCTCTTTATTAAACATATATCTTTTACGCTTTATTTTGTAAAAGATACCTTTATAAAATATATTTTTAAACAAGTTTCTTAATCTAAACAGTTTTTATAAAGTCATTTCTTAATTGTTTGTCGTTGTTTACATTATATTAATAAAAAAAATTATTAGAACACAAACAACAGACGATAAATGGAAGTAATTCATTCACTAATAACCAAACACACCATATATAACTATAATAATTTCCGAAAAATTATTCTTTTATATATAAAGTATAATCTAGGTAAAATTATTTCATTTAGCCATTTCTCAAAACAATACTGTGTCGGTTTGCCTTGTTTAAGTCTTTAGAAATCCTTATCGATATTGTGGCATCCTACGTACCGAGCAGAATTCATAGGCCACTTAATAGATAAATTAACACAATAAAAAAATTACAATCACTAACAAATACGCACTCGTATATACAATACACTCAAAACTCATAGTAAGGCATTCCATTACTTTATCCCTTAATGAGTTGCCCTACCAAAGCCAAGGTTCTCACTTAACCTTGTACTCTGATACCAAATGCAACGAACCGGATTTTTGACCCTCAAAAATTGACACTAATACATCCTCGGTATTCACGTGTCACAAATTCAAATGCCCGAAAAATCAATTTTTAGTGGAGAAAGAAAATAAAGATAGAACAGAATCTCACATGAAAGGAATAACTTATATTATTTCAACAATAATCTTTTCTAGTAGAAAATTTTAAATATAATATCAGAGTCTAACTGAGGTTCAACCTGGACAGTTATAAACCCTCTGTCCTTACACATGCTGTAAAATAAAAACAAATGTAATAGATGTTGCGGATAATATAATACGCCTATATATAAATGAAGATCTCCAACTCTCTATATAAACTCCATGCATCTTCAATTAAACCTGAAAGTACTTGGATCTGATCCAAGTATTAAAAATACCCAGATCAGGCTTGATAAACCAACATGAGAAACTCAAACCATAAACATATGACAGAGTCATAGATGGGTACTAAACAAAACCTTTGAAAAGAATAATATCTCGTAAGACCATGCCACTCATAAATAGGACAGGTTTTTACCTTACGATAACCAAAATACTTTATGCGGAAAATCACTTTGATATTATTATTAATGACATCGGTTTGAAAACA